>JAPDEN010000003.1:0-1370445 GCA_027569145.1 Aspergillus funiculosus
TGCGACCCACCACCCCCTCAATTGTCGCGCATTTTCAAATTGTTTTCATCCTACCTGCTCGGGGGTGGCCCCCGCACCCGCGCCATCCTGTCCTTGGTGGTTGGTGCTCGGGCTGCCGCCGCTTTCGGCCCCCAACCCCCTCTTGCCCCCCCGGTATAAATTTATCACCAACAAAAACGCCATGTGGCTTTTTTAAACCCCCCCCCCCCCCCCCCCCCCCCCTCCCCAGCCTATTATTAACATTCGATAGAACACGGGTATGGATGAGCCTCTGCACGCTGGATCTTTTGGTCAGCTCGATACTGGGTCGACCACCCGCAACGGCGAATTTAAACTCGGACGTAACGGATAGTTCTTCGGATGCGATGCAGCTTACTAGAAACATGGACGATAGCCTCGTTGCTTCGTATAATATGTCTCGGATCCTCGATGAGATTATCATTCGGCTGTACAATGAACGGGCTGCCTCGACAGAGGTGGCAGAAACTCTACTTGATAAACTCAAACAATGGAGTAGTGGGCTGCCTGAGTCATTATTGGCATCCCCAGGCACGGACCAAGAGCGTGTCGCTGCCCAGGAACATATAATCGGAAGCCTCCACGTCGCTTGTGCATATCACTTTGCAGTCATCATCGTGACCAGGCCATTCTTGATATCGGTTTTAGGTGTTCGTCTAGCACGACTTCACCAGGACTCTCCGAGCTCTGTACAGGCAGGGACCCTCCTAGAGGATCCCGCACACACAAGGCTAGCAGATGCCTGTGTAGAATCGGCATTATACATGATACAGACGTGTGTGGAAGTCCATCAATCTGGCCTTCTGCTAGGAAATATGTGCATTTTAAAGTTTGTACAATGCCCTTCTACCGCACGCCACCTGATACTGACATTTGATGCCCGTAGAGCGCTCGTGTTTGCTGCCGCCTTAATTCCGGGATTCTCCATGTTTTCTCAAAAGGAAGTGGACTCAACACTAGAGGAAGCCTTTAACGCCGCTCTAGAAATTCTTCGCGTACTTTCCCAGCAATCTGCCCAGGCAGCTCATTATTTTGAGATCCTCAGTCTCCTAAGGAATGCGATCGATGAGCAGCGCCAGCGTCTGCGAGAACATCCACTACCCGACAAAAAGTACGTTAGCAAGCTCTTTAGCTTAAATAACCGGACCCTTTCTCCTCGGCCCCAAATGAACTTGAGCCTGGCGACTCCTTCTGAAGCCGATCGGTCTACTGAGCTGGCACAGGAGGAACCTGCCACCGCATATACCGAGTCTGAATGTAACAATCTTCTTTTTGAGTCTTTTGATACCTCAACTACTTTCCCTGGGTGGGAAGGCATGGATTTACCCTTATGGGACAGGTTCCCGTTTATAGACCAGACGTTTTAACGCAGACATCCCATATTGCATGTATATTCCACTCCTCGCGATCTATGCTTATTTCATTTTATGGTCTGTTCATGATGTATATAGTACAAGCAACTATATGTTTAATCAAGATTCAGCAGACGCCGCCATAATTTAAATGAAATTCTTTCCCCCCATTTAACTATTTATTGCTTGACATAGTAAGGAGTGGTTAGAAATGCATTTATATCCTCTGCACATATACCTTTGCAACCAGTTCTATATCTTCCTATCTCAAGGCTAGTCTGGAAGTGCCTATAACAAAGAAGGAAAAAAAAAAAAAAAGAAATCTAGATATGCCCATACCCTCTAAACGGGAATAGATATCACTAGGGGTTCATTGAGATGGTAGGTTTTCTGGAGGGACAGCAACTGTCTAGTGCCCTGTGGGTATTGTTCATTCTTAAGGCCCAGGATCCACGTTAGTATCTCGGATAGAAACACATTCGAGTATGATGAGGAAGGGTATATACCTTCTTAATTAACCAAGAGAGTAGTCGTCCACCTCCTCCGGGTGGATGCAAATGGTCAGAAGAGGGAAAATAACTGATACTGTTCCCAGCGTGAGAAAGTGTGGGCATCTCGAAACCATAGTGCTTCGGGCTACAGAGCACAGCTGGGGGAGCTCCACAAGAGCCACGCAGAGCTGCCCCAGTAGCAGCGGCCATGTGGCTAGAAAAGTGGTTAGTTGAATGCGTATTTCATCGTTATTTGGCACCAAATAGGGTGGGGAGAAATACGGCCTTGAGTAGTAAATAACTGGCAGCTTGCTGTTCTCATCAAAAGCTTTGGATACTCTCCATTGCAGATATGGCGAGTCGGCGAAGCCACCAACTAGAACAACTTTCTGTACGTTTATCCGTTGAGTTAGCATAAGTGAGAGGAGGAGGAGGAGGAGGAGGTGACTTATTCTCATCGCACTATACTCCGGCCAGAGACGTACATTGATAATCGAACCTCCACCTTCTCTGTTTGCTTTCTTGAGTTGCGAGTCAATTAACCGAATGATATTGTCAATGACTGGATCAAAAAATCCCCGGAGATCTTGCCAAGAGAGGTTCACACTGGATTCGACAAGGGGCATTTGTATGCTGAATATGCTCTTGGTCTTTTCACTAAAGGCATGCTTTATTTCCTTGAATTCCACAATAAACTTACTACCCGGAGCTATCAAGTGGACTGGCAAATTCAAAAAGTCAGATCCATATCTCTCGATCATGAATTGATAAAAGCGGCTGTCAACAGCCGTGCCACCGCATTTTGCCCCTGAAGAGTATTAGTCGGTGTTTTCTTCAGCTAGTAAATAAATAATAGATTTGGGATACGTACCACAGACCGAGGTTATCATATCCACGCAAAGATCGGGGGTGACATCTCTGATTAGGTAGGTTGCGATATCATAAAGGGAGGAAAGTCAGCATACAAAGGGCTGATAGGGATGACTATTTAAGAACTTACTGATGTTCCACCCCCACAGTCGCAGACCAGTACTCCATCGCCAACCTGCTCTTGACGCTTAGTGGGTGTTCTTGGTCTCCTGTTTTGAAGTCGAGACAAAAGGAATAGGCATATGTGTACTCACCTTGAAGTCCTCTCTCTTCATTCGGAATACAGCCTCCGCAGAAGCCTCAGCCTCTGTTATGAGTATCAGCTTGTCCTGAGGTCTCTGCGAGAATCCGGCTTCTCTTGCTGCCTCCAAAGTTCTATACAAAGCTTGTGGAGACCAGGTGGCTGGAACAGTGAACCAAAGTTCAAGTTCCCGTTCATCCAACGAGACGCGGGTGGCCTTGTCTAAGACCTCCAAAATATACCGATATACATGTTCCAAATAATCAGCAGCAACATGCACGGCTGTCTTACTCTCTGGCAGATGAAAGATTCCCAGCTGAGCTGTAGTCTCCAGGGTCCTATCGTCGAATCGGGCCAAATCAGTTTCGCTGTCAAGTAGAAGCTTGGTCCAGGAACACATCACCATCCCGGGCAGTGTGTGAAATCCCCAAGCACTTTGCCCTCCCAAAAACATTCTGTTCTCCTGCGCGTAGGCAATGCGCGATGGAGCCTTGTCGCTTGTCACGTCGGGTGACCATTTCAAATTCGTTCGAGCACGTCCTTGGGTCTGATGCCGGTTGAAAATGTAGGTAAATCCTGCGAGATACTGAGCTCCTGACGTGGTGATATCGACCTCTGCATGGAGGACTTACCTGTCTCTGTGGTCCCATAATCGACTCCCACGATGATCTTTCGGTCTGACAGGAAGGGAGACATCGTAGGAAAGGTACTCTTGCCTCTAAATTGGACAGATACAAACGCTTCAACCGTCAGCGATAGCAGTTATTGCTCTTCCCAACATCCAGGAGGGCATCGTCCCCATTTTAAATACACGACAACCTATACAGCTTAGGCGTATGAAGGAATGCATGGCATGTGAATTGATTCATGCTGATCTTCATCTGGTTCCTCTCCTTTTGCTGTATTGATCATTATGATACAAGACCTATTGAGACATCCCCTGTAGGTTCCAGCTTCCGATCAGAAAACTGGTGAGTGTAGAGGGCCTAGATGACCTGTTTCTTTCATGCCTAGAAGGAGGAGGAGGAGGAAGACATGGACGGGTCTGGCCTCGTCGAGTTTCAGATTTGCAGCACGACCACTGAAAGAACCAGACTATGGCCAGTCGCTGAATTTTCAGGAGAAAAGAGAGGAAAGAAGAAACTAAATTAAAAAGAAAGGAAAAAGAAAAAGAATTTGAATTAACAACGCAGAAAGACGTGATAAGTCTGGGTTCAAACCAGATGAAGTTGCTTCACAGCGCCCCAGAGACAAAGAAGTCGACAACACTTGCCATATTTCTCATCATGTCTCTCGCCAGTCTCTAGTCATGTATCTGTTCCGGATAACCACATAAAGAAGGCAAGTCTATCCTGTCTCATACTGTGGTTTTCACACTTCACTTGACATTCCTCTTTTCCCCATCGAAAACATTCCCCTCATGGCAGCTGCAAAGAAAAAGGCCTCTCGTGGGAAGAGAAAGGTTAGTGAAACCCCCAATTCTATCGTTTCCTATCTCCTCTGCAAATAGTACATTACTTTGAAAGGTCAGCTGTTAATCTCGTCTCCAGCGTCCCAGTCGCACTCCATCTTCCTCCCCAAGTCCTACTCCTGGGCCAAGTCAGGGACGAAAGACTCAACTTTCATCGGGACCTCGGCGATCGCCACGGCTGCAAGCAAGAAATATGGAAGCGAAAGAATACCAGGACGAGAACTTGATGGCGAACAGATATGCATATGGGAAGGTCATATCCGTTTCATGTTATGACCAGCCCCTGTCCCAGTCGGATAATGATAGGCAGGAGGAGACTCTAAAACAGAAGGTCGAGCGACTGGAAAAGAAAGTTATTGAACACGAGGAACTTGGAGATAAACTGGAAGAGAAAACCGGTTACCTTAGGGACTACTCATGGACAGGTATGAAGACTGGGGATTGGGAGGATAGGATGGACGCAATCTGGTACTTTACACGCAACTGGGGAACGAATAATGTTATCTCTCGGACGAGCAGAAGAAGGAGATTGTGGAGGCTCTGGAGGGTTTCCTGATTCAGGAGCCATTGGATAATACCATGTCGAGCTTGCCCCCATACTTGCATAAGAGAATGGCGGAGGCTCTGGCCGCGGCATTCCTGAAAAAGACCATCATCGAAAAATTCTTTTTGTCTCCATTATGGTTTTTCGATCCAGAGCCCAAAAGCCGTGATTATCATCAGACTGAGGGAGACTCATGGCCAACGGGCCACCAATTCAGGGAACAGCTGGAATATCTTCATAAGACTCTCCAGCTATTAATGCGGCCCATCGGAGATGATGAAGATGAGGTCTACAGCGGAGTCGAGGCCTTAAACGACGTGCTACAAATGGCATGCCAGGCATCAATCGAACTCTTCACTACGCATGTTCATATGAAGTTCTTGCTCTTTCCAGATATTCAGCCTCGGCATCACCACCTTTCTGATTGTATTAGTCCGAGTATTTACTTTCATGGTGTACGAAAACCAGAAGATAATTCTCTGGATGGGAAGCGTGTGCTTTTTATTGAAACATCTGGGATCTATTCCACGGGGGTCTTTCTCTACGAAGATGACGAAAAAGTGGAACTGAAAGCAGCCGTTGTATTAGAGGACGCATGGGATGAGGCCGAATTCCAGATTGTTGGCGGTAATATATTTGCGCTACCAAAGTAAATTTCTCTTTACTATTTCTGTTTGCCGTCTATTAGTACTCTTTTCTGTTTACTTCTCTTTATTTTCCTTGACTCTTCCTTCTTTTTTGCTGCGTTCTTCACAGTCGCTCATTCAATAAACCTATAGGTACAATCCAGGTCTCCCCTCTTAGTGCTGACCGTATACAATTTCAACATATCCATCACTGCTAGGTAGCTATTGTTCAATTCAAGTATACTTGTGCATTCCATATAGGTCCACCAAATCTACCTCTCATCGATTCAGACACCGTTTTCCCGACTCAGTAACAAAGTAAAGATATGCTAGTTAGTTAGTTACGTAGTTACTACTCTCCTACTATAGTACTAACTAGTAAGTAACTACTAGTTAGTAGTTAGTTCCTTGCTAGGAGTCAGTCAGTAAGGGCTAAAAAAAGAGGCCTCTCGTCCCTTCAGTCCGGAATTTAAAAACAGAAATACCATACCGTACCGTACAATTTCAAAGCATTTCCCGATAAGACCTCCAATAATTTACCGTACACTAGGATCGAATTCTTTGCCAAGAGTGGTGGTTAGTTAACTATTCTTCTCTTCTCGGCCGATTACGAATCCTGAATCTGGAGGGTTGAATAAATGTATGCGCTCGGGTTAAACATTCCCCGAGGGAGGGACCTCGCGGGTACTTATCCCGACTGGTACGCGTGGGGCAGGTTTTGTTTTCTTCCTTTTATTAGGAAAAGGCGAGGAAAGATAAAAGGTGGCGGGGGAAAGGGAATCTCGATCATTTCCCAAGCAGATGTTTCTTTACTGGTACTGTACCCTTTTTGGGCTTCTACTGAAGGATACAGAAGTATAAACAACCCAGGTAATCAACATCCATCATGATGCAAGGCGGAGCGCGATATACGAATAATAATTCAAATTGATGGTCGTAAATCGTAGCTTCAAATTGTTTTACATGGTTCAGACATGGTTCGACTTATGTATATAATGCTTCCTTATGACGTCATGCAGTCTTTAGGCAAAGAGGGCGTCACCCAGGCGGTAGTGCACAGTCTTGATCTGGGTGTAGTTCTCGAGCGCGTATGATCCGAGCTCGCGGCCCAGACCAGACTGCTTGAAGCCACCAAAGGGAGCCTGGTAGGAGATCATGTTGTAGTTGTTGATCCACACAGTACTGTTCAGGAATACATTAGCGAAAGATTCCCAGACAAATAGAAGTTGTAATTAAAAGCTCCTTACCCGGCGCGCAAAGCGTTGGAAACACGAATAGCAGTGTTGACGTTCGTGGTGTGGATGGCAGCAGCGAGGCCTGTACGCAAGTTAATATTATTAGTATGAGACAAGAAGATGCACCCTGTAGAAATTTGCAAAATAGGCCTTACCATAGGCAGTGCTGTTGCCAATCTTGATGGCCTCTTCTTCATCCTTAAACTTCTGGATAGTGATAACGGGACCAAAGATCTCCTCCTGAACAATCTTCATATCGGAAGTGACGTCGGTGAACACGGTAGGCTGGATGAAGTAACCCTCGGTACCGTGACGCCCACCACCTGTAGCAACGGTCGCACCGGCCTGCTTACCGTGGTCGATGTACTCCATAATGCGGTCAAACTGAAGTTGAGACACCTGAGGACCTTGGAAGGTGTCCAGCTCAAAGGGGTTACCCAGCTTGTTCTTAGCGGCACGCTCCTTGAAGCGCTCAACAAACTTATCATAGATGCCCTCCTGGACAAGAAGGCGGGATCCAGCACAGCAACACTGGCCGTGGTTGTAGAAAATACCAAAGTTGGACCACGAGATGGCGTTGTCAAGATCAGCATCATTAAAGACAATATTGGGAGACTTGCCACCCAGCTCCAGGGTCACCTTCTTAAGGTTGCTCTTGGCAGCAGCCTGGAGAATAGTACGACCAACAAGGGTTGAGCCAGTAAAGGCAATCTTATCAATGTCCATATGGCTGGAAAGAGCAGCACCAGCAGTACGGCCGAAGCCAGAGATAATATTAACAACACCAGGAGGGAAGCCAGCCTCCTTGATCAGCTTGGCGGCATACAGACCAGAGAGGGGGGTCTGTTCAGCAGTCTTGAGAACCACAGTATTACCAGCAGCAATAGCAGGGCCTATCTTCCACGACCACATCAGAATGGGGAAGTTCCAAGGGATAATCTGTCCACAGACACCGATGGGCTCGTGGCGAGTGTATGTAAGAGTGTCGGGGTTCGTGTCAATGGTCTGACCGTGAATCTTATCAGCCCAGCCACTGTAGTAGCGCAAGCAACCGATGGAGCCATTAACATCGCCCTTGGCCATAGTGAAAGCCTTGCCATTGTCGAGAGACTCGATGGAAGCCAGGATATCGCTGTCGCGCTCCATGAGATCAGCTAGCTTGCTGAGCAGACGGCCTCGTTCCGAAGGGGTAACCTTGCGCCAGACACCCTCGAAGGCTTCCCGAGCAGCAGCAACAGCAATGTCTACATCCTTCTCAGTACCTTCGTGGACGGAAATAATGGCCTTTTCGTTGGAAGGGTTGACGGTCTCGAAGGTCTTGCCCTCAACACCCTTGACGAACTCATTGTTGATGAACCTATATAGTGACAAACACTCGTCAGAAACCAGTAGAAAGAAAAGAAAATGAGCAACCAATGCACACAAGGGAGGGGTCATACAGGCCAAGAGGCTGCTCGAATGTGGTGATGGGGGTTTCAATGGTAGTAAAAAGGTCAGACATTGTGAAAGAGAAGAGAAGCGAAGGAAGAATGGATTCAAAAGGGGTATCACAGAGAAGAGAGAGTGAATGGGTGAGAGAAGAAGAAGAAGAGGACTTGAGGAGGCGAGAGAGTTTTTCTAATATTTAGTGACTGTAAAAAAGGAGGGGAAAGTTGTAAGTCGAGGGGGGTGCTTGGGGGGTAATTTACAGGTATTGCATTGCCGGCGACAACTGCAAATTGAACCTTGGCGCTGCTCCACGTCCACTCCACATTTTCCGTCCCAGCAATATTATAATACTTGTACAATTGTAATGCATTTGTAATTGTCGTGCTGCTACCAGTACTAACTAGTAGTAGTAGTACAAATGCCGAGGACGCAGCCGCCGTACAACCACTGTATGCAATGGTTTGAAACTTTCAAGTCCCACGTCTGGCCCGAGGATGAGCGTTGAGCGTGCGGGGTTCTTCGTCACTGCGGGTCAACAGCCGTACTGAAAAGGCGTGGAATGCAAGGTCAGCCGTATGCTGCTGGTATCATTCTGTATTCTGGTATTCGTATCCATACCCAGTCTCTAGAACTCCCAGAGTACCTCATGGACTCGGAACTCCTCCTAATGATTATGAAAAGGATTGCTGCAGGGTCGGGGCATTTTGATATCTTATTTTCGGGAGGAACTCCGAAGTCCGTACTAAGTCCGAGTCCGTGGGAGGAATCTGATAATAGAGCTCTATAAATGCTTACCTGCCTAGACCGGGAGTAGATCGATAACTTCCACATCTTAGAACATCGGGCAAGCGGGTGGAAGGTAGTGGAATCAACCTCCTGCTGCCAGTAATACTAGTAATCATGCATAACTCGGAACATGGAATCAGTCATCCTCCCCACTTCGCGCAGTCATTGCTAATTTGTAATGTACACAGGAATACTACTATTAGCAGTGCTACTACTACCCATCATCTTCTGCAGGAGAGGCGTACAGGACCCTTGTGTAGGAAGATCGAGTAATTGGGTAGATAGCCTGCATAGCAAACAACACTTCGCTCGGGAGAACGGAGGAGCTGCTGCCGGAGTTGGATCACTTCTCCCATCTGTCGAGCACTTCTCCCTACTCCCTACTACTTGCATCCATGCCAGCTCATACAGCTCTCTCTCCTTAGATGACTACCTACATACGTATGCTTATCCAGCATGCCCAAATTCTATCCATCCATCTCCACAGATCTGCGTGACTGGGCCTTAACCCAGAAGGTCTTTTTCACAGCTTCAGCCCCTCTGCGTGGCAGACATGTCAACGTCTCGCCCAAAGGCCTCCCCGATGCTTCATTTGCCATCCTCGGTCCCAATGAAGCGGCCTATCTAGACTCTACGGGATCAGGGAGTGAGACTATCTCCCATCTACGCGAGAATGGCCGCATTACCATTCTCTTCTGTTCATTTGATGCCTCCCCTCGCATCCTGCGACTCTTCTGCACCGGGTCTGTGATCGAGTGGAACGAACCCGGCTTTAAGAGCTATCTCAGCCGCATGGGAGGAAAAGAATTAACAGGAGCCCGTGCTATTATTCGACTGGATGTTTTCAAGGTTTTGTTACACCTTTTGACCCTCCTACTCTATTACCGCTGTCCCCAGATTCGGATGTCGCTGACTCCATAATGGTTCCCGGATATAGGTGCAAACGTCATGTGGGTATGGTGTCCCACAGTTGTCCTTGACCTTTGACTCTGAGACAAACGAGCCGAAGCCTTATTTTAAGGATCGAGAGACAATGAGTAACTGGGCGGCCAAGCAGGTTCATGCAAATAACATGCGGGCCTATCAGGAGGAGTGGAATAGTCGTAGCCTTGATGGTCTACCAGGACTTCGATCAGCCCTGAGGGACAAAGGCCAGAGCATCTGGTGGGCAAATCTAACGAACTGGACTCGTTATTACCGCGATGAAATTGAACTTGTTAAGACATCGGTTCTCTTGTTGTTCGTTGTGATGGCAATCATGCAATGGACTGGATATGCCAGCTTCTACTCACCTACTTGGGAGTTGGCTTCATGACCGACACTGTCTTTTTCAACATCTGCAGCACCATAATTTGTGTACAATGATATGAATAATATATGACCGAGGCTTGATGTCCTCCAAGATAAAAATCGGTTACTTGATGCAATCTTGTCTCAGCAGTGGATCTTCTCCTTCCCCTTGCTTCAACTCCAAGCTTCATACGTGGAAAAAAACATGGAGAATATTTGATTGCCTTTGCCTTGTTGGATTTCTCATCCACTACGTTTCTTCTATTTCTTCAAGGTTTCTGACCCCGCTTCGACAGACCGACAATCGAGGCGCTTTCTTCTGCTTCATACAACCTACTTTTTTCTCTATCCGCGCACTCGATTATACAAAGATGAACAATTCTCATCTGGAATATTCCTCCTCAAATGCACTATTCTTTTCTATACGTCCAGGATAAATTTCCGACATCTTCTTTCCTCTTTTCAGGCTCGGCCAAATCGCGTCACAACCATGACTGCTCGCCCAATCCGCATTGCTGGTTTGTAAAGCTCCAAATAAAGCTCCAGTCTCTCTTAAAATCCCCGTGCGTAGCTCAGTGTTGCAGGCGCCTCAGGCTCCGCCTCAGATCGTCGCCATGCCATCGCAGAGTTCGCCCACAACTATCCCCACGACCCCGTCGACGTCATTATCGCTGATTTCATGAGCGAAGCGAATATGGTTTTAGCTGCTGGGCGCAGAGTGGACTCAGACCAAGCTCAGGGAAACGCGAGTTCAGATGACACCGCCAATACTCCGGGATATGAACCGTCTTTCCTGCTCGCCCTGCAGCCTGCCCTTGATGACTTGGCAAAGTACCGGATCAAGCTAGCTGTCAATGCGGGAAACAGCAATACTGAGGCTCTTTATAAAGTGGTGATGCGGATGATCCGTTCGAAAGGGTTAAATTTGACTGTTAGTTTACCCTTTTTATTGGATTTTGTGTATCTAGTCATGCTATTCTAATCTGAGATCATTCACAACCAAACTATTAAGTGGCATGGGTATCTGGAGATGAAGTACTATCAACCGTGAAAGCCGCGCTAGCATCAAGAAAGTCGACATTCAGAAACATCTATACCAATGAGCTGTTGTCTAATTGGACACCCGAACCTATATTCGCTCAATGTTACCTCGGAGGCCTCGGAATTGCCGCAGCGTTCACTGAAGGAGCTGATATTGTGCTATGTGGGCGAGTGTCCGATGCATCCCCAGTTATTGGGGCTGCTTACTGGTATCACGGGTGGGCCAGAAGCAACCTCGATCAACTAGCTAATGCATTCGTTGCCGGCCACCTCATCGAGTGCAGCAACTACGTCTGCGGAGGGAACTTCACCGGCTTCAAAGCTCTTGAAAGTGTCGGCGAGGATGGCTGGTCCAACATCGGCTACCCAATCGCAGAGAGTATCGTCAGAAGGCAAGGTGGTCATCACAATGCAATCATATGCCAAGGGAGGCACCTGTCACTGTCCATACCTGCTCCTCCCAGCTATTATACGAGATTCAGGGCCCATGGTACTTCAACTCAGACGTAACAGCCTTGCTAACGGACATTCATTTCGAGCAAGTCGGTGTCAACCGCGTTGCTGTTCATGGGATTCGCTATGCACCACCCCCGCCAACGACCAAGGTCGGGATCACTGCTCGTGGGGGATTCCAGGCTGAGGCCTCATGGTTTCTTGTTGGGCTAGACATCGAAGCAAAGGCACGGATGCTAGAAGCCCAGATCAGGAAACTCCTTGCCCCTTACTCGTCCAAATACACGTCCATGAAATTCTCGACGCTGGGCTCTGCCCCGGATGACCCTAGGAATCAAGATAGTGCCACCGTCACCTTCCGTACTATCGTGCAGGCTCGCGAGGCCGAAGACATCGGCCCGGATCGTTTCATCCGCCATGTCACCGACAATGTCATGCAGGGCTACCCGGGGGCCAAATTCCACCTCGACCTACGCCAGGGCTTCCCCAAGCCAATCTTCGAGTACTACGTCACCCTCCTGCCCCAGGACGACGTGAAACACCGCGTCCATCTTCCATGGAAGAATAAGCTCCTGGACATCTCCCCTCCACCAACAACCAAGCAATACCCACCCCGACAGCCATCCCAGGAGATAACAAAGACGCCTGCAGCACCAGAATCAAACTTTGGCCGAACTATCCGCGGACCACTAGGCTGGATCGTCCACGCGAGATCGGGTGACAAGGGTCCAGACGCAAACTGCGGCTTCTGGGTCCGCCACAACGACGAATATCCCTGGCTGCGCTCACTGCTCTCCGTTCAAAGGGTAAAGGAGATCCTGGGCGATGAGTGCAGTTCTAACCCGGCTTTGGCTATTGAGCGGTTCGAGCTCCCCAATATGCGCGGAGTGCATTTCTTATTCCGGAACCTGCTTGATCGCGGGGTTACGATGACCACGACGGTGAATTTTTTGGGCAAGAATGTTGCGGAATATCTTCGTGCGAGATGGGTGGACTTGCCAGTGAAGCTTCTTAATCGGGGGAGATTGTAGAGTATTTCTTCTTCTTCTTCTTCTTCTTCTTCTTCTTCTTCTTCTTCTCGTTGTCGTTGAATTAGCACTACAGAATCCAGGTTTCGTATTTGTAAATATCCACACCTAGAATAAAAAGGTAATGCATTGTTGGTGTTGATAATGGTATCTTGAAAACAAACTTGACAGACAAGGACAGCGTTCTATCTATCTCCTCCTCCTAGAACTCGGCATCGGCTCAAACCCATCGCTATCATCAATATCTTCACTGAGAACACTCACGCTCCGCGTCGTCCTATTCGGCCTCATCTGTCTGGTGTTGCTCGTTGCAGAGCCACGCACACTAGACTGGGACTGCGAACCAACGAAATCAAGCGTTAGCTGCGTCTGTTTCCCTCTTGGTTGCCGCCCAGTGGATCTGCCTACAGTGTTCGACGACGGGGCAGGAGACGGGGCAGTGCGTTTCGACTGGCGCTGGGTGGCTGCGGCTTTGCGCGTTTTGGGTGCGGGCTGCTTGACAAAGAGCGCTTGGGAATCGTCGTCTTCGTCGTCGTCTATGTCGTTGAGAGCTTGGGCTGTGCCATTGTCATTTTCATCGTCGTCGTCATCGTCGTCATCTAGCATGACGACATCGTCTTCGTCGTCGGAGACGGCTCGGCGGCCTCGAGCACGGGTAGCTTTTGCAGGTGCGGTTTCCTTCGTTGATGTGGATGTTGCGGGTTTGCGGGTGGTAGTGGTAGTGGTAGCTGTGGATCTACCTCCTCTGCCACGACCCCGGCCACGAGTGGATGTAGTCGATCGCCCTGTGGTCTTCCCCGTGCCACCGTCTTCTCGGAGATCTTCGTCGTTGGCGTCGTGTGCCTCGTTGTCTGAGTGGATGAGGGCGCCCGGTTGATCTTCCCAGGCGCCGTCGAATTCGCTGTCCCAACCCTCGGGTTTGGGTTTGAAGCGTTTCTTCCCCCGGGAACGTTTCTTGATGCCCTTGGAGAACATCTCTTCCATCTGGGTGCGGTATTTTTCCATGGCGACTTGTAGGGAGCTCTGGGTTCCTTCTTGTTCTTCGTCATTGTCGCGGTCCAGAGATAGCAGATGTTTAATTTGGCCGTCAAGAGACTCGTTCACGAACATTTCCATGGCGTGCTTGTCGTCCTTGTCGATGAACTGTGCCACGGCGTCGCCAAAGGAGTTCTGCGGGAGAATACTCAGGGACTGAGATGAGAGGAACTCTTTCACCAATTGTTCGACTTTCACTGTGTCCAGGGATGACAGGTGAGAGATTGAGGCGTCCTCAATATCGGCATCCTTTTTGCGCGCTGTCGCTGTTTTCTTTTTCCGGTAGAATTGAACTACATCGTTGACGTTGGCGACCTTGCCAACGAAGCGATTGGAGAACCGCTGCGGATTCTCGCAATCGTAGCTGCCTCCCTCCGGCGTTGATGTCTCGACACGAAGTCTTACAAGCGGTAATGGGACCTCGCACTCCTCGTCATCCGCTTGTTCACCCTGCATTTCCAACCAGTCTGATTTCGCTTCTTCAATCAGCTCTTCTACGATAGTCATGAGGAAGCGTGTAACTTCGGTGCGATTGTTTTCCTTGCGGGCCAGTTTCTGCGCCCCCTTTTCTTCAGAAAGCACTATCTCCCGCATGACAAAGGGGCGAACAGACTTGAGCCGGATGGGCTCGCATTTCATTTCCTTGCCTGTGATGCTCAGTATCGCAACATGCTTGGGTACTGCTTCCCCCGGTACCAAAGACGTTGCGACGGATGAGCCCGGCTGCATAACACGGAATTTCGTTTCGGGGTTGGTTCGCGGGTTGATCAAGCATTCATGCTCGTGGCCCCAGATGACGAGATCAAGGAACTCTGGGAGGAAGTTCTCGGGTAGATACCCTGTTTCAGTATAAGCGTGATGGTTTTGATGGACGCAAATCAGGTTGAACCAGTCATCCTTCTGTATTGAAGGCCGAAAGAACTTGACCTTCCCATCTCGAAAAGTACGAAACAGCCGCTCATCGCGAACATTACTCATGCCGTAGAGTGCCAATTTGGTGCGGCCTTTTTGTAGTAGTACCGGCTTGATCTGGATGTTGTCTGATTCTGGTGTCCTCCCATAGTAATTGATCAGCCCGGACACCTGAAGAATGTCCAGCGCAGCGAGGTGTCCCTCTCCAGATGGATCATCGTGGTTCCCGTGGATAGAGAAGATGGGAATAGCGACGTTTATGTCCAAATCCTCATAGTTCACATGATTGAAAGCGCCCTGGAAGTTCTCGCTGGCATCGCTGAGAAGTTCTAACTCGCAAGGCTTGTCCCCGAGACAGTTCATGCGCATCGAACGCATTACCTGATACATGGACTTGCGAGAAGGCTTGTTCTCGTGGAAAAGATCGCCCGCCAGAAGAACCATGTCCACGTCATGTTCCTTGGCCAAACACATCACTTCGTGGAAGCTCTTCCAGCTGTCGTCTCCTCTGATAGGGTCTCGTTCATTGTATCCGACATGATTGTCAGTCGAGACGAGAATGCGGATGGTTTCCGCGTCTGGCGTGGATGGGTGAGTATACCGGTTTGATTCACGAACGCATGGAGTTCTTACCTCCAAGGCCTGCCATCTTTGCTCGTACCCAGCTAGAATGTCTTCATTGAATTAGAGAGAGGTTAAGACTGAATAAGGGATTTCCAGTCCACCGCAGTCGATGTCCGGTTAGGTAGCGGTTTGTTGCTCTGCACAGATGCTGTTGCCTGGCAAGACTGCTCCAGGACAAGAAGACACTGAATCTTTGCTTATGATCTGCAAGCGTAAATATCCTTTCCCTCATCCACTTGCCATTATTGAAGAGCAGAAACCAAAAACCTCAGCGTGTATACACTTCTTTCCCTCAGTCGGCGCTCTTCCAAATCACGCATTTCGCCGCCACGCGCGTCATCACGTGACTTGCACGCGAAACTTCCCGCCGTCGCCGTTTCGACCGTTTCTCTCCGTCTTCTCATCTCTGACTCCTCTCTCTCCTTCTCTTTCTCTCTTCCTCTTTAAGTTCAATTCTAGGAGTATTGCTTCCATCGTACTCGCACGCTCTCTCTCCCCCTTTCATCTTTATTGCCCCCGACTGAACCAGGCAGTATATCTGGATCAGTCGCCTTAGTTTCTCCAGTTACCCCGCAAACACTTTTTATGCAATCAGGGCCTTCTGACGTTTTCAATCGTCCTCATTCGGTAGACCCATCCTCAGAAGACCTTCTCTATCCTACCCAGCATGGACATGATCTTTACGGTGACTATCGAGTCTCTGGCCGTCTCCCTGAAGGCGCTGGGGGCTCAGACGGCGTCCCTGGCTCACCACCGGTCGGCGAGTTATCGCTCCTAAACCTATCAGGGTCTACTCAGTCATCGCCAGCAGTCGATCGTGTCAGCCAGTATGAGGATGAAGTGTTTCCGTCGTCCCGGAACCAGTCGGAATTTGGCTTCATTGTGACGCCTTCATCGCAGGAGTCAAGCCTGTCTCTGGATGTGTTCCCCAACGGTGTGTCTATCCAATCGCCGGCAAGAAGTCTATCATGTGCCTAACGCTCTCATCGCAGAGGTCTTAACTCACATTCTCTCCCACTTACCCCCCGCGTCTCTGTCGTCCATTGCACTAGTATCCCGCCGGTTTCATAGTCTCGTCACCACCCCGCATGCATGGAGAATTGCCTTTTCTCGCTACTTCCCAGGCCCGTGCGCCTCAGAGGATAGCAAGTCTACTGACGTCTTGACGTTCGACAAACGGTACTTCTCCAGATTGACTGCATTGGCCTCGTGGAGGAGCGAATACATTTTGCGAACTCGCTTGTTGCGGTCACTTGCAAGAGGCAAGCCCGCACAATTTGGCCCATCGAAGAAAAATGGCACCGTTCGATCCTCAACTGTGCGCAACGGTAGCGCGATCGCTACGTACACCTCTCAGCTCCTGTATCCCGTCAGTCATCTGAATGGGGTATTCGGAGGTGAGGCGACGAAGAAGGTACCTCTTTTCATTCACGGGGCTTCAGAACAGGGTTCCGCCTCCGCCAGCGATCCCTCAACTGTAAAGGTTGACACCTGGGGCCTATCCCATCATCATTTCTTTCGCCATTTCGCGGACATGTTCCCCGGCGAAGCTGAATATGGGCTCGGTCCTGGTAATTTGGTTGGAATGCCGAACTGCATGGACGTCAGTCAGCCATTTGGTATGATATATGGCGAGGCGTGTCCTCAAGGGCGAAGCTACTTCTTATCGACTGCCGAGCAACGAGGAAGGTTTTTGGGTATCACTGATCTGGGCTCACATCCCGAACTCGGTATACCCTCTATTAATCTGATAACGACCGCTGTCACTGTAGTGTGGATTGCGAAATCTTCTGATATTCTCAAAATGACTGGCGGCTTGATCGGATTGTTGTCTGGCTCCTCGTCAGGCGTACTCACGGCATATGCGCTGGGACCACATCCCTCCTATGAGACCCGGTTTGAAAGGGGCCAAGTTACTGCACGATGGGTTTTGAGCCCTGGTGTTCCCATTGTTGCCATCGCAGTTGATGACAACTTTTCGCCGAAGCGACATGCTCGCCGACGGGTGTGGGCGGTTGTTCTCAATGCCCTGGGGGAGGTGTTCTACCTCTCTGATCTACCTCGGCAAGAACATCCTACGTCAATGAAGATGACCCCCGAAGAATCTGATCAGCTAGCCTGGAAAACTGGCCGGAGTGCCCGGTGGGAACTTGTTGAGATTAGCAGGCGCATAGCACGACCGGATCCTTTCAACCGTGAACTTGTTGATGGCAGTTACAGCCCTAGGTCTTCATCAGACTCGATGAATCTTAGCGAAGAACAGGTAGCCGCTGAAACAAAAGAAATCGAGCAGTTCTTATCCTTCAAGCCGAAGCACTTTCGTAAAGTCTGTGACGGTTGGGATATGAGGCGCGATCTGAGGGTCGACTTTGCAGGCAATGATAGCCACGGCGCTGGTGAATCAATCATTGTCATTAGTCGTGGCGTCAGGGAAAATGAGAGAGCGACAATTCACAGGTTCACTCGAAAAATTTCACCCTCTTACCTTCACGCGTCCTCTTCTGCTGTTGATTCCCCAGCCGCGCCTGATATCGCTGTGCCTTCGATCTTCGGAGGCTCTGTGAATGGCCCATTACTTTCCTCTGTTGCAAGCAGTCAACCTCCTTCCCGAGCTTCCAGTCAAGTTAATGGGACAGTTTGCTCGCCTTTGAATACCGAGTGGCACATTACCGATTTCCACTTTGGTGGTCGAAAGTCCTTGCAAATCACAACGAGCGCGTTGGATCTTTCTACATACGCTCTTCTTACTCCCGAGGAGGACCTTCTCCTCGGAATGTCTGGAAGTTCGGCACCATCCTCCATCGTATCGTCGCCTCTACCACATATGAAACCGCCGTCTGGCAGGTCTGGAATTCCCGGGCAACGTGGAAGATACCTGGCAGTCGGAACTGCTACCGGATCTGTCTTCGTATGGGATATTCGTTGTCCAACCTCGAAAAATCCCGAGATAATCAATTCTGTTTCTCCAATCCGCATCATTCATACTGACTCGCCACAAGTATCTTCTGTCGCTCTAACGTCACTGTACCTGGTCCACGGCGGGAACGATGGACTTGTGCAGGCTTGGGATCCTCTTGCCTCGACAACGCGTCCTATCCGAACGATCAATTCGCGCTTTTCATCGCGTGCCCGCAGACGTCTTGTACAAGCTGAAGCTTCCATGCATGGAGTTGGCAACAACTTCTACGCAACGGGGGCGATTTGTTTAGACCCAGAGCCGACAAATTTAAGAGGGATGGTCGCTCTAGGAACTCATCTCCGCTATTGGTCATACAGCTCATCC
Organism: Aspergillus funiculosus; assembly: GCA_027569145.1. Taxonomy (NCBI): domain Eukaryota; kingdom Fungi; phylum Ascomycota; class Eurotiomycetes; order Eurotiales; family Aspergillaceae; genus Aspergillus; species Aspergillus funiculosus. The sequence goes on from JAPDEN010000003.1 coordinate 18,729, forward strand.
GCCGCAGACCAATACAAAAGCACCAAGCGGCGCCTCCGTTACAGCCAGCGCGGAAACAATTCAGCGGCCAATGGCCAGAGATTCAATAATAGCGGACGTGGTGCACTTAAAGACCACATCGAGGACGAGAAGATAGAAATGGAGCGACAAACGTTAGCCGACCAGAAAGAACATGACCACCTAAGCAACCGTTTTGGTGTTGATCTTCTTGGTCCAGATGTCACCGAAGAAGAGCTTTTAGCTTATGCTCAAATGTTGAGCCAAGAGGCTTACAGCAGTGAAGCGATGAAACGAGGCGAAGTTACAGATATTTCGGTCATCAGTACCTCTCCCAGCGATACTATTGGGCCAAATGATAGCTCTTTCGCACCGGATGAGCTCTCATCAGCGTCTTCGCCGTATGACGATACCGTGGAAGATCATATCGACCCGGATATCGCGGAAGCAATCCGCCTGAGTTTGCTTGATGAAGCCCGCGGCTCATTTGAATCAGTCCCAGCCGTCTCTATCAAATACGCCAGCGGCTCCCAGTCAAAGAACAGCGGCTTTTCCCCTCCTGGGGCCGCACTCGCCGAGAGCAGCCGACAGCAAGAGCTTGATGATTTAGACCTCGCAATCCAGCTTAGTCTCGTAGAAAGCCAACCAAACGATGAAGTGGGTGGACCTGAGGAAGACCTGGAGTTCCCTTCTCTTCCGTTGGCATCGCGGTCCCCTGGAAAGAACAAGGGCAAAACTAGAGTTCTGTGGTAGTCGTCATGTTTACACGTTCTTACTTCTTTAGATATTTTTGTGTTATCCATGTTGTTCAGTACAATTATGTCCTACATTGTCGTGATTATCGCCTAGTATACATATTATCTATCTATTATCTTTTGTTCTTTCAATACCTATGCCTTGTATCCTGATGTAGTATAATTAGAGGTTGTAGCATTGCACTGCGCATCTAAATATCTATTGGTGGAATTTGGCATAACCACAATGAGAAATAGAGAAATATACATACTTGACATACGGATGACAATATTAATCTATATCCGTAGTCACGCTGGGAGAGAAGTCAAAAAATAATAAAATAAAGTAAAAACAACATGTACAAACATCAACTCACAACAACAAAAAGATACAAAAAGTTATGTGTTCCTGAGAATGAAAAGTAGATGTGGTAAAAATAAACCTTTTTTCCCTCACACAACATGTCAAGAACAATTACAGCATGAAAACAGCCATCAAGGTAACAACACCCGTCACCAAGCCTGTCAAAGGAGCAGCCAGCATGCCGGCGGTGTTACCCTTCTTATCGTCGCTGCTATCGCTGCTGCTACTGCTGTTGCTGTTGCTGCTGTTGCTGCTGCTACCCGAGCTGGTCGTACCAGAGGGGTTCTGGCCGGGGGTGTTGGAGTCTTCACTGTCCAAGACGTTTAGCTTGATACCCGTGATTTCCTGGCCGAGGTGGTTGTAGATGGTCTGAGGGATAGTCTGGGACTTGACGTCGACCAGCTTTCCGGAGGTGGCGTTCTGGAGGCCATTGTCGATCATGTCCTGGACACCAGGGGGCTTCGCGGGGAGGGTGAAGTTGCTGCTGAATGTGCTGTTCTGGATTAGGCTGGTGCTGCAGGTGACTGGGGTGACGGAGGCCTGGGTGGAGTTGGAAGCTTCGATGCGGTCCATGTCGAGAGCGGAGTACTGGGCCAGCAGGTTGTCGTAGTCGACGAGGAGGGTGGCGGTGCCATTGTCGTTAAGCTGGACCAGGCCGTAGTCGTTCTCCTCCTGGGTGTATTCATAGACCAGACCACCGGAGAAGGCCTGGGTCATATCCTCACCGTACAGGGCTTGGACTTCGGTGAAGTAACGGGGGCGAACCTCATTGCAGCCGTACTCGGAGAAGAAAACAGGGAGGCTGGCGTCGCGGAAGGTGTCGGTCAGGACGTCGTAGCCGCTCTTTGTGTAAGAGGAGTTTCCACACCACGAGTAAGAGTTGAGGCCAAAGAAGTCGGAGCCGGAGGTTGGGTAGTTCTTGTCATTACACATGAAGTAGTTCAGAGTATCCTCCAGGATGGGACGGACATCCGCAGCGGAGTATCCAACAGGGATAGATCGACTGGCGTGTTTAGAGATATACTCCTTCATATCGCGTTGGACGGCCTAGGGGCTAAGTTAGCTGCAAATGCGTTCATGGTGTGCGCGGTTCTATGTTTCAGAAAAGACCTACACGAAGGTATTGAGGGACCTGTTCAACGCTATCCTCATTGATCACCTCGTTACCAGCAAAGAAAGCCAGAGTGTTTGGGTAATTCTTGAAGGCTTCAATGACACCAAAGACCTGGGTGTAGTAGTATTTGGTGTAAGTCGTCCACGGGGCGGTGCGGTCGATATATCCGGGATATAGTGGAGAGTTTACATCCAGGATCATGTAGATGCCTGCAGCATTGAAGATGGACACGCACTCATCATGGTTGAGGTCAGGGCCAAGGTTGTAGATACGGATCGTGTTCACCTGGGTTTGTCAGAGATTATTATCAGGGACGACGGCGCGCTCATAGCAGTAGTATTCTTCTTACACCCAATCGCTGCATCAGGGCAGCATCACGAAGACACGCATCGGCATCAGTCAAAGGATCACTCTTTCCATCAAAGCCCGATGAACCGCCGGGTTGGTAACTGTTAAAATGGAGAGAGGACGATCAACACCACCGCATTCTGCCCACGGAGAGAGATGCTTACTCGATACCCAGAATTTGGAACCGATCTCCAGTTTTGCTGTTGACAAAGTCCTTTCCCTTTATCTCGATGGGTGTCACAGCGTTGGCAGTGGTTGCGAGCGCGCAAACTGCGGCCAGGAGGCGGGCGTATGTCTGCCAAATGCATCATCAGTCGCTAGGTTTCTGTGAGAACCCGAGGATAGATAGGAACCGACAGTGGTAATCATTTTCTCTTCTTTTTTTGAGATGAAATGGGAATATTAAGTTCACGATTTGAAGGGATTCGTAAGATATCGCGATGTATAGAGCAGATGAAAGAATGGATCTACGGGTTCTCCCTCTGGAAGGCCGTGAAAGACCCTGAATTGGCACTTAAAAGAGCGACTGTGGGCGTCGGTGAACAGACCCCTGAAAGAAGTGAGTGTGATGAATAAAAGAGGAAGCGCAAGTCGAAGAAACGAGAGAGAGAAAGTAAAGGGAAGAAGGGAAGAAGAGGGGAAAAGAAGAAGAAAAAGCAGCACGGAGGGTAAGAATTAATTAAGAGCAAACAAACGCCCCTCGACGAACCCCAAGAGAGCAACGAGAGATTATCATCATCATCATCGCAGCCCGTGAGAATAATAATAATCATCCGAAACATGCAGTGGATAACATTTGCCCAGCCATTAATTAAACGATATTCAAGACTAGGGCGCTGGGCGGGGGGGACCAGCAGCCAACCGCCTCCTCCGCAGTCCACGCTGCTAAACGACCGATGTTCATTAGAGGCTTTATTGGTCCCTGAAGAGGTCTGGGACTGTGAATTCTCGAGGATCTCTAGGATGAGGATGAAGAGACTCCGATTGGAGTTGTGAAGCTGAAGCTGAACTATTCTATTAACCCTCGATTATCTAAACACATCAATTTTCACCCCTGAACATACAATACGGCCTCTACAACTACCAGCTCTTAGAATACAGCCCAGAAATCCCTCGCAGGGTCTGGGAGAAAACAGGCAAAATAACAGTAACTGCCAGTCCGAGCAACCCATAAATAGCCATCAAAAATAGAAGAACAGGCAGCAAAAAGGGGTCACGGACGGTGAAAAGGACAACGCAAAGTCATGGCGCCGAGAAAATACCAAGATGGTCCGCCACGTCGCAGGGAGGGTCAAGGCACAATGCAAATATACAGAGGAAACGAAGAAAAAAAAAAGTAGTGGAGAGGTTGTCAACGCCCAGGAGCCATGACGAAGAAGCCGGATTGTGGTCTGGCTAGGCCACGGCCCTGCGTGAGCCAGAAACACAAGAAACCCACTTCGAAAGGCCAAGGTTCTTATACGGAAAAGGAGTGGGTGGGCGGGCGGCGACGTCAAGAGTCCCAAGGCATGGCATTTTCTTACTCGACACCATGGCCGTCAACACTGCCACTTTCGCCGGTGAAAGAACCGAGCTTCAAGCCAGCATCCATTGCGACCATCTCAGCCAGGATCTCCAATACCTCCTTGGGAACAGTCTTGTCATATATGGAGATCAGATCCTTAGGTTGAGGGTAGACCTTGAGAGCCTTGTAGAAGGCCAATGCAGCTTCGACCTTGTCTGAACCTAGGGTTGGTACGTGAATCGCAGATACAAATTATAGGGGGGAATGCTTGATGAGCTCATCGCAGCCACCAGACGGGAGAAGAAGAAATACATACCTTCGGCACAGAGACCCTCGCCCTTGGCAACCTGGCCCATGAAATAGGCCTCCTTCTCCTCGAGATCCGTTGGGAAGCCCTCGTCCTTGGCTTGCTGGACAACCTGCTTGATGGTTTCACGCTGCATAGCTCCCTGGGCCTCTGCCTCCTCCTTAACAGCTCTGGCCAGTCGTCGGTTGTTGCGCTTCAAGGCCCTTCGGAACTCGGGGTCGGTCTGTCTCTTGTGATCAAAGTACACGGCATAAGCTTTACCAGAATAAGACAGTTAGACAGCAGTTAGCATTGCTCCGGTTCGCCAATTGATAGAGAGACCTGACACGGTCGAGGTTCTTCTTACCCAGAAGGCCGGTCAGGATCGTGCCGGCAGAGGCGGCGACGAGGGTGGAGGTCTTCATGGTGAATGGTGAAGGGGGGGAACGTAGGAAAACGGCCGGTAGCTGATTGACTGCGAGTAGTAGATGACACTGGGTAGCTGAAGACTCTAATAGCGATGGACGAAGCTGATATCGTCGTCGTCGAAGGCAATTAATCCGCTCATTGTTGACGGAAGTCGCGATGGGATAATTTTGACGCTGCGGGGGATCATCGTTGTTCCGCGTCGGCGTTTCTGTCCCGCTTGAGCGGCCCAACGCCATGCTGTCTTTCTTTACATACATCAATATACATGTAGCTCGCAGCTTGCATCTCGCAGTTTGCATCCTTTCTCGACCTCCCTCTGCATCGAATACTCGCTTGTTACAATGGAGGCCCGGGGCTTAACCCTCCGCAGCAAGTCCCGTCGTCCTCGTCCCCAGATCAGTGCCCCCAAGCCCATCTCCGGTCCGCTGCCCCCGAACCACAAGGACATTGCATCTGGCTCGGGCAATGCTTCCTCGCTCTCCGGTTCGCGCGAAAATGGTCCGCCAAAGGATGCGACGTCGGACCTGGTGAAGCGGAGGTATTCCACGCGGTTCAACCAGGCTCCGGAATTCGATCTGGGCGCTCCCCCTGTTCCCAGTGTACCGCAGGTTCCTGCCGCATATGCAGCGCTCGTACCCCCTCAGGCGAGCGGGAAGCCATCTACAGAATCATCGGGCCCTCCAGAGGTTGATCTAAGTGCATTGAGAGACCCAAGTTTGCCAGTAGATCGATGTGAGTAAAGTACAGCCTTGGCGCTTCTGTGTACGCGATACAGATCGTAACTAACTTTGTCTGCTCCCAACGCAGATGTGGCCAATCTACTCGCCAATGCTTCGGAAGACGACATCAGACAGTATCAGCAAAGCTTGAAAAAGGTGAAGAACCGCACATCTACCGATCTCCAGCAGAATGTATACCAGAACCGCACCCAATTCATCAAGATCAGTCAGGAGGCGGAGAAGCTCAAGGGGGAAATGCGGACCCTTCGAGCTCTGATGGCAGACCTCACCACCGCTCTAGGACAGACGGCGATTGGGAATGTTCCTAATCCCATGTCCCCGACGACAGACGAGCGGCTACCAAAGAGAAATGCGAACCGCAGTTCGGTTGCCAACCTTGAGAGCATGTGGAACGTTCAGCTCCAGACGTTATGGAAGACTGTAGAGGGATCGCAAAAGTTCCTGCCAATAGTCCCCGGTCGACATATTGTTCTGGAGACAGGAAATTGGGTCGAGCTGGATTCTGCGACCTGGAAGCCAAGACGCCCGGTTCACATTGTGCTTCTGAATGACCACCTATTGGTGGCAGCCAAGAAGCGCAAACGAGTCGACCAGAGCAATCCCAATCATCGCGGCCCCGTCCCTACCAAACTTGTTGCTGAAGAGTGCTGGCCCCTTCAGGACGTCGACATGATCGACCTAGGTGCCAATCTCGGCGCTGGCGTTGCTCGCGAAGAGGCTGAGGACCGCGGTATTTCCAATGCCATAAACATCCGCGTAGGGTCAAAGCCATTCACATATCGCCACGACAAGCGGGGCAGTTCTGCAAAAAGCGATCTTTTAGCTACATTCCGGAAGACCGTGGAGGATCTCCGACGAACCCTGCGCTCTGAAACGGAGGCAACGGGCAAGAACAGCGACTCCCATAACTACATGAATAATAGAAATTCGATATACTCGCCAAAGCTGGAACCGTATGACAGCGGGGATACCTTTCGAGAAAGACCCGAGGTCCGTATTGATGTCGATGGAAAACAGCAAAATCTCCGGTGGGTAGATAGCCAGGTGGATGAACTTGATATTGACATTGCTCTTCAACGGTTTGAGGAAGCTGTTTCGAATATCGAGCGACTACGCAAGCTGTCCCGGGGCTTAAAAGGGAACGCCATCGCGCAAGATGTGATCAATATCAAAGTTGATGAACGGGCTGCCAAGCTGGCAGGTGTTTTGTCACGGACTCTAGTCGACACTCACTCATTCCTCGTATCGACAAAGACAAACGTCACCTGGCTCACCCGGCTAGGATTCGAGGACCAGGCTCGAGAAGCATATCTCAAGGCTCGCTCCGACGTTGTCTCGAAACGAATCCGGTAAGCATATCCCTCGCTCTCTTCTTCTTCTTCTTCTTCTTCTTCTCTATCCTGTTCCTCATACTGACAAGCACAGATCATGCATATTCGAAGGAGACCTTCCGCTCTATATATTTCAGATATCCTACGTCTATTTCACTCTGATCAAGAATACTGTTAGCATCTATCAGCAATGCTTCCCGTCCGTGATGACCAGCGCCTGTATTAAATGGGCAAAACACCATTTGGACGGGTTCAATGCCCTTCTTACCCGGCAATTAAGTAGCGTCCAGCGCGGCACTGCGATTTGGGAGAAGTGTATCGACATTGTACATGAGCAAGCTGCCCTCCTATCTGAGGTTGGCGTGGATTTCACCGACCTGGTCGCGAAGGGGTTGCAAATGAGTGACGAAGAAAAAGCCGACAGGCCACAGATGACTCGGTCAGAGTCTTTGATCCTAGGGCTGAGTGATGCTTCTAAGGAATAGATACGCAATGTTTATTATATATCAGCTACGCAGGCGTCGCTTTGATTTTTCGCAGTGCTTCTAATCTATTATATTCTGCTCTTAAGCTATTCACCTTCTAGGTTGTTAGATACACTCAACCTATCCACAATCCAACAAGAGAATGAAAGATGATTGTAGGACTCTAAAAGGATTCGCTCATCTATGCATAGATACTTTATATACAACATCAAGTTCAACATATAGTACAGTACAGTTCATCTTTCTCCCCCCCACCTCTCCTTTCTTTCTTTCTCCCCCCCCCCCACCCCCTTTCCTCCTTTTTATATATATATATATATATAATCTAAAAAGAATACCACTCATAAACCTCCTCATCCGTCTCCTGCACCACAGCATCCACATCCAGCGCCTCCGACCTCCTAAACGACCTCCGCGCCTTCTTCTTAAACCTATCCGCAGACGCCCACGCCAAATCCCATGTTTGCGGGTCATTCAACGAACTCGTATACTTGAGCGAGCCGAAGCGGAAATCCAGCGCCGTCTCGTCGCCTTTGTGCGCGGATGGGAGACGCATGTAGTGGCGGACGCTGTCGGGGATTTCTTCGCGTACGTGGCTGATCATTACGAGGGCTTGGGTTTCTGATAGACCGTGGTGGCGGATTGGGGAGGAGGAAGAAGTAGGAGAAGAGGGAGAAGAAGAAGGAGAGGAAGAAGAAGAGGGAGAGGGAGACGGAGAAGAGGAATTGAAGCCGCGGAGCCATTCACCCTTGTACCCTGCGCGACGGGTAGCGGTGGAAGGCTTGTTCCCGATTTGTTCGCCTAGTTCGAGGAAGTGGATGCATTTGTCGCGGAGGGAGCCGGACATGCTGGAGAAGGGTTCGTCGAGGATGACGATGTCGGGCTTGTGGACTACGGCGCGGAGGAAGAGGATGAGGCGTTGCTGGGCGGTGGAGAGTTGGCCGAAGGTGGTGGAGTCGGCGTATTCGATGTCGTAGTCGAGGGGGATGTAGGGCCAGCGGAGGGCGCGGGAGGTTTTTGGGAACTGGGTGCGGTCGGGGAGGACCTTGGGCGGAGCTTCTTTGAGGGTGACGAGGGCGTTGGGGTCTAGCTCTGCTTTGAAGAATCGGAGGACGGCGCTGACGTCGAGGTCTCGCTCGTGGTTGAGGGTTGGTTTGGCCAGGAAGGTCTCGGCGAAGGCGGACTCGATGGCCTGGCGGATGGTGAGCTGGCGCGGGAAGAAGGCGTGGATTTCGGGAGAGGAGTGGCCGATGCGAGATTGAAGCTCGAAGATGGAGATGCCTGGTTTGCCAGCTTCAGGGAGACGCGAACGGCCGAAGAGCTTGACTGGTAAGGCGTAGGCTTGTGGGTGGTCGGAGGTTATCAGGGAGAGCAGCGTGGTCTTCCCAGACCCGTTGGCCCCCAGCACGACCCAGCGCTGGCCGCGACGGACAGTCCAGTGAAGGCCCTCTTTCTCCTGTCCTCTGACTTTCTGTGTCCAATCTCCCAGCACGGCCTTGTCGCCGTACTGCACACGAACCCCGTCCATCTCTATAAGCGGCTCACCTCCTCGCGGAGGAGGCAGCTCTACCTCCTTCGCGTCCTGTGAGAGCAGCCGCAGATCCCAGAGAAGTTGACGGTCTAGATAGCCTGCAGCCATGTCGTCTTTGGCTTGCTGGAAAATCTCCCTATACGCATCACACTTTCGCCTAGTATGCGCGGCCTTGGCCACGTTAGACCATACGTCAAACACGTATTCGGCGTGCGATCGTGTTCCCTGCACGAGGACGCGGTTCGAGTTTCCAAGAACCATCAAGTGAGTGATCCAATCCGGGAGGGTATCCTGCGGCCGCAGGGAGAGCACCAGTCGAGGATCAGACTTGGTAGCGAGGCGATGTAGGAGATCCGAGATGCTTCGGACAGTAGCCGGGTCAAGGCCCACTAAAAAGGCAAACAGTTGTTAGACGCTCCTTTTTTCTTTGAATTCAATATTAAGTACCGGATATCGGATCTTACTAAATGGGTCGTCAAGAAGCAGAAGCTCTGGTTTACTGAGCAAAGCCTTCGCAATCCGGGTTCGTCTCGTCTGTCCGTTGCTCAGGTTTGCGACGGGCATTTCCAGCAATTCCTCCAGGCGTAGTTCTGTGATAACCTCAGAAAGCAGTTTCTCGTCACGGACATTGCCTTCTCTGTCCTCTTCCAGCGGGTTCAGCGACGTTTGGCCCCTGAGGTACTGGCGGACCGTCCAGTCGGTCTCTTCTCGAAGACTCTCATATCGAGCGCTCAGATATGCGCCGCGAGTACCCCCAATGGCCCCCGAACCCTCTCCACTAAACCCGATATATTGGATTGCATTTGCGGGGGACCTTAGCTGAATATTCTTCCTGGCAATCTCGTCTGTGAGAAGGTAGGGATAGCTGCGCGCGGTGGGCGGAATGCAGATGTACTGGCCGCGGAGGATGTCGAGGAACTGCGTCCGACCAGACGAACCGATAACCGCCCAGTGCTGGAGAGCCGGTTCACCTCCCTCTGGAGAGGAAGTCGGTTTGGACGGCAGAACAAAGCTGAGGTTGGGGAAGAGGGCAGGGTTTTGGCCCTTGACCTCGTCCTCTGGAGTTGGATAGCTGTCATAGAAGGTGGCGTCTTGGATGCGAATTAACGGCGGTGCCGAGGAAGATACTGAACGAGCCAGGCGCAGTGGACTGCGGGGGCGAAGAGTCCTCGTGTGCAAACTCAAGAGCCTCAGCATCGCCATTGCGTCGTCGTCGTCGTCGTCGTCAAGAAGAATCGCTTCTTTTGTTGGAGGCGGCTTTCGGGCCTTTAAAACCAGGCGCCGGTGTCGGCCTAAACCCCGAGGCTGTAGGGTCACGTGGACATATACCCTCTACAATCAAAATATCTTCAATATCGTCAATATCTTCAATTTCATCTTCAATAGTATTGATATGTTCTCGAGGAATAATGGAGATGTCTGGAAGCAGTGATCAAACCAGAGCTGAGAAATGGCCTCCTTATTCGCCGTATAGCAATAGAGGCATAAGAATTACTGCATCCAACGATAACACCACCAAGAATAAGGCGAAGAAGAGGAATAAATCTATAATAGGAATAATAATGGTAATAATAGTAAGAGTATAAGCAATAATAGATAGATATATCTCCAACCTCGATGTCTGTCGCGCCCGCAGTCTACACTTGTACTACTTCTACTCCTTCACATACTCTACTTCTACGCACTACGACTAGCGCTCGATCGTCTCTCCTCCAAACTCCAACATCCTCCGCATCCAAAGCCCAAAAGCGCATCACAGAAGAGGCATGTCACTGACAACCCTCCCCTCTCTGCCGCTGTTCCTCGAAGCGAGGAAGCATGCGCTTGCCAATCCGGAGAAAATCGCGGTCATCGACACCACCAAGGGCCAGGCGTTCACCTTTGCCCAGCTGCTCGCCGATGCAGCGACATTGAAGAAGCGTGTCCTGGAGGAGTTGGACCTCGCTGGCACAGGCGATCTCGAAGAAAGACGCATTGCCTTCTTAGTCCCGAACGGATATGACTATGTGGTGACACAATGGGCTGTCTGGGCTGCCGGCGGGGTATGCGTGCCTCTCTGTATGTCACCACACGACCAGTGAAGCTATACAAAGTAAAAGAAGCACAAAAGCTAACCAGTTGCTTAAGGCACGTCTCACCCTGTCCAAGAGCTCCTCTACACAATCGGCGACTCAGACCCATCACTCGTCATCCTCCACCCAGCCTTTGAGAAATTCGCGACCCCCCTTCGCGATGGAGCTGCTACCCCGCGCTGCTTCATGGCCCTGACCCCCTTCACTCAAAGCACAGATGCAGCACAGATCCCGGACTTCAGCCCACTGTGCTTCCCCGACCGTCGCGCCCTGATGATCTACACCTCCGGGACAACCTCCCAACCCAAGGGCTGCGTCACCACCCATAAAACCATCACCTTCCAGGCCCAATGTCTCGTCGAAGCATGGCAGTACCAGCCCTCCGACCACCTCATCCACGTCCTCCCCCTGCACCACATCCACGGCATCATCAACGGCCTAGTTGCCACGCTCCTCAGCGGCGCCACCGTCGAGATGCATCCTAAATTCGACCCGAAAACCATCTGGGACCGCTGGTCAGATCAACCCGACACCACAACCCCATCCCCATCCCCACCCCCTTCAACAATGTTCTTCGCCGTACCCACCATCTACTCCCGCCTCGTCGACTACTTCGACACCCACATCCGCGACACCCCACTCGAACTCCCCGCCCGCAAAGGCGCCCAAGCCCTCCGCCTACTAGTCAGCGGCTCCGCCGCCCTCCCAACGCCAATCAAGACCAAATTCGCCTCCATAACAGGCCAAACCCTCCTGGAGCGCTACGGCATGACCGAAATCGGCATGGGGCTAAGTTGCGGGCTCGACCCCTCGAAACGCCTCGACGGCAGCGTCGGCTGGCCCCTCCCCGGCGTGCAGGTCCGTCTCACAAACAAGGAAACAGGAAAAGTCCTCCTAGACCCCGCAAACACGACCAACCCCGTAGAAATAGACGGCATGATCGAGGTCAAGGGCCAAAACGTCTTCCTGGAATACTGGCGTCGCCCCGAGGCAACAGCCAAGGAATTCACAGAAGACGGATGGTTCAAGACCGGCGACGTGGCGCGGCGGGACCATGCGGGCGCTTACTACATCCAGGGCCGGGCGTCAGTCGACATCATCAAATCGGGCGGATATAAGATTTCCGCGTTGGAGGTGGAGCGGAAATTACTTGCGCTGGAGGAGGTGCAGGAGGTGGCGGTTGTTGGGATTGCCGATGAGGAATGGGGACAGCGGGTTGCTGCTGTTGTGAAGCAGAGATTTGGTGTATGGTTCTCTCTCTCTCTCTCTTTCTCTCTCTCTTTCTCTCTCTCTTTCTCTCCCTCTTTCTCTCTCTCTCTCTCGATATATATATATATATATGTGTGTGTGTGTACTAACAGAAATAGACTGAACCCCTCGAATTACAGTCCCTTCGCTCGCGGCTCAAGCAGGAGGTTGCCCCGTATAAGATTCCCACCGTGCTGAAGATAGTGGATGGTATTGAGCGAAATGCCATGGGCAAAGTGAACAAGAAGATCATCGTGCAGAAATACTGGCCTGATCTGGTCTGAACGTCCTCGGATATTACTTAGATCCTCTACTGCATAGATTATATACTTGCACAGCAGCGCTACCTCCGGGTTTATGCTGCCATTCAACACATAGAAGATATAGGGGACTGCATGCAGGATACCAGTGATTCTCAACCTCAGTCGCATTTTTCCCCTCCACTTGCTGATAAATATAGCTAACTACTAAGCTACTACCTGTTTCCTGCATACGGCATAACACAATTTTTTAAACCAATCTCTCAGATCTGTAACAAGACATGATGGACAAGCAAGGACAATAATACCCACTAGCTCTACTGCACCTGCATCGGCTCCCTCAAGATATCCACGACAGCATTGTAAGCATCCCGTCTTGTCTGAAACTCAGGCGTCCCCGGTCGCACAGCTTTATCAAAAGCATGTCCAACGCGAGGAGCACGGTAAGTAACTACCCTGCGATACCGGCTATTTTCCTTCAATCTCGCCGCAAGACTTTCCGTCTCCCGCGCCAGGACATCGTAGGCCGCAGTGATGAACAAGCAACGATTCGGGAAATTCTTCAGCTCCGCAAGCGTAGGCGACACGCGGGGATCGTTTGGTTTACCTTCTCCGAGCAAGTAACAGGCCTGGAAGAGGGAGAGCACCTGTGGAGGAAGACCGCCCATGCCGTTTGCCGGCTTGCCAACCTCGGGGGCTCTTTTGGCGTAAGGACTGATCTGCGCATCGACACAAGGGTAAAAAGCAATGAGGCAGTAAAATGTATCAATAGTGAAATAGTTTGACACCACAGACGTAGCCAGATTCCCGCCAGCGCTGAACCCGCTCACAGAGATGCGGTCCTTTTTGTAGACACTAGGTCGGTCCAAAACCCACTCCAACACGGTGCGAGCGTCCTCAAGAGCCGCAGGGAAAGGGTTCTCCGGTGCAAGGCGATATTTGACATCGATCACGATGTGTCCGGTGCGCTGGCTTATTTCCCTGCAGTAGGAGTCGTCAAGCCCGAAGCCGGGGACAACGAATCCGCTTCCACAGAAGTTGACCAGCACTGGCGCTGGGTACTGGATGTTGGCTGGTCGGTAAACGTGAGTTTGTATCATGCGCTGGTGGCCTCTGTTAGTGCTTGGGATGTACTCGATTGCGTCTGGTTGAGGCTTGACTTTGATCCGCATGAGGATTGCGAAAAGTCTCATCAACCCTCTCAAGCAGATTGCCATCAGGGTGAGAAAGAGGCGACGACTGGTCTGACGGGTGTAGTTGACACCAGCCTGACTGATACGCCAAAGTCGATTCCACGGGGCCATTGTCTTGAATGTTTTATTGAAGGTGATCAACGAGTGTATGTTTTTAACAAAGGAGATAGATTGATAGGAATATTATCTAGAAGAGAAAGACAAGGGTTGTTAAAGAGAAGAGAGAGAGAGATGGACAGATTGAAGCAGAAAGCAACACAAGAAAAAGAAAAAAATTCACAAAGACCTGGGGAAAGAGCTGGTGAATGCGCTTCTTTCTTCATGCAGGGCTGCCATTCACTGCTCGAGATTCACCAAACAGCCTCATCTGCCAGGATACTCTCAACCTGCGAAGATTTACACACTCTACTTAACTTGTGTGAATCTCAACAACGAGCTGTCATGGCTTGACAACAGTCATAAATGGAAGAGTCAGGTTCTTGAAGAATGTCACGGACTCGTCTGTCCTAACTGTTGTCAACTCGTCGTCGGACAGCCCGCAAATCGACGCAAAAGAGCCGTACTCCTTCTTCTTCTTTGTCACATACTTAGCGTACTCGTCCACTGGGCAGCTGTTCCCCGGTCCTGAGCGGCAAGATGGCACGGCTGCACACAATTAGCATTGAATACAAGCCAAGAGCAGACACGGTAGGGAGCTTACGGTAGACAGCATCGTTGAGTAGAATCCGCACGTTCACGCTATTGCCTTTGCGGGTCTTGCAGTTAAGGCGCTCAAACGCAATCGTTCCTCTCATAGGGGTTATGCGGCTACTGACGAAAATCTAAAGACTCCCAAGTTAGGCACACAAATGGACTTCAAGCTGAACGACATTATCGTAAGCATACTCTGTTGCTGTCCATTTCCTTGGCAGAAAGGGCTTTCTGGTTGTCATATACGCCCAAGATAGAGGCAAGCTCGTTGATCTGGTTGTCATGGGTGAAGGCCACGATGAGAGGAGGTAGCGTCTCTGTGCCCTGGCTGGTCTCTGTTGTAGCTGCAGGGCCTTCCTTCAGAAGATCGACGATGCCCTGGAGGACTGGATACATGACAGTCATGTTTTTGCCAGCCCCGGCACCTAGATGAAAAACCGTACGTTAGCTATTCATCACAGAAATCGTCTTCAGCAGCAGTATCATGTCTACCTGTGCCGTAGTAGTAGCGCAAATCCTGTCGATATTCATACTGCAGGATTTCTTTCTCCGTAAAAAGGTTACACCAGTCGCTAACGCTCCCGGTGATCTGAGTTTCAAACCCGCAAAGGTAGGGGAAGAGAGAAACCTGGCTGTCGGTGAGCGTCAGGTTACCACGGATCATCTTGTTCAGCCTCTTAGTGATGGGAGGCAGATAGATAGAATCCCATGTATTCGCATAGTCACCGCCGCTAGTATCCTTAAAATTGGGGCACTGATCCGATGTAGCCAAGGAATTCCCAGCAGCGCCGGAGGCATCTGCATCTACAGAATAGATGTCAGCGTAAGAGGAGTTGGGCCCGAGGTAGCCACGGGCAAAGAGTCTGTTGTCAGGAGTTAGCCCAGCACTCTGCAGTAGAGGTCCTCTTTTTCATGGGAGATTCCTAGGCGCAGTACATACCTTGCAGAATCAACAGTCCGCTGGTACTCATTGGCCCAAAGCACAAACGGGGTGTTATCTTCGTAGAATGTTGGATAACGGAATCGAAGATTAACTCCAAGGTCATATAGTTCCCTGTAGCCAGTGAGAGACACCTGGCTGAGCTCCTGCTCGGGGTATCTCAAGACAGGACTCCAGTCAGAGATAAAGCTCAACGCTCCAGACGCAGTAAATTCAGCTGATTGGAACTAACAGCCATCACAATCACAGACAAGTCAGCCATCGGAAAATGAAAAGGAAGGGGAGGAAAGGGAACGGAGAATACCGCTTCGTAGAGGGCTTGCCATTGAGCATAAGCACTAGGGTCCGGATATCTGCTTCCATGTCGAATAACGTAGACAGCCTGGTCGACGGAGCACCCGTCAGGGACATCCGAGGATATCTTATTGACATTCGGGCCTATCCTCAGTAAGTATACATGTTGGGCCAAGAGTGTTTAACTGAGAATTAGGCAGGACTACCTGCGAACCACGGAGAATTAGCTCCTAGATACTGCAGGGGATCATAAGAGGAGGCATAGCTCGCAGAGCTCAGTCCCAGGAGCCAGAAGAGATTCTGCTTCATTTTTAATTAGTTATTCTCCTTCTCCTCCTTCAGATAGATAGACAGTGCATGAGAACAGGGGAACTCCACAAGACGGGACTATGCAAGAGCTTTATATACGCCTCACCCACGTCCTCGGGGGAAGAAAATAGAATAAACACACTCACGTATTCTTAGAGAGTAGATACCGGTCGATAATTATAGAGCCAAGAAGTCTCCCCCGAGACTACTCGAAGACGAACTTTGACGCCGCGTCGTGCGAATAATTAAAACTGCAAAGCCGCGTCCGCTCAACGGCCTCCAGTCGGCCCACGTGCGCGCTGGATCGAAATGAACCCATCCCGACAACGGAGACGCCTCAACGGCTTCATCTAGCTGTGTTGTCGCTAATTTCCGGTCTTCTATTCCGTTTCCAGCCTCTTTTCCGTCCTTGTTTCTACAGTCGAGACTGTCGGAGATGCGATGATGATGTTCGTTAACGCTCAGTGGAAAGACGGGTATAAGTGAGGTATGTACGTATGTACTCCATTGAAGCGCATCATATTAAACAATTGAACAAGACAAAGAAAGTAAGATTCTGATGAATATATTTCCAATCCAGGAGCACATCTCTATGGTTAATCCCCAATTATACAAAGTCATTCCCGTCCATGATGCTCCATCCGAGTGTCCAACTCGTTCCCTGAATGTTGACCAAATGCCCCCAAAGCCCAAACTCCAGATCCAGTCATGCAGAAAAAGATAGAAAGACAGAATCAAAAGGAAAAAAAAGAGAAAGAGAAAGAGAAACCAAAGTAAAACAATGAACAAAGAACAAAACAAAGAAAAGAAACACAGACTCCACGCAAACACCAAACATACACCACACACACCACAGACCAGAGAAATACACATACATCACACATAACGGAGTCATCAAGTTCATAAGAAAATTCATCTAATCTATCTTGCGGGCTTATTTTATCTGCCTCGCAATATCCTACGCGGTATATAAAGAGATTCGGTATAACTTTTGGACAGAAATAACATCATCGAGTGCCGATCAGAAACACAAACGAAACCCAAACAGATATTATCGACGTCGCCTTCAGCGGAAAAAAAAAAATATAAAGAAATAACGATAAGACTGTTTTCTCATAGACAAATAGCCCCTTGCAGTGGCCTTAAGGCGCCAGGATTAACGCAAGCAAAGCCATGCGGCAGTACAGGCCGTATCTCATCTGTAACATATAGATCAGTATGCGGTTCTCATCAAATCTTGCAGGTCAAGACAGTCGGACTACTCACCTGTCTGAAATAGGCTGCCCGCTGGTCGAAATCAACCTCTTCGGCGATTTCTGCATTTCGGGGGAGAGGGTGCATCACAACCATGTGGCTCTTGGCGTGCTTCAGAAGAGCGTTGTCGATGATGAAGCTATCCTTCAGGCGTTCATATTGCTCAAGATCAGCAAATCGCTCCTTCTGCACACGCGTGGAATAAAGGACGTCAGAGCGGGCGACAATCTCCGGGGTCAGCTGCTCAGATTCCACAATGAGCTGTCCGGACGCAAGAATTTGCTGGCGGACCTCTGCGGGCAAAGACAGCTCCTTGGGTGCAACAAGCTGGACTCGGACATCATAGAACTGGAGCAACTTGATGAGAGAGTGGACGGTACGTCCGTATCTCAAGTCACCGGTGAAGGTAATGGTCAAGCCAGTAACAGTACCAAGTTCCTCGCGGATAGTGAAGAGGTCAAGGAAGGCCTGTGTGGGGTGCTCAACACTGCCATTTCCACCGTTAATGACAGGGACGGGAGAGAACTTGGCGGCAATCTCTGTGCTGTTGGGCTGAGGGTGACGCAAAATAATGGCATCTCCGTAGCAGCCAAGAGTACGGAGGGTGTCTTGCAGTGTCTCTCCCTTCTTGGTGGAAGAGTGCTCTGTAGAAATTGCGATAGTACGTCCTCCAAGTCGTTGCATGGCAGCATCAAAGGAAGCCGAGGTCCTAGTTGAAGGCTCGTAGAAGAGGGTGCACAGCACACGGCCCTTCAGGATATCTAGCACACCCTGGCGTTGAACGCCAAGTCGCATTTCTTGCGCAACAGTGAAAAGCAAGTGGAGGTCCGCTCGGGTGAACTGGTTCACAGACAACACATGCTTTTGTTTGAATGAAGACCGAGAAAGCATCTCCAAAAGTGGCGAAGATGCACGTGGCACAGGGGTGTACAGAGGAGGGCCAAGTTCGTTGACAGCTCCCATTGCGACTTGGTCTACAGGCTTACGGGCCAAGCGACCAGGAGTTCCAGAGAACGACTGTCTTCTATCAAAAGCACTCTCAGGTCGTCCGACCAAGGGGGACATGGCTTTGAGGGAAGGAGATGTCGGTACAATCCTGTGGCCAGACATATCTGATCCCTTGGGAGCATCCCGGGTCACTTCGCCATCGAGGCAAGAAGTCTTTCCTTGGAAGGTAACACGCTGAACAGCGCCCTTCACGCTCTTGCCGCTGAATGGCGACCAGGATTGTAGACTCTGGTACAGATAGGGGCGGTCAACCTCGATTTCGACCGAGCTGTCGGCTTGGTCGTGAAGCTCAAAGATCTTCTTGGGGTTGTCGTAGAGTCTCGCAACGATGTCCTCCACCGTCAAGCGACCTTCAGAGACAGCGGTAAACAGCAGAGGTAGAGACTCGGCAATACCAGTCACTGGAGAGCCCTTCTCACCAGCAAGCTGGTACGGGATGCTACCGATAGAGAAGATATCAATGGTGCTGAGGTGCTCCCAGAGGGCCTTCTGATCCTCTGCTGTGGGCAAGAAGGTGCATTCAGGGAAGTCGTCCCGGGAGAGGAAGAGGCAGAAGATCGAAACATCGCAGGTCACCTTCAGGCCCTTCTCCTTACTCAGAGCAATCAGTGTGATATCCTCCTTGGAGGTGACGCTCATAACATGGATGTTACGGCTATGAAGGCTTGCCAGGAGCAATACCGACGCAAGATCCGTCGATTTGGCGTCTGTAATGATAGGCTTGCTCGAGGGCCATGCAGCAAAGTGGTTAGTGACCGCTGCGACCTTGCTGATGTTTCCGGAGAGATGGTTGAAGGGGATGAACAGGGAGCCCACCTCCCCTGTCACTTGGCCAATGTCACCAGAGTTGGTCGAGGTTGCTACAACCGAGAAGTTGAAGTCACAGTATGAGCCCTTTTGGGCATTTTGCTGGACGACATTCAAGGTGCGAGCATCTGTGACCGAGGACTGGACACCCACAGGCATTACACGAACCATACTGAAACCAGCTGCAATCGAAGCCTTTGTCATGATTTCAAAGTCGTTGGAATCCGGAGCTCCAAGACCGGGCACAAAGGCAGCGATGTTGATCAAACCAGGAAGAATGATCGTGCGGTGGCTCGTCTGATAATCAATGGTCTGCACGTTGAGGGCATAGTGACGAGCGATGGCCTCAATCAAGATCTTAGCATTCTTGACGTTTGTGACCAGAGGAGTCTGGTAATCCACGGCCATTCGACGGGTTCGGTAACCCTTGCTCATGTAGTTGGCAGGACGTCTGAATCGGTTATTGGAAGGTAAGTTAATGTAAAGATCGATGAGATTGTTTGCCAAGTGTTGAGTGAGTGAGTACTCGGACTTAATGTCCTCCTCTTCTCCTTGGAGAACTTCCAAGTACTTGACTGGGACGCCGTTCTCCTTCAAGAAGTCCGCAGTACCGGATGTCGCAAACAGGTTGTATCCAATCTCGTGCAGCTTTCGGATCGAGGGCAACATTTCCATCTTTTCTTTGTAGGAACCAATAGAGAACAAGATATTGCGCTTCGGGAGGCGGAATCCGGTAGACAGTAAGGCTTTGAGATAAGCTTCATACTTATCACGACCGAAAGACGCAACCTCTCCGGTAGATGCCATCTCAACGCCCAGAACGGGATCCGCTCCAGAAAGACGGGAAAATGAGAACTGTGGGACCTTCACACCAACATAGTTCTTGGGGATGGTCACTGGAGGGTATTCAGTGAAAGGAACTCCGATCATCGCCTTGGTTGCCATTTCAATAAGGTCGACTCCCATAACCTTTGAAACAAACGGGAAAGATCGAGAGGCTCGGACGTTACACTCAATAACCTTGATATCGTTGTCCTTGGCAATAAACTGGATGTTGAAAGGACCCGTAACGTTCAAAGCATTTCCAATCTTGCGAGTAGCCTCTTCGATACGGCGAACAGTCTCAGGATCCAAATCCTGGGGAGGCAAAATCAAGGTCGCATCACCAGAATGGACACCGGCATTTTCCACGTGCTCGGAGATGAAATGCCCAACCATGACACCATTGCGAGCCACTGCGTCCATTTCAATCTCTTTCGCATTCTCAATGTACTTGGTAATGACAACAGGGTGTTCACGCGAAACATCAGCAGCTTGGTTAAGGTACGTGGCAAGATCATGCTCTGAATAGACTGTGTTCATGGCTGCACCAGAAAGCACATATGAAGGTCGGACAAGCACAGGATAGCCAACCTTGTTACAGAACTCAGCAGCTTCATCAATGCTAGTAAGCTCCTTCCACGATGGCTGATCCACACCAATACGATCAAGCATGCGTGAGAACTTGTAGCGGTTTTCAGCACCATCAATCATTTCCGGTGAAGTGCCGAGAATGCGGACGTTGAGACGGTGGAGAGGAAGGGCGATGTTGTTTGGGGTTTGACCACCCATAGAGATGACCACACCACTGGAAGACTCTAGCTGATAGATGTCCAGCACGGTTTCCAGGTTGATGTTTTCAAAGTACAATCGATCAGCTTCATCATAATCGGTACTGACAGTTTCTGGGTTGTAGTTAACCATAACAGTCTTATAGCCCTGTTCGCGAAGGGTGCGGATGGTCCTCACAGAGCACCAGTCGAACTCAACCGAAGACCCAATACGGTAGACTCCAGATCCCAACACCATGATACCATGATCATTGAATGTAACGTCATGCTCAGACCCATTGTAGGTCAGGTACAGATAGTTGGTCACTGAAGGGAACTCGGCAGCTACTGTATCAATTTGCTTAACAATGGGAATGATGCCAGCCTCAACACGCATACGTCTGACAGCAAGCTCATTTGAGCTGAGGAATTTTGCAAGCTGGCGATCAGAGAAACCCAGCTGCTTGGCTTGACGAAGGAGCGGCATAGGAACAGAGCTGGCGTTGAAAGTCGACATGGTTTTGCTGAAGTCGCTCAGTCCCTTAAGTCTGCTAAGGAACCACTTGTCGATCTGTGTGAGCTTCCAAATGTCGTCAACGCTGTAGCCAGCGGCCATGGCATTGGCAATGGCGAAGAGACGCTGGTCGGAAGGTGTTTGTAATTCAGCCTTGATAGACATGAGGGCGTTGGTCTCATTGAAGCCGAGATTATGGAAGTCCACCGAGCGAATAGCTTTCTGAATAGCCTCCTCAAAGGTTCGTCCAATGCTCATGACCTCTCCAACACTCTTCATGGAAGATCCAAGCTGTGTGGATACACGAGTAAACTTCTTAAGGTCCCAACGAGGGATTTTAACAACACAGTAGTCAAGAGACGGTTCAAAGCATGCACATGTAACCTTGGTGACAGAGTTCTTGATTTCGTTGAGAGGGATTCCCAATCCAAGCTTGGCAGCAATGAACGCAAGTGGGTAACCAGTAGCCTTGGAAGCAAGTGCTGAGGATCTTGACAAACGAGCATTGACTTCGATAATGCAGTATTCCTTTGAGAATGGGTTCAAGGCGTATTGAATATTACACTCTCCAACAACACCAAGGTGACGAATGACGTTAACAGCCGTAGTACGAAGCATATTGTAGTCCTCGTCAGAAAGTGTTTGAGATGGAGCAACAACAATGGAATCACCAGTGTGGATACCAAGAGGGTCAAAATTCTCCATGTTGCAGACAGTAATACAGTTGTCCCTAGCATCTCGAACAACTTCATACTCAATTTCCTTCCAGCCCTTCATACTCTTTTCGATCAAAACCTGGGGACTTGCAGCGAAAGCCTTGGCACACAGATCCTTCAGCTGGTCCATATTATCGGCGAAACCACTTCCGAGACCGCCAAGGGCGTAAGCTGCGCGAACGATAACGGGGAAGCCGATGTCTTCGACGACCGTAAGAGCTTCTTCGAGATTCGACGCAGAAGCAGACTTGGCACATTTCTCGCCGATGGACTCCATGCTGCGGGCGAAGAACTCGCGGTCCTCAGTGGTAATGATGGTATCGATAGGGGTACCGAGAACTTTGACGCCAAGGGATTCAAACTCATCCTTCAGCTGGATACCGACTTGAAGGGCAGTCTGACCACCAAACGTCACGTAAATAGCATCTGGCCTTTCGTGCTTAATAACCTTGCGCACGAAGTCCGCATTGACTGGAAGGAAGTACACCTTATCCGCCAAACCCTTGGAAGTTTGGATAGTAGCAATGTTGGGGTTGATCAGAATAGTATAAATTCCTTCTTCCTTCAAGGCCTTGATGGCCTGACTTCCTGAGTAATCAAACTCTCCAGCTTGTCCTATACTCAGACCACCGGATCCCAAGATCAGCACCTTCTTGACAGAGACGCGGGGAGAAGCCTTGATGTTTTCTGCCATCGTTCCACCTGGGAAGCTCACGGGCTTCTGAAGGGCTGCGGGGGAAGCAACGGTTTCTTTGATGGTGTTGATAAACACATCAAAGAGGAATTCGGTGTCCCGGGGACCAGGAGTAGATTCGGGGTGGAATTGAACACTGAAGAAAGGACGGCTGGTATGTCTAATACCCTCATTGCTGCCATCGTTGGCATTCACGAAAAGTTCCTGCCAGTCGCTTGGCAGGGTGGTAGAGTCGACTGCGAATCCATGGTTCTGCGAAGTGATGTGACATTTTCCAGACACCATGCTGGTGCAAGGAATGTTATGGCCACGGTTACCAAACTTCATCTTGGTTGTTTGAGCGCCAACAGAGCGAGCAATCAGCTGGTGGCCCAAGCAAATACCGAAGACAGGAGTCCTGGCTTCCTGAAGAGTCTTTGACAGGTTTGCAACGGTCGAAGAGAGCATAGCTGGGTCACCGGGACCATTCGAGACAAACAGACCATCGTAGTCCTTGCCAGCAAGATTAGGGAAGTCATAATCCCAAGGGACTACCAGAACCTCAACTCCACGAGCGAGCAAGCAGCGCAGCTGGTTGAACTTCAAACCGACGTCCAAGCAAAGAACTCGGAGGGGACGGCCAGAAGGGTGCTTCAGGGCAACATTATCCGGGGGTGTGAAGAGCTTTGGTTCCTTGATAGATACTATTAAGCGGTTAGCAACATGGATCGGGAGCTCTTCAGGGTAGGGGGTTCAAGGCTCACCTTCGCTCACAAGGTTCTTGGCGTTCGGGTCAACCCAGTCAATCTGTTCAAAGGATGAGTTCCAAGCATCCTTGTCCAAGTCCGCTGCGCTCTCAGCGACTCCAGCCTTCTGGAGCAACATGCGCCCAAGCATGCTACCTTTTTGTCGGATACGCTTGGTAAGGGCACGGGTATCAACCCCGTGCATAGCCGGGATTCCTTGCTCCTTGAGCCATTGACCCAGTGACGATTCTGCAAGGAAGTGAGAGTAATTCTCGCCGGCATATGTTGCAACTACAAGCGCTGCAACATGGATCTGGGTGGATTCAAAATGCTTGGGTAATGTCTTCAGGAGTTCATCCATGGTCTCACGAGAAGGAACGCCGTAGTTTCCCACGAGAGGGAAAGTGATGACGAGAATCTGACCACGGTAGGAGGGATCAGTGATAGACTCTGGGTAGCCCACCATGCCGGTCTGGAAGACCAGTTCTCCTGATACACTCTTTTCGGCACCAAAGTTGTAGCCCTGGTATACCGTGCCATCCTCAAGCTCAAGAGCACACAGCCTGCCGGTGCTGCCCTGGGTTCTCAAGGACGCAGGAGGGATCATGGCGCCATTGCTAGCCTCCATTGAGGGAAGAGGCTGCAATTCTTTGTTGATCTGATTGTAGGCCACGGCCCCTCCAGACAGAGGGCTCGAAGGGAGAGCCGGCTCGTCGTGGCTGACAGGCTCAGGCATTGTCGGCAGTCGTACCGCTAGGTAGATGTAGTAGGTGGGGAGTGGGGGATTGTGAGGGGAAAAGTCCTCTCAAGGACAGTGTAGCAAGGGAATTCTCTCTACCGTAGCATCAGCAGCCTCCAGAACTCTTCTTGAGAATGAATGGAGGAAATAGAGAGAGTCTTTGTTTGCTGCTTCTGCACGGGGAGGAATATAGGAAGAAGAGAAAAGAAGAGAGAAAACGAGACCGTGGACGGTTTTGGAATATTTCATGGCAGAATAAAAAATTTTGTGTAAGAGCGGGCTGGCGGAGCTC
Organism: Aspergillus funiculosus; assembly: GCA_027569145.1. Taxonomy (NCBI): domain Eukaryota; kingdom Fungi; phylum Ascomycota; class Eurotiomycetes; order Eurotiales; family Aspergillaceae; genus Aspergillus; species Aspergillus funiculosus. The sequence continues at coordinate 42,936 of JAPDEN010000003.1, forward strand.
TCTGATTGGACAGCCATACTCACCGACCTTGGGGGGCTAGGGATATTTCTGCCGCAGGGTACCGCCTACAGAATTTTCATTCGTTTCTCTTTTGTCTTTTTTCATTACAAACGTCACAGCCGGTGAGCTGCTACTACCACTACTACCACTACTACCACTACTTAGTAGTAGTACTGGTACTAGTAGTACTTGGATGATACCAGTACCATACCTGTAGTACAACAACCTACTACATAGGTACAGGATAAGTACCTGGGTAGGTCTCGATAACTCGTTTATCAAGTTACTGTGCTTTCGAGGCAACCAGAAGAAACTTTCCATTAATATTCCCAACCCTGGTAGAACTTGGTTGAACCCACACAAATCGCTTCAGATGTATGCTTTGCCACCCAATAATACACGAGGATCGCCCGCATCTGCAGGCGCCCCTCGCTGCAGGCGGTGAGGACGAGGCGCCCACTAATCCTGCACATTCCTGGTCTGGATCTGGCTCTCGGGATTCAGAACTATACGGATTCCTGTTCCTTCAGAGGGTGCGGCTCTTAAGGTCTGGAATGACTGCAGAGTATTGTATAGAGTATGTAGACATATCACTAGGGAACTTGACTATCTTAAAGCTGTCTAGGTAGGTACTACCAGCACTTGAGGCAGTATACATAGTTACTAGGGGCGGGTAATACGAGGTAGTAATGACTGGAATATATACACAAGGCCACCACTGCGTCAACAACAATAAAATAAAATATAGGGAATACAAATATTGTAAAATCATACTGTCAGAAACATCCCTCATAAAAGGCCTACTAACTACTACTCGGATTACATTGCCCTCCAAGACAGCCAGTATTTCAACGCGCATTTGGCGGGAGCTGCTTATTTTGGGATCTTGAGGTGAGATCGCGGATTCCCTGTTTATCTTCACTAGTAAGTTCGTTACTATGCCCTGGTTGTCTTAGTCTTCCTCCGTCCTCCCCAAGCCTGCATATGTACATACTATGGTTGCATATGTACGGCAAATCCTGAGTAGATGATGTTCAGATGATGTTCAGATGATGATGCCCTACTCTATGCGTGCAGTACAGAGTAAGGTTTCCTACACCTACAGGTAATCAATCCAACTGGAGAATTTTCCCTCCTCCCCTCCACCACCCCTCCTGCGCTGCACACGCATGTGCGTTAATTCCCTTAGCAAATCGCATTCGACGCTTTGACAAATTTACCATCATCTGTCGGTCTGGTTGATCGAAATTTCTCGCTCCTCTCCTTGATAAACTAATCCCTTGATCGTGTCGCCTCGACGATTTTTACTCTTCTCGCAAAGAAAAGCCTCGACGTTCCTCCGATTCTCTCTCCTCCTGGACATGTTATAACCGATAAGGCTCGCCTGGTCGCAGCTTGAACTCGCGCCAGAGGATTATCCATCTCACTACACCATGCTTGCGTCCTTCCTTCGTCCTAAGAAACGACGGGAGTATGCGCAACGCTCGCCGTTCTCATCGCCCTACACGGCCAACGAACAGTCATGGCCATTCCTGAATGGGAAAAGGCCGCAGGGCCCTGGACTGCAATACAGCGAACTCCATCAGCATGAGACCGATGAGGAAGATGTCGAGGATGAGGAAGATCTCGAGGAGGAGGAGGAGGAAGAGGCTGATGCGGAAGACGACGATGCTCCGATCGAGTTCACTCCCCTTCTTCCTATTTTTTCTGCTCCTCATTTAGGTATGTTGAAAATTCCCAGCGCCAAGTTTACTGGTTTTTGTATGAAACCCACCCTAATCTACGCGAATAGATATTCTCCCAGTCTATGATATTACCCACGTCATCCGTTCCTTGATAGCTTCGCGTTGCGAAACGACACTAACATGGGACCAACTGCGTTCGCCGCAGATCTCCCAGTTTCTGGTGAAGCCTATACAGCAGAAAATAAGAGCGTTGCATTTTTCGCGGGCTACATTGTATGCGCTGATGACCAATTGCCTACAATTCAACAGAGAAGTTCATTTGAATCCCGGCAACAGTGGCACTAACCATACGAGGGCGATGGTGAGCGAGCTTCTCGCCATCAAATTGTTGAGGGAGTACACTACGAGAGAATTGATTGACGCTCTATCCTATGAGTTTTACCCACTTCAGGGCCAAATGTCGACGGAGATTGGGCCCGCGATCTCTCAACGTGAAGGAAGTAAACGCCTGCGTGTAGTAGCGCGCATCTCTTGTCTCGAAATTGCCATACGTGCCCAAGCGAAGCGGTTTTTATCTCACCCTCTCGTTGTTAAACAACTGGAGGCGATCTGGGCTGGTACAATTGTCTTCCACTCAGCTGCCGACAGCATCCACCGCTCCCTGGCGCAGAATCGTCAACGCCTGGGACCCTCATACGGGGCCACTTCTAACAGCAATCCCACGAAGATTTCAGACAAGAATGTGTGGCCTGATGCGGCTAGCTTTCGTCGATCGGTCACGCTTTATGATCCACGAGATGCGTCTTTATTCAAACTCTCCCGGTTGAGGGTGCCTCGATATAGGCAATTTCTCTCAACCTTGTCCTTCGCGGTCCTCCTAGGTCTATTCCTTGCCGTCCTCCAGCAACGGAGCATGGCGATCACCCCACTAGAAGTCGTATTTTGGCTCTGGAGCGCGGGCTTCATGCTTGATGAAATTGTTGGGTTCAACGAGCAAGGCTTCAGTCTCTACCTTATGAGCTTTTGGAACCTCTTTGATCTCGGAATTCTCTTTCTTCTTTTTTGCTACTATTGCATGAGAATTTATGGTGCTTTTATGCCATACACACACAAGCAGGCCGTTGCCGAGAAAGCCTACGATGTTTTGGCTGCAAATGCCGTTCTTCTCTTTCCTCGATTGTTCTCAATCTTGGACCATTATCGTTACTTCTCCCAACTACTCATCGCATTCCGGATAATGGCTTCAGATCTAGTGGCTGTGTTTCTTCTAGTCATCATTGCCTGCAGTGGGTTTTTCGTTGCCTTTACGCTGTCTTTTAGCAATAGCCAGGATCATTCCCCGGGCTCCGTTGCCTATGCCCTGTTCCAGATGCTGATGGGATTCACCCCAGCTGCATGGACGCTCTGGGACGAGTACAATTTCCTCGGAAAGGCTATCTTGACCATGTTCCTCTTCATCTGCCATTTTGTCGTTGTCACCATACTAATCACGGTCCTAACAAATTCCTTTATGAGCATAGTACAAAACGCTAATCAAGAGCATCAATTCCTATTTGCCGTCAATACAATCTCGATGGTCAAATCCGATGCGCTTTTTTCTTATGTGGCACCTACCAACATTCTTGCTTGGCTAATCACTCCCCTCCGCTATATAATCCCCTTCAGGCAATACGTCCGAATCAATCGCACAATAATCAAGGTCACTCACATGCCCATTCTATTCACCATCTGTCTCTACGAGAAGACCGTCCTTGGGTCTCAAATGATCGAATCCACTGATCTAATTGATTCCCCCCTTCGATCGGAAGCTGGATATGAGGCTCGCGGTGTCCGTCATCGATTTAGGGTTTTGAGTTCCCGAGCACCTCGATTTGTACGAGAGCCATCGGTTGCAACTTACCAAAAAGATCGTGCTTTGGAAGAAGTATTTCGGCGGCCATTTCAAAGAGATATTAATAAAAGCCCCGCGAAAAATATTATCACCAACCAGAGCGACAATCTTGTTAATAATTGGATGCAAGCTATGGGATCTGGACCAGTCAATCCGCCTGATGAGCAAGATTCAGATGAAGTTGACCGACTGGAGCGGTTACCCAGAGGCCGATTCCCTTTCCGGGCACGCCGAGCTCGAAGTCTTCGTGACTTTACAGATTCTAATCTCTCTGTGACCCCAAGTCACAAAGAGCAAGCATCCCACCCTATATCTTCGCCTGCTACCCCCCGTGATAGGAGAGCTCTGTCCGCGAAGAGACAGCAGCTATCACAGTATACAGATATTGAAGGGGATAATGAGCTTACGAGTGACGACAATGGAGATTGGGTTGAAGAACAGCAATCCAGTATTGAGAACCTTGGTAAAAGCCATTCAAGAACCATCAGTGGAACACCGGGCAAAAGTACGCCGAAGTTTTACAGCTCTCGACCATCTACAGCAAGACGCAAGTCCCGCAAAAGCAGCCCAAATAGACGCCCTAAATACCATTCGCGAAACACATCTGGGGCCACCATTTTGTACAATCCTATATTATTGCCTAGCAATGATGAGGATACCGATGCCACATCAATCTCAGCTAGACGCATACCAAATAACAACGGTCGAGAGGGCTATATGACTCCCTCACACCGGCGCACTTTAGAAAGCAGGCACAGTCTGGAAGAAAGCAGAGGTCAAAGCACACCCGGATTTAGAACTAATCCATTGTCTGTGCCTGATATCAGCAGTGTTCTGCTCCCAGGCTCATGGCACCACCACGAAGCCTCTGCTCTCGAAGGCCTGGGCTCTGATCTGGGAGATAACAAGGCAATTGCCAACGGCTTTATTGGAGGCGTGCCCTCGAGCTTCACAACTCAGATGGCGTATGCAACAGGAGGGGTTAGGCGAGTGGGAAGCCCTAACGGAAGCCAGGATATGCTCAGCAAGCTAGTCTTGGCTCGAATGAACAATATCGAAGAAGGATTTCGTGAAGTGATCAAGGAAGTCAAAGACCTTCGCCGGGGGGAATCAAGCCGAAATCAAAGCCAAGTCGACGAACAATGGAGCGGACAGCGAGAGAGGAGGCGAATGGAGAAGAAGGAGCCTAGAAAGAAACCTCCAGGCTCTCGAAAAAGCAAGGCGAGCAGTGACAGCGCGCGGGCTGAGGAGTTGGTCTTCGAGTCGCACGAGGAGGGAAAAGACACAGGAAAATAATACCTAATGGCCTGAAGCTAGACATTCTGAATTCAGGGGGACTATGATTACTCTTGCGTCTAACTTCTAATTCTTTGGGTTGGTGTATAAAATCTGGGCGGCTGTCTCATCATTTCTTCCCTTCTGTCGATTTAGAGCATTTATAAAGCTGGTCCTAGTTATCTTATGATTAATGGCACTTTGCTTTGCAGGGAGGCAACACTTAGACTCTGTATCTCATTAATATTCTTCAGTTCTCTGGACATCACAATGATCAAGGTGGTTCCCTGGACTCGACGTAACTTCAAGATCCTTTTCCCACGTTATAGGGAAATAGGGAAACCAGAAGATCAGATACACCGCATATTTGCAACGGACATCTCAAGGGGAGGGTAAATTCAGTATCTGTAATGGCATCATCGACTGATTTTGCTTCTGAACTTATTTTTCTCACTCTTTCTCTGTGAGAATACGCAACAGGCAGCAGGCAACAGTGAGTTAAACAAACACGAATCAAACTGGGCTGAATTCTTTCAGCCTCATTCGCATCTCTCTTCCCTCGACAATCATGCCCAACATTCTCCCATCCTCATTGAATACCCATTAGAACTCACAAAATTCCATCTCTGCTTCCTTTCACTCAACCTCTGCTTGAATCCCCCAACTATACTGAGGCTCTATTTGCGTGGAAAACTTCGGTGTGCATTAGGTACCTGTTTAGTTCTGATCCCTCCATCAACAATGGAAATAACGCATGTCAGCCTCAAAACTAACACTCATCCACGGATTGCTCTCTACTATTAGGGTCGGAGAACCTATCATCCGCAATCATGGCTGCTTCAGATCTCGAGTTGGTCCTCTTCAAAGATGCAGATACCCTCGTCTATATTGATCCACCACCATCCAAACCTACCTGGACCACCATCCAGCCGAATTCTGCAGAACTTATTGCCCATCGTATTCACAGCCACATGCTTTTGAAGACTGGCTCGCCAGTATTTCGCAAGCTGTTTGAGCCACGAACCCAGTCGCGAATTCTCAAGCGTCGTGGGGTTCCTCCCGAAGGCATAAAGTATATCATAGATTTAACTCCTCCATCTACCGAAGAAGATGCCGTCCTTTTCTTGACAGAGTTATCCTGCCCACTTGGCATTAGGACTTGGGCGGATGCACAAAGTCGCTGGGATCTGCCTCCGCTTTGTGTCGGAGGAATTGACATGCCACCATCGCCAGGAGAGGGCCAAACGACCTCTCCTAATTCTCCCCTTCAAGAATACTCGCCCTCTCGCCATCGCGCCGGCATTGTGCATATTCTCCAAGCGCTGGAAGGCATTACTCCCCAGCTTAACACCCCCTGCAAACTCTGGACCTTCTTTGCGCTGGCAAAGTTGTACGAGATCGCGACGCTCCCCGAAATCGGTATTCTGATTCTGTCCTGGGTTTACGAAATGAATAATAAGCGCATCATAGAACTTCATCCGGAAATAGTTTATCGGATAGCCCAGGGAACCCAATGTGGGTACCTCTGCCGGGATTCCTTTTCTGTGTTGGTTGGAGAGGAAGCTCTACTTCTTATGCATCAAGCAAATAAAGGGATCGTTGGGCCCAAAAGGCAGCAGGCATCGTTTCATGGACGCCTTCGTGAATCTCTTGACGACGAAGAACTCCAGCGTGTCGAGTATGCGAGTAAATCTTTCATGGAGTATATCATTGATCGGTTCATTGACCTTGCAGGCACTGAGATGCAGTGGCTCTCAACGCTGTCTACGGTTCAGATTATCCTTTCATACAAACCAAAGTCACCCGAAGAACATGAAACAGTGTCAAGCCTTATAACCTGTCTGAAGGACTTTGTGCGGGGATGCATTGTTGTTGCGTTAGATGAAGCGTCTATAACCTGGCTTCCAACCCGACACACGCTCGATAGTAGTGGTAGCTATCCCACCCAGTCTTTTTTGAATGTTTACAGTGAAATGGATTGCATAGAGCGGATAATGACCAGGACGTTCTGGAAACGCCTCGAGGCTAGGACGTTTCACGAGTCGGATTCCGCGCGATTACTACGGACGAAATTTTGGGGCACCTCTCTTGCGAGTCTCGGAAAAAATATACCAGCCTTTGGTAATCAAGAGGATGCAGTGATAAGGCCAGTCACAGGTTCCGAGATCCATGGCAAGATCAGACCTTTCGATCTCCTCTTTCATCGTTCAAGGATGGGTTCCTCTCTGCCAGGGGGCTTACAAAGAGATCCCCAATACATGGAAGGCGTCTATGGAGGCTTCTCATTTCCCGATTTCACTGAAGAGGTCCAGTCATGGATGTATTCATATACCAACCAGATGTGCAGACCGAGCAGACCAGAAATGGCCTACGAACTAACAGACACACTCACCTGTCTTTCCGAAGAGGAATTCAAATACCTTCCACTCTGGGCTGGGGGTAATGACGACGGAACCGGCGGCGTTTTTATGGACCAAGACATACCGTTTATGGAGGCAGGCGGGTTCTCCGCGCCAGGGCCTACTATCCACACAGAGAGTACTTCGTCTTCGGTTTCCTCGTTCTCCACCGTTTCAGCCAGTGAGTTCAATAGTACAATCTGTGGAGCATCTCACAGAGCCACAGAGGGCCATGACAGTGAGGTTCTATCCCTGAACTCAGCGGCCTTTTCGTCGACCTCGAGATCAGTCAAATCGGATACAGAGGACGACGATGATATCTCTCTAGCGCTGAGCACGTCAGCAGACGAGGTTGATGACTTTTATTTTGATGCCGATAGTGATAGCGATGATACCGTTGTCATGAGCCGACACGATGACCTCGAAGAGTTCGGGGACCTCGCATTGGATGACAATCATGCTACTACATCTTCATCTGAAGGGAGTGCCACATAGCTGGGGGTGCTGGACTCTTATTGCTAGCATACCAACTCCTTCTCGATGGAAGTTTTAATTTTAATGATTTAATGATGAATAATAATGAACATGGACGACCTGAATGCCCTCCACATAAGCAGTTGCTATTGTAACTTGACGCGTAGCCTCAGGTATACTAAGATTGGCCTAGATAGCACGTGACAGGAAGCAAAGGTCTTGGCACCGCCGACGTCACGGAGATGAGACCAGGCAGTGACCGATCTTTTTGAACGCTCTTGACAAGAAGCGTTGACAGTTCTATAGCAGGACTCAGAGCTGTTTATCTGACCTTTCACGGATAGAACCCTTGCTTGTCTGTCGGGACAAGCTCAGCCACCATGGCCTCGTCTTCCAAGCCGTCGAGCTTCCTCCTCTAGTAGGTTGCCTACCCTTCAATCGGACATTTCAGCCATACCTAATATACTTTCTATTCTATTATCTAACTAACGGTTCGTTCCCTAAGTATAGCTCATGTATAGCCCATCGCACAACTATCCTGGCAGAACACTCTGCCCCGGGAACATCATCCACCGCAGCCTCTTCCCTCGCCTCTATCATCCTCCCCAAGATCAGCCATGATAAATCCCAAAAGCTCACCTACACCCATGAACGACTATTCGTACATTACATCTCCGACTCGCCAACGGGCCCAGCAGAAGACTCCAGCCGCCAACAAGAACCCAGCTCCTATGCCCCGTTAAGCTACATCGTCGTTGCAACAGCCGAGCAAGGCCGACGCATCCCATTCGCATTCCTCCTCGAAATGAAGCGCAAGTTCCTCACCACCTACCCCCCCTCCAGCACAGATTTCTCTGCTCTCCCAGCCTACGGCTGCGCCGCATTCAACACGGAGCTCCGGGCTCTCCTGCACACTTACAACACCGCCCCGCCGTCCGACTCGCTCGCGTCCGCCCGCAAGGAAATCGATAGTGTCCGAGACATCATGACGGAGAATATCGAGCGTGTCTTGGAGCGCGGTGAGCGGATTGATCTTCTTGTGGACAAGACGGATCGGCTCGGTGGTAGCGCGCATGACTTCCGGATTCGCAGCCGCGGCTTGCGGAGGCGCATGTGGTGGAAGAATGTGAAGTTGATGGTGCTGCTGGGGTTTGTTATCATCTTCCTCTTGTATCTGTTTGTGGGTATGGGGTGTGGATTGCCGGCTTGGGGGAAATGTGTCGGGTCAAGTGAGTAGATGGGGGTTGGGTTGGGTTTGTAGTGCATATTATCTTTTCCATGCCCGCTTACGTTTTGACCTGATTCTATCATGATTGTTGTATGTAGTATTATTGATCCTTCCTTTCCTGGTAGGTATCTCTTGTATCTCTTCTTCTTCGTCATTTTCTATTCTTCTCCTTCCTTTCTTTGTCTTGGCTTGGCCATTGATCGTTCTCCTATTGACTTTTCCTGTCGGCATTATTTAGCTACTTGATGATATCTCTGATCCAGCAAGATGATATCTTGTATCATACCTCAGTTCAGTTTCTCTGTTACTAGCTTTCTTCTCAGACTCTAGATAAATAAGGACACGAAGTCTTTCTCATTCATAAGGTATCTTTCTTTAAGTTGATAGCATCCCTATCTCCAATGTCAGATGAACAAATGACAGATGACAGACAGGTTAAATAATCTGCCAACACTGAACTTTAGAAAAAACAAAGTCGAGGGAACTGAATTACAACAGCTACAAATTGATTACGTGGTCTACAAAGGCATGTATCTCACTATCAAACTCACAGCTTCCTCGGCTAAAGCCTCAGTGCGAGTCTGCAAGCGAGGCAGAATAATCATCTGGAGTAATTACCAGGTCCTGCAATTCCTTCTACGCCAACCGTATACCTCTTCAGTCATGATGCTCGTCCTGGTGGACTGGACTGAAGAGGAGATAATTTGGCGCCTGTGGGAGGCTGGGGAAAGGGTCTGGGGGAGGAATTTTGGGCAAGATAAGGGAGGAGAGAGAGAGAGGCTTTGGGATTGGAACCAGCAAAGGCCCAGCTGCATTCGGTCAAATGGTGGGAAATATAGTACTTATGTTTGCCGGAGTGAGACGGGAAGGGGGGAAATGGGCACCGGAATGAACCCCTGGGCTAGATGTCGAGAAGCGCCATCAAAGGAGCAAAGAAGAAAAAAACAATCCAAGGAGGGAGGAATTGGAAGAAATTTTTTCTTTTTTTGCCTTTTCTTTTCATTCATAGAGTGTGCATCTGTCTCAAAAACACAAGACGGAAGCCTGGTCGTAGCAGGTATATTTTTTTTGCTCCCTTTAAGAGGATCTCATGTACTCCCACGCCATCATTCCCTATTGCAACCAGAAACAAAATGCTGAAACAGTCCCTTATGCGGACTTGACAGCCTCGCGACCCTTAGCAATGCGCTCCAGAATCTGCTCACGGTCCTTGTCGAGCTTGAGCTTGGTGATGACGACCTTGGAGGGGTGGATGGGGAGAGGAACACTCTGGCCGTTGGACTTCTCGCGGACAACACGCTCGACGTGCACACACCACTTCAGACGGTAGACGCTGGTGATCTTGCCCTCACGGCCCTTGTTGGAGCCACGGACAATCTGAACCTCGTCGTCCTTGCGGATGGGGATGGAGCGGACCTGCCAAAAAAATTCTAGTGTCAGACCTATTGTATTGTTGGAAACCTGGCTGTCCCATCCTCCAAAAAGACAACGCCAGAAGTGGGGAAATCCATGTCTTTTCTCTCGTAACCGTAGAAAATTTTCGCTTCCACCAGATAAAACACAAGGGAGGGGGATGGAGGTAATCGAGGTTAAGGATGGCGTACATTGTGCTTCTCACGGAGTTCCTTGCTCAGAGGAGCGCTCATGATGACACGGCGCACGCTGGAGGGGGCATTGAAGTGCGCCTTGCGCGACTTCCGGCGCGAAGAGGAGATTGCTATCATCACAATTCGATCAGTATTCCTGTCACAGCAATCCTAGGCTCGGATGGTAGGGAGGAAGGTCATGATGTCGCCGGAGAGTCGACTTCCCATTCTTCCTGGATACACAACTCCGGCGAGGAGGAGAAAATAAAACGACGATATAGTCTGCTGAAAACATACCCTGGTTTGTGGCGGTCATCTTTGCAGAGCCTCCTTTCGTGATATGACCGGACTCTGGAAAAGGGTCGTGATGAACGTTGTCGTCGTTTGTCGTCGAAGGACTCTTTTGCACTGGACTTTCTCGATGTGTTAGCCGAAAATGTGGGCAGCCCCGAATGTGCGTCACATGACATCCCGCTTAGGCTAGGGCTGGCTGCTGCGCGCTGATTGGCTGTCGCTGCCGGGCGTCCAAAAAAAGAAAAGCCGCTGCGGCCTGACCGCCTTCCCAAAACATCCTGTACTCTCAGCTGACAAAGCATCGTGCAAGTTCCGAAAAGAAAGCGGCTTATCTTTGTCTCTGTCGCGTCGCAGGAGCGTTGTCGCGTGGTATTCCAACGGCCAGCGGTTTCTGAGCTTCTAAAGACCTCGAAGTGAGAAACAGGCGCAATCATGCATTTTGCAGAGATCTGTTGCTTGTGAATTGATTACCTCCTGCACCTTCCTGTCCTTTCAGACTCCAGTTACATCATGGGAAGCCATAACACCAGCCCCAATTTCCCCCTCTACACCTAACCCCTTGTTGTTGCTCCCATACCTTTCAGGATGTCGGACGAGCAATTTCCCTGTCTTGACTGGCCCCAGAGCTATGTGCCCTCGAATAGTGCGAATCGAAATTTGCCGCGCGGAGAGGACACTTCTCAGCAACCTTTCTATAGGAGCCCGTACTACGGATCATCTTTGGCTTCCCAAACACAACTATCGAACAATAATGGTCTGTCACAACACTATCCAACATACCAGCAAAATGAGATATATGTCAGGCCGGAGGACATGATGCAATACCCTCCATATTACTGGCCCCCGGCTTCCAGTTTGGAGAGACAAACGTACCATCATCACAGGAATTCTCCAGTCCGCCCCACCACTTCACATCGCCAACAGTCTCCAAAACGCCCGGCTCCTCCCCAGCTATCAAGTCCGGTATCACAAACGTCCTCGGGAAAAGCGCGTGCTGCAGGAAACATGGATTCGACTCATGACGCTAAGAGGCGTCGAATAGAGTCCCCAGTCTTATCACGATCTCCGTCTTCAGTTGTTCCACCAGCACGATCACAGCCTACATCACAAGCTCCCTTACAAACTGTCTCGCATTCTGCCCCAAAGCCTGCAACACCCCCAATCTCGCAAAATATCTCCCGGCCTGTCTCACGGACTCCTACACAATCCGTCGCAAAACATGTACCACCAGCTGTGCGACCAACCCTCCCTCCTTCAAGGCTGCCACCCGGTACAACACCCGCTCCATCGACTTATTCAAAATCTGCTCCAGGATCTGTATCACGGCCTACTCTGGGACCTACGTCGTCCAAGCCAGCGCCGTTCAAGCCACCACCAGTGACACAACGAGCACCACAAGCATCACAAACATCACAAGCACCACACCCTCAGCGCCCTCCTGCTCCATTCCAAAGCCTTACCTCATACTCTTTTCAGCCTAAAGATCCTCTTGACAAGTCGTTTCTCAAGCGGCGTACAGATATTGTTGGATCGCTCAAGGAGGAAGATGCCGCAATAAAGATCTCATACGATCCTAACACAATTGCCAGGGACGTCTTGATTGCAACCGGCCGCCACCCGACAGAACCAAGATTAAACCACCATCTTTTCCGCCTCAGAGATGTATTTTCCTATGTCGACGTTTCGTCGAACTTGGATACATTTCGATGGGATCTTGTAGACCCGAAACCGTCACGTGACGACCAACACAAGGCCACTTCCAAAAAAGAAACGGCTCAACCCACCACCGCGTCGCAACTCCCCTTCATCGACAACCCTCCCCCCAGGCCACCACTAAGTCGCATTCCGGGAATTCAAAATCCTTCGACGGTCGATTCCACCCAGGGGAGTGGTTATTCTCAAAAAAAGGCCCAGCATTTACCTCCCGCACCACAAGCCCAGGCCCAGCCCCAACAAGTGCCTCAGCCTCCAGCAGAACAATCAAACAGTACTCCACAACCGAAGATGGCCGGACGAGGACGGCCGGGTAGGCCACCTGGAAGCTCAAAGGCAAAGGTCGTCCTCCCACCTGCTCCTACCGTGTCCTATCCAGTCTTTGCCTGTCGATGGGGAAATTGTCAATCTGAACTACACAATCTGGAGATGCTGAAGAAACACATTTTTAAGACGCATGTGACTTATCAGATCACTTGCGGCTGGAAGGGCTGTACCTTCACTAGGACTTTACCTGCTGCGGAGCTATTTAAACACGTCAAGAAAAACCATCTTGATGCTTTTGCCTGGGAGCTAGGCGATGGTCCATCAGTACCCACAACTGGTGAGAAAGCACAATGATTGCTTTTTTTTATCAAGCACATCACGCGAGTTTTGCAATGGTATCCATGATTTATTAACATTTCTGCTACTTGTGGGATTTAGTGGACGGAAGGACAGTGCCATTGACCATTCCGGAATCCAATCAGCCGGGCAGCGAAGATTCCCTCATTTTTCCGGCAAGTTACAGCTCCATCCGCGCGTTCAATCGAGTCCATGGAAACCATACCCAGTACGACAAGGCTCGGGAGATCTTGAAGGCAGTGCAGCGACTTAAGGAGCATATTGGAGTCGGGTTAGATCACGGTGGATGTGAGATAGCGACTCCCGCGCGCATGGAGAGAGTGAGCAACGATGAAGACGTCTACGAGGTGCGGTCTAGGTCTTGATGCGCTTTTGCCATTTCCCTTTTTTTTTTCATCGCACGGCGTTGTGGCATAGCATGGATGGCGTCCGGATACTTTTCTTTCATGTTGGAGCGTCATTCTAAGGAGGATTGCTGTCTCTTTCTCGCTCTGTATACTAATTCAAAGATGAAATTGAAGTCGTCTATCCTGAATTATACCCTGGCGTATCTCATCTCTATGTCGAACGGACTTGAATAGTTGCCAGGTTTGTTTCTTAACCTCTCGATTGTGTAGCGCTGCCTTCAATGAAATACATATAATGTGATATCAAGTAAAAAAAGGAAAAACAAAAACAAAAAATAAACACAAAGTAACCAGCTTATCTGTCCGTTCCTCCAACACTTGCTGACGAGCCGCCCGCGGTCGCTGTGGGTGTTGCAGCACCAGACACTGAATTTGCTGAGGCACCTGTTGATTTCTTCGCCACATCCACAATGTCCGCTTCGTCTTCTTTCGCATTCACTTCGAGAAAGTGATAGAGAACGATCATCATCATAGCGCAGGAGCCGAGGAAGACGGCAAGTCGGTGGAGTTCGTCATCGGTGATCATGATGGAAACGAATTGATGAGAAATATTCTTCAGGAAAATAAACGACTGGGATAAGTCTGTTTTACCCAACCATCAGACAACGCTGTTGGGGATATGGCACGGCCGGCGCAAAAATAAATGAAGCTAGTTGGGTTGCTGGATGCCACGTTGATCAGTTAGCATTGCTCAAAAGCAGTCCAGAACATCAGGGCATTGAGTCGCTTACCCGAGAACTCCAAAAGGTCGCCTGTGAAGCTATCTCTAGCAGCTCAGATTGGGAGCGGGAAGAAGGATGGACGATCGTCGATTTGACAGTAAGAAGGAGGTGAGTTGGTCTTTTGATATCTAACGAGGTTTACTTGCGGAGAGGTGACTACTGACTACGTACACACTACACAATGTCTGTCCGAGAGGACCGTATTTTACCGGTTCTTACTGTTCTGTGACGGTAATTCCGGGACTTGTCTGGACCGCCGGCACAAGTGGATAATTATGTCATCATTGCCTTGTGCTCACAATTGAGTTCAGTTCCAAAAGTCTCCATCTCTCCATCTCCATCTCTCCGTCTCTCCGTCTCTCCGTCTCCCCTCCATCTCCCCTCCATTTCTATTGCTATTCTTTTTCTTCTCCTTCCTCTCGTCAATCTGAAAAACTCACCCTAATTCCTGTCCTGGCGCTGGAGTTGACTCAGTCCGACGGCCACCCCTCCGCAACATCCTAATTCTTGTCCGACATCCAGAGCCAGAGTTCTGCAGCGGCCCGTTGACAGATCTTGGCTGATTGGGTTCATGACTTAGTCAACTGGTTAACCAACTTTCGCGTTGAGGTTGATCTACCTCGCTCTTACTTCCCCCCTTATACTCCATCTCAGCCAAATTTGCGACCATCCGATTTCGCCTCTTATTCCTTGCTGGGCATTCTTCGTTGGATATACATCTTACTCGCCGCTGGTATAGAAGTATAAAGCCTACCAGGCGGTAGCTACCTACAGCGATTCAAGATGAATTCGCAATTCATCCCCACAAAGACTTTCAACCAACCGAGGCCCGCGGGCCCTTCTCTTCTAGCCTGTCTTCTCTGCCGCAACAAGCATCTCAAATGTGACGGCGTTACTCCAGTGTGTAGCCGGTGTGCTGCGACAGGCTCCGAATGCCAGTACACTCCGTCGCGGCGAGGATACAAAGGTCCTTCAAAGAAGCGACGGGCCAATGCCTCATCTCCTGAAGAAGCACCTACAGAAATTACACCCACCTTCGATCCCAATGGAGCTGGTATATACTCTATCCCTATTGACTGGAACTTCCAAAGCGGCCTTTCCTATGTACCTACAACATCTCTTACTTCCTCCGCCACATCCGGAAGCACCGGCTTCGTGGTTGAAAAACCCAGTGCATCACAGCCGCCACTCTCCCATACCGCACCTCTCACTCCCGAATCTTCGTCCAGTGTTTCCAACGACGGTTATCTTGTGGACATCTACTACACGTTTTTCCACCCGTCGCATCCGATTCTACCTCCAATTCGCCTTCTCTACCAATCCCATGTGCCATACTTTCTTGAACAAGTCATTAAATTCATTGGTGCCCACTTTACTCCCGCCGCATCCAGCGATACATATCGGCCCTCAGTACTGGCGAATGTCATGGAGCAAGAGGGAACGGTAGAGAAGCTACAGGCACTTGTGCTTCTAGCAATTGTACTGCATTCTCGGAATGAACGTCCTAAGGCTGGGGAATGTCTCGTTGCCGCTGTTGACTTGGCCTTTGAACTTGGAGTCCATACCAGGGACTTTGCCACGACAATGAGCGAAGGCAATCCAATAAGAGAGGAATGCTTGAGGCGCACCTGGTGGGAATTGTTCACAATTGAGGGTATGTTGACAGCTCTGGGAGTCCAGCCAATATTCCGCACAAATTTGGTACCTCTTGAGGTGCCACTTCCCTGCGAGGAGCGCATATATCAGGACGGGTTGACCCCTCCACCACCCGCCACTGTGGCGCAGTTTGACGAGCGGGTCTTTGCCGATGAGGAGCGGGACTTCTCTTCCTTTGCATACCGGATAGAAGCAGTGCGTATTCTCGGTCGTGTAGTAGCCATCCAGGATATGGTTGAGGGCCAACAGGACCAAGTGGAAGCCATCGATGC
The DNA here is from genome assembly GCA_027569145.1 of Aspergillus funiculosus. Taxonomy (NCBI): domain Eukaryota; kingdom Fungi; phylum Ascomycota; class Eurotiomycetes; order Eurotiales; family Aspergillaceae; genus Aspergillus; species Aspergillus funiculosus. The sequence goes on from JAPDEN010000003.1 coordinate 59,162, forward strand.
CCGGATCACAAGCTGGTTCCACCACCTCCCTGAGTCAAAGGCAGAGCTTCTGCGCCCTGACGGGTCCGTCGACGAGATGATGTTCCAAGCAACTATGATTGTAAATGGCACCTCAATCTACTTGCACTTCCCACGTTCGGATCTGCTGTCGTCGCCAGCCGTTGCAGCCGAGGTCATCTGCGGCCACCACGGGCCGTGCTCTATTCCTGCATTCTCACATCACGCCCATGCCATGAAAGCCGTCAAGGCGGCCAGTGAGATATCAACACTCGCATCCATCCGAATGCCGGTCGTGAAGCACACACCGTTTTTCATATGCTCGCTCGTCCTCAGCTCTATCGTGCAATTGGCTGCCTGCTCTGTCAAAGCAGGACAAATGCCAGACCCAAGTCGCGATCGGCTCTCACTCACCATTGGAGTTTTCAAGACTCTAGCTGGTACATGGGCAATCTCGCAATCCATCATGCGTCAGATCAAAGCTGTTGCTCGAGATGTAATGGACCTTGGTCTGCGCCCAACAATGGATCAAGTCGATCTATCAGCAGTGCTTGATAATAACCGATTCTGGCTTCCAGAAGCACTTCCGAGATAAAGAGAGTCAATCCATAACCCTTATTTCTCTCTCAGATTTCCTTCTTCTTCTTCTTCTTCTTCTTCTTCTTCTTCAACACTTGCTACCTAATATACCTTTTTCCTTGATTTATTCCCACCTTTCTACTTTTCTTGGTTGATTCGGTTTAGTGCTGCAAAGATACCCCTGCCAATATTTTCCGTTTTTCTTACCGAAGCGCAAAACCAATACTTGTTACGCTTATCAAGCTGTTCACTCGTAGTACCGTACTAGAAGGTACTACTACTAGACGACTCGTCTTCTTGTAACTATGTATTTATTTCGCTTCACACCCGACTACTATATTCATCTTAATGTACAAGACGAGGATAAAAACTCGGCTGGTAAAGGTAACATCAATCCATTGGCAATACTCCATCAGCGATTGTTGATTAAATGATACCTCACCTGGATGGAACATCTCTAATATCATATTACTTTTCAATATATTTATCAACATACTCACCCCAACAGACTCCCTACCTTACGAGCACCAACACACAAAACTTTCAACGGAAGTAGACCTTCAGTTAAACCCCCCCAAAACATGCACAATGCTTTGAACTCTATTGTGTGATATGGTATAATCTTTACTAACTATGAAGCCGATTCAGCCTGGGTGGGATGGGTATCTTAATGTTCAGCCATGTATGCGCTTGTAACTATGTAGTATACATGAGATGTACGTATGTATGTACATGCGCATTGCTCCTAAGACAACGCCCAGGAGCATAGACAAGGTATTGTTTTGGTCTTATCCCATGGCTATGAGATGGTGAATAATCAAGAATGGGAATTGGAAATACAAGTATCGAGGAAGAAAAGAAGAAGGAAAGAGGGGGAGGAAAGCAAAATCCCGGTAGCAATCCAGTCTATAAGGAAAGACGAAAAAATGGTATCTGGTATGTGGTATCATAATGATGAAAAGAAAATACAAAAGGAATGCCTGCCCGCGTGTCGATTTTATGATGAAGGAGTGCAATAAAGTAACAGTAGGAATATCGGGGGAAAGAGAGAGAAAAAAGGAGAGAGAGAGAGAGAGAGAAAAAAGAAGGTGGAAAAGGGGAAATCAGTCTATATCGTTGGAGCCAGCAAATTCCCGCATCTCTCTTAGGGCCTCGGCCCTTCGTGCGACAACATCTTCACGACGCACAACATTTCGCAGCGCCTCACTTGCTTGGATCAACCCGTCGATGCTGATTGCATGGTTGGTCATTTGGTGGTTGATATACGTGTATAGCTCTGCAGGCGTGGAACAGGTTGTTAGGAGTTGATGCTCGTTGAGCTTCAGCAAGGCAAGCGCAACTTGGAATAAAAATGTGCTTCCCCCTCCACTTCCGGAGGTGACATCATTAGCTGAAGATGGGCTGGAACTAGCATTGTCTCGTGTTGTGGATGAAGACAACGGCGTAGAATTTGAGGCTGCTGTGGGAATTTTGTTCGGTGCACTGGCTACGTCGAGGCAAAGGACAACATCCCAGACACGGTACAGTGCCTCTGCCGAGAGGCAGTCTGTGAAAACAGACAGAAACCACTGGAACGTTAGGGCTTCGAGTTCGATTCCGAGACTATCAAGGTAAGCTGATAGCTTTGGTAAAATCTCGGAAATATACTGCCGCAAGACTACCTGGTCGGCTCGAGATGCTAGCAGCCCATGGTCGTAATAATGCTGGGGTAAAATGGCCTCAATCATGGAAGTTAGAAGCCAGAATGCATCCTCCGCAGTTGGCGTGATGAGGAGAAGAGACGCAGCGATGAGATTCATGCCTTGACAGTATCCAACCTCAGGATTGCGACGGGAGTAAGCAAGAAGCACTTCTTTGAGCTTAGCAACACCAGGCCCTTTGCGGAAGAATACGTTATCTGTCAGGGTCCGATTGATGTCCATATCAATTTGAGCCACGACAGACGTATCAGGATCACAGCCACCAATTCCCTTCACAAGGTCGTCATAGTAGCCTGGTACCCGCATCGACGACGCGCCACTGCACTCGGACCAAATCTTCGACCGAAGCGCAACAGGGATTCCACCAAGGACGAGAGAGCGAAACTCTCGCCACTTAGCGCGGCCAACCTTCCCCTTGTTCCCGAGGCCAGATATGCCCACCATCTCACCGTCCGCAAGAGAAACTTCCGGCATATCCACAGATTGCAGAGGTCGGTCCGATGCCGCTGCTGCCGCTGCAGCAGCTTCGCCTTCCTTCCTGCGCTCCGCACGCACTTTGCGCAAGAATTCATTCCATCGAATAGTCCTGTCTCTCTGCAAAGAGTCGTGAAGCTCGGTCAACTGCTCGAGGAGCAACTTTACAGGTTCATTTTCACCCCCAGATACCATCGCCGTTATCTCATCTGTAGATGACCCAGCAAACTCTGGGCGATCCGCAACAACAGTAGATGTAGAGGCTGAAGGTTGAGAATTCGAATTGAGAGAAAGAGGACCAGGTATGTCAACAACAGCAGCAGCATTGTTAAGTGATTGATCTTCACCTACTGTAGTCAGTGACACGATGGGTTCAGCAGAAGGTGTGTGCGACAGTAGTTCTGTTGGCGCAGATGGTACTCTCAGATAATCTTGCCATCTCCGGGTCCCAGATGAATCTGCCTCCTCTGGGGTGGCAGACCCAGGCGAGATTTGTGAGCCAGTTGCCAAAGGCAGCCGCTGGTGCAAATCCTGTTCTTCGTTGTCATCTGAAGCATCACTTCGAAACGTATTAAGAGTCTCCGCAATACTTAGTCGACTTCCGTTGGTCTTGAGAGCGTTGGCTTCTCTCTGCCTTCTCTTTCGGCGCTGATCATAGATGAATCCAAATCGATCTGTCAGCAATTCTCGAGCCATATAATTGTTGTAGATGGGAGAAAGAGTTGGAGGTCGTGATTCCATGGGAAGAATAGCGTCCATCTCCACAGGGCCAAGATTTGTTGGATTTTTGGTTGCAACCTCGGAGGTCGCTCCCTGTGAAATACTCGAAGATGGTTGCCGCCGGCCAATCTGGCCTGAACGAGCGGAGCCGCTCAAGCCGTTAGATCTTGCTGGAGCGCTGTGCATGCTGGTGCTACTATTGATCCGCTTCAACGCTGCCACTGCAGACAGTCCTCCTTTGGGGTTCGCTCCCAGTGTTAATGCAGCAGCCTTGTTCCTCTCACCAGTAGCCGAAGAAGCTCTTCCACGGGGAATTTCTCCGGAAGTCTCATCTTTGTTCACCTGAGAGTTGCCAGCAAACAGCTTGACCGTCCAAGAGGAAACGGATTTGGATGATTTGCGCGAGTGGGTACTAGCATCATCACCCCCAGAGGAGGCGCCTGTTGTAAACGCAGACTGCCCATCTGGAGGTTGAAACAGCTGGTCATCTAGCACCTTGCGTCGGCTGGAGGCATGACCCGAAGTGATTTGGTAGCGGACTTCTTCTTCTTCTTCGTCCTCCCCAAGATCAGTCATGATGCTACTTGCTCTACTTGTTTTCCGGCTGCCTGCGGCGCTGCCAAAAAGAAAATCTTGCCAGTTCCGGAGTGAGCTTTGCCTCCTTTTATTCGCGCCGGATTCAAGACTAGAAGTGCCCGACCTAGAATCATTTTCAGGTCGCTGTGGTCCTCGAATTGTAGCTTGAGGCTGCTGAACAGCATCTGAAGAATCCTCGTGTAGTTGGTATCCGACCGTATCACTCATCGCCTGCTGCATGAGCCCACCAACCCCACCAGAAGACTTAGCAGTCCGTTCCACATTATCACTGTCATTGCTATCGTGGCTGTCCTTCCGGGGTTTATTTTCAAGTGCGTACAGCCGGTGTTCAATATCTTTATTTGAGACGGATGCCTCCCGAAGCATCTTCTTCAGCTCCCTCTCCCGCGTATCAGCGCGCTGGCGTAGAAGAGAAATTTCCGCATCCCGCTGGGCCAAATCTCGCGCAAACTGGCGGACCAGCTTTACTGCTCCGTTACTCGTGATTAGACGCTCGATGTGCGCATCGTCAGCCAAATGCAGAGCGCCGGGAAAATCACGGATCGGTATAGAATCTTCGAAGAGCGCGGCACGCCCAGGATTATGCGGAAATCCAGTTGTCAGCTTCGCCAGGGTCGTCCTTCGGTCCCGACTGTGATCGCTAGAGCTATCACCACTATCACCTCCCAGTAATGCACTCGTCAGGGCACGATTCAACGCCGGTTGGCCAAGAAACCCCTGTGGCGACCTATCCGGAGAGAGCGAGGGAAAGGAGGTGAGGTCGCTGGTGGTTGCATTGGAGGAGGAAGCGGAGTGGCGTTTCTGGGACTTTGCGCGGATGGTCTTAGCCTTCTGACTTTGCCGGGAAGAGGAGGACGCCTGTGAAGAGGAACGACGCTGGAGATGCCTTCTATCGCACTCCGCCATGACTCAAGGGGCGGTGAACAGAGCAGACGGGGGACTGAATAACTGCGGGCTTCATGAATGCTTCTGGAGGTGGTTGTCTCGCGCAAACGCAGGAGTCGACAAGATGAAAGAAGGATGAGTAGTTATAGAAGGGAAACAGTGGCAATGCTGCCAAGACATCTACCCTTTTCTCCGTTTCTCTTTTTTGCTCTTTTTTTTTTGTGGCAGTCTTTGAAAGGCGAGGATGGTGGAGTGCTGATCGTAAGGTAGGACAAAAATATGCAGCTCCACAAGGCGTAGTTCAGCACAACAAAAGGGGAGAAGACAGTCGAGCTGGGACAGGAAAATGACCGACTTGAAGCGGGAGAAAGAGGAGAGGACACGAAGAAGAAGAAAGGGTTAAAAGAAAGAGCCAGCGCAAAATGAAAGGCAAGAAATCCAGCAGCGAGTCTGGAATGTTGTCTTGACGCCAAACGCAGCGCCGCCCATCATGACGTGTGGCCGCGGGCATGTGACCTGTGGTTATGTAAGGCGCGCTCTTCTCGATGGTTCTGGTCGACGGTCTTGTGCAAGAGTGACTCTCTTCCCTCGTTCACAGACGAAGTGTCCTGTTGGAGATCTATTAGGATTGGAGACTCTCTTGATGATGCCCTACACCTGGGGACCTCCGTGAAAACGGCGTAATGTGGCGATCAGACAAGCGCTCAATCGTCCACACACATAAGCACTAAAGACGAAAAGCATCCAAGCCAGGTACGACTGCTACTACTATGATAACTCTGTATGCTATGATAGGTTCTGGACTTTAACTAAACAGTGCTGTCAGATCTCACTCCTCCTACTATCACTCTCCTACTATTACAGTATTACTCCTACTGCTGCTGCTGCTGCTGCTGCTACTGAAGGAGCTGTTCGTGCCTGAGGCGCCGCAATCCTGCTGACTGATCATTTATGCCTTCAGCCTCGGTTCTCCGCAAAACAGCCGGCCAGAGCTTCATCGCGATATCCGGATCTCCCCCGTTAAAGAGGGGGTGGAAAGAGGATTCTTTCTCTTCTCTGCCTTTGTGGAATCCTCTCCATTCACATCGCTTTGTACCTCTCTCTGATACTCTTCAATATGTCCGGAAACGCTCGAAACCGTCTCCAAGCCCTCAGCCAGCAGCTAGTAGAAGGCATCCCCGATGCGGGCTCCTTCGAAGACATCCCCAAGATCCGCCAGGTCGCTCCAGACTCAGTCGGACCGTAAGTCATTCTCCCCGTCTCCGCCTAGTATCATCTAACACATCCCCCAGTCGCGTCAAAGACAAGGTTGCCATTATAACCGGTAAGTCCCCCTTCGCTCACATTTACCCAACCAGTCGCAATCTAATAAACCCCTCCCCTCTTCAAGGAGCAAACTCCCCGCAAGGAATCGGCCGCGCCACCGCCCATCAATACGCCCATAACGGCGCAAAGGCTGTCTACCTATGCGACTACGATGACTCGCACCTCATCACTCACAAGCGCGAGATCGAATCCCTCTACCCAGGAGTCGACGTGCACATCCGCCAATTCGACGCCGCAGATGAAGCAGCCGTCAAGGCTGTCGTCGACCACGCCATCCAGACCTACGACCGGCTGGACATCTTTTTCGCCAACGCCGGTATCGTGGGCCAACCGAAGGTGTTCACCGATATCACCCCGGAGGAATTCACAAGCACGCTTAAGACCAACACCGTCGGGTAGGTATTTCTTCTCCTCCTCATCCGCCTCCTTCTCCTTCAAAGATACAATACAATGCAATGCAATACAAACCATCAGCGACCTAATCAAATAATCAGAGTATTCCTAGCCGCGAAACACGCCTCCCTAGCCATGCAACACACCACAAAGACTAAACCCTATCCATCCGGCTCGATCATCTGCACAGCCTCCGTCGCCGGTCTTCGCTCCAACGCCGGCTCAACAGATTACTCCGCTTCCAAGGCGGCCGTGGTCTCCATCGCCCAAACCTGCGCTTACCAGTTAGCCGGGACTGGGATCCGCATCAACGCCATCTGTCCCGGGTTGATCGAGACTGGGATGACGCAGGCTGTTTTCGACGCTGCCAGGGCGCGGGGCACGCAGCGGAAAATCGGTCAGTTGAATCCGTTGCAGCGGGGGGCTGTGGCCGATGAGGTTGCTCGTGTCGCGCTCTTTTTGGGTAGTGATGAAAGTAGTTATGTGAATGGGCAGGCGTGGGCTGTTTGTGGTGGTTTGAGTGCTGGACACCCTGTTGTTCCTGGAAAACTAGCGTAACTTTTGACTCTCTCTTATACTACTACTCTTCTTCTTATACAAGGCTGAATAGTTTAGGGGAGAGAAAACGAAAAAAGGGTCAAGTATCTCACTTATAAACAAGGATTGGATTAGAAACTTAAACCGTCGCAATTTCAGCAGACGGTACAGAGTAGACGGCGCCCAATTCAACGCGTCTCGGGTGTCACACAGGAGCTTTCAAAGCACCCCTGTTGCGAAACTATGGACAAAGGGAATATGTGCGGTGACAAGATAGGAAAAATGGAGAGAGAGAGAGAGGCTGGCCCAGTATCTGGAGACCGTAACTAATCTAATGCAAGAAAAGGTGGCTCCAGGAGCAGAAATGAAGCGGAAGAAGATGAATCATCCGGGGGGGTGTGTATGGGGTGAAGGTATAAAGTAAACCATGGCAGTCGTCCTGACTGCCTCAAGGAAGGAAGAATAAGAATGGGGATCCTCCGTGAGAGGAAGGAAAAAGAAGCAATGTCCATAATCTCAATTGACAAGGGTCGAAATATCCAAGGAAGAAGGGGTGGAGAGAGAGGGGTAAAAAAAAATAATAAGATTAAAAAAAGACCAAAAACAGCGCCAATGATTTTGTCACAACTCGCTCTAGTTCTGAAAACGTTGTATAGGTGCGGAGCAGAGGTCATATCGAAGTCGTCGAATCATCGAGCGATGGGTTGTTTAAGCAACCATTCGGGGAGCACTTGACCGCATGAGGTCTTCGCTGGCTTGCTTGGACAAGGTGCCAGTCTCGGTGTGGTCATCAATGACATCCGTCTCATGGGTCTGCTCATCATCATCCTCCACGATTCGGGTCGGGATCTCACCAGGCCCATACTGTTGGCTCGACCTCTCCGGGAATGTCGAGTTGCTCACCATAGACATAGAAGTGCTTGACCGATTGTGCACCAGGTCAGGTGTAGGAGGAACGCTAGTGCTCCGTGGATCTGGTTGCAGTGAGTTGTCACCATCACCAATCTCACTACCCTCGCGGGTTGATTGCCCCCCATGGCTCTCGCCATCAAGTCCAAGGCGGCCGGAATGGTGGCTACCTTTGTTAGCCTCCTCAGATTCTTCATCTTCTGCATCTTGAGCAAGATGCAGACCCTCTACAGCGGCGGCGCACTGCTCGCTAATGCTGCGAATTATATCCGAAATCGCATCCGTTTTGTCCCGAAGGTAACGATCTGCGACATCAGTTATGCTAAGACGTGCAAGGCGGCGTTGTCCTTTACCAATGTTCAAGAGGTGCTGCTCCAGCTCCGGATTCATGTCGCTCAAGAGGCCATTCGCAGGTTTTCTGCGTTCAGCGTTCGATTCCTTCGCGTCCTCTACGCTTTCTTCGACCTCCTTCTCTTCATCGGCTTCCAGCTCAGCCAACTCGCTGAGTTCTGCAGAACTGCTGATAGAGCGAACGATGTGCTCCATATGGTGCGTCTGGCCATTGATCAGGCTTCGCAGGTGCAAAACAACCCTCTGAGCCTCGTCCCGCTGTCGCGAAAGGGAGACATTGTTGTGCTGCAGTGATGAGAGCTCCTTCTGATTGCGCTTGCGCTCGCGTTCCAATTCTTCTGCAATTTCCTGCTGTAGAACTAAAGCCTCCAGAGCATCGTCACGTTGCTTCTCGGTACCAGACAAACGAAGAGTAAGGCGAGCCACATCATCCTTTTGCTGGTCAATGAGACCAGTGAGCCGGCGGTTTTCGCGCTTGTGGCTTTCAATCTTGACCTTCAGTTCAGAGGTCTCCTTTGTTAGCTGCTCAGCGAAAGCCTGGAACTTGAGGAACTGTTGCTTCCAAGTTTCCAATTCTTCGACCAAAAAGTTGTTGCGCTTGGTAACCTTGCTCAGTTCAGTATCCATACGACCCTTGAGGTTGATAAAGTCCTGCCATGCCTCCATAGCATCGCGAGAGTACTGATTACGCTCACGCACAATCTCGTTAAGATGTCGCATTGACACCTTGGTCATCAGTGGCTTCTTCACAGATCCACCGAAGATGGCCTTCATGCCAGTGTTGCGTCCCTGATCAAAGTCAGTATATACGGAGGTAGAGAACACCTGTCATCTGAGGGCCCACTAACCAATTTCTCGCAAACATGGTCCATGACCCCCATCACTGCATCCTGATTCCACCAGGTTGGATCCTGAACACTTTCAACTTCACCTCTCATTACGATAATCTGTCCAGCTGGGACAAGTTTGCCGCCTGCGTAAGCAGATCGCAAATGGTTTGGAACACCAGATGGAGAGACATCACCATTCAGGGCCTGGGTCAATCTGGTGATGAACTTTGTGCGTTGGCCAGGTGTCAGGATGTTTGGTGGGCTGGAAGTAAGAACAAAATTCCTGTCCAAATCCACAACAAGAGCGTCGGATGGAGCGTTAAACAAGGTTCTACACTCGGCAGTGACACCAAGAATATACGGTCCGGGCTCCTGGACAAGATCCTTGATGTGTCGAGCGTGGACAACTGGCACATACAAGCCACTCCACTCATAGATGCGGACGCAGTAACGAATTGTTTCCGCCGCGATTGTAAGCATAGCAGAGTAGTGACTAACAAAGATGATACGACGAGTGGGTGATACAGCGGCCTCGATCACTCCGACGATGTTAGGAATCGATAGACATGTGAACAATGGCCACATGGAAAAGTTTTGGAATCCCGTGGGGGACGAGGGGAATTGATAACACAGAGCATAATCCTTCATATCGATCCGAACAAGGTCATTCAGCCGAGGTGCGGGGAAGCTGAGAATGCGGGATACCTCCTCAGCATGGAAAAGATTGGTAGCCTTGTTCCAATGGATCCACATTCCACGAAGATAATCCCCGAGCAGATCATAGAGTGGATAACGGGACAGGAAACTCAGGCAGTAGGGAATCCAGTAGGTCTCCTCGGGGTTATCATAGAAGTCTGGCTCTGTCTTCTTGCGAAGCTCACGGATGGTTTCCGCGCGCTTTTCATCGGCTCTCGACCAGACTCGCAAAGCAATACCGTAGAGAGTGTGAGATGAGTCCTGTTGCAAGACGAAGGCATGGTGAACACAGTGAGGCTGGTTTTTGCCTGTACAAATCTCGACATCGTGGGGGAAACAAGCCTGATGCTGTTAGTTCGACATTTCTTTTCCCAAATCCATACTGCTGGATATATCCAAGACAAAGGGCAGATACGCACCCTCATTGCTGAATAAAGAGCCTTTGCAATTTCATTGTCCTGTTCCAAGCGCGGACTACTTCCCAATATCTCTGGAAGCCAAAACTGGCCAACTGCTCCTTTCATATGACCAATCTTTCCCTGGGGAGGAGTGGGTGCCTTCACCCACTGGGAGGGTTCCCGGCCCACACCACATACCATATAAGCATGAGTGAGGGTCTTTGGCGTGCGCTGAGCTGGCTTCATGTTAATCTGTGACGGAATAGGTTGTGTGATACGAGAATGGAGCGACGATGTACGACTAGGGACGACCAGCGAATTTTCCCCTTGGTCGCGAGTGGATGGTCGGTCGCGGGTTGACGGGCGCGCAGAGGACGATTGGTCTCTCAGAGACGGAGCCATCTGGGCGACTGGATATAAGGATATTGCTCAAAGGCTGTTGGGAATTTTTTCGATAATCGGTGGAAGGAGGTATAAATTGAAGGCCCCTTTTGTCTGTTTCTCTTTTCTTTTGAAGGAAAAAAAAAAAAAAAAAAAAAAAAAAACAAAATCTGACTTGTTGTTCAATGGCGTGGGGGGGCCCTATTCAATCACGGATGTATCGATAGCTTATTGGTCCCGGTTGGAAAATGGCGACAGGGACGACGGTAAACTTCGACAGGATTACAGCACTGCTGGATGTAGGTGAAATAGAAAGGGAGTGAAAAGGAAAAGAAAGATCAACTGAGATAGATATGGGATATAGGTTGGAGGTTGTAGCCGAAAGAGAATGACGGAGAATAAACGGTCAGTATACCCAATCAATGACGGCTCTGTAAGGGGAGGAATGAAGCGATAAGCATCTCCCACTGCGTCGGCATATGTCTAGAGAGAGAAAAGGTCCAAAGACATATAGAAGCAAGGAAGAAGATCTCTTCTTGGGCAGAGGTCAAGAGATACGACTGGATTGACCTTGAGCCTGGAAGGGGAGGGAGAGAGAGAGAGAGAGAGAAGGGAGGAAGAAGTAAGGGAAGAAGAGAAAGGAAGAAAGTAAGAGAGAGAGAGAGAGATGGAGGAAAAAGCAGGGAGTCAATCTTGACCCCGAACAGAATAGTCGTCAGTCTAAGGGGGCTCGGGAGATTATTATTACTGCTAAAATAATAATAATAATAACATTAATATAACAGAGCATTAATTTCACTTGTTACGAGAATAGTCTAGGCTGCGGAGTCGTTTGTCTGTTCCTGCGCTGGTGGTTTCTGCTAGTCAGGGACCGCATTTGCACCACGGGATGGGAGTTGAAATAGTAGAAACTACCTAGGTACAGAGTACTATGAGTACTATTCATATCTCATCCGGAAGAGATGGCATCTGAATACTGAAACTATTCTCATCAAGGTCGTACGTACTACTAGGTAGTCCCTAGGTACGTTGTAGATAGACAGCCGAGTTTCTTAGTCCACGCCTCCAACAATCCTAAAAAGTGAAACAAACTCGAGATGAAAGATATTCCACACAAGTTCGAATAATAACGCCATGAACAATCTGGAGGAACAAAGAACAGCCAGAACAGATGATACCTGCAGGAGGCTTTCAGGAGGCGGACGACTCGGATTCGCTTTTTCCCACGCGAGACGGGATCTCCACGAGTGAGCCAAAAGTCTAAGAGACTAAGACTGCGTTAAACTACTTTGTCTCAGGCCAAAAGTCAAGGAAAATGACAAATCGTTTTCAGGTCGCTAGCTCCAGAGCAACAGGAGTCAAAAAAGGTGAGCTTCTCCTGGCAGAATAAATATAGTAAGGGAGAAATAACGACTCCTCCTAATCGTCTCCAACAAAGACTCTCCGTCGAGTCCGTCCTTAGCCTCGGGCACAGTATTATTGACGGCTGGCTGATCAGGGGCTCAACGGGCAACGGGCAATAAGAAGGACATGTCAACCTGGATGAATCAATTGGAAGTTTTGGAACGCATCAGTCTTTTTTCTTCTAGCTCTGGAATCCTGGTCAATCGATCTGAATTCTGAAATTCAGGTTGTAAAGCGGCCTGTTGTTGATTCCCACTTCCAGGATAGCGGCTTGGTCGTACTGTACTGTATTGTCATCGTTCGTTGCCCCCAACTCGACTACGTATAAGATCTGTCTGTCCCTCATTCCCTTGATGATGCTCGAATCGGAGGGATATTAAAATACTAACTTTTGCTATGGATATGGAGAGAAGTCAGGGTTCTAGTAAATGTAATGAATTAATTAATTTTTTGTCCTGTTATTGAAGATCCAATCTGCATCTCTGCAGCGGTTGGGAATGTTATATGTGTTTGTAAATATAAGCTCATTCCATAGCTCGCCTATCCATGGTTTTACGAACCAAGTCATCCTTCTAAGATGTCTCCAATACAGACTCTTATAAAAGAGAACAATTCCCTTCACCCACCACAGCTTTCCTCGGTCAGTATAACAGATCATTTGGTAGACAAACAAGCTGACTCCCAACATCCTAGATCCTTTGTGATAATAACATTCTCCAGGTCGAGGAAGAACAACTCGATGATGCGCTGGAAAAGAGTCGGAAATATTGGTACCAACTCGCATCATTAGCGTTTCAACTTCAGGGTTCTGCCTTGATCCCAGAGCTCACAAATCCCCGCCACGCCCTTCAAAGAATCCCGAAACTCCAAACTCGATCCAGAAAATTATATGTGCGCCCTTTTGGGATTTCTCCAAACCTCAGTCTTTGCTTGGAAGCTTATTCCATTTGGAAACTGTCCGCAAATCTAGGCTGCGACGGACTCAGGAGGAAACCTCAGCTGTTGCCTTGCTACAGGTTGGCTCTAGTGTTGCTACCCCTCTTACTTTTACTGGAACGAGCTTCAGTTCTTGGAATGGAACAACGGACGAGAACGTCTCCGGGCCTAATTATTTGGGAATCCTGACAATTGGCTGGTGTTACATACTCTCCGCATGACTCATTGAAATGCAAGGAGAGGGGGCTTCCATGCAGTACACAACCGTGGAGGCTGAATACAACGATGAAAGCCATTCCTCACAAAGTCATATTGTCGATGTTGGAGAGGCGGACGGGGAAGTGGCGCGGTGGTGGTCTGCAATACTTGCTCAACATGAAGGATGGAAAGCTATTGTGAGACAGACCCCCAAAAGAGAATTTTTGGCCCCATGGGCAGTCTCCCGCACTTGCAAGACATCTTTTTCAATCAAACACAGTGGATCTCCGCCAGCTTCTATCTCAGCGCCATTATCTACAGAGAGGGCTCTTGCAGTTCTTGCTGGATTTGCGCGTTTGCATGGACTACGCAGCCAATTTCTCATTGCCCTTGCGATGGCCTTGATAATCCCAACACATAAATATTATAACTCAACTGCCAAGCTCCCACTTCCAAGAGCGACTGGTGGTAAGAAAGGAAATACCCCCATTGATATCACCCCGTCCATGTTGGGGAGCTTAGAGGAAGACTTACCCTACTACATGACTTTGAGTTGTAATCCTGAAGTTATGATGTCTACTTTCTGTGGAGCATTCTGGGAACTTGATGTCCCTTGCAATCTCGTCAGCCCATGGCTACATCCAGTCCTTAATGAGGTCCTAGGTGGGACATCTGCAACATCTAATGACCAAGAGGTCCATGCTTTGATCGGTGTAATTCGTCAGCCAAATTTCAGTGCGTTTTGGATTGGAGCAATTGCAAGTGGGCTTGGCCCAGAAATCCTTCATAGAGTAGAGACAGGCCGGCCTCCTCTTGATCCGCTTGCCTTTCCCTGGACTGGCTATCCACAAAGCTTCATGGATATTGCAGGGTCAGGTCCATACATTTGCCAAAAATCTGAATATATCTTGAGAGCAGACGTCTGGCGATTGATGAACTTCCCTTCAACGGAGGAGGACAATTTGTGTTATCAATATAGACCAAGCACACCTTGGGCACCGTGTGGGCCTCTCGCATAAAGGATTGCGCTCTATACGTCATATCACACTTAGAATGCCCCCGACATGCGTACGAATATAGTCATTGGACTTGGTGCTTGGAGGACAGCACTATGGTTCAGGACCACGAGCTTTCCAAGCAACTGCCATTATCTGTGTCCTGGAATCTTTCCGATATTTTCGACACCAAGGCACACGAAAATTTTAAGAAAACTGATCTGGACCAAACCGCTTCTCTGGAAGCTTCACTGGATATATTTCGATGGTTCATTGTCGGTGGAGAGGGTCTCCCTCCTGAGAACATTTATCAAGATGACTGGCTTAGAGAAATATGGGAAGATGACGAAAGTGGGATGGACGCTAATGAGGCCGCTGATGAAGATTCGCAAGGGCTGGTTGGTAACATCGAGGATCGACTTGAATCAAGGTTTAATGCAATCGGTTGACTCAATCTTATTCAGTATTATGGTGACATGGCAAGGATCAAAGGTAGATTGGCTGGAAATGAAAAACAATTCACGAGGTAATGTCCTGAGGGAAACATAGTACTTCTTTTGTAAGGGCAGCTAAGTGGAAAATATATTTCCCGTTTTTCCGAGACGGGAGGATAAGTCGTAGAAGTTGACCACATTAATTCTATTCTCTCTGTCGCGCATACTTTAAGAAGAAGAGATGCCGAAAACACTTCAACTCTTAAAGAGGGAGATTACTTACTCTGCCGCCAAAGATGATCAGAGCAATATCCTACATCAGTTGACTTATGTGTCCCAGAAAACCACGTTTATCAATCACGTTTATCAACACTCTCACTTGATCAAGTCGATAGTAGCTCATCATCTAAACCTTCGGTCAGAGGATTGTACGGTTTCCCAACCGCATGAATGGCTGCATGGGAGCTTCAATCTCTGCGTCCCAGTGCAAATTTCCAAGTCTTTGGAGAAAAAGTTGTTGATAAGGTTTTCCACTACCCTATCGCGTTGGCGAAGATTTCCGATCAGGCAATGCAGATGAAAAGCTTCGTTGTGAAGCTGGGACATATGCATGGTTGCAGCAGGAGTGCCCCTCCATTCCTATTCCGCGTCTATACGGGTTTGGGCTGTCGAATGGGGAATGTGTATGAGCTTTTGTTGGCATCAAACTGGCTTGAGTCGCTAATCATTAATAGTTTACATCGGTTGAAAATATGGGTGTTTTCGACCGTTGTCTTCACTTTCTTCGCTGCCGCATGCTAGCATTTTTCGGAAGCCCAGTGCCGACTCGCTATATCCACCATTCTAGCAGAGTCCCTCGTGATCTAGGAACAGGCTACCTCCTGATAGAGTTTATAGAATGCGGCCAGATGCTTTCAAATACATGGAGTGAGAAGCATGGCGAGCAAAGATTGCGATAAAATCTCTTCCGCCATTTGAGCAAGATCCTTCTTGCTTTGCGGGTTCCCTTGCCTGAGATTGGCTCTTTTGTGATTGACCCTGACGGATTTTTGAAAATGACAAACCGACCTTTATCATGTGAGATCCATGAGCTAGAAAATGAACATATCCCAGTTGATATACCTCGGGATTTTACCTACTCGACAGTTGACTCTTATATAGTTGACATCCTTTCCAGCCACGATAGCCGCATGCAACATCAGCCTAATGCAGCGATGGATTTAAAAGATTGCATTTACCAGGTTGCAGCTTTAACAGTCATGAAAGCAACCTTTGCCGGTTTTTATTCAAGCGTGAATTTCGCCGGGGCCCCTTTATCCTCCAACTAACTGACCTTCACCCAAGCAACATCTTTGTTGACGACAACTGGAATATCACGAGTGTGATTGACCTTGAATGGGCATGCTCACGCCCACTGGAAATGCTACATCCTCCTACCTGGCTGACTGATCAGCCTGTAGACAAAATAGATCTTGAAAATTTCAATCAGGTCCGTGAAGAGTTTATGAGCATCCTTCGAGACGAGGAACGAACGTCCCAGACCAACCATACGATGTCACTCGTGTCTATTATGGAAAATGGATGGGAGACAAGAACATTTTGGTACAGCCTATGCTTAAGAAGCCCTTTAGGTATCCACCAACTATTCTACGACCGTATTTAGACAAAGTTCGCTCAGGACCATATCAACGACGGCGATTTCTTTCGAATCATCATGAACTACTGGAAGGAAGACACAATTCCATTTATGCGCACTAAAGTTAAGGACAAGGAACGGTACGATATGCAACTCAAGGAAGCATTTGAAGTCCGAAGTTGCCAACGCACGTTCAGCTGGTATATGGCTCAGAATAGAATTTTACGCTCGCCTAGGCTGTATGAATCTTAATGAGCGTGGTTTATTTCAGGTTATTTTCTCCTCAACCCTCCCCAGGTA
Source organism: Aspergillus funiculosus (assembly GCA_027569145.1). Taxonomy (NCBI): domain Eukaryota; kingdom Fungi; phylum Ascomycota; class Eurotiomycetes; order Eurotiales; family Aspergillaceae; genus Aspergillus; species Aspergillus funiculosus. The sequence goes on from JAPDEN010000003.1 coordinate 75,838, forward strand.
TCAAGGCCCCATTTTGCCAAGTACTCCTTGTTTGTCGTTATTGATTTACTTCTCTTTCTTCCCATCTCCAGAGCCCATCCATTGCTGCCTGGGGAGCCTTGTCACGAGATGCGAGCGCCGATGCCATTCTGTGGGCCTTGGCGGCTTCAGAGGAGGATGTCCATTGTTTGATCGTTTGACGTCTGCGCGGATACCACAACAGCCTCTTCCTCTTTTCCCGTTTATTCGGTTTTGTTGCTTATTGATCAATCATGTAGAACGGAATCGAATCGCGCGAAGGATATAGTGAAGAGGGAGTGATAAAGACTTGACCCAATTCGGCTTACCCCTTGTGCAGCTTCTGCTTCTTATCTCACAGATTGCCCCTACCAGACCCAAAGCATGGGATATAGATATGCGTCTGGCTTCTTGCATCCTTAGCATGTAGCCGCTTTCCCATGCTCTGGAGTTTTCTATTCAAATAATAATATTATAGTCCTATACGCCATGTCAGGATACAAGACAAGAGGAAGAAAATAGAATAGACCAAGACCAATTACAAGCCCAATCCAGTTACTGGCGAAGGAAGGGTAACGGAAACAATCGAGACATTCCAAATATCACAATCAAAGAAAAGGAGCGCGAGTCAGAAATTCAGATATTGCTTGTTGCCCTACATCTAAATTTCCTGGATAACTGACATGTAACAGATTGCAGGAAATGGCATGATTTAAAGTTGAGGATTCATCGGTCCAGGCTATGCGTCGGGGGGATACCGTCTCAACCTTACTGTATAGAGTGGTCGACTATACGCCATTTTATTGCATCCTGACCTTTCCTAGCATCTGTACATAATTAAATCTCTAGCTCGGACCAACCTGCATGAATTTCCACGGTTCACCAGCGGGAATCGGGGTTGATTCTTTGGTTCAGATCTATTCTCCCTTGCTATGAAATTCGCAATATAATAACCCTCACACATTCAAGGGCCCAAAATAACAATCTCAATATCAACTAACCCCATCGGAGCTGATCGGTCCCTGGAACCAAATTAACAAACGCTCGTCGCGGACCAACTCTGCCGATCTGTGCTCTATCCACACCCTAGTGTTTCACCACTGACCTCGGGTCGGGGCCCAAACACTCTGTCTGACTCGAGTCTCGAGTCAGATCCAGCCTAGCTTCTTACCGAAGTTACACTGTTACAGTGAGTGAGTTCTCGAAAATAGGCACTAATCTCGTATAAGGTACTGTGGTAACCCCGCATCATCTTCGCGGTCCGAGGAAGTTCTGATATATCAAATTATCGTCGAAGTCATTCCCAGGATCCGAACTGTCCGATTGATGAGATATTTACGGAGTGAAAGGATACTTTGATAGGTGAGAGTGCGCTGGATACATGTACCCTGGGAGTCGCACACCGCTAGATGAGGAATACTAAACTGTACGGGGATTATACGGATGGATGTAGATATGTATATTTACTCTGGAGCATAGGGTTTATTTAATTGGTGAGTTAGTGCGAGATCTCAACTGTGGACTTGATTGAGGGGTAAAGGATGAAATGAAAAAAAGAAATGGACTCGCCGGGAATCGAACCCGGGACCTCTCCAATGCAAATGGAGCGTTATACCCCTAAACCACAAGCCCAGCTTGAGTGTTAGGTAAGCCCCTAAAGTGAGTTATCAATCGACTTATTGTGGACAGCCGTCCATCCTTAGAGAGTAAAATGTATATTCGATGACTGCTGCTAAAAATATATAACTATATCTAAACCCAACCCAATCCCATCCCAATAAACAGCCATTCAGTAAAGAGTCAGAAGAATAAAACAGGACAGCCTGGGTATCAATCGATCATTATCAAGGGAAAAAAATCAATCGCAGGTATAATACCAAATATATCTCTGACTACGACAGTGTCTCCGATAACATGGACGATGATCCCATTTCCGGGGCCAGGACTTTAGTACTCTCGGGTTCCTTGACGGAAAACGCAGATCATTTCTGCGTGGTGGTACACCTTGTCCAGAGGCAGGCAGACGACGCTTACGGCGGATAAATAGGTATATGATGCCTGTGAAAGTCGCACACACGGGCACCCCAACTCCTTACTCCAACCCCGGCTGCAACGCCGAGATTTGTACCTGATGAATTATTGATGGAATCGCTAGATGACACAGGAGCGCTATTTACGGCAGCGGCGGTGTTAGTACTGGTAGTAGTAGTGGTAGTTGAGGTACTAGATGTACTGAGTGGTGTTCCTGCTGTGGTGGCTGTATCGCGTATTGAAGAACCCGAACCCGAACCCGAACTCGAACGTGAACTCGGATTACGGAATCAAAGGGAGAAAATAAATAGAAACTTCAAGACAGATGGGCGCCTAGGTATCCAGGGAGTATTTATCATCGCAGCTGGTGACTAAAGGGGCCCTTACATTGTAGGACAGAGTCTAAGCCCTCGAGTTTCTGTCTGGTCTACAGACTGCAATGTCTTCTACATCAGTAGCAAGTATCCTTAACTTGTCTATCATTATACACTATCATGCACTGGCTAAACGACTATTGGAATACATATACCATTCCTGCTCGGTCAACGCTTATGATCATTCCATACGGCACCCGCAAGACTGCAATGTCCTGGATAAAGTCCAAATGACTTTTTAATAGCTGCTGTTGCTGAAGACTGATAACTGTACTCCGCGGTAGTCGTCCACTTGCGCCCTTTCTACTACTCCCCTTGCCACTACCCCCAGAACTAGCCCTAGTAGGAGAGCTCGGGAGATGCTCGGTTGTTACGAGCAAAGACGGCCCAGGCTGAGACAGTTCATAACGCGGGGTGCCAGTTGGACCACCATCTGAAATGGCCTCAAGTCCACTGACAACCATCGACAGATCCGGGCGTGCCAAGTCCCAAAACCGGACCTTGCGATCACATCCCCCAGAGACAATAAAGCCGCACCGAGTGCTGTTCTCCTTGCCGTCATCGGGCGAATCGAACCCGACAGCAAATGCGCAGATACCTGCTGGTGCCGTTGTCGGGGATGGCCCTGACGGATTCTCGATATACCCGGGGCCTTCTGTCGCAAATCGACTTAGCATTCCTTCGGGACGGTCTCCTTCCACATGCCACGCTTCATAATCCTTAGGGGTCATGTAAACTTGCTTGGCTTTGTTGTTTTCTCCATTTGAAGCCGCGCTGATGAGGCTAGGAGAATCTGCTCGATATACCTCCCGACATCGAACCTTTTCAATATCCCAGACAGTAATCTCGTTCCCATGGCTACCGCTCCCCGAGACACAGACCCATCGCCCGCGACCTTTAGTCGGATGGACTTGTAGCCTATGAATGGCGCCTGGGCCCGAAACACCCCAAGCCTTGAGCCGTACCTGGAACCGGAGATCCCATAGGTCAAGAATACCATGTGTGGTACCCACCAGGAGCCAATTATGTTTACGGTCACAGCAAAATGTTGTGGGCGTACCGTGGTGTATTGGGTTTTGCAAAGTGTAAAGCGGAAGCATGGTTTTCATATCCAAGGCGACAATTCGACACATGCTCGTCGCAATAAGTAGCGTTGACTGAGCATCCACGCGGAAGTGCTCCATCCAGACAGCGTACTCAGCAGATCCATCATCCGCTGTTGACAACTGATACTCGCGCACAAGCTGGAGCTTTCCATATCGAACAGTGCCATTTGAGTTATGGTAGTCAACTTTTACCGCATGAATACTACCATCGGTAGCACCACTAATAAAGGTGTGAGTGTTCTCGACAAAAGCCAATGCTTTAACTTTGGCATCCGTAGAATGTCGATAGGTTTGACGAGACCTGGGTGTCAGGTTCTTTTCAAGGCGAGTCGTATCCCAGATCTTAACAGTTCCATCATCTGAGGCCGTGATGAAGAACGCATGATCTGGGGATACTATCACCCTATTCACGGGTCCACTGTGTTCCCCGAAGATTGCAACAAGGCCCCCTGTAGGCTTCCAGACTTTATTCGCATCACGGTCGTTGGCTCTCACAATTGGTCGCCGAGTGTCCATCTCCTTGACGTAAGGCCCAAGGTCGAAAAAGTCGGTGGGATAATTCTCTTCAAAGACTGAGTCTAAAAGTCTCAGAATCACAGGGTCATCTCCTCCGTAAGAATGGTTGGCGTGATAACGCTGCAGTGGTTGATCTAGAGGTTTCCTTCCCTGAGAAGCTGGGGGTGTTGATGGTTCGGATGTGTCTCTTTGAGATGGGTGTCCGATTTTGCCAAAAGCATTTGCTGAGCTGGTACCCGTCTCAGCATATGCCTTGGCGGTGTCCCTGCGGTTGAGTAAACTCATGGCACTTGGCTTTCTCTGCACACTTGCTACCAATCTTTTTATACCGAGATTTTCTGCCTCAGTTGAGGAGCTGTCTTGGCCAGGGCTTTGTCTGCCTTCTGAAACTCGAGGCTCAGCATCCGAACTGAGTGGGGAAAATGGTCTAGACGCTGGTGCAGCACTTGGAGATGATGCAATTGGTGAAGAACCGGGAGACGTGCTCATTGTATTCTGTCGTGCGATTGATAAGGCAGTCCCTATCTCACTTGGAACCTGGCTTTTTGACCGCAAATGCTTTCGTCGTGAATTTACTGTATTGTCAATTGTGGTTGAAGCATCAAGGAGGGCATCGGTGATCGTGTGTAGTTTGCGATCCTCGGTCTGGTTAGGCGGAACTTTGCTCAAGGAATTTCGGCGCGCCTTGATATTTTGATTTTTATCGAAGAACACTGTTTGAGGTGTGGCCCCATAAGTGATCAATGAAACAACATTATTCAAGGGAGATACCCCATCGTTGGAATCTTTGATTTGTCGTGTAGAGACTCTCCAGATATATTCCCTGAGCGAGAGTAGCTTGAATTCATCTTCCGTGGTCATTCCCATGTTCCTCAGCCTTATGATCCATTGCTCGTCCTCTTCATTCTTAGTCACGGCACCTAGAGAAACGAGTCTCTGGCTTCTCTTCGGAAGCAAGCCATCACCGCCGCTTAGACTTGCGCTGCGGTCCCGAGTTGCAGATTTCCAGAATAGACCTTTCTCAACCTTAGATACCCACACGAATGCCAAATCATACACGCCTCTTGGGAGAGGAGTTTTAAGGGCATCAAGAATTTCAGTTTCAGAAAAGCCCACGAGGTTAACTTTGAGGAAAGGACGGATGAGGGGTGTGAGAATGGAGTATCTATCGGCCACGGATAGATATTTGGCTGAATTGACAACAAAACTAACAGATGCTTCCCTTATCCAGTTGTTTGGATGCACTAGAAAACGTAAGGTGATGTGAAGCACATCCCAAATGGTTGATCTTTGGAAAAGCCCGAGATCGGCCATCGAAGCAAGCGATCGAAGAACTCTTTCAACAACAAATTCTTCTGGGTCCGTCATTGACTGTACCATTAACGGTAGAATATACTGCTCTAGACTGGTACTCCCAACATATGCGGCAACGCCAACGACGGCCTCAAAGAATGCACATTTGAGAATCCAATCTCGATCGTTTAGGTATGTATTCAGGTGGCTTAGGATGACCTCGTTTGTTTTTAGATTACCGAAGAACACACAGAGGCTGGATACAGAACCGAGAAAAGCGCGGCGCACAGATGGATCGTTGTCAGTTAATAGTGCCTTGGTGTGAGCCTCAAAATATTCCAGCAGATCCACCCTTGCAACGTCATAAAGGTTGTGGTAAGTAGCATCTTCCGTCCATCTTGGTTCGGAGCCAGCTGGTATTAAAGTGGGGAGGCGAGTGTCAGAGCGTAACGCCTGAATCATATCTAGAAATCTGAGCGAGGACTGGGCGAGAGATGCAATGCATGATGCATATGCAGCGCGGACTAATGGACTGGGATTTGAAATGGAGCTGGGAACAAATGGTTGTATCCTGGGAAAAATGTACTCCGAAAAAAGATAGGCATTGACAGGGGACACAACCTGCACCATTTCTAGTAGTTGCGCAAGAGCTCGTATGGCGGCAACCTTCACGGAATCTGTTCGATCATTGAGGAGAATCATGATGTAAGGCAGAATGCGATCTAGTTTTGCTTCGTCTGATAATCTCTCAGCAAATGCAAGAAGAATATCGCAAGCCTTGATTCGAGCCGACGCTTTAGATGTGTTGCGTAGATTAGTTACCACGAGGGTTAAAAAAATGAGCACACCGTCGTCAGTTTGCGTCTGAGCCTTTAAATTTTGTAGCTCATAGTTTGGCAAGTCAAGTTTCACAGGAAGAGTGTTGCTCGTAAGCCTCGAAGTTGTGCTAGAGGAGACGTCTTTGGCGGGAGTAGAAGAAGTCCCAAGAAAGTAAGATATCTTGTCAAAGTCAAGGTAAACTCTCTTTATCCTGTCGTCTGCCTCTCCTCGATTCGCCGATCCCGCTTCCACTTGTGCCCTGCCAGAGGAAGGATCGGTCATGAGAGACATGTACTGGTGCAGAAAGCTGTAAAAATAACCGGGGAAAGCCTTGTTTTTCCAAAAGTTCAAATATTCCTCAGCTGAATACCTAGATTCCGGATCGAGTTGGATCATGTGAAGGATCAAAGCTCGTATTTCTGGGTCTTCAATCTTGATGAGCTGGCTGTGCTCAGGGCTGTACTCTCCTTTTCGATACTTGTAAATCTGGCTTAGAGTAAAGATGGGTGATTCTAGGAACAGCTCGGCAATTACACAGCCGGCGCTGAATATGTCCATAGCCCAATTCAATTTTCTACTCCCTGGCTCCTCTCCTGCTACAAGAAACCGTTCTGGGGCTAGATAGCAAGTGCGGCGGCCCGATGTATCGAAATAAAATGAAAAATCGGCAGGATTGTCCTCTGGGAGAAAGGTGGGCTTGAAAGAGGAGGAAAAGTCGGAGAGATAAAGCCAGTTCCATGAAGTTACCAAGACGTTTTCCGTCTTGATATCACCGTGGAAAATATCAAGTGCATGGCAGTCTCGAAGAGCACACAGAAGCTGGAAAGCAATCCATTTCTTCTCAATATCCTCTGGAAATGGCCGAGTGCTATGCTCGGTCAGCATGAACTTACATTTGGTAAAGGTGGTGTCATTAATACCTCATCCGATCATAGAGAGAGCTGTGGATATACTGGCGAACAAGGTACCCACCAGTACTTGTTTCCAGTATTCTCTGATAGCTTAACGCATTTGGAACATCTGATAGCAAATCTCGCTCCCCTACCTCCAGGCATTAGAGCGTTTGTTCCTCACAGCTGATAGGTAGCAGCCGTAAACATACGAGTGATAGCTTTGACATATGGCTCCAGCTCCAGGCTGGGATAAGGCTTCATGATTACCTTTACAAAGACTAACCCATTTTTCTGCCTTGCTCGAATACTTTTCATGAACCTGCCGCCGCCCATAGACTTCTCATACGTCAAGTCGGATAGTTCGGGGATATCGATCCCAGCCGAACCCGCTGAAAGGGTTGTGAGGGAGTAGCCTTGGCCCATGGTGCTGAGACGGCTTCATTCCATAGCCTTTGTAACAAAATAAGAAACGTCTCTCGCATTGAGGTATAAAGTATGAAGTGGCTCCGAAAGTAAACGAGATACACGACAACCATACGAGATCACCTTGACAAGCAAACTGGGAAGGTCGCCGCCGTGATGGAGCAGGACGCGTGCGATGGGATGGATCATCAGCAGCCGAATGAAGGCTAATAATGACTCGGGACGGGTATTATTTGTTACTGATTGATGACGAGCCTGAGCTTTTGTCACATGAGAGCCCAAGGCGGTGAAGGCGACCTCATCTCCTGCCAGTTGTTGCTTGGCCTCCAGACAAGCTTCCTTTTTCTTATTGTTCGTAGAGACACCATGGATCAATTATTGATGGTGCTACTTGTTTAAATAACTATTATGCGATTCCCTACAGGTTATGAATCCAGGTTAATCTACTGGGACAATTATCTCCCCTCCCCGTCCGTCCCTTTCCTGTCGTTGGCCAAGTAACCTTATACGGGTGCATACGGGTTTAAACTCACTTTGACGGGTTGTTTGCTGCTAATTAGTGACTAGAGGCAGCCCCTACCAGGTGGGATTCTCAATCAATCGAGTACCGGGTTCCCTCAATCTGATTTCTTCCTGTAGTTATCATTCCTTATCAGAGTCTCTGGTTATCTAGGAACAGTTTTTACTCTCGGACCTTCTTAAATGAAACTGAGTTTCTCGAGGGCTTCTCTTCTTTCACCTTATCGGGCTGTACATACATATTCCTGGCTTAGTCCTCATTCAAGGAGACCGAAGCCTAACAGGGTGTCCGCCTCTGGATAGCATAAGATTGATTTGAGCACTTTAACTCGAGCCTTTCCGTCATGATGCAAAATTCCATAGCATCACTATTCCCTCCAGGGGGGACTGAATATATTGAGGCCCCTATTATCGACGATGATGAGCCTCTTATGGATGTGGTTCGAAAGCTGGACAAGTAATAAGCACATACCTCGCTGTAACTTATTGTTAGTGATCTAACTCACACTATCGCAGCTTCCTGACCTTGTCTATCTCCGACGTTTCTCATACATTCGAGGAGATGAAGTCTTTTCAAGGGCCGAGCATCCGATTACTCATAAAATCACTCGCTGAAAACTCCCATAACCCTTGCATTATATCTGCCTTGATGTAAGCCTGTTCATTTTACTCTCCATCTGGTTAGATTACTTACCTTCTCTTCAATAGGATCTTAAAGTGGAAATTTAATCAAGCCGGTGAGCATGACGGAGGTCAAAATGAAACACGCGGGTATGCGTGCGAATACGTTGCCTGGCAATTTCTCTGTCATCTGAACCAACTTGAAATGATACAGTACTTATTAAAGGAGATCATGGCCCCATCACAAGATACGGTCAGTATTGATCAACTGGAGAGTGGCCATCCTAGACTTGCATCCTTTACTGGGGAACAGAGTGCGCAAGAAGGCGAAAGAACTCCACTTTTATCAGGATCTGCTTCTTCGTCCCAATTTCATTTTTTCACAAGCAATAGAAGACATGGAAGCTCTTTTGCAAGTGACAGCCAAGAGTTTTACGATTTCTTCGATAATGCGCACTATACTGAAAAATTTTCGATGTTTTTCGGACTTAATGCCCTCGAAATTGCAACAATTGCTCACGCAAAAAAGTTTCTCAGCCAGAGAGTAGTCCAGCGGGTGATAGACGATATTTGGAATGGCGAGATCGTTTTTTGGGACTCACTGAGCGTGCACTCGGTAAAGAAACCCCAAATATTCAACAAAAGGTGAGATAGATGTGCTGCCTCAAGTGAATCAAAGGGGGTAGATGTCAATGCTTACACCAATAGCAGGACAGCAGATCCATATTCCCGGCTTAGAGTGCCAGTGTACCGAAAAGCATTTGAAGCCGTCTTCTTTGTCTCATTCCTCTTTCTGTATTACGCAGTTCTGATTGAGAGAAAGCCAACCGGAATCGGAGTTTTCGAAGCTTTGATGTATGTTTGGATTGCTGCTTTTGCGTACGATGAGCTAGGCGGGATGATTGACTCGGGAATGCTTTTCTATCAAATGACCTTCTGGAATCTCTGGGACGTGTGTATAATTGGGACCGGCCTTGCATTTGTCATTACAAGTAAGTTGATTGTGCCTGTCTGAAATACCCTGCTCGATCAGCTATACCCTGAGAGAGTCTTCTTCTTCTCCTTCTCCTTAATTTGCTTTTTTTACAATTGTACTGGCGCTTTCCAAAACATCACCTGTGTTTGACCGCTTGACTTACCAAAGGAGTGCTCAGGGATAATTGGATTAGCAAAAGATGACGATTACATCACGGACCTGTCATTTGACGTTCTTTCCTTGGAGGCGCTATTTCTAGTTCCGAGGTATGTTGGTCGACTGTGGACTTGTTGCGTTCGGATGATTTTTAACAAACCTCGACAGAATCTTTTCTCTTGTGAGCCTGAATCCATATTTTGGAAGTCTTGTAGGTTTGCCCTGCCAAGCCTCGATCCATCCTGAAAACGGTGTTCTGGAAGATCCGCTGACAGTTCCTTGCATAATAGATACCGGTTCTAAAGGAAATGGTACTATGGACCACCTAGAATATAGCTGACTGTGGAGTACCAAGGCTGATTGGTGTGGTCTAGACAAAAACCTTCTTTCGATTTACTCCTGTGATCTTGGTGCTGTACTTGGGTATGTCTTGCTAGCCTCGAAGGTGGCTGAGGTAGTATCGATAATAAGCTAAGCGACAAATCCCTTGTAGGGTTCTTGACAACCTTCACCATGCTCGCCCGTGACCGACTTTCGTCAAAGCATATGTCCTGGATTTTGGTGAATGTTTTCTTTGGGTATGGCGGTGAAGACCGGTTGTTTCTCGATGTTTTGCTAATCATTAGTGCGAGGCAGATCCAACTTTCTAGGTCTTGTGCGTTTTCCTCCAGCACGAAAACAAATGGTCTGGTACTGACGGTGGCTGAATTGATTGGCCCACAGGATGTATGCTATGATGTAAGTGCGGGCACATTAAGCGGCTGTCAGAATTTGAAATTCTGTAGCTTTGAAAAATTGGTTGGCTCTGGCGTTTAGATGGCTGATCCGCTAGTCTTTAGATCTCCCCCATCTTCGGATGTGGTTTGATGTGAGTCTCTGATTTCTCTCGAAGCTGCGCCACAAGTATTCCGAATGAGCCCCTCGCATATCCTGTCTGTCACGTTCCAACTCCTCATGTCTTCTAACCCAATACTCTTTTTTTATTTTATTTTATTTTATTTTATTTATTTTGTACTTTGGCGCCTGTCATGTTGGGCGGTGCAATTTGGGTGTTTCCCTGGCTCATCCTTCCGGGAGGCGGCAGGGGCCGCACTGCCCCACACCTCTATACTTCACCAGTTTAAGCCAGAGTCTAATATGTCTCTGTTGTTGTTATTCTAGGCTGGTGTTTGTCTCCGTTACGAGTCTGCTCTTGCTATCGTCCCTGGTCAGCTTGATGAGCATGAGTCTAGAAGGGGTATGTTTTCTTTTTTTTTTTTTTTGCTTAGTTTGTTTCTTTTTCCCGCCCTTGTACGTGTAATGCTGACCCATGACTCTAAACTATTCGCGACCTCATCTAGGTTATGTCTCATGCCCGAGAGGAATATCTCTTTCAGTAAGTCACCATCATATACTTTGCTGATGGGGTTTAATCCACTAATATGTGAGGGTAGACTGGCTATCTACGTCTTGGAGAGTAGTAACTCCCGAAGGCTAACATACTTTATGCCGCCATTGGTGAGCCCATCTTAAAATGATTCGCCTTCAATGCCATTACCTCCCATTATGGGTGTTAGTACTAACAGGAGCCATCACAAATGCCGCAGAATCTTATCCCTCTTCTCTGTATCCGTCCCATGAGGCTTTTTCTACCTGCGGAAGATATCAGACGAGTGCGCATCATTCTCCTTAGGGCAACCCATCTTCCCCTTGTTGCGCTGCTTTGGGCCTATGAGTCTACCCGCCGCATTGCCTCTCGGCGAAACAGTCAATCTCCCCCAACAGCGACGCAACGGACAATGGGCCGTCCAACATCCTCGCTCAAGGCTTACAATATGTATCCTAGCCGCCCAGTTACCTCATACAGCTCTGGAATGGACGCACGAAGTATAGCTACTGGAGGCCCTATTGGACACACTGGCCCTGAGCCACGTCGTGGCTCAGGGCCAGAACAGCCTGAGCATGACAATATTGCAAGCATGATCGACGAGATCGAACGGCTGCGTGTCCAAGTGGAGCGTGTTGCGGCTGTTGTGGGAGCTCAGCGGCGAACTCGACGGTGATAATCACCAACGCTGACAAGTCGATAATAGTGAAATAAACTCACTCAAGGAGCTATCCTGGGCTGTCAACTAAAATAACAAGTAGATGCTGGGGTTCATAACAACACGCACCTCCTGCATGACTGGACTGGTCCCTAGCGATCTAGCGTGGGAGCCGGCGGATTGACCAGGTCGGAATTGGATAAAGGGTGATGATGCCTGGTAGCATGACACATACCTTGAAAATCCTTTTTTTTCTTAATTTTCTTTTGGCTTCTTTCTTTTTCCTTATCCTACCCCTGCAATGTACAGAATGTTTTTTCATCAGCTTTTTTTTTTTCCGGTTTCTGTACACTCTCCACTGGCGGCATCTCTCTTTCTCAGGGCTCCTTTGCTTCGTAGTATATAATGATAATTAGTCTCTATTCTGGGTTATTCATAGATAACCCATGGCTGTCAATATCCTTACTTTGTATATTGTAGGTGGGCAACAAAGATGAGGACTGAAAGAACAAGTAAACAATGAGCACTGAGCATTGGACACAATGGTGGCACTTGCCCGTTAAATTGTATTGTATTATTATTATCATCGTCATTATTACCTGTCATTATTATTTGGAGAAGATTTACCCATTAATTAATTAATATTATTGGAATCGGACCCGATGCTGGGCTGAAGCTGACCTCCAGTCCATCCGGATTCCCCCTCTTTTTCCCCTTCTAGGGACCCCGCCTTGGCCCTCGACGACCTCAACTCAACTCAACTCATCCTCCCTCTTCATCCTCCATCCATCCACGTCCATCCACATCCATCCACTTGTTCATGATTCTTTCAATGGCTCTACGTCTGTATCAACCCGTGCTCTTTTCTCCTTCGCATCCCTCTAATATATCTGATTTCCGTCTCCTTCCCGGATGATGGGGCTGTGTTTACCAATCATACAATGGCGACACGCACTGCTCGTTTGCCAAGCATGGTTTACCAGACTGTCGGGTCCTCACTATGCCACTTTCATCAAGAGAAAGAACCGAATCTCTTCGCTGCTGTTCAGTCAAATGGCGATGATCGGAGATATCAGGCGGTCTTTAGCAATAATAATGCGGCCGCCGTCGTGGTTCCGTTGCTCACCAGCGCGATTCGAGGCTCCCGTCCATCGCGCTGACTGGGGTTCTTTCACATCTCCTTGACAAAAATCCTTGAAAGATCCTCGTTCCCTTAATGGAGCGCCAATGCCCCTTCTTTTCTAGCCCCTCTCTGTGTCTCGTTTTCTCCATTGATGGGAAGGGCCCTGTCGATTCCCAGAAATCCGTTGGGCCACAGTTACCGCTTCTCCAGCCATTATTAAACATCCCTATGCAACCATCTCTACTGGGTACAACACTGATTGACGAACTTGGACCGGATCACATTATTTCGGCGCTAATTTATTGTGCATACTTTTTGAATTGTCGCGCCTATCTGAATGTTGCAGAGATGGCTGCAGTCAACCCCGTCTGGCCCTCCACAGCAGCACCTCCTCCAACCACTCCACAACACTACCACCACTACCACAACCCCCCCCCCCCTTTCCCTTTCCCATCTCTCACGCACCATCCCACTCACCTCTCCCTTCTGGTTTTTCTCTGCTATATTCATGCACCAACACCTTCTTGATTCTGCCTTGCCGGGCACGGCGTCGAGCTTGTCACCCATAACTTTCTTCACTGTGCCCGCGCAGAGGAAGCTCTCGTCCAATGGTCAGATGGCCTCCTACTGAGGGATTGGTTGAGCCGCTGTCGAGATACTCACGACAAATTATTGTTTTTCAAAAGCATCAATATTGAGTCAGTATTTATTTTATTCAGCCTTGCTGCTGTTTGCATCATTTCAATTTGCCGTATATATTCATTCCTCCAACCGGCAAGATTTCTCATTGCAAAAATTGAGGAGAGTTAGATTTAGCCTCAGGAAAGAGTGAGATTTTTTTTCTCACTTTTCGTATATTCATTTCTATTCTACTTATATTCTGTGTACTCCATTCGCGTTGGTCATGGATTGTACTCATGGGTCGTTCCCGCCTTCCTCCTCATTTACTCCACCATCGTCTTCGGGTGAAATCGCGCTAGAAAGTACTCTAGCTTATTCGAATTCCTTTAGTACCACTGCAGCTTGTCCTGGAAGCACTGAGTTGATGGATGCTGGCTTAGGGATCTCGTCTTGCGAAATGGAACCTTGTGGCGACCAACCTAGACACTACCTACCCTCCGAGCACTATGCAATACCGGCTGTCAACTGGCCTAGTCAGTTAATGGTTTCCACAATGGCTCTTGAACCTTCGCTAGATACCAGTCATTTTTCACCTGCACCTGGCTACGAAGCCTATCCTGGTTCTGATATCTCTGCGTCACCCCTCAGTTACTGTGATCTACATACTACGAGCGTTTCCCCTAGTCACGGGTCAGCAATGGATTTTGGAGCAGCTCAAGATATATTTAACGAGCATTCGCCCAATTTCTGGCCGAATACCCCCTGTTCCGATGCAGGCACTCGAGTGAAGGAAGATCCTGATACCGATTATCAAACTCAAACATTCATGGATAATGTGAACACTACAGCTGTATCCATATTTACGCCCGGGGCTCACTTGAGAGCAAATACTGTATCTCCTAAGGTCGAAGAAAATGGACTAGATGTGCTCCCACAGCTTGATTTATCCGAGGAACGTAACCTCGACCGCGGTTTACTGGTGGATCGTTCTGTGTTTCCTGTCGAGGTAATTTCGAAATGGATTAGAGAAAATGCGTCACCACCTAACTATGACAAGCCGAAGCTTCCGTCTGCGAGCGGTCTCCAATGTACTACATGTGGTGCTTACTTTACTCGCCGCTCCAACTGCCGAGAGCATATGAAGAGACATGATCCCAACAGCCGAAAGTCATACCCATGTGAGCTCTGTGGGAAACCATTCGGGCGAAAGACCGACCTCAACAGACATGTTGATAGTGTAAGCTGCTTGCTCTTCCTCAGGAAAGACTTGGGTAGTGTTGCTAACAATCGGAGCAGGTTCACCGGGGACTACGGAGGTTTGGTTGTGAACAGTGTGGCTATCACTTCAGCCGGCAAGATACACTTGCGAGGTAGGCCAAGAGTATCTGGCTTCTTCGAAAATTCAATTCACCCTGCATTTCACTGACACAAACTACTTTCATAGGCATATAGCAGACGGGTGCAAACGAAAAGTTCGGAAAAGCCCTAGAAAAGCTTCGCAGCCGATTCTAGGTGCTCGGACGGAAGATCTTCCAAAACAAGTTTGTATTGACCAAACTTTCCAAAACCCCCAAAATGTCAACCAGCAATGACGACACGCTTTTCATACGGTTTCCCCTTATTTATACGCCTGCTTTCATCCAAATTTACTGCATCATCAGCATAGCTTGTTTCTTTATTAACCAAAGACCAGCATTGTACATTTGAACAAGTGACATGTCCACGAGTACAGGGAGGCTTTTTTTTACATCACTTTGTTAAGTTTCCTTATCCTACTGGATTTTTCTTTACGATTTCATGATTGAGGCTTTATTGATATCATAGATCTGGCATGGCACATGTGAACAATAGAGAATCCAGGAGAGCCAATGCATGGCAGGCCCATGCAAAGGACATCATGCGCCTGGAAGGATTGGAGGGACTCTCAGATACCTGGCTGCCCTAATTTTCTTGGGGTTTGATATATTCATGTTATCTTTCTCTGATTTGTCTTTGCTTTTTTCTTTTGCTATGTATTCTATTCGTTCCCTCGGTGTGTCATAGATAAACATCCGTGCGTTTTGTTGCTACTTCCTCGACCCAGGACCCAAACACTCGAGATACTAAACTATCTACCAATTCCTGGAGCTCCCCAAGTTTCTAGCAATGATACATGGGTATCTCCCCTGGCTGAACAGAAATATTAATAAAGTGCTACCTAGATCCCCTGTATCAGAAGAAGAACAAAGTGAGATACAGTTGATGATTGGCGCTTCCTTTGCTATTGTTGGCTAGAATAGGGTTGGATACTTACCTACTAGTATCTATCAATACCTACTGTTGTTCGCTCTTGATGGACTCTACTGGTACAAAAGGAGTGAAGCTTCTTTTGAGATTTTTTGGGGGTAAAGCCTACATTGAATACTACGAAGGGTTCTGTGGCTAGATGATGTTATTCGTCAGTGCCATTCTCTTTAGTGAGATGAGTTTATACGAAGATTTCTTGACTCTTGTATTCTTTCCAGGTGAGGGTTGACTTATTTAATGTCTATTGCCGGAGCGTGGAGTATGCAAGGAGCCTTGTATTGATACGGCGCAATTCTATTCCATGCGTCTCCAGTTCGTCTGCTTTTTGGTGATGAAGTAGGACTAGGGTTTGGCCTGCTGCTATTTAGTATGCATAGCTCCAGTAAGTGATGTCGGTGCTGCGGGCGTCGAGTGTTCGTCGGACATCTCGGCTGTTGATTGGTCTTTAGTTCGTGTTGATCTGATTCTGAGGAAACCTTAAATGTGTAGGTATATTTGAAATGCAAAGAGTATTATTAGCGGAATGTCGTACAGGGACAATGAGATCCTTTGCGCTGTGATCAGTGAGTACATATCCTTGAGGGGAGGGGGTAACGCAACAAGGTACCTTGGGAGTCTACGCTCTCTGAAAGACACGTTGAGTTCTTACAGGTTACTACTCCTAAGCCGATGTTCCCGTTTTCTGGCCGCGAGTCGACCACGGGCGATGGTATAGTTGGAAAACACATCAGAGATCGATTGTCACTGGACAGACCGATCTTTGAAGCCAGCGATCCCCGTCGTCAGCTTACATTCTCGGAGTAAAAGTCAGGCATCGAAAAGGACGTCACTCGGTCACTCGGTCACCGAGTAGCCATCGACCAATAGATCCCAGCAACCAGCATGGGGAAAAGAGATCCTGCAGCCATTATGGAGTATGGGCCGGGGAAATAATTCGTACTCCGTTCAAAGTTGCAGCTTTTCGAGCTGTCTGTTGAGGAATAGGAATAATAGCACGGAGTACCAGCAGTGCGAGTAGTTGTTAGTACTCCAAGCAGCGGTAATGAAGACCCCGAGTTCTGCCCGGCACTACCGCCCTGGCGCCGTGGACCCTCAAATAAGTATCAGCCCAATTCCCCGAGCCAGAAAGGTGCGACCAGGGCTGTGAGAGTGCTCCAGAGGAGATAGGCAATAATAGAATCTTTCAATTTCTTTACAATTCAGTCATCATGAGCGCCACCGAGACTATCACCAGAATCACCGCCGAGAACGTCGCGAGTCTCTTCCCCGACGTTGATACTTCGCTGGCCCGCGAGGTTCTCCCCACGGCGTCGATAAACGCTTCCACAACAAGCAGCAGTGACCTCGCCGGTTACGATGAGGAACAAGTTCGATTGATGGACGAAGTATGCATTGTCTTGGACGACGATGACAAGCCCATTGGTAGCGCCAGCAAGAAGATTTGTAAATTTTTCCCCTCCCCCTCCCCCTCCCCCTCCTTTATTTCTGCCCCGCGGCGGGCTTCAAGTTCAATTAACTAACAATTGCTGCTGCAAGGCCATCTGATGACAAACATTGACCGGGGTCTTCTTCACCGCGCTTTCTCCGTTTTCCTGTTCGACTCGAATAAGCGTCTGTTGTTGCAACAGCGTGCCACCGAAAAGATCACTTTCCCGGACATGTGGACGAATACTTGCTGCTCCCACCCTCTGGGCATCCCCGGAGAGACTGGCTCCCAGCTCGACGCTGCCATTCTGGGTGTGAAGAGGGCTGCCCAGCGGAAGCTGAACCATGAGCTGGGCATTAAACCGGAACAGGTCCCTCTGGATAAGTTCGAATTCTTTACAAGGATTCACTATAAGGCACCTAGCGATGGGAAGTGGGGAGAGCATGAGAGTAAGCGGACTTTTGTTTTTTGGTTCAATTATGAGGTCCTCCTGACTGATGATACCTTTCTAGTCGACTATATTCTCTTCATCGAAGCGGACGTTGACCTGGACGTCAACCCGAACGAGGCCCGAGACACGCGCTACGTTACTGCGGACGAGCTGAAGAAGATGTTCGAACAACCCGGTCTGTCCTTCACCCCTTGGTTCAAGCTCATCTGCAATTCGATGCTGTTCGAGTGGTGGAGTCACCTCGGTTCTCCTACGCTGGAGCAATACAAGGGAGAGACACAGATCCGTCGCATGTGAGCGTTGAGAAAGAAAAAAAGAAAGAAAGAAGAGAAAGGGGAGGGAGGGGGGAAATAAATTTAATGACGATATAGCAGCGTTATTCCCAGATTATACCTATAAATAGCTAGCTACCAAGTAATCACTCGTTTCTCAGTTTTCAGAGAGTCATCCTACATTATATCTCCGTCTCCCTAGTTCCCATAACTAGATATTAAAACTGACTACACCTTCTGAGCATCCGTCACCAAAAGCACAATACAGCTCCCCAAAATCACAGCCCCGACGATCAAAACCGTCATCTGAGTTTTCCACCCACTCTGCACCAGCGCCGCTCTCCGACTATACTTCTTCACCGTCCGAATATAGTTTGCGAGTCCGTTGGTCAGACACACCAAGCTCAAGACCCAGAACACGAGGCCCAAGGGAAGTGCCATGCGCCGCTCCAGTCCCGAGGGTTGGGACTGGAAATGGAAGGAAATAATCATGGCAATTGACACGATACCTAGATACATGGAGAGCCGAAGCCATGATAGAAAGGTGCGTTCATTGGCGCAGTGGTCGCGGGCGTCCGAGGCGGTGTTCTCGAACAAAAGAGCCCCGAACCATGGGCGGGTGAGGAAGATGTGGGTGGTGTCTTGTAGGTGTCTGTTTCTGTTAGAAAATACCCCAAGGACATCGGGCAAAAAGGCATAGAAACTCACTCCTCGACCAGGACAGGCTTAGTATTGGTAAGGTTAATGACGGGGTTGTATCGGGGTTTTGTGCATGCCGCCGCCGTCGCATCGTGGCCTGCGCCGGATTCTGGCATTGTTTGTTGGTACTTAGGTACTAGGTATGATAAGATCGCACCTATTACGGCTATTATTACAGTGGCAGCCACCTCAACGTCCGGTCAGAGACTCGATGCATTTTCTGGATGGGCGACCACTGTTGCAGCTGGGTGGATTTCCGTAAATTTACTCTTTTTTGCATCATCAGGCAGGTCAAGTCACGATCAGCCACGTGATGCCGGACTAGCCCTGTTTGGGGATGAGGTCATCTTCTTGTCGCTCTCTTTTTCTTCTATTGTGAGTCCTGAGTCTGGGGGATGGTTATTTTTTGGTCTCTGAGCCCCTTATCAGAGCCCAACAATGCGATAATACTAAGAATACTAATCATATAACAATCGTCTCGACTCTCGACCCGGCTGAGACTACCTCTTTTGGCCTTTGCACGGTGGAGACGATCTGCGGGGCTTCCTAGTCAGCGTTGGAGGGACGCTTTTGATGGACCATCGACATGAGTCGCCCAGATCGGATTGGCTGATCTTAGGGAGTTGTGCAGCCTTTTATCGAGATGGGTATCTGCTCTGGTTGACCTCCTCGTGAGTCATTTCTACGGTCGAGGTCTGTCCGTGGTGTCACTTCGAGTGGATCTCGCCTGGACTCAATTGCGCCAATACCCATAGGCTACTATGGATGGGACCAATGGGTCCCCCCAAAGGCAAACTCTGCGGCCTCAGCCGTTTTGCTTATCGGCTGCTGCTAAGGCTCTAGCTCAACTCCTGCTAATTACTCCTAGTACAGAGTACTTCGTCGCTTCTTCATCTCTCCTGTTCTTGCATGTCTTCCCGTTGCTCCTCGCTTCTGAGTCCTGACCCCTTCGATAAGCTAATCGCGCCATTGTCCATCATCAAAACGATGAGGATTTGGCAGATGATCGCATTTCTTGCTTTCAAATAATAACTAACTTCCCATTCGCCAACAATCGCGCATACACACGTAGTGCAAGTCAATTATGGCCTGCGATAGGAGCCCTAACTCACTCGTCGCGCCAGAGCAACGAGAAATCCATGGCCACTTTGTTTCTAGCTCTCCGCCGACTGAGGCCGCGAATGCTCGAGATCTGGAGCATTACGCCGATGATGAGGATTCCCTGCTCACCGCTGACGACGAAGCTTCCGAGATATCGACTATTCGCCCAATAGGTAGTCATCCTGGCACAGCTACGCATTCCTTGGCTGGTTCCTACCAGCGCCCAAGCTTCTTTACGACGGTCTCGCATGCCACTGTGGTTCCTCATCGGTTGGAAAACGAGGGCCTGACGTGGAGGGAGCGCGAGCAAGCTCTTGAAGATGAGAGGCAGCTCCTGAGTGATAATAACGTCCTTGACCCTAGTATCGGGGTAAAGAGCCAGCGCAGGAGGGAGTCGAATGCTCCGGCGGGAGAAGCAACTTCTTTGCTGGGGGGGGCGGAGGGTCGTTCTGGGTACGACGCCGTGGATGACGAAGCCATTGATCGCAAATGGGAAGAAGCAGTTGCTGCAGGCCTGATTCAGACTACCTGGAAACGAGAGGCAAAAGTCATTGGTAAAAATGGAGCTCCACTGGTGCTCACATTTCTGCTTCAGTACTCCTTGACCGTAGCTAGTATCTTTACCCTAGGCCACTTGGGTAAGACGGAGCTTGGAGCAGTTAGTCTCGCTAGTATGAGTGCAAGTATTACTGGCTATGCAGGTATGTACCCGAACCTTTTTAAAAGATTCCCCCTCCCCACTTTATATGAATGACAAGTCCTAATGTTATTTGTGTACAGTTTACCAAGGCTTGGCGACAAGTTTAGATACCCTATGTGCCCAAGCATATGGGTCTGGAAAGAAGAAACTGGTGGGACTGCAAATGCAGAGAATGATTTTCTTCCTTTGGGTTATTACGATTCCAATTGCTGTGCTCTGGTTCTTCGCAGACAGGATCCTGGTTCATATTGTCCCGGAAAGGGATGTCGCTCTACTAGCTGGTCTTTACCTGAAAGTTGTAGCTTTGGGGGCTCCAGGGTATGCCTGTTTCGAGAGTGGGAAAAGATACGTGCAAGCCCAGGGGATTTTCTCTGCGTCTCTCTACGTTCTGCTCATATGTGCCCCTCTCAATGCGTTTATGAACTGGCTCTTTGTCTGGGTAAGTTGTTTACTTCCCCTTCCCATTTATTATCCAGCTAATCGGAATTTTATGTGCAGCATTTTGGCTGGGGTTTTATCGGTGCCCCGATTGCTGTGGCCATAACAGACACGCTCATGCCCCTGTTCCTGTTCCTTTACGTGTACTTTGTCGATGGAGCAGAGTGTTGGAATGGTATCACTTCTAGAGCCTGGCGCAACTGGGGGCCCATGATTAAGCTTGCGCTTCCTGGACTGGTGATGGTTGAAGCGGAGTGTCTCGCTTTTGAAGTCTTGACCCTGGGATCCTCGTATTTAGGCACGACACCGCTGGCCGCCCAGTCAGTTCTTGCTACTGTGTCATCCATCACTTTCCAGATTCCCTTCACTCTTTCGATTACCAGCAGCACTCGCGTCGCCAACTTAATTGGAGCCAGTCTTGTCGACGCAGCCAGAACAACCACAAAGGTGGCGATGGGTGGTGCCGTTGTTGTCGGCTTGCTCAACATGGCTTTTCTTTCGTCTCTACGCTATTACATCCCCCGACTATTCACGTCAGAAGAGGAAGTCATCGAGCTAGTAGCCAAAGTACTTCCACTCTGTGCGGCCTTTCAGCTTTTTGACGCTGTCGCAGCCAACTGCAATGGCATACTCCGGGGACTTGGCCGACAAGAAATTGGCGGCTACGTCCAATTGTTCTGTTACTATGCGGTTGCAATGCCCATTAGTTTCGGAACCTCTTTTGCGCTAGGCTGGGGGCTATTGGGCCTCTGGTGTGGTGTTGCCATTGCGCTCTTCCTGGTTTCAGTGATTGAGGCTATTTTCCTTACCCAGACGGATTGGAACCGCTCAGTTGAAGATGCTGCCCGCAGAAATGCGACGGCATAAGGGGAGAGAGAGATATGAAGTGATGACGACGACGATACACGACTCGCCACTGAGCGTCTTTACAGTACATAATGTGTCTGCTATGGAGCACAGGACATGGACATTTGCTTGTCAATAAGCATGGAACATCCTGATATGATTAGAGTTGGATAGGCTTCTTTGTTTAAGTCCAAGCACTTTTATATGACAAGTTACGGCTGAAGACTCGATGCTGTGGTTTATGAATATGAGTTTTATGTTAAGATAGATAGATGTCTTTGACATAAATAGGGTTGAATATCTTTTCATCATATCAACATATTTTTATCTTCATATGCAAATAAAGGAAAACAAACAACCCTAATTACTCCAGAACAGCCCATGTGTTATCATCAATAGTCGGGAAAATCACGCCAAAGCTGAGCAATTCCTCACTAGCCCGAACCACATCCGGCACAGGAAGACTCAACTTGGCCGCAATAAACTGAGCATGGAGCCCCTCATTACTCTGATGCTCCAATTTCAGCAGGTTATACACTCTCCGCGCAAGGGGAGTCAGAGAAAGAGCCCGATCATTACCCGCATACGCACTATTATCCACGCCACCCATCGCAGCATCACCGGCACCAGCGCCAGCACCAGCACCAGCACCCCCGGCAGTCCCAGGCGGCCCACGCGTAAAGAAGAGATGTATAGCCGCCGACTCAAGCAAATGAAAATTCAACTCATTGATATCCGTGATAGGCCGCACACAATGCGCGCTCACAACCCGCTTATCACCAAAGAACGACTTCAACCGCCCAAATACCTTGGCGTACCCGTTAACCACAACCTTGTCCTTCCCCGCGTCGTTATCGTCACCGACGCCCTTGCCCGTGCCATCGTCTGTTGTGTCCATGGAGTCGCCGGCGCCCCCGGAGTTAAGCCACTCCTTTGCTTCGATTTCGCCTGTGCCGTCGTCGAGCTTATATGTGACGTTTGTGCTTTGGGTGCTGATGTTGCGCACCTGGCCGACGAAGCAGATGCTGTCGACGTCGGCTCCGTCAATCTGGAAACTGGCTTCTGGGTATGGTTGTGTTGCGTCTAGGGCTTGTTTGATTGTGATGGGGCGAAGGGTGGTGTTGTTGCCGTCGCCCTGCGCAGGAGATGTTAGTCTTTCCTTTCCTTTTTTTTTTTCCCCTTCGAGAGCAATAGTGCTCCATCTAGTGCTTTTGGACGTACCTTTCCCCCAGCTGGACTTGTCATCTCCCCGGGCATGAATCCACCACCACCACCGCCGCCGCCTCCAAATGAAGTCCCGCCATAGCTATAGTTATCTGAGGAAAGCAAGTCAGAATATAAATGTAAATATACAGGCATGGCTGAGACCCTGGGAGGAAAGGGTATTACGACTCACCCATTGTTCTAGTGTTCTCTGGCGAAATCCCAACGTCCAGGTCCTCTGCCTGAAACTCTGTATCTCTCGATTCTTCGCTCTGAGAACTGAGACTCAGTCATTTTGCCTCTTTCGGGACGTGTTTGACGCGTCGCGGGGATCGCTTGTTTGCACTGTTTGCATGGCTAACCGGAGGAAGTTTGATCCGCGTCTTACCGCCTTTGGATTTTTTTGAGAGGGAAAAAAAAGTAGTTGAAGAAGCGGAGGTTTCATTGATAGAGAGAGAGAGAGAGACCGCGAAGGGTTTTTCTTTCTTTTTTATACTACTCGAGGACCCAGCTAAGATGGCTCCTCGCGCGGCATCTCCGGCGCTGTCGGAGAATGAGTTCGATATTACGAGTGCGCTCTTCCAGAATGACAGCGACTCCGACGCCGCCGACCACAAGAGAAACGTGAAGAAGCGTAAGGCGCCGCCAGTGCAGGATCTGGATTTCCTTGGAGGAGCAGGGGACGATGGAGATGACGATGACGACGATGACGAGGCCTTTATCGCGGAGCAACAGACCTCTGCTAACAGGAAGGGGTCGAATCTCAAGGGCCGCACGGTTAAGAAGGGTGGTGGGTTCCAGGCGATGGGGCTGAACGCAAACCTGCTGAAGGCGATTACACGCAAAGGATTTTCTGTGCCGACTCCGATCCAGCGCAAGACGATACCTGTGATTATGGACGATCAGGATGTGGTTGGAATGGCTCGGACGGGATCCGGGAAGACCGCTGCGTTTGTTATTCCGATGATTGAGAAGCTCAAGAGTCATAGCACCAAGGTCGGGGCGCGCGGGCTTATCCTGTCTCCGTCGAGAGAGTTGGCGTTGCAGACATTGAAGGTTGTGAAGGAGCTCGGGAAGGGCACGGATCTGAAATCCGTGCTTTTGGTCGGTGGTGATAGCTTGGAGGAGCAGTTTGCAATGATGGCTGGGAATCCCGATATTGTTATTGCTACCCCGGGCCGTTTCTTGCACTTGAAGGTGGAAATGAACCTGGATTTGTCCAGCATTCGATACGTCGTGTTCGACGAAGCCGATAGACTCTTCGAGATGGGGTTCGCGGCGCAGTTGACGGAAATTTTGCACGGGCTTCCCTCTACTAGACAGACTCTCCTTTTCTCCGCAACACTGCCCAAGTCGCTGGTGGAATTTGCGCGTGCTGGTTTGCAGGATCCTACCCTTGTCCGTTTGGACACTGAGAGTAAGATATCTCCGGATCTTCAGAATGCGTTCTTTTCCGTCAAGTCCGCCGAGAAGGAGGGCGCCTTGCTTTACGTTCTTCACGAGGTCATCAAAATGCCCACAGGGCCGACAGAGGTCTCGCAGCGGTTTAAGGAGGAGCAAAACTCCAACGAATCGAAGAATTCTAAGAAACGCAAGCGAGCGGAGATGGATAGAACCGTGAATATGAAGGAGTCTCCTACCAAGCACTCGACTATAATCTTTGCAGCCACCAAGCACCACGTTGACTACTTGTACTCTTTACTTCGCGAAGCCGGATTTGCGGTTTCCTACGTCTACGGTTCTCTAGACCAGACCGCGCGCAAGATCCAAGTCCAGAATTTCAGGATGGGTATTTCAAACATCCTCGTCGTAACAGACGTTGCAGCAAGAGGTATCGATATTCCCATTCTCGCCAACGTTATCAACTACGACTTCCCATCGCAAGCAAAGATTTTTGTCCATCGTGTCGGCCGAACAGCTCGTGCGGGAAGGACGGGCTGGAGTTACAGTCTTGTCCGCGATGCAGATGCGCCATATCTCCTTGACCTGCAACTATTCCTCGGACGAAGGCTCGTGCTGGGCCGTGATTCGGGCGATCAGGCTAACTTTGCGGAAGACATTGCTGTCGGCAGCCTGCCCCGAGACGGACTCTCGCAAAACTGCGAGTGGGTAACCAAGGTTTTGGACGATGACGCCGACGTTGCAGCGCAGCGTGCCGTCGCCAGCAAGGGAGAAAAGCTTTACATGCGCACACGCAACGCAGCCTCTCTCGAGAGCGCTAAGCGCGCAAAGCAGGTGGTATCCTCAGACAATTGGGCGACCATACACCCACTATTCCAAGATGACGCAAGCCAGCTGGAAGCGGAGCGGGAGAAGATGCTAGCCAGGATTGGAGGCTACCGGCCGCAGGAGACGATCTTTGAAGTGAATAATCGACGCGGTGGCAAACATGAGAACGACGAGGCACTCGACTCTATCAAGAGAGTGCGAACTACGCTAGATTCAAAGAAGAGGAAACGCGCACAAATCGACGAACAGTTTGAGGACGGGCCTACTGCAGGGACAGCAGAAGATGCTGACGACGACGACAACAACTTTGACGATGATGATGATGCCGACGGGGCACAAGAGGCGTTGGATAACATGTCCATGGCATCCGAGTCAGATCTGGAGGTCACCTTTTCATCATATTCCCAATCAAACAACAAGAGCAAAGCAAAGAAAGACGCGACAGCAGCAGCCACCTCCTCCTTCCAGAACCCAGAGTACTTCATGTCCTACACTCCAGCCGACACGTCCTTGGCAGAAGACAGGGCTTACGGAGTGCATTCGGGTACAAACACCAATTTCACGCAAGCTTCCCGCAGTGCCACGATGGATCTCCAGGCTGACGAGGGCGCGCGCGGGTTCGGCGAACCTCGCACGATGATGCGATGGGACAAGCGCCACAAGAAATATGTGTCACGCCAAAACGACGAGGACGGATCCAAGGGGACGCGGCTTGTGCGCGGGGAAAGCGGAGCCAAAATAGCGGCCAGCTTCCGGAGTGGACGGTTTGATGCATGGAAGAAGGGCAAGCGACTGGGTCGGCTGCCCCGAGTGGGTGAGATGGAGACGCCTGGTCTCGCGACGGAACTAAATGCAGCGATGGGGGCAAGGCGGTTCAAACATCGGCGGGAACAGGCGCCCAAGGCGGCTGATCCTCTACGTGGCGACTACGAGAAGATGAAGAAGAAGGTTGCGGCGGCGAGGGACCGACAGTCGACTCGAGCTGGAGGCGCCGCTGCCGGTGGAAGGAGTGAACTGAGAAACACCGATGACATTCGAAAGGCGCGGAATCTGAAGCAAAAGAGGATGGAGAAGAACGCGCGACCATCGCGGAAGAAGTAGGAGACATCCTAGTATAGTGATATGACTGTATACCATGTTCTCTCCGATACTAACCCATCTATTCAACTGAGTAACTAAATCTCCAAGTAATAAAACAC
Source organism: Aspergillus funiculosus (assembly GCA_027569145.1). Lineage (NCBI taxonomy): Eukaryota > Fungi > Ascomycota > Eurotiomycetes > Eurotiales > Aspergillaceae > Aspergillus > Aspergillus funiculosus. Next base: position 102,180 of record JAPDEN010000003.1, read on the forward strand.
CCCAGCCCAAAGACTCAATCTAGTCTAATCCTAAATGGCACACCCAAAACCTAGAGAAGAGGAAGAAGAAAGGAAAAAAAAAAACAAACACCCTCCAGACCCCAAACTAACCATCCTACTAGGTACTGCACCAGTGCATGTAAACTAAAGTAATATTTTCCAATAACTAGACGAAGACATCCAATGAAAGACAGAGCGAGAGAGAGCAATTCAATAGAAGACATATCACATCGCCTCCAACCCATCACATCACATCCATCCCATGCTTCGCGCCGGGACTAGTGCGGACTCGCTTGCTGCAGGGTGGACGGTGCGGATTGCATGCAGCCTAGAGACTAGAGACTCGAGAGACTGGATATAGTTGGGATTGAAGTTGAACTGGGAGAGGTGTGTCCGTTGCTTTATTTTGGTGAGTGTATCCTGAGGTGCTCTACTACCACCACCACCGCCACAAATAGAGAGAATACCGTGATATTCACGGTCAACTCGCTGACTCGCTTCAGCGTATACCTCATTTTGTGGATGAGCTGGTGATTGATGCAGTGCAGTGGTTCTGCCTGGGAGGAAGGTAATTCCTACTATACTACAGGACAGTTCAATCTGATGATATTGCTAGACGGACAAAATTGTAAGAGCGACTGCGGGGTCCAAGTTGATGAGCTTCGAATACTTGTATGTACATCTACTATTAATATTGATATGATATTCAGAGCACTTGGTAAAGGACATAATCATAAAAGCCTCATCACGATGGAGAGAGAATTAAGTTGCATGAGTCGAGGATCGCCAACATGGATTCGCTGTCGTAATTTTTTCCTTTTTCCTCCATCTTTTGCCGGCAAATTTCTGGACTCGATTTCTCGAGTCTTATTATCCAATTCAGATGTTATATTCCTAGGTAGCAACTACTACTACTTACTAGTAATAGAGGTACTTTACAGAACCAAATGTCGATGCAAGGACTCGGCGTGCTCATTGCCAACTCAGTGCTGGATGGGGTCTCTCTCTCTCTCTACTTGCGTACTGTAGTACTAGTACTAGAAGGTGATCGTCGTGCTACTAAGAAGTAGTATGGGAAGTAGTAGCTGGGAGTTCAAGTTGGGTCTTTTCATTGCTATCTCATTGTACTACTTGATAGCTACTTGATATTAATTATGGTTGCTGTGTTATGTTTGAGAAACTTTTATTATATACTAACATGTATATATATATATATAAGTATGGATTGCAGTCCGACGATGGTGTGTTTAAAGAACTCAACCCAAAAGAGTGTGCAAAGAGTCTTGAAAGACTCTCAAAGTCACTGCCGACTCAGTAATATCTAACAATAATAATAATAGATATCCTCTATGCCGCATCGTACTTGTCACATACTCACCGACACTCTGGCCAATTTGACAAGCACTCAACTCTCACGCAAGGTATATCCACGTATGGATATAGAAAGTATGTATGCACGTATGCATGTACATCCCGAGAAGCTAAAGTTTGTCGATAAACATGACCGATCTATTTTGCACTGCCGGACCGAGTGCGTTTTTTCAACGTCTGCCATACGTCTTGGTTGACCGTCGGCCATCTGCGTTTACGTCGCCAAGGTCGGCACGCAACTCTGTATGTATGGAGCCTTTGAATCTCGTACTTATCTCGTCGAGAGTTCAATGCTTTGCTGTATGGCAAACCTTATTCTGGCTTGACCGACAGAGACCCAGCCACCCTCGCTTGAGGTGACAGCAACAGCAATGACAATAGTGGAACTTGAAGAATAGGTCATGCACTGTCCACTTTTTCCTCGAGGAGCAAGTAGTTGTTCCTATCTTGCTCGGTTATCGTTGCTGAAGTGGCACCGCTGCCTGCATAAGGGAGTCTATACACGATGAGACATGGCAAGTATGTCTCTGAAGATGGTTGCACAGCGCCATCGTCCGCATACGATGGATGAAACCGGTTCGTCCACCTAGTACTGACTGAGACGAGAAAGCACTATCGCCATCCCGATGGCCACTCACCAACCCATCAGGTTCCAACTCCCCGCGATAGTTGGATATCATCCCGAAGACATGTACTATGTACGGGTCGGAACTCGGCAGGCAAATTCGGCAGCACGACTGGTTTGCCTTCCTCCGACAGTCGTCATGAAGGATCGCCGGTTGAAGGAGAGTTTGCCTTGCCTAGTGAATACTGGAATATAACTATCCCAGCTGAGTCTCTCCTCTTCCTGATTCTCTGGAGCGCCACCTGAGCGTGCATGCATGCATGTACTGTTCGGGCGATTGAGGAACTCAAGCAAGCCGTGGGCCATGGGCTATGGACTATATAGATGAATGCAGAGAGAGTATCTGATAGCTCTTACTCCGGAGTACTGGCTTAGAGGGGGTGATATTTGGCGACTCGTGATACCCAACCTGGTGCATTTTCAAATGTTAGCGCTCAACAACTTGGCCAGCCCAGTTTTTCTTGTACTATTTTGATGATTTCGAAGACCGAATAGACTTTTGAAGCGCAGTTCAGAAAATAGTAATAAACTCAGGATTTCCAGGATCTAGGCTTGAAAAGGCCAATGCTTCTCTAATGGCCATCTGGACTGGTACAGCAGTGTTGTACCAAAACGGCGAAGTGGGCATATGCATTTTGAGACACAGCATGAGAAGACTATTCTGATCGTGACATGATGATGGCCTCCAGGCCGTAGAACGATTTTATTAAACCAGAGTGCTGGTTACCGTCTGTGACTCTGGGTCTGGTATGACCTCTGTGATTCTATGAATAGTACTATAGTAGTAGTAGTAGTAGTAGTAGTAGTAGCAGTCGTACCTCTTGTAACTTGGAAGTAGTCACTTTCTCGCCAAACAAGGCTTAGACTAGGGGTCCGCTTGGGCACGGGAGGATCCTTCTCGGAAGATTTATTTCTTCTCTCTTTTGTCGGAATAATATTCGTGTACTTACTGTGGTTACTAGTATACTGTGTAGCTGTATAGCGTGGACGGATTGCTGTGGTAATCAGTGATACAGGATGAACGGCGAATTTCAGTATAGTTGTGTATTTTTCGATCCAACTTACTCTGTATAGTACATAGGTGTAGTACCTACAGAGTACTAAGTATAGTGTGAGGAGACGATAAGTATCCGGGATGGGACCACAGAAACCAAAATAAGAATAAGAAATTGTCCGTAATCCTGATCTGCAAGCTGTGACCTGAAGGGATAATGCCTGGAGAGTTCAAGGTTAGTACTAGCAGCCTCTGACAAGAGTCTACTTTGTACACTAGTGGGCGCGGAGGTGAATAGTTCGTTACCTTTTGAGGCTCGGCCAAAGTGACAAATTATTCGCATCTGCAAATCGTTGCCCAGTCAAGGCCGGCGTGTTTCCCAAACCGGTTGTGCTTTCATTGCTGCTCCAACTGCATCAGGGAAACGCTGAGTCTTTCTCACATTACGTCTTTACTCGTAGTCTGCACTGACCACTGTGTAGTAGTACTCTGGCCTTCACCATCATAGGATGCAGAGTGTAATCTTGGTAGGATTAAAAAACAGTACATAGCATCTGTGTTGACTGATTCCCATCTTGCAGGTCCTTCTCTCCGGTCGCATGCTTCTGCACACCACTGTCCTGTCTGCATCCTCATCGCCATCCATAATCATAATAATCTACCTACCAGCTTCCACATTTCCCTCCACGTCTTTGCCCGTTAAGGCTAGATCTACGGGCTAGTGGAACGCACTATTGACACTTGTAGGGCCCCCCTAAGCGGCAGATCGTGCCAGAGTTTGGTCCCAGCTTGCATGAACCATTTTTGCCGCCCTTTGGAACCTCCGAAGTACTCTGAGTGCTACTAGTCTGTCGCTAGTACTACTAGTACAGACTCAGAGTCGTCTTAGCTCTGGACTCTAGTCGATGCTTGGGACCTTCTCAGAAGCAACACCCAGACTCCCCCTCCTTCGCGCCCAACGACTGAAATCACACCGACAACCCTCCTCCTCCTTACAGAGTACTGCTGTCCCCGCGTGCGGCATGTCGTACAAGAATGCGGTTCTCACCTGGCTACATCCTCTCGTCCGTTTTACGGAGAACACCGTACTGCGATTGTTGGTGGTGATAGGTCGATTGGCTAACTAACTACTAGCTGGTTGGGTGCGCGTGTCTCGTCGTGTCGGACGCTAAGCATTTGGCTCCATGAATGTCTGATGGATGAAAAATTGCATCCCTTTTGCCTCCGTTCGCTCTTTCAATTGGGCTTTGAACTATTTGCCAAAAAAAGAAGAGCCAATGGTAGAGCTCGCATGCACTAATGAGAATTTCCCGAGGTGATCAAGGTTGTCTCCATATTTGAACCCTCGTCAACCTCATTGCGAGTGACTAGTCCCAGTCAGTCGTTGGCACTGTCACAGACCAACAATGAGATAACCCCTTTAGCCTCGACTCGGCTAAACAATTGACAATGCAGCAATCTGTCAACTTTCTGCGTAGTATTGTGGACTCTTGGTACTGGGGGAAGGTAAAAAAAAACCGTTATTACCTTAGCGACAGACATACAGGCAGGTAGGCTAGTCACAGGCCTCCAGAATTCTGGCCGAGTGGTTCCTGCCACCGTTCTTCGCCATGATCTGTGGTCAACAACAGCCAGCACCAGTGGATCTTTGCCTCTTATCGCACGGGAGTGACGGAACATTTTCCAAATACCACGAATGTTGGACAAATTGTCCGGAACTCAGGTGATCAAGCTTGACTTACTCCGAATATGCTCGTTCCACCAAGGTGCAGTAGCTGCAGCCACATCTTGGAAGTAGCAGTGTCACTTTCTGTCTAATTTACTTTTATTTTCAATTTTAATTTTCGCCATTGTTCATTCGCTGAGGGGAACAAGAGCTTGGTTAGGGTCCCTTGTTGGCCCAACTCTCCAAATACGCGGGCCAGCTTCGGTTTCGTTACTTTGTATCGATCTTCGCGGTTGTGAAGTTTACTTGTCACTCCCGCTCCGTCTACCTTGCCCTTGTACTCCTATGCCTTTGTGGCTTTATCAAGGGAAAGCTGATAGGATCATCATAGTGCTCGTTCGTTCCCAACGGCTAGACCAGTCCGACTCCGTTGAAGCTCTAGACGACACAGGTGCGCTGTATTTCTCGTACAGGAGTACATTTTACTCTTGGGTAAATCCTCTAAAGTGCGACAGAATAATCACTGCTTCCCTTTTCTCCTAAAATGGAAAAAAGAAATCTAGCCCCAGCCAAGAGACCTTGGTCTGATTCGAGGTAACTGACAACTGATTAAGTCGCTGCGTCAAACACATGACAAATCTCTCTCTCTCTCTGTACTCTGTCCGTTGGGCTGACGAGAGTCTGGGAGCATCTGATGGGTGGGTCCTCACATGAAGCCCAGGCTTTTGCGGAGAAATGTAGCCTTTCATTCCAATTGTTCGGCGGATTGAGCTGGCGTCATCTGTCAAGCACAACTTAACCAACTGGTTAGTTGACCACTGAGTCACCAACTAAGGCTGGAACTCGATTAATGACGATAACAAGAATGAAAGACGACATACATCATCCTAGCGTCCCGTGTATCTGGAACGACAGCATCTACAAGGTGCTGAGGTTCTGAGTGAAACAGTGGGTAATAGGGAATCAAGGGATAGAAGATGCAATGTGCATTAATGTCAGCTAGGTATTCAAATTCGCTGTCCGTCTCTGTTCATCGTTATTCCGAATCTCTTTATTTTCCTATTCTACTGATTCCTGACGAAACGAGCTGCCTTGGAGGAGTGAGCGCAGTCTAACCTTTTGTACGCCCTCCATGCATACCAGGATGACAAAAGCAAGATCTACCAGAGATGAGGGGAAAATGCTGGTCTTCTTCCCCAATATTTAGACAAAAATAAAATCGAGGGAAGAATGGCCTTTCGCGTTCGGGGAATCCCCACGTTCCTCTTCTTACGTCGGAGTGCTCGCTGGGTGTCTGGTAAGAAATTCCCCTGAGACGGGAAGGGCTTGAGGAGAATTTCAGAGGAATGATAATAATAATAATAACAAGGCGTGGCTGGATGGAAATCCCCGAATGTAGTGAGAGACGGGCCATACAATTGTGGAAAATAACAATAATGATGATAATAATAGATGATTAATAGTTCCCTCCCAAGTTCGTAGTGGGTTTTTGATTACAGGATTATTATTCAATAGTAACTAACTAGTATTAATACTAACGATAATAATAATAATAATAATATAATAATAATAATAGTATTATTATTATTATTATTATTTTTATAATTATTATTATTATTCAGAACAGACTATTGGATTTGGCACTTGGGATGCAGCGGGCGACCGCCGACCAACGTCGATCTATCGCTCAATCTTGTTCGCCTTGCGTCGTGCGCTTTTCGAATAATAATAATAAATAGTGAAAAGAATGAAGACTATTTCCTTTCTTTCTTCTTTTTGACTTCCCCTCCAAGAGGTCGTTTAACTGCTTTGGGGCACTGACAGCTTCTACTCTTCTTCTACTACTGCTCCCACTACACTACTAGGTATAACTTCTACTCTGGTTCAGGTTTATCTCCCTCGCCTGCAAGCCACGCTTTCTCTTAGTAAAATCCCCAGGACAAATGAGACTGAATATACAGAATTAAAATAAATCAAACATGCCAGCTAGTAACCCTTTCCCACTAATTTAAAGTAGGATCTGCACAGGAGAGACTTTGAAGAATAGAGCACAGGGAGAAAACAACCATGTCTAAGACGGAGAACTACAACAACTTCCAGTTACTAAAGACTACACAGTAAGATAAGAGTAAGTAGTATCTTCCCCGAGTCTTGACTCTCGCCCTCCCTGCCTCCCTATTTGCTTTTTCTCCCCGGAGGATTGAGACTATTCCTTCTTCCGACTCCAGTCTCCATCCCATACTTGCATATCACTCGACCGGAGTGGAAGATGCCCCCATTGAGATCGACGTGATGGAGATCAGGTCTATCGGCTGCTAGTCACGGTTGCACTGGCCATCAATCATCCTTCTGCCCACCTCTTCTTCCCTGTCCGCATCTTTCTCTGTTGTCAACTTGTCCATCACGCAAAGTCCTTCATAGCTCCCTTTTTTATTTATTTTAAAAGGGGAGGGAAAAAAAAGGAAGAATACCTAAGCCTTACCAGAACCTGCAGTCGACAGATACACTAGGACCGTCTGAGTGGGATTCTTTGCTTTACTGTCATCGTCAATTCCCCTCATCTGAACACCTGCAGCTCCTCCTCCCCCCTCTGTCTTCGAGGGGAATTATTATCCTTGCAAGGACTTGGGACTTGAAGAAGCTCGCCGATCTCACCTCACTACTGCTGTCTGTCTCTGGGATCGTTCTCTAGAGAGCTATAAGCCTGATAGCTCTATAAGCCCAGGATTCCCTCTTCCCAACACCCGGCGCTCCCTTTGGAGGAAAACTCCCCATTTTTTTTTCTCTTTCTCTACTTTATTCTCAATCATTCGAAGGCGTCCTTTTGGCGGGATTCTTTACGTGGGAGAAAATAAATAAATCGCGTGCGAATTCACCGGGTTTTTACGCCTCACTTTTCCCCGTATACTTCACTACACCGTTCTTCGTCTTCCCATCTGGCGGTTTGCTGGGGACACTTCACTCGTCTATAAATAATATTGCAGAGAAAAGAAAAAGGAAAAATTACAGTTCATCAATATTACTGTCAGGTAAAGTACACTCTTTTTCTGCTGTTGGAGTATTTTATTTGCTTTTCCTTTTCCATCCTTTTCCCTCTTCTTTTCTCTGGCTCCAGTGATCGCCCTTCATGCTGCAATAAACCATCCCAGAATGGAGACCATCGAAGCTATGGAAAACCGCCGTCACGATCTAGCTGTCCTTTGCTGATCGACGCATCCTATTTTATGACTCCTCCAATAGTGAATCTGGACTGACGGATTATAAGCTCTCCTCCGGTCCTCTCAATGCAACCGTGTTTGTTTCAATGATGCCCGCCGATTGAACAGCACTACAGTGACCACACCGCAATAAACTACCTATACAACTCACTTTGCTTTCTCTGTATACCAGATATGATGTTCATATCTACTTCGAGCTCACCTGGTCTTCCGTTCTTGTGAAAATCTCCCCGTCTTCCAGTGACACCCCCCCTCCCCTCTTTTCTCCCCCGTCCCCTCCATCGGTAAAAGGATACCAAAAAGGAAAAGAAGAAAAAAAAAGCCTACCAGATGCAATCACTAGTCCTCCCACCCTCTTCTTTTGTGACCCCAGAGTTTGGACATCCTAGATTTAACTCAGTCCCCGAGCGGCTTCCGCTGAATCTGACTAGACCTACAAATGCTCGACGGTGTACCCCCCGGGATCTGCCACTCCCCCGCTCTATGTCCAGCTCGGTCCCAGCAGAAGACCCGCTGGAGACATCTGGAAATGTCAGGCGACCCGGACATCCAGATCTCCCGCAGCCGGTAACAACAGTGGCTAGCACAGCTGGAACTGCTGCTGTATCAACTGGTGTGCCAGCATCCGTCCTTCCCCCTGGATCTCCAGATCCTGTCGCCGTTCATGAGCCGGTGTTACAGCGAATACTTACAGCATCCGGAGATGAGACTTTACGGCAAGCTTTTGCCATCAGCGAGCCGTTTCCTCCTTCACGATTGCCTCCTTCACTGACTGGACAAAGTTCGGCGCAATCTTCGACACTAGCATATGCACAACCTACATTTGGAGGCTCCCCTCCTGTACCAGCCTCTAGGGCATTGCCACAGAAGCCTACAAGGCGCACCAAAGCTCATGTAGCATCAGCATGCGTTAACTGCAAAAAGAAGCACCTGGGCTGTGATCCAGCTCGACCTTGTCGAAGATGTGTTTTATCAGGGAAAGAAGTAAGTCTGACGGCGTCTTTTACTTTCACATTTTTTTTCCTCCTTCACCTTCATGTTCTTTCCATGTCATTAGAAATGGTTCTAACGTGTTCAAGTCCACATGCGTTGATGTAACGCACAAGAAAAGGGGAAGACCGCCATTGAAAGCGGAAGAAGCGTCTCTCCGTACTTACGCAGGGCAGATGGATAATCGGGCCGCATCAGGAGACCAAGGCTCCCACTCAAGACGTTCTATGCACCGTGCGACCTCCTCGCGTGAAATAAGACCAATGACCGACCTCCAGATGCATGCTGGACAAGCAGGAGCGATGGGGTTCAGGGCTTCTGCCGGGCACCCCCAACGATGGTCTACGGCCGTATATTCGCACGCGGTAGATCCTTCCTTATCAATGCAGAGGAATATGGGACATAGACGATTTTCGTCTTCTGGATCGGCGCAGTCCCTCGTTGCAGCTTCGCCACCCGGGTATGTCCCCATTCCCGCAGGTTATAATCCAGCTCTGGCAGCTGGTCGGATACCTGCAGGTGTTGGAAGGCCAGTGTCATCCTATGCCAACCAAGGACAACATCCTGCTGCGTCGCCTCCGCAGTACCAGCAGCCCTATGGGATCCCGATGTCTCCATATCCAGAGAATACAAGAATGGTGAGCCGGATGCAAATGGGGGAAGGCTCTACTGCGAGGGATCCTCGGGAAGGCTTTGCGGAGGCGTCAGTTAGGCTCCCCCCAATATATCCTCCACCAATGGCCAATCCACAGGGGCACCGACTCAGTGATCCATACCAAACAGTATGGTCACCTCGTACACGAGAGGAATTTATACAACAACAACAGCTTCTACAGCAGCAACAGCAACAGCAACAGCAGCAGGATACCCGCCAGCAAATCCAGCAAGCTGGGCTGATTGAGCCCATATCCCCCAATTATCAAATGCGTCACTCTCTCTCTGATTTCGGGTATATGGATCCGACCCCACGCCAAATTGCTTCGAGTACAGGGTTAGTGGTTTCCCCTACTCAAGAGCAGTCGCAGCAACTGTCGTCCAGTCGGGCTCCGGATGAGCAAGACACAGACCACGGGGACTCTTCGAGGCCAACCAAACGCCGGAAGATGGCCTTGGATGATATGGTAAATGACTAGAAGCCATGTTGATCGCATATGGTAATATCTCTGCCTGGAGCCAGCAGCTTCATTCCTGTCATTTTGGGAGCCAGGTGCCTCTCTGGGATTTTCGATGCTTGTAGCCGGGTCTACAGCGGACTAATGATCTTAATGTATTATATTCCCCTTTATGGCATTGCCATGCTAGCGTCTAGTCTTTGACAGATTATTGACGGGGGGATCATTTATTACATTCCACTAGTTCGAGTTCCACTGTATTAACATCGTGTCTTGTGGCATATGACTGTCCGTTTCATCTTTCATTTTCTTGTTTTTCTTTTGCTTACTGTTATTTTCTTGTTTTATTTTCTGTTACGCTGATAAAAACTATGCATGGGTGTCGGAAGTTTGGGTCCAGTTGACTTTTTTCTCTCCTTTTTTTTCTAAATGCATGGCGATGTGCAGTTCTTAAGGATACGATACCTCGCAGGTCTTGAGGGTTCATAGACGGTGTTGTTGGGAGTCCATACCACTGCATGGGAAGGAAAACGCATTCATTGTACATTTAATCTCCCGCTCATTTCTTATTTCCCTGTTGTCACGGAGTATTCTATTTCCCTTTTCCTTTTCTTCTCTGGTGGACACAAGATAACCCTAATCTGGATATGAATTGTAATACCAGGGTTGCCATTCATCCCTTCTATTTTATTTCGGCTCTATAATTCACGTTGCATCAATAATACTACACTACCTCCTACCTAGGTACCTACATTACTGCCTCAGTCCACTCAAGTAAGACACCTCATAATTAATCTAAGTAACCTTGTAAGCCGGATATACACATATATACATAGTAGTAGTTCTGTGATCAACCAGTAATCCCATTCTCAGTGCTTATCCTTATTCTTATTCTTTGCCTTGCTTTTTGGGTCATTCTCTTTATGAACTGTTTCTACCTAGTTACTCCTCTGTATTTGGGGGCAACTAAGTAGAAGTAGGAAGTACTAGTAGTAAGTAAGTAGGTACTTACTCTGGAGTACAGTTAGTACTCTTGTTGTTGGGTTAGACTCTATTTGGGAAGAGGATATTGATTTAATATTTATTACGTAGGTAGGTAGGTACCTAGGTAGTAGTGTAGCTTTATATGGGATTACTACTTAGTAGGTAGGTAGGGAGTGGTGGAGGTATTAGGAGGTCATTGGGGGTTACTTTACTCATACTGCGCAGATATGTATATGTATAATTGCACATGCAATAGTACCTAGTAGCTGTATGGAATTCTCGAATGGTTTCCGCTAGTATGAGAAATGTGATGTGGATGATATTCATGAGAAGAAGGAAAAAGTGAGGAAGAAAATAATGTACACCTCACGGAGCAGGTAAGTAAGGAAGGAAGGAATCACGCCAACAACCCCGTAGCCAATGATTCCAGATCTTCCAAGGTCTGGATGGGTTTCGGCTCTTGTCCAGAAGCACGTTTCTTGCTCTTTTTGTACCAGGGTTCTTCTGACGGCTGTCTTTCCTCTGGTCGGACCTTTTGTCTCTTGTTGGGTCGAGATTGTTCGTTGTTGTCGTCTTCTGCCTCCGCCTCCGCCTCCGAGTGCTGCTCTGTTTCTTCGTTGTAAGGAACAAGTTGCGCAACGGCCTCCTCTTCTGCTTCTGCGTCCAGTAGCTCGCGTTCGCGCGCCTTCCGCTTCTCTTTCTTCTCGCGCCGCTTTTGTCGGGCGACCTCCTTGTCCTCCAGATCCGCCACTTGGGTGCGTTGTCCTTCCTCTGCCAGGAACCGAGCCTGCTGTTCCTTGGCATCGCCGCGGGCCTTGAAGTCCTCTTCGTCCTCCATCTCGTACAGCTCGTGCGCGTTGCCGTCGTCGTCGTAGACAAGCTTTGTGCCCTTGCCCTTGTACTTCAGGAGCTTCTTCTTGGACTTGAGCAGCTTCTCGCGGCGCTTGGAGTCGATGACAAGTGTGTCTCCTTCGCTGAGTTGGACTACCTTGGCGCCTGTCTTAGCTGTCGTATCTTCTTCTCCTTCTCCGTCTTCTTCTTCTGCGTCGTCCGTATCATCTTGTGAATCAGATCCCAATTCCATACCCAGATCCTTATCTCCGGCTTCGTAACGGCGCTTGACAGATAGGAACTCGTTATCTTCGTCTGCATCGTCAGTTGCCGCGTTGGTCGTAGCAGCAATAGTCCCGTCATCGTTGATGAGCTTCGAGTAGTGGTCTGCCAGCACGTCTTGATTTCGTCGCTCAAACATCCGGTCATACTTTGTTCGTACTTGTGGCTCCTTCTTATTCTTCTTCTTCTTTTCTCCGTCTCCGTCTTCGTCGGAATCGCCCTCGTCGTCGCTGGAAAGGTAAGCGGTCGCTCGTGAGGCGTTCTTGCGCTCCTTTGTATCGTCTCCTTTGATGAACTTGATGCGAGGCGCACCGGGAAGGCCTAGACTAGCTGCGAAATCTTCCAGTTTGAGCTCCTTCAGGTTGAAAATCTCCTTGTCCTTCTGCACATAGACGGATTTTACGTAAGAGATGAACGCCTTTTGTCCGAGGTACTTGAGCTCGGGGTCTTTGAAACACATGTTTTGTAGCTGGTTCTTGATGCTCTGCTGTTTGTTCGCCTTGACGTTAATCCGCTCGACGGTGACTTTCTTTTGTTCGAGGCGTTTCAGCATCCCCTTCTCTTCACTTGGGTCGAGGAAAATGACCGCACGGCCGTCGCGTTCGTACCGGGCGGTTCGTCCCGCGCGGTGGATGTATGTATCTGCATCCTCGGGGCAATCAAGTTGAATCACCCAGTCGACGGCTGGAAAGTCCAACCCACGCGCGGCGACATCTGTCGCAAAAAGAACGGCATGCTTTGCCTGTGAAAAGCGGCTTGTGATATCGAGTCGCCCTCCCTGTTTTTGGCGGCCGTGGAGATGTAATAACGGGATACCGGGCTGCATATGTCGGAAGGATTCGTAGACAAATCGTACCTGCTTCCCAGACGATAAAAACACAATTGTTTTGGATTTCAGGTTGCTCCGGATAAAGCTCCATAGGACGTCGAGTTTCTCAGCAAGAGGCGTAATAACATAGTGTTGTTGAAGCTTGGAGGGTGTCGCCGAAGAAGCAGCCTCGTGTACGGCCACGTACTCGGGATCTTGAAGGCTGAGCCTTGCTAAATCGGAGACCTTCTTCGTTTGGGTAGCGCTGAAAAGAAGGGTCTGGCGCGCTGGAGGGAGGTGTCCGATAATAGCGTCTACTGTCTTCTGGAACCCCATATCCATGATGCGGTCTGCCTCATCCAGCACTAACATCTGGAGGTTGTGTGTTTCAAAAAAGGCGGTCTGATCCAGATGTTGCAGCATTCGACCAGGCGTGCAAACCAGGATGTTCATACGGCCCAGCCTCTCTTGCTCCTCACGCAGACTTTTCCCGCCGATGACAAGACCAGCAGAAAAGGTATGGTTCCGCCCTATTTTCCTAAGGACATCAAAGATCTGGATGGCCAGTTCGCGAGTTGGAGAGATAACCAAAGCTCCCAAACCATCGTATTCGGACCATTGCTTGCGATATAGGTTCTCTAGTATCGGCACTAGAAAGGCCAGTGTCTTGCCGCTTCCTGTCTTCGCTGCTCCGAGCACATCGCGGCCCTTGATCGCATGGCTGATTGCACGGGATTGGATATCGGTAAGTGTCTTGAAGTGCGCCGCTGTAAGCCCAGACAGGGTCGGTTCGGACAGAGGTAAATCGGAGAATGATTCGAATGTTCCTTTGAGATCGAGGTCCTCCACCCGCTGGATGAGAGACGACAGGTCTTCCTGGGCTCGTTTGCGCTTCAAATTGCCAGATCGCTGGGAATGCTTGGGGTGTTTCCTATTCCGGGATCCATTTGAGGGAGCCATGATCGGATCCACCGGCGGTGAATACCGGGATTCTATCTCTGACTTGAAAGTTGATGATGAGAAGCAAAAAAATCGGGCCTCTCAGAAAAGCAAAAGCAAAAGCAAAAGAAATCGAAGCCGTTGCGCGAGGCGGTGAAGGGACTTTTTTTTTTTTCTGCCGGGCGGGCGTGTGCTGAGTCAGCGGCGATAAGGCATCGAAAAGCAGCAGCAGCGCAGGAGCTTCTTTCAACTTGGAATCTTCTTCATCCTCAGAGAAGCCGAGAGCTTGCAAAGAGACACTGTTGTCTGGGTTAGGCTGGGGCTGTTGCATCGGGAAATACAGAGATTGCCTCAGAGTTTTACTACTACGCTCTCTTTTCTTTGCCACCCATTACCCTCATCCCAACAAATATCATACCAACATGTCAGATGAACAAGATGCCCTCGATGCATTGGAAAGGGAGGCCTCGGATTTCACCAAGGTACATTGCGCGCCTACTTCTTCTGGGGGGTTGCTTTTATCCGGACTGATACTGGTGACAGGACGCAGAGATCGATCGCATCCGGAAAGCATTTGTCCTCGATGCGTAAGTTTCTTAGATATTCCTCCCCTTTGTGTATCCTACAGAGACTAACATCGGGGTCGCTAGATATGCCGTCCTAGACCTCCAACCCGGAGTGACTGAATCAGTTATCAAGGCCCAGTACCGCAAGAAATCACTCCTAATCCACCCCGATAAGACAAAGAATCCCGCCGCGCCTGACGCATTCGACCGCCTCAAGAAAGCACACACTGCTCTGATGGATGAGCAACAACGCACATACCTGGACGACTGCATTGCGGATGCGCGGCGGCTTTTGATCCGTGAACACAAATACACGCTGGACTCTCCAGAGTTGAAGACCCCCGAGTTCAAAACGGAATGGCGGCAGAAAACGGTCCAGGTCCTGCTAGAAGAGGAAGCGCGTCGACGGAGACAGGCAAAAGCGAAGCTACAGGAGGAAGGCCGCGAGAGACGCAAAGAAGAGGAGGAAATAGAGGAGCGGAAGCGGAAACGGGAGCAGGAGAAGGCATGGGAGGACAGCCGCGACGAGCGAATCGGCAGCTGGCGCGACTGGCAGAAGGGGCAGAAGAAGGGAGACAGTGACAAAAAGAAGAAGAAGAAAATGAAAGTATTAGGATGAAGCCTACCTGACTTTAAGCATGACTCTGGCTTTGAAGGGCCTTTGTTCCCGCGATCGTCGGGTCATAACTTGTTGAGGAGCAGCAACGCTGGTAGATGTCGGCAGCAATTGTATATAGACGGAGCGTAACCATCCACACACACACACACACACACACACACACACAAGACAAAAAAATAAACAGAAACAAAAGCATAACAGCCTCGTACTTGAGTAGATTTACGATAAGAAAGCGGTCAGAAACGGTTGGATTGCGGGGGCGCGGGGCGATTTCTTTGCGCGACGGATTTTCATTCGTCTTGCTGGCGATGACGGCGACCAGAACATTCGACATCAGTCATTCTTCTTCTTAGCCTTCTTCACCTCTCCTCCATCCTCATTATTACCAGAAAAGGAAAAGGAAAAAAGAAGACGAAGAAAGGCAATCATCCAGAGATGACAGACCCTCTCCTCTCGCATCCAAATGGCGTCGTAACGAAAACCATGTCTCCCTCGCTGTCACCTCCTCCTCCCGCAACAGCTCACCACCACCACCAACAACAACATCTACAAACACATCCACACCCACAAGAAGACCAAAAGAAACTCCATCCTGCCGCCTCCTCCCTCTCCTCCATAATCGCCCACTGTCACTCCAAAGTACACTCCTTCCTCCGCGAATCCCACCCGCCCAATTCTCTCCTCGCCTCCGTCCAATCCCAAACCCGCATCTCGCTCGATGTCGTCGCAACCGCTCTCTCTCGCTACTCCCTCCGCGAACTCGCCCTCTCCTACAACGGCGGAAAGGACTGCCTCGTCCTTCTCATTCTCTTTCTCGCCGCTCTCCATCCCCATCCTCCCCCAGAAGAAGGCGGCCTCACCTCCATCCCAGCCATCTACGCCCTCCCACCAGACTCCTTCCCCGCAGTCGAGGACTTTGTCCAGTGGTCCTCGCGCGTCTACCACCTCGCAATGGTGAAATACACCACCAACCCTCCACACACAACCCTCCGCTCCAGCTTCGAGAACTATCTCTCCCTCAACCCCTCCGTCAAGGCCATCTTCGTCGGCACCCGTCGCACAGACCCGCACGGCGCAAACCTCTCCCATTTCGACCGCACCGACCACGGCTGGCCCGATTTCGTCCGCATCCATCCGGTCATTGACTGGCATTATGCCGAAATCTGGGCCTTCATCCGCCATCTTAGCCTCGAGTATTGTCCCCTCTATGATCAGGGCTATACCAGTCTAGGTGGCACAACGGATACACATCCCAATCCGAAGCTGCGTGTGGAATCACCCCGTAAGAGTCAGGATGTCTCGGAAAGTACCCAGTCTTATCGACCTGCTTATGAGTTAACTGAGGATGATGAGGAGCGACTCGGCCGTCATTGACCCCATTGATTCCCCCTTTCATTTCTCCCGTAATCCAATTTTCTATCCGATAGCCTTGCGTCAATGCTCTTTGTTCTCCTCCTCTTCTTCTTTTTTTTTTTTTTTTCTCATGTTAAACACAAACACACACACACATATATATATACATATATATCCCTATACACCAAGAGCGGATGACTGCCACATTTTGTTTCCTTGATACTCATCCCATCGACCATTGACTCCTTAACGTTGGGGAATCTCGATTTCACTTCCCCAAATTTCTACTGCTAGATGACTACCTATATAGATCTCCTATAAATGCTGCGTGCTCTCTGTTCGGCATACAAATGGATATGGCTCTTGTTACGACTATCTTAATTAGCAGTATTAGACTAGGTAGCCTGTTCTGATGAAAAGTGAAAATACATCCCTAGACAGATACAGAAATAAACGATCCTTCTCTGAACCATCTCGTCAATCTCTTGCTCTGCCATTGGATAAGACACAACATTTAACAGATGCAGCCCCTAAATCAATCTCTCTGCAGCTGATAGAACCACAGGTGCTTCCTCTCAAAAAAAATCAAGAACAGATAACACTCATACAATCAAAAGCTCAAGAAGGCCAGAACAAAAGCTGGGAAAAGGAAAATAGACAACATGAATCGAGTGGTGAAAAAATAGATACCTAGTAAAGAAACTCAGGTAAACCTCCGGACGATTAGCATAACATAACAGAAACGAAACGCCATTAATACACACGCCCTTTTCTCCTTTCTTTTTTTTTTTTTTGCTTGTTGTTTTTGTTGATTGAAAGTTCAAGGACAGGGTGAGCATGTATTGTAGCAAGAAACTGCCTGTAATTGCGAAGAGTTCGAGGTTCTTTCAAACATAGTACCATGTAATCTCTCGAACAAGCAAGAAACAAGCTCTGATGCAGTGATGCTTTAGGCCACGGACCGTGGGGAATGCACAATGACTTCCTTGCGTGAAGAAATTGGCGAGAGGGATCCGGCTTTAATATTCTCCTTATGGGGACTGGGTCTTGCCGAACGACGCTCGACGCGGGGGGTACTAGGAAGAACTGTCTTAGACGAGCCCGCTTTGGATGAAACGCTGGAAATATTGTCTGTCCAGTTGTTCCGATTAGCAAGAGCAAACCGCCCGCGGTATACAGGAGTCCCGTCAAGGCCGACAGGGCTACGTTTGGAGGACCACGAATTGAACCGCATATTATCGACCTGGTTCTTCGCCAGAGGAAGCCTGCTTGGCCTGTTAGCACAACAAAAACATTTTCTGGAAGATTATGGCACCTACGATGGGGAAATTGATGTCGCGGGAGTCCAGCTGGAGCCGATTCCGACAGGAGAAACATAACTGAGCTGAGAGTTGGGGCTGAAATGTGAGACCGTCTGCTGGAGACGATGAAGTGAAGGGGAAGGAGTAGAGCCCTGAACAACTTCGACCGAGTAATTGTACTCCCCAGCACGATATGCGCGGCGCTCATTGCTCTGCTGTTTCAGTAGCTTCTGTGCTTTGGTGTCCGCAAACCGGAGAAGCAGCTTCACGCCGTCCTCTCCCACAACATTGTGAAATTCGGTTAAGATCTTTTCTGCAATCTCACGAGTTTCAAATCTGTAAAGAGTGTTAGAATAGGGACGACCACTACAAGGCTCATGTTGGCTCGCTGACCGAGCAAATCCGACTTCCTTGCTAACCCCAGTCTTTTCATCCCGACTAATCTTTTCAGATACAACACGATAGGGTTCAAAGTGGAGGCGAAGATCCTGAAGAGAATATTAACCTTGACGATCTTGCAAGACATGAAACGTAATTAACTTACAGCCTCTGTCCATTCAATGGGAATGTTTGTGCAATAGATATTGGTTGAAGACTTGTCTTCCAGATCCTTCAGACGGGAGTTGCGAGATTTCTACATCCTGTTAGTTCCAAAAAAAAAAAAAAAATCAAGGACGCGGACTTGATGAAGACGGTCCACATACTTGGGCAAAACTGGCCTGGTAGCCAAGGTAGAAAAATCCCCGAATGCAGTTCTCACAGGATTCAAAGTTGAAGTACTGAACGAACCCAAACCTGTAGAGTCCTTAGTAAAAATGTGGTAAAGACATACGAAAAAGAAGTGGTTAAGATAGACAGGAAGAGACAAACCCTTTGCAGAGACCGGTATCCAAATCGACAATTGCCTTGCAACGATCAATTTTCCCAAAGCGGGAAGCATAGGCATGGAGCATCTCATCAGTTGTCTCAGGGAGGAAACCTCTGATGTAGACATTGGTGATACCCTCTCGGTTCTCAAGACATTTGGCAAGAGACACATCTGTAGGATTAGTCCACATTGCAGGCACAGCCCTTGGGATTGAAGGTTCCTGCTGGACCAAACTCTCAAGATCCTGCAGGATATATCCCGTGGGAGTCTTCATCATCTGAAATTGAAGGGATTCATGTCCTGTGTGCGACATGCCGTTCATCCCATAATTCGCAACAGCAGAGCCGTCGATACCAGGGACAGTAGGATAGTATTCACCTTGGTTTCCACCATCCGAAACAGAAAGTCCCGCACCCTTCTGCTCGTCATTAGCAATCCAGTGACTTCTCTTTTGACCCATGGGATCCGACATGTCACAGTTCATCAGATAAGGAAATGAATAACCTTGCATAGCTCCTGGGACAATAGGACAGCCTGGGGGCAGGTTTGGATAGATGCTATTAGGCAAAAATTGCATTTGGCCTAGCTGATCATGTCCCCGAAGAGGAGCCTGGCCGTACGGTGGGACAGGAGACACAGGAGCCATACTCCCATACATGGAACCATGGGGGAAAAGAACAAGCTGGTTATTGTAAGGGGGACGATGAGGACCAGCCATCTCCAAAGGAGGAGCATGCATAGCCACAGGCAAGTTCCCCTTCACAGTGTTGAACTTGTTGCCAGGACCGTGATTCTGGATGTTCAAGCCACCAAGAAGGGACGACAAATCAGGACGATGACCTTGATGATGAGTGGTGGCATAAGGGCCATGATTGTTATGGTGAAATTGTCCATCTTGACCCGCCTGGGAATGGACAGTGTCAGAGCCAGACTGCTGCTGGGTCTGAGGATGCATTGTTGAGTAATCTAAATAGGAGCTGTGTTGTAGGGTTTTAGCGCAAGTCCAGCCATCAGGAATAGAAAGGCCACACAACGCAGACATGCTGTGTCTGATACTGGAGAAGCGACAAAGAAGACAACAGGGAGAAAACAAACAAGATGAAGCCATGTGATTGGAAAAGAGTATCGAGGAGAAGAGCTTCTTAATGCCAAAAGTCACTTACCTCAAGGATGAAGACCTAAAACGCTTCACGTTCAGGCAGACACGAATAGACTAGTCTAGTGAGTCAGAACAAGTACACACTCTTCAAGAACTGTAGACTTACATGACCTCAAGTTGAATGAAGGCACAATAGAATGAGGATTGATGGAAAGCTGGAGGATGAACGAAAGTCAACCAGAGCCCGAGGACTCGTACAGAAAAGGTAACGCAATAGGGGATTCAAAGAAGCAAAGTAAAGCTAGAGACAGAGATCTACTAGCGAACTCGATTGATCTGAGGATGTGGGATACGTAACGTACGGGATGAGATGAAGAAGTTGATGGTAGAAGGGGAGGGAGGAAGAGGACGAGAAGGAGAGGGAGAGGGGGAGAGGGAGGACGAGGAGAGGAAGTAACAGAACAACAACAAACCAGGAATGGAAGGAGTGATTGTTTCTAGTCCTCACAAGAGAAAGAGAGAAAGAGAGAGAGGAGAAGAAGGAGAAAGAGAAGATGCTTTGGATGGAGAGAGCTTGTTGTGATATTGGGAGACTTCTGGACTGGGAAGGCACAGTGGGATATGCCTGATAGGAAGGCCCAAGAGAAGGAGAAAAGGAGAAAGGATGATGATCAGGAGAAGAAGAAAGAAGTAAAAGAAAATCTATCTGTGTAAACAATGACTTCTATCATCACAAAAGGATTTGTCACCAGAGGTCTCGGCGAGAGCATTGTTTGTATTATAGATGAAGCCTTTCAATAACGATCTACCACGGGATAGGGAGCGCCGAGAAACCAAAAAGTAGCTCCCTGGAAGTAGTGCATTGTGATGTCTTGTAACCAGTTTGTGTTCAACACAGTAATCTTCTAGCTGTATCTGCCACGGTCTTACTGTGGAGGATCAGCCTGTATCATATTGTGAATAGTTGTGGATTAGTTTCCAGGATGACAGTCAAATCAAGGTATTGCCACCCAAGTCCAATATATGATGCAATGCTATACTAGAAACAAGCTGAGTGAACAGAAGGATATCGAGGGTCGACACAAACCGAAGACGAAAGACGAAAGGCGAAAGAAAGGCACCGGGGAATGAATAGATAAAAAGGAGAAACGCCGGAATGGGTATTACTGAGGTTGTGACTGATCCCGCAGCCACTTGTATACCACAGAGAAGTCCTTTCCTCGGTGCTCCGCCTCAATCACGCTGTATAGGACGCGTGCCACCTCTGCCAGTGCTAATGGAGTTCCAGTCTCTTTCGCAGCCGAGATAGCCAGTCGAAGGTCCTTGTTCATCAGGCCGACCCCGAATCCGTCCTGATACTCACGCGAGGCCGGAGCTCCCTCAACTACACCAGGAACAGGGTTATTGACTTCCATCGGCCAGCACCGGCCGGTGGAGGCATTGATCATGTCCGCTAGAACTTTAGGGTCAAGACCACAGCGTATCCCGAGGTTCATGGCCTCAGCTGTTGCAATGTTATTAATGGCTAGAATGTAGTTATTGGCGAGTTTCGCGGAGACCCCAGCCCCCGGTACCCCCATGTGCCATGCTTTCTTTCCCATAAGGGACAAGATAGACTTGACCCGGTCCACGAGCTCCCCCGTTCGAGAGGAGGCACCAAACATGAAAGATAACGTGCCAGAACGGGCCCCGACTACTCCACCTGAGACAGGCGCATCGACAAACCGGCCCTGGCACGTTGTGTGGATTGCATTTGCAATTTCTTTGGAAGACGCCGGATCAATGGTGGATGTATCAATAAATACCCGTTCCTTTTCTAGGAGAGGAAGTTCGCCATGGCGAAGAATAGAGTGGAAAACATCCTTGACATGTTGAGGCTCCGGAAGACTGGTTATCACCACGGACTAAAAACCGACAATCATAAGAATTAGTACCATAGAAGCCCACGCCTATGTAGTATTGCTTTTTCTTTTCAGTTACAAGAACAACATAGTCCGGGACCACGCAAATGCAGCTGAAGTAGCCTATCGCAATAACAGACAGAGAGCTGAGCATGGTAGTACTAGTATTGAGCGAAAGGCACTGCATTTATGCCCGACCAACAACTTGAAAGCGCTCCCAAACTTACCGACTTCTCCGCGACCTCTCTTGCAGTCTCAGCAACAATAACATTCAGACCATCACCACCGGCGGCAACATGTTTAGCGCCCTCACGAGCCTCGCGAATAAACCTCGCCACCGATTCGTCATTTACATCACGAATTATGAGTGTATCTTCAGCTGGTATTTTCGCGCGTAGATTTTTGGCCATGTTATAGCCTACAGAAAGAGCGTGAGTATAAACACACCAGAGCAAAAGAGAACTCAACAAACCCATCTGTCCTAATCCAATGAAACCCCAGGTATCATCGCGTCGCAAAGAAGTCGAGAAAGACTTTGCCGCGCGGGTTGTAGATCCTGAACATCGCAGCGCAGAGTGACATGACTTGGACACAGCATGCCCCCGCAACAGAGGGGTCAAGGCACATGAGACGCTCATTCTGGATAGCAGAGGACAATCAATCGCGTAGGACAAGAAATGACGACAACGCGAACGATAAGCAGCCAGCCAGAAGAAGTAGAAGAAGAAGACCAAATAATAATGAGAAGAGGGTGATAAAAGTAATCAGTAAGGTCCTGTGAGGAGGGTTGGTATATAAGTAACCTCGTAACGTAATCACCCCGCAAAGAGTCCCGAGGATCACGCAGAGGTGCCTGGATGCCCGTGGTTTTCCGGGGCTTTCTATTCCGGGGAAAGGCGCCTATCATTGCGCTTTGACGGGTGACTGAACTGGGCTTCATTCGTGCCTGTAGAGTATACCGTACTAGGTATAGACTATTACTATTACCAGGCTACTACTAGTATTTTGTAGAATTTCTGCGGGAACTTGGAAACTTCCATTTCCGGATTCGACCTGATATGGCGCCGCTTTTTGCTCCGGGAGCTCCAGGCTGTGGGGTGAGCACTCAGGTGCGTGCACGGAGTGCTCAGTGAGTTACCTCGGAGCCGTCCGGGAGCAAGCCGTTCCGTTCCTATCATACCTAAATAAAACATACAATGCCAAGCTTGGCGCGTCTGTCTACCACCAAACTGGCACAGGCTGTATCATTTATGCCAGCAATATTGTTCAATTCCCAGTTTAGCACATTTTTAGATCAAGCACAACCTATTGATGCTGCATATCTCTATAACAATTACTTCTTATCCATCCTAACCCCTGTACTGTTATCTTTCTATCTGTCAGATGTGGCAGTTGCGAGCTTAGCATTTGGCTGAGAGGTTAATATAGCATGAAAACCAGAGCATTTGCAAGTACTATCCGTATAAGTAAACTCTTACCATCCAGTCCAGTTCGCCTCGGACCTTACTTGAAGTCACCCATACGGTTGGGGTAGATATAGCCACCAAGATTTCACCATATTGAAGGCTTGTGATACTAGGAATGATGGAAAGATTACAAGAAAGCAATAGATGAATTAGCATATCTAGACAAGTAATGGCAATTGTAACAGAATGGTCTGCATTTTGTCTGCTTACTGATTATTAATACAGCAGGGACGAGAATAACATCATAGACTTGCTGTTTTAATAAAGAAATATAAAATTTTAAAGCAGCATTATCTGTAATATCACTGTTTCTGATTGTATTAATACCTGTTAAGCCACAATGTAGCTGAAGTAAGTGTAATTATGTATCACAAAGACAGTAAAGCGCTGTCTCTAATACAGCCAGAACCACTGATTACTATACAGAACTGATAATATTCATGTTTCTTATATCTCTATTCTCATATTGACTCCACCCAACCAGGTAAATTGGTACGGCATAGGCAGGACTCTTCATATATTAACATACGCAGATGAAATGCGTGGCATCTGGCCTGATGGAGCTTGCATGCTGTATGTAGATATATGCAGTACTTGTATATACGCGGTTACAGAGAGACATAATCAGTCCTTAACAGATGTCACAAATCCAGTAAGATATCACTATCAAGAATTGCATTCCCTGCTCTTATAGGATACCAATATATGCTGCTTCTGTACTGCATTCAGTCTTGCCTAGCAGGTTCCTATTTACGCTTAAACAGAGCAAATAGAATATAATCTGATGCAGATATTTATTAGACACTTTAAACCTCCAAGAGGACTACTTAAATTGCCCTCGATATGTATAACATGGCAGGTTCTTGGCATGGGGATGGCGTTGTCACGTGGCCGGCCGTGACCTATTTATAATAAATTATTTATTGTTTTTGAAATTTCACCTACATTAAAATCTCCATATCTAGTTCGGTCAATTGGAACTAAAAAAAATACAACAGGTAGATAGGATATATCTAACTCCCCCCAAGATCCCAAAGCCTCTTAAACTCGCTATGCCGCTTCAGGAGAGCGCCCGGACTATCCCATTCCAGGAGCCGACCACCGCCCATGACAGCCACACGATCAAAGTCGACGACTGCACCGAGGCGATGCGCAACGGCTATGACGGTGCAGTTTGCAAATTGCTCGCGCATGATCTCCCTGATGAGCCGCTCGGACCGCTCGTCGACGTTGCTGCTCGCCTCGTCGATTAGGATGATCTGCTTGTCCGCCAGCATGGCCCGCGCGATGCACAGGAGCTGGCGCTGGCCCTGCGAGAGCCGGTCGGCGTCTAGCGGGGTGTCTAGGCCGCCTAGCTGATCTACGATATTGTCCATCTTGAGCTGACGCAAGACTTGGAGGATCTTGTCATCGTTAATTTGTTGCTGCTGCTGCTGCTGCTGCTGCTGCTGCTGTCGGTGAAGAACAACAAGGTTGTCGCGGATGCTTGTATGCTTCAGGAAGAAAGGGTGCTGCGGCACAACGGCCACTGCAGCGCGCACAGACTGTCGTGGCAGCGTCGTAATGTCGACGCCGTCAATGGTGATGCGCGAGCCGGGCCCAACTTCAAGGAGACGCAGGATGCAGCCTAGGAGCGAGCTCTTGCCGCTCCCGCTGCGGCCACAGATGGCAACCTTGGCACCGGCAGGGATGTTGAGGCTCACGCCGCGCAGGACGGGCTCCCCGCCGCCGCCGCCGCCGCCGCCGCGCGCATCGTAAGAGGCCACCAGATTCTCGATGGTGACGCGGCCGTGCGCCGGCCAGTTGTCGGGCACGGTACCTGTCTCGGCGGGTTGGTTCTCCGACTCGGTGTCGGTACAGAAGGTCTTGACGCGCGCGACGGCGCCAAACGAGGTCTCGAGCTGCGTCCAGTCCTGGATGACGTGGGCCAGCGACTGGCCGAACGACATGACCTGCACCAAGGCTAGGCCCATGAACTGCGCCGACAGCTGCGCGCGCAGCTCCACGGCCAGGACCATCATGACGGTCACGAGGACCGCGGTCATCAGGTCGAGCACGAGGCCCAGCCAGCGCTGGATGCAAAAGAGCAGGTAAAAAGGTCTTTGCGAGGCGTCGAGAAGGTCTAGGTACCGCTCGATGAAGCGCGGGCCCCACGCGAACGCTCGCACCGTGGACAGGCCCTGGAGGAGGTCGAGAAACTGCGTGAAGAGGGGAGATTTGGCTTCAAGGTCAAACAGTCGGATCTGCTGAGACGTCCGCACGTAGAACCTCTGCAGCACTGTTGGCCCATGGTCATAGTAGTAACTTGGGGGTCAGTGCCATGACTTTCCTTTTTGTGTCACATTAAGGGTTTTGGGAAGGGGGAAGGGGGGCTGTCAAAAAAACTCACACCAGCAGAAAGCGACAAAGGGCACAAGTGTGGCTGCAAAATACCCAGAAAATACGCACATCAAGATGAGCGACATGATGATGAGGGCAAAGTTGACACAGAAATCCACAAGGGCGAAGGGCAGCTCGGTGTCGACGACCGACATGTCCTGGCTGAAGCGATTCGTGGTGACCCCGATGTCGGTGCGCGAGAAGAAGGCAACAGGCGCATTCATGACGGAGTGTAGAAGCCGAGCGTGGAGGATTTCGGAGCTCAAAGGCACCATGACGACCAGGAAGAAATAGGCGGCGCCTGTGATGCCCAAGACGGCGAGGCCGGTGAGCATTGCGAAGAGCCCTAGGTAGTAGTCATTGGTGGACTGGCCGGATGCTTCTGCAGTGTCCGTCCAGAAGCTCAGTACGAGTGCCGTCATCCGATAACCTCCGGCGTACAGAATGATGAAGGCAACGAACAGTATGGTGTGCCATACAGGGACGGAGCCCAAGTAATATGCATATGTCGCAAACTCGCCCAGGACTCGACCGGGCGATTCGTCGTCGTCGTCGTCGTCGTCGTCGCTGTTCTGGTCAGCATCTGTTTCGGATCGGCCCCCAGGAACAGTCTCGTGGCGATGCTGCATCGATGCTTTTGCTGCGTCCTGCGCATCAATCGCGGCGCCATTCTGCTCGACTGCCAGTCCATGCAGATAATCTGTATCGGATTGAAGTTGGGCGAATGAGCCTTGGTGCACGACATGACCGCTCCCATCCAGCGCGACCACATGATCGGCATAGGCGAGTCTATGGATGGCATTCGTGACACAGACCACAGTTGTGCTCATCTGCCGGAAGAGACCCGTTTCGGCAAAAAGATTCTGGAAGAGGTGCTCCTCGGTTGCCGCATCCTGGCCTGCAAAGACATCGTCCAACAAGACTGTCTTTTCCCTAGAATAGACGGCTCGGGCCAAGGCCACCCGCTGCTTTTGGCCGCCGCTCAACGAAAATCCCGCGCTGCCTGCCCTTGTCGCATCTCCGTCGGGGAGCTCGCCGAAATCCTGCTCCAGCCCGCACGCGTAGACAACTTTGCCGTACCATTCTGCGTCGTAGCTGGCACTGCCTAGGATACTCTGGCGTATCGTCAGGTTCTGGATCCAGGGCTCCTGAGCAACGAAGGCAATGTTGCCGGGGCCGGAATGGATGGAACCCGCTCGGAGCGGGACTTCTCCCAGAATGGCTCGCATGAGGGTGCTCTTGCCCGAGCCCACGGGTCCGACAACAAAAGTGAAGCAAGACCTGCGGATATCGACGGTGATGTCGTTGAGGATGGCCGGATTTCCGGGAACCCAGCCAAAGCTGGCTCCTGATATCACCACAAGTGTGTCGTTCCCTTCCTCATCGTCTTGGCTTGGATGATGATGATGATGATCCTGCTCGCTCAAGGGCAGCCTGTAATCGGTACAGCCTTCTGACAACAAGTAGTTTTGAATGCGAGAGAAGCACGCGAGGGCGGCACTGACGAATGGGATGGTACGAAACACGACAACCAGCGGGTCCGACAAGAGGTATATCAGCGAGAGCGAGGTGTAAGCAGACTCGGTATTCAAGGGCTGACCAGTGCTCTTGGAAACAATCACAAAGGTTGCAAAGGTCGCTAAAGGAGCTATGGTCGCCGTATTCATTGCTGCTCGGTTGATAGGAGTCAGCAGTAGCGTCATGACGACACGTTGAAAACGCGGGCATGGCAAGGGTCGGTCCATAACTGATGTACTACTTACCAATAAAAGTTCGTATGGTTAACAGTCTGCGATACTGCTTGGACAAGTCCAGCTCTGTTACGCGGAGGTTATGGATCATGTTCGCGACAATATCCGACAAGCCAAGCATTTTGACTTCCTGCGGGCGAACTGATCAGTGCTGTAGCTTGTCATCAAAGAATAGGTATTATTATGGGGGGTTCCCGCTGGGATCCTAACCTTCATGGATGCGAGGACGGATGCCGTTACATCGACCCGCGTTTGGATGCCCATCATCCACCGCTTGTTGGCCGTCCCAATGAGCTGGGCAAGCTGCAACATGCCAGTAGTGGCAATGATTGCTACAACGACGGGGGCCAGAGCCGCAAGGCCAAGCTGCCTGTACAGGAGAAAGATGGCGACAGCAGACTCGATTGGCGAGGCCCAAAGCTCATGCAAGGTTGCGGCGCTTTGACAGATACTCTCGGTGTCCGTGGACATGAGCGATACCGCGACGGACTCGTCGAGAGCCGTGTTGCTGAGTTCCACGGTCTTGGTGTAGATCAAGCTGCAGAGACTGCCGCGAATTGAAGTGACAAATCGATATGTCATCTGGTAATAGAAGCCGTTTGAAATTGCTTGCCCCAGGAAGACCAGCAGCCATGCGCCCGTCAGTCCCCATCCAATATCATCCGGCTGCGACAGATCGGCCGTCCACGACGTGGTCCGGGCAATGAGAAAGGGCAGCGTGTACTTGAAAGCTGCCAATGCAAGCCGGGGCGCCACGCCAGCCAGAAAGATGAACTTGGTGGCCCACAACGTGGAGAAAGCCAAGGCATGCCGGTTGGACTGGTTTGATGAACCAAACGAGTTTCGTGCTTTGGGGAGTAGTGCTCGTGCTGCTAGGCTGTCATGAATGGGGAGCAAATCATGACTGGTGAGGGAGCGAGTGAACCCGGTTCGCATCAATGAATTCAGCCACCAGAAGACACTCCGGGCCAGTATGCCACTGGTTGCCTCTGGGGAGAGATCCTGGTACTGGGACAGGAGGATGGGTCTCTTTTCCCAAGCTTCCGATGTCAAGACAGAGAGTTTGATGGCGACAGTCACGGTGAAGAGGCCCGAGATGGTGGAGTCATGGTCGGTAAGCCACAGAGTTCTGGCGACGACGCCGTCAAAGAGCAAGGTAAAGAGTAAATAAACGTTGATGATGGTCGATGGTCGCACCGAGCGCGTGTGCTCAGCGTGGGAGAGGAACAGGAGCAAAAATCCATCGACGAAGGCGAGCACGGCGGCTGAGGTCCGCAACTGAGAGAAAGGCCACTTTTCTGCATTCAGAGCCCAGTACAGCAAGACGGCAAGTTGTAGAGCCGTGTAGGCGCCGATCAGTCCCTGCAGTTACTGGACGAGTCAGTAGTTGTTGCGCACACAATGGGCCCAGAAGAAACAAGGGAAAAAAAAATCGATGCTTTCACGTGCCACTTTCACTCTTAGCCGCTGGCTTTTGGCGACCTTGTGAGGTTGTCTTGCGAGCCACAAGAGACGCTGTACGGCCACGACCAGAAAGAGGGCCGAAGGGACGATGCGCAGAACGGCGTCCTCGAAGGCGGGCGTAAAGTCGAAGGCGCCCGTGCGAGGAACGACGGCAAACCGAGCTTCGAGCGACATTATTACGTCTCAAGAGTCAGGAGAAGCAGCTATGGGGAGGGGGAAATAGTTATATTATAGGAAACATAGGATTGGGTTGCGCGATGTGAAAGAATCTGATGCAATATTACTGTACCATCTTTGACCGCCTCTTGCATATAAAACATGTCTATACTGAAATTTTTTTTACCCCGGCCAGGGGGCTTTGGGATACAGAACAAGGCAGCTGTGCGATCCTTGAGACTATTCTTAAAGCATGAAGATCCTCTATTTTTTGGACGTAGGATAGCGCCGCAGAAGTGTAGGGCGCCTAGGAAGATGGAAGGATGCGGGATGTGAAAGATAGAGTGCTATTATTAAATATCAATAAAGAATTAATTACTGAATTATAATATATTATAATCTAGCATGCAGATAAACATACAATCATTATATATATATAATTAAGCAGGATTATACAGTTTAAGATTATCACAATCCAAACATGAGAAAAAGAATGATTTATAAAATATATTAAACTACTGACTAACCTTGCTTGATTATTATATAAATAATAACTAATAATAGAATTTTTATTATATCAGACTTGTACTTCAGATTATAACATTATTTTTTTAGTTATATGTTATTCTTAGTTATATATTATATAGATTAAATATTAATTATTATCACAACCCAAACAACGTAATATTGGTGGTCCTAGATGAAGAAAACTAAGCATGAAGAAAGAATAAAACTACTGGAAGATGCAAATTCTAGTATTATATGATGTCACGGGTCAAAGCAGCTGTC
This sequence comes from Aspergillus funiculosus, assembly GCA_027569145.1. Classification (NCBI taxonomy): domain Eukaryota; kingdom Fungi; phylum Ascomycota; class Eurotiomycetes; order Eurotiales; family Aspergillaceae; genus Aspergillus; species Aspergillus funiculosus. Next base: position 131,712 of record JAPDEN010000003.1, read on the forward strand.
CTTCTTTGATTAACGATGGATGTGTACATTAGTGATTCATAGACTCAAAGTCAATGATATCACAACTTTAAAGCCTATAAGTAGGACTGTTGTTCCAAATATTAAGAGAAACAGAGATTAGTCTCATTGTATCTTGTTGCAATATGTATACTCTACTTGTTTGTTAGGACATTCGTATAAGGACCTGGGGCCTAAAGGGGTTGTGATAAGTGTGAAAGGGTATAAAGGCACCTATTAAAAGGTAGTAATAATAGAATTCATGCGTGAATCAATAGTCAGGTTGGTATCATAGATTAACGCTGAGTTGCGAAGTCTCTGCCTTCGCGAAGGGAGGATATCCTTCCATGTGCTGAGTCAGTCCCTGGCTGACTCAGCCCGCGAAGTTCTAACTATTCTCTATATATATATGGTGAGGGTCTTACAATTCTTACCTGGTCAACGGGCTTTCTACCCCGACAAGTAGAACCTTTACATAAATAACTAAAAAGATTCTATTTCTATTATTTATTTATAATTTAATAAGAGGATTCTAGTTGTTATAACTTAATAAAAGATTTAAAATAATAAAAATACTAATATAATATATTCAAGAATTTTTACTAAAATAAATTAATTAATCCAACATAAATCAACTAATAATCTATAGATTATATAATTCCTGGATAGAGATATACCTAGGTAGGTAGGTAAAGTCTCAGATAGACCTCAAATAGCGAACCAATCATCATCTCACTTTGACATTGCTACGCGAGTCACGTGGACCCCGAGCCGCAGCACGCCCATGTAAATCCCTTAACGCTCGAGAGCAGCGACATGATCCGCCACCAACTTCAACACTTCTCGCGCGATTCCCACAGATCCTTCGTAACTGGAATTGTGCAAAAAGGGTCAGCCAGGCACTTAGGCTACCACAATGCGGGAAAGAGAAACACAGGGAAGGGGATTGATAAGCTTACCCGGCACTGTCATGGCCGTAGGCATGGCAGATGAACTTGCCATCGTGGCAACGCTCTAGCTCCATGCGGGGACCACCAAGACGGGCCGGCCGCAGACCGACGCGCACTCGGCGCACCTCGAACTCGCCGTCGGCGTTTAGCAGCTCGGGAGCCAGCGGCTTGCACCGCTCTAGGATCATCTGGGTGATGGTGTCGTCAGGCTCCGTGCTCCACTCGCCGGGGATCTTGCAGCCGCCTAGCATGGTCTCGTCAGTGCCAGGCCACGGGATAACGAGCGCCTCCCAGCCCTCGCGCCCGCGTCGGGTCGCCAGGCGCCGGGCCGCTCCCGCGACCACGACCGTCTGGCCCTTGCTCGGGTAAGCGTGCGGGTCGCCCGTCAGCTTGGCCGCCGCTAAGCCCGTGCAGTTGACAATCCCGACGACGTCTTCAAGCCCTGCCATGGCGAAGATGTTGTTGTCTTTGTCTTTGTCTTTGTCTTTGTCTCTACTGAGGAGGAGTGACAGTGCGGGCGCGGTACCGGTGCGGCACGGAATGCCTTGCGCCTCGCATTGGCTCCGTAGGTAGGCGAGGTAGCGCGTCGGGCAGAGAGCGAACGTCTTGTAGGCCATGCCCGCGGCAAATGGCCCTTCCTTGGCCACTTGGTCGCGCGAGAGGATGCGGAAGCCTGGGATGAAGGAGGACTTGGTCCACCAGTGCGAATCCTTCGGTCGGCAATCATCATCTGCGTGGTCCCTGTGCAAATAACAAGTGAGCGCCACGGCTGTGCTTACAAAAGTAGCGTGCCTTTTTGGCTGATGTGGAGTTCGACGGACCATAGATACGTGGCTTGATACAGCTGCACGTGGTTTTCTCTCATGTCAATATGGTCTCATGCGTCGTCGTCCCTGAAATCTATCTGTATACGTACCTGCAGTCCGAGCGTCTCCGGGGAGCCGGTCTGGACCAAATCGGACCAATGCAGAAAGGTCTGCTGGTCCCAGTCCTGCTGGTTGCCGACATCGATATTGGACCGCCATTGCTCCTAGAACTTTAGTCCAGGTAGAAAAGAGACAAGTAGCCGAATACCGTACTCACCGCGCCGGACCTTATGCATACACGTTAGCAGGATTCATACAGACTCCAGGCTTCGGGCTCGGTATCCCGGGGCATTGCCGGGGGAGTGGTGAATGTGTACAGCCCGCGGACGTAGGGTAGGCCTACCATGTTGATGTATACATAGGGTCTTCCGACCCCGGAAAGTCCTTGGCCACAATAACGACATTGAAACCTGCCTCTTTGAGAATCAAGGCAGTTTGCAGACCAATGACGCCCGCTCTATCGTCACCGTCAGCAAGAAGCACGTTCTGGACATTTGCCAGCCATGTTGTTCTGACTCGTGGAACCCGACGTTTGGAGTTATAGATAGAGATCGAGGAGCAAGACTTACCCGAGGACCCCAATCATTCGCGGAGGAGTTGCGCACATGGTGGACACCGTTGAGTTGCTTGAACAAAGTTGTACTGTGTATGTAGGCCAAGAGCAAACGCGGACTGACCGGTGCACCCTTTTATGTCGGCGTGCTTCGTGAGATCTCCATTTTCTACACAGTTTCGAAGACTATGGTACGATACATTCGCCGGTGTCAGACAAGAGCCCAATGCTTGAAAGACGCCATAGAATCCCAGTATGTCGTACGTACGTCAAAAACTGGCACATACCAGGGTTGTCCTGCCACAAATCTAATCATACAGATCCTACTTATTTCGGGCCGCAGATGCGCGGCAGATCCACCCCGAGAAGAGAAGCATTCTCGGCAGCACGTTATTTCAGGGCTATAGAACATCATATTTAGTCTGTGGCTCAGAAGCCAAAGCAAGCCGTGGGATCCAATACCCTGACGTCCGACGGCGTCAGGTTTGGCCCGATCCATGCCTCACTGCCGCCTTCAACGAAGGGAACCCGCCCTTGATGCTGTACGCCTCAACCCCATGTGCCCTCAGGATGCTTGTAAAGACGCGAGAACTCTCCCCATCGTAACAAACCGCCAGGATTGGGCCGCCACTTTCGGTCAGCTCGTGCCCTGCCGGCTCAGGGCCAACCAGTTCCTTCATCTCCACCCACTGATCCTCCAGCACCGCGTCGTCCTCAAACGGACTGGCGATATTGGCCTTTACCGAGTCAAAGGGGACATTCTGGGCACCGAACAGGGCTTCTTTGGCAAAGTCGACCGGGGCGCGAATGTCGACGACCTCGACACCGGGCACTGCTACCGCTTTCTCACTTAATGCAAACTTGGCTGTCTTGTGCAGCCACTCGACTGCAGCGGTTGCTTCCAGCTCCCAGGCCGTGTCATACGGGTGGGTGTCGATGCCGAGGAGATGCTGCATTGCCCAGAGTCAGCCCCAACGGAAGCCCATATCCAAAAAGAAAAAGTAATCAAGTACTTCCCCCCCCCCCCCCCAAAAGGAGTTGAGAGCCACTTACGTTGTTCCCAATGGGCTCGAAAGCCGAGGGCCCCAGCTTTCGGAGGTAATTGTCCATGTATTGATACGGCAGGTCGCAGCACGTGAACACGGCGCGGACTTGGCCATCAGGGGCTGCAAATTCGGCCAAGCGACCTTCATCCTTCGCCTTCTGCAGCACGTTGAGGAGTGCCTGCAGGGCCATTCCCGAGGACGGCCCACAGATGAGTCCCTCGCGCGAGAGGAGCATAGACATGCGGTAGGACTGTGGGGAGTCCACTTCCTGCACCTCGTCGACCACTGTCTCCCACGGGAAATCGATGGACTTGAACAATGTCGCCGGCCGCGGACCAGGGATCGGATCTCCAATCCGGTTGCAGACACTGCGTATGAGATATAAGGGCCCGTCTCCAATTCATGGGCAGGCGCTCAGGGGTTTACGGGGTCGGGAGAGAGTCAGGCTCACCTAATGATCTTGACCGTGGGCTTATGCTCCTTCAAGTACAGGCCGGTACCCGTGACACATCCTGAAGGTAACAACATGTCAGTGAATGGCGCGTGGTTGTTTCCCCCCCCCCCCCCCAAAACCTTTTGCAGCAACAAAACAGGTGCCCTTACCAGCGCTCCCCATGCCGGAGCAGAATATGCTGATATCGGGCAGTTGCTTCAGGAGCTGGGGGCCCGTCCAGCGAATGTGCGACTTGTAGTTGTTCTCGTTCTGATACTGCATTGGGGCCCAGATACCGCTACCGTCTTCCTCGGCCTGTCGGCGGATCTTGTTGATGATGCCTCGCTCATCCGAGATCTCGGGTTGAGCCGGTCCCCCGTACAGTTTCCTGGTGGGAGCGTCCAGACGCATGTCAAGTCAGTCACTTTTCGACACAGCAACTGGCTACGGAAAAAGGCGGGCGCCCTTACACTTTGATTCCAAAAAAGGCCAGAGTCTGCAGTCGAGACATTTCCGTCTTGTTCGTGACATATGCTGTGATGTCATCGTTCTGGTTCAGGACACGAGACGCCAGTGCCAGAGAAATGACGGTCGAGCCGGAACTGGCCTCGACGACAGGCTTCTTGGCAGCAGCAGGTGCTGCGTTCTGGATCATGTTCAAAGCTAATAAAATAGGGATGAACCGTTATCAGTGTTTCCCCGTCTCCGTGTAGTACCAGCAAGGGCAGAAGGACAAAAGGGTGCTCCCTACCAGGCAGAGCCTTGACGTTCTGGGCCGGCAACGCTGTCAACATCTTAGCGAAGATGTGCACGCCGTCGTCCAGAAAGGGGTTCAGCTTAGCTGGCAACTCGACTAGCGGCAGCATGGGCTGCGCATCCGGATCAAAGTAGTTCTGGAGAGCGCGCGGCCCGCTGTAGACGTTCAACGACGGAGCATTCGGCATTGTTGAAATGGTTTCTCGACATGGAGCAAGAGATTGCAAAAGATGAGCTGTATCATGGACCTAGGTCGGTAGATAATAAATACCATTCAACGGAAACACTCCCTCTCCAACATCGGTGCATACCTAGAGTGATATCTTCTCGGCTCTAGACACGGGGGTAGGATTCGGTTGTTAGGCTTCTCGAGTGATTCTTACGCAATGTGCTAGATTCCTGCGTCATGCTAACAAGATGCATATTGGCTTCCTGTTCAAGTTATAAGATGAGTTTGGCAGCGCTAATGCATCCCCCCCCTGTTGACGCGCAAAATAATCTGCAAATAACGACATTCCATGCGGGCTCGGACTCGCCGAAGTGAAAGGGGAGGCGGCAGAAGTGCAAGGACAGCGATCCTTATATACAGTTACTACCTCAGCCACCCGCAAGATCCCACGCCTGGACGGGCAAAGATCTTGCGGGTGGCTGAGATAGGTATACACTAGTCGGATATTCACATTCGCTTCCTCGGGCAAAGCGACTATGGGCCCGTCAGAAGCTGGTAGTAGGTTAACGACCTTCTCTGTTTGGTATCGTAAACGGAGTCGCGCATGTCTCGACCCTGGGAATCGCCTTTCCCCGTGTGAATTTCGCCATTATCCCGGTTATTGTTGGTATTAGAAATCAGGGAGTCACATCACTCAGCCTGAGACTCTGGAGCAGCGACATGTCTACTTGTATGACGATCCTGCCTCCCTTGATGAGGAGACAGCTAAACCACCTTGTTACAGTCTCCCCATAGCAAGATGCCTGGTTGGCGCTCAAGTTTGGAGACAGCACAAGGCAAGGGACTACTACTCCCTGAGGCTGCCTGTACGTATTGGCGTTTTCCATTCCTTTCTGTCTCATCTCTTCTATCTGCTGCTGCTGACATGGGAAACTGGCAGTGGCTGTTGCCGCTTGGGTCATCTTGAACTCTAAGCTCTCTGGCAATGAACATGTTGTCTTGAACAGCATTGACTTTGCCCAAGGCTCGGATGCCGCGGACAAACAGCAGCTTGTGCCCGTCCTTCCCAGTACCAATGTACAGGATATCGTCGAACAAGTTAGTCGCGCCGCCGCATGCCGCGTGTGGCAGTTGGGTTTGCAGCTACCTCCTGACGGCGCAACCGGCCAGTCCCTGTCCACGACGCAACTCCTCATAGCCGAGGCGCAGCGGTCTATATGGACTTGGCAAGAGCTCTTCCCTCGGACCAACACTCCTTGTCTGCTCTGTGTCGTCAGTTTGAGGCATGGCGGCATCGACGTGGAGCTTTCCACGTCCACGGCCACCATTCCTACTACCCGCTCGCAGCGGCTCTTCCAGCAGTTTTCCCACATCGCGGGCCAGCTGATGGGCGCATCGCCGGGAACTGTCGTGCGCGATTTGGATCTCGTCAGCCCCCGGGACATGGCAGACATGCGAAGATGGAATGCGGCCGCTCCCGTGGAGCCCGAGCTGGCCTGCTTGCATTGGCCCATCGAGCAACACGCAGTCGACAGGCCAGACGCCGAAGCCGTGCGGGCGTGGGATGTCAGCTTGACGTATGGCCAGCTTTCCGCGACCGCGGATCACCTCGCGGCTCGTCTGCGGAGGTTGGGCGTCGGGCCAGAAGTCTTCGTGCCTGTCTTGTTTGAGAAGTCGGCCTGGGCCATCGCCGCGATGCTTGCCATTGTCAAGGCCGGAGGCGCCATTGTCCCCCTGAGCCCGGACCACCCTCGAAGTCGCCATCAGGCCATTCTCAAAGTTATCGATGCGTCAGTGCTGGTGTCTTCCACCTTACACCAGGACCTGGCTCGTGGACTCTGTGACAGCGTCGTGGTTGTGGATCAGAAGGCATGCGATGATGCTGGTGCAGTTCACCCTACCAACAATTCTTCTTCTTCTTCTTCTTCTTCTTCTTCTTCTTCACACAACACGAAACTTTCCAATAATACTGGAGTTGCTGGGCCCAACAATCCTGCCTTTGCCGTCTTCACGTCGGGAAGCACTGGCCAGCCCAAGGGCATTGCCATCGAGCACAGTGCGATCTGCACTAGCATCCGCGACCACGGCCGGGTGATGCGGTTCGGACCGCATACGCGCACAATCCAGTTCGCCGCCTACACCTTTGACGACAGCTTTTCTGACATCTTCACCACCCTCTACTTTGGAGGCTGCGTCTGCGTGCCATCTGACGAGGATCGCCTGGATGACCTGGCAGGCTGTATCGTCAAGCTAGAGGCCAACCACGCGTGTCTGACTGTCACCGTCGCTGCCCAGTTGCAGCCGCGGGATGTCCCGGGCCTCAAGACGCTTGTTGTCGGCGGGGAGAGTGTTACGGCCCGGGTGGTCCAGCAATGGGGTGACCATGTCTACCTGATCAACTCGTATGGACCTGCCGAGGCGTCCATCTTCTGTTCTGCTAACACGGGCATGTCCTGTGCCGACGATCCCATCAATATCGGCGTCGGGGTTGGGTGCGTGCTCCACATCACCGAGACTGATGACCCCAACCGGCTACTCCCCGTCGGTGCCATTGGCGAGCTGCTGATCGAGGGACCCATCCTGGCGCGCTGCTACATTCGCAACGAGGCCAAGACGGAACAGTCCTTCATCAGCGATCTGGCATGGGCTATTCCAGCCAATGCGCGAGGTGATCGTGGTCCCACGAGGAGATTCTATCGAACCGGCGACCTGGCACGGTACAATGAGGACGGGACGATCCAAGTACTCGGCCGCAAGGACACGCAGGTCAAGTTGTACGGACAACGGATCGAGCTCGGCGAGATCGAGCACCACCTCCGCAGCTTGATCCCGAACTGCCAAGAAGTTGCCGTCGAGGTGCTGACCCCCAAGACGGCATCAGGAGCAACCGCGGCGGCGGCAACGCCCGTGCTGGCAGCCTTTTTGCTGCTCGGCGCTGACACGGGCAGCGACAGTGGGATATGGGAGTCCACGTCAGTCGAAATCTTGCCCGAATGGCCCGGCGGCGCCGGCGACCATCTACAGGAGCTGTTGCCGTCGTACATGATTCCTGCCGTGTGCATCAAGGTCCAAGAGATGCCCATGATGGTGTCGGGAAAACTGGATCGCAAGGCCCTGCGGTCCATGGCCTCGCACTTAACCACGCGGGATCTTGCTGTATATGACCCTGAAGCGGAAGCTCTCCCTGGTCCCGAAACAGGCCGAGAAGAGTTACTACAGAAACTGTGGGCGCAGACGCTGGGTATCGATGCGGATTTGATCAAGCTGGAAAGCAGCTTCTTCCGCCTCGGAGGCGATTCGGTCGCGGCCATGAGGCTAGTTGCCAACGCGCGCGATGCAGCGGTCAAGATCACGGTGAAGCGCATCTTCCAACACCCAACTCTGCGTGAGCAAGCCTCAGTGATCGAGTTCTCTCACGGAGGCGTCGGAACCTCGGGCTGGAAGCATGTCGACAATTTTAGCCTCTTGGGTGGCGTGGATCACGGCCCAGTATCCCAACTTGTGGCCTTGGATACAGCACTTGAGGCCATGAAACCCCATGATCCGTCCATCACCCGGGATTCCATATCAGATATATATCCATGCAGCGCATTGCAAGGCGGCATGATGGCCCTCTCAGCTCGAAACCCCAGTTCGTATGTGGCCCAAATGGCCTACAGACTGCCACCAGACGTTGAAACAGCGTTGTTCAAATCGGCCTGGGATGTTGTCGCTCAGGAGCATAGCATACTGCGGACAAGAATCTTCCAGGGCACGAGCGACTCCAGCCTGTGGCAGGTTGTTGTCGACGAGCCAATTCCTTGGTCAGAATCAATTGATACCACCCTCCAGTCGCACCTGGACCAGGACAAGCAGGTCCCGATGACTCTTGGATCCAGACTTGTCCGGTTTGCCATTGTTTCCTTGGGCTCCGCACGCTGGTTCACGTGGACAGTTCACCATGCCATGTTTGACGACGTCTCGCAACGCCTGCTGCTCCGTGCGGTCGACCGCGCTTACCACGGCCTCTCTCCAAGCCCGCACCTGGCGTTCAACGTCTTCATCCAGCATGCCGCCGACGGAGCAGCCGATACAGCAGCCGCCGCTGAGTTCTGGAGGAAGCAGCTGGAAAACCCTCCGCCAGCGTCATTTCCTGTGCTCCCCGACTCGGACTATCTGCCATCGGCCGACCGGACCATCAGCCGGAGTACCGAGGTCATCGACTTCCTCCGCGGTGATACTGACGTGACGCCGTCCACTCTTCTCCGCGCTGCTTGGGCCATACTCCTGGCCCAGTATTCCGAGAGCCAAGATGTCGTCTTTGGCTGCACTGTCAATGGCCGCGGCGCGGAGCTGGACGGCGTCGAAACCGTGTCCGGGCCCACCTTTGCCACGGTGCCCCTGCGCGTCCATGTAGACCGCAATGCCAGGATTGCTGACTTTCTCCAGCAGCTGCAGCAGAAATATATCGACATGATGCCGTATGAACAGGCTGGCCTGCAACGTATAGTCCGGTGGGTTCCTGAAGCGCGCTCCGCGTGCCACACACAGTGCCTGCTGGTCGTCCAGGCAGCAGACGTCGACGACGACAGCCTCCTGGGGGCGCCGGAGCTCGTAGGACACTCGGCGGGCTTTCTCGCCAACGCCCTGACCCTCGAGTGTCGCCCCACGACGTCAGGTCGTCTCCACATGCAGTTCCATTTCGACTCGGGCGTTGTACAGTCGGTCCAGGTCGAGCGGCTGGCGCGCCAGTTCGAGCACATCGTGCGCCAGCTAGCTCGGTACGGGACTACCGGGGCAGCAAGCAGCCAAGAAGAAGAAGAAGAAGAAGAAGAAGAAGCGACTATTGCATATCTAGAGCTGATCACCGAGGCCGACCTGCAAGACTTGGCCCATTGGAACGCTGCGACTTTTGCCGATGAACGTGTGGTGAGTATTTTTTCTTCAAAATTTTTTTTTTTTCTGTCTTCTTTGAGCTAAACTTACGCTAACAAGGCGAACACACACACATACACAGGACCAACTGATACATTCCGGCTTCTATGAACAATTGCGTTTACAGCCATCGAGTCCGGCTGTGCAAGATTACGACCACTGCTTGACGTATGCCGAGCTCGAGGAACGCGCGAGCCGCCTGGCGCAAGCTTTGGTCGCCCAATTCGGCGTCCAAACTGGCCGTTTTGTGCCTCTGTGCATGAACAAATCGGTAAGCTGTGTACACCACCGAAGACGGTGAGCTGAAGACTGAAATTATTCTGCTGACCACCCTACGCTGCTCTGGAAGGTCTTTGTTGTTGTCGCTCTTCTTGCCATCCTCAAAACAGGCGGCGCACTCGCCTTGGTGGACCCCCTGCTGCCAGCTGAGAGACGCAAGCATATGGTCTTGACCTGTGAACCTGATTTCCTCCTCTGTTGCCCATATACACAAGACTTCTGTCGCGAGCAGCTTCTTCCAATTCCCGCAATCACGGTAGACCAGGCCTCGATCGATGCCCTGCCACCATGCCAGCATCCGCAAGTTTTCCAAGCCGCCGCGGACCCCGGTGATCGGGCCTGCATCATCTTCACGTCCGGGTCGACTGGCGTCCCCAAGGGCACCGTCATGTCGCATCGCGCCTGGTCAACAGGGACGCAGAAGCTCGGCCACTTTGGTGGCATGACGCAGCTGAAGCCGCTGCGCGCGCTGCAGTTTGCAGGACTGTCGTTCGACTTCTGCCTCTTTGAGATCACGCAGACCCTGTCGCTGGGCGGGTGCGTCTGCGTGCTGCCCGAGGGCGAGCGCACGGTTGAGGGCGCTGTCCGCGGAATCAATCGCTTCAGAGCCAACTGGGCCGTCCTGGTGCCCACCTTTGCCTCCATCCTCGACACGCACAACAACTCCATCCCGACCCTGCGCACCTTGGTGGTTGGCGGAGAAGCTTGCCCGCCGGCCCTCTTCTCGCACTATCCGCCGCACGTACAAATCATCCAAATCTACGGGCCCAGCGAGACCACACCAGGCACATTACTCAACGAGCACTCGGACCCAAAAGTCCCTGCAAATGTCGGGCGCCCCATTGTGGGAACCGGCTGGATCGTGGACCCTGATGACTACCGCCGCCTCACCCCCATCGGCGGCATTGGAGAGCTGCTCCAGGGCGGACCCATGGTGGGCAGCGGCTATCTTGGTCAGGGTGAGACGACGGCCAAGGTCTTCGTCCAGCCTCCCCCCTGGGCCAGCATCTTCCCGTCGATAGAGCCCGGGCAGCAGATGTACCTGACGGGCGATCTGTTCCGCTACGCTGCCGACGGCAGCTTCATCTTCATCGGCCGGAAAGATACACAGATGAAGCTCAGGGGCCAGCGTCTGGAACTGGGCGAGATCGAATACCACATGCGCCAGCTGGTACCGCAGGCCAAAGCTATCGTGGTAGAGGCCATTGCGCCGGCAGACGAGCCCGACAAAAAGACACTCGCGGCGTTTTTCTGTCTACCCGATAACGAGCATGATGGCATTGAGGGCGATGACAATAACAACAACAACAACATTCTACTTCCAACCACGGCGCTCGGCGCAATCAACCTCAACATGTTAGTCAGTCGAGCTGCAGCCGTCCTTCCGCGATACATGGTGCCCAATGTCTTTTTCCCCATAAGGCGCCTCCCCTTCATGGTCGCCTCCAGGAAGATCGACCGCAGAGCTCTCCGAGCGGCCGGTTCGTCCCTGAATGCAATCTCCTTGCGTTCGTATTCCATCCAAGCTAGCCGGCAGGATTTGAAACCCCCCCAAACCGCGACAGAACAGAAGCTTGTCAAATTGATCGCCCGGGTCCTCAGGATGGAACAACAGGCCATCGGCACCAACGACAGTTTCCTGTTACTTGGCGGAGACTCAATCGACGCCATGCGGCTGACCTCACTCGCAAAGGCAGAGGGCTTGTCGCTCACCGTCGCGAAGATCTTGCAGAAGCCCATCTTGTCCGAGCTGGCGCAGTTGGCAGGAGACCGGCAGCAGGACAGCGCGAAAAACAACAGCAGCAACTTTGCCCACACGCAGGACAATGATGACACTATCGCGAAGTGGCAGCTTCTCAAAAGAGACGACAACACACTCTCCCCCGAGTCTATCCAGGCTGAGGCCCTGGCACAATGTCCTTGGTTAACTTCGGTGGAAGAGATCGAGGATGCATATCCATGTACCGGTCTCCAGGAAGGCATTTACGCCCTGTCGATTGCCCGTCCCGGCACATACCTCTCGCAACATGTGTTCACCGTGCCACAGCTGATGGACCCCAAACGTCTGGTCGTCGCCTGGGAAAGGCTTTATGCAACTCTAGCTATTTTGCGCACCACTATCATCCAGCTCCCATCGTCCCAGCTAGTGCAGGTCATTACTCGGGGCCCTCCAGAGTGGGTGGCGGCAGGGAATGACGGTCTGGACGCTTATCTGGCCCGCGATCAGTCGAAACCATTTGGCCTAGGGGACCGCTTGAGCCGCGTAGCTCTTGTCCCGTCTTCTTCTTCTTCGTCTTCGCAACTCCCGATGGTGGTATGGACCGCGCATCACAGCTTGTACGACGGCTTCTCGGTATCCCTGCTTACGGCCGCCCTTGACTCTGCGCTGAGGACGGCGTGGGATGACGTGGCCGCACAAAGGGCTGACTTCCGTCAATACATCAGATACATAGCCGATACCGACTCAACCGCTGCGCGTGAGTACTGGGAAGGTCAATTTAACCACAAGAGTTTCGCGGCGTTCCCACCAGTTCTAGACAATATGGGGAACAGAGAGACGACGACGACGACGACGACAACAACAACAACAACAACAACAACAACGGTGCAACCTCGTCGTCGTGAAGTTGTGGTGGAAACCATTCCATACGCGCACAAACTCAGAACGGTCACGGCCTCGTCCGTCATTCGAGCCGCGTGGGCACTCACTCTGGCGCGCTATACCGGTTCGACCGATGTGGTGTTTGGGGCAACCGTGTCTGGCCGCGAGGCCGCTGTGCCGAACATGGCCGACATCATCGGGCCAGTATTTTCCACGGTACCGGTTGCAGCGAGCGTAGACTATGCCAAGAGCATACAGGAACTGGTCGAAAGCATGCATAGTCAAGCCGTCGGCATGATCGAGTTCCAACACCTCGGGATTCAGAACATCGCTCGGTGCGGACACGCAGCCGCTGCAGCCGTCGGACAAGTCCGCAACCTGATTATCATCCAGCCGGCGTCGTTTGGGGACGACGGACAAGCCAACAACAACTCCCTAGTTAAGCACCGCTTCGCTGACCCCAACACAACCGAGGCGCACACGTACCCCGTGGTCGTCGAGTGCGACATCACCTCGACGGGGCTTCATGTCCATGCATCATGTGAGCACCATGAGCTGGCAGCAGGAGCTGGGGAACTTGGGCGCATCATCGGCGTCTTTGCAGGCTTGCTCGGACAGATGTCACAGGCGGCACCTGCGACGAGCATTTCGGCGCTGTTACGACGGCACCAGCCCGACCTCGATGCCTTGCACTCTTGGAATGCCCAAGTGCCGCCCGCTGCTGAGAAGTGCATCCATCAAGCCATCCCATTCGAGGTCCGAGGGCCACAGCTTGCCGTCCGGGCATGGGATGGAGACGTTACCTACCGGGACTTGGATGCTTTATCAACGCGACTTGCGCACCGCCTCGTCCGCATGGGCGTAGGTCAGGACAGGCTCGTGCCACTATGCTTTCACAAGTCGCTTTGGGCGGTCGTCACCGTTCTTGCCGTCATGAAGGCGGGCGGCGCCCCTGTGTTTCTCAATCCGGACCTGTCTCCAGACAAGCTTGCCGATCTTGTTGACTTTGTTGATTCCGACCTTCTCCTGACGTCAGCTCAAGCGCTGCCGCAGCGACGAAATATGGCCAACGACTCGAAGCCCGTGGCGAAGAACATAGTCGACATTGACGCCGGATTTGTGCAAGGACTCGCGGACGGTGATGACGACTTGGAGCCCTCAACACTGCCAGAGATGCAGCCACATAACCTGGGGTTCGGCGTCTTTACATCAGGCACCACGGGCGTGCCCAAATGCATTCTCCTGGAGCACCGCAATCTCATGACGGCCGCTTGCTTGTATCGAGAGAACGACGAGTTCCGGCCGGGAGCAAGGGTGCTGCAGTTCGCATCATACGCGTTCGACGTCTCGGTCAAAGACATGCTTGGAACGCTACTTTACGGGTGCGAGCTGTACATACCGTCAGAAGAAGACCGCATGAACAACCTGGTCCAGTATATGCAGACGCATTGCATCACACAGGCCATGTTGACTCCCACGATTGCCGGTCTGTTTGGGCCAAGTGACGTACCCAGCCTCCAAGTGCTGGCCTTGATCGGTGAGAAGCTGACGGTCGAGAACATGGAAACCTGGGCACAAGCCGTGCATCTGATCAACTCTTACGGTCCTGCCGAGACAACAGTCCAGTCTGTATGCAACAGTGGGCTCGCGGCCGACACGGACCCACGCAACATTGGCCGCGCACTGGGCTGCAATGCCTGGCTTGTTGACCCCCGCGATCACAACCTGCTGGTTCCGATCGGCGCCGTGGGTGAAGTTGTTATTGAAGGGCCAATCGTCTCGCGGGGCTATCTCAAGAATGTTGACAAGACGGCCGCCGCTTTCATTTCGCCGCCAGATTGGCTGCCTGCTGCGCGGCGAAACAATAATACCAAAAACCGCCTGTATAAGACGGGCGACCTGGCGCGCCTCGGTTCCGACGGGAGCCTGACCATCCTCGGCCGCGACGATGCACAGGTCAAGCTCCACGGGCAGCGTATCGAGCTCGAAGAGGTCGAGTTCCGCCTCAAGCGCCAGCTGCCCACATGTGTCGGCGTCGTCGTCGAGATGGTGTCGCCAAAGGGCGGTAGTGGTGGTGGTGGTGGTGATAGCAGCCTGCTTGCGGCCTTCTTGCACGACAAGACTATACCGGTTGATCATCACGATCACGACTACGAGTTGGGATTCGTTGATCATCGCTCGTCCAAAGTTCTACGAGACCTGGATATTGGTCAGGTGAGTAGAGCCTTGGCCGAGACCTTGCCTCCCTACATGCTGCCTACTGTCTTTCTAGCCATTCCACGCATCCCCCTGTTGCTATCGGCCAAGACCAACCGGAAGCTCCTGCGCGCTCTGTACGCCAACACCGAGCCCGCCACGCTGGCAAGACTGTCGTTTGCCTCCCTAGTGGCCGGGGATGGCGCGAAGTTGCAGCTTGTCCAACAGCAGCCCTCGTCGGTAACCAACAAGCTCAAGCGGCTCCGGGCCGTCGTTGCCCAGGTCCTGCGCTTGAACGAATCCGCTGTCGCGCTCAATAAGAGTTTCCAGGAGCTAGGCGGCGACTCCATCACAGCTATGCGACTGGTGTCGGTAGCGCGGGCGCAGGGCATCGGCCTGACTGTAATGGATATTCTGCGGCGTGCGACAATCGCGCACCTGGACGGTGTCGCGGCCGACCTTGATGACCCTGCCTCTGCAAGCATGTCTGGGCAGCGGTCCACTTTGGCAACGTTCGATCTGGTCAAGGATGACGTTGATGATCCGAACCGCCTTGTGGCGGAGGTTGCTGCCCAGTGTGGAGTTTTGCCCACCTTGGTCGAGGACGTATACCCGTGCACACCGTTGCAGGAGGCATTGATGGCCCTGTCCATTCACCAGGCTGGCGACTACGTAGCGCACCGGCGCTTCCAGCTGCCCGAAAACGTGGAGTTCCCCCGGCTGATGGTCGCTTTGGACGCCGTGGCCCAACGCGTCCCGACTTTACGTTCGCGTATTGTCCAGATGGGAAGGGGGTCCGGGCTCTACCAAGTGGTTATCCGAGGCCAAATTCCTATTGCTCAAGACGACGTGGGCAATACCAAACCTATGATGGGACTGGGGGAGGCCTTGAATCGCTTCGCCGTGGACCGGCAACGGAAAGTTCTCACCTGGGTCTCGCACCACGCAACATACGATGAAGTCTCGGCCACCATGTTCCTGAAGCTGGTAAATCGAGTCTACCAAGGCAGGCCACTCGTGGGCCCGTTCTCTCCTGCAGACTACCGCCTCTTTATCCAGCACATTGCACAACTGTCCCTGGAATCCTCACAGCAATTCTGGTCGAACCAGCTGGCCGACGCCAGTCCGGGTACCTTCCCGTTCCATGCTGCGAGCAGTTCGATGTATGAAGTTATTAAGGTCACTGGGCGATTCCGCACTACCGCGGTTTTGGCCAAGCCTCCCACGCAGGCCGCGATCCGAGCTGCTTGGGCCATCGTGCTGGCTGCGCACACGGCGTCGGACGACGTTGTCTTCGGCACCATCCTCTCGGGCCGCGACGCCCCCGTTGAGGGTGTCGACCGCATGGTGGGACCTACCATCGCCACGATGCCGATCCGGGTGCGCATCAATGGCTGGGAGACGACTGCGGCGCTGGTGGAGCGACTGCAGGCCCAGGCCACGGACATGATTCCGCACCAGCAGTTCGGTCTACAGCGCATCCGCCACATTAGCGACGAAGCCCGGCACGCTTGCGATTTCCGCAACCTGCTGGTCATCCATCCACCGGTTGACGAAGAGGAGGAAGAGGAGGGACGTGAGAGGGATCCGGCTGTTCTGAAGGTGGACGATGCCTATGCGGCGACGTTGCCCATGAACACGTACCCTCTAGTGTTGGAGCTGCATCTACCCGGCGGCGGCGGCGGCGGCGCTGACGACGGCCATGAATACGCCCTGGACGTGTCCTTTGACCCCTCCATAATTGATGCGACGCAGACAGAACGTGCCGTGCGGCAGTTCCAACACGTGCTTGCGCAGCTGCTGTTGTCACAAGAACCTCCGCATACTACGGGGAGAAGTCCCCATGAGCGGCTGAGAAAGGTAATAGACATCGAGGTCATCTCCCCCGCCGATCGCGAGGAGCTCTGGCGCTGGAACGCCCATGTACCGGCGACAGTCGAGGATAGCCTTCACAGTCTCATACACAAGAAGAGCCAAGCGGCTCCCGACGCCGAGGCCGTCCTCGCGTGGGACGGTCGCTTGACGTATGCCGAACTCGACCAAGCTTCGTCAGCTCTGGCACATGAGATCCTGGCCCGGGATGATAGCATCGGCTCCTTTGTCGCGCTCTGCTTCGAAAAGTCCGTCTGGGTTGCCGTGGCCATTCTGGCGGTGCTGAAGGCCGGCAAGGCTTTTGCTTTCCTTGACCCTGCCTACCCTGTCGACCGGCTCCGCCATATAACGTCACTTCTCGATCCCGTACTGGCCATCGCGTCCCTTACATATCTGGAGACCTGTCGAGGTCTGGTATCCAACACCATGGTGCTTGGTCCAGGCTCCCAGACGACGACTGCGGCCGTTGTCAATCCCCCAGCTGTTACAGTCCGACCCTCCGATCCCGTCTGCGCCGTCTTCAGCTCCGGGACCACGGGCGTGCCCAAGGGGGCCATCCTTTCGCACCGGTCGTATGTGACAAGCAACCTGCGGCATGCCCGTATCACTTCGCTGGACATGACGTCGCGCGTGCTGCAGTTCGCCTCGTGCAGCTTCGACGCCAGCGTGTTCGAGGTCCTGACCCCGCTCATGATGGGCGGCTGCGTGTGCATCCCGCACGAGGCCAACCGCAACAGCGACATTGATGTCGAGATCCGCCGCATGCGCGTCAACTGGGCCTTTTTCACGCCGACGTTCGCGGCGCTGCTTGAACCCGAGCGTATGCCGACCCTGAAGACGATCGTCCTCGGCGGTGAGGCTGTCAGCGTGCAGCTTGTTAAGACATGGAGCCGACAGGTTTCTCTTCATATTGGTATGCTCCAACGCTCCCTTGCTTGTTATTTCTTTTGGCCGTGTGACAATGCTTGCTAACCTGTTTGCTCTTACCCTTTGCTCCATCAAGCCTACGGACCCAGCGAATGCAGCGTTTTCAGCACCTTCACGGATCCCATCGACGAGAACGCGTCGCCCCTGAACATCGGAAAAGCATGCAGCGGCGCCTTGTGGATCGTGGACCCGACCAATATCGACCGACTGGTTCCCATCGGGGCACCGGGCGAGCTGTTGCTAGAGGGCCCCAACATTGGCGAGGGCTACATGAAGAACGAGACGCAGACCAAGGCAGCCTTTCTGGAGCAAGCACCGACCTGGTTTGCTCGTGACGACTCGACGACGACGACGGCGACTCCTCATGGCCACAAGTTCTACCGCACCGGAGACATTGTTAAGTATGATACAAACGGCTCGCTCGTCTGGGTGGGACGCAAAGATAACCAAGCCAAGATTCGGGGCCAGCGCGTGGAACTGACCGAGATTGAGAACCACTTGTCCCCTGTTCCAGACCTGGGCCACGTCATCGTCATGATACCCACCGCAGGGCGACTCCGCAATCGTCTCGCGGCCGTCTTTTGCGGAGAGAAGTACACGCCTTTCCAACAAGAAGATGATCGACAACGACGGGCGGCGGGAACGGCAGCAGCAGCAGCAGCAGGAGCAGGTGGAGGAGGAGGAGGAGGAGGAGGAGGAGGAGGAGGAGGAGGAGGAGGAGGCTTAACCTTACTAGACAGGGACGACTCGCGAGAGACGGCGCAGCGCATCATCGACACGGCAAGGGAGACGCTGTCGGCCGTGCTGCCGGGCCACATGATACCCAACTTTTGGGTCCCTGTCGAGGCTCTCCCGGTCCTTCCGTCAGGGAAACTGAACAGAAAGTATGTGATGGCGTGGTTGGAGAGCCTGGACGAGCAAGCGTGGGCTCGGCTCCTGTCTTTTGCGGCGGATGCGGACAACGCCGCGCAGGGCGAGGACGACGGCGACGGCGACGAGATCCTGACAGACAAAGAGCGTTCCCTACGCCTATTGTGGCACCAGGTCCTCAACATCGGCATCGAGGCCATCCACAGCCGTAGCGCCTTCCTCCAGCTCGGCGGCGACTCCATCTCGGCCATGCAGCTCGTGTCCAGTGCCGGAGCTGCGGGTCTGCGTCTCACCGTGCAAGATGTCACAAAGGCGCGGAATTTAAGAGAGATGGCAAACGCAGCAACGCCTCGAAACCTCGCCGGCGGCCAGCAGATCCCAGGTGCTGCGGCGGGCCTGAACGACAACGCAGACTCGGCGGTCGAAGATGTCCTCTTTGAGCTGTCGCCGATCCAGAGGCTCTATTTCCGCATCACGCCCGCTGGGAACAATGCCTTTGATCAGAGCATGTTGCTCAAACTAACCACAAGAGTGCATGTTTCTACCCTGTCGAATGCCCTGCAGACGCTGGTGAAGCACCATGCACAGCTCCGTGCTCGCTACACGCATGACTCGGGATCGTGGAGGTGAGTTTTTCTCTATTTTTTTTTTTTTTCTTCTTTTTTTTCCCTTCCTTAGAACCGTTCAGCAAAAGCACAAGTAACTGATAATTAACAGACAATATATTTCCAAGTTCGACCCTACGCAACTAATCCTACGTGTACATAACATCCATGACACTGCGAGCATCCCACGCATCGTTTCGGAGTCCCAACTTCGCCTGGACTTCCAGAAAGGTCCAACTTTTGCAGCAGAACTGATTGAGACACGGAACGACCAGTATTTGTTCCTGATTGCTCACCACTTGTCGATCGACCTCGTGTCCTGGCGGGTGATTTTGCAGGACCTTGAGGATCTCGTTGTAGGCCCAGCCGATTCCTTGCCTAGATCATCCATGTCATTTCAGACCTGGGTCGCTCGACAGGCCGAGTACTGTCAGCAACTGGAGCCCTCTGTCTTCCTGCAGCAGCAGCAGCGCCTCCAAGCCTTCGACGCTGCGGAATATTGGGGCCTTGAGCATGGGTTTAGCAATACCTCCTCGGACGTCAGTCAACAGAGCTTTGTATTGGACAAGGCCACCTCGTCATCGCTTCTGCGCGATTCCAACACGGCCTTGGCCACTAAGCCTGTCGATATATTCCTCGCTGCCGTCGCCACCTCTTTCGCCCGGGTTTTCCTTGACCGGGACCCCCCCACTGTTTTCCTCGAGGGCCACGGCCGTGAGCCGTGGAGTGCGTCCATCGAAATTCTCCGTACGGTGGGCTGGTTCACGACCTTGTTCCCCGTGTCGCTGGACCGAGACGAGGCACGCGATATGACCACGGCGATCCGCTTCGCCAAGGACCGACGCAACCGGTTCCTGGACAACGGTTTCGCCACCTTTACCTGCAGCCAGTTACTACCACCATCGTCCCCGGAGACATCTGCTTCTTCTTCTTCTTCTTCTTCTTCTTCTTCTTCTGCTGCTGCCGCTGCTCCCGGAGCGCCCGTGTCTGAGATTACGCTCAACTTCGCCGGCCACTTTGCCGAGCTGGAAAACGAGAATGGGCTCTTCAAGGCTGCCGGCATTGATCTGTCGGCCCAGGACAAGACGTCGTCGCAGGACCGCTTCTCCCTCTTTGGTATTGAAGTGGGTGTCCACCAGGGTGAAATTCACTTCGATATATCGTACCACAGCCGGTCACAGAAGCGCGACCTCATTACCCGCTGGATCGACGGCTGCAAATCCGCCCTGCAAGAAGCTGCTGCCATGTTGCCCACCTTGCCGCGAACTTACACAGACGGCGATTTCCCGTTGCTACAACTGTCGAGCGACGAGGAGCTGGATATCTTGTTGACCGACACCTTGCCGTCGCTTGCCATCAACATTGGCAACACGCATGACATCTTCAGGTGCACCCCCACTCAGCTCGACATGCTGGACACAGAGGAGAAGGTCATCGGGCACCACATGACGCAACTCGACTTTGAGGTCACCGGCACTACGTCTGGTGGGAGCATTGACCCGATCCGTCTTGGCGAGGCGTTTGTAACGCTTGTTGCCCGCCATCCAATACTGCGGACAGTGTTTGTGCCGACCAAGTCCTCCGGATTTGTACAAGTCGTACTCAACCGTCACACTCCGACAATTTCGCATGTCAAGGTCAATGTGAACCAAGAGTTCAGCGGTGCAGCGCCACCCACAGACAAGGTCTATCAGAAACTCCAACGCGGCGAGCCGCCCTATCATCTCACTCTCTACCATCTTGTAGCCCAGGACAAGGTCTTTCTGTCCTGGGAGCTTAGCCACGCCTTGCTAGACGGGAATTCGGTTGCCATCCTCCTCCGGGACTGGAACCTCGCCTACGTGGGCCAACTGCCTGCTGGGATTGCACCCAGCTTCCAGAACTTGGTTCGTTACACGGCGCACCGCGCGTCAGGGCCGGCCTTGGCGTACTGGGCACAGCAGCTCACGGGAATCCAGCCCAGTCTCCTCCCTCTAGCCCCCCACCCAACGGGTACACGCCGCCAGCAGCGCTTTATCCCGCTGCGACTGCCCACGCTAGATGCGCTGCAGAGGTTCTGCCAAGACACCGTTATCACCGTGCCCAGCCTCATGCACGCAGTTTGGGCCGTCGCGCTACGCCGGGCGCTGCCAGGCTCGCCGGACGTCGTATTCGGATACCTCGTGTCAGGCCGCGACGTGCCGCTCGTCGACGGCATCGGCAATGCGGCCGGCCCCTACTTCAACACGGTCCTGTCGCGGTACAATCTCAGCACAATAACGACGCCGACGCTCGGCGACGTCCTGCGCACCGTGCAGGCCGCGATGACGGCGCGGCTGCCGTTCCAGAATTTCTCATGGCCTGAGGTGCGAGAGCGACTCGCCGGGGTCCTAGACCCGCCCCTGCCGGCTGGACCGGTCTACAATACCATCATCAACATCCACCGCTTCGCGGCGCTGGACGGCAGCGGCGTTGAGAGCCAGATAAGATTCGAAGCGAAACAGGGGTATGATCCGCTAGCGGTAAGTTTAAGTTGGTTCTTGCTTGGTTGTTGTCGTTTTTGTTGAAGAAGAAGGAGAAGAAGAAGAAGAGCTAACACAGTGATATATAGCATGATATGGAGCTGACAGGGAAGATCGATACGGAGGAGATCAGGCTGGCTCTTGTGTATTGGAGCACGAGCTTCACGGATGAGTTTGCTTCGGCTTTGGCGGCGGCAGTGGAGCATATTGTGTGGGAGATGTTGTCTAATTTGAATTCGCCTGTGGAGGGCTCTAAATGAGTGCCTTGAGACCTAGATTTATGTTCGTAATGGGACCCCGTTTAGGGGATATTGGAATACGAATGTAGACCAGAAAAGGCAGTCCAATGTATATTATGCACGCGACTCTACGCAGGTTCAACAGATATCCAGGGAGAGCTGTGACGCAACCGCTGCAACAGAAGGAATCATCAATGGCATGCTTCAGGGGAATTCCTCACGTGGCCCACTTCAGGAGAGGTCTATAAAGACTCTTGGTCCTGCTCTCGAGAGAGTCTTTATTCCCTCTTCCCTCTTCTTCCCTCTTCATTGCTGCCCGGCCCAGCGGCTTACGTAAGACAACAGCTCCAAGCAGCCCTAAAGACACCCAGGTCTACTTCCCAATAATGAACCTAAGGATCGCAAGCACAAAGGCAGTTTCAACTGTACAAGCCTTCTTTGACGGCAACCCGGACGTGGCTTTCGTTCGCTTTGTCGTCGTGGACTACGCGGCGGTGCTCCGCGTGTCCGTCATGCCTAAAAAGGCCACGCTGCAAGTGGCTGCCGACGGGTCCTTCAACGCGAACATGTCTTTGTTCGTCGTGGGTATCACGGCGTTCGACACGGCAAACCTGGAGGCGCTCCAGCTTGGAGTCGACAAGATCGTGCCGGACTGGGCCACGTTAAAAGTGTGCTCCTTCTATCCGAGCCACGCCATCGTCATGTGCGCCGTCTGGGAAGCAGGTAAAGCGGAACAAAGCGACGACGACAACGACGACGACGGATTCGGCCTGTGTCCAAGGAGTATCCTGGCGAAGCAGGTGCAGCGTGCCCAGAGCGCTGCAGGCCAAGACATCCTGGTCGGCCTAGAGCTCGAGTTCCTCCTGTACAAGCCAGGTGCCACCGACTTCACGCGGCCGGCGACAGCCCGCCCGAACTTTAACTCGACGTTCCTGTATGACCAAGCCCTGACGCGCGTGCTTGATGACATCGCCCAGACGCTGGCTCGCTCTGACATTGACATCCTCAAGTACCACCCGGAAGGCATGGGGCCAGGTCTCTTTGAAATTGTCCTGCCCCCGTACGCGCCCTTGCAGGCCGCAGACGCCGCCGTCTACTGCCGCGAAGCCATCAAGACGGTGGCAAGGCGCCACGGGTACGAGGCGACCATGTGCCCGTTCCCGTTTGAGCAGGGCGATTTATATCAGTGCCTCCACGCAAGCGTTTCAGTCTCCGACACGGCGACCGCTGACTATTTCCTATCCGGTGTGCTTGGCAATCTAGCCGCTATCGGGGCCTTTGCCATGCCCAGCGTGCTCCAGAGCGACCGGCGCCTTGCTTGCGACACCACCAAACAGCTGGTGCGCTGGGGGCGCGACAACAAGTCATGCGCGGTGCGGGAGCGGCGGCCGGGCCTGTGGGAGATGCGCTTCTCGGACGCGGCCATGAACCCGTATCTGGCCTTTGCGGCCCTGATCACGGCCGGCGTGGCCGGCGTCGAGAGCCGGAGGGAGCTGACGGTGAAGCCACTGCCACACATGTCGTTGAACCCGCTCGAAACGCTCTCCAAGGACGAGCTATGCATCACGGACTCGATTCCTGCTTCGCTGGACGGTCGGCTTGCGCGGCTTGCGAATGATGATGTCTTGAGGGCCGCGTTGGGTTCGCGATTGGTGGACGAGTTTGTGAGATTGAAGAGGTGCGAAATCAAGGCCGCGAGCCGAATGACGGTGGCCGAGATCAATGAGCGGCTCAGACTGATCTTTTAGTTAATACTCTTGGTCAAGCTGCTGCATTTACCAGCTGAATTTAGCTTACATAGAACCCTTTCACTGCAACCTTCCCTAAGGGATATCCCACCCAGGTGGTCAGTTGAACAGAATTCTCTAAACCCGCTTGTCAGGCAGGGGAGAGAATAGCTTTCATTTAACTTAAAACTCCCCCCTAAAAACCGATCTTATTGTGATTGAATAAATTTGGTGCCGTCGCAAAATTAGTAGATTAGTTCTAGTTCTCTCATAACTATGTTTTTAGCACAAGAGCGTTTTAGATGAGAATGATGTAGTATCACGTGCTATATTACTAATATAGGAGATTCCATCAGTAATTTCGGATATTTCCGGAGCAACAATAGAGTCAGTGAGTGCTTAGTAAGCGGTAAGTAAGCATCTGGGGCGTGCACATTAAGCACTCAGTGAGTGGCCCGTATCGCTGAGGATAAGTCAGATGTTACCCTTACAGAAGCGGCGGCTACTGCTTCATGCGGGGAAGCCCCGATAAGGAAAGGTTGCGGAGCGCGGAGAACCGATGGTCACGTTGTAAACCGACTACTGTATACTGTGTATAGTGCAGGTATTTATGCATTATAATCCACCTCGGGAGCTAATCTACCTAGTTCGAAAATTAAAGGCTGCTAATATACAACGGTCTAGTCTAACAACACCTCGTGCTAACCATATCACCAACAAATAAAGGTATGAATGAAACTATGGATAATTTTCGTGTCAAATTGCCTTGAAACGCCACCGTACTGTATTAGCCACCAACTGGGCATATAACATATCATTTTCAAAAGAACAAGAAAAAAGGGGGCCTATCCTGGGGAGGTCGGGTTACTCGTTGACCCTACCAGATATTCAGGAGGCACCTTTGGCACCTGTGGTGAGTTCGCCGTCTGAGCAATCGCCCGATTCTGCGCGCGGATTAGCTCGCGCTGTCGTTCTTTCTCCCGGCTAGCAGCTGCACCGCCAGTAAGCCGCCTCATTCCGCTCCGGATCATGGACTCCAGCGATGAAGCTCCATCCATGGCACTACGAGATGGACTAATCAAATGGGGCACAGACTGCTTATTGGTCGGCAGACGTTCATCAAAATCGTACAGGCCGTCATCCACTTCGTCATCGGACAAAAAGGCCGGTTCGTGAATGCCAATAGTCGGACTAGCAAACTGTGCGCTCGATGAGGTTGGGGAGAAAATATGATTCGCTGGGGAGGTAACTGAACGGGTGTGGGATACAGGGCGAAGTGTTTGGATAGACGAATGCGGTGTCGAGGTGCTTGCAGAATGTATTCCAATGCTGTCAAATCGCATATTCGAGGGCCGAGATTCAGCTAACCCATTATGAAAAGATGATGTCGAAGCAGTTCGCGCTAACGACTTGCGCAGGATTGGAGCTGTTTGTTGATCATAAAGACTGGCGTTGGTATCAGCGTAATTACTAGAGAACCCGCGCAGCGTTGAGTCCGGCATAGCGTCGATAACCGGGTTGGATGCTTCTGTCTCCTCAAAGAAGTCGTCCAAGCTGTCTAGCTTTTGAACAATATCGCCAATGTTACCATCCGTCTGTGTATCGATTGATTTCATAGTATCAGCCCGCATGGGGAAAAAAGTATCGTTGTATTCGTCTGCATGGAATTCCACCTCAGATGTGGCTGTCTCTTGCACCTCCATGCGGTCAACTTCAGCACAAGTATAGAACACCGCATGCACATTATGTCGTGTGACGCCCGATTGCGTAGCCGGCATTGGAATAGACCACCCCGTAGGTTCTGGTATCCCATAAAGGCTTTGAATGCGTTCATATTCTTTCCTAATCGCCCGTGATGATGATGAGGATGCCATACTCATTCGAAGGTGATGTCGCTCCATTGGGTTACCAGAGACAGTCATGATATGGTCCATGACTTGCAAAGCCTGAGGGCAGAGTTCAGTTTGAAGAAGTCGGAGAAGTGGTGATATTAAATCAGGCCCATGAGACGACACTTCCGGGCGTCGCATGTCTATGTCAGGAATGATAACGCATAGTATCTTCATAATCTTAATGCGGAACCAATCCGTTGCATTCGTTAGCAAACCCATGAGGAAAATCAAACTCTGAACATCTTGCTGAGGAAAGTAATAAGCCCGGATTTCGCTGATAATGTGGTTCAAGAAGTCATTTTCTGATTTGTACTGTCCATTTGCAAACCCCAGAAGGGAGGCTGCCAGACGTGGACAACTTTCACCTTCAGCTACTCGAGCCAGTAATGTCGCACGCGCAAGAGTTTTTGGATCCTCCACGACTGGATCGAATTGATGCAGAAAATGGGACAGATTCGCAAGAATCGTGAATAGAAGTCGACTGCCATCTCCAATAAGTTCATTATTCGGAAGACCACTCAGGCGGTGTAGCACGTCCAGCGTGCGATTAAGCGACTGTGAAGACTTCAGGCCTTTGTAGACCAAGTTTTGGATGCCATCAAAACCACCTTCCCACTTAGGTGGCTGGCCCTTAATGAGTTCAGTGGCTACCATAGGATCACCCATATCGACCCTGTCCAGAAACTTTTCGAGCATTCCGGTGCTTTCAATGAACTCCGTCTCATGAATAGTATTTAAACAAGCACAAGTAGTCCAAAACAGTTGCGGGTAACGCAGAAGATCTGCTGGAGCCAAAGAGCTAATAATAATTTTTAACGTGGTCAGAATCTCCATGGAGAAGGTTCTATAATCTGCCTCTTCGTCCGCGATGGTGTTTGACAGTCGAGCTAGCATATCGGCGAGCATTCTAGAGTCGAGGGATGTAGATATACATCGGAATACCTGGAAGGAACGACAGGCAAGATGCCGTACGGGGCATGAGGTAGCCCAGTTCAGCGCCTCTTTTGCCCAAAGGTCATTTATACCTTCATAAGCGAGGCTGAAAAAATCGACCACTCTGCAAGTAACGCTAGACATGGATGTAGGGACACGGCTGTCGTCATTATTATCCTCTTTATCATTGTTATCTTCATACTCCCAGACGACTTTGGGATCGCTTTTGCGGATAGATTCCACAAAGTCTTCGATTGATTGCCGGCTTCCAGCTGGCTCGTTATCCTCAATCTTGGCAGCGATGAGCTCGTGGATCAGATGAACAAGCATTTCTCGAGCTTGTTCTTGCACTGTAAGTGTGTAATGGTCCCAGAGGATGAGAACGACATGCAGTAGCTTGACGACATCTTGGAGATGGAGCGTGACAGGAGCAACCATTAAATCAACGAGGAAGATAAGTGCAACCTGGCCAAGAGAGAGGCCGGCCTGCTTGTTGCCCACTGGAAGCACAGTTCCGAGGTCAGCGACGTATGGTAGACCTTTAATATCCGGCGGTGCTGGCGTGATGTCTTTCCGTTCTTGGACCATGTTTTTCGGGACAACTTGCATTAGGAAGAACTCAATCACCTTCGACCCAGCAGGAGTTCCTGATAGAAATACAACCACTTGTTTGGCATAATCCACAAAGTTTTGTTCCTTGCGCTCCAGGCAAAGACTAATAATGAAGTCAAGTACTAACTGTACATTTCCCCCATGGGGCCCTGTGGCTAGCGCCTGCCACAAAGCTTGGACCTCGTTGGGTAGGATGGTGCTAGATCGGATGGTGATCTCGAAGAGATTGGCTAGAAGCATGTATGATTTGGCCGTAGGACCACCATTTGGATCAACCTGTAGTTCTATAGTCTGCACCCAAGGAAGTATTGCAGCCACCATATTGCGCTGGCTGTCAGGACGCAGATTCTTAAAGTGCAACGAAAATTCGGAGAAGAGGGTGAAGGCTAGATCAGAATGCTGCTGTGCTAATCGCTTGGATGTCTCGAACTGAGCTAGTTTGTAGACTGCAGTAGTCTTGTCAGATATGCTGATGTCGAAGTCTTGGAGCCTAGAGTTTTTCTGCTGACGCTCCTCCAATATTCGGAGAAGTTTAGCAGACTTCATCCTAATCTCCCTTTTAGGACTACCTAGAGTGACTAAAACAGCCCCCAAAATCCTCCAGAAACCGAGAGGATAGTCTGTGTGTTCAGTCAGAACCTTGGTTACAACCTCAAAGTAGCTCTCCAAAGCTTTTGGCCGCTCAGTAACATAGCACATCTCGATAGACCGCTCTAGCAAGTATGAGTGTTCCTTGTTGTGAATGATCAAATTCTTGAGAGCACGCCTGCCAATGGCATGCCACTTGTCACTGATCGTATTGAAAATAATGTCGATCCAAGAGAGCATCCGTCCGACATCAAATTGAAGAATAGAACCACTTTCCGTAGTGATGCTGATTGGTCCCGCCTGCAAAAATTAGCCTGGATAAAACATGACAGAGGGACATTACTTACACAGAGGGAGGCCATCGCACCAAGGGCTGCTGCTCTCAGGTTTTTCTTTTCGATTTCCATTGCTGCAGCTGTGTTGCGTAGTTCCCCCCCTGATTCACGACGTTGTGCAATGGCAAGTTTTCGCATGTTATCTTCTCTTTGAGAGATCTGAGATTGATTCGGCGAGTATCCACACCAGTCTTCCATTAGAGAGAATGCAGACTTGCGAGATTCAAAGGAAATCCAACGAGAGGGATCTTTGGTACGATTCACACCTTCAAAAAGCTCTTCCATGAGCCCACAGTAGTGAAACCGCAACCGTTGGAATTCCCAGTCATTTTGAACCTCCGCGTCACTCAAGAATATCCGCAGGTCTTTTGTGTAGGTAACAAGATTGTTGACGATCCAGTCGTCATTGTATACCTCGGGTTCTTTCAGAAACTTCGACGTGAGCTTATACACATGAGTCACCTCCGTCCGCAACCTATCTGTTTTGCGATTGCGACGTGGGCTGCTCGGGGTTCGGTAATGCGTGCCGATTCGAATCTTTGCCTCCTCGTTACAAGTCGTGACAGCGTACTGTAGTGACTCGAGCAGTGTCCGATAAAGATTCTTGTTAATCGAACCCAAGGCGATCACGATGGCGTTGCGGATTGAAGCCCGCTCGGCGGAAAGTAGTGGAATAACAAAAGCAAAGAGACTTCTAGCTGACCCTATTTTGTCTTGGGACTGTGGTCCCTTCGATGTCTTCCGAGCGTGCTGGGCATTGGCTAATTGGCTTTGGGACTGTGCACCGACACTATTAAGTGTGGTGCAGGCCATAACCAGGTATAGTTTCCACTGTTCGATCAAAATCTCGGCGGTCATATTATTTCTGCCCAGCGCGCGAGCCTGCATGGCATCCACGGGGGCATAATGAGGATGTTGGGGACTCTCAGCAAGTGCTGTAATGGCTTTGTGCATATGGACAAGTCTTGCACAGACAATTTCTCGTCCAAGAGTGATAGCAAACGGACATGTCTCAAAGCTTATACGGATAATATTCGGGAATACCTTTGCCCAAAGGGTGGAATCGTATGAGACCTCGCTACTGCAAAGTTCGATTAAAGTATTATGAGAAGCACTTCTTCGCTTGCCTTTCTGGATGCGGCTTCTCTCCGCCACAGTGAGCTGTTCATCGTTGACATCCAATATTTGCTGAGAGTCTGCTTCAAGTATCCTTATGATTCTTGTGTTTTCTTTGCCCAAGGCTCTATCAAATTCAGTGATGAGCCGAAGTACTGTAATGGCGAAAGCCCGGACCCTTCGTGACTGCGAACACAAGAAAAATAGACCATGAGATTCGATCTCCTCCACCTGGGCTAGAACACTAGACAAATCGAGTTGTAGCGCCCGGCTTCCAGAACCGGTCTTATCCCCAGATTCGGTGGAGGCACCTTTTGTCTTTTGCTTGATTTCCTCTATCCATATTCTTAGTAGTTCAACATAGAGCCTCAGCGTTGACTCAATATGACCTGGGCCAAGCATTCCCTCGTCAGACATTGTAGAATACCTGGCATCAAAGTTAAAGATAAACCTTGCGAAGCCTATGGTAACTTGCTGTGCATGTGACTGTCGTGCAATCGCCTTCAGGGACTCGGCTGACGAAAATGCAATGTTTGATTGAACATGGGCAGTCCCCGTACATAGTAAATTGATCAATGAATTGAACGGAATATGATCGGACAAGCAACGGGGGAGTGCTTGGACGGCAACATGAAGCAGATCATAGAATCCTTGTCGCTGGTCTAAGGCGCTGAGATGGTCATCACGCCTTCCGAAGCTGAATGCTTCTGTTATCGGAGTCTTAGGTGTCACTCCGCCAAATTTCTCGTCTAAAGCAGCCTGGCCTCCAAAAGTATTGTCGCACAAGATGGTTATATTCCCTAATATCTCACAGAATCGAATATAGTGGTCCCTAACGTTATCGCTGAGCCTTGACGTATTAACTGGAAGCGAAGATGCTTGATCCGGCGTTTCCAAGCTGCCTTGTAGTCGAGGATCTAAGAGATACTGAGAACGAAGCAAGCTCGTTGAAGCCGAAAGGTCGGTAAAGGGGTTTGGAATAGACCCTGTAGGGAACGGAGGACATAGCTGATCGCAGTTCTCAAGGTCTGTCACAATTGCAAGAAATGACCTGATACCAATCACCACTTTTTCCGGCTCCATTTGCTCAATCTTCATATCCTTTCCGGATGATGTAAAATGATCCGAATTGATCATAGGAAAGATAATATTCCGGAAACATACATCTGGATGCTTGAATCCAATCATTCGTATCAGCTGGATGAGAGGCTCTGCTACTGCTGATTCGGTACTTAGATATGTCCTCTTTCCTGTTGGCAGCGCTATCCTAGTTACCTCCTCCACCTTTCGAAGTGTGACGGTTGGAGAGTCTGAGTAACGGAAGAAATAAGTCCACACTAGGCGGCACATAGCTTGAAGGGCAGGACCTCTCGTAGGACGATCCTTCAATTTAGCGGGCAGGGATTGAATTACTGAAAGCCATTGGGATGAGAAGTTCTCCTTTGTAGACAAGCACAACAAAAGAACATGGAGGGGGAAAGCAGCAGTCCAATGACGAGGTTTTGTCAACATGTGCGGGAGGCGAGAGTGAACCATGTCAAGGAATTCCTTCCACTTGGGAAGAGTCAGGTCACAGTTAGGATTAGCTGCAACGGGGAGCAGTAGCCTCTCGAAGATATTGCAATATGTTTGCTTGATGCGCTGGCCGTGGGAATTGACAAACAGTCGGGCTAACGACCGCATAAAGTCACATGCCTTAGGCCATCCATCAGGGGTCATGCTGATCCGGATATGCTTCATTCCTGAAATCAAAAGCTCTGATTTAGCGTCTCCATCTTTTGAAGGCCCTCGCATGCTTTCCTCCTTCTGGTACCGTTCAAGTTCCGCCAGGAACCGGTTTGTAACACTCGTGAATTTCTCTTCGCTCATAATCCCTAGCAGTTGGGAGTATATTCTCCAGTTCGCCATACGGAGTGGCGACGCTGAAATCTGTTCTGGGTCCACTGTTTTTAGTTGACCAAACACAATGTCTTCCAAACGGTCAGCCATGTCCAACGTTATAGACTCGAGACTGCTCTGGTTGAAAATCTCTATCAAGACTCTGCAAACAAGATATACGGACACTGTCGCTCGACGTTCTGTCAGAATTATATCGTCATGTCGGGAGAGGAGGGAGTTCGGCGTATGGTCTGTATGCGTAGCTGATTCGGTAACCACCTGGGTTGGTTCAGTGTTGCGACGAATGAGTAAACCGTTTTCCGCAGATGCAGATATCTTAGGCTGTAGCAAGTAAAGGGAGTCAGCTAAGGAAGAGTCTATATATTTGGGTGGGAGAGTCTTTGACATACTTGACTCGCCGCCTGTTTGGCGACCAAAACAGCATCTCCTTTTGCCTTTCGCCAGAACATAATAGTATCAATCAATGGCTTAGGCTTTTGACGTGCGATGTGTCCCAGTGCTGATATTAGCTGATCAAAGTTTGGGTCCGCACCAGGTCCGCAAACTTCTTCCACTGGGGAGTCGGATTCGCCCAGCTTCATGATAGCCTGGTTAACCTTGTTGTCTGCTTGCCCAACAAACTTTTTTCCATTGGTTAGACGAACAGTTGAATCTGCCATTAAGGATCTTGGACACACTTACGGAATTGAAAAGGTGATGCAAAGCATATTCACCAACCGTCTTTGATTCCGTATGAAGGTGCTTGGAATGCGAACGGCTGTGGGAGCGCTCTCGCCATCCCCTCCCCGTAGAGTTCATCCTTCTATGAGCTACATTGACCGGGTTGATACCCTCTGGTACCTGGTCATGATCCCGATCTTCAATTGTGCTCAGTGTTCCCTGTAAATTGGGACTGGTCCCATTTCCTCCCTGAGCCGGATGACTCAAAAGCATATCAGATTGTTCCAGTCGCCCAGTCCCAACACCCTCCTGTTCAATACCTCCGCTGCGGCTGAGGCTCGCAATCAATTCCGGACTCAAAGGACTCGACGATGTGGACGACGCGGCGAAACTGGTGTTTCGGGAGTGCTGGATTCCATGGACGATCGAGGTCTGCCGATGATGTCCGTACGAATTCGAAGGTCTTCGTTCCAGGGTCGCATCGTATCCACCGCTAGGACGTCCACCAGATGTTTCAGGACTTTTGGAGTGAGAGTGGCCTCGGCGGGTGTTCTGCGGCTGTAAGGTGGCAGCGGCTAGTGCGGAGGGATCGGGTGCTCTTCCTCTAACGGCGGAGGGTTCTCGGCTGTGAACAGTAGATGATGGAGTACTCCTTGTAACTAAGCGCTCTGGTGGAGATGAAAGATTATGGTGCGACGTGGAACTCGGGTCATCAGGGATGAGGGGCATTGGCGTTGCCTGGACGGGGCCAGCTTTTATCGTAGGATGGGATGCCACTACACAATCATTAGATTAGAAATATGTCATTATATCCGAGATGATCCTCAGGCCATTGAGAAATAATTTATGACTAGATGGAACACGTAGAGGGCTAGAAGGTATGGACGGCGTGATGGGAGAAAGAGAGGTTGGGGCGGTCACATACTGTTTGTGCTCCGTACTGCGTCCTATTCAGACACTCATTGCTTAGCAAGGCTCGCATCCAGAGGAGCTAATGAATCTAAGAGCACATCTAGGCTACACATTCTTGCCCTGTAGATTGGATCGTTGGCGTTGTGGAACGGCGGTCATCGAAAGTAGAGCATGGCCCAAGGAGCTTTGTTGGAGTAGAGCAAGTTCGCGACCGAGAGAGGCTTGAGTACGGCAGCCAGGAACGAGATCTATGAATGGGCACCAGCCGATCTACTAAAAAATCTCGACAATAGAAACAGAAACTAATAGAAATTATTCTACTACATTGGAGGTGGTTTCTTTTTTCTCCCACCGTAAATAGAATCAATGAGGCCGGTTTGGATCACTACTGGAGGCGCACTACAGTGGACAAAAATCAGGCCAGCTTCTTGATTTCGCCATGTCAGGAACAACTTTGTACTTGACAATCCTTGCTGTCACTATGCACTGCTTGTTAGCGTGGTTTTTATGCACTTCCAAAGATTTTCTAACCCTCCAGCGATGAGACAACTCTCTACCATTTCAGGAGAATCAAGGTTCCTAGAATGTATGTCTATCATTCATTTGCAGGGTGAAGTGCTAGCTACGTATCTAAGTATACATATACTCTATTTCCTGTGGGATAGTAGCCTTCCAACACACGCATCTCACCTCCTAAATTAGAGGCCTTGATGAAGTTCTCCATACACTCTGTAGAGCTCACCTCCTTTTCTTATTCGAGTTTAGTAGAGGTCGACCATATATTGGGTTTAGCTTGGCGGAGAATAATTTCAGTAATCCAGTAATCGATCCCTAACGCTGCTGCACACTCTTTATATGTTACCTAGGGAGAGTGTAAACCTTCAGGTGGAATCAGGACCCTAAAACAGCGTGAATTGAAAATAATTATGAATATTTCTGTGATCTCCCACAAATGACAGCAATGTAGTCTTTCAGAGATTGTGCTATGTTTAGGTGAATGGATTAGAGTGACAGGGCCCGAGTACAAGACCTCCGTGGAAATAGGAACTCTGGGGATCATGTAGAACATAGAAACTATGCACTGAATATCAAAGTAATTCACTTTTTCTTCAAGAGCCATATACAGTCGTCTGGAATACTGGGTTGTATAAACTACGCTTCATGAGTATGTCTATATGACCTCTGCCGGTGAGGCCAAAAAGGAAACCAGCTGAAGGTACCCAGCATGAATGTGATGGAGGGGTAAACCAATGCTCTTCTCAACATACAACATGCATTCTGACAAGCGGGGCTGAGGAGGTATACAGTACACGAGGTATCTGACGAGAAATATTGCAACAAAACCATAAGATAGTTAAATTCTACCCTTTAATCATCTTAGTATAAAAGTTCAACAAAGATTGGACAGATTAAAACACCAAAGGCATAGTTATTCCCCGAGAAGAGGCAATTGCGTTGTGCGGAATTAATCCGTACTGTTCTGCTCCTATTCTGTAGTAAGGTAATCTGCTGGATCTTCTACATGAAGTGGACTAGAGTAGGAATTCCAGACAGCTGCTGCTGCGGAATCATGGAGTTTTGGTTGGAAACATGGAAGAGCTACAGAGTCTAGTATAGTACCTGGGTGGTAGTATGGACTCTAGTAACTACGGCCGCTTATGACCACAGGGTAAGACAAACAATTTTCTGTATACCTGATATCCGACGGCTTTACGCATAGTTATGTTATTGCGAATATTATTAAATACTTCATTTCAACCCGTGTATAGTTGTATTATATTGAATATTCACAGCGGGACTATCTTTCCATTCACTGAGCTCCTAATAGTGACGGACGCTCAAAGGCGGAATTCGGCTAGAGACACTGTTCGGCAGGGTATTCGGGAGGTCCCCATGTGAGGCCAAAGTATAACGACTGGCTTTGCCCTCACTCATGAGCTGCAACAACATCTCCAGGACCGAGTTGTCTTCCGAACCAAATTCAAGCTCGGTCAAGAGTGGGATCCCCACACGAGCGAGAGTAGATATATATCTGCTATGTCCTGGAGTTGAGTGTTGGAATGTAGTTGAATTTGATACTGGTTCCTATATCAGATTCAAGTTCGTTTTGTTCTCTTCTTGCCGTCTTGTCATCTACCCCGAGTATCAGGACCAGTACGTACTCGTGCTACTAAGGTACCAGTTATCTATCTCTTCGTGCTACCTTGTTCCGCCACAAAGACCACTCACTACTAAACTTACGGCCACGCACCTCCCGCGCCGGAGTTCGGAGAGGCCACCCTTGCCTCAGGCTGTTGATTCTTTCCTCCACCCGCCTCTGGCTTCTGCCCACTGCCCACTGCCCAATACCGGACAGTAAGTAGATAGAAAAGGTACTTCTACTCCCCAAATAATTGCATCTTCGGTGGAAGCCCATCGAATCTGACTTCCTATCTTCTCGGGTTTCCGACCCCAGCTGATTTAGTTAACTATCTTCGACTATGCAGCGGTCTGATTAACTGTGGAATCGGTACTCCTCCTCCGTCGATCACACCACAGCACCGCCGCACTACTCCCGACTTTCTTTCCGCTTCTTGTCCTCGTGTCCTCTTCTCTCCCTCTCTCTCTCTGTTTTAATAGAGTAGTATCCTTTTACTTCTCTTCCCGTCCCCCGTCTCCTCCACCTTTCCTCTTTCGATTCTCTAATTCCGCCTGGGGAGTCTGTGCTTCGTTTTCGCCAACTTTGGTTCTGGGAACGAGGCTAGGGGTTTTATCCCTCCGTTCCCTTATCGAGATTCCTCGCTCTTTCCAGCCCTGCTAAAGCGGCGGCGTTCCCTCTTTACTCTGTCCTCGGTCGATAACCTTCACCATGGCGCAGCTCGACACTCTCGATTTGGTCGTCCTCGCGGTGCTCTTGGCTGGTAGCGTCGCCTACTTTACCAAGGGCACTCTGTGGGGGGTGGTCAAGGATCCCTATGCCTCCTCCTTAAGTGCGATGAACGGCGCTGCCAAGGCTGGCAAGTCCAGAAATATTCTCGAGAAAATGGAGGAAACTGGCAAGAATTGTGTTATTTTCTACGGGTCGCAGACTGGAACTGCGGAGGACTATGCCTCCAGATTGGCAAAGGAAGGATCCCAGAGATTTGGCCTCAAGACCATGGTCGCCGACCTGGAGGAATACGATTACGAAAACCTGGACAAGTTCCCCGAGGATAAGGTTGCTTTCTTTGTTTTGGCTACTTATGGAGAGGGCGAACCTACCGACAATGCCGTGGAATTCTATCAGTTCATCACTGGTGAGGATGCTGCTTTCGAAGATGGCGGCTCTGTCGAGGACAAGCCATTGTCGGCTCTCAAGTACGTCACCTTTGGTCTTGGTAACAACACATACGAGCACTACAACGCAATGGTTCGCCAGGTGGACGCTGCCCTTCGGAAATACGGTGCGCGGCGTATCGGATCCGCAGGTGAAGGCGACGATGGCGCTGGCACGATGGAAGAGGATTTCTTGGCATGGAAGGAGCCTATGTGGGCGGAACTCTCTGAAGCTATGGGTCTGCAGGAGCGTGAAGCCGTCTACGAACCCGTTTTCAGTGTCACTGAGGACGATTCACTGACTCAGGATGATTCATCGGTCTACCTAGGCGAGCATACTAAAGGTCATCGCGAGGGCGAGCCAAAGGGTCCTTTCTCCGCTCATAATCCGTTTATCGCACCTATTGTCGAGTCTCGTGAACTGTTCAACGTTAAGGATCGTAACTGTTTGCATATGGAAATTAGTATCGCTGGAAGTAACCTAACCTATCAAACCGGTGATCACATCGCGGTGTGGCCAACCAACCCGGGGGTGGAAGTGGATCGCTTCCTCCAGGTCTTCGGCCTTGAAGAGAAGCGCAACTCGGTTATCAACATTAAAGGTATTGATGTAACTGCCAAGGTCCCAATCCCGACTCCTACCACCTACGATGCGGCGATTCGCTACTACCTGGAAGTCTGTGCACCTGTCTCTCGTCAGTTTGTCGCAACCCTGGCTGCTTTTGCCCCGGATGAGGAAAGCAAAGCAGAAATTGTTCGCTTGGGAAGCGACAAGGACTACTTTCATGAGAAGATCACCAACCAGTGTTTCAACATTGCCCAGGCTCTCCATAGTATCACCTCCAAGCCTTTCTCCAGCGTTCCATTTTCTCTGCTCATCGAGGGAATTAACAAGATTCAACCCCGTTACTACTCGATCTCTTCGTCTTCCCTTGTCCAAAAGGATAAGATCAGTATTACAGCTGTTGTGGAATCTACTCGCTTGCCTGGTGCCACTCACATCGTCAAGGGCGTGACGACGAATTACCTTCTCGCGCTCAAGCAGAAACAGAATGGCGATCCCTCTCCCGATGCTCATGGTTTGACGTACTCGATCACTGGTCCTCGCAACAAGTATGATGGAATTCACGTCCCCATCCACGTACGTCACTCGAACTTCAAGTTACCTTCCGACCCCTCGAGACCAGTGATTATGGTTGGTCCTGGAACTGGTGTTGCTCCCTTCCGTGGTTTCATTCAGGAGCGAGCAGCTCTGGCTGCCAAAGGCGAGAAAGTTGGCCCTACTGTCTTGTTCTTTGGCTGCCGTAACCGTGAGGAAGACTTCCTCTACGGAGATGAATGGAAGGTATGTGTTTGTTTACTTTGCCGCCTAACAGTTTTTCTGTAAGCGTTGGTGCTAATGGTGCTTTTTTTTTACAGGTCTTCGAGGACCAACTTGGTGACTCTCTGAAAATTATCACCGCGTTCTCCCGCGAGACTTCTCAGAAAGTTTATGTCCAGCACCGGCTCCGTGAACATGCTGAACTGGTCAGCGACCTTCTCAAGCAGAAGGCAACTTTCTACGTCTGCGGTGATGCTGCGAATATGGCTCGTGAAGTCAGCCTCGTGCTTGGCCAAATTATTGCGGCCCAACGTGGTCTTCCCGCTGAAAAGGGCGAGGAGATGGTGAAGCACATGCGAAGTAGCGGTAGCTACCAGGAGGATGTCTGGTCATGATCCTCCGTTGGTGCTCATTGCTTACTTTGTTTTGCCTTCTATGAAATTTCTTCTACTTACTTTCTCATGCTCGATTGATCTTCGCATATATACTCAAGTTTTAGTGATTTACCCTGGCGTGGTTCATGTATGCCTAGTGCTTTCCGGCCCTTCAGATGGCCAGCCACGAGAGGGCTCATGACCCCTGAATGCATGATATAGACGGTGACGACGAATATCGAAAGATATGAAAATTTTTTCTATGATTGGAAACTTGGCTGTCTCGCGTTGAGGGCTTTAGATTAATATTACATACACTTCTTTTTTCAATGAATGATTTATTCTTCCTAAATGCATCGTGTGCTGGCTACTCGATGCCGAAATTATTCAATTCCTTATAGCAACAGCGATGAAAAGCAAGCCTAATAATTGGTTATAATATTTACTTCTGTAGCCTCGTACAATCTTCAGATTTTATAGATGACTTGGTGCTGACCATTTCTAGCTCGGAGTTAGCCATGGAACCCGCAACCAGCGTCATGCACGATAAATGTCAATCGCGCGCCCGGGAGAACCTGCTCTCCATCCACACCAGCTTCTTCCACCTCGTCTTATCTGCAGTCCCCTTATTAATCCGCGAGACGAGGAGAGGATGTGGATTCTCATGCTACCTTGAGATCTGCAATAACTCCCGCCGCGCTTCCTCTATTCCCTTTTTGCTACTCGATAAGACCCATCCCCGCAGTGGCCGGACTTGTACCCTTCGGCACAAATCTCCATCTCGAAACCATACCTTAGGAGCTAATAAGATATCATCGATGCAAAATGTCTTACATCGTGCCAATCCATCGCGCGAGTAGCATCCGCCATGCAGTTAAGCTGCAGTTTATGGCCCCAGAGGAGGAATGCTTGGTTGTTGCGTGCGTTCCTTCGACTTCTCAACGAGAGCCGATTACACCCCACCCGCCAAAACCAGACCGAAATAGAAATCTTCTTTTGCTAATAGTTATATTGGGTCTCTTAATAGGAAAGCAAACCAACTCGAGTTCTACTCTCTTACCCCTGATGGGCTCAGCGTCGTCACGTCATGCTCGATATATGCTAGGGTGACGATGCTGGCCCGCCTTCCCGCTCCAGCGAACTCATCTACAGACCACCTCTTCGTCGGAACGGATCGATACAGCTACTTTACTCTCTCCTGGGACAGTGCAAGGAAGCAGGTCCGCACTGAGCGGAACTATGTCGACATTGCCGATCCATCTTCTCGCGAAACACAGACGGGCAGTCGATGCTTGATTGATCCCAGTGGCAGGTTTATGACGTTAGAAGTTTATGATGGCATGATTGTGGTTGTCCCTATTGTGCAACTTCCTGGCAAGAAGCGAGGACGGCAGGTTGCGATGCCCTCTGGCCCTGATGCGCCACAAGTTGGAGAATTAGGTGAACCGACAACGACG
This sequence comes from Aspergillus funiculosus, assembly GCA_027569145.1. NCBI lineage: Eukaryota > Fungi > Ascomycota > Eurotiomycetes > Eurotiales > Aspergillaceae > Aspergillus > Aspergillus funiculosus. The sequence goes on from JAPDEN010000003.1 coordinate 170,607, forward strand.
AGGATCGACGAGCTTTTTGTGCGCTCCTCTGCGTTTCTACATGTGCAGAGTGGTCCTCCGCGTTTAGCACTGTTATATGAGGACAACCAGAAAAAGGTCAAGTTGAAGGTTCGAGAGTTGAAGTATAACGCCGGGGTAGGAGCTGAATCGGAGTTTGCACATTTCGCCGATTATACACAAGAATTAGATCTTGGGGCTTCTCATCTCATACCTGTCCCTGCTCCACTCGGTAAGCCTAGCGGACCTATACCATTTTCTATGCTTATATTGTTACTTACGTTATTAGGCGGCCTTCTTATATTGGGTGAAACATCACTTCAATATGTTGATGTTGACAATAATGAGATCCTTTCTCGACCTCTGGACGAGGCAACTATTTTCGTCGCTTGGGAACAGGTCGATAGCCAAAGATGGCTGCTTGCTGATGACTACGGAAGACTGTTCTTTTTGATGCTAGTCCTAGACCCTTCTGAGAATACTAAAGTTGAACGGTGGGAATTGCACCATCTGGGAAACACATCCAGAGCCTCCGTTCTAGTATATCTCGGTGGTGGGATTGTATTTGTCGGATCACATCAAGGAAATTCACAAATTCTTCGCATTGGTGATCGATCATTTGAAGTAATTCAAACCCTGTCCAATATTGCACCTATCCTAGACTTCACTATAATGGATCTTGGAAACCGTGCAAGTGAAAGCCAGACACACGAATTTTCATCTGGTCAGGCTCGAATCGTCACTGGCTCTGGTGCCTTTGATGACGGTACTCTTCGAAGTGTGCGCAGTGGCGTCGGCATGGAGGAGTTAGGCGTGTTAGGGGATATGGAACATATCACAGACCTATGGGGATTGCAAACAGAGTCGAAGGACAGCTTCCTAGACACACTTCTTGTCACTTTTGTGGATGAGACGAGAGTGTTCCGCTTCAGCCCCGATGGGGAAGTCGAAGAGTTGGAGAGTTTTCTCGGTCTGAGCCTTTCCGAGAACACACTTCTTGCTGCCAACATACCAAATGGACGGGTATTACAAGTCACCGAGCAAAGAGTTCTTCTTGCGGATATTGAGGGAGGGATGACCGTCTATGAATGGACACCGCCGAATAATCTCATTATCACTGCTGCTTCTGCGAACGATGATACAATCGTCCTCGTCATTGGTGGTGAGCTTGTGACTGTATTGGATATACGGTCTGAAGCTCGGGTTATAACGCAGAAGGATTTTGGTGCCGATAATCAGATATCAGGAGTCACATTGCCGTCCTCGCCGACCGACGTCTGCATTGTTGGATACCCTCAATTAGGGAAAGTCTCGGTACTCAAACTCCAGGATTTGAGTGAAATAAGCAGCACATTACTCGGTCCAGCGGGCGAGGCCTTCCCACGCTCCGTTCTCGTTGCGAATGTATTAGAGGATAGCCCACCTACACTCTTCATCTCGATGGCGGATGGCAGTGTTATTACATACAACTACAACATAAGCGATAATTCTTTAACAAACATGACAAAGCTCATTCTTGGATCGGAGCAACCAAGTTTCAAGATGCTACCCAAAGGCGATGGCCTGTATAATGTCTTCGCAACGTGCGAGAACCCGAGCTTGATCTACGGGTCTGAAGGCCGCATTATATACTCCGCCGTTAATTCCGAAGGAGCCTCCCGAATCTGCCATTTCAACTCCGAGGCATACCCAGGGTCAATCGCGGTCGCTACATCCCGCGAGCTGAAAATCGCCCTGGTAGACAAGGAAAGAACGACGCAGATCCAAACACTCCCAATTGGCGCTACTGTCCGCCGCATAGCATATTCTCCCTCGGAGAAGGCCTTCGGCATCGGCACAATCGAGCGGAAGCTCAAAGATGGAGCCGAGATTGTAAAGAGCCAGTTTGTGCTAGCCGATGAAATTTTATTCCGGCGCCTTGACTCGTTCAATATGCATGATAATGAAATCGTAGAAAGTGCAATTCGAGCAGAGATTCCTGCGATGAAGGACGAAAATGGGCGTGAAATTCAGGCGAAAGATAGGTTCATTGTTGGCACTGCTTTCCTTGAAGAAGAAGGAAACTCGCCTCGAGGGCGCATACTAATATTTGAGGTGGACAATGGTCGAAAACTCGATAGGGCTTCTTATATTTCTGTGCGAGGGGCATGCCGCGCCCTGGCAGTGATGGGAGATAAAATTGTTGCTGCCCTTGTGAAAACGGTATGTATTAGACGGCGCAGCCGTTTTTCGTGAATATGGTTGAGATGCTGACCTATTTCCCAAGGTTGTCGTGTACAAAATAGAACCTCAATTCGGAACTGTCTGGCTGGAAAAGGTGGCGAGTTATAGGACATCCACCGCGCCCGTCGATGTGACGGTGACAGGCAACTTAATCGCTATTTCAGATCTTATGAAAAGTGTATGCATTGTGAAGTACGAGGAAGGCGAAGGCGGCCTTCCCGATAAACTCACAGAGGTAGCCCGCCATTTCCAAACTGTTTGGGGAACGGGAGTTGTCTCGATTGCACCAGATACGTTTTTGGAGAGTGATGCAGAGGGCAATTTAATCGTCCTTCGACGCAACCGCACTGGAGTTGAGGAGGACGACAAGCGCAGGTTGGAGGTAACGGGTGAGCTATCCCTGGGAGAGATGGTGAATCGTATTCGACCGGTCAATATCCAGCAGTTACCCAGTGCAACTGTAGTCCCCAGGGCTTTCCTCGGAACAGTAAGTTGTTGTTCTTTGATTCCTGTTTCTATTCTTACATCAGCTAATGCCTGCACTGTAGGTCGAGGGCTCCATCTACCTCTTTGCGGTTATCAACCCTGATCATCAGGATTTCCTGATGCGTCTGCAGGCAACTATGGCAGGTAAAGTGGACTCGCTGGGTGGGATATCATTCAACGAGTTCCGAGGCCTCCGTACCATGACACGCGAAGCAAAGGAGCCGTATCGTTTCGTGGACGGAGAATTAATCGAGCGATTTTTGACTTGCGAGCCGAGCTTGCAACAGGAAATCATCGACATAGTGGGCACCATGAGCGTCGAAGAGGTTAAAACTATGATAGAGGCACTTAGGAGATTACACTAGAAGCTGCTTCTTTTAATCAAGCATGTGGCCTAGATATATAGGGCCGATAAAATGACAATGACCACAACATCTGGATATATAACTGGTATAATAGGATACAGATTGATCAGTTTGTCATTTCGTAATCTATATATATAACTATTGCTAGATACAACATTGCATAGCTTTGTAAGGGAGCTATACCGACCCAGTATGAGTTCCTATTAACTCTGGCCGTTTTCACCTCGCACTATTCCACGGGCAAATTAAAGCTGAATAAAGACGTATATATTTTATACAGGAGGTGAAGACAACAAGATAGCAGCCCAACGAGGTCAGATGGCCAGTACGAGCTCACATCAGAGAAAGAGATATTAGGCCTTCTTCACCCCCTCATCCTCACTCCAATCCAAAAGCTCCATAATCTGCTCCTCAGTCAATTTCTCCCCATCATTCTCCGCCGCCTCCCGCTCAAGGTTCTTGCGATGCTTCTTCATGCGCTTCCTCGTATTCTTCCCCCACTCAGGCACCCCACTAGCCACAGCAAACTCCTCCGCATCCTCAATCTCATCATCCGTATTCTCAACCTCCCCAAGCACCCGGCCTCCACCGGTCGTGCTACTCCCACCCCCTCGCAGCGCATTAGGCGAGACCTTCGCCTTCTTGCCTTTCCCGGCGGCTGCGGCCTTGGCGCGCTCCTTCTCCTGCTGCTTTTTGCGGTCCCGCTCGTACATCATGCGGAAGAAGGCTTCGATGTATGGGCGGATGAGGATGTAGCCGATGACGGAGAGGGCGACTTTTGTCCAGCGGGAGACGCTGACCTCGGCGAAGGACTTGTAGGTGTTTGTGCAGAAGCGGCGGATGATCATCTCGACGAAGGAGTAGATCTGGCTGAAAAAGTCGTTTAGGGCGTCGGCGGCAGTGGCGCCGAGGTCGGGAGAGGAGGAGGAGGAGGACATTTTGGGTGTTTTATGGCTTGAGTCTTTTGCGAATTGGGAGTACTTTTTTAGAGGGAATGGCGGAAGAGGCGGACGGAGGAGCTCTGTGAAGAATGAGGTAGAAAGAGAGAAGAGGGAGAAGAGGGACTAGGGAAATAGAAGACTGGTAATGGGAGCAGACTCCAATTTGCAGAAACCTCCGCGTCTCTGAGGGTTAAAGGCTTGCAGGAATCCCCAAGCAGAAGAAGAAGAAGAAGAAGAAGCATGAAGTCTCCAAAAGAAAGACTCGTCCGAATGTGGAAATCTCCCATTTCGGCTTAGCGCCGCCTGCACGGAAAAGCCGTTTTTCCCGGGTCAGAGCTTTGGCCAATCACAGGCGGCCTTTTGACTACGCGTCGTCTGCCGGAGTTATTGGAGAGTCGCGTTTCGACTACTGCCTAGTGCATTGACATATTTAGATATACGCACTTTAAAGCTCGGTATTACTTTCAAACACGATAGATACGACCTAGGGAGGTACTGGTTGATTGCTATGGCACCTGCAGTAGACCGAAATGAAGATGCCGGCCTCGAGGAGGTATGTATCGTGGCCCTGTTTTATGCGCAGTTGCTGACTCCACCCAGCGCTTGAAATCTGCCCTCTGGCTGTCTATTGGAAAAATTGTGGATGAGGAAACCATCAAGATGGGCGTCAATGCTACTCCCCAGTTTATTGGGGCTTTGACTGAACTTGTCTGGGTTCAAATAGGTATGAGATTCAAATTCGCGCGGGGATCGTCCAGGCTGCCTCTGTAGCCTTCTTGCTTTGATTAAACAGTTCCATGCTGCCATCTACAGCGCTATTAAGACTTTAACTGACCAGTGTGAATTAAACAGAGACCGCGAGCCAGGATCTGGAATCGTTTGCAAAGTGAGTTGTAGTTCCATAAGAAGGCCACTGTTTCTCTTGCGCTGACTGGTGGGCTTTAGACACGCTGGACGCTCGACGGTGAATGTATCGGACGTTATGATGCTTGCGCGCCGTAATGAAGGCCTAGAATCTATTCTGCGCGCTTTTGTAGATCAACAACGCGAAGCAGAGGCCTGAGAAAATGATTGCATCTTCATTCCGCTGTCCAGGATCTCTCTGCGCAATCGAGGGTGTGCTCAATTGGCGGTTACTCTGGTTACTCTGCAGCTGCTGAGCTTTGATCTTAGTACTACTTTTCCCTTTTTTCTATTTTTGAAACGTGAGATTATCTTTTCCCGAGGTAACAACACACAGCAATATACTAAATGGAGATCAGGACCACTGGTGAAATCAGCCAAGAATTCCATGAGATGAATGATTAGCTCGCGAGGAATGACGCAACTACGCAAACCCCACCACACCAGCCAACCGTCAAAGACGATATTTTAATCAAAATTTGAACAAAGCACATGGATCTGAGATAGAATCGGTTAGCCCTCCAACGAATGGCCTCCAGCCTGCAGTTGATCGCTTCGAGGCACTGTTCGATATACTGATTCTTCACACCCTTCAGTCCGGGCACGAGATGTCTGACGAACCGTATCAATATCTATGTAACTATGGGTTTCGGTCCGAGGTAATCTCAACAATATCTCAACGTCGGCGCCGCTATTCAATTGTATCTAGACAAGTCTGAATTGTGCATGCAGTTAATGCAGGAGAGGAGACTGGATATTCTTAGTCCTCTTAATAAGTCGGGATTTTGAACCTCCAACTTGCAATCATGACCCTTATGAAAGTAGCCCGTTTCACGGCTCAAAGGACGTGCGCGTGGGAAAGATCAAGGAACCAGTCTGCAGAAAAGGCTGGGTGAAGGTATGATTTAAGCATCCGACAAGTCCCTGTAGGCTACGTATTGCTAAGTACTAATACCCACGATCATTGGAATCTGTGGCAGTGGTATGTTTCGGGATGCTCAACTTGATATGTTTCCCCAGCCGACTTTACTGAAGCTTACCACCCTCCTGCACTCGCTCTCGGCCCGTCACCAGCTTCTATGAGGTGTACATTGCATGCTTTCTGCTTTCTCTTTCTGCTATGTATAGCGCGAGTGTGGCGCAAGAGGAGAGTGTGGCGGTGCGAACTTTGTCAAGGGTCTTTTAGGGGCTAGCCCTATCGGTCGTAGTGCCCACCTGCCAAGAAACCAATCAAATGTCCACAATTAGGGGTCATGACGTCAGTCGAGGCTGGTGGGGTGTGGCTGTGAGGGACTTGGTTGAGTTGCTTCGAGTGCGAGACTGCGAGTGGACTTCCACTTTTCCACTTGTCGTCATCCGTGGATCATTTCTCGATGGTGCCTCTTGGACGGCCTCTGACAGCAGCTGCACGCTCCGATGCTCCACTCTTCTCTGGAGCACGACAAGAAAATGCCTCCACTGATCTGCTTACTACTGCAACGCCCTGCGACGGTGTAATTTTGCTGCCTTCGACTGCAGGTATATTGAAGACCCTTTCCTCCTGTTCGGCTCGGGATTTGCTGCAAATTTTTTGAGATCCTGATATTGTTAAAAGACTTTCTTCTGTGGTCTCTTTTGGCTTGCTTCTTTTCCAAATTCTCCTCCGAATCCTCCTCTGTTACATACATACTTTCGTCAAACCAGTATGGGTGTGGGTGGCGCTGTTCTTCGTTTTTTCAATCTCGCCATCCGAGTGCTCCAGTTCATCGATGGAGCAGTCATATTGGGAATCTTTTCATACTTCCTTGCCGTTCTCTCCCGACATGATCAGTCGATTCCTCAATGGATGAAAGCCACAGAGGGTCTCGCTGGGGCAGCAGCTCTGTACGGACTTTTGGGAGCGCTCTTCACCTGCTGCCTCGGAGGAGTCACCTTCTTCGCGGGCCTGGCCATTGTCCTCGATGTCTGCTTCATCGGAGCGATGGTTGCCATTGCTGTGATGACCCGACACGGAACCCAGAGCTGCTCTGGCACCGTCAACACCCCTCTTGGAACGGGAGCCAGCAACACGGATTCCCCATCATCCGTGAACTACGGTTTCGCCTGCAGACTAGAAAAGGTTGCCTTTGCGGTAGCTATCATCGGAATGTGAGTTTTCCTCTTTTCCCCAAGTACATTTATCACTTTAGACCATGAAACTAATGTGCCCCCGAATTAGCTTCTTTTTCCTCATCTCCATCATGTTCCAGTATCTGCTGGCTCGCCACCATAAGCGGGAGAAGCGCTTCGGACCTTCGCCAGCCAACGGATACACCTACGGCACCCAACGTCGTGGCTTTTGGCGCCGCAACAAGGAGAGCCCGGATACTGCTAGTGCCGATGACATGCTCCCGGGCCACCCTACCCCACAGGACGTTGAGATGGGAGCAAACGGCGAAAAGCCCGGGCTTTTCAGTCGTGGTGTCTTCGCTCGTAAGAATGAGCCTGTCACTCAACCTACAACTGCCTATGGCACCTCAGCCTACACAGGCAATTACTAAGGACGGTAACCTTAGCCGCATACTTGCCTCTATGATAGGATACCCTGATAATGGCTACAATCTAGCCAAACATTTCAACAAACAACAGAAAAAAAGAAAAAAAATAGGAAACGAACAAAGACAAAGATATCGGGTTCCTACTCTGGCTGATGGCTATATTTAATGGAGCATGTCCTTTGGATAACCAGAATAGCTTTACGCATCAATTCAATCTTGGATGACAGGATTGAGTAGGCTGTTTATGACTGAATGAAACGGAGAATACCAGTCATGATGAGATGTCAGGGACACGATGGATGATGGACTACAGATCTCTTCTTGTATACTATTGCGTTTCGCACTTTCCACCTAGACCTAGGCCTTTTTAATATTGAACTTGACGACATATTCTTATCCATATAATTTCTGCTTTCTTCTATCCATATAAACAAAGCCCTAAACACACACACACCCACATATATACATATATATATGTAAATGCTTCCTTCACAACGGCTTGAAGAACACTAATATTTGCTATACCCTATCTACCTAAAAACTACCTACCTACCTACCAACCTACCAACCTAGATACTCGCATGTCCAAATAAATAAATATTAAAACAGGAAAATCCCGGAATCCCAATCGGAGATACGCACAAACCACCAACCAATCCCAGAAAAACTAAACACAACGTCCCAAGTAAAGAAGGAGTCTCTGGACAAACGAGAAAGATACAGAGAACACGAATTCCATACCAAACAGGAAGAAACACTACTTTATGAGAAGAAAACAGGGAAGAACGAGAGAAGGAAAAGGAGAGGACATGATAGGGAGGATAAGGGGACCATCATTGCAAGGGAACCAGGGCATCACATTCGTACTCGCACCCGGCGAGAAAACAAAAGGAGAAAAAAAAAAAAAGAAAAAAGAGAAGAGGGACGTAGGACAAATGAATTCATCAGGCGTTTTTTTAAAGAACAAAAAAAGAACAGAACAGTAGAGGAGAAGAGTCTGAGCTCAGCGGAGTGTATGCATACCACCATTAACACACTGCGTTCCGGCTGCAACGCCACCCATGTACACGGGGACACCTTCACTGCAAAGCCACCACGAGTTGCCGTCCTCAGCGCAGATGATAGTTCCGGGGATACAGGAGTTATCTTCGGATCCATCGACGGGGTACTCCGGAGCAGAGGAAGGGAGGGCTAAGGATGGTGTGGCTGCGGAGGGTATGGAGGAGGAAGAGGACACTCGGCTGGAGTTGGAGTCAACGGCCAGGATGGAGGACATTGTGGCTTTTGCAGAGGAAGAGGTGCTGGACGGAGTGGTAGAGGAGCCATGGGCAGAGCCGGAGGTTGAAGAGCTGGAGGCAGATGTAGATGTAGATGTAGATTTAGAGGTGGAAGTCGAGGTAGAGGTAGAACTAGAGGAGGCAGAGCTGGGTGTAGAGCTGCCCCCTAGGAATGGAGCAGAGCCAGAGCATTGATAGCCCTGACCAGAAAGACTTCCCAACACAGCTGGACCAGGAAGAGGGAAATTGACTTCCTCGCCCTCGATTGTCTTGCACTGACCGGGTCCGTTGATATTAGCTTGGAACATGGGCGGGAGATTGCTGAAGGCTTCACGACGCGAGATGGAAGTGAATCCAGATTGACGCTTTGCACTCCCTGCTCCGATAGTGACCTGGGCGCAGTTCATGTACATTTCGCGGTTCCCAACCTTGTTGAACCAGGTCCAGGCGAGAAGAGCCTGGCCGGACGCTGCGTCTGCAGGGATTTTGAACTTGTAGCTGCTTTGCAGTGGACATCCGCCCAGGATGGATTCAATCACCTGGAACGACTTGCCCGTGTCGTATGAAAGAGAGATCTGACATGATCCGCCGCTGTGTGTAGCACTTCCCTGGAACTCCATCTCGTATTCTTGTCCAGGGATGTAGGAGGCCACCGACTTGAACGGGTCATTCTGATACCCTTTGCAAGGGAAGTCGGATCCGCTTGAGGAGAGAGGGTTGGTGTACGAATAGTCCTTGTTGTCGCCGCCGTCTGGGTTCAATGGGCTGCGAATTGGATACGGCTTTGCCATTTGCATGTGGCCGTAAGTCGACGAGGCCAGCAACGCACAGGCAAGCAGGAAGCTCTTCATTGCGGCGATTGGGGGCAGAGTGACTTGGACGATGGTATTCAGAAGAGCACCAGGCTGGATTGAAGAGTTGAATCAGAGTATGGGCTGTCTAAAAGGTAGTGGTCAGAAGAGAGGCTCATCTGGACGCATATATAATTCTTCAAAAGCACTGGGAGAGCAACACAATAAAGAGTCACTTACAGATTACTCAATAGAAAAGAGCCCTTCACCACTGAATACAAAGGAGAGATTCAACAACACAGCCCTGACACAGTCCAGAAGCCCTCAGCAGCTAGATAGTCACTGAAAAGGAGTGAATGGGAGCGCTCGCACTCGTGGGATTGACCAACACAAGGGGTTTAAGTATTCCCTGGACTGTTGGCATGTTGTAAAAGCCTCTCTCTTCCCCAAGGGCTTCAACATGGAAACCAGATGCCATGGCGTGTTGTAGTCCGGGATCGCCGACCCAGCAGTGGACATTGTATCGCAAGGAATGCAGCCATAAACCAGCGGGGACAACAATGCTGGCGATCATACCATACTGTTGTTACGGATGCCATGGTAGATAAAATGTGGGAAACCAGTTTCTGAAACTTTAGCATAGTGTCCTGAGTTTGCAGCTGTTCCTCTGCGACAATAGCACTATTCACTGGTCTGGAGTTGCCCAATAGGGGCAGGTTGAGGCTATACAGAGCACCAACAATACCCCAATATCCCACAACAATAATGACATTGGAATCGAGACAGGAACTACAAAGGGACGAACGATGGTAATTGACAAGGCAAACAATAGAACAAAGCAAAACAGGGCCGCAATCAAGATGGGAAGCTTTGGCTGCGAATGCGATCGACGTCAGCAAACTTGGTGCTTGTCGAGGATCCTCTGACTAGGGCCATAATAATTAAATCTTAGCTTAATGACACTAATTCAGGATCTGGACGCCACTAGTCGCTATTCTGAACGCCAACACTCTCGCGTCTGGTCGCGATAGTTCTCTCTGTCTTGTTGGAGCTCTTCATGTCCTCCGCCCTGGGATTGTGCATCTCTCCTCTACTCTACCGCTTCCTCTGCTCATCATGATACCCCCGAACGCTCGATCACCCTGTCTAAACTAACCCGATAATATCCCAACCCTCCGTCTTCTGGATCTGAACTCAAACTGGATGTTTTTGCGGCCTGTTTCTCAGCAGAGGGTTGCTCGTGCTCGTAATCTCCAGCATGCCGCGCGTTTCCACAGAGCTGTGGAATTTGGCGCTCCCTCCCGCCGGCTTCGCCACGCCTCATGGATGACTCGTCCAGTTACTGTGGCAATCTGGGTACCCTCAGTTGCTGCTGGAATTCGATCGCAAGGCCGTGCTTTTGCCCTGACACCAACAGCCGCTGCGTCGCATTCTCCCGCGAGACGATCGTCATCGAGGCTTGCGACAGGACTGGCGACAACGTCGCCCCTTTCAAGGCAATTCTCAGCAAGGTCGCGCGATTTATCTCAGAGTGCTGAAGCTGTTGCTGCACCGGAAATACGAGCTGAACTTGAAGGTACGCGGCTTGAAAATTCCACAGGAGAAGCCGATGCTGCGGAAACGCGTCCGCTTGGACAACTCGACGACGTGCCAATGGACCCCGAGTCGGACGCAGACGTGCCAGTGGCGGCGCCAGAAGAGCTCCAGGAAGCCCTTTCACGACCCCCGCCTGTCAATAGCAGTTATCTTCCGCTCCCTTGGAAAGGCCGGCTTGGTTATGTGAGTTCCCTGCGTTGTCTATCTGGCCCCGTCCAAGCATGGCCTTCTAATGAGATCGCATTGTCATGCAACAGGCCTGCTTGAATACATACCTCCGATATTCCAATCCTCCCGTCTTCTGCTCCCGTACCTGTCGTATATCTTCGATCCTTGAGAACCGACACCCTCTTTCAGATCCATCACAGCCCCCCCATCCGACCAAGAACAGGCCCGACCGGACCCAGACCCCAGATGTCGCACGAGGCCAGGCATACGTGGAGTCCCTGGGGCTTGCGAACGCTCGGGACTTGGTGAAACTATTGCGCTGGAATGAGCGATATGGTATTAGGTTTATGCGTCTGAGCAGCGAGATGTTCCCCTTTGCGAGTCACAAGGAGTATGGCTACAGATTGGCTCCGTTTGCCTCTGAAGTCCTTGCAGAGGCTGGAAAGGTGATAGCCGAGCTTGGACACCGGGTGAGCGTGCATCCTGGCCAGTTTACCCAATTAGGCTCTCCGAGAGTTGAAGTGGTAGAGAACTCGTTTAGGGATCTGGAATACCACTCGGAGATGCTGCAGCTACTACGACTACCGCCGCAGCAGGACAGGGATGCAGTCATGATTCTCCACATGGGCGGAGTGTTTGGCGACAAGCAGGCGACCCTCGATCGATTTCGGGAGAACTACGGCACACTCTCTCAGGACGTGAAAAACCGTCTGGTTCTGGAAAACGACGATGTGAGCTGGTCGGTGCATGATCTGCTGCCAATATGCGAGGAACTGAACATCCCGCTTGTTCTTGACTTTCATCACCACAACATTATCTTTGACTCAACCCAGGTCCGGGAGGGTACACTCGACGTTATGGACCTTTTTCATCGGATCAAGGCTACCTGGACTCGAAAGGGAATTACCCAAAAGATGCACTACTCCGAGCCTGTGTCGTCTGCGATTACAAAGCGCCAACGCCGGAAACACAGTGATCGTGTTTCAACGCTGCCTCCCTGTGACCCTACCATGGACCTGATGATCGAAGCGAAGGATAAAGAACAGGCCGTCTTCGAGTTGATGCGGACATTCAAACTCCCCGGCCATGACCTTTTCAATGATATCACGCCCTATGTTCGCAACGATGAGAACAAACCATTCAAACCGCCGCGGAAGTCTACAAAGCAAAACGGCGGCTTCGTGAACCTCGAGAGCCAGATTCCCCCCGTACGGACTGTCCCCGAGGAAGAGGTCGGTATGGGTGGGCCCGAGAGAAGGGTATACTGGCCTCCAGGTATGGAAGAATGGCTTCGACCGAAGAAGACTGTGCGAGGGAAGTCGCCGCGAAGTCTTCAAAAGGTCCCAGCACCTGAACTCATAGACCCTACCACGCCCACATCTGCGCCAGCCCGTCGTGACGAGCACTCGTCAAGCGTAAAGAAACCGCGAAGCAGAAAACGAAAAGCTTCATCAACTCCGCCCACCCCGTCCGCTTCTGACATCGAGCTGTTGGAGCACGGCCAACCAGCTCGTCTGGCCCCATCGCAAACCAATGGTCCCCGTCGAAGCCAGCGCACCAAACCGGTCAACTATGCTGAAGACAGTGGATCAACTTGATCCAGCGACGTCCTCGACCCCTTTAAAACGATCATGCTGGGCGATAGAGCCCCTTGTGGTCCCCGACTGGCATGGACAAGTGACGATAGCCTTTTCATTTGATACCCATGACTCCTTGGATTTTTTGAATTTTCACGATACTGGATGTGTATTAGACACTGGAGGGATTCTTCACGTATATCAGATAAATTAGAATACAGTCATTCAAGTCTTCTGTCCTTGAGAGCTCGTGTAAATAAACAGTCACCCTCGACTTGGCTTTTCCCCGCAGCGCAGCAGCTGTCATGCAACTTTGTTATGCATCTTTGCTGATAAGTAACAAAAGAAAAGGAAAAGAAAAGAAACTAAAATAGTGCCATGCAATATTTCTAGTGCTCGTCCCTATTTCTGTTTCCATATCTCTCAATCTGGTGCAGGTGTCGAGAGTCAGACTATTATCCTCTAAGCGTATAAATAAATGCTGAGTTTGTGGAGTTGACCCCATCCGTCTGTCACCTCCTCATCTAACAAGCCAACAACTAACCTCGTCCATCACACCAGACACGCCACCTAGTGAATTCTATTCATTCCACTATATGATACCCCTTTGAAAACCCCCGTCGCCCTCCCGATAAAGACCCTGGCTCCGAAACCGTTTCCTCGCACTCGCTGGCGTGCCTCCCCGCCGACCTCCTCCTCCTCCTCGTCTTCCCCCGTGAAGTGGCCGGTGCCTCGCCAGCCCTTTCCTTCCCTCCGTTACTCCCAAAGTCGAGATCCAAAGGAATCAGGCAGAGGGGGATTCTTCCGTCTGCTCCGCGTGCTCCTTGGCCCACAAGCAAGTCGCCGTGCACAGCTGCGCCTCTGGAATTTCCGCCACGAGACCATCCCCGCTGTTCGGCACCGGGCGCAGGCAAGAGTATACCGTGCACTCCTCCAACGGCAGACGAAGCTCGCACAGAGATCGAAGACTGGTAAACTCGGACTTGCGGGGTTTCTTGTTGGGCGAAAACGACGGCTGAGGGGGTCCGGCGGCGACGGTGTTGTTGGGGGACAGAAATCAGCTCGCGCGGCTGGGACGGTCCCCGTCCCCCGAGGAGCTTGGACTTGGACGGGACCGAAGGGCTCGATGTCGGAATACTCACCGTCAACGGCTTCTTCTACATGGGGTTCTGGGGGCGGCGGCGGCGGCGGCGCTGGGCGGGAGAGAGGGGCTCGCCGTAAGAAGGTCTACGAGTATTTGAAGGCGGCTAATGAGTTGCGTCAAACATACACGGCACAATGGTCTGCGCAGAGGAGTGGCGTGCGGGACTATAATGAAGATTATCTTAATACCCCCGGGGCATTCCCGGATGTTGAGATTGCGCGATCTGGGGATGAAGAGATGGTGATATTTCCTAGCTATGCGAGGCGTTTGATCCCCAAAAAGACGGTCAACGGTTGCTCTAGTCGACGCCGAGGGTCCTCCTCTACGATTGATGAATATCGCGGTATATCCAATGAGCCGGAGCCGGGTATGCCGGAGTGGGAGGAGTTCGAGGACGACAATGCTATCGTGGCGGTAGATGTGCGTGGTTGGGTATACGCTCCTAATCGCGGGCCAATGACTCGAAAACACCGTTTGGCGATTGCTCTCGCTCGAAAAATGAGCGGTATTCCAGCGCCCAGTAGTATCCAGACCGATACCGAGGGACCTAATCAGGACGACGAGCGCTTGCCAAAGATGACGGAGAAACGAGAGGAGGAGCTGGTCGACAGTGAAGCTCAGTCGATCATCAAAAAAGTTGAAAAGGGGAACGAGTCGGGCTGGAAAGCTGACGGAGGAGGCGATGAAGACATTGCCCCTAGCCGTACCATACAACGAACACCTACGACAACATCAATTGAGTCCGTGCAGCTGACCAAAGATGAGCTTTCGGTTGCAAATGCACACCTCATGGAGCGGATACGTCCTTTCCTGACAAGTCCGATGGTCGGGATGGCTGTCACCGTCTTCTTCTTCAGCGACAATAAGAGCCAGTCGAGGAATGTCTTGACTAACGAGTCTGGTCATTTCTCCTTGAGGGCCTCGCTGCCGTTTGTCCCCACACACATTCGGGTGCTTGCATCTGAGGACCTCTCCGTTGTGAAAAGTGTGGACATCATTGAACCCACAGGCGTTAGTCTAATAAGCGACATTGACGATACGGTGAAGCATTCCGCGATCACCAGCGGAGCCAAGGAGATTTTCCGCAATGTCTTCGTCCGTGAGCTAGCAGATTTGACCATCAATGGCGTTACTGACTGGTACACTGGCCTTGCTAAGTTAGGCGTCGAGGTTCACTATGTTTCTAATGCACCGTGGCAACTCTACCCTCTACTTGAACGCTACTTTAAATTGGTCGGACTCCCACCTGGCTCCTTTCACTTAAAGCAGTACAGTGGCATGCTCCAGGGAATTTTTGAGCCTGCAGCAGAGAGGAAGAGGGGGTCTTTGGAGCAAATCTTACAAGACTTTCCTGAACGCAAATTTATTTTGGTTGGCGATAGCGGCGAAGCTGACCTTGAGGTCTATACCGACATCGTACTGGCGAATCCTGGTCGGATATTAGGGGTATTCATTCGAGATATAACTACTCCAACGCGCAAGCAATTCTTCGAAAAGTCTGTCGACCACTTGGAGAGTGATCCGCCTCGAAACCGTAGTACGCCTGAACTCATTGATCATTCTGATTCAGCGGTTAATCGGCCTGCATTACCACCGCGGCCATCACGCGTGCCGTCAGAACCATCTGCGGATTCCAAAGGTCTCGAAAGTACCGATCTGATTGACCTTTCAGATGAGGTGCCTCCGAAGCCCGCGTCGATCAGTCCTGGAAAACCTCTCAGCACACGCACGCCGCCGACCATACCATCGAAACCATCTTCTCTACGCTCAGTCACGCACACAAATGATCTAGTGGACAAATCCTCTGCAGTATCAGAAACCAAGGGAGTTGTTAAACGCAAACCAGTACCTCCTCTACCAAGACGACGTGCAGCTGAACCAGGGTCCTCGCCACAGCCCAGTGACTCTATACCAGAGAACCACTCAAAGGACCTATCTTCCACGTACAGTGCCGATATGAGTACAAATAGCATTGTTAATCAGCCCCCCTCGCGTGCAAGTCCTCTCAGGTCACCAGAGGTCAATACTCCAGCCCCAAGAGTGTCTAAACAGCCGCCACCTCCACCACCACCCCGTCGATCCAACACTGGGTCGTCGACAGTGAATACTAGCTTATCTCAGTTAAACATGAACCGCCTTACATCGCAAAACCAGCAAGCATTCCCCACACCGTCCACCGCGCCCACTTCGCCATCCTCTCCATCCGGTCGTCCAGTCTGGCCTCCTCCCCCAACAAGTGTTCTCCGGGCACCCGCGTCCAATCCTGCGCTCAGAAGAACCAGCACCAACAGTACAGATAGTTTACCCCCATCTCGCACAGCGTCTGTCAACTCTACTGCGAGTCAGCCGACTCCACTCCCTAACAAGCGGGAGGAGCTTTGGAGGAGACGCTGGGAAAGAGCAAGTGAGATCTTGCGGGATCGGGGAGTTGTCCTGGGCAGTTGGCGCACCGGAAAGGATGTACAAGATGTTACTACCTGGCTAGTCAAAGAAGCACTAGAAGACATGAACGGTGGTAAACCCACGGGACAGAATGAGAAGGAAAAGAGGGTATCCTAACCTGTCCTTGTGTTTCAATAATGTATGATGAATGAACCAAATTTTATACTAGAGCCTCTCAATTTAATGTCGATATCAATACTGAGGCATGGTAACTGACTGACCTGGCGACTATTGTAGCAGTATTCGAAGTGCCTTAAAAACAATTTTGACACCAGTTTAGCGCTTTTCATCAGGAACTATACGTAATGGAATCAGAGACATCATTATGTAGATACTAACTAGGATATATAGTTATAACTCCCATACTTAAAACGCTATTATAAAATATCACATGAAATAACCGTAACACAAAAAAAAAGTAAAAACTCTAAATCCCCAACCCTAACACCAAAACACCCTTACACCCTAATTCAAGATGCTGGAGGAAGCGAATAGACAATCTCCTCAATTCCACGTCCCATATCAGTCACAAGCTGCTGCACCTCCTCCACAGAGAGGATCCCGCCTTCCACACGAACCCCAAACCCAATGGTATCCGTCTTCGGATCCGGTCCAATATCAATAAAGACGTTTTCCTCTGCTAGGAAGGATGTATCTAGACCCGTTACCGCGGTGGGTGAGTCAGGGAGAGGGACACTAGGAATGAAATCTGTCGGGACACCAATGCGCAAGGGCAGGAATAAATTCTTTTCATCTTCTTTTTCCCCTTCTTCTTCTTCTTCTTTCGCTGCTTCTTCTCCGTTAAGGTCATCCTCTGGTGTGACATCCTGGGCCGAGGGCACGGCGTTCTGCATCCAAAGTAGATTAACCCAGGTGTTGAATAAAGGGGTCCCTGGATTCTGGGGATTGATCCAGGAGAGTATATTCCGTAGGGAGCTCTGCTCGTATGAAACACGCTCAGCGAGAGAAGACTGGATTCCTTGGGCTTGATCTAGCAGGCTGACTTGTGGGTTGTCACCGCCGTCGCTGTCCTGGATCGTGTTGGATATCGTAAAGGGGGTGACGTTGAGACAAGGTCCGGAGAGCTTTTCGATGTTGTTGAAGGAGGCGGATCTTCCGGTTTGGTAGAGGCCCACGATAGGAGTCTTGACTCCGGTGTTCTGGGCGATAGAGCGGCCGATGGCGAGGAGGACGATAGTTTGAAGACTTAATCCGGCAGAACGGCATGTAGATTCTAGCTGGGAAAGATTTTTCACCTTTTCCCATGCGCTTACGAAGAGTTGGTTGGGGAGTGTTCTCTTCTGCTGTTCTTTGGGGCTTCGGATGAATGTGGGTTCGCCTTTGCTAAGCGTGGATGTCCAGTATGCCTTTTCATCGAGATTGTGGAGAGAGCGCATGGAGAAATCGACAAATGCAGAGAAGTTGGGAGTAGAGTCTAGTGGCTGCTCGTGGTAAAGCTTTCCAAGTTCAGAGACAAACATGGGCATAGTCCATGCATCATACGCCGCATGGTTTATGAGGATGAGGATGCCGTCTCGATCTGAAGCTTTCAGGAGCCGGAGTCGAGCTGGGGGAACAAAGAGGGAGGATGGATGTAATGCTTCCTCGAGTGCCTGAGCTTTGGCTGCTTCAACGATGGACTTGGAAGACTCAATGATCTTGTATGTTTCGGGGTGATCCGTAGCGTTTTTCATCACAACCTGTACAGCTTCCGAAGGCGATATAGCCGCAAAACAGGTGCGTAGTATCGGGTGTCTCTGGCGAAGTTTGAGCCACGCTTCCTCGAGCTTCACACCGTCGATACGAACAGGACTGAAGAAAGCCCACGAGGGCTCAAACAGCTTTCGTCCGGATTTCAGCCAACTAACGAGATGATAGAATTGGCCGGGGAGACAAGGCATAATTAATTCAACGGACTCCTTCCCCAGGTGAAGCTTCTCGAGTGCTTCCCTTTCTACTTGGTCGTAGTTTTCAACAAGCTCCCCCTTTCCTAGAGTCGTCTCGCTAGCGAAGAGCTGAACACGTTGACTGATACCACGTAGAGTGTTACCCTGGAGGATATCGCCCACCCCTGTCCTGAGCCCCTTCTCTCGACACACAGAAGCGATTCTGATGGCAGACAGGGAGTCTAAACCTAGATTGAAAATGCTTGTATTCGGTTTGATACTCTCAAGAGGGATTCCTGTTACTTCCGCAAGTACTGATCGAATGATATTTTCATGTGCAGGAGCCTCAGAATCCTCAATAGAAGAATCTTGAGATTTCACCGGGCCGCCGCTCTTGAGTGGAAGTTCTCCAAGTCCCTCTGGTAAAGCCGTGGAACACCTTGTCGGATGCTCAACGATGTCGCAAAAGATAGTACTAAAATCTTGCAACAAATTATCAAGCATTTGCTTCGAGAAGTACCGTCCGTTGCAAGTCGCCCTGACCGTAATCCCATCATGCCCATGGTCAATCTCCAAGTTAAGCTTGTACTCAGCATCAGCCGTATAGCCTTCTGCCTCGTAGGGCGTCCACATATCCTGGTTACCCAGAGCGCTTCCCTCTAAGGCTGCGCTCTTCTGGAACACGAACAACGAGTCCAAGAGTCGAGTAGAACCCAGTTCATTGGCTTGCCGCAGAGCGCTCTGGACGACTCTCAAAGGCGCATGTTGGTGGACTTGCCCATCAGCGGTTTGCTTCTGCAGTCGCTGGGCCAGAGCCTTGTTAGTGAGGAACTTGGGCTCGAATGTAACTCTTTGAGCGACAGTGTTGAAGAGAGGACCAAGAGTACGGTCAGCGTCAGGGATGGGAAGAGAGCGCCCTGCAAGCACTTGTCCAAAAACAATGTCCCGTCTTCCAAGCAAGTGAGCGTAAACTTTGGCATAGGCAAGGAGTGCCGTACTCTGTACGGTGACCTCCATTTCACGGCAAGATTCGACAATTCTAGCTATATCAAGGTCGATTCGACGCTCCGAGGCAAACATGGAGTCCGAAGACGAGACGGCATCAAGAGGTGGGATCTCCACAGTTTCATATGCCTGGAGTTTTTCCACCCAAAACTTGCAGGATTCTTCCTGTCCGCTCAGGACATATTCGACCACATCGGAAAATTGAGGTCTCTTAATTCTGTCTTTTCCAGCGTATATCGCAGCAAGATCTTCGAAGATAAATGGCAGAGAAGCGCCATCGTAGAGGGCATGGTGCATGATAATAAAGAGCGTCCTGCCTTCTGGCTGAGTAACCAATACAGTGCGGATTGGGGGAATGTCGAAGAAGGTATCTTCACGGAAAGAAATGAGAGCCATGACCTCAGACACTAAATCAGCGCCAGAGGGCAAAGAAATCTCTTTCCATTCGAATGAAGGATTCGTATGTACGGCACCAATCCAAGAAGATCCGAGATCTTGAATCATGTGGAAGGAGGTGCGTAAGATATCGTTCGTCTGGATCACTTGATGTAAGGCAGACTTAAGCTGGCCTAAGTCCACGGCACTATTGAGCCGGACGGCATGGGGATATACATATATCTTTCCATAAGAACTGATGGTCTGCGTGATCATACCGGATTGCAAAGGAGTACACTCGAACATCGAAGAAACGTAATCGTCATCGCTGAGAAGACGGACATATTTTCCGTACTTGTCCACTGAGATGGTCTCTCTACTGCTCTTATGCACTCCATTGGTTATGCCTTGAGAAGATAATTCGTCGATATGTTTGGCTAGAGCGCCTATACACGAAAATCTCATGATATCGGACGAGGATGCTCTGAGCCCGGCTTCGCGAAGTCGGTTTGCGAACTGGATGGCTGTCACGGAATCAAGGCCGAGGCTTAAGAAAGAAGCTTCTTTGGATATAGACTTAGATTCTAAACCACAGAATACAGCAGTGATTTCTCGAATCTTGGTTTCTGTTGGCGACCATGAGGAGTTATCCCACTGGACAGGCAGCGATCGTGGACCTGAACCTGCCGATAGAGCAAGATTGAAATTATCTAATGAAACACTTTCACCGGACATGATACTTGACATGACGGCGTCGAGTTTCTCGAGAAATTGAGTTCCGCTGTGTAGAGAACCAAAGGTTGATGAAAAGATGCAGTTGAGACGAACTGTGTTTGTGGACTGATTTGCCTGTACTTCAAGCGCTAGGGGATACTCAGACGGCATTTGGCTTTCTAATTCTGTCCACAGAGCACAGTTCTGTGATGAAGATGTTCGGATGAATGAGAAGAGGCAATCAAAGAGAGGACTCTCAGATTTTAACCAACGCTGAATTTTTCTTAGAGGAGTATGCTGGTAATCAAGCGATCTGACAGTTGATTTCTGGACAGTTTCAATTACTTCAGTAGCAGTGTTAAGACCGTTGGTGTTGAGACGCCCCGGGATTGTCGTAATGCAAGGGAGAAGCACTGATTCTGCCCCGGGAACAGATACAGTTCGTCCAGAAAGAACTATACCATATGTCACGTCTGATGTGCCTGTGAAGTCAGCTACTAGAAGGGCGAATACTGCTTGTATCAGGATTGGAACTGTTGTCTGAAGGATTCCGGATCGCCGCTCCAATTCCGTAAGCTTGCATTTAAGCTCTCGATGCACAGACATGTGTTGTTCCACGACATCTAGAGCTGTTCGGAACATTGTAGGATGGCAACCAGATAGGTATTGTATCCAATACTGCTCTGCCTTCTCGGTATTTTGGATGCAAGCATGTTCTATGAAATCAGACGGCGATCCCCGTATTGATCCTTGATGTCCCTCATAGCACGCAGCAACATCTTCCAGCAACATCGAGAAAGACTCTCCGTCATATAGGGAGTGGTGGATTGCAATGAACAAAGCTAGCGGCTGCCCGCTTGCTGAAGATTTCGCCAAGTGAAACCTAGCTGGTGGTAGTCGAGAAATATTTGCGATGATTTCTCTGGAAATCTGGGCCTGTTGTGACATCCGATATGTGACCGCTTCATCCATGTTGCTATACTCTGACTCTGTCCATTGCATGTGATATGAAGATTCAGAGAAAACAACTTGTAATATCTCCTTGTCTAGGGAAGAAAATGCGGTCCTCATTATTTCGTTATTGTTGGTCACGAATTGCCATGCTGACTTGAGTTTTTCATTATCCAGACCGTCATTGAGTTGGAGAGTAACATGATTGACGTAGAGTTGATCGGATTCGTTATTGATAGATCGAGCAACCAAGCCTTCTTGTAATGGGAGGCAAGGACGAACTGATGCAACTTGAAAGATATCCGCATCCAAGGAATGGCTCTTTCGATATTGGAATTCCATGTCTTTGATTCTTTGGTGGAAGTTTGATGCACTAGCCGGTGTACTTGACGAAGAGGAGTCTCTTGGCAGCCGGGCAAGCTGCTCGATAATTGGATTGCTCATAACGAGGGTGACAGTTGCTGCATACCCGATTTTCCTTAACCTGATAGAAAGGCCTATGGCGCTTAAGCTGTCAAGCCCTATCTCAAAAATGTTTGTCATAGGACCAAAGCTGCTAGGGTCAGCTGGAATGACGTTGCAAACTTCATTCACTACAGCTTCTTCATCTGAACTCAGTGGCCTCGAGAGAACATCTCCATTCATATTTAAAGAATTCCCTTGTAGGATGGTTGCAAGTGGAAGTTCAATGAAGAGGCTCTGCAGTTCCTTCATATTCGCTTTTCCAGACATTGGGGCCAAAGGAATATACGTGATAGGCAAAATCAGCTCGGGGACCATGTATGCCGGCAGCTTTACACGACATATGTCCTGCAGTTCCCGGGCCAAGGTTGAGAAATCTGAATGGAGTAATGCGACCTTTTCGTCCTTGTTGTGGTGGTTGCGAGTACCAGACCGCGCCACGAATGAGATGAGCTGTACCTTCGCAAGACTTGGGTGTTTGGCAACAGTTGTAACGACATCAATGGTCACTGGGGAGGACGATCGAAGCACTTCCGAAACTTCTCCAAGCTCCAATCTTTGGCCACGAATCTTGGTTTGGTCATCACCACGCCCAAGATATTCCACAGAGTCGTCCGCCATCAAGCGCCCGATGTCTCCAGTTCGGTACATTTTCTTGCCATCAGGTCCGGTTAGGAACCCTGTCGCATCTGGTCTATTGAGGTAGCCCTTTGCAACAAGGTCCCCTGTGAAGCACAGCTCCCCAGTTTGACCTCTCAGTGCGTAATTCGTAGTACCAGGTACAAAAACGTGGCCAACACAGGCAGTCAATGGCGGCCCTATGTTCCTGAGGTTCGTGTGCTCATTGACATGAGCAAATGTGCAACCAATTGTCACTTCAGTAGGACCATACGCGTTGACAATTGCGACATTTGGCGCTGATGCCCAAGTGTCGAGGACTTTTTGTGAGATTTTTTCCCCGCCAACAGTCATATACTTGAGCTTTGGGCATTGTTCTGGTGTGATATTCGACTGGTCCACTAATGAGGGCACGAAGCTTGCGTGTGTGATATCCCATTTGGAGAGTGTTAAGCCAAGGTCATCTAAAATCATTGGCCTTGGGGCTGTCACCGTTGCCATTCCATGGCGCCAGGGAAAGAACATCTCCAGCAGATGAGGATCAAATGCTCTGTTGGCTTGTGCAAGATATCTACCTGTGCCACCTAATTTCATCGTAATGGGAGCAACCCCACATGTGAATTCAGAGAAAGACTCGATGAAAGATGAAAGATTAGCTCGGGTAACCATGACTCCTTTTGGCTTTCCTGTTGAACCGGATGTGAAGAGAAGATATGCATTGTCATCGGGTTGTGATCGGTAGTCCTTGTTCTCCGGTGACATGGCTGCAAATGAGTTCTGGAGCTGAGGGTCATCAATACACTCCACCTGGCAAGTCTTTGGTACTCCATGAAATGATGCTGAGAGGGAGGATTCAGTGAATACAATCGGACAGTTTGCATCTTGAATCAGGAACGTCTTTCGATCTACAGGCAAACTCTCATCTATTGGTAGGTAAGTATTCCCAGACTTGAAAATCCCCACAATAACAGAATATGATGGTAAATTCCGTCCACAACAGACTCCAATGATTCTGTTCTTGTGTCCAAGGGCAGATAAAAAGGCGGCCACGCGGTTCGCTTCGGCGTTGAGTGCACTGTAACTCATATTTTCCTTTTCAATGCCATTAGCAGTAATACTACCTGCGACTTCTACTGCTGTCCAATGAGGATGACTTTCGGCATACTGCTCCAACCAGTATGTTGGAGCTTGATAAATTGAGTTTGCGACTTCCTTGCTAACCGATTGATTCGATATAGATCGCAAGTCTGGTGGCATACGGTTGACAAGGCTAGAGAATGGCTCATCTGGGAAAGCCAAAATCGAAGTGATGAGACTGTCAACCTGACGGACGAACAGTCGTAAGTGGGCGCGACTTATTATACGGCTATCGGAGGACGCTTCCAGGGTAAGATTGCCATCTGAATTTTCGAAGACGTTCATCGCCATTGGGTGCTCAACATGGAGCCCTATTTGATCCTTGCTTTCTCTCCAAAGGTTGGACGGTGATTCACTGTTTGTGGGTTCATTGGCTGCGTAAAAGTTGAAGACCGCAGGATACAATGGCTCCCCTCTCGGCCGCTGTAGTGCCTTGCGCACATCACGAGCATGGATATGACGGTGCTTCCAAGCTCCGACCGAAATCCTCTGTTGTTCCAGCAAAACTTCGCGTACATTGCCCTCCGGATGGAAGGGAACGGGAACAACGGATATAAAAGGGCCAATACTTTCTTCAAGCTTTAGGTCTAAAACCCTGTCAGATAGGGTTTCCGCAAAAACGGTTGCCGGTAAACCAAGGTAGCTCAATGAAACATATGCCCATGCAGCTCGAATAATAGACACGGTAGACTGTAGCCCTAGATTTGAAGCAGCAGACTGGAGTGTGGAAACTTGCTCTGTTAATGGGATCTCCTCAGATATTAACTGATACTGTGGCGTAGCACCTGGATGGACTCTTTTCCCAGTGAGGTCCGGCCATACTGGGATGTCCAGCTCGGCAAATTTCTCTAGTTCTGATGTCCAGAATTTCAGAGACTCGTCATAATTGTCCTCATTGCTAAGGACAATTGATAGTGCGTCCGTGAGTTGGCTTCTAGAAGGTGGTTTGTAGATGTAAGCAGATCGCACGTCATCCATAATGAAGCGAAGGGAAGGTTCATCGTGGACCGAATGATGCACGGTGAATACCATAACCCGCTCGTGGCCCTTGTCTAATATCGTGACTGCCCATGGAGGATGTCTGAAGTAGTTCTTTTGATGCCTTGTCATGACATCCTCAACCCGATTGTCAAGCAATTCAGCCCAGTCGTTCTCAGAACACTTGTAATATTCCCAATCTAAAGCCGAGAGCTTGTAAATGAGTTGGAGAATAGAAAAGTTTGTCTTCTCATTTGGCTTTCTGTTGCTGGTCTCCGCCACTGGGATGAAACCAGTCCTTAACGCTTCTGTTTTCTGGCACACTGCAAACCAAGCCTGCCTCAACCGAGGGAGATCCACGGAAGAATCAAGCGTGAAGAAATGGTTACTCCAGTACATGGTGTATGTGCCCATAGTCTCAGTCAACAAGCTTTCCTGAATTGCCGTAGTGCGTACTGTCGTGAATTGATCGGGCACTTGAGTTGCTACTCTTCCATGCCAAACCTCGTTGAAGGCATTCACGTCAAAAGCGCGAGAAGTGGTCAACTTGACTGCGTCTGAAGATACAGCCAACCTTATTAGGTCTTTGACAGTCACGCAGCTTAGAACTTCCACAACAGACAAGCTGTGACCGGCTTCCTTGAGCCTGAAACTAAGACGCGTTGCGCGAATTGAATCAACACCAAGACTTCTGAGCCGGTTGGACTTGGTGATAATGGAAGGCTCTGTACCGACTAGGGCGGCAACTATACCAACGATTTGTGCGGTTGTAGATGCATCCAGTTCATTTTCAGTAACATCCACGGCGTCTTCTGGATTCAAATCGCGTTCCCATTTATCGAGGTCGACAGATGCGTATGCCGCCTGTAATGCCCGGCGATCGACTTTAGCAGATGGTGTTTTGGGGATAGATCTAACCACTAAGTACACCGAGGGTATCATGTGTTCTGGCAGTACGTGACGTGCATGGTTTGCTGCAGCCCGTGCAACCTGCAGGGCAGAGTCCTGGAACAATAAGAGCTGCCCCTTTTCCTCTGGACTTGCTGCTCCCGGGGCGCAAAGGAAAGCAACAACGACTTGGGTTGGTCGGTCTGGTCGACTAAGCACTTGGGTTTCGATGTTTTCAACAAGAGGATCGCAACCACGGAGAGCGAAACTGATCTCACTCAGCTCAATTCTAATACCGCCAATCTTGACCAAGTCATCAACTCGAGTCATGTATTCGAGTGAGCCGTCAGAAAGCATCCTGACCAAGTCACCTGTGAAATAAAGCTTTTGCGATGCTTCGTTATTCCAGACATATTTCGCTTTGGTGACGTCCTCTTGTTTCAAGTAGCCAGGAGACAACTGCGGTCCCCCTAATGCCAACTCGCCCACAGCATTTTTCATGACAACGCGTTGATTTTTCATCACAAACACTGACACAGATTGCATTGGCCATCCAATGTTTGCACTCTTAATCGTTTTGTGTTCATTTCCGAATTCGCGTATAGTAGAAACCACTGTTACCTCAGCTGGTCCATAGGTATTAAAAGCCCTCATATCAGTGCCCCAGTCATCAGCTACAGGTTGTGTCAATTTTTCGCCAATCATGGTAATCACCTTAAGCGTTTTACAGCTTTTCCTAGGAACACCGGCTGCAAAGGCTGGGGTAAGGTGAGCGTGGGTTGCATTCGTGCTGTTTGCGAGCCGAGAGAAAGTCTCTAGCATTATCTCTCTGGTTGCCGAAATAAGGACGCCCCCTAAGCCCCAGGTGTAGAAGAAATCTTGTATAGACACGTCGAATGTAGGCTGTGAGAATTGCAAACAACGAACAGGGCTACCATCAGCGTTCGGGGGAATGTCAGTTTGTAATGATCTCATACTAGAAACAGCAGCCGAGTGAGTTATCGGAACACCCTTCGGGGCGCCTGTTGTTCCACTCGTCCAAATTAGGTATGCAATATTATCTGGAGTAGGCCTTGACGCGGCGCGGAGCAGCTTTCGGTTATGGGGACTCGGGGAGGAGGTTTGAGTGAAACGGCTGACATCGATCACTTTCACCCCAATAGGGACGGCGCCTTCAGGCTGCATACCATCCTCTTCAGAGATAAGAAGGATGCCAGAACTAGTTCTTGCTATGAGATCGTGACGACGCTGCGGAGGGGAGAGTGTATCGATGGGACACCAGGCAGCCCCAGCTTTGAGAATCCCAAGAACAGCCACGTACAATGCAGGAGACTTTTCGATACTTATCGGTACAGACGCATTCACAAGATCTCCGGTAATTTGAAGTAAGTGCTCCGCAAGATTATCGGCCATAATATTGAGCTCTCTGTAAGTCAATGATACATTTCCAGGATTTCCCTCGTTATCCAAATCCCGCTTAAAGATGAGCGCGAGATCATCTGGATGAGTAAGGGCGTGTTCTTCAAATTGAGAGTGTAACAGTGACCCCTCTAGAACTTCCGGAGCAGCATTAGGTGTTGGATTGAAAGTCGATTTGAGGGTTGACTGGGTATGGAATGGGGCATCCTCATAGTTTCCATTTGGTTCTTCTAGAATAAACTCAAGGATATCGTCCATTTGCCTGAGCATTATTTCAGCTGAATTTGAGTCAAGTCTGTCGTCGAAGCTCACACGGAAAGTCAAAGATGAGTCGGCACCTGGAAATATTTCGACCATTACTGCCAAGTCATTTGCCATGGGTGGATGGTGAACCGAACCCCACAGACCAGAAGCAGTGAAGCTATGACCAAAGTCTTGATATGCAAGGACTGTGTCGTATGGAGTTTGACTATCACCAACCATCACTGATCCAAGTCGAGGTTGTAGATAGGACAGGGCTGTGGCATTAAAAGATGCCAAGTGACGAGCAGCAGACTTGTTCGTCACAGAGCCACCCGTGTTCTGCTTCATGTGGGATATGGAGACTCTAACTGGAGTTATCGTTAATGTTGGGCCAATGCAAATGGCTGAATCATTGTCAAGTCGTCCAGACATTACGCCGCCCATCACCACATCCTGGTCCGGTGTTCCTGTGTAGTTTAAGAGTATTGATCCCCATGCTGCTTGCAAAACTGACAGAGGTGTCGAGCCCAGAATCATGGAACCTTTCTTCAGCTTTTCGTGGCTGATGCGAGAAATAATTTCAACGCAGGCAGTTGCCTTTGTGGGTGGAGGTCGGTGAGGGGTGAGGGAAGGGAACGCAACTGGGGAGTAGTTGATGAGATATTCATTCCAGAAACGGGAGGTCAACTCAGGGTCTGCTATGTAGTGATGCTTAACAATGTGATCCAGAGATGTGCGCGGTGCAAGTGGCTGGCCAGAGTATACCGAAAAGACATCCTCTAATAGCAGCTGCAACGAGCCACCGTCGAATATCCCGTGAAACATGCTCAATATGATCTTTGACTGTTTTGATGAAGTGATCAATGATAGTGTCCAGGGAGGTGTAGCCAAATAGATCGACTTCTCAGCGTTTCGAAGGACCTTTTTAAAAAGCTCATCCTCTGAGTCAGTTTCATCGGTAGTATTGTATGTATGCCAGGGTATTCTGAACCCCGGATCAGGAGCAAGGATGCACTGAGCGAATGGTGCCATTTCATCATCTGTCAGACAAAAGACCGTCCTAAAAGAATCGTAATTCGCAACAACTGTTTCCCACGCTTTCTTGATGTCATCCAGGTTAACCTCTGGCTCGAGAGTGAGAACAGAATGATAAATGTAAGTATGTTTTGTGTACGATTTATCGGCCCAGCTCCGTAGGATGCTGGCCAGCATGCCAGATTGAGTTGCAGTAGTTGGAAGCACTTCAAGAAGCCGATCTCCAGTGATACCAAGTTTCTCCGAACATATTGGTCGATTTCTGGCCTCGAAAGCCCGTAAAGTTGAGTCCAAATTTTCTTCCAGCTGTGCATTTAGCTGGGTCTCGTTTAAACTAGTATCTTTGCCCTTCTGGTGTTCTTGAACAAGAGATACTAAACCTTGACAGGTCTGGGACTGTAGCACGTCACTGACGGACAGACCGTCAATAGCATGGTCTCGAAGCTTTTGCAAGAAACGCATTGCACCGAGGCTATCCATACCCATCGAGTATAAGTCTGTTCCAGGGTCAATTGCAGAGGTGTTCACATCGTTTGCTTCGCCAATAAGCTCAATCACAAGTTTCCGTATTGAGGCGGTGCTCTCATCTATCTTTTGCCATTCATTTGATTTGATTTCATCGCCCAATGTGTCGATACAGGCAATCTCAATGCCACTTCCTTCGCCTTGTTGCAACTTGTCGGATATCGCTCGTCGGTCCACTTTCCCAGAGCTGGACCTCGGAAGAGACTGGAAAAACGTGTATACAGATGGACACATAGATGGTAGGAGATAATCCATTGAAATTTTGCGTGCCTGCTGCAAAATCCTCTGTTTTTCGGTTTTATTCGCCTCATTTACCACCAGGCACGCGACGATCTGTTCGCCTCCGCCCAAGGGGGTATCTTTGTTTGACACAACCACAACAACTTCTGCAATCCCAGGTACAGCTGCGAGAACAGACTCGATTTCACTCAGCTCAACTCGGCGACCATTGATTTTGACCTGGTCTGTCGAAATACGACCAAGATATTCAATGACCTGTGAGCCTGTTTCATCCCAGACAATACGAGCCTTGTCGCCAGTGCGATAAAGACGTCCAAACTCGTCACTGTGAACAAAGGATCTTGCGGTCTCTTGGGGGAGATTTAGATATCCTTTACTAAGCTGTGGTCCCCCTATAGCCAGTTCCCCAACTAGGCCAGCGGGGATTGCCTTCGGCGTATGGCTCTTAGGGCACAGTATAAACATTGCGCATGTTGGGAGTGGCGTTCCAATTATCGAACCGCGAGTACGATGTCCAAAGGGAGCAACGAAAGTGCAGTTTATAGCCCCCTCCGTAGGACCATATGCATTAACCAACATTCTCGATGGTTGAGGAGGATTAGAGACTTCGTCAGGGGTCAACTTCTGCGAAAAGTTCTCGATAACAGTTCTGTTAAGCTTCTCTCCCATCGACCAAAGAGATTCAATGGATTTTAAATTAGTAGGACGGAGAAGTGAGGCCAGACTAGGAGTTGCCATCATTATAGTGGCTCCTGTCTCGTTGATGGTTTCCTCCAGGTTGGCCAAGGTGACCCTTCGGTCTGCGGAGCAGAGAGTAGCTCCAGAACTCAAAGTCACAAATATTTCCATAATAGAAGGGTCAAAAGACGGGGACGCAAATTGAAACCAGCGAAAGTCTCCAGCTGATTTACCCGGAAGGGGAATCGTTGTAGCATGCGACTCAATAGAACATGTACTAGCCAAGTGGCTAACTTGAACACCCTTGGGTTGTCCAGTAGAACCACTTGTAAACAGCAAATAGGCGGTTTGATCATCCTTGATATTGACCTCATTGAGAGTGGCTGCAAGATCTGGGGTAATAATAGAATCGCTACTCCGCGCTTCCCTCCATCGAGAAACTTTAGCAACATTCACCCAGGTAGGGCTGGAGTCTTCAAAAGCCGTGCCGTCCGCATATCGTGATTTTGATGATGGTTCTGAAACATTGCTGAGGATAATTGGCGAGTCAAGGCCACTAAGAATTTGACATATTCTTTTCGCAGGGGCGTCCTGAGGTATAGGACAAAATGCGTAGCCAGCCTTTAGAATGCCAAGGTATGAAATGTAGAGCTCTGGTGAGGTTGGCATATGGACAGGAATTATGCGTCCATAGTCCTCCGAATGGCCGCTAGCGGTTAGAAGTGACCTAATATGTGCCGCCAAATTGGAAGCCGCAGCATTAAGAGCACCATAGGTGAGTGTACTATGTTCTGCCGATGAAGCTTTTGATCGTAAAGAATGTACGAAGTCAAGTGCTATAGCATCTGGTGCTCCAGCAGCGCAGGTTTCAAAAGCGGCATGTAGGAGATGCCTCTTCGTAATAGAGTCGCCACTCTGAATACTATCTCGAAAAGGGGGTATCATAAGAGGGGGGAAATTGAGGATTGATAGCTCAGGTTGTTGTATTAAAAGCGAGAGAGCCGGAGAAGACTCAGCTAGATGAAACGCAAGTGTTTTCAGAATTTGATCCACTGCTGACTCGGGGATGAGACATGTGGGATAAGTAAAACTAATTTGAAGTGTGCTCTCATTCAGATCAGGCTCTATAAATATCGTAAATGTCTAGAAGGAAGTCAGTCGAAACACCTTGTATCTAGTTATTTTGCTAGTGACGAACTTTTCCCTGCGAAATGTTTTGTGCTCCATTTTCAGGATTGGCTCGGAATCCCAACTCTGCGATGAACTGAACCTCATCCTTATTGTAGTATTTTTCATCAACTTCACAGAGCACGCAGTTGTCCAAGCTCTTGGCCTCTTGATTATCCTTAGATGGAGTCACAGAGGCGCAGATAATCGACCGTGATTCTTGTAGTTCGGACACAAACGGAGAACGACACACGGAAACAAAGGCGACGTCTTCATGGCCAGTAAAAGAGGATACGAAACGCGCATAGCCTTGCATAAGGCTGTTGGTCACGTCGCGCGCATTGGAGCTACAAGGCAATTGTGCCGAAGAGCTCGTCTTGATCGAGTCGTCCCCAATGACTTCGTCCACAGCATATTGATCAACAGTGTCTAAGGCGGGAACCTTGGTAATTGGAAGGATTTCAATATCTGAGGTTGGAAGACAGGCAGCAGCTGGCAAATCGTGGGGTTCCTTGTTCGATTCTATCGGACTTTGGTCCGCATTGCTGGTGCTAAATGCCCCTGCTATTCTTTTAGTTACCCGGGAGAGTCCAGTAGTCACGTACCTGCGGACAAAGCCAGCCAACTTGCGCTTTCCCATTGCAAAGTCTTTCCCCCTTTCAAAGGTGAAAATGCTAAGAAGCTCTCCCACCGGCAAGGGCCTTAATGTGTCTCAAAAAATATTCCCCCAGCAAGCATAAAAGCACCTGTTGTGACGCAGGAACCTTCAATTGATCGCAAATACATTCAACGTCATTGGTGGACGACCGAGGGGTATGTTGCAAAATGATTGGCTGGGGCGCGAAGGTGGGGAAGAAGAAGCTGTTCTCTTGCTGCAGTATGGCAGATACTGGGATAGAGGGGTACAGATTGGCGCACAGGCATTTTGTGTGGCTTAATACGTTGGATATACCCGTGCCTGCGCGCGGCTTTAGGGCGTGGAAGATGTTGCTTTCGCGGGTCGGGATATCTCACGGGATCAGTCAGGTGGTGGGGGGATGACCGTGGTCCTGTGGTCTCCGATTATCGGGCCATAGTTATCTGATTAGATCATCTGATTAGATGTTTCGTCCTGACCGGTATTGTAATCTCTTATTACAGTACATAGCCACGCTCTCATGAGTAATAGTATGTATCATGCGTAAATTTAAACCCAACAAACAGCCCCCGGTTTATCGTGCACTTTTCTGAGTTTTACTACCCTTCATATCGATCGACTTATTTCTAGTGCCCAGTGCGGACCCTGGCTCTCGAACAGCCGCGTTCCTCTCTCCCTCTCCCTTTCGTTGTGTATTTGGGCGGATCGAGAAAAATTTTCCGGTCCCCTCCCTCGAGCCCTATATTGTCTACTCTCCGAAGTACCGGCCAAACGCGCAGGCTGGTGGGGAAACGTTTTCATTCTACTTGAACGTTCATAAGTCTTCGGTCGCCAATTCCTTCAGCATCCAGTACCGAAGTATCTCTCGGCTCGTGAATGAAGAACAAAGCCAGTGTTTTGCCGGGAAAAAATTAAGAATGATTCCAAACTTAGTATCCACTCTGTTCGTGTTTTTGGTTCTGATTGATAACACGGATCAAGGTGTCCTCGACAAGCTTCACTCTTTGGGACATTTATCTGATCCGTGGTGGAGTATCGCCTAGGTACTCTGGTTACTGGTACAGTCGACAGAAATCCTCAGCTTGGTAAGATCACCCAAACCCAAGCCCAATCCCTTATTAATGCATGAAGAATGGCAATTATTTTCATTTTACATTGAATGAGCTTAATGCATGATTACCGTCATTTTTTTTTTTGATTAATTGCACCACTACTAGTCTACTACTCTGCGTACATGATATGCAGCAGTCTCGGAAACTTACGGGCTTCCGATCTGTTTAAGATTACAGAACCTCATTTCGCTCGTCATTGAATACTCGCACTGGGAAGGATCTGAAACGCCACCATTTGGTGTCGTCAGGAATGTATTTTTCTGGCGCATTAACGGACTACTTTCGTGTTCAGTATCCAGTATCCAGCCTCGAACACATAGTTGTCTTCCTGATCCCTATACTTGGTAGAACTATACTACTAGTAGTCATTGTAAGAGTTTTTACGTGCTCTCAATTCAAACAATGTGTCCAGTTTGTATCCGTGGCCTGTGACTTTGTACCCGGTTTTATTGACCATACGTCGACTTGAATAATTGTGGGCCGCGGTACGCACACTACTTTTTATCTGATTCAACCCCTGTAGCATATGTCCAATCATAAAAGACAGGATGGATCTTCTGTAACCAATCGTAGCGCCCTTCCAAACTCCAGGAGCTCACCAGCTATCCGGGTTGGTTCGTTTAAATAGTGGAGATACTGCTAGTCTGCCAAGAGCTCCATCGGCCTGGCGAGACAGGATCTGATATGGACGATTAATTTCTCTGAAGCAAGATACTTGTAACGGCTCATCAAGTTCTGTCGAACTGTGCCGAAAAGTGGGTAATATACTGAAAGCTGGCTGAAGAGGGGAACCTGTAATTTATGGTCCCTCTATCGGATGTCGACATCCGGATGGCTGGCCAGCCTAACCTGATCAATAATGACGAGGAGAGGCTAGAACAATGAAGGGAAAGATGAATTACTACTTACAGTGTAGTCCCGAGGTATTCTGGTTCACATTGATATGAACCGTAATATTGGGTCTGTATTTAATCAGAGGCAGACTCCCCTGCCCGATTAGCCGCGGCCGTTTTCAAGTCTCCAACATTTTTTTTCCCCCTTCCGCAAAAATGACGGCAGTGCGACGGCTTCAGCAGACTATTTCCCATATCCAGCCACTTGAGGCCCCTCAAAGACTCTCAATAGTGTACGGTCCAACACAACCGGCGCTGTTAGACATTACTTTGGGCGAACTTCTGACCCTCCAGAGCCTTCAATACGGAGACCATGAGTGCCTGGTATTCCCCTGGACAGGGACTCGGTGGTCATATACAGACCTAAACGATGAGGCCGACCGAGTGGCTCGTGGCATGCTTGCCATGGGAATCAAAAAGGGAGATCGCATCGGCATTATGGCTGGCAATTGCGAACAGTATATCTCCATTTTCTTCGCGGCGGCTCGGGTGGGAGCCATCCTCGTGGTCTTAAACAACACTTACACTCCTTCTGAGCTTTACTATGCCCTTAATCACACAGGTATGTTCAAGTTAGCCGCTGCTAAGTTTACAGACCGTGGATATGGCCCTCGATACTAACGATTTCTCCTCTAACGTGAAGACTGCCGACTCCTGTTCCTGACTCCTCGCATCGGCCGCCATTCACTGGAAGAAGTCTTGAAAAAGCTTGGTCCTCAACCTAAACAAGCGGGAACATCCAAAGCATTGGAAGAAATTATCATTATTAGGGGAGAATACGAAAACTTTACCACATACAAGGACGTCATCCAGCGAGGGCTGTCGCTGTCGGGTAACGCTTTGCCAGACCGAGCAGCTGAGTTGCAGCCGGACGATGTTTGCAACTTGCAGTTTACCAGTGGCTCAACAGGAAGCCCAAAGGCTGCGATGTTGACCCATCAGTACGTGCTTCCCTACACCTAAATCCTCATTCGACACAGACTAATACCATTTTTCTTTTTTTGCTCTTCAGTAACCTTGTGAACAACTCTCGTTTTATCGGCGATCGCATGAGCCTAACTTCGTTCGATATCCTTTGTTGCCCGCCTCCTCTATTCCACTGTTTTGGGTTGGTCCTCGGTATGTTGGCAGTTGTGACACACGGGTCCAAAATCATCTTCCCTGGCGAGACCTTCGATCCCCTGGCCGTCCTCCACGCCATCTCCGATGAGAAATGCACGGCTCTCCACGGCGTTCCCACCATGTTCGAGGCTATCTTGAGTTTCCCAAAACCGCCCAACTTTGACTGCAGCAACCTACGCACTGGCATCATCGCAGGCGCCCCTGTGCCTCGACCATTGATGAAACGGCTGTTCGAGGAGTTGAACATGACACAATACACCAGTAGCTACGGTAATTGCATCCTCCTCCTTTATTTATCAATGATGCCCAGAGTCGCGACTTTACTAACGCAGTGTCTATCCTCGGAAAGGTCTAACGGAGGCATCGCCTACTTGCTTCAACGCGGTTACCACGGATACTATCGAAACGCGACTCAGGACCGTGGGTAAAGTGATGCCGCATGCAAAAGCGAAGATCGTCGATGCGCAAGGCCGCATTGTCCCCATTGGCGAACGCGGAGAATTATGCATGGCCGGATACCAGCTCACTAAGGGGTACTGGAATAATCCCGAGAAAACTGCAGAGGCTTTGGTTACCGATTTGGATGGCACCACATGGCTAAAGACAGGCGACGAAGCCATCTTTACTCCCGACGGCCGCTGTACGATTACAGGTCGATTCAAGGACATAATAATCAGAGGTGGGTTTTCGCAAATACAAACAAGATTCTTTTTTTTTTCCTTTGTTATCCTCAAAGAATATCGACATTATATCTTCGAACATTAAACGCTAACAGGCGACCCAATTTTTACACAGGCGGAGAAAACATCTACCCCTTAGAAATCGAAGAGCGTCTTTCGTCACACCCAGCCATCGAAGTCGCATCCGTCATTGGCATTCCAGACCGCAAGTACGGAGAGGTCGTCGGGGCCTTCATCGCCGTGGCGCCCGAGCACGAAGGAAAAGCCCCAGGAGACGAAGAGCTCCGTGTGTGGACGCGGGAGACCCTTGGGCGACACAAGGCGCCGCAACACTTTTTCGTTTTTGGCCAAGAGGGTGTGGATCGCACAATTCCTGTTACTGGGAGCGGCAAGGTGCGGAAGGTGGATTTGCGCAGCATTGCGGCCAAGGTTTTGGAGCAGCGCACAAAAGCAAAAAATTAAAAGCCTTGGGTATTGTTATAATTGTTATCATTGTTATTAGGTATGATGGAGTTAAGCGTGTATATAGAGCTGTATATAATTCTTGATTTTATGTTATTGGATATTATACCCTTCTAAAAAACACTTATGTGCACTTGCAGTATAATAGTATATCACAGTGGGTTGTATCCACAATACACACTGGTCATTGACCCTACATGGTGAGGGGAAAGAATATATATTAAAATACATAATATATGGCTCAATCTCTAATGTACATCCAAGTCCCTTCATAAAAAAAGACAAGCTGCATTAACTCCATGTCCACCCGAGATACTAGTACTTCCCATCATTAACTATTGTTGTCCTTGATAACTTCAGCATGCTCTGGTGAGGGGTAAACAAGAAAAAATTTTCTGTTTATCAATCAGATTAGATGATTATCTAATCTGATGGAGCTGTCCAGCAAAACAAAAGCTAAATTTTACAACCACAGTTATGTACATACAGTATTATACTAATGTACCAGCCAAGGACTATATTTTTCATACCCCACCACGTTCAGCACAGGCTTCATGTGATTTGGTGGAAGAGCGGGATTTTCAAGAATCCGGTTTCGGCCTTGGTGGGTAATCATGCAATATGATGAGTACGACTAGTATGGGGGAGGAGACTTTTTGAAAAGGAAAAGGAAAAAGAAAAGGAAAAAATGCAAGCATCAGATAAGGTGGGTTTGAGGGGGAAAATTCAGAGGTTTGTGCGCGGCGATAGATTACTAGTCTTTATTAGGGAGTTTAGGGTTGGGAATACGGAGGTGATAATATGGAGTACTCCGTTCAACTTATCCCCACTTGGAATATTTAGCTATGAGCATGGACAGGATGATCATCATCAATATTATTCTCTTAATTCTATTGTCTTGGAAGTAGATGTTGGCTTATTCTATGGCCTTTTTTTCCAGGGGTAATATTAAAGCCTGTTGTACGATCATATGCTACTAATCGGGCAGGATTCATGACCGTTCGTCGAAGATATATCTGGTTCAAGGGTCATCGAAGAGCATATAGCATATAATATCACCATATCATCAAACCGTCTTGTCCATAGAAGCGAACATCTCCAATTAGTTAGTAGAGATGAGGGATGTAATGACTATACATCCTCTAGCCAGGTTCTGTCCTAGGAGTTTGAGTAGCTTGGATGGCATGGATGCAGACATCAGGTAACTTCATATTAGAGTATATCGTGTAATGAAGAGGAAATGGGTAAGCAGTCGACGGAAAAGGTGATAAATATTAGGTCCATGCAGAATTGTTGCCTTCTGGAGGTGTTGTAGAAGAACTGGGTTCCTTCAGATTGGTGAAATAATGGGAGTCATGGTGGATGTTCCGAGCCTCTTCAAGGAAATCAAGCCAGAGGAAATTCGGAGCAGGATTATTGTAGATATTTCAATGCACAGTCACCTATGCTTTTGAAGGGAAATCTGCAGGTGTTTTCAGTTTCTCACCATCTACACTATACATGCACCCCAATTGACTGTCAAGCTGCAACCCCTGTCTAGTATATATTGTGTGCTCATCCATCGTTGCATATCCTCGTTGATATGGAGTGTAAAAGTACAGCTATAGTAGTTGGGATATGGAGTATTTGCATTGGAGTTGCAAGAACTGCTGGTAAATATCAACTCGAATGTAATGAAATGATGAAACAGGACGTATTGTCATGATACAGAAAGTTTGGTATTTCAAAGACATTACAGCAACGACGTTTTGTGGAACAGAGTCATGTCTGCCTGAAACGGGCAGGGATCGGCAGGTCGGCCACAGTAGGAGTAAACATCCATAATATTACATTTGTTCTCCGAAGTGACTCCAGCACTGTTGGCTGACTTCTGTGCGCTAATCTCGTGTTCTAGTAAAAAGAAATGACGCATGTTGCTGGGCTTAGCTGCTAAAGAAGCAAGGTGCAGTAGTTGTCTGCGAGTGATTCTGCAGGTAAGCTGATAGCTTGAAGGTGCGAGCTTGAAGCTCTCCTCTTACTTTCAGCTCCCTGAGAACCCGTAGGTCACCGTATGTAATCTCTGGCTATGCTACAAGTTCTCGAGTTTCCTAAGCTCGATGTCTCTCTGCGTTTCGGCTAAAGGCATTCCACCTGGGGTGGTAGGAATCTACCTGCAATAGGGAGGGATTACGAAAATCAGCCTACATGATGCATGCAGAGGCGGATACGAAGCATCGTCCTTGATGAGCACAATGCTACCCGAACTGAGGGAAATTTATCTGGCTAGGAAATCTACTCCGTATAAATGGGTGGGACTCCGATAACTTAGGCAGTACTCCTACGCTCTAGCTTCTATTATCCGTCCTCGAAACGGCGCTCGCATCTACAGAATACCGCTCATTTGTGCAATTAGGTACTACTATCAAGGTAATCTTGTTCCTAGACTGACACGCTGAGTCTTCAGGGGAAAATAGTATAAAGTAATTATGACCGTACGACCCCAAGCTGCCCCAGCTAAATGAGTTATTATGTAACAATAATAAATAAAACCTGCCATAACGGAAGCATCTGCTTCTTCTCCATCTTGGGCATCAAATCTTACTCGCAGTTCTCGTAGCTAATTAATAGTAATACTACTACTAGGCTTGGAAGCGCTGCCTGAGCGCTGTTGGCGGCCCGTTCTCTCTCTCGGCCATTGGGCATCAGTCAACTGTTAGCAGTAGTGCTACTACATCCGATATCGCCAGCGATATGTCCGACATGGAGGTGTGAAAAGGGTCTAAGAGAAGGCTATGTAACTTCATCTTTTGTCCGAGATTGCATGACCTTCTTCCCAGGCATTGGGGCCTTCAGTAGTACGACTCTTGCCTGATCCCAGGTGCTGTCTCTCAGTCGTGGAATCCGAATCATGTCTCCTCCCTCTGATAACTGGAATCTGTTGCGTGAATTTCAACAAGCAGGACTATGAGTATTTCTAACTGCGTAATTGCACGAGTTTCTGTTGCACTTGGAGTTTGGCCGTATTGCTATTTCCGAACCTCAGGTGTCTGTTCTGAGGTCACAGGGGCTTCGCGCTTCATCTCTCAGGATGCTTCACTCAACTCGTGTTGCCTTTCTTCAACTTCTCAAAACAAACCACTATATACTATTACAGGAGTTCACTTCCACTAAGGATAGTTTCTCCCCGAAATCTCACCTCGTCTCAAACATTTGAGCCACACTAACCCTGTTTCAATGTGCGAGATGGCTTTTCGGTGAGTTTGGCTTATCCCCGCGAGCCCCCACAGGGCCCCCTAGTTCATGGAGCCAATCTCGTGGATCATTTTGTCAGCTAACATAGAACCTATGCATGCAGACTTTCCCAAAACTTCCAAAGAGGATTGAAACCTCGTCCTCAGAGTTCGGCAGGATTTGAACCTTCCGGCGCCGGGTGAGATCCTGGAGCTTTCAGTGAAGAAGCATATATTGCTGGACTTGTCATTGCGAGCCGTGCAAGTACTCATACAATGGGAGATTTTCATTATAACAAGATCACTGGAGATGCTGATGAGGGATGGAGGACTGTCTTTCCGGACCGCCGAAATATTATCAAGCAGCTTTGAGCTGCATCCTAGACCAGAACCGGTCAGACTTGTCATTCGATCTCAAATACGGACTTGGAGCTCGCTCGAATAGCTACTGGTGCTAGATACCAATTATCAGTGCAGGTAGAGCTAGATGGAAGCCAACCCACGCACCTTGAGTCGTATGCATCTCATTACCAGATCCTTCCTTACTACTATGTCTCAAACGAATCGCATGACTCGACAAATTAGCCCTACCAAAGCTTAAGTCCAACACGCCACTTGAAGTGCTGTGCTTGACGACGAAATTGCATCTAGACTCTAACCCATTGAAAATCGAAAAGTGAAAAAGAGGTTCCGGACGAAATGCAAGGACTCCCAGCGATATTCAACTCTCCAGCCGGAACTAACCTTTCTCTGAAGAGAATACGATGGGTTTTCTTACGGAGTTCAATGCCAAGTTATTGGGCGTTTAAAGGCACGGGTTATCCTGCCGTCACCCCTTGCATTTGCGCCTGTCACTAATATATTACACCATTGCGATCGTTAGAATTCCATCGGCTATGGCTGCCATCTTTCCCTATAATGCTTCAATCAGACGGCGAGATCAAGTATCATAAAATCTGCACCAACACGGACAACATCTCCAGTTCTTATCGAATTCAACCCGAATGGAAGCTTTTACGGTACTGCGAGAGAGAAAATAATAGCGAAACTCCTATCAACAGCCAGTGTTTGTTGAGAAAGCACATTATTTAAAGTACTAGAGAATCACTTGACTGCTTACACCTGGAGTACGTCGATATCATCTACGCACATCGCCCAGATCGCTTGGCGCCCATGGAAGAGACCGTCCGGGTGTTTGACTTCGTGATTGAGAAAGGCTGGGCCTTTTACCAGGGAACGTCAGAGTTGTCTGCTGAAGAGATCACTGAGACCTGTAGAATCGCAAAGTCCCTAGACTCATTGTGCTAATCGTCGAGCAGCCTTTGTATAGCATGCTGTGCCGAGAGAAGGTTGAAGAACAGTTCCGAAGGTTATACTCGCGTTGTGGCATTGGCCTGACTACCTTCTCCCCACTGACAGGCGGTCTTTTGACCGGTAAAAAACGATGTGCTTGCAAAGCCCCCAGTTGGGACTCCGTACGCCGAGCGCAAGGATGGTATGTAACCAGTGTCCGAAGTGACTAGCAAAGTGAGCGATCTGTTGAGACGATTCAGCATATTAATGCTCTTAAGGTATGAGCATCATCCTCTTGGGTTTTAAGATATTGAGTCTAACAAAAGCCTTCTACAGAATCTGGCAGTTAAGCTAGGAGTCAAACAGTCCCAGCTCACCATTGCCCATTGCATGGTGTACTGCCGTATTCATATGTCTACAAACCAGACCACCCGTCTAACAATTGTGAAAGCTGAAATTGACGAGTGTCTTCAGAACAAGCCAGCACAAGACCCTACACGACAAGGCCAACTATCTGGATATCAAATATCATCACCTATCCAGTATCATACGCATCATACAACCAAACTCTGTACTAGCCAACACACTTGCCAGGTGATTTAAATACAACCTTAATCATCCTAGTAGACATCCCCTTCCCCCCCAAATATCTACTTAACAACTCCCCCAGAATAAAAGCCCAAACAGAAGGAATCACGAAAGCAAGACACCATAACTCTAAACCAAACCCAAACTACCTATCCCCCTTCATCTTCATCCCTAACCATCCAACACCCCTCACACCACTCCCTACCCTTCCCCCACCGATCAAAGCTCCCAACCCCAAGCCTCCCACAAGAAACACACAAGACATAAAAAACCCCCTGGATCACAACCTGCGCTCCAGGCCCATACCTCGCCTCCCCAGAGCGCGAGCGCGAGCGCGGCGCAAGCCCACACTCCACGCAGAACCGCTTCCATGCATCCCTGCCGTACCTGCCGCGCCCGCGACGAAACATGCGGTCTGCGAATTTGTCCATCGTCCGGAGACGCAGACAGTATCGGCAGGCGCAGATGTTTCGGGTGATGGCGTACTCGGTTGTTTCGGCCTGGAGGAGTTCTGGGTGGGTTAGCGGGGGAATTAAGTCGTAGAAGTAGCTGCATGATATCTTCAGGTGGATTAGATCGGGGAAGAAGAGGTAGGTGGCAATTAGTAAATGGATTTCTGGTGGGAGGAGGGTTATGA
The DNA here is from genome assembly GCA_027569145.1 of Aspergillus funiculosus. Taxonomy (NCBI): domain Eukaryota; kingdom Fungi; phylum Ascomycota; class Eurotiomycetes; order Eurotiales; family Aspergillaceae; genus Aspergillus; species Aspergillus funiculosus. The sequence continues at coordinate 211,987 of JAPDEN010000003.1, forward strand.
GTAAGGTCATATGGGAGAAGAACTATTTTCATATGGTATTTGTTTTTCTTGCGGGTGGTCTTCTGTGTTGTTTGTGTTTTTCTTTTGGTTTATTGAGTTACAGCTACGCTACAGTATGGTTGTGACGATGATGCTGTCATGTGGGGTCACCTGATGGTTTGTTTTTCTTCAAGATTTCCAAGTTTTCCTCAACTTGTGGTCTGATCTTTCTTTTCTAGCTTCTCTATGATCGAATACGTTGGAGTACTGGGTCTCGATAGGATCTCAGAATCTGATGCTCAGAAGCTCCAGGTAATGAAACAACACGGTGGAATTCCCATCGAACTCTGGTAGGGCTCGAAGGTCCATAGTCTTTAGAAGGCAAGTTTGGAAGAATGAAATCATAATCCTCCTAGTTATCAACAAGCAAAATAATAATCACAATAATAATAGTCATGGGAATGATACAGCCAGCAATGTCAACAAAATAATGATGTCAAGTCTGTTCTGCTGCGCTCAAACAACGTGGTTATACATCCACTTCATAAAAACATAAAGAGCTTAGAGCCGTGTAGTCGCCTTCTCCATTGACTTGGCAAGGTTTCGACTAATGTAATCTGAAATGCCCATATTGGTAACCATCGGATTTACGCCACTTGCGCTTGGGAACACAGATGCATCGGCGACATACAGCCCTTGCGTACCCCAGACCTGACCTTCAGGGTCCACGACACTGTAGCGCGGGGACGTGCCCATCCGACAACTTCCCATCTGATGTGCGCTAGCCCACATTACCTTTTCTGGGTTGAGTGGTTCCTTGCGTCGGAATTCTGCGATCCATGCCTGGAGAGCTGCATTATTGATGCCGTCTGAAGAATCGGCGGCATCTCCATCAGGTCTAATGAACGGTGGCATTTCACTACAAGACGTGTGGATTTCTTTGGCCCCCGAGATGTAGGCGATTTTGGCGCTGGCAATAAGAGCTTCGATAATATGCTTGCGATCAAAGGCGGAAACACTATAGTCAATCCTGACCCGCCCATCAGTAGGATCGGGGTAAACTCGTCCAGGATCTCGCTCTTTGGTGAGAGTGATAAATCCGGCGGAACGAGAAAGCTTCGCTGCCTGCAGCTTGTAGTCTAATCCATCACGCCAAGTGAATATAGGAAGAATAGCTGCGGGAAGCATACAGACAGCTTCGACTTTGACTCCGTGGCCCTTGCCGTCGAGATCTTCAAACTCGTTGACGACGCTGGTCAAGCAGGATCCTTCCCAAGGCCAGCGAACATCATCATCAAAGACAGCCGTAGCAATAGCAACTAGGTAGATGAAAATGTCATAAGCGATGATGCAGGGGGAAGGGTGGCAAAAGAGTCTACTCACCAGGATGAAGATGAAGGTTGCGGCCAATATTTGAATTTTTAATGCCGCTGCGAAGGAGCAATAGAGGGCTATGCAACGAGCCACACGAGACAATGACTTTCTTCGCTTTAATAATGACCTTGCGCTTCACTGAGCCGGCTCCTGAGACACCAAAGTGCGCATCACGGGATGTCCACATGCCCACAACCCCCGAGGCGACCCGTCCAGCCTTTGTCTTATTGAAGAGGATCCTATCTGTATGAAACCCTTCAATAAAGGTTGCCCCTGCATTGGCAGAGTCAGCCAAGAAAGTCTCCGTGGGGCCCTTCTTCCGAGTTGAGTGACAGCCCAGTGTGCAATGTCCACAATAGTGCTCCATCCCGCCGGTATTCTGTGGCACAGCCTTGGCTGCATATCCTAGGTTTCGAGCACCCTCGAGGATCATACAATTGGCCTTATTGTGTTTAATGAATTCAGTGTTGACGCCCATGCGGTCACAGACACGGTCCAAGCTCTTCTGGAATTCCCCGGATGTGAAGAACGGGAGACCTTTGTCGGCCCATTCCTGTCGTACATAAGACTGTGTTTGAAGCGAGGCTGACCAATTGACAGTACCACCACCTCCCCATGTCGAGCCGCAAAGTACGCCCATTGAGCCTTCGTCGTTCATGATAGCGCCGGCAGAGTCGAAAAGGTTATTGAAACCCTCATTAGGTTTCATAGGGTAGTATCTCGAACTGAAGGAATAGGATTTCTCAACGACTATCACTCTATGCCCTGCCTCGGCCAAATTTTTCGCTGATACACTCCCACCGCAACCACTGCCGACAATTACGATATCGGTTTCAATAATCTCTGCCCTTTCATCGGGCTGGAACTGAAGAAACTGAAACTTGAAGCCATCTTGAGGCGCACCATGAACAGGAACCATAGGTACACCAAGAGTTGGGTAAAGAGTAGGGCTGAAACTAGCCCACATTTTCTTGAAGATAGCAGTGAGAGCTCGGTAAACGGAGCGAAGTGATGGTAGGCGCGAGTCCGCCCAGCTTAAGAAAATCTGCTCGCGAACATCGAATGGTTGGTTTTGTATGGGCGTCATTGATCCTGTCAGAAAAAGGGACCCGGTCTTGGTGCTACACTTGTCAAAAGAGTTAGAACTTGCGTGATCTTGGAGCTCAGCTGTTTCTGGGGCCAATGGGGGATACAGTACTTCAAAGCATTCAAAACAAAGCTCAGTCCAGTTTTGCCTTCCTGGTGCACATGCTGCGTGAAAAGGCGCTGTAGTGCCGGGCGTACTTCAGGAATGGAGCCCAGACTTTCTTCCAAATACTGTGCAGCAAGAGTAGCTGCATCAGGGCCCGGGATGCTATCCGTTAGAGATGCGATAGCAGCATCTAGCTTCTCCTGTGATACCACCTTGTTTGATGAGGATTTGCGTGCCTTAGGGCCCCGCACGGAGGGGATGACAATGTCTGCCAAGGATAAGAGAGTCTTCCATTGCAGGTCTGTGAAGACCTCCTCCGTAGACACAGGGGGGAGGGGTGCATCCAGAGGTGTGTAGGGTATGGTTGTGTCGGCCATTGCGAACGTTGACTGCGGCACTTTGGCCATAAATATATAAAGGAAGTATATATGTACAGACAAGCACACCAGTGAGGTCTCAACGAGCAGAAGACTCTAAAGAAGAAAATCTGGGAGAGGTCGAGAAGGAAGGGGGGTGTAAGGGAAGAGATACAAATCTCTCCAAAACAGAGCGCACTTCCCTTCACAAGGTCTAGATCTTGCAAAAAGCAGGAACAACCTCTAGGCTTCTGTCCCAAAGCGGCAGTACTTGCGAATTAAGCGTAGCGGGACACAGTACGGAGCTTCAGTGTTTTCCTGAGTAGTAACTTCCCGACAATGGCGTGGCTATGAGAAAGAGCACATCCAACGCATTCCTGACTCGAGGGAGACTTCTTTCTTTAAAGCCATGTTCTTCGAAGGCTAAAGCGCCACATGGAAGCCAGACCAGCAAAATACTAGATAAGGAATGGGCTCCATGAGCCTCGCCCAGCCAGCCACAACAGCGTCTAGAAGCAGTAGGGGGAAAACAGAGAACCACGTCACTTGTGCTATTCTGGATAAAATCAGGACAAAGGAATCAGCCCAGGTCTTTCTTGCAGGGCCGACTCTGAGTGGCCGAGGCAAAAGCGATCATCGAGAACGAGCGGCAAATGCAATAGACAAGGTGCTACCAGTAGTAATGGAGAGCAGTGCGGGGGAAAGGATAAATAAATATGGGTGCAACTGCAGCCGAGTTCCACCGGCGACTCCAGGGATCCAGGGCCATGTGAAGGCGGCTCAAGAAGAGCTGGTTATCCAGTACACCCATGGGTTATAGATTGTAACTAGTCTGCTTCATGACGGCATTTAGATGCATATATTCAAGGTTGTCTATAGTCCGTCTTTCGATTAGTGTTAGCAGGTGGAAAGGTGTGAAAGTAGGGATGAGATTACGTGTTGCAAGAGAGAACAGAAAATCAATGGATAGTCTCACCTTACGAACTTTTTCCCAGATGAAAAGAAGCGACTCGATAGCTCTCTGAATCCTGGATTCTGAATGATGTGAAGCCATTCAAAAGTCGCTCGCAGCGTCGGAATTTCAGCGCCGAGACCTCCGGGCGCCCGTGACTTTTTGGAGATGCGATTTCGACTCAAAGACAAAGAAACAGAACGACTTTCCATCTGCAATCGAGTCGACTTTCACAGATGGTGCCTATTACCTCCTGCGGATATATTTAATGATCCTCATGATCTAGTCCGACATCCTCTGTCTTCTACAACCCCCCGATCGTCTTCCACGCTTACTGGAGCTCCCCCTGTGATGCCCTTGATTTGGATAAATTGCCTGCGTGCTGTCTGACCTCTGGGTCGCGTAGAAGTCCGCCGACGAAAGTGAAGAGGAACAACGAAAAGAAAGGGGAAGATGGACGCGCATATGGTGACAGGAGGGCTCAGCTCGCCGTCCACCAGCCTTCCGCGCGAGAAGGTCTTCTCGATCCAGATTGGAACGGAGCTTTTCCGTCTCTCAGGCGCCTCAATTGATTCCGATGGTTAGTTAGACCTGAATCCCGGGGGGCTTGCGCTCGTTTCCACGATAATCGTTGTTTTTTTGGAGTCTTTTGAGCTGGCACTAAACGTCCTGGAGCCCCGTCGTATTTCTCCCGATTCTTCGAGGAGCAGCTGAGCCAGAATGGCGATGGATCCAATGTCCGCACCTTGTACATCGATCGCGATCCGGCCACCTTCAAGGAGATTGCCAGGCATCTGCAAGGTACGGATTCACTTGTTTGCTGCCTTGGGAGAGAATGTGCGACACTAAAACAAGGATTTCTATGCATAAAACAGGCTATCACGTCCAACCCAAAGATGGATCGCAGTTTGTGAAGCTATTTGCAGACGCGCAGTTCTACAGCTGTATGTCTCCTTCCCTGCAGACCAGCTACTGTAGTGTAGGACAGTCAATTAACCCATTCAGTGCCGCGGTTGATGTCCCAACTGTTCGAGTCAGAGATTATCATCCAGATCGGCGACCGTCATTTCCAGATTCCCCGCGATCTCTTCTCCTCTCCGGGCAACTCCCCCAACTTCTTCTCTCTCGGTTTCGCCGCTTTCTTCGCCTCTCCTTCTGAAGTTTTTCCTGGTCTTAACCGAAACGGTCTTCTGCGACCTCCATCCATTGTTCCCCCCAGCGTCCCTAACCGCTCGGGCGAAGTCTTCGCACAGCTCATTCACCTCCTACGTGGTTACCCCCTCCACATCCAGAATGGCGCCCACCGTGCCGAACTACTTCGCGACTGTCGGTACTTTCACCTCCGTGGGTTGGAGCAGATGTTGATCCCGCACCGTATCAGTTTCAATCCCATTCGCAGTCGGTCCGAGATTATCATGCGGCTCGAAGATGTCCGTCGATCCGGCATTCATGTGCAGACGGACGGCGACGACACCATGGTAACCTACTCGCGCCCCTTTGTAGACGAATCAACGCACGACCTCGTACTCGAAATCGGCGACGAAAACGCCATAATTGACCTGCGCACCATGCGGCCCAAATTCCTCAACCTCGCAAACGCGCGGATGGCAAGCCTCCTCCAGGTCATAGTCGACAAGAGAAACGACATCACACCAAGTACCAGCTCAACACGGCGGTCCCCCTCAGCCTCCCTCCAGAAGCAACCGAGTGCTACCACCATCCAACACCCGATTCGCGTGCAGATTGAGGACGAAACATCTCTATTCGTTGACGGTGAGCCACAGGTCTACTTCGATCAGCAGGTCTCGGACCTCCACAGCGCCAGTCCCGAACCCAATCTTGCGTCGGCGGAACCACAGGCAAAACGCAGAAGGGTGGAAGGATCTAAAACCCTAACCGGCGGAGTAGCCGCCTGGATCGTGCGAAACAGCCATTGGCGGATTTCAATGCAAAAGGGCACCTTAGAAGATAGCCCGGAGTTCGTCATGACGGCCGTTAAGTTGGACGTTTATACAAGCCAGAAGATACGAAATCAGACCCAGGCTTTTCTAGGTTCTTAATTCGTTGTACTAGGAAAGGGGGGGAATCTTTATTTAATATTTATATAGTTCCAATGATATAGGCTAAGCAGCTGAAATAGATCCGTATTCAGCTGGCTCTAGTCGGAGAATCCCTCCCACGCGTCTTCTTCTTCTTCTTCAATACGCGGTTCTTCATGAGAATTATCCGGTTGAGTGTAGACATCCTCAACATCCCCATCACGCACAAAACCAGCGACAAAAAACCCTCCCGTCCCCTCATCATCCCCAGGCCAACACCGCAGACAACCCTCCAATTCCTCATCGGACAGGTCAATAGAGATAGCACCTCCCGAAGCATTCTCAGTGCGTATCCCACGATGTTTCCATTTCCTCAGCCCCTCGGGCTGCTCATCCCGACGCATAACCCGCCACCCACGACGCTTGGCTACCTCCGACGCCAGGATACGCACCACAACGGACTCGTTCTCGATCATATGGATCGAACACGTACTATACGTGATGCGGGTTGCAGCGGGGAAGCTCAGCGCGTGTTCGACAATGCGTGTTTGGAGATTCGATAGTTTTGTCAGGCGCTCCGGGTCCAGCGGTGTGCTGCTCGTGAGTTCGTTCTCGTCGTCTGGTGATGATGAGGTGGCCTGGGTCTGGCTCTGGGTGTTGTTGTCGCGGTTATGGTTCTGGGCTGTTTTGGTGGTGGCTGTCCTCTGTTCGTCGGGCTCGTTGCGTTTCCGCTTCTTCCCCTGCGTCTGTGTTCTGCCTGGTACGGTGGCGGCGGTGGGGAGAGTGAACTTTGGGACGTCGTCACGGCCGATAATCCCGCTTCCGGAGCAGCTAGGGTCTAGTAGGAGGCCGGTGACATTTTCGAATCGGGGGTCGGCCGGGTCGAGAGCGAGGAAATCCTGGCCCGGGAGGACAGTCACGATTTTGTCCGCGCCGGCGGTGGAAACCATCTTCTGCAAGGTCTTTGCTCGAACGCGAGACGCATCCATCGAGAAGATGTGCGACGTCGTCTTCCCCGCACTGGATTTATACAACAGCGAGGCCAAATGCGTCGTCTTGTTCCCAGGCGCAGCACACCCGTCCAGCAGGTCGCCTTGCCAACGCTCATCATCCCCCAGGAGCAGATAAGCAGGGAAGCAAGACGCCTTATCCTGCAGAATGATCTCCCCATTCTTGTACGCCTGCGACGTCACAAGCTCCACGCCGGGAGGCAGCGCAAGAAGATCCGGGATATGCGGGTCCAGACGCATCCGTGGCTCCTTGTCCCCGCCTCCAGTTACCAGCGCTTCCAGCGTATCGACCCTGTCGTACGAGGCAAACGTCGCCGACTGGAGCTGTGTCTCCAGCGTCGTCCGCACATTGTTAACACGCACCCAGCGCGGATACACAGCCGATGCTCCCTCTGCGCCCTGCAGAGCCAGTTTCTCCTTGCGAACGGCCTCCTTCAGCTCCGGGATCGTGGCGCATCCGCGTCGCACGCGCGCCTTGGTGAATTCACCCCTAAGTCGGACCTTGTGTCTCTCGACCGCTTGGCGGATGGGGTGGGATGTCGGCGCGGAAATGCCATTCTTCGTGAGGAGGTGATCGTGTACTAGAAGGAGGGAGAGTAGCGGAGAGAGCTATTTCAAGTAATCTTAGCCAGTCAGCAGACAATTTCTTTTTTTTTTCCCCTTCTCTCTCTCTTTCTCTTCGTTTTGCCTTCGTAATCACTGTAGATCCTTAACGGCTCATGCGAAATAGGGGGCCACGGACCTTGGGCTCTGACTTGAGGATTGCAGATTGCTCAATTACTTCCTTTAGGAGAACGTCCCATTTCGCGGCCTCGATGACGAGCGCATACACTTGCGCGGGGGAAGCCTTGAGAGAGCGGGAACTGTACAGACGGGATTTGAACGAGCCTCCTGTCGATGAAGGGGCTGTGAGGATGGCCACGGCATCGAAATACAGGGACATGGCTGTGGTCGATGTATCCGACAGGGCGTGCGTTGGTATTTTATCATCATAAATCAAAAGATAAAAAAAAAAAGCCCGTTGTGTTTGCACTGTTTGTTTGCGATTCCACCGATAAGAAAACAACATCCTCTTATCTACAAGTATTTGAATTGCTAGTATAAACAACTACCTTGCATAGAAGAGAATCAGACTCCGTCCCAAATAAATACTCCTACACCAAGAACCGAAAAAAAAAAATAAGTAAATAAATAAAATGCCCCCTCCATCATTCACCATCTCCCTCCTTCCCCCCCCAGGAAAAAACCTCACCCTCCCAACCCGCACAATCCCCTACCCCGCCACCAACCACCCAATCTTCAACGACGCCCTAGCCGTCCGTCTCCAGGTCTTCGTCGACGAACAGAAATGCCAGCCGGACTTTGAAATCGATGACAATGACCCCCGGAGCTGGCACTGGGTTATCTACGATGAGGCCTACCAGAGTCCCCTGGAGGACCCTTCCTCTCCCTCTCGCTCCTCGCGGATTAAGGTTCCTGTTGCGGTGGTTCGACTGGTGCCGCCTCCGCATGCGGTGCATGGGCATGGATATGAATCTGAGAGTGGGACTGGGACTGGGGAAGGGCAAGGACAAGGGCAGGAAAGGGAAGAGAAAAAGGAAAAGGAAGAGGAAGAGCAGACGCAGAGCGTACCCAAGTACGACTTGGCGCATGAACCCTACATCAAGTTTGGACGGGTGGCTGTTCTCCCGTCGTATAGGGGGTGTGGGTTAGCGAGGCGGTTGATGGAGACGGCGATGGGGTGGGCGGCGGAGAATGCGGCGGAAATTAATGCGGCGCTTGCGGGGGTTATTCGAGAGGAGCGCGGGGAGGCTGGGGATTTTGTATGGAGGGGGTTGTCGCTGGTGCATGCACAGGTGCAGGTGGAGAAGTTGTATGAGCGGGTTGGGTTTGTCACGGATGAGGACTTGGGGAGGTGGATTGAGGAAGGGATTGAGCATGTAGGGATGTGGAGGCGATTGGGTGTTAAGGGGTAAGCTGTCGGCTGGACTGTATCGATAAATACATACATATATATATATATATATATACTGATAGAGCGACTTCTTGGAAATTTTGAATATTATGAAATTACCGACTCCTCTATTTACCAGGGCAAAGCTAATAGCACCCATTCGGAACACCGTAACCAGCGATAGAAAAGAAAAAAAAGACCAACAAGAGATTGCAAGACAAGAGGCAATCATGACAGGGTATCCTGAGTAACAAGGAAAGAAAAGAAAACAAAATGAGACAGCCCCCCCCCACGTCTATGGAAACATTAGATGAAAAGCCCGAAGTATGTAAATGAAGAAGAAAAGTAAACATCGCAACATGTAAATCCGTCCGAACTCCAGGTAGATGGTTGAAAATGTTCTAAAAAATATGTCGCAAACGAAGCGAAGTACTGGCAGATATGGTAGAGCCTCATGAGTTCGATGTGAGAGACTGATTAGTAGATCATCCGATGACGGTCGATGAAGATTAGAACGTGCTCCAGTTCCAGCCCCGAGGGATGCTAGCAGCGATCTCGGTAGTCTGGTTGAGCATGGCGGCAAATGCGGACTTGGGACCCTCGTCCTGCGAGGATTCGCTATCAGAAGCAGGGGGGCTGTCCACATCGGCGGTCTGATCGGTGTTCTGTGCATTGATGAGGCTCTGGATTTTGTTCAGGCGGTCGGCACGAGCCTCTTCCCAGCGCTGAAAGGCACTCCAGCAGAGGTCGCATGCGCGAGAAGGAATGCCTTCAGGGTGGAAGCGGGCATCCTGGTCGAGGGGGACGACGTGAGGAGTGTGAGAGGAGCAGAAAACATGGCCGCAATGGCGACAATGATGACGACGCAGAAAGAGGCCAAATGAGGAACGACAGGAAGGTGAGTCGCAGGTCGGAGAAGCAGAATCCGCCTAGTGAGATAATTTTTAGCAATAGTTTAAATGACTATAGTAACACAATACTGTGTCGAGGTATGACGCAGGGTATGATGCTGTCATGGGCGTCGATCACGCAAGATTTCGCAAAGCAGTTGACTAACACGACATTCCGGGATGAACGCACGCAACCACTGCAATATATATTGCGGGACAACCCAGACTTAAACCGAGATAGTAACAAAGGAAAAATGAGGGAAAATGGAGAGAAAGAAGAAGAAGATCTAGCCTACCTTCCAGTGGTCCCTGGTGGGATGGCCAGTGACCTCTCCAAGATGTTCATGCTTCATCCACTCATCTTCAGCTAGCTTGCTAATGCCTCCACTAGCCACGCTATCAAGGGTTGAGCGACGGCTCACAGTCTCGCTTGTCTCTCCGTCATTCAGGCTATCCAACGAGCCGTGCACGCTACGGGGAGGAGTCGGGGGAGAAGTCCTCTGAGGCCGCTCGGTTGGACGCAGAGCAGCAGGAACATAAAGAGGAGCCTTTGGAGGGCGCAACTGACGAGTATGAAGAGGAAGATACTGAAGACGAGGAGAAGTGGGCGAGTTATTGATTGGAGTGGCAGTGGCTGAATTCATAGGTGAAGAATGGCCATAGATGGAAATCTGGTGGGCAGAGGGAGGAGAGGTTGTGGTGGTGGTGGTTACAACGTGAGTTGCCATTTTGTAGATGCTATGCTGATAGTAGGTTGATGTGTGGTGTTGTGTTCAGTGGTCGAGGGAGAAAAAAGGAGACGAGGGGCGAAGAGAAGAGAGGAGGCGAGTATATTAAGGAAGAAACAGACGTAGCAGTAAGAAGTATGAGAGCTGATAGTATTATGAGTGGTGAATCAACAACAATAATAAGCTATTGTTGGAGCAAGGATGAAATCGAGCGGAACCATAAACACATGGATCGTGGTGGCGAAAGACGATCGGATAGAGTTCGTAATGACGCTTTGAGAGAGACGGATGATGGGGATACTTCTGGAACACCAGATATGGAAGGGAAGAGAGGGGAGCAAGGATGAGAATTAGAGAATGCGGTGTGCACTCTGAGAAGGTCAAGTAATGTCAGGATTGGGGGGGGGGGAGGAGAGGAGGGGGACAGGGAAGTATGTATGTGCTCTGTATGGATGCACGATGGATTCTTATTATAATTATTATTACTATTACTCGAGGGAGGAAGAAATGCATTTCGCCTTAATAGGATTCGTGGACGAGGAAAAGGCGACTTTTTTTGCCATGCGCCAGTGGAGATGAGATGTGCGCTAATGGATGGAGCATTGGAGACTCCCCGACAATCAACCCTGAGTGAATATCACTACCACTCTGTATTCTACAACAGTACGACGGATACAACGCTCGGACGGAGCAGAGAAACACTATTGTCGCCCATTCACAATAATAATAATGTTAATACCACGACTAATAGTAATAATAAGAGTATTATAATGAAAATTCTACGGAAGGCAAGTTGAGGCTAGACGGGAAAGTCCCGAAAAGCCGTAGTGTCACTGTTGAGGGGATCAAAAAAGAGGCAATTTATTATTAGTCCTGGACTCGAGTAGTATTATTTTGGAACCTTGGAAGGGTTGATGTTGCCGCTCCTTTTGCTGGAAAGTTAAGGGTGAATCTCGGATAATAATCGTATACAGTATAATACTGGCGATACTAGTAATACTAGTGATAATAATAATAATACACCTTCCCGTCAAGTGAGGCGGAGATTCATCATTCATTTCCCTTCTACATCCCTTAGACTCGAGAGTCGTAGTCGGGGGGGTTATTCATTCATGGTTTCCCCTTATCCGGCAATCTTCGACCTCCAAAATCGGGGAATCGGTGGAGGCTAACTGAATTCGGAACGTTTCTTTTTTACCGAGGGTAACGAGGAGTCGAAGCTGTCGGTGGTTGGGGTTTTGGGGACGGGATATAGTGTTAGTCTATTAGTATTCAATATATCCTCTACCGCTGTCACTACTACGCAGCACTGATGAACGGAACACTGAATCCGCAAGTCCAAGTCTTCGGGCTTCAGGCTGCAGCTACAGAATCCAGGCGACGCCAGTTGGAGACTCCAGTGCTCCACACGCGACCCCGACCCACCCTAACCAGTTCTGATCCTAGTGAAGTATCCACGATAACTGGGTCCCGCTACTACTATGAAGGGAAGCGTTCACGAGACTCGTCCTCGAGGCCTCGGAAATACTACCTCTATTCAATAATAGTAAATAGTTAACGCTCCTAGGTACTTAGGTAATACTTTACCTACTTATTATGTCCCAAGGTACTACTAGTACGTAGTACAAGTAGGTAGTAAATCTGAGAAGTGCATATGCTGGCTGACCAGATACTTAGCATCCCCTATACACAGTACTAAAGCAAGCCATCGGCGTGACCATAGGATAGCACTGGCGGTGACGAGTAAACTCCCGATATTCGGCTGAGGAAGCACTGAGGTCTAATCAAAGGCTAGACTTCCTCGACCTACTCTCCGTATGTCAGCAATGAGATGCGCGAAAACTGGTGTCTCAGTTTAAGTTCTGTGTAAGGTCTCGTCCGGTGGAGCACCAATCAACATTGAGCACGGCCTTTTCCCAGCCCACCGGGTTCAATCAACAACGTCTCCGGATTGGCGGTCTTCGAGTGTGTTATCGCAGCTATTTGATTGGTTTACATGGCAGCGGCTCGTTCCCATTGGACGACGACGCGGCCAGGCTGCACGGACAGATCCCGAATTGGCAGCCACCTGCATTCGCCGATGATTACCTTATGTAAACTGTACCTTGTTGATAACTTGAAGTATTCGCCCGTGCGGCGGGTGGGCTTTACAGCTAGCGGTAGAGGGGCAAATTTAAGGCCTCGGTTCGAGCAACACAAGAGGCTTGGAAGGATTGTCGAATATTCCATGCCGGAGCATTACATACTACCTTACGTACTGTGTAGTATCATGTGGTCGGCCTTGCAGTTACATATCGGCGAACGCTCTCTAACCCAAAGAAGAGACCATTGATAAAACCATACTTGATGGTACCTGCGCGGTACTAGCAATTAGAGCTCCCAGCTGCTAGCATCTAGGTAGATACGATTCAGATACGATTCTGCAGGGCGCAGCTGCATTACTTACTAGTAGCTGATAGCTTCGTCCATCCGTCAACGGTCACGCGCCTCCCCAGGCTGAAGATCTCCTTTTCCCCTGTGTCGGGTCGCTCCTCATCTGTGATCTTTCTCCAATTCTACGCCACTCCAGCTTTACACAGTACTCTTTCACGAGGACAGAAGACTGCATGGGGCAAATAATACTAACATCTTAATTATGATTAATTATGAAGGTTGCAACGCCTCCAACATGACTCGTGCAAGACTCAAGAGATTGTCAGGCACCACCATTACTCGACGGTAGCTTGAGCGCATTGTAACTGAAGCTCTTGCAAGATCTTGCTAGGAGACCAATAACTGACACTCTTGGTGGGGACAAGTCTGTATCTTCAATTACTTGTGATACTGCATTGTCTGTAGTCGCTGATTTGGAAAGCATTGTACCTCGTAGTAAAGAAAGGTTATATATACTAGTCTACCCCATACCCCACGCAAGTTCTTTTCTGTAGAAATCGCAATGCAGTCCAGGATCAATTGAGATGAAGTAAATAGTTGATATTAACGAGAACCACTATTAATAAGAACCCCAAAGTGCCATCGGAACATCCAGCGGAACATCCAGCGAATGCGGCTACAGTGTCGAAGTATAGACGTCATCATCAACACAACATATCCTGTACCTAGGTAAGGTACTACGATATCCTCCTTGGCAATACCAGTCCATATCTTAATTCATTCCCCCCCCCCCCCCCCCTCCGTCTCCCTGAAGATGTCCCTCAACTATTTGTTGTATACTCTCCAATCCCCCCCAAAATGAAGCTCGCCGTCTTCAGCGCCAAGTCCTACGACAAGGTTTACCTCGATGCCGTCCTGCGCGAGCACTATGCAGACCTCTGCACAATCACCTACCACTCCTTCGCGCTCTCCTCGGACAGCGCAGCCCTCGCCCAGGGCAGCGACGCCGTGTGCGCCTTCGTAAACGACACCCTCGACGCCCCCGTCCTGCACACCCTCCAAGCCGCCGGCGTGCGCGCAATCCTCCTCCGCTGCGCAGGTTTCAACAACGTCGACCTCCCCGTCGCCGAAGAACTAGGCCTCTTCGTCGCCAACGTCCCATCCTACTCCCCCGAGGCCGTCGCCGAATTCACCGTCGCCCTCCTCCAAACCCTCAACCGCAACATCCACCGCGCCTACAACCGCGTGCGCGACGGCAACTTCAACCTAGAGGGCTTCCTGGGCCTCACCCTCCACGGCAAGACAGTGGGGATCATAGGCGTGGGACGCATCGGCCTCGCCATCGCGCGCATATTCCGCGGCTTTGGATGTCGTCTCCTCGCCTCCGACCCCTTTGGCACAGACGAGTTCCGCGAATACGGCGAGTTCGTCGATCTCCATGAACTCCTTCGGGAGAGCGACATTGTTAGTCTGCACTGTCCGCTAACGGAGGGGACGCGCCACATCATCGACGCCGAGAACCTGGCGCGCATGAAGGAGGGTGCGTTGCTGGTGAATACGTCGCGTGGAGCACTGGTTAATACCAAGGCGGCGATTGAGGCGCTCAAGACGGGTCGGCTGGGTGGGTTGGCGCTGGATGTGTATGAGGAGGAGGGCGCGCTGTTCTACAATGACCATTCGCAGGAGATTATCCATGATGATACGTTGATGCGGCTGATGACGTTTCCGAATGTCTTGGTTTGTGGACATCAGGCTTTCTTCACGAGGGAGGCGCTCACGGAGATTGCGTCGACTACGTTGGCGAATTTGGAGGATTGGGCGCTGAAGAGGCCGTGTAAGAATTCTTTGGTGAGGGGGGGCCATTTGTTGGTTCCCTGGGATAAGGAGCCTGTTCGGTTGTAGAGATATATTCCATAGTATTGTGATTAGGTATTTTTCCGCTATCAAGGGTTTAACTTAATTATGAATGTATTTCCCTCATTCCAAAACTAAGAAGGTTGAATTCAAAAAGAAAACGGATATCCTACAAGTAAGAACAATTTTGTTAACTCCCGTACAAATCCCAGAATATATACTCCACCCCAAGATTATACCAGTAGTACTTCTTCCACGCACCCCAAAGAAACATTACAGAGAAGCTTGAAACTTCCCATCAATCTGCTCAATCTTCGCAACCGCCCGTCTGTACCCCTCCTCTTTCTGGATGCTGTCCACATAGCGCGCAAGCAGCGGGTATCCGTTCTTCTCCAGTGGCATCCGGGTATTCGCCGCGATCAGGGGGTAACTCATCATGATATCAGCCGCTGTGATCTTGGGGCCACAGAAAAACGGTCCACCTCCAGGACTAGTCTTAAGCTCGCCCTCTAGGAAGTCGAATGTGGTTGTAAGGTTGCGGTTGAGGAACTGGGCCTCGACCTGGCTGGCAACCATGCGGGGGATGAACTTGATGAAGAAGGGGACGGGGGCGTTTTTGAGTGCTAAGATTATCAGTTAAGTCTCTTTTTTTCCTCCTCTCTCATCTCGTTTCGCGATTTCTCATATAATGGGACGCAGAGGAGGAGGAAGAGGAAGAGGAGACGTACTATCCATGACCAACTTCATCACCAGGAACGGCATCAAGCTTCCCTCTGAGAAATGCATGTAGTATCGATACCGAATCCACTCTGCACACTCGCCGCCAACCTGGCCTTCTTTGCCTTTGACATAGCGCGTCGGGATGAGCTTCTCGCCGCCAAAATGGTCGCAGAGATACTCGACTATCAGGCCTGATTCCGCGAGAACTAATGGCTGAGGAGACTCGGGAGTCTCGATGGAGATGACTGGGGACTTGCCCAGCGGGTGAATCTTCTTGAGCTCTGCGGGAGCCAACATGTTGGCGTTGCGCTTGAATGTCTTCACCTCATATGGAATATTCAGTTCCTCGAGGAGCCATAGGATGCGCTGCGATCGGGACTTTTCCAGCCTTTTGTATTTTCGGGTTCGGGGTTCTTGTTAGAGACAGATCCTAGGTACTATAGTGGGTTAACATACCAGTAGAGAGTAATCTTGACATCCTTTGAGGAAGCCATGGTAAGATATACAGGTCGCGAGAGACAAATTTATATCTGATCAAAACAGCAAGGATAATCGGGCTCCAAGGGGGTTTATATTTTCGATGCTCGTCGATCCTCATACTAGCTTAGAGTAGTCACAGCCTCGGATGTGAATCTACGTGTGCGTCATGGGCTCGTGGATCTGGAACCTTGATCGCTGAATCAACCAGACTTCTTCTTCTTCTGTGGAGGTTCTCCGCCAGCACGATCAGGCCGGCGGTGTTTCAATCCCTCCGGCTCCCGCAAACTTTCTGTTACTTGGCGAATTGAAGCTTTTGGCGGGAATCATGGCTGTACGCCAGCACACTACAAGCAGAGGTAGAGCACGTATCAAAGACTACACCCCCTCGTATTCGACAATTTATCCCAATTCCAGCATCATCCTACGGAGGAACAAGAAACCCACGCAAAAAATAAAATGATGATTTTCTTCTGCTGAGAACGACGACAGGCAGAGCGGCGTGACGATGCTGAGTCATCACATCCACACTCTCGCCCACGTGACCTGCCAACTTCGTCTCATCGTCACTGAAAGCATCGCCTCGAACAAGCAAGACGCCCTCCCCCGCACCACCGCAACAATGGCTGGCCCCAGCAAGTGTGAGTTGAGATTCGAAGATGCAATTGAGCCCGAGCTATCTGTCGCTGACTTTTGAGCCTCACAGCCCTGGTCCTTGACCCGGCCCTGCAGAAATACTATGGTACCGCTCCCTTCCGACCTCCCAGTTGAAGCCATGCTTGCCTTCCTGCTTGCTTGACTCCTTACACCTTTCTTTTCTGTTCCCGGCGAAACAACAAATGGAAAAACGCCAATACTGGGGATATACATGGGGAATGGATAAGACCTGTCGCTAACGGACGCAATTCGGACAGAACTCAACGCAAATCGTTACAAGTACTTCCGTTGGACGCCCCGCCATGCGTGGTATGCGTTCGTGTATGTGGGTTTGATCCCTGCGACGCTGGGATATATTGCGTATAAGACTGATGTATGTGCTTTTCTTTCCGTCTTGTTGTTTGCTTGTGGGTTGATGGGTCTGACGGTTCAACAAGGGGAAATACGACCTTCGCGGCAAGAGGAAAGGAGATACCATTTCGGAATGGTGAGGGGGGGAAGGAGAAGGAGAAGAGAAAGACTATGCTCAGCCTGAGATGGGGTGGGAGTCTTCTTAGTCCGTGTGTCTGTTATCGCTGGACGCTGTAACTATTACTCAATATACCGCATGAAAGCTCGTTTTGTGTTTGCTGACTCGACGTTTCCTTGATTGTCTTATAAGTAAAGCCTTGAAGCTGTTAAACCATTGCTATCGTTATGATTCGTTTTCTTTTTGTACTCCTGGGTATTCCGTCCAGGTTAAAACTCCGTGTTTTTCCTATAGTACATAACCCCAGTAGATAAACACATTAAAAGATACTAATAAGGCGCCCACCCCCTCCTCCCTGCACCTCCCCCATATCCTCGTCCACTCTCTGGAACACGCTCACCACGTCTCCAGTCACCCGGAGGAATCCCTCTCTCACCACCTCTACCTCCACGCCCAGCCCGGCCTCCACCACCGCCTCCACCAAACCCATTATCACGAAACGCTCTCATGCCACCGCCAATAGCAGATCCCCCAGGACCACGACCACCCGTCAACGGCGGCGCAACGGAGCCATCCTCCAGCGGCGGTAGAATCGCACAGTCCACGTAATCCCCAATCACGAATCGCGCCTCCTGCAGCGTCTTCTCCGCGTCATTGCCTTGGAGCCGGTACGACCCTGTCCTAGGCGGCGGCGGCGGCGCATCACCATTCATCGATTCCTCGTCCCTATTCTCCTGGTAGAGGCTATCTCTTGGACCGACGATAACGCTGCCAAGGTCCTTGCTTAGGTAGCGTCCTCTGGCCTCGGGCCCCATCATCGCTGCCCCCTTGGTGTCCGGGTAGATGAGGCGGAAACATAGCCGGGTGCCGATGGGTGGGTCTGGGAGGAAAGACGGCAACGCGGAGGTGAGGAGCTGGGAGAGCTCGCGCAGAGTGCAGGACTGCCAGGTGTATATTTGGAGATGCGCCGGCAGCGGTGGTTGAGGGGGAGGGGAGCGACTGCGGATGGCGTTTGGCCCGCTTACGGGACCGCTGTATGGAGCTGAGGAGGAAGAAGAGGACTGCACTGCGAAATCGGAGAGATTGTGGAAATTGTTTAAGCGGTAGAAGAGCTTCAGGTGGAACGGTGTGGTCGATTGACGGTCAATCCGGGGTTTTGGCGCATCTCGAGCAGTGGCCATGATGGCGGCGGAGCTCAGATTTTTGCTTCTTTTTTTTCGGCTTTGGATATGGCCAAGAGTTTCCGAAGACAATTGACGCTGTAGCTGTGTTCAAGAGAGAGCTTGGTACGTGTTATGGCAGAGAAGGAGTGGGAGGTCTCGCAGGTGCCGAGTTGTAAAAGTGAAAGGGTGGTTGAACTGATTGTGTTGTTTGATGGCGGCGATCACGAGAGCTCTCGACCGCCGCCGGAAGGAGAACAAACCATTTAAAACTTCCCAACTTCATCTCTACGCACACTTCTAATTACTACCATTCATTCGTCTCGCCACACACTTCTATTCCATGCTCTGGATTAATACTGACTCTTTTCTATTTTGAGCACTCCCAATAACCTGCAGCATGGACTTCGCTGCGTTAATGTCCAAGGAAATCGCCAAGGCGAAGGGACCCGCCTCCGGATCAGAGCAGAATGGCTCTTCCAAGCCCCCGGAAAAGAAATATCTTCGTCGTGCGGACCAGGAAGCTGCTAGAATAGCAGCCTACAAAGAGGAACAGGAGCGTCTGGAGAAGGAGCGCGAGGAGCGCATGGCCCAGAAGCGGAAGCTGGAAGATGAGGAGGCGGACCGTCGGCGGGAACGAGAGGAGAAGAAAAGGCGTCTAGCAGAGGAGTCGCGACAAAGAAGAGAAGAAGAAGAAGCTATTAAAGAACGAGAGCGACGGAAACGCCTTGGACTGCCTGAATTACCTCCTCTGGGTGAGAAGGACGAGACCGACGAGAAAGAAGGAGAGGGAGATGAAGGCGATATCAGTGAAGAGGACCTTGCCAAAAAGCTGCGAGAACTGGGTCAGCCGATCTGTCTATTTGGAGAGACTCACCGCGCTCGTTTACGACGATACCGGAAACTAGCCGAACAGTCCTCCGAAGTTCAAAAGATGTCGGACGGGCCCATCCCAACGACACTGGAGCTTGTTCCTGAGGTGGAGATGAAGATTCCTGCAACTACGCCAAAGGATGCTAAGGGCCGCGAGTTCCTATTCCGCCAGCTGGCTTCGTATTTCAACATGGTACTCTCTGAGTGGGAGCTTGCACTGGCGAAGCGAGATATATCGGTGAAGCAAAGCCTACAGGGGCGACAAGCCTACAATGCGATGGTCCAGTCAAGAGAGAACATGAAGCCTCTCTTCCGGAAGTTTGAAAAGTCAGATATTGACGATAGTGTTCTCGAGCATGTCGTGGAAATTATTCACAAGGCGCAACAGCGGAGATATGTCGATGCCAACGATGCGTACCTGCGTCTGAGTATTGGGAAAGCGTACGTGAATCCTATTCCTACCTTGGCTTTTGAATTCGTATAGCTAACAAGCATGTAGAGCGTGGCCCATTGGTGTTACCATGGTGGGTATCCACGAGCGTTCAGCTCGAGAGAAGCTGCACCAGGGCGATCGACAAGCTCATATCCTAAGCGATGAAATCACTCGAAAGTACCTTCAGAGTATCAAGCGGTGTCTTAGCTTTGCTCAGACTCGCTGGCCGCCAGACGATCAACTCCAGATTATGGGTTGAAGAGTGATATACCACGTGTAAAAAAGATATTTTTTTATGAACCCGATATACCCTGCGCTTCGCTACACCAAAAGGAAAAATTGATGTTATTATTTTGTGTCATATCGACAAACGCTCCAACCGAACGTGATCATGTTCTATGCAAATTATACACAAATGTTATAGATATTCTAACATACATCGTCTATACAGCGGTCAGGCCCATGATGCACTCATCAAAAAAAAGAAGAGGTCAATAGACCTCGGACCATCTCCAAATTCCCATCAACCAGGTCCAAATTCCTTTTGCCTCACCTTTTGTAGGCACTGGGGATACTACCGTACTATTTCCGTGACCAAACTGATGCGGTTGTCCATTGACAGGGTACACGTCGTGCCCGTCGATGCCATGCATAACCCCTATGGATAACTCCTGTGATCTAGACGCAGAAGATGGCCTGCTGTTCCTAGCTTTGACATCTCCAGTAAATGCACTGATTAGTTTTCCAGCGGCCTGGACGCAACTTCCGTATGCAAAGCGGATGAGAGAATCGCCAGTCAAACTGCCGATAATGAAGACATCCCTTGCAACCTCGACATCCTCGACAGCCTTGGCTCGCAGGGTCTGTCCAGATATCGTAGTGTTTACCTCACCCTCTTCGTCGCAATTTAAAATCTCGCATAGAAGGCTGTGATCGAGATATTTAAGGGTACCTCGCCGACCAGTAGCGTACACCATCCCGCGGACAGATCGAGAGAAAGTGGCCCCATCAGATTGGCGGAAGGTCACTGTCGCCCATTCTTCATGCATCTGTACATCAATGATCTCCGTATTTGGATGTCCCTCATATACATCTTCCCAGGCCCGACTTTCGAGAAATGGAGTGGAGGAAACTCGTCGTGGTTTAGCACGTTTCGTTGTTGTGGTTGTATTGGGTTGTGCAGCAATAGCAGCGCGTCTCATCAATCGGTACACACCAGCATACTCCGGATACGCCTGTTGATGACAACCACGCAGTGGAGAGGGCCGAGCCTCAGGATCCCATTTGAATATATGAATAATCTTTTGGTTTCCCGGTGCGGAGATGATGACATCCGCAGCTGAGAAGCCAGACCCGATTACAAGCAATGGTGTTTGCGGAACCGGCTGAAATGATGTAAGAGGCTTCAGAAGCGGACGAGGCTGCAGTACCTCAGAAAATATCCCGCTTGCTAGGACAAGATGCTTGCAGTGGATGTTATGCGAGGCTATGAAGAACCCGTTTTTCGTCCTTGTGATGCCGGACACGGTTTCATTGCTGCGGAAGACGTCATCGATATTAACGGCTTGAGGGTAGGCTCGGAAGTAATCTGCGGTTTCCTGCCTGCTGGGCCGAGTATATGCAGGAAGATCCTTGCCCGTGGTTTTGCGGTAATGGTCAGCAAAGGAATAACCGGGGAGTGAAAGCATCGAGGCATAGCTCAGAGTCTGAATTTCCCAGCTCGCGGGCATGGGGTTTTCGGTCCACTGGCCTCCGGGCCGCGGAGAATTGCCGATGACCAAATGGGGGACAGCCTTGTCGGGCTCATGTCGCCATTCCACATTGGTGATGCTGGCTAACTCTTCAACGTCGACGCTGGGACGGACAAGCGTGTCCAGAAGCACATTGACGGGAAGAGCCTGGGTGGAATAGGACAGACGGGAAGCGGCAAAATGCTCAGTTAAGGCTTCCACGTCAGCCCTCAGGAGAGCCGGAGAACCCCTGAGCTTCGCATGCAGTAAAGGATCGGGATGCGGGTGATGAGACGAATAATATGGGAGATGTCCATGAAGAATGTAGGACAGGATCATGGCCGACGGGCCGTTCCCTGGAGGGCCCCGAAGTCAATGAGGATACTAGAATAGCCATTGGCAGCAAAGAGCAGATTCTGGAGGGTCAATCTGCAGGGACTGTTATGGCGACATACCGATAATAATGGTGTCAGTGTCCATGAAGGGCTAATATAACTTTAATGAGTATTTGTGTACCCCCAGACAAACTCAGTCAGGGCGGGGCATGGCCTGCGGAGAAGATTCAACGCCTTGGATCTGCTGTGAGCGCTGAAACCGATACAACCTTCGAGCGAAGGAGAAGGGACCGGACGGCCATTGACAGCGCCTATTACATTTGAGAAGCAGGAAGATGGGATGAGAGTTTGGGGGTTGGCGAGAGGCGAAAGGCGCGGGTGTGGGATGGGCCAATTCCGCAACCGGGAGAAACTGCTGACAAAACAACCCCGAGAGTCCTGGAGACTGGAGTCTCATCTATTTATCATATTCTTATGATCCCGCAGAGCAGCGATACTAATAAGGCTTTACGGGGGTTTGAAGATATCTCGCCAGCGCTATCAGCTTCGTTGGTGGGAGGGAGTGTACTAGGTAATGGTTCTGGTTGGAACCAGACCACGGACAGTACCTCAGTAGTAGAAAGGGAAGCTTGCAGCCCGGCGAGCGAGATGATTCGAGGATTATGAGGTGATGTCTGCTGGTGTCCCAATTATGGCCTGCGGCTGCAGATTTGCTTTTTCGGGCTCTGGTCGATCATGCAGCGGTTTCGTGAAGGCGTACTTTTGCTGGGATACTTGAATAGTTACATGCTGCCTTGTTGCCTGAGGGGCCGAATGAAGTCATGATTATTAATCGACTTCCCGATTCGGACGGCTTGGCCTGGCGGGGTACTTCCAGATTGGGAAGGCAGGGCTCAGGGTTTGTCGAAGGTTAGCCCTGAGCCCTGCCTTCCTAATCTGGACGCGGCTGACGCGTTTGATGGCCTGAGGTCGTCCTCCGTCGTCGCCTGAAGTGCTTATCGAGAGACAACGAGACATTGAACAACAGCGACAGACCTAGAGATCCGGAGATTAGAGGAGCACGGCGCTGGTTTTGCCATGATTCTCTCACCACCTTTCTCGTTATACCCATTATAATCCCCCTCCCAAGTTTGCGGCTACGTTTCTCGGAGAGGCTGGCGCAGGCTGGCCGCAGAGCTTCCAAAGCAAGATGTACCATCTGGCCAAGTCTCTATACATGTACGCCACTAGCAAAGAGGGTATGCCCTTTCTTTCCCGAACCGACTGACTGATTGTGGAGTAGAAGTGTAGTCCGCGACTTGCTAACACTCTCTACCTATTTGTAATAGAATATTCCGTGCTCCTCCTCGGTCTCGACAACGCCGGCAAGACCACCCTCCTCTCCCAAATCAAAGCTCTCTACCAGCCTCGCGCCGATGGCACTCCCGCACCGAACCCAGGCAAAACCGTGCCAACAGTCGGTCAGAATGTCTCCACCATCTCTCTCCCGGACATGTATCTGAAGATCTGGGACGTCGGTGGCCAGATCTCCATGCGAAACCTGTGGCAGAGCTACTATACCAGCTGCCACGCTATCATATTCGTCGTCGACAGCACAGACGTCGGCCAAAACCCGGATATCACCCGTCTCCCCTTCTCCTCTTCCTCGTCGTCGTTGAATAATCGCAGACCGAGTTCCGCATCGGGGACGACAACAGCAGCTGCTGCCGAGAGCGCAGCTGCCTCCGCGTCATTTTCAGAGCAGATGGCAGAGCTCAACGCACCCGGGACGGACTTTGGCCGGTTGGATGAGTGTCGCCAGGTATTAGAGTCTGTGCTGCGGAACTCCGATGTCGCGGGGGTGCCGATCCTTGTGTTGGCGAATAAGCAGGATCGCGAGGACTCGGTGGAGGTTGTTCGTATTAAAGAGGGGTTCGTGCGGAAGGTCTTCGAGGGGGAGACTGGCGGTGGTGTGCGTGATAGTCGTGTTTTACCGATTAGTGCGCTCATGGGGTCGGGCGTCCAGGAGGCTGTCGAATGGGTGCAGAGTCGGGTTAAATGGAATAAGGAGGGAAGGCCTCCTGTTATGAGGTGATGGTTTCCGATTCCTCGCCTCTTCAATCTTGGTTATTTTTTCCTTTTTCTTTCTCTTTGAGCTTTCTGTTTACCTTCCTTGCACTATCGTTCCAGTCTGGCGTTTGGTGGTTGCTACAAAGATACCTAGATCGTTTTTGTGTGTTCTATTCCTCTTTTTTCTTGTCTAAACTATATCGTATATATATTTCTTATTTGCACAGATAAATACAGGACACGAGTATGCACCTTCACTTCTTTGCTGTAACCTAGGTACCTTATCAGAGTATGTATACTGGTCCGACGTCGTAGTTACGCACCACTTGCAATTTGACGTCAGGTTGTCCACCTGCTCGAAGTTAGGCCATGGCGAAGATTCTAGTATTCCGTATGTACCTGAAACAAGATTTGGGTATGATATTATGGTGAAGTCAAGCTCCGTCAGCTTTGACGTCATCCCAGCACTCATATATTCTGGAGACATATAAGATACAACCTGCGCATGTGCTTGCAATTGTTTTTTGCAAGAAAAAGTGTATTACCATTTTGCAATATTGACACCATCATTGACAATGAGCCACTTGAGCAACGCTCCCGATCAGAAGCAGGGCTATTTTAAGCCTCGTGTACAACCTACTGCACCAAACACACAGCCCTTTGGACCCCTGGCGGATGACAAGGTGTGTTTAACTTGCTTTATTGAAGACCTTTGTGGTAACAAGAAATAGCATGACATAGGCACGAAGACTGGCCCAAAAGACTCCAAGCCTGAGTTCCATGCTGAAACCTATCCGCCTGGAACAGCTCCTGCAAGCAATTCCTTTACTCCAAATCAAGTCGGCAATCCCGGAAGCCAGGCACTGAACCCCGATGTTGAGAGAAGCCATGGAAAAGAATCAACCAAGACCTCTGCTAGCCAAACCCTTACGGGGGCAACCTCGCAGGATGTTCACAAGGGATTTGGGCACCCCGGTTCTGGCCAGTCCAGCACCGAAATTCGCCATGACGGCCAACATCACCGCAAGAATCAGCCATCAGGAATCGAGGGACTGCCCAGCTATTGGGAAACCAGGATTGAACAGAAGCTCGCCAAAAAACCTACTATGGCGGAGGGTCGCCATGCGCAGTGAACACAGTGGCAATCATGTCCATGCTGTGCAATTTGTGAAATAAAATTAGTGTATTGTATGTAACATTAACCAAAGGGGTATCATGGTCAGTTTTTGTTCGTGCGTAAAAAAGCGTAGTCGTCTATATAGGCCAAAATTTCCGTAGCTCTGTAAGCACTGGGTAAATTGGGGCGACGATCAAGATGTCCTAATCCTATCTCGTTCGCTTTTCGTCGCATTCTTATCGTTTAATTCGTTCAGCTTTCTAGGCCAGCTTCTTGCAATGTCAATATTCGCCCTGGGGAACCACATCTCAAGGAAAATGTAGAGTAAGAAGTCAATCACCACGCAAAGGCAAAATAATTTGCCAGCCCAGACTCCGCAGCCGTAATATCGTTTTAGCCTGTCGATCAGACTGAAACTTCGAGCTCTGTCGCCTCCAGATTCCCATATTTCACCGGTATAGTATCCATAGAATTCCTGGGGGCTGATATCTCCGGATATACCTTGGTATACTCGCTCTGTACGCCTGGCTACGTCCGTCCAGGAATACATCATTTTGACCTGGTCGTGGAATCTTTCGGTCCGCACTTTATTGGACCTCAACGCACTTATCGCTTTGCTGGTAGCTAAAACCAGGTCGTCTTCTTCCGGCTTCGCAAAAGTTGTCATGTGCTGAGGGAGAACCTCCGGAATGCCACCAACCCGGGTGCACACTACGTATAATCCGCAACTGGCAGCCTCGACGATGACAGTACCAAATGCTTCTGTCAAACTCGGGTGGAGATAGATGTGACCACGGACCATGACATCCCGAACTTCCTCATGTCGTATAGAGCCAATCATCTCTACTTTATCTTGGAGGACATTTCGTTCCAACATTTGCTCTAGATCGATGGCCTTGGGCCCTGATCCGGCAATGATAAATCGGACATTCGGGTGAGATGCGAGGATTCTTGGTATGGCAGCGATAAGGAGATCAGTTCCCTTGTTGTAAAAGAGGCGCGATATGACAACGATGGTGATAATGTCATTAGAGCCGATTGGCCTTGGAACAGGCTGTATCTCTTGAACAGCTCCAGATTGCCGGTCATTTGCACGTGGAGTAGCATACAGGGGTCGAAAGTTCTCTGCCACAACAGCATTTGGGATGACAGAGACGATCAACGGGTCTAAGGATGCCCGAAGAACGGTGTTCTCCTTACTAATAGGATAGGTTAGCGCAATACAACTTCGTTTGACACCGCAAATAGACACACACCATGTATGACTAACACATATAACATGGTCCACATCACTTAGGGTAAATTTGAGCAGCTTGTTAGTAAGAATGGAGCCTGCGTCGGCAAACCCAAATAATGAATGATCTGTGAACACCGTCCGCAAGCCCATAGTGCGCGCATGTAAGATGGCCTCGTGACAGAAGCTGCTCAAGCTGGCATGTCCGTGAACGATCTGGATTCGCTCGCGGATTATGATATTCCGGAAAATGGGGAAAAAAGAGAACACAGTAGGCATTGTTGTCTCTCGGTAAATGACTAGGAACGGAACATGATAGACCTTGAGTCCGTTGGTCAAGTATCGGACGCCCGTACGGCCCTTGTAGGCATGGGTGATGATGATGACTTTATGTCCACGGTCGATAAGTTTCTGTACTGGCATGAGTATGCGCCAACCTTGGGAACCGAACTATATCCTTACGGTTGACAATTGGTAGATGTGACTTTCGACTCCACCTGCGAAGCTCAGCAAACTATCACTGATACAAGGAAAATTGTTACCAACCTGGCTGGGGGAAGAAAAAGTCACAGACCATACTGCAAAAGGTCGACTGCTGTTAGCATATACACAGCAGCCAGATCACTTGCATCTACTTACGCAATGTTGTAAGGCATATTGACCGTCGCGATCCCGAGGGACCAGCACAAACATTAAGGATAGACCAAATTCGACAAGTCAGCCGGAAGGAGACAGCCCCTAGGATAAATTGCTGCCCATATTGAGTATATTCAACGACGCTCGACAACAGAAACGCGCAAGGAGAAAGGAGACGCAATCGACGCTCTGAAGATCTGGGCCAGTCCAGACCGCGGCGGTGTGGATAGCGGTATGGGTATTCTGCCGTCGAAATATCCCCGCTAAAAATTATTTGTAGAAGCTTTTTTTTCCTCCTTTGCGAAGTCAACGGTGACAGAAGCTTTTCCAGTTGATTCGACCGGGAATCCGCGCCGGAACTGCGTTGACGTCCCGATAATGGCTGGCGATCGCAAAGTCGATCATGATGCATCAATGGTAAACGCACAGACTCCGACGAGCGGGAAGAAATCCCAGAAGAGGAAGAGAGATCTTGATGGCTCCACCATCAGTTCGTCGACTCCAACGAAGAAAACAAAGAAAACACAGCGTACTTCGTCGCCTGCTGTCGCAACTAAAGAATCCAGGAAAAGGGAAAGGCAGTCCGACGCAGCATCTGAGTATAAGATTCAAAAAGACTCAACCAAGAAGAAGGGTGTTATTTCTCCAGACAGTCCAAAAGCAAAGTCGCCCAGTAAACACGACAGCATCGACCAGAAAAAGAAGAAATCTAAAGGCGAGAAACGAAAGAATCCAAAGGATGATACTGGCTCGCATGGGGAGACTGCAAATCTAGTGGAAACAGCTAGTGATGCGGGCAATGCAGAAGCGGGCAAGAGAAGCAGCTCTGGAAAGGTGAACACACATAAACGTTCGCATGTTTCTGACCCTCCAGAGGGACAGGAGGATAGCCCGGTCCAAACAAAGAACAAATTTGCCGGTATTCTCTCGAAATTTGAGCGATCTGCGAAGGTGAAAGAAGCTGCAACAGCAAGGGGGTATGGGAAGGACGAGGAACGGGATACAGAGCTGAATGCCGTGGAACCTGTGA
The DNA here is from genome assembly GCA_027569145.1 of Aspergillus funiculosus. Taxonomy (NCBI): domain Eukaryota; kingdom Fungi; phylum Ascomycota; class Eurotiomycetes; order Eurotiales; family Aspergillaceae; genus Aspergillus; species Aspergillus funiculosus. The sequence goes on from JAPDEN010000003.1 coordinate 239,608, forward strand.
TTGCAAAAGGCTTGGAGCCTATACCCCAGCCAGATGCTGCTCCTGAACAAGATGTGAAACCAGCATACTCTTCGCTTCCAGCTTGGTTGGCCAATCCTTTACGGACATCGGCTGAAACAAGAGCCAAATTCTCTGACTTGGGGATTGAACCAAGTCTTCTTCGTGTACTTGAGGATAATGGCTATAAAGAAGCGTTTGCCGTTCAGTCTACTGTCATTCCACTTCTTTTACCGGGACCCAAAAATCACTCGGGAGACCTTTGTGTTTCAGCGGCAACTGGATCGGGAAAAACCCTTTCTTACGTCCTTCCTCTCGTGACAGCGCTGGAACAGATTCCGGCTCCCAGACTGAGGGGCCTTATAGTCGTGCCAACCAGAGAATTGGTTAAGCAAGCTAGAGAGGCTTGTGAATTCTGTGCCGCAGGCTCTGGTCTTCGCGTTGGATCTGCTGTCGGAAACATTGCTATCAAGGACGAGCAACGCTCCTTGATGCGAATTGGCCAGGTCTACAGTCCCGAGAGCGTCGAGGTACGGCAAACGAAGGAGCTGACGGGGGATGACTGGACCTGTTTCAACCTACAAGACTATATTTCAAATTCAACCGACTCAGCGGAGGCTTTGCCGGGATACATCCACACGCCAGAGCCAAATGTCGATATACTTATCTGTACGCCTGGTCGCCTTGTCGATCATCTCCGCTATACAAAAGGGTTTTCTTTGAAGCACCTCCAATGGCTTGTCATCGATGAAGCAGATAGGCTCCTGAATGAAAGCTTCCAGGAGTGGGTTGATGTTGTGATAGGCTCTCTTGATGCCCGCAAAGCTAATGATGCTTTTGGCTCAACCGGACAGTTCTTGAAGGGACTTGGGCTCCCTTTACAGACGAAAGAACCGAGGAAAGTAATCCTCAGTGCTACCATGACAAGAGACATATCCAAGTTGAACTCCCTAAGGCTGGTGAATCCCAAACTAGTCGTTATTGGTTCTTCGGATTCAGCCACACCAGGGGAGACCGAGAGCGGCGTAATTACCAACTCCGATGATCAGTTTTCCCTTCCACCTACATTGAGAGAATACTCAGTTCAGGTTGGGGATGGGTCACAGAAACCGCTGCACCTTCTGCGACTCCTGCTTTCACACATCAAGATTGATGTCCCTGTTTCAGAAACATCTGAGTCGGGCTCCTCTAGTTCCGAAGAATCTAGCTCCGATGACTCTACTTCCGAAGAATCGAGCTCGGAGGACTCAAGTTCAGAGGACTCAAGCTCTGACTCCGACTCCGACTCTGACATGGACACTTCAGACACTAGTTCTTCGTCAAGTGATGAATCCGACTCTTCTGACAGTGACTTCGATGACTCCGATGATTCCGACGACTCCGACACAAAGGAAAACACTAAAATCGCAGCCAAACCTAGCCGTACACCATCCACTGTTTTGATCTTTACCAAGTCGTCTGAATCCGCATCGCGTCTTTCTCGTCTTCTATCCCTATTAAATCCGTCATTAGCAGACCGCATTGGGACAATTATCAAATCCAACAAATCCTCAGCATCGCGCAAAACACTCACTGCTTACCGCCGTGGCAAGCTATCGATCATCATTGCGACAGATCGTGCATCCCGCGGTCTTGATCTGCAGTCCCTGACACACGTAGTCAATTACGACATTCCGACCAGCGTTACTACATATGTACACCGTGTTGGGCGTACGGCAAGAGCAGGCAATGAAGGATCAGCTTGGACTCTCGTCGCGCATAGGGAGGGTCGTTGGTTCACAAACGAGATTGCCAAGGGCTCTGATGGAAAGATAACGCGGTCATCCAAGGTTGAAAGAGTCGCTATCAAGATGAGTGAACTGAAGGAGTTCAAATCGAAGTACGCCTCCGCGTTAGACGTTCTTGAAAAGGAGGTGAAAGCAGGCGGGACGAAGCGCAGCACGGCGCCGTCCCAAAAATAATCCAGAGTACAATACTCTTCTACTGTAAATATTACAATTATGATGAAATAATCCATCTACCTACAAGGCGCCTTCTACCAATGAACAAGAATACAAATTATAGGATGGCGTAAAATGTGGTAGTGAGTGTGTGAATGGTTTCAAGCATTTCTCCAGGCATATTCGCAGTCCCATAGTAGGTCGCTTTTCACGATCCCATATTAGCCTTGGGTTAATGGAAATAAAGTGGCAACGCAGCGGTCGATCTAGTTTGGCCCAGATTCAGAGTGTCCAACATAGTAAATAGGTAGGTACTTAGTTATGGCTTAATGCGGATATCTGATGGAACAGTTTTGAGTATTAAAACGTCATTAGGGAAGTAAACAGCTATTGAGGTACACTCTTCAATCAAACTATGAATAAAAAACTAGACGCAGGGATACTGGTGTGCGTCTTCCAAAAAGAGCCTTGCACTGGACCTACTGGAGGAGTTCAGGCGTTAAGGGGAGACATGGTATAGAAACCACAAATCACACACACCAAATGCCAATTGATCACCTTTTCCCCGCTTTATTGGGAGCCCGACGGTCAACTGCTGCGATCATTTGAGGTTTCATAGAGCTGGGACCTGAGGGGCAAGAAACGAGGAACGTATCCCATGTGCCTCCACATCCTTCGGGAAGCCACCATTCCGGTATAGCCATAACCTACTAAGATCTTTCACTCTCAGACGTTGGGGAGTATCTGAGGGCATGCGGTTATGTTGAGTGGTAGCCGCACCATTGGAAGAAGATAACCCAGCATTCTGGACTGGAAACTTTGTATCCTTTCCCACCAGTTCTCGATGACCTCTTGCAGCAGTAGCAGCAAGTTCTATTTCTGTATCCATAAAGGCGTTCGAGTCAAGGACCTTGTGGTCTTTCCCAAGTGTAAACATAGTGTCCATGTAATGCTGATTAAACTGATGACCAGAGCCCTGCCTCACGAAGACTTGACCCATATAACGGTTTGGTATATTGATGAAATTAAGAATGCCCCATGTGCTCACGAAATCCCCTGAATTTGCATAATGTTCAATGTGGAGTATTGTGCACTCTTCCTTTTCGAACACTGATGAGTATTGCGAATTCGTGCTACAGGAAATCTCGAGCTTTGCGGGGGCCTGGTAAGGGTTGTTGAAGTGATTAGCGGCATTTCCAAAGGTATAAATCTCAAGCTTCCGGAGGAGGCCTTGTGGTATCTCATCCAGTAGCCAATCAATAATTAGACCTGCCTCAATAGCTCCTTGGCTATGCACGATGAGTACCACCTTCTCATGTTGGCGATCTAGTAACGCGGCTTTGGTGAGCGCGTATGCATCTCTCACATCCTGAGTGGAGTAGGAAAAGTTCCTCTGGACGAGGCACTGGATAATATCAAACACAAGGCCAGCCCTATATCATCATATTAAAACCACTGGCTTGATTATGGGAGACAGACAAAAGACACACGTAGGATTGTGGACGCCAGTAACCTTTCTACCAAAAGTATAGCCAAGACGATCAATACTATGCTGTAACCAACACTGCCTTTAGGAAGAAATGTCAGTTAAACTGTCCTGAATACATACATAGAAACTAGTGCTTACTTACCCGGCACCCACACCATTGATGAAGATCCAGTATTCATGTTGATACTTGGGATCCTCTTTCTTGGGGACCCTAGATTCCAAGACACTCTTTCCCCCGTTTAAAAATAAATCGCAAACCGCGTTGTTCAATAGCAGAAATGCAGCCATGTATATAAATATCCACAAAGCTGGTATCATACACGCCAGAAGAATCGGCAGTGACACTAAGAAGAGTAGCTGAGCGAGGCTTAGAACGAGCTGTAGCGCTACTCCACCAATGTTTGTGAGGGAAGGATAAAGCTCGTCTAAATCACCAGAGTTCCAGGGCGTCAGTGGCAAGACAATCCCTGGGAGGTACTGAACAGAGCGGAAAAAGAGGCAGATGTCTTCCCAGAGCAGCTTCCATGGAGACGCTGTATAAGGCAGCGGCGTATCTGGGACTGTGCCCAACTGCGGCGGGAGAAAGGTCACTGGCATACTGAATATGAGGATCTATCTTGAGACCATATTGTAATAGATATGAAAGACCTTCGTTATACAGACTTCGGAGTCACAAATATAAAAGCTGGAAGGTGTAGTAGTTGAGGACAAGTTGGGATTCGCGTGATGTGATCATTTCGCTTCGGTCAGCAGTCGATGCCAACTCCAGATGCCCCTCAACGACTGCCTTCAAAAGAAAACAAACATCACGCTTCTTGTCCAACCACCATCAATGAGAAGCTCAGGACAATTCGAAGGAGCCTTTATTGTGGCACTGCGTCTTGCCTTTCTTTCGTAATGATTTTCTTTCACTTTGTGGACTTTGACTCAAGAATGGCTTGTTCTCCAAAAGCCCTTCCACGCCTTTCTTGCCCAACTGTGCCTCAATCGAGTAACGCAGTCATGGAAACGCCAAAACAAAGAGAACAGAGGATAATGAGGCAGAGTAAAGATCAAGGAAAACGAAGCTCAGTCTCTTTGACACCTGTTGCATTGTCTTACCAATTTACCAAAGCCTATGAAGCATAGCTCAAAGAAACCTAGCCGCTACAATGGGTTTTTCTGTCAACGGGTGCCATCTTACGAGGAAACAAAGGTATAGAGGGCATTTGGAGGTATATAAATACCGTCATGATTTCCTCCTGATGGGATCATACTCAACTCATCTAGCCTTCTATCCAAATCTTCAAATTGCATCTTTATCGTCTGAAAGCAACCGACAACTCTGATATAACAGAAAACAATATCATTTACAACATCTCTACCATCTAGTTCAGTCTTAGTCTCTATCTCCAGTACAAGCAAACACTGCTAATCAAAATTTACTGCGAGGTAACCTCCTGGTCGTTTCCAAAATGCAGAATTCACTGACAGGCCCTGAGAAGCAGACTTATCCTTTCACGCTGACCGATCTCACCAAGGACGAGCTGAAATCGCTGATCGAGGTCTTGAGCATCGAGAGTCCGATCACCTGGCCAAAAGAACCCGGTTCAAAGTCCACGGAGAAGATCGATGTCGATATCCAGCGTCGCATCAAACAACTTCCTACCAATCTCCGCAGTAAGTTTCTCATCAAACTGATTCCCAATTCTGTCATTCGTCCCGCGATCCTGTGCGGCACACACAGGAAGCTGAACCCCTATGTCATCAACCATATCTTCGAGCTGGTTAAGCGCGAAGTCACAGGGCATCTGGGCATCATTGTTAAGGACTCAGATGATCTTGAGCCCGGCATCGGGGCCCTGGTGTACGCCCTGCAGTCGATCGAGGCTATGTGGTGGGTTCCTTCTCCAGCGAAACATCGCCGCTGCCCACCTGGTCCTCTTCATTTCCAGGAAAACAGATGCGAGGCATGCATTCTCTCCAGGATTCTATTGGATCCTGGACACATACTAAACCTACGCGCCACTCTTCTCAGCCGCACTCGCACTGGATCAAGGCACCGGGCCCCGAAGCTTCTTCGCTTTGTCGACGCCTGTATCAACAATATGGAAAGAGGCGCCTTCCAAATCTTCACACGCAGCTCCGAGATGGCATATGGCCTGAAAGCAGCAAGGAAGCTTGCAATTCGTCGCCTGAAAGGGAGAGGTAAATACGGTAAGTACCCTGAAGGCAACAATATAAACGGCAACAACAACACTAAGAGCCATAAATCTCAATCCATACTTGTCTACATGGATCCGGACGCTGTTGAACCAGGTGAGTCAGACACCAGCAGAACACTTACCCCCCAGGACTGGAAAAGAAAACCCAAGGGCCGCGACACAACTGCCGATGGAATATATGCTGCTTACGAGCCTTACTCTAAAGCCAGAGCGTCTATTATGAAGGACTACCCAGGCCACTCATTTGACGAAAGCTTGCTTCCCGACCCATTGTCGGCTAGGTCAACCCCTCAGGTAGAGGATTCTGACTTGGAGCCCGATTTCTCTCGGAGACGCCCTATGGATGAAGAAGACGAAGATTACGAGTCTGACGTTAGTGGGCCCCCTCGGGGTCGTCCTATGGATGAGGTTGACGATTTTGACGACGAGGCAGACGTTACTAGCCCTATCCATATGTCACACTGGTCCGACGAAGACAGCGAGTCCATTTTCTCTCGTGAAACTGAATGGACGCGTCCTACAGTCGAAGACCTTAAGCCTTTTGAGAGTTTGATTTGGAAATGCGAGGATCTCCTCAGGGCTAGGGCTCGGCGCACTGCACAGAGCGAGAGGAACTTCGAGGGGTCCGCCCCCATTGATCACGAACAGATTTTCCAGGGGGAAGTGGAGGATTACTCTGAACCGGAATATAACCCCGATGAAGATGACTGTTTGGCCCGAAATCTAGGATCGATGAAGATGATCGAGGACGCTAAGTAAGTGGAGACCCAACAGTTTTGCCTGGGTGATTGAATGAACATCCACACGAGTCCTGTCTGGACTAGTCAAGGGAGAGACTGTGAGTTGTAACAGGATGATTTTTGATGGGACGTGATTTTAGTATTTTCCTTTGGCTTAGACCGGCGTTTTCTATAGACTGGTTTTTTTTTTTCATAGACTTGGGGTTTCATAGAATTCGAAGACATATCAATGGATCAAAATATCAAATGAAATGAATCGTGATTTTCCATATCCTATTCACATGCAAGCTGTTCTAATTATTATAAGTGTTTCACAGAAGAATAAGTAAACATCATTGTACAGGGCGTAGACAGTCTTGAACCCTCAATTATTAATACACAGTACTCATGTACAGAACCAATAACAGTCCCAGACTGGCTCGGAGACGGCCTGCAGCTCCGAAGGCCAGATAGATAGGGCAAAAGAAGAGGAGAAAGAAAAGTAAGAGCGAGGAGAGAAGGACAGAAAGGTAAAAAAGAGGGAGTGGAGCTTTCCACGGAAAACGAAAAGCTTACAGGACACTGCTGGCTACACCATGGTTGACGCCTTTTAGCGAGTCAACGCTTGGAGAAGAGAGAGTGACTGTCTTTCGGCGCGGTTTGGTTCGTGCAGTTGTCTCTGTTGGCTCGTCGGGAGAGTCAATAGCGGCATCATCGGAGCCAGAATCCAATTTCGGCACTGCACCTTCATCAACCAGTTTCTGGGCGGCTTCCCTGGAACGCTCATAGCGAAGCTTAACCTCACCCTTCCATTGAGTATCGAAAAAACGATCCCAGAAGATGAAGAATGGCTGAGAGAAGTTTGTCTTAATACCCCAACTTTGGTGATGGATATCATGGTAGGCAGCGTTGTTGGAGGTCACGCGCTGTAAGGGGTCCCAAGGGAATGCATAGCCACAGTGGTCATCAACAGTCTTGATGGTGGAGAAGGTGAAGAACCACATACTTTGGCGATGTGTCATTCCGGATGTCAGGAAGCCAATACCAGTACCAGCGGTATCAAGAAGAAAACCCTCAAATGGGTGATTATACAGAGCACCAAAGGCATATGGAACATACAAACGATGGTGGCGCGAATGGAAACGGGCTGCAGTATAATATTAGTAATCCACATTTTCAAAATTACCAAACTGACCAGAATCCGTTGCATTAACAGAGCGAGATAGTGTTTCATGCTTACCATAAAGCCAGCGATTCATGTGCATTGCACGATGAAGGAAATATTGCCATGTGTCCACCACGAGGATACCCCAGAGAAGCTGGAGCGCCGGGATGAAGTACCAGTAGATGAAACTCGCCAAGGATAATTCCCAGGCAGCGAAAGCGGGCGCAACAGTGTCAATGCCATCGCCCAAAATGATGGTCTGAGTAATCTCAGGGTAACGCCCACCTGCGATAGCCCCGGCAAGTATAGTGTGACCGTTTTGCGACAACTTCGCTGCCAGACCAGAGGCGTTCAGCCCGAAGAGAGCTAAGAGATGAGGGACAGCTTTCTGCACAATACGAATTCTGCGAGCCCAAACAGCAACATTGTATTCCTCCTTTCCGATAAACTCCTCCGAGTCGAAAACGGCCAAAACCAAACCCGCGATAGTCTGAATCACCTGCTGCAAAATTACATCCCTGACAACATCCCAGCGGGAGACGCGGTTTCGCGTTAGGACTTCAGCCGGAGTGTGGAGGCGGTATTGTGAGCATAGATCGTTGACATCGAGATAGTGGAAAAACAAAGAAACCACCCAGTAGGCAACAACCGGCAGGATTAGAGCGAGAATATTGTCTGGGATTCCATTGACGAGGGGAGGACGCGGCGTCAATGTATAGGACGGGAGAGGGGGGAGGTCGAAGACGACCGACGTGTTTGTAGACATCGATAAAAAGGTGAATAAGCGATGTGAAATCAATGATATTACAATTAGGTGTACGTAGCCGATGATGGAGTGCCACGCATCGGTCGTGAAAGGAGAGCGTGAAAGCCTCAATTGAGGGTCAGACTGGAAGGAGCGGAGCCGTAGTTTGGCTGGGAGAAGATAAAGGCAAAGAGAAGGGTAAAAGATATAAGGATAAGAATAAGGATGGAAGTCGGGCAAAAGAGGACTGTACTACAATAAAATACCACGGAGGAGTAGAAAAAGAGGTAAATTAGAGGCTGATGTGACTTTCTAGAAGATAATTAAAAAGATGAAGTGACGAAGGGCGACTGGGGGCTTGTCCTGAGGCGACCCACCACAGCTAGGAGACTCGCTGCAAGCAGAGCCAAACTGTCGACCTGGAGCACACGCACGATTGCAAGCAATTATTGGATAGAACTGCAGTAACCCCACGATGAGAAAAAGAGGAATACCTAGGAGAATGGAAGAAAGGAGATGGAAGACGTTGAAGGAAAGGAAAGGAGGTTTAAGTTGGAGGGTGAGATTGAAAAAGGAACGCAAAAATCAGTGGCACCACGAGGATCGAAGCCAGCCGTATCTAATCGGTACCGGCTGGCGGTATGGCGGCGGTAAGGGGGCCGGTTTTATGCATAAATGCCCCTGTTTGCGGTGTACGGTATGGTAAGGATGCTCCTTTTTACAGACTCAGCAAACATCTTCCAATTTCTTTGTATAGTCTCCTGATTCTCGCTCTTAGTGCTCGAAGTACTCAGTGTATACTACTACTACTATTGCTGCTACTACTACAGCTAATACTATTGCTATTACTTGTAGGAGTACGAGTAGGAGTAATAAATAATCCGTAAAATCGTACACTGAAGCTCGATATGCTGCCCAAAACGGCCTAGCGTGCCCGTGACTCGCCCCTCTAGCAAAACCACAAGGGAAAAATACGAAGCAAAGAAAAAAGACAGAAAAAGAGAAGGAAAAAAAACCCCCACCAAAAACTTTGGAGCGAATTCTAGCGCCACTAAAATAATAATCCTCAATTTTTCCCCTCCTCTTCTTCTCTCTTTTCTCCTTCTCTTGTTCCAGCCCTGTGCCATCCCATCGTCCATTCCAACCCTCCTTCTCGTTCTCTTGTTGTGTTTCTGTTGCAGGATTTACTCCTCCATCTCTCAAAATGATTATTTACAAGGTCCGTCTCCCAAACACACCCAACTTTCCCCTCCGTCTCTTATCCTCAACTGCCCGTTATATCTGTTGTTACCCCACTCTGCAATGTCACCAAATTGTAGAATGAAAATACCAACAGCCCATCACCCTTCTTCCCCTCCAAGAAAAAAAAAAAAAAAGAAAACCCCCCAATTATCATAAAAGTACACCAACTGACATTCTACTCTCGTATTCTAGGATATCATCTCTGGTGACGAGGTTCTCGCCGATACCTTCAACATCAAGACTGTCGACGGTGTCTTCTACGAGTGCGACTGCAAGAAGTACCTCAAGAAGAGCAACGAGGATTTCGAGCTCGAGGGTGCTAACCCCTCCGCTGAGGGTGGTGATGAGGATGGTGGTGAAGATGGTGGTGAGGTTATGGTCCACGACATTGAGGACCAGTTCCGTCTTGTCTGGCTGAAGACCGAGGAGGGCTTGAAGCCTTCCAAAGATGCCTTCAAGTCTCACCTGAAGAGTATGTAACCTTGTCTCTCTCTCCTCCGTTCGCAGGTTTATACGAAGATCGTTTGTGTTTCCATGATTGAGTAGCTGACTCGCGACTTTTTTTTTTTGCAGCCTACATGAAGAAGGTCCTCACCCAGCTCCAGGCCAAGGGTGCCTCCGAGGAGACCATCAACGAGTTCAAGAAGGGTGCTCCCGCCGGCGTCAAGAAGATTCTTGCCAACTACGACAACTACGATGTCCTCATGGGCCAGTCTATGGACGGTGATGCTATGTATGTTCCTTTTTCTTCTCTCCTATCTGGATATTGAAGAAACAAAATCATGCTAATGGTCTCTTTCTTTTTTTCAGGCACGTTCTCATTGATTTCCGTGAAGACGGTGTTACCCCCTTCGCTACCCTCTGGAAACACGGTCTTGAGGAGATGAAGGTCTAAATTCTACGATTTCATGAAGAATATTGTCAATTATGGGACAAAAAAAAAAAAGAAGGAATTAGAGAATGCGACTGTTCCCATGTAAGCAACGGTAGTGACGGAGACGGAGATGTATTCAATGTTTCCTGCCTGTCTGCCTATTGCTATTTCATCTACATATAATATCCTAAACTTCTCTTTACCGCATATTCTGGATCCTACTTGTTCAGAGTCACGCCTCATGAATCTCATACCTGTTACGCCTTTTTTTTTACTTTTACCTTCAATTTATCCCCTAGCCCAGGAAAACTAGACGGTCCTGAAAATCCAAATCATATCACCTCCGCCTATCAATACCGTCCAATTATCGTAGGACCAAGACGTCTTTCGCTACCTAAAATTACATACAAAACAGTACCAGAGTATATCAAAAGATGCACATCCATACCAAAATGGCCGTAACGTAACATCGTGAATTTAAATAAATAAATAAGTAAGTAAATAAGTAAGAAAAGTATCAAATGCTCCCAAGAAATTTATCCATAGCCGTTCCAATTCGAACTCCTCACGTCACTCATTCCAGAATCGCTTCCATTCAAGCCAGCCGCCTGACTGCCACCTTCTCTGCGGCCGCCAAGGTCTGCAGACTCCAATCCGGTAACTGGATCGAGTTCCATGAGCTCATCAGAGACGGGGAGATGTTGACCGAAGACCGCGTCCCATTGATCCCAGTCAAAGTTCAGGTTGGGGTCTATCATGGACGGCGGTGTGGGGACATTCAGGGACTGTGCGGAAGGAGAAAGACCATCCATATAGGGTAGAAGTGCCGGCGAAGTACTAAGTGAAGACTGGGAAACCGACATGGCCATGGGTGCGGCATGAATGGTAGGGTTTTGAGGTGCCAAGCTAGGGTTTGAGGAAACGGCTGAGGCGGCGGTATTCGGGGAAGAAGAGGATATTGGGGAAGGAGAAAGTATTTGAGGAGTAGCAGTGGTTGATGTTATTGTAGTAGAGGGAGGAGGGCCGCTTGCTGCGGGCAATTCATACCTCAAGCCGTTTTGTCGCGAGATGGAGAACGTGTTAATGGCAATATTCGGTAGCACATGAGAACGGGTTATGTTATAGAACCTCTTTGAGAAATCCAGAACTTCATCTTTGGTATTCGCCGCCTGGGGAATAGCTGGAGAAGTGGTGGTTGGCATAGTTCCACCAGTAGAGCTGTAGAGGTCGATAGGAGTGTACTCGTCTGGGACGGCCGCTGCTCCTGCCTGGATCTGTGCCTGTTCAGTCCACAGTTTCTGTGGATCAAGCCCAGCCCTTTGCCATGCTTTTTGTCGCAGTCTCCGTATCATGTCCCACGCCTCACGCCCGCCATCTTTCAAAGGTCGTTGGGTTGAGATGCCATCCTCGCCTCCGACGACGCCTCCATCCGGGCCAGTAAGGGAAAATATTTTGTCTATGAAGGCTCGTGATCTAGGGGCTTCAGGGCTGTGAGGTCGTTCATAAAGATCAATGAGCATGATCATTGTAGCATGCATTGGTTGGTGATTGCCCGGCCAACTCCAATAGAAAGGCTGGAAATCCGGGTCGGTGGCTAGCGCGATAAACTTCTCCATGAACCCATGGCAGCGACGCAGTGCACTATTCCCGTCAGTCTATATATCATAGATGAAACAGAAGGGCATGCGAGTCATACCTTTGTCTTGCGGCAGGCCAGATTCTACTTTTTGCGTTTTTGAGAAAAGGTTGATATGCAACGCAAAACGCCTGAGGGAGAATTCCTGTTAGGTCGATAAATCAATCAAAGAACTCGGAGCAGCTTTCACTCACTTTATCAATGTAAAGAGTAAGAATAATCCTTGCCCATTTGTGGAAAGATACAAGAACAGGCGAATGATACTGTTCTGTACAAGTTGGGGCGGCCTCTCCAGGAAGTGGTGTGTCGTTGATTCGAACCTCAGATGGAGACTGCGAAAAGGACCAGGATCTATGAGAGGCCGCTGAAGAGATATCGTTTGGCTTTGGTGGGGGAATACGTTTAACTATTGAGTTCAGCTGCGCTTGAAGATCAACAAGTATTGACCTTAGATCCTCCATATCTTGTCGAGTCAATGGTTTGGTTCCCAGTTGGATCTTCATGATTCGGCGAACGGCACCTGATGAAAGTTAGGCCATAAGACTAGTAGCATCCCTGGGTCAAATGTACTTACGAGCCATCACATATTTACCCCTAGCAGTCAGGTAATATACATTTACCATGGAAGGTCCGCCGCAAATTGTTGGTTCATCAGGGTTATCTCGTGGTCTCAAGCCTGAACGAACCATATGTTCATATTCTTCAGCTTCTGGGTGTCCTAAGAGCGTATCTTTGACTTCACTTGTCTCGCGGACATCCCAGAAGTTTTCATCGCTAACTAAAGGAGGCAGCCCGCTTGACATGGAAACGACGCCGTCCATATGGACGATGTGCCACCACATCCGTCGTCGGCACTCTGCTTCTGAAGGGCCAATTGGAAAATTGGCTGGGTCACGATGGAGACCCATAGTCTGCGCTACACGCATGGCAAGGCTCACAAATAAGCTACTGGTTAACGGCTCCTCTTCCTTGGAAAGTATAGTCTGTACTAGAAGATACGCCGCTAATCCTTGCAGCGACGGACTGCGGGGGAAAGAGATCTTGGTTAACCAACGTGTAACCTGGTCGTGGTATGTCTTTGAGAGCGCATCTCGCGTGGAGACGTTGAATTCAGCCCTAATTGTCCGGATAGATATCGTGACCGAGCCGCCATACCAGATGGCGTAAAGCAATGGGATGAATGACGGATCTGGGCATGGCTCCCCAGAGTAACTGCTAGAGTCATACCAGGCCCAAAAAGCGTTGTAATGCTTCAGGATGGTCGGTGGATGAATCACAGGGCTGATCGCCTGGATTCCAGACATGAAGCCTTTGTATAATATATTACTCTGCCGCTTGGTAGCGACGAACTCGAGCATATCGGGCTCCACCAACTTATCCTTCACTGTTGGCGAACCAGTTGATGGGAACAGTACAGATCTCTGGAACTCATCTCCATTTGAAAGCCCATCGTCCGCTACTTCACCGGTGTTCTCAACAGAGGGCATCCAGTGGCGGGCGGGCGCATTGGCTACAGTCTCATCAGAGTAGCCTTGATTAAGATTAGATTTCTCGTGTGAGTGATCCTGATCCCGAAGTAACTGGTTAAGTTCGTTAATCTGCTTTTAATTAGCATCCGTGGGCTAGCCATGCTAGTATCAAACATTACCTCATGCGATATATACGCCCAAAATGTGGTTCCGACGTATCTAAATCCCAGTCATGATCAATATGGTGCCCATGAAGGAGCAAGATATAAAGAGAAGAAAGAAAGAGACCATACCGCGATTTTCCTCCATCCTCTAGGCTGAGGTGACCTAAGTTCAAGGTTCCGACCGGATCCACCAAATCAGTAGCATGACCAGATGGTATAGGGAATTCATCGCCACTTGAATCGCACATTCGTCGAGGACTGTCAGGCGTGTGATTGTCATCAAGGGCACGAAGATCTGATTTTGGTATCTCCTGGGTAGCGTTCTGTGCCAGAAATTGTCGCTCTGCCGGATCCAGCGGCTGCGAACTCTTGCTGAGTCGCTCTATCATCGAGGTAAGCTTATCCAAGCGCGCCTCGATAGATTTCTGCTCGGAGGGACCGGCTTGCTCCAAACGACCGTATATCGACTTCAAATCCTCCATATCCTCCTCAAGCTTTAGTGGGGTCTCCCTTCTCCGCTTCACGCCGTGCCCATCCTTCTCGCGGCCGTTCCTCGGCTCAATATCCTTCTGTTGTGCTGCATCGTAGATACAATCGGTTGCATTCTTCACACAGTTCCCACACACAGGGTGCACTTTGTCACATTTTACCTTCCGCCTCCGACATGTGTGACAGCTGTAACTTGCGCGATTCCGAGTGATCTGGCGACCAACGGCCTTCTTATTCACGGAAAGGACCACACCCGACGTCGAAGAAACATGCGCTGCAGTCGGATCATACTCGAAGGTGAACGGAACCTTTGGAGGTTGATCGGACAGCCCGTAGACGGGCTGGTTGCTGGTCAGGGGGGAGTTCATGATCCCTTCTCGGTCGCTGTGGCGGGGGAATTCGTCCTCCAATTCATCGGCAAGTCGTGATGGCGTGTGTAGCCCCTCATGTGGGCCGTCAGAGAAGTTGAGATATTCTCAACCCATGTGAGTGTCGAAAACCCAAGTACTCAGGTGGATGCGATAGAATTAGGCTGCATGTTTGGAGCATCTAGACCTTCAAGAGCTGCGGCAATGCAGAAGAACCTCGAGATGGGGGGAAATTGCTTTGATTGACGTATGGGGAAGCCTGCATTAATTTAATTGCCTCCGTCGGCCAATAGTAAGCAGTCAGTTCCTTCGTCCCAAATTCTCCCATGTCGTGGAAACTTCGAGACAACCTGAACGGTGTGGGAAATTATATATATATATATACATGTATAAGATAAAATATTGTAGCTACTGGATCTAGTGCTGCAATAATTGGGGTTCTTCAAGCGGGCTCCATTTAGCAGGGGGCTCGCTGTGTGCTCCGGTGACGATGAACTAGCGGGGGAAGAACTCCTTATTTGATTTCAAAAAAGTTCTATCCAGCCAACCTGGTATCAAGAGAACAGCAGCACAAATACATGCGCTCTAGTACTTGTAGCAGAAATATAATAACATAAACGCCTTTCGCCAATGCCAATGCAATCCAGACCATACACACCACCCACATAAATCGATGGAAGATACCACATCAATGTCCGGTCCTCATGCCTTGCCCTTCTTCTTATCCTTCTTCTTCTTTTCGCTCCCCCCTCCGGAAGGCTCTCCCATCATACCAGCCAGGTTGGGCATCCCGGGTATTTGGGGCATGCCAGGCATGCCTCCCATGCTCTGCATCTCGGCCATGGCGTCTTTCAATGGGTTGTCGCTAACCCCGCCACCACTGTATGCGGGGGAATGTATCGGTAGGATCTTTCCAACTTTCCATCCGCGAGGGGCAGAAGGGGCGTCGGGCAGTTTCTCAGGCATTGGTAGTCCTCGAATCCTGAGCCTGTAGGGCGATTGGTCCGTAGTTGGGTGAGCTTTGAGATATTGGGCGACGAGGATGTAGAGGTGATGTTCTGTCCACAATTAGCGATAAGAAAATGCCTGTGAATGAAATATTGATATAATATAAGCTCCGGGAAGGAAACACGCACTATTCTTGACTTGCGGGTTGATTGACTGCCCATTCTCATTCTTCAGCTGCACTCGCACTCGCCCCGGGTTCGCCCAGTCCTTGGGATGTATTTTCTCCGGCTCAAATCCCACGTTCAATCCTAGCATCTGAACGGCATCGACGATATCCCGAGCCAGCGGATTCTCCACTGCGAGTTCGGAGCCAACTTTACGGCCTTCTGCGCGGGTTCTCGACTTGTCAAAGTACACAGGATACAGGCATTGGAAATGCTTCGGGATTTCGCGCTGAGGCTCAGGTGCAGGTCTCATAGGTATCGACGAAGAGCCTGAGGGGATGGAAGCTGAAGAAATTAAGGACTCATTGGCGCGGCTGGAGACCAAAGAGGGAGCGACCTCCTCTGGGTCCGAGTCGGACAATTCCTCGACTTGCGCGTGGCGAGACATGGCGTAGACTCTTGGGCGGGAATCGGTCAAAGGATGGTGGTGAGATTCCGGATTAAAGCTCGCAGGATACAGCTGCCAGTACCAACCCCAAAGTCACCAAGTTGGGGGAGAGGGGGGGGTTCGGTGTTGTTGGTGGGGAATGATGAAGACCAATGTTGTTTTGCTTGCCTTGTGTCTTCTGTGCGGAATTTAATGGGGCCTTAGTGGCTGACGGTGGCAGACCAGAGCGGAGAGCTTCTGCTGCAGACCTCAGCCATACTTCGTTCTCCCCTTTTGGTCTCTCTTGTTTCTATACTCATTGCCTCGAAGACTTGGTTTCTTGAACTGCTTAAATATCTCTTTTTATCCTATCTATTACTCGTATTTGTACTCCCCCAATCACCGCTGATATAAAACTCACAATGTTCCGGAACAATTCATCCCCGTCTAGGACCCACGTTGTTTCCCAGCGTTTCCTCAATGCGATGCAATTTTGATTAATTAATTAATCTGTGAGAGGGGCATCTCATCCAGTACTCAGCTGCTGATTAAAGAACCAGAGAAACTGCAGATCGAAATTTACTAGGTAGCGCACCTAGTTAGTGCCCTGTTCCGTTGACGGTCGGCAGCTCGATACCTTAACATCTTAAAACATGATCAAGATTATCTAGCAGCACATCTGAATCCGATATATTATGAACAAGGCCTGTCAAATGTACAGAAATTACTGATATTTTGCCCATATAGGGCTCGTGTCCCCCTATTTTGCGGAGAAGATGGGGCTGCGCGAGACATCCCGATAGCATGCTACGTTGCATCAATGGACGAGACGCTTGGGAAGAGTCTTTGTCCTCAATTCCAATTGTTCTCGACTCGGTCCGCATCTGAGATCGAGTCGAGCTCGCAAAAGTACGAGTTAATGCTGTCTTAAATGAGCACTGTCTGGTGTGACTATGTACGCAACCACTTGCATAACGTCCAGCAACTCAGTTTCGATCGCGGCGCAAAGGACGATATGGGCCTCCCCGGGGAGGGAAAGAAGGCCAGATCCTTCCTCGTGCCTAGGGAACTGTCAGATATCAAAGGAGCTTGCCACTTCATAACATTCCCCCTCGGAAATCTCAAGAGGCTCTCCATTATACGGGCCCTCATGACCTTCTCGGATAACACGCCACCTATACAGTTTATCGTCCTTTAAATGACCGTGAGTCACATTGTCATATTCAACTATCCTTGGCTATAGGATTGAACCGGATATTTCCGTAGGAACCCATTCCCCCATCCTACTGCTCCATGGATCCTGTTCGTAGGCACCAAAGCCCAAGTAAGACCAATCAAGTCCTTATTTTCCAAGAAACTGGGGCTTAGCACGATGAACTATTATGAGAGAGGCTTTTATCTCAAACATGTCTATCTGCTTTTGAGATCTGAGTCATTTGCCTCATAACCCTGTTTTGTATATCCGGATCTTTCCCAACCAAGCAAAAACGTCACGACACGACAAAGCCCATCCCTCCTTCACAAGTACCTAGTATATATACATATTTACCACCATTTCATCCGAAACACACTTCACCCATCCTCGGTGCCGAACAGGCTCGCCACGCCTAACTCCGGTTATATCATACCACGTCAAGGGAGATGACTCAAGCAGACTGCGCAACGATCACATGATACGAAGCCAAAGAGTCATACAAAGCTATCTCTCTCTCTCTTCCCCGGCCCTGGCCCGCG
Organism: Aspergillus funiculosus; assembly: GCA_027569145.1. Taxonomy (NCBI): domain Eukaryota; kingdom Fungi; phylum Ascomycota; class Eurotiomycetes; order Eurotiales; family Aspergillaceae; genus Aspergillus; species Aspergillus funiculosus. Next base: position 257,382 of record JAPDEN010000003.1, read on the forward strand.
TAATCAACTAGCGTGGTATAGAAATTTAGCCTGGCGTTTGGTTAATGTGAACGATGTAGTTCTGCACGTCAAGCCGATCCTACAGCTCTAGCTCCAAAGCCGTTCAAGTTAGCAGCACTTACATATCCAGTGGATAGGAGCTCACGTATACTTCGAGAGCTCTTACACCAGCTCGCGCAGAGGTTCCAATAGTTACCCTGAGGATGTGGAAATAGGAACAGAGACCGCAAATACATTCATTGAGGCACTTGTAATGTACTGAGTTGATGGGAAGGTATAGCATGCGAAGGATTTTGAGTTACTGCAGAGGATAGTACAGATATCTCACCTCTACTACCTACTCCCTACTACTACCTACACTAGTAGTACCTGGGTACCTACCCTGGTCACACGAGCTTAGAGCAGCACCGCCCACCTCACAGACGCTATACTACCACTACTAGAAGTACTAGTATCTACCTAAGGAGGTAAGTAAATGTTAGAAGGTAGAGTGCTTGCAGGTGATAATATGACACGAATATCATTAGACAAGGCAGAAAGCTTGAGCTTACCTACGTACCTAGTAAAGCACTACTACTTAGGTAGTACTAGGTATTACTACCTAAGTACTAGTAGTAGTTGGGGTAGGTTCCCAAGGTAGGTAATAGGTAACACTGACTCTTATTTGTTCACGGGTAGACCTTTGCGATCACCCCGATGCAGGGGCTAGCTAGGCCATGAGTCCATACTACCTAGTAGAACCTGCATGTAATTATCAGTCATCCAAGCCTATCAGCTGAAAGTACACCTTGGTGCTGTATACCAAAGGTATATCACGTCTCTGCGTTGAGACTGAGGATCAGTTGTTGATGTCCTACTGCTACTCTACCTAGCTGTGGTTGATGATAACTCGGATATCAGGTAAGACAAGATTATATCTCACATCCATTATTAGGGGAGTTTTGTTCTTTTTTTGAAGACCAGCGTATTTATCAACGAGCCGTAAATCAAATGTTACAGGTGTAACTTGTAACAATAAGTAGACAGAGGGTAAAAGTAATACAGGTGCCCCGAGGCAGCTGTAGAGAGTACATCAGATAAGGACATTGGGTGAATAACGCCTGGGTATATTTCAGGGAATAGAGAGAAAGAGAGATAACCACAAAAAAGAAAAAAACAACACCACCTGGTCTGTATTATCGACCTCGAGAAAACGCCATAATTCTTTAAAGCTGTCCTGTTATGAATCCACGCGTTCTGAGATGCAGACCAACCCATAAAAACCCTCCCATTGTTGTTGTAAGCCTCAAGACCCATACTTTGAGCGTGGGAAAAAACGCCTGTGGGATGCAAACGCAACGGGAGAAAAGAAAGACAAAGAAAGAAATAAAAATAGCAAGAACATAACAGGAGAGCGGACACTCAACAAAGCCATTAAGAGGAGAGAGAGAGGAACACAGCGCAAGGCAGCAACAGTAGGGAAGATGACTATTCTACTGGAGCTGGTTATCCCTGGGTAGCAGCGGTTTGTGGAATAACTTGCTGAAGGCCAGCTACAACCCGTTCCAGTTCCTCCAGCCGACGATCCTTCTCTTGAACTTCGCGTCGCAATCTCTTCAGCTCGCTCCGCAGATCGACGCCATTCTCACCGTCCTCTGGGAATGCGATGGAAGGATCCTCGTCGATCGAGTCTCGCTTCCGCTTCATCAGAGAAGCATTCTGAAGGGAAGTGGCACCATCAAGATCAGGTGACGGCACTATGGCAAGATCGGGCACGTGTCCATTCTCAGAATGCAGGTGACGACGGCGAAGATGTTCTTTTAAGTTTTCTTGACGCGTAAATCCATTTCCTGTGCTGCGGTTGCAGTCAGGATACGGGCACATCAAAGGCTTCTTGGCATTGATGTTCTTCTTATGCACCTCGCGTTGGTGTCTCAGTAGACCGCCAGAATACGTGAAGCCCTGGATTTTGTCGCATCCAGGCTCTTGGCATTTATAGGGGCGATCATGTTTATCCATATGCTTGCTGTAAGAAGCGAGTTTGTTAGTCTCATGAACCTCGAAACTAAACGCGGGTAGAAGAAGATGCACTTACTTCCATTCACAGGGACGACGAAAGGTTGGAGGACTCGGTTGACATTCTGCATGATCACAGTAAATCTGGCCGACGGAGTTCTTGGGCGGATCGCGCGCTCGTCTCACCGACAGTCGCGGGCGCGCCCCTTCCATGAAACTGGGTGACATTTGATCGGCCATCTTCGGAATGGTAGAAAGAGTATCCTGTGTAGCGAGGAGAACAGACGTGGGACCGCCAGGACCTTCACTTCTTGGACTAGGGTAATCAGAGCCGTCACCCATATCGTAGTTGCTAGTAGAACCCCGCCGTCGACTGAACTGGGGGGGCGCGAGGTTGTACTCCAGTCTGGAGTCGCGAATCGACCAGACAGGAAAGAGGAGGGAGATAATAGAAAGGCAGATAGCCCTTGAGAATATCAGACGGCGACAAATAAAAAATGGATTATTGATGGAGGGAAGAGTGTTGATATAAATCTGGTGGTAAACGAGCTAAGGCCTGGGATAGATGTAGGTCCCTAACTCGGAAAGACGGGGGTGCCGAATTTTTCAGGTGACAAGGCACCCAGTGCGAGTGACTAAGCAGACTTGGCACGCCACCACCCAACAATCGGCAAGTAGTTAGGGTGGGAAACCAATTAATAATAATCGCAGTGATTTGATTTCGAGGCGGAGAGGTACTAATAATGCAGCAGGTGATAAACCCTAAAATCAATTTACCATATGTTCACACGTAGTAGTAGTCTATTTGGCCAGGTTATGGAGGCAAGCATTGCTGTATTTGTACCTTTCATCGCAGGCTTTCGCCTGCACTACTACCTCAGTACTGCGGCGCTAAATGACACCCAAGCCGGAAAACTTGAGCGATCGTGGTTCTTGTATAGTACTAAGTATAATAATAATAATAACAATAATATTCTTCCTCTTCTTTTGAGTTAATTTACACAGTAGATCTTAGGCTCCAAAAAGTGACTCATGTAAGGTCGAGATCAGGCAACCAACTCACGAGTCCAGTGCTTTGGGCCCAGGCAGACCGCCCTGGCTGCTCATAAAATAATGATGATGACTGATTTATTCCAGTTATCCACGACTGACGCCGGCACTAAGCCTGTTTGGGGCAGTGGACTCGACCCTCCCGCCACACGTCGGCTGGCAGCCCGACCAATCAGGCACCCCACACGTGGACGCAGCCACACACAGCCTCGCTCCAAGTCATCAGCGGGGCGGACGTCAGCGTCAGTACGTGTCTACTGAGGCACCTAACCTCATTATTCCTGCATAATCCGCTGTCTGAACTCGTCATGCTCTGTCTATGTATAGTACTGCTGCTGTCTGGCATGGCTTAGTCTTCGGAAACGCGTTTTTCCTAATAGAGATTTTCTGTGAAGCTGACTGATCTCAATTTCACGCCAGAATCCTTTCACGCGCCTTCAGAATACAGTAATCATATTCTGTATCCAGCGTAGGGCCTACCTGCTACTACTACTAGTAGTATGTAGTAAGTATGTATATATCCTTAGATACCCAAACTACACCGACCTTGGGAGATCTACTCCAACCGATTAGCTATTCTCGCCCAATCCGTTGCTGCCAAAGAGCCACTTGCATGGGAGAAACACTGTTCAAAGGTTAAATTTGACAGGTAATGCTGCTAGACATCAATGCTGAAGAATATGAAGTTTAATCTATAGTTAGTTGACGTACTCTGTAGATTCTGGATAATGATCTCCGGGTCTTCATCAGGATCAGCTGAGAACAAGTCTTATTTTCCTCATCCTACTATATAGTAGTGAGTATTCTGTTGCGAAGCTGCGGATCTATCGTTGCTGCGCTTTGCTGCACCCTAGGTTTTCGCCTAAGGCAAGGTAAAATGCTTATGCTGTGCCAATCATCGGACTAGGGAAACCCAATATGCTTCATCGATTTTCGGGGATGTTGCCAACAAACCTTAGGCAGTTGTCGCTCCAAAACAAGTTGTTTCCCGTTGCTAAAGATAGAAAATGTGAACTGAATTGACATGCAAACACAGCTGCGGTCAAATACCAAGCAGGCATATTTATTTCTTCAAGGAAAGAAAAAAAAAAAAGCTCCAACTGGAAACCTGGCGCAGGGCAAACTCGTAGTGTTTGTCAAGAGTGGCGCAGTAAACCTGTGAATAGAGGGTAAGATTCAACAGAACCTTGATGTTCTTACTTATACTGCACATTTCAGGCAATCATTCAATCTGGATACAGGCCAGATGTGTTATTGAGTGGTGTCGTCTAAAGAGAGTGGGTGCAGTGTGGCTGTGTTGGTCGTCGCTTGTTTAAAGCTGCAGAGTACTCACACTAACATCGATAAGAAATACTAAACGAGATCGATCCATTTGTATGATGCTGCTAAATTCGATCACTACTGATTTCCCATCCTTTCTTGGGTGCCTGATTTTGATTTGCACCGGACCGTTCTGTAGAAGGATTGTCTGGTGTTCTCGAGAAAAATAATCTTATGACAGGTTCATAACGAGTGACAACAGTTGGATTCAGGTACTAACTAAAGTGATACATAATCTTTCAATATTCAGTATTGTTGGATGAGACCAAATGTACTTTCACGCCCAAGACGAATGCAGACCTTGTATGTGAGTTGTAGAGCAACCTCGTAAGCTGTGCATGGCCATAAGTCGAAGAATTTGGAAGGATTTGTAGAAAACATAAAAAGCAAAAACAACAGAATTTATTCAGATCATCATCGGTGATGACTGCAATTTTTTCTTCTTTTATATGGCCGCAAGAAACGAACCCTCCGCCAGCAGCTCCGGAAGAGCCAAATGGATGTAAGTGTAAGGTGGAAAAAGACTTGCGGAATTCCAGGTGCCTTCCCTTGGGATGAGAATCGACGGCTGCAAGTCACTCGGAACATGGAGGCGTGAAGATCTGACAGCTGGATCAAGTCACCTCTCTCCGGCCGCAGAGAATCTCATCACCGGCGAGAATACTAGAAATTGACAAATCATTCCCGATTCCGGTACAACAGCAATAGTACGGTATTGATATTGACATAGAGCTGCCGCCAGACTGACCAAGAGACATCATCACCGTTTCCCAAAATATGGCTGAGATACCGCCTCGACAGCTACTGTCCCACAGCCGTTAGCGGGGGTTGCAATCACGTCCGGTGTGGCGATTAATGGGTCGAGCAAACTCTCAAGGCATTAGCCCCTGGTTGAAATGACCCCAATCATCTTCAAATCAGCCGTCCTTCAAGTCATGGGAAACGCTACAAGCCCCCAGGTGGCACTCTGGGTCACGTAGACAATAATTTCACTTTAATCAATCATAGTTCCCCCCAACCTGGCTAGCAAAAGCAGTAGAAACGCTTCGCGTATCATCGTCGTCATGTATATGGCCGGGGACTCCGCGCGTGACACGAATACTAGCAGAGCTTCCTCCAAAAATGCTGCCGTTGTCTGCGACGCCAGGTTTGTAAGGCTCACGTCCTCCAGATTCGACGTATCGCTTCAATCGATCCGACTGACTGAGACTGGGTTGCTTGGTCATATCATTGATGCTTAATCCAGTGAGGCTAACACCACCCTGGTCCACACTCTTTCCGTCAATTATGCTTCCGGTAACATCGGATTCTGTGGCCGCTACAGATTCTCCAGCAATGCTAGGCGCCCCTTTTCCTCTATTACCATTAGCACGACGAGCTCCGGGGAGAGAGGGCCAAGAATCTGCAAAGTGTTGGAACATGTGAGGATATCCGGATGGTATTCCCACTCCACCGAGAGCCGATGAGTGGACAGAAGAAACATCATCAGGAATATAGCCAACCACCGAACCAGTGTCATGGAATTCGTTTCGGTGACCGTTCCGTCCATTCATTAACCCACTGGTAACATTAGAGGCGTGATTGTATGCCATTTGGAATCTCTGGGGTCCGCGATAAGCTTGTTTGGGACGACTGAATTGGATCAATGATTCCTGGAGATTGGATAACGGCCCCTCTACTAGGCAATGATGTTCTTTGAAATGCTGCAGGAGACAGTTCCAAAGAGGATGTTTGGACAACACCTTTGGGTTTCCCAGAATTGCTAGTCCATATTTTGCTCGAGTAAGGGCGACATTCAGACGCCGCGGGTCGCTCAAGAATCCAATTCCCTGGTGATCGTTGGAGCGCACACAGGAAAGAATAATGAAATCTTTCTCACGACCTTGGAAAGCATCGACCGAGGCGACTTCAATTTCCTTATAATGTTCTTTCTTAAAAGTACCAGTCGCCTGCATAGAGCTAACAATGTAACTGCGTTGACCTTCGTAAGGAGTAATGATGCCAATATCTTTGGGTTGGACACCAGCCTTGAAGAAGCGAGTCACAATCTTCTCGACATTTGTCGCTTCAGTACGGTTGAGGTAGGATGTTCCAGATGCTGAGATTTCCTCATTCCCCAGGTTCGACCAGAACATCATAGGACTGTCGATGATAGGCCAGGGGAAATCAACCTCCCGACGAAGACGGTCAAAGGACGATATACCATTCTGCAAAGACCCCTCGTAGAACATATTTGAGGGAAACTCTGAAAGGCAAGGATGCATTCGGTATTGAACGTTCAGTCGAATTGGAGAGCAGCCCAGGATAACCAGTCGTTCGAAAAGTGACTGATTGAGTCCAGCTTTGGCCGCCTTTTTATTCATGATAACAGGTCCAAGTTGCTGGTGGTCACCAACAAGGACGACCTGCTTACACCCTAAAACCAACGGAATCATGCACTCAGGCTCTGCGGACTGGGTCGATTCATCAATCAATACAGTGCGGAACTTGAGTTTCGCGAGACGTGGGTCACCAGCACCAACACAAGTACAGCAGATAACATCAGCATTATTCAAAATCTCCCGCTCAGCTGACCGAGTGAGTTGCTTCAACCGTTTCTCATCCTGACTAGACAGTTCTCCAAGTTCAGACTTGAGCTGATTGAGTTTCAAAAGCTCAATGTTACTATCATTAAGGCGAACCTGCTCATGGAGTGACAGAAAGCCCACAGGGGATTCAACATCTTCGCGAGACTTCGCCGTCACACGGACTGTCTTCAGGCCGGTCCTGTGGATGCGTTCGCAGAGTTGATCAACAGCGACGTTGGAAGGTGCACAGACCAAGACCTGACCTCCATTGATTTTGGCAAGGTGGTAAATGATCGTGGCAGAGGTGACCGTCTTGCCAGTTCCGGGAGGGCCTTGGATCAAACTCAAAGGCCGCTGCAAAACACTCTTAACAGCATTGATCTGGCTACCGTTGAGCTCTGGGAGTCCAGGGACGCTGAATTTTTTCGGCATCTGGGTTTTCATCGGTGCAGCTGCGACCTCATGTCCCAAGAGGCGATGGAAAATATAGCCTGACACACTCATCTCATCAACAGCAAAGGTCTTCATGGCGAGCTGCATACGGTCAAAGGAGGTTGATTTCCAAACATAGTCCGCAGTAAAGTTATGCGTGCACTCCGTAGGCACCGATTTGTGGTCACCCTTGGCCCGTAACTCGATAGTGACTTCGTCAGACTGGTTGTTGGGGATCTTGATAACATATCCTACGCCTTCCCATTTGGGACGTAATTCGCCAGTATACTTAAGACGCATCTCATCTCCAACAGCCAACTTTACATCTCCGAGCTCAAGTTTAGGTAGAATAAAGCTAGCCAGGTGCTTGTTATTAAGACCAAGGTCCCAGCGTACAATGAGTCCGTCCTGTGACTGCGACTCCTTCAGCTTGCGGTCGTAATCCGCTTCGATCTTCACAAGGGGGCCGAAGATATTCTGGTACTGAAACGCATCATCGTAGCGCAGGAGGACAGGCGCCGGCTCATCATCAACTGCCGTAGCTTTTTCAAGGTCTGAAATGGTCGCTTGGGAGTTTTCTTTCCACATCTCCTCCAGCTTGGCGATTAACTGTGGACTGAGATGGCGAGCGCGGAGTTGCTCCTGGTCCGACGGGGCTGCAACGAGCCAAGGTAAAAACGAGCGGTCCTCAATCAAAGGCTGCCAACGTGAAGTATCCCAGTTCATGTCCTTTGATGACGGCATGGCTGCACAAGGTTGACGGCATAACAGCACAACGACGGTGTCGGACTTTGCCGGAATGAAGCCGAGGAGGAAAACATTTTTGGTCCCGCAGTTATAGCATTCCAGAACTGTATCACCAAGGGACGAAGCGGGATGCAACTGCACTTCCTTGTGTCTAGCTCGGACGAGATGGTTGACAATATGTGAAGAAGAGGTGTTGCCACGGGCGCTACAAAACCATTTGCTGCAAGCCAGGCATTTAACAACACTGCTTGGATTATGGATACCACAATAGCTGCGTAAAGGAAATTAGCCCACGTAGTCAAAAGCTGGTCATGGATTAAAAAGACTGAGAACGACCGAAGAATGGGGAGGCAATTGTGCTTACGCGCATGCATGCGGGGAAAGTTCTTTCTCCTCCTCGAAATCTCCTGGAGATTTCATGTTTCCAGCAACTGGAGCGCTAGTTGTGCTTTCGAGATCGTCATCCCCAGAATTATCAGAGCCCTCATCGTCATCATCATGCCTTCGTGGGCGCGGGCCACCGGCGACGGTTTGGTCAAGTTCTTCCGGAGCCTGGTATTCAGCTAAAGCCGCCATGATGGATTTGGATTACTGAGCCAAACAGGGTATTATACGGAAACACAGAAGACGGTTAGGAAAGGGAATTCGTAGGAATATTGAGAGACCGAAAAATGTAAGAGGTTGACCGGACCCCAGTCCACCACAAGCTAGAATCGAAAGGCAAGCATTCACAAACTCGACAGTTGGGTGATTCAAATCGAGCTGAGCAATAAAGGAGTGTGAATGGTGAAGGACAAGCCCGTCGTCCTATTTTAAGCCGAGAGAACGAAACCCCCTGTGCTTCCTCCCAAAGAAATGTAGCGTGGCACAAACAGCAGAGGGGCAAAAGGAATGATACTGGCTGGGGAAGTTCAGACTTTAGCATGCGGCTCTCGTTTTAATAAGAACTGGAAGCAAGTACCTACTTGTGAGTCAATCCTTCGATTTCCCTGTGTCTTCCAGCCACGAGAGTTGATAATGAATGAGACTCGGCCTATCCTGAGCAACAGGAGCAATAATGAACTCACTTCCTTTCGTGGGAGACGATGATCGATCAAGTTGCGATTGGCCTCGTCCTTTCATCGGACGGTCGCCGCCAAATCCCTCAGTCCGGGTGGCGGTAGGAACCTAAAATGCAGCGTAAAAAAAAAAGTTGCCCGCCTTTGGGACAATCATCAGAGCATTCATTCCTGATCACAAACAACAAAATGCTGGTAAATGATTCCTCTGCGCTTGACAGAAGTGATTTGCTGATTCTTACTAACTTTCTATGTAGCGCCGTCAAGCTCGTGAACGTCGAGACTACATCTACCGGAGAGCGCTGCTTCTCCGAGATGCCTCTATCGCCGAAAAACGAGCACAGCTCAAAGAGTCTCTGGCTACTGGGAAACAGCTCGATCCTTCCATAGCGAACGACAAAGCCCTCCGCGAAGATTACAAATACGATGAGTCGCTACAGACATCAGATAAGAAAAACAAGGAGTCCGACCTCCTTGACCTAGACGATGAATATGCACTCACATCTGGAATCGTTGATCCCCGTCCCATCGTCACAACCTCGCGCTCTCCTTCAGTTCGTTTAGGAACTTTCGCTAAAGAGATTCGTTTGCTCCTTCCGACTTCGATCCGTTTGAACCGTGGTAACCTAGTCCTCCCCGACTTGGTGTCAAGTGCAAATGCCGCAGCACTTACGGATATGGTCCTCTTACATGAGCATCGTGGTACCCCCACCGCTATGACAATATCACACCTTCCTCATGGGCCAACAGCTAGTTTCTCGCTGCATAATGTCGTCCTGCGCGCCGATATTCCCAATGCAGCCCGCGGAACTGTATCGGAGAGTTATCCGCATCTTATCTTTGAAGGATTCACGACAAAATTGGGCGCCCGTGTGGTCCAGATTCTCAAACACTTGTTCCCGCCACGTGAGGGAGGGAAGATTGGAAACCGTGTTGTCAGCTTCGTTAACAAGGAGGATAGCATTGAGGTACGACACCATGTTTTCGTCAAAACTGGATATAAGGACGTTGAGCTGGCGGAAGTGGGACCACGCATGACAATGAGATTATTCGAAATTAGGGGAGGCACGCTTGAGAAAGGCTCCAGTGGCGACGTGGAATGGGCTCTCACGCAATACACGAGGACGTCCCGGAAGAAGGATTACCTCTAAGCTATTTCGTTCCCCTATGTTTCGAAGGACTGGAGGGCTTAAAAGTTTGGGCTGGCGCATATGGTGTTAGGGCGCATTCTATCATCAGGCAATCCCGGTTGCTGTTGTATACCCGTATGGAACAACAATTTCGTGTGTTCTTACTACTCCTAGTACTGTGCAGATCTGCTATTTTTGTAGTCTATTGGATAAAATAAGTCCGTTCTTTTTAATAGGCAGAATTCATGGTGCCAAAGCTCTAGTGTACTAAAGTGAATCAGGCCTACATATCTTAATCCCCATGTCAACAGACAATGGTCGCCAGTAACCGACAGAAAAATCAGGAGAAAAATAAATTAAAAAATCCTGTGAATTAATAACCTGCAGAGGCCTATTACGTCTCGAAGAGGGTGAAGAGCATCATTGAACGGGCGTCAAGCAAACCTTCACTTTGCATATCCTGTAATTTCTCGACCGATTGCATTTATTCCAGCATCGCAGACGGCAGAGCACCATCTGAAGGAAGGCGTTGCGCTAGCTATTCTCTTGGTTGAGCTGATCAGACTGTTCTCCTGGTGCAATGGCCTCATTTCGAAGAAAAGACGACAACAGTCCTTTCTCATCCTCGAAGTAAAACCACCCCTGGTGAGCAGGCAGTAAATTACCGTCAGAGTCTCTCCTAGGGGATGGTGGTGATACCGCATTCCGTTCTTCCCATGTCTTCCCCGTTTTCGCTTTGAAAAACCACTTGAATTTCGACATGGCGGCCTCGAGGGGACTGCCAAGAGGAACAAGGAACTCGGCCTTGGACAGCCCAGTGCGACTATAATTTATATGAGCGGCATAGGTGTGTGGCTCAGCGATTGATTCGTAAATCTACGGGTCAATCACATCAGCTTGTGACAAAAAAAAGATATGGTTACTGCTCTTGAACCTCCTGGGAGTATAGGAGAATCGACCGGCTAACCTGGATTCGATATTTCTCTCTGGAGTTTCGAAGAAGACACAGTCTGGCGAGGGATACGTTGTATGCGACGCCTTGATCTTCGTAGATTCGATACTTGACTAAACATATATTTCCAAGTTAGTTCCCAGACAAACCCGCGGATCTGGCTTGCAAGGCACCAAACATACGAGCTATTGACTGTGCCCTAGCAGTACGGGTCTTCGTGTCAAAAGGATTCCTTGATTTAGCTTGGACTCAATTAGAATAAGGAATGAATAAGAGATCAAGATGAGCAAAAAAGAAAAAGAGAAGAAAAAAGCAAGGAATCCCTAGTCAGATGAAGACGCGCAACTGTTCAGTTCAACGGTGGATAACAAATAACAATACCCTTTCGCGTCCTCTTCCTAGTCTTTGCCTTTCGACCTTGACCAGCATTCCCAAACTTTGGGACTTCTTGCTTCGCTTCTTTGAGGAGATTTTCCCATAGATATGGCTGTTCTGGTAGAGGACTGTGGCTCTTGGTTGCAAGTAACGAGTCCTCCAACCAGTCGTAGGAAACAATCATGATAGACCCCAGCTCTTTCGCTTGCTGCACTGTGTGATCGAGATGCGTCAGTGATTGCCTTCTTCCTATTCCCGCCTGTGGATTCCTACCTGCAAAAGCATTCTGAGTGAATGCCTCCTTCGTGGCTATCAAGTGAGTTACTTCGTCACCGACGTTCTTGGAGTATTTTCCACTGTTAGCACGTATCCACTGAGGAATCTTATTAGTATTGCTACCGAAGTTGCCAACGGAGCATGCGTGGATCTTCTGGAATGTCTTTCCCATGGTGCTTTCGCATGTGGGCCTAGATACTGTGAGGAGGATGAGTGAGATTAGAGCAGTGAGATGATGAGCTTTTAATATATCTGTATATCTATATACCTACACAGGGAGTTGAGATAGAGGAATTAGTGAAGAGTAAAGTAATGGTAATGTGACTCGAAAGTGACGTTGTGAATCTATCCTGGATATCTTTTTTTAAAAATCGAACCATTACCTAGATAGAGATATGAGAGGGAAGGAACTCTCGTAAAAAGCCAACATAATATAAAAGAATTAGATACCCAGGCGCCCGAGTATAAATGGCGAACAAATCACAGGGAAAGACCTTTTACTGCCTGTACAAAGGCACGAATTTTGTCGAGATCTTGGACACCATTCGACTCAACACCAGAGCTCACATCGACACCAACCACCTTACGCCCAGACTCTCCAAGTTTTTTAACGGTATCAACGACGTTCGTGGGGTTCAAGCCACCGGCTAGGATAACCCGCAAGCCATCATCCGAGTCCAGGACCTGACTAACGCGAGATTGGTCCAACAATTCACCTGAGCCTCCTGCTCCAGAGTCGAGTAATGGCAGCGCGTGGTAAGCTCTACGGGCAATTCCGAGATCATCAAGGCCAAATTTGCGAATGACGGGTACTGGAATTAGCCTAGACCATTCAAGTGGCTCGGACCCATGTAACTGGACAACGTCCAGTCCCAATTTTTGTTGTTGAGCCAGGACATAAGATAATGGTTGATCCAGAAAGACACCCACAAGCAAGGCACGAGTAGGGTTGCGCAAGACACTAGAGGAATGATCAAAGTAGTCGACTGATGTGGCACTCGCGATTCCTTGGGATATAATAGTCGACTGGGAAGCAGGACGAGTAGTAGACTTAACGACTTTAGAGATGCGCAGTGCAACGTCGTCTGGAACCAGTCGTTTCCGACCTTCGACTAGAATGATACCAATCAAATCTGCGCCAGCTTCAATTGCCGCGCGTGCGCCTTCCTCAGTTCGGGTGCCACAGATTTTAATCAAAGGTGACCGTCGTGATTCTCGCGCAAGTTTATTCGAGCCCCCTCCAAGAAGCTCGGCAACAAACGAAGCAGTATCCGGGGCACGCATAAGAGCCTCTCCAACAAGAATAGCTTTAACGCCGTCCTTTTTATAAGCTTCGACATCTTTGGGACCTGAAATTCCGCTCAGGGCACAGACAATAGTGCTTTCAGGTACCTGGTCCATCAGGCGGCTGGTGGTGCCAAGATCTACCTCGAAACTCGTCAGGTCCCTATTGTTAACACCAATCACCTGAGCCCCAAGGTCTACTGCGATCTTCATTTCTTCAACGGTGTTGACCTCAACGAGGGGTTCCATTCCAAGACTTTGGGAGTAGCGATAGAGTCTTGTAAGCAGTTCGGTGTCCAGCATTTTCACGATTAGCAGAACTGTATCTGCTCCTGCCAAGCGCGCTTCTAGAATCTGATATTCATCAAAGATGAATTCTTTACGCAAAAGGGCAGGTCTGTTTGTCATGCCCTCCAGGCTTTGGCGGACAGCACGCAAGTCATCAATACTACCCTTGAACCACTCTGGCTCAGTGAGAACTGAGATCACACTTGCTCCTGCCTTGGCGTATTGTCGAGCTTGTGCGGGAGCACAAGTGTTCTCTGCGATCATGCCTTTGGAAGGCGAGGCGCGCTTGATTTCAGCCATAAGGGACAACGGATATGCTGACTGTCGCAGGCGTGCCGGGAACGGGATTTGTGGGGGCGCAATATTGAGATCGTAGGCAGCCTGCAGATCAGATGGCCTCAGAGAAGGAATGGTCTTCTGAATAGCAACGGCTGCCCTCCGGTGGTCGTAGATCTTGTCGAGAATAGATACTTTCTTGTTTGTTTTCGCAGGACTTTGTTGAGCGGTATTCTTGCCATTGCCTTCCCAGGTACCAGCAGTGAGCTTGAGGAAGTTCCGGAACATTGTCTGGCCATGTTCTGTGAGGATACTTTCGGGGTGGAACTGAACACCCTCCACGGTGAACTGCTTATGCCGTATACCCATGATCACCGTCTTGCTAGGGTCTTCCCCTAATTGAACGTGCGAGGTCACTTCCAGGCATTCGGGGACAGTCGAATGTGTTCCTGCTAAAGAGTGATATCGAGTAATTTGAACCGAAGAGGGAAGGCCTTCATAGACTCCTTTCCCATCGTGTTCCAATACAGATGTCTTGCCATGCAAAATCTCCCCCGTAACATCAACTTTGCCGCCAAATGAGTAGATCATACATTGTTGGCCCATGCACACACCGAAAACAGGGACTTTCCCGGCAAAGTACTGAATTGCAGCGTTGCTGATACCAGCGTCGTTCTGGGGGTGGCCCGGGCCCGGGCTGATCACCAATTGAGTTGGTTTTTTGGCTATCAATTCCTCCAGAGTGATTTCGTCATTGCGGAAGACATTCACAGTGGCACCCTCTAGGACTAAATACTGATAGACATTCCAGGTGAAGGAGTCGTAGTTGTCGATGAGGATGACATTCGAAGCGGTCTCCAGCCGGGTCGCTTTAGTGGGATGGTGGGGTGAATGATCAACAAGATCAGAGCCTGCCATGACTTGGGATGGAGGAGGGGTCTTGGGATAGGTAAAAGAAGGAGGAGACAGCGAGTTAGATAGAATTGGAGAAAGAAGAGAACAGGGCACCCACTCACCTTGTGCAAGCTGACTCGCAAGGGATATTGCTGCTATGGAGGACGTACTATCGTGTATCCGAACATACAGCGCTGTGACCGCACTTGGACTGACTCACCACTCAGGACTAGTCGAGCCGATCACCTTCCTAAAAGAGACACTTTGTCAAACGGCACAAAATTTTTGCTTCACCGCCTGGCGCTAAACCCAGATAGGCATTCATTGTTGACCTCAGTCCAGCCAAAGCCTAAAAGCGCTCCTTGGGTGTAATAATAATCTTCTGGCTGAGCTTCACACTCGAACGCTTTCGCCTGGTGTTACAGCTTCTGATCACCTGCGATCTTCTGCATTCCGACCTGCAATTTGCGGCTGTTTCATTTTATTATCTATAATGATATAGTTGTGTCGCCAATGGCTCCCGTTCCGGAAGCCTACTATTTCCCGTCCCTGGACAAGTGCTTCTCCGGGGACGTTCAGCTTTTGTATGGGCACATTCGAATCCTTTTTGGCAATGGATACTGATGGTGTGTGGTTATTAGGTCCTGGAGGAGAGCATTTCTGTATACGTGCAATCCCGACAGTGTTCCGGATGACACAGGGAGCCTCTACTCATTCCTTTCACGTCCAGAGAGCATCCAGCTACTTTCGAATCGCGAGGATATCTTTTCCCCTCCCTCCTCCAAGTCCAAATCCGATTTCGACACAAAAACAGCCGCGATCCATGCGGAAACAACTACACAGGCCTCCTACGATCTAAAGGAAATCAAAACCGATGCCCTTTGGTTGAGCCAAAAAGCTGGAATCGATGAGATCAACGCGCTTCGAATCGTGGTTTTGGAGTGGCAAAATCGTCCTGCTGCGCGTCTCCTAGATCGATTCGCTGATGAAGAAGCTACGAGTTTGAAGGATGCTGCTGGGGTCGATAATTTCCGCGTGTCGCTCGCAGGGCCCAGTTTCGCCGAGATTTTCAGTAAGCGACAAGGGACGAATACCGCCGATTTTGCTTCCGAGGAGAAGAGACGACTGCGAATTCGGGAGCTTTATTTGTCTGAAAGAACTCATATAGTCAAGACAGCCCGTAAGCTTCTTGCCTTGTTTCTAGACCGCCGCATTGGCGATGCTGGTCTTCAGCAACAGGCGGGCGGTCGCGATGCGCTTTGTAAACTGGGGTCGTCTATTTTTGAAAAAAAGTTGAAGGGCGAAGATTGGCGTAACTCTGCCCAGGGATGTATCAAAGCTATTCAGACACGATTGTCGGCTCTGGAGAGTGAAGGTGGTTGGCTCAGCGCCGCCCAAGGTAGCGAGGCAATTGAAGACATGTGGAGAACAGCCATCGTGGAGGAGATATTGCATATATTGCAAATGTTATTTCTCCAATTCCAAGACTCTACAGAAGTTCCCCCCGCAGACCTTTTTCTGTCTTGGCTCCGCCTCATGGTTGACTATTCCTTCCTTGAAACTTTACAAGTCGTGAGTGTTGATCCAAATCACCTTTCCACGATTATTTATCTGACTGTGTAAAGCCATGCGATAATCCGGTAGAAGTACTATTACCGCTCCAGTCTTTCGTGTGCTTGATTACCTTGGCTTTCTTGAAGCTCCCTCTAGCTATGCCATTGATCATTAGCCAAAGTCAGCCCAAGGAACCCGCGGGAAAGTTCCCTTATTTCCTTTCGAAAGACGACATAGGCCAGATAAATGAGATCTTCACAACAGTTGGAATAGAGTCAAAAACAGCGAATCCAGCGGCGTTCTCATGGGGTCTCATTTTGCACACTATGGGAGAGCTGGCGCTGAATGATAAAGAGACTCGGGAGTTGGAGCAGTTCCACAGTGCAGTGGATTCCTTTCAGTCTAATACGCCTCGTTCAAACGCTGGTCGAGTGTCTGAAATTTCTTTGTACGAAGAGCTGCTGGAAAACGCGCGCACACCCAGATATACTGTTGATGATTCAATCGCTCTCTTGACTTCGGATGCGATGAAAAGCACTGTATTTGACACCGTCATTTCTCTCGCTACCAAACTTGGGTCTACTTCCGCAGTCGATGACATCTTCACAAATCGATTGACTAGGGTGGCACTTTTAGATCTCGTTCGGGCTGTGGTGGTATATCTGGATTATTCTCCCGAAATTGTTGAGTCGGTCTTAGCAATTATCACCGGGTTTCCTGATGGATCTTTATGGCCTTTGACTACCTCACCAGCCTCTTCCAGTGACCCGCGGATGATATTTACAAAGGATGAAGTTCTAATGAGCAATGTATTTCGCCTAGCTCGCTCGCGGTTTCCCTATGAAACCATGCCCTTCCTGAAGCTTTGTCGAGCTCTTCTCAGTAAAGAGTTGATCAATGAAGAAGGCCTCCCTGAGATCCTTAATGAACTGGAAAACATGGAATCATTTACGCAGGTTGTTCGGCCCGATTTTCAGGGCTATGAAACAATTCGCGAGGATGAAGATGCGAACTTTGTCAGTCTCATCCAACCTCTTCCTATGATCGAGTCAGTCTCCAGAAGGCAGATACTGGGCCATCAGGCAACTACCAATGCTCTTGTTGTTACAGGCTCATCTCAGATCCCCTCTACAACAGTAGGTCAAGTGGTTTCTGAATCAAAACCCGCAGTGGTAATGTGGCAGCACCAGTATTCTTGCTTAAGCTACCTTGGAAGCTGGCTAGAGGCATGGAATGAAAATGGAGGCTATTCAGCAGAGTTTGGAGAGGAATCTGTAGCGGAGACTATTTGGCTGCTTGCAGATCTCCTCATTACAAGCACGAATGACCAGACACGAAATAATCAAGATTCTCCTGCCAAGAGGATTCTGGAGATGGCGAGTGATGGACTTTCTCACCAAAACGACATCGTTTCGCTGGTATTTGACATATTTGAGCGCAATCTGCAGAGTATGAGCTCTAGGACTGGCTCAGAAAGCGTTCTAAGCTCAACAGTCGCTTGCCTACATTTTATCCGTGCGCTCGTCCCAGTCTTGCCAAACAGAGTGTGGCCCTTACTATCCAGAAGCAGCCTGCTTGGGTTTGATGGAAAAGGCGGCATGATGACGGCAATCGTTTCTGCGGCTGAGGTGACCTTAGGGGAATACCCTTTCCTTATTGGATGTATACGTCTTTTTGAGGCTGTTGTTGATGATGCGATCTCTCGTGCTGTGCTGAGGCGATGTCCAGCCGGGAAAGCAGGAGTTGTCTCTGACTGGACTGCCGGTGTTCCCTCACACATCATGCGAGGAATCCTACTTAATTTCGTTCGAACAATGATCGAGGTGTACAACAGCAACGCGAATTGGAGGTTTAACACTCCTGATCAGAGATTTGAGATTAACACAATGCTCGCGAAAACCTTTGAGAGAATCCTTTATTATACTTTTGGTACGAACGAGACCGACACAACCAAATTAGATTCGAAAATCACCGGCGTCTTTTCTTCTTCTGCAGCATATATTCTCGATGTCCTCCGTCCATATTCTGCCGCTGACTTGCCTTTCAACCCTATCCTTCGACTAATAATCGATGGCCTCCAAACTCCTCCTACTCTATACCTTCGATTCTTAGCTTTAGTGGAAAGACAGGTTGTGTCAACACTGGAGCTTTCCACTAGACTGTTACAGGCGGCACAGCTCGTAGGCCAGCCACCATCATTGTTGGAGGATCAACTGTTCAAAGCGTCACCAATTCTTGTGAAGCTATATGCATTGCATGACCCCTACCGGCTGCCTGTGGTTTCACTACTGGATTCCCTAATCTCTGGGGCGGCCTTAGACGCAGCCAACGAGCCACCGTCGTTGGTTGGCCACTTGGGAGCCGAATCTTCATGCCTCTTTCTCGATGTCCTGTCCCAATTCGACAAACCCCTCAGTGATCGTGATCTGCAACTGGCGGTATGGCGCTTATTGTCAACTCTAGTCAGCAAGCGCCAACAGTGGCTTGCAGTTTATATTCTCACAGGGTCTTCTCCTCGTCAATCGTTGAAAAAATCTAGTTCACCAAATACCTCCGCAATGAGAGGCACGCCGTTCCTCCAGATGGCGCTGGACGTGCTTTCAAACATTGAGCAAGTTCCGCCACAAGTATCACTCTCCTTGCTTGACTTCGTTTCCAATGCGCAAGAGTGCTGGCCATGGGCAACACCGGAGTTACGAAAACACTCCAGTTTCTTTAATGGTCTCGTGAGCTATGTTTCGAAGTTGAGACTCTCTTCTCTGTCCAGTGCCGATCAAATCTTCGCTACTCGTATCGCTGCCGTTGTTGCTGATCTTTGCACTGTTTATCTGCACTCTGCCAAAGAAATGCAGGATCGCAATTTTTACAAAACTCTGATTCCGCTTGTTTCCTGGTATGCGAAGGACGCAGTTGAGGTCTCTGGGTATAACGCCTCCCTCCATGCTAACCTCAAAAGAAATTTCGAAAAGCGGTATCCAGGATGTAAACTGGTAGACTTCAAGAGGACGTCATTAAGGCCTCGATCTCTAGGACGGGAGTATTACTATGACATCCGTCTTGGGAAAAAATTGCTCTCATATGATTTTGCCTGGGCTGGTTCCCGAAACGGGTTTTCAGAGGAGTTCGAGCGCGCCAATCTCAACCTGTCTCTAGTTGAGGCACAAGTGGTAAGTTTCGCCTTAGGATGTATTTGGGGGACATCTGACAGCTGACTTTGCTTTCCTTATAGAGTCTTCTTCGCAGCTGGAAATTCTTTGCAGTCGAGCACTGCACCGACTTTCTAACCGAGCGCGAAGTGCAAAAGTCGATGGCGGTGGTTGTCAAAAACTGTTTGGAAGCCAATACAAACGGGGTTCCACAGGAAGCCATTTTTGAAAGAATCCAACAAACGCGCGTTGACTTTGCTCAGGCTCTTCTCCAGCGACTTGTGGAGACTGGGGCCAAAGGCGCAGAGGTTTTCGGTCTCCTTGGAGTAGTCTGGGATGCTCTTCGCACTCGTCGGGCAACTTACGAGGATGCATTAATTAATGACGACTCCGAGTACTATCGGGCCCTTCTGAACGTCCTCTTCCTAGCTCTCCAATTCCACATTGACAGTCCGTCCAGAGCCGCGCCTGAAACCCTAAGTAAGAAGGCAGAAATATCTTCCGATCTGGGACTCGTCGTCGAGATTGTGAAGACGGTGGTTGCGCAAGGATTCAAAGCTCTGACAGCGTACCTTCACGACCAACCACAGAAGTGTACCCCGAAGGACTTTGCGATCCTCACGGCGATCCTGCAGAGCTCGCTCCAGGTCAAGAATGTTGACCGCCTCTATGAGCATGTCGTATACCATATCGCCGACAACGACACAGTAAGACACGCTACATCGCTGTTCTCATGGGCGGACCAGTTGGCTATCGCGGGCGATCCTGTATACGGAGAGCTCAGTATCTCATTTCTCGCTAAGCTGTCCACCATCCCCATGCTGGCAGAGCACCTTGCTGTTGAAGTGGTTCTAGCCCAACTATCCACCTGCCGATTAACAAATGTCCTCCGGCAACCCAAGGGATTCGGGCCGTTTGACCCCGTTCCGAGGCTGTATGCTATCTGGACTGGCGGCATTCTCCCCTTGTGTCTAAACCTGCTCTACCATGTTATCCGCACCGCGCCTGAAGTCGCTGCTTTCCTCAACCAATTCGAAGGACAGCTCACCCGGGCAACAGAGTCCTTTACTGCCGGGCGCAGCACTGTTTCATCGTCAGTATCTCCCACCCGAAGGATTTGCCTGAGCATGGCTTCAGAAGCCTACTCTCTCGCCCTGATCTCGTACATCCTCGGTAGGTTCCGGGAGGCGGGATCTAGCATCGGATTCGACGCACAAGCGATCCAGCAGCTTAAATGGGACAAAGCACAAGTCAAGGAAGACATCGAACAGCTACTCGAGCGCAAGCCGACGCTTCGGGCGCGGATTGTCGCTACCAACGAAAAGGAGGCAGACTTAGCTCGACAGAAACCCCTAAATGCTGGATCTGGAGCAGAGAACCGTTTAGAGGAGAAGATTGTGAGCGAACTCAAAGCGGCTCTGGTCTGTCTTGGTGGAGAGGAGGCGTAATTATGATCGCTAGCGCAGGAAATAGTGTTGTATACAAACAATATTGTCTGTCATAGCCGGGGAACCGTCACCCCTTCTTTTCGCACAATCTATGGTTTTGTTTTCTTTCCTTTTTCTCTTTCTCTCTATCCCATCTATATCATGATTATTTTCCTTTTCTGGTACGGTACCCCGGGATCTTCTAAAACCCAGCAACTCTTATGTACCACGAGGATGGGTTAGCGTGTATTCAAAAGGAACAACCCATCTTTTACCTATTTTCTACGTAGAGTAAGTAATACAATAAAATCCATCGCCTCATGCCCCGAATAACCACCCCACAAGACTTCATACAGTAAGTACTCTGCCCGCATACCTCGTCACCTCCTTCCCCTCCCCGAGGTTCACCGGATACCTGGGGCCTCGGGATCTTCACCTGCACATCGAGATGATTGGTGGTTTCTAGAGCGCAATAACCGGTAAAATGCGGGGAAAGCTCTCTGATTAGGTGGTGATTACCTGGTACTTACTTTACACCTTAGGTAGTAGTAGTAGTGGTAGTAGGTTTACTCTGTGGGAGGGAGGGGAGATGGGGCTTAGTACCTTGTATGCTGTCGAATGGTCTTGCGTAAGTGCGCTGGAGGAGGGTTTATGAAGTAAGATGGACTACTGGTACAGAGGGAAGGGGGGGAGGAAGGGGAAGAAGAGGAGAAGAAGTTATTCCCGAGGGGGTATTAATTGACCTGCATGTCCTTTTCCAAGGTTCTGAAGTGTTGCTCCTAGCGTTAGATTGTGTCCTTTTCTTGTATATATTTGGTCTTCTATCTGTTTTTTCTTGCTCCCTTGTTCCATTTAACGGATCATCGATCATCGATATTGAATATACCTCTCCTCTACATTTCTCTCTCGCCATATATATATATATATATATACATCCCTTTCGTCTATGTACGAGTAATCCATCATCCATCGATATCGTCTCACAGACTACTTACTGTTAGTGATTGGAGATTTACAGAGAACAGGAAAATGCCCTTCAAATCTCGCTGGCAGATCGAGATACCAGTTACCCATCTTGCGTCGCTTCTCTTCACCTCCCCTACGCACCCTCTGTCCAAAACGCATCGCTGTTTTTCAGAGGCCGCCCGACCAGACACTCATTACTTCACGACCCATGATTTCCGGCTGTGGTGTCAACGGCTCGCAGCCGGGTTGCGGAAGGCTGGTATCCAAGAAGGAGACCGAGTACTCCTTTTCTCAGGCAATGATATCTTCTTTCCCGTTGTCTTTATGGGAATAATCATGGCCGGGGGCATATTCTCGGGTGCAAACCCGACCTTTGTCCCTAGAGAGCTGGCATATCAACTACAGGATAGCGGAGCCACCTACCTATTATGTGCAGAGGACAGTCTTGACACAGGAATCGAGGCCGCAAAACTTGCAGGGCTGACTAATGATAAGGTTTTTGTCTTCAATAATGCCATCTTCGATGGCAAGGGTGAAGGGAAAAAAGGTTGTCGGTATTGGGGAGAGCTGGTAGCATCCGTCGAGGAAGGTAGTGGATTTGTTTGGGATGAACTCTCGACGCCTGAGCAGTCCAATCGAACCCTTGCCCTCAATTACTCAAGTGGCACAACAGGAAGACCCAAAGGCGTGGAAATCTCACATAAAAATTATACGGCCAACATGCTCCAGTATAATCACTTATTCTATCTGAATCCAAATTGGAGAGAGAAGTCGAAACGGGCACGCTGGTTGTGCTTCCTTCCCATGTATCACGCAATGGCCCAAAATATCTTTATCGCAGCCGCTCTGAACCGGGAGGTGCCGGTTTACATTATGCCAAAATTTGACTTCATCAAGATGCTTGAGTTCACAGAAAAGTTCCGCATTACTGATTATATTCTGGTCCCGCCAGTGGTGGTTGCCCTAGCAAAGCATCCAGCAGTAAAGAGCGGCAAATACGATCTTAGCAGCGTGGAAACACTTGGTAGTGGAGCTGCCCCATTGGGACGAGAAGTTTGTGACGAGGTTGAGGCATTATGGCCACCTGGACGAATTAATGTCAAACAAGGATGGGGAATGACTGAGTACGTTGCACCCATTGCATTGTGTAGTGAGCGTTAGCCAATGCTGTGGCGACAGGCGCATGATGAACTAACATGAAATTCCTTAAAAATTTTCTTTCATTGCAGGACTACATGTTCACTCCTAGGCTGGAATCCCACGGAGGAAAGCCATTCAGCTTCAGTTGGAGAGCTGAACCCCAACTGCGAGGCGAAGATCATGGCTGAGGATGGCGTGGCGGAAGTTGGACAGAATCAGCGAGGCGAGCTTTGGGTCCGAGGGCAGAATATCATGAAAGGCTATTGGAAAAACCCGCAAGCAACCAAGGAGACCAAGACAGAAGATGGGTGGTTGAAGACAGGAGACATCGCCTACATTGATAGCGAAGGGCGATTCCATGTAGTTGACCGAAAGAAGGTAAGTGGGTAGAGTGAACCCCATCGCCACCCATACTAACGGTGATATCCGAAGATGTCATGATTGTGCTAACTGGGATCTGCGCTTTTATAGGAGCTGATCAAAGTCAAAGGCAACCAGGTTGCACCCGCGGAGCTAGAGGCCATTTTATTAGAACACCCAGCAGTTGCCGATGTTGCTGTCATCGGCGTATCAATGTTCGTCTCTCTTAGACTGGATCTGAAGCTAGATGGCGGGGTGATCTCAAGAGCTAACGCCAAAATTTCCGGCTAATAGGAACAACGACGAGCGTCCCCGCGCATATATTGTGTTGAAATCCGGACATAGCGCCACCGTACAAGACATTACTGGGTTCATGGATGGCAAAGCGTCGGCGATCAAGCGAATCACTGGTGGAGTGGTCTTTCTAGACGCAATCCCCAAAAACCCATCCGGCAAAATACTAAGAAAGGTGCTGAGGGATCAAGCCAAACAGGAGGTCCAAGAAGGTGGCGCTGCTGCGAAGCTATAACAAGATCGCGCCTTGGTCATTTTTAGTGCGAGCTGCTTCTAATCCTCGCCATTATTATTTTTTATTATTATTAGTCGGCGAGTGGTTGGCACCGACAGTCCATTATTGTGCCATCAAGGTGACCAATGAATTCCCAATATTATGGGATAGTCATACCCAAGTATTGATTGGATTTGGAGTTTGATAGTTATAGAGTTTGCTGAGATCGACGGCGTGCATTCAAAGGGACCTGGTTGTTGGGTCGCTCGAGTAGAAAACCGAAAAGGGAGAGTACGGGACACTAGGACTTGAGGCGAATAAATCTCAGTCTAGTAGTAGTAGTAGTCGTGACTGGTAGCGCAGGATGATGTTGTATGCACGTAACTAGTACATCGTTAGGCAGCCAGATAGATATAGATCGCTCAATCAGAGTCTTCACATGTAGATAAAGCCCGTTTACCCCAATTAGACCAGCAGAGCTGCAGAGGAGATCGAGATTCGACAGTTAGGAACACGCCACAGTCGATCATCGCGAACCCACCGCCACCTTCTTAATGAATTCTAACACTAGCTGTTGCAGTTGCAGAGTTGCCCCTCCCTCGCCGCTGTTGATAGATCTGAACGCGAGATGGAGGTTGTGAAAAAGACACATCAATTATTCTGGACTGTGGAGCGGAGATTGGGGGGGTTTGAGGTTTGGGGACTCTCTGCGGCGTAAATACTGGCGGGCCTCGTAGTCTTAAATGTGGCACATGGCGAGCTGATTGTGATAAATTAAGGTTCTATTAACCAAGCTGCGATGATCGCCGGTCGAAGGCGTAGCTGAGAGGGGGGCTAGACTATACGTAAAATTAAATTAGAGCCTCTAGAGAGACGGCAGAGTTCCCCAGACGCGACCCACGCCAGTAGTGATGATGAGATGATGAGGTGATGGAAGAAATCAGTGCAAGAAATGGATGTGCTGCTTATCCCAAAGTTTACTTTTCGAGAAGCTTTGAAGCCATACAAAGTACACGGGGATCACGGGACCGCGCAACTCCAACTCAATCCGTCTGCTTTCCTCCCTCGCTTTTCCGTCTTCTTCTTCTTCTTCTTCTTCTTCTTCTTCTTCCTCCTCCTACGATCACAGAGAAACCAACTCTGTTTTCCCAGCTCATTATGCTCCCATCTCCTACTGCCGATTCGTCCTCATCGAGATTACCTTCCCTGCTCACGATCGAGCCGCATAGGCAGCCTTAAACCTGTCGCAGTCGAATAAAATGCCACTAGATTGCCCCTAACGAACTAGTGGGACTTTGTTTCTTGAATTTTACTTGTTAACTGATGCTGACTGGGAAGGGTGGCGCACCAGCTGGAGAGCTGAACTCACCTGCATCTGAATGTTCTTTCTGCATTCTTTGGCCCTGTTGACTCTCCGATGGGGTTCTCGTGGGCTCGACTTACCGCATAAGCTCTCGTGGCTGACGATAATACAGCTGGACTGTGAGGGTCCCCCCTCTCTCCTCGGTCACAGCCAAAATGAGTTACAGGTAAGCTCCAGATGGCGTCTGTGTCTGGATCCCTATATTTGGAGTTTCTCCTCTACTCCAGAGTATCTCTGCAAGAAAATTTAAAAAAGGCTATTAGAGCATGCTGTTTCCCTTGTTATAGCCGCCCCAGACCAGAGTACTTCTCTTTACATTCGATTCTCGTACTCCATCTTGGTCTCTGTCGGTTGGCTCGGGGAATCGCCAGATGTGCTTCTGCCTTTTACCTACTATTATATTTCTGTTATCTCAAAATCGCGTCTTCAGTAATCTTTATTTTCTTTGATTTTGGCTACTTTTTTGTTCTATATCCTCCTCCTGCTTTGCTCCTTCTCGAAGCAACTACTGCCATTTTCTCTCGACTTGCACTGCGATAAGCCTGTCTACGCTCAGACTCAGAAAAACAAGCAGATTTTTCTAGTAGTCACTCTCGAGGTTCGCTCAGGTTTAGTGCGATTTGTGCAATTTGGGTCGGAACAGGGCCGCGGCTGGTACCGTCATTGAGAGAGGGAGCTTAAAGGATTGGCAATGAGCCGTGAGGATGACCATAGGACTATTTTTAAAGATCTTCGGGTTTTTCTATTTGGGGTCCTTTACCCAGTCACCTGCATAATCTGCATCTTGGTGTTCGTCCAACGTATCAGGCGTCGACAACGGAGAAGATACGTACTACTTGAGGGGCAAATGGATCCGCCATCCGAGAAAGGAGGTGGCGAAAAGCCATCGAGTGCAAGAGATGAAGAGGTTGCCTATCCAGAACTTGCATCTTATGGACGCGATCCACCCCCTTCCGCCTGTGATATCTTGCAGCCCTTGTCTCATTTATCGCAGTTGCCTTCCAGTGGCTATCTTGCGGCTGTTCTGAGACGGGAGCGAAGAAACATGATGGAACAGGCCTACCAACGAGAGGATCGACTGCATACTGGTTTTGGTATGCCTGGATCCCTGGACTCTAGCCTCGGGGATTCTGCACCAGTGGCTCTGGGAGCAAATCCCACTCGTCAGAACTCGTCATTGGGGCCAGAGGGCTCTCCCATCCAGGCCGGAAACCAACCCCAGTGTGCGTCTCCCCCAACTATATGGGCTGCAGATAGCCATGACCAGGGATCTCGCAGTTCTCTGGACTCCGGCGAGATGCCATTGATTCAGAAGCGCAGTCATGGGGTTCAGTTTATGCACGACGTTGATGAAGAGGGTGCCAGGACATGGAAACGGTGGGTGGTTGAGTACAGCTGAGCCCAAATCACTCTCACCTTTTTTTTATTGGACTTCCTCGGAAGATGTGCCTTTATCTGCCCTTGAGCAGGTAAACTTAGTTCTCGGCGTTGCGTTACTTTTGTTACTTTTCGATTCTTGAATTCTACTTTTATCTTTTCCCATCCATGGAGGTTCTTATTTTGTCCGCCCTGTCTTTCGTTATTTCTCTTCTCTCGTCTTCTTCCTTTGATTTCTTGCCACAGACAGAACGCCTCAGGTCAAGAGGCGGCAAAGTACTGTTTGCGTCAGTACTTCTGATGATTGATGACCCTAGATGATGATGATTTTTGGCAATAAGACTAAATATCACTGCTGAATTTATCTGCTTATCAAGACGTTTCTTCAACAGGAGCATGTAAATAACCGAATGAACTCTGTACTGGGTGTGTTTGTACAGATGTCTCTACATATGAGGTGTGGCTTACGCAGTGCTTCAATCTCGGAACAACACCTCAGGCCAAGAGTAAATATGCCTGAGGAACGTGCAAGTGTATTGTGCTTAGTCAGCCCCTCCGTAACAACCAGTCCGGCGCTGGCCTCAGGCACTGCGGGCTGGCAAGTGGACAACAAGAAGCAAGCATGAGGTGAATCATGCCCAACTCTGACCCTTTTATTCGGCCCCCTCTTACCCCTCCCCATACCACTAAACAAAGAAAAGGAAAAAAGGAAAAAAGGAAAAAAAAAGACGAAAGGAACAAACCTTTTACGAAGGCCGACACTGAGGAAGTCAAAGCAAACCCAAGCTCTCAAGTCGGATCAGCGCGCTGGCGTTCTGAAGAACCGCAACCATGACCGTCACCACATACCCAGCTCCCACCGACACCCCCGACCTCGCTGTCCTCAACCTGACTCGTCTTCTCACCCGTCTCGAACATAATTTTCTGTCTCCAAATGCCGATCTCAAGTCCCTGCGGCGATCGGAGTTCCAACGGATGAGGGTCGGCGCGGTATGTTGTCCTGAAACCCCCCGAATTCTGTCCCCTTTGAATCCCCGATGCCTCAACAACCCCGTCTCTCGGCAGATACCGAAGACCTTGAAGCTTGGAGGACAAATGAAAATCCTCCCTGCTCCCGTTACCTACCTGTACATGAAAATAGAAAGATTTCGGAGAAGAAATAAGAAACGAAACGAAGAGCCAGCTAACGTGCAACGCGAGTCATAGAACATTGAATACGCCCGCGCCCACCTCCAAGCTCTCGAACGCGATCTTCCACAGATCAAACCTGTCGACCGTCGCCATGACCTGCAGTCCAGTCTTGCGCGCAACCGCCAGACCCTGAAACGCCTCCAGAACGTACTTGACGAAATCCAGACGGAGATAGATGCCCTCTCATCAGCGCGGAGCAGCACCACCGGACAAGCCGACGAGACGTATCTCGAAGAGGAAGGAGATGACGATGGGGATATCGATTCGATAAATGGGGAGGACCTCCTCGGTACACCCAGTACAACAACTGAAGAGGGAAGCCGAGAGGACATAACAACGGACGATATTGACGACGACAGCTCATCAGGAGACAAGAGAGATACAGATACAACACCACTACCACCGCCGTCAATACCTAAAGAAGACGAAAGCCTCAAATCCACACCTAAAATACCCCCGCCATCTACGACAAGCTCAACATCCCCCGCAACCCTACGAAATAGACACCATGTCTCCTCTACTACAGGCCCTACATCCTCAACGGCAACCAGCACATCTTTCCACGACGGACACACCCCACCCCATCCCCAAGCCACAGAACCCTCCACCTCCACCTCCAAGGCCCAAGAAGCAGAAGAGGCCCTCTCATCTGACCGCCTGGAACAAGAAAACCTCACCTCCTCCCTCCTCTCCCTCGCCACACAGCTCAAAACCTCCTCGCAAGCCTTCCAGGCTTCCCTAGAAGCCGAGAAATCCGTACTCGCGCGGGCCGTGGACGGACTAGACCGTACGACGAGTAATATGCAGGCCGCGGAGCAGCGCATGGGCATGCTAAGGCGCATGACAGAGGGGAAAGGGTGGTGGGGACGGATGATGTTGTATGCGTGGATCTTTGGGTTGTGGGTAGTTGCGTTGTTGATTGTATATGTTGGACCGAAACTGAGGTTTTAAAAAATTCGTCAATTTTACTTCAGCCTATCCCTTTCTTTTTACCCTTTTCTCCTCCGTTCTTGTCTATGTGTGGGGGACTCAGGTGCACATGGCGTATATTATTCTTGGTTGTCTCTTTTTAAACCCGGATTTCTGCTTTGAGGTGTTATACTTGTACATTATTACATATTTGGGACTGGAATCTTCACTTAACTCTGAAAGAGACAACAACTTTACGTATATTCATAAGAATAAAAGAACAGAAAATGGTAGTTAACAGTCCATAACTTGACTCTGACATTGCGCATTAAGTTCAGAAAGAAAGAAAGAAAGCGCCTTGCCTTGCATTTACTACTTCCCGTCGACTTGAAACCGGGGAAGAGAAACGGAAGAGAAAAGAGACATGTGTAATATATGGCTACACAAAGTATTTTATGACATGAACCAAGATGTGTGGGATATCCGGCTTTCAAAAATCAGGCATCTGAAAAAAAAAAGTAGAAGTAAGGGCGTGGAGAGCCAACGAGAGAGGGGCAGTCGATAGAGCCACATATAGGGATTGCAAATGAAAAATGGGGAGAAACCATAAGCCACAGGCTTTAAGCAGCTGTACATGGATAAGATACCACAGATAACCTGCTGCTTGAATAGAGAAGAGTAGAAAAAGATATAGGAACTAGGAAGAAAAAGGCCCCCCTGCTCTGTCATATGTGGATATCGGTAATGCTGATAACAAAGAGCTTGCTAGATATCATATCAAGACAAAGGAAAAGTGGAAGAAAAAAAGAGTAAGACAGGAATTAATAAGAAATAAACATTGAAAGTCTCAACGCCAAGATCTTTCAGAGAGAAATGTGCGACATGGTATGACAATAAAACAAAAAAAAAGACAAATTACAATTCACATGGCATACGGTGTAAAATGACGAGACAATCTTCACTCGACCAAAATATACCGATCATTAAATCAGACCACAGAGTCTCAGGTTCTCCTGGATGATGATATCTGGGAGACATGGTTAGCGCTTGGAATCATTAACGCGGATGAAAATGACTTACCATTTACGGCCGCCATGACGAAACGAATTTGCGTTGTGTCTGTGGCACATGTGAAATGTGTGTAGATTTGCTTCTGCTCGGCCTGGTTTAGAGATACAAAGCGATTGAGGATGTAGTCACATGCGGCAGCGTAATCGGCGCCACCTTCATAGTCAGGGAAGTAGTTCTTCATGGGGCTGACGGGGAGCTTCTCCTTGAAACGATCGATCTTGTTGAGGAAAAGAATGATGGAAGTCTTGACAAACCAACGCGAGTTGCAGATCGAGTCGAACAGAGTGAGAGCTTCCTGCATACGGTTGACGGTCTCATCTTCAAACAGCAGCTGGTCGTACTCGGAGATGGCGACCAAGAAGAGAATGGTGGTGACATTCTCGAAGCAGTGAATCCACTTCTTTCGCTCCGAACGCTGACCACCAACATCGAACATGCGGTAAGTCAGATCTCCGATAATAAATGTCGTCTCGGTGATACCTGTAGTTTTGACACGCGAGCGGAGAACATCCTGGTCTGTGGGAAGGTAGTCCGGCTGAGCGATTCGCTCAACGGCGTCGAAATAGCTGACAGACAGGTTAGCATAGATCATTGGCTTGATATTCAAGGCTATAGTAAGTGATACTCACTATTTCGCAGAGTCGTTGAGTTGATATTCACGAGATCGCTTGAAGCACTCTTGAACTCCCGCATCGTGCCACAGAGCACCGATGGCGTTGCCAACCTCTGGGGGTAGGCTGTCGCCTTCGATCTGTGCGGGCTGCATGAAAACTGTCTGGACGTGGTATTCGTTACGGGCGTCCTCCAGTGGCAGTTCCAATGACTCCATAGCCTCCAAGATCACACGCATTGACTGGACGGTGTTGCTGTAGATGATTTCCTTGAAAGATTCTCTCTCATCGCGCGAGTAACCGCCTTCGTGGATCAGTTTCATCTGCTTGAGAATAGTAGACTTGCCAGACTCTCCAGCTCCTGCGCATATATATTAGCCAACTATGTCATGAAAAAAAAAATCAGAACAGCATACCGAGCAAGAGCATTTTAATTTCATTTCGCTGCATCATCTTGTCGCGTTTGAGCTGGTTCTCGATCTCCTCGTTACGGGCCTTGCCCTCCTTATCCTCTGTACTCATTCCACAACCCATTTTGTCGGTGGTAAACTGGCGCGATAGACGATATTTGTTGTCAAGAGCGTAGGTAAAGAGGGGGTATTAAGTGAATGACGGCGACTTGGAAAGAATGTCTGATAGCAAACGGAAAGTCAGCAGATTTTTCCCTAGACGGGAATGATGAAACGAGGCTGTCCTGAACGTGGAAGAGCACGGGAAGAGTCCGGAAGAGTCCGTAAGGAGCCAGTCGATAGTAAAAAAGCAACATGCAAATTCAAGAAGAACAACACAATAACGTTCAGGTTGCCACGATCGTGCCGATGCAAGGAGGTGTTGACAGACAATCCCAAGCACCAACAGAAGGTTTGGAAGTCGGGGCGGGTGAATAGGACCGGGATGGCAGAGAGGAATCCAGCCAGGATAGACTCACCTAAAAAAAGGAACGTTCTCTCCGGATGAATGAAAGAGAATTGTGAGGTATAATTGAATTACGATTGGTATAGACCAAGTCGAGGAGGAGGTAAGGGGAAAAATCGGATGGAGTCGCGAAACGTATGATTAAGCAGAAAGGAGGCAAAATTTAAGGTGAGTTGCCGTACGCCAATGGTAATATTGGCAAGAAACCAAGAAAAAAGAATAGGAAAAGAAAAGAAAAGAAGAAGATCAGTAGCGAATTGAAATTACGGGAATAAGAGGAGAGGCAGAAAAAGAAAAGATGAATTCCAAATGCCTCGCCCTGGTGGAGGACGCGTGGTGCTGATAGTGGGAGGAGGTGAGGAGCGGAGAGAGAGAGAGAGAGGGAGAAAAGCGGAAGAGAAGGGAAAGAGAAGGGAAAGAAGGGAAAGAGAATTAAGCTCA
Source organism: Aspergillus funiculosus (assembly GCA_027569145.1). Classification (NCBI taxonomy): domain Eukaryota; kingdom Fungi; phylum Ascomycota; class Eurotiomycetes; order Eurotiales; family Aspergillaceae; genus Aspergillus; species Aspergillus funiculosus. Next base: position 289,005 of record JAPDEN010000003.1, read on the forward strand.
AAGGGTAAGGGGGAAAGGAGGGGCGCTTATGGAAGATTACTACTACAGCCGCAGTAGGAGGAGGAGTAGAATAATACAGAGCAATACTAATATACTAATAATATCCGAATTATTTGATCTCTCTCTCTATCTTCTAACCATCTACCACGTATAGGTACTCTCGTAGAAAATGAGAAAAAGAGAAGCAATAAGGGGCTTGTGGAGGGCGATCCAAAGAGCTGGTTGGCTGCACTCGCAAAGGGGCGTTTGGTGGAGAGGCTGCCTCAGTCACCAATAACCGCCGCCATCCAAGGCTCGTCTCCTTTTTGCGCTGGTTTGGTCCTAGCAATAAGCACGTAATAATGCTGCAGGTTCTCTTTAATTGCGTCTATACACAGTACTCATAGTCTGATATACAGTAGTAGTAGTAGTAGTAGTAGTAGTAGTAGTAGTAGTATATTCCGTGTTTGGACGAGAAATGGAAAATAATAGTTACTACCTAGGTAGGTAAGCAAAATGCCTCCTGCTGGTTTTAGTTTCTGCTTAATTTCCCGGTGTTACAGATCTGCTTCAGACTGGATGAGCAACGAATGTCCAGAGTACGTTGTGGATAATCAGGGACACCACTGGACGAGCTGCATCCATGCCGTTCCTACCGCTCATGTAGAGATCATCGATAGTTCCGGTTTCAAGACTCCTACTACTAGTATCACAGAGTCAGAGACAGCTATACTGCTATTGCTAGTAGTCGTACAGAGTGCATACTCTGATCTGAATATGCCAGCAGTGGAGCTTACTGTTTGACTCGTGACGGAGGCAAATAAAATACCGTACTGGAAGCTCCACTCGCTTTCTTCTGTTGATCTTCGTTATTTCTCCGCACATAAAAAAAAAAGGAAAATTGGAAGTCAGCGAAGCCAGAACATGATGAGACTGTTGGCGTGTACTCTGTGTAAGTGTGGCAGATAGTTAATAGTTAACGGGCTGTAGTCATGCAGCCCCAATACTTTGTACAGGAGACCAGCGGTGCCTCTTTTTCTCCAACTTTACAAGGTCGAAACCACGGTTCTGTTTCTGGCTAAAGACAGACTCTCCACTGTCTATTCCTTCTAGTCGGCTTCTATGCCGCGCGCTATTCTTTTTCTAAGGACGAAACGAGGTTCTCGTGGCGAACTGCCTCAGAAAAGGAACAAGCAGACTATTCGAGTTCTAATTAAACTCATCTTTCCTATTATTCAGCTAATACTATGTTAGCTACGAGCATTCCTACCCGGTAGTTAGTAGTAGTACCTACTGATGAGTACTGGAGAGACAGTAAGCTTACTAGAGAAGTGATGGATCACCATCAGCAGCATCTGCGATCTTACCTGTCGATAACTCAAGTTACTTGCAGGATAAAGAGAAAGACTAAGCGCAGGATCTCATTCTATCGCCAACCAATAATGCGATCGCAGCTCCACCAGATTTTAGGGCATCGATCTTCCCCCAGTCGTTTAATATTCGTGGATCTCAGTTCTGTTCTGCACCCTCGGTAGGCTAGAATCTAAGATTAGTCCCTGTCCTGACTCTGCTCTGACTCCAGGCTCTGTCCCCTCGTCATCACCCTCTTTATGATACACAACTTTACATAGAATCCCCAGCATAATATATTATTACTACTATTACTATTATAATTAACTACCCTTAACTATTATTACTCCTATTATTAATCTCACCATGCATGAAATGTCCCTCATGGGCCCTCGGGGTAAACACACTCAACCACCCTCCAACCGTCCCCAAAAGCGCATTCGCTAACCAACTCCCCTACCAGCCTTCAACCACGAGCAGAGCACCGACGCAGAAGCCGAGTACGATCGTCTCCGCGACCTCGCCCGCCAGGAAGCCTCCAAGCGCAATTCCTGTTTCCAGCGCGTACGTCCCACCCCCTCCTTTCTGGAGTAGGTAGCAGACAGAACCTTGAAAACTGATCCTAAACCCGCGACCGAAACCCATCAGTCCCAAGAAGCATACACAAACGGCGATGGCGCCCGAGCAAAAGAACTGTCCGAACAGGGCAAGGCCCACGGCCGCAAGATGGACGAATACAACAAACAAGCCTCGGAGTTCATCTTCCGCGAGAACAACGCCAACGGTCGCGTCGACGCAGATACCATCGATCTCCACGGGCAATTCGTCGAAGAGGCAGAGGATATCCTAGAAGAGCGCATTAAATACGCAAAGGCCCATGGACAGACCCATCTCCATGTGTATGTCTAGCCTTCTTCTTCTTCTTCTTCTTCTTCTTCTTCTTCTTCTTCTTCTTCTTCTTCTTCTTCTTCTTCTCCTCCTCCTCCTTTCTGTCAAATATAGCTATAGAAACATCCAAACTAACGGGTAACCAGCATCGTCGGAAAAGGCAACCACTCCGCCAACCACGTCCAAAAGATCAAACCCCGCGTCGAAAAAGTCTGCCGCGAACTCGGTCTGCAGTATACGACCGAGGACAATGCAGGACGCATCTACGTTAACCTCACCGGTGGCCCAGCTGATATCTCCTCCGCGCCCCATCCTTCCTACGGCGGTGCGCCGCAATCCTCTCACCAGTACCCTGGCGGCGGTGGTCAGCAGCAACACTATCAACAACACCACCAACAGCAGCAACAGCAAGGCGGGAACGGAGACCAGATTGAGCAGGTGGTTAATGCGATTTTGCCGCGGGTGTTGCGCAAGTTGGAGAAGGCTTGTTGTGTGATTATGTAGGTGGATAACTAAGGTATTCTATATATAAATGGTTCTTTTTTCTTTGTTTTCCTTGGATGGAAGGTTGTGGATTCTTTATAGAATCTTGATGTTGCAGATATGGTTTGCGCAATTTAGTGTGGAGTCATTTATACCCAGAGTGACTTTTTTTCTTCCTTTCTTCTTCTTTTCTCTGTTTTATGCTTATCTAGGAGGGTGCAATAGATGTCAATCTACCTAGGTAGTTTCATTGAGATAGATGAGATACTCGTAATCATGTCATTATTATTAGATCATCGAATCTACCTACAGGAACTACCGAAAACCAAACCATACTACAAGAAATAATCCACCCTAGTTAGATACTGAATTGCGAAACCAAAGAAAGTAAAAGGGAGATGAGGAAAAGAGGAAAGAGGAAATATTATCTAGCTGGGTCAATCTTTCAAAGTCGCCTCTGTTATCTTGTCGAGAATTGCCCGCACCAAGGCACCGTCGCCACGACCCTCAGCCTGCTTCCCATTCCCACTATTGCTTTCAATTTCCCCGATAAGCTGCAGCGCTCTTTCACGCAGCTCCCGGACGACTTTCTGCGTATGCTTGAAACTGCCTGTACTCTCCATATAACTGAGTGCGTAAAGCTTCACCTCTTCATCCTTCGTCTTCTGGCGCAGGATATTGATCAGCTGGTGATTACCCGGGTTCGAGCGAATGCTGTGGATAATAGGGAAGGAGAATTTCCCCTCGGTGAGGTCTTCGCATAGACCCTTGTTCTTCGTATAAGTCGTGCTCGATAGGTTAAGGAAGTCGTCGCATATTTGGAAGATGAGTCCCATGACGTTCACCAAGCTGACGCAGTCCCTCCCCGAGCTGCTCTCGGCCTGCATTAGTTTTATGGCGAGGCGGAACAGGCCGCCGGTTTTGTTGCCTACCATCTCGAGATACTCGTCTTCGGTGGGGCAGGTGAGGGTGTCGCGCCAGAAGAGGTCCATTCCCTGGCCGCGGTGGAGGTTTAGGAGCTCCTGGACGTATATGTCGATGGCGACGGGGCTGTTGAGTTTCTGGACTTCCTGTAGAGCGAGGAAGTAGACGTAGTTTGAGGAGTTGATTGTCTGTGCGGTGCCGTATATACTATGTGCGACGGGGATTCCACGGCGGAGGACGGAGTTATCTTCGACATCGTCGATCCTGAGAAATAAGTCTTAGTAAGGGTGCTGGAGTGGCTAGGGATTAGATCGCTCACAGCAACGAAGCAGTGTGCAGCATCGCTACGACCTTATTGATGATCGCAAGGCTCTCGGGCGGGACTTTGAGCCATACGTCAAACGCAGTGATCATCTGTCGTCGCAGGTCCTTGCCGGGATGCTGGAGCATGTAGTCATAAGGGCCCATCAGAATTTTTTCGTTCTCCCGGGACCATTTCCCATCTTTGTATTTTGTGCCGTCAAGGCTGGACTGGTTGCGCGTGTGTCTGCGAGACATATTGGTATTTGTCTGGAGCCGGTCTCGACGCTCTGGTTCAGGGAATGTTGTGAGGTTAGATTTCCCCGGAGAAGACATGTCGGCCATTTTGTTGGAACTTGTTCGTGGAGGGATCGCCGTTGGTGGTTGAAAAAAGGAGTCTGAAGCCATGAGTGTTGCAGCCTAAAGAAAAACAAAATCGCTTCTTGTTGTTCGCCTTAAAAGAGAAGGGTGAAATTTTGCTACCTCAGTATTTACAGCTGCCTACGAGCTTTTGTTGAGGCTCACGCTATGTAGAAAATGAACAAAAAAAATAGGAGACTTGATGCAGACTCCTGGCGAACTGAAACGGGTTGAGGCACGAGGTTGGAGCTCGAAATAGCCTGTATGACTAGTGTCAGGAACAAAGTCGCCTCCAAGGTCCCAATATACAGCTAGCGCCTTCAACCCCAGGGACAGCGTCGATTCATAAAGCTATTGTCTCTCGTCTACTCAAAGCTCCCCAGCTTTCAATGCGGGGAGACAAAAAGGAGCGACAGGCCCAACGTGACGTAGTGTCACATGTCGGCGGGTGCTGAGGGGTCACATGACTCGACCGCGTCCAGAAGGATCGGACTCAGGCACACACATTTCTCAGGCCGCCAGAAAGTTACTCCAAAGAACACAGCAGATATGCGTATTGAGTCTGACGAGGACGGTGTTGATGTCGATGATGTGACATGTCTGGTGCTACAGAAGCAGGGCTGATATCAGGGAGGAATCCGGCTGCAGGAACACTGCGTAGTGCATGAAGACATGAAGATGGGGGAATAACGAGAACAAGACATGAACCTGATGCAGATGGAAAGTCGGTGATCCCGACAGCACAAGCATCTGGCCTGACATCATCTCCATCACCAATAATCGGTAATAATTGCAGTCTTTTCAGCTCAAGCCTCGTCCAGCTAACCGCTTGGCCCTGGATTGGGCTGAAGAAAGGCAGTTGTCTCCAGGGCAACCATCGGGTGTTTTTGCATCGGGAGCCAAAGCAGAGCCAGTCAGTGTCGACGCAGTGGAGAGCATCTTGAGCTTCAAGACGGGAAACACGACAATAGAACCTTTTTTTTTCTCCTACCCAGCCTCCCGGTTTATATTGTTACTATTTATCCACAGTAACTAATAGTATAATAATACTACCGATATCAGCTGGAATTAGATTGATATCCTTCCCTAGTTTCGTCACTCTATATCACTAGTTTCTCCTGCCTTCCCTCTCTCCTCGTCGCCCGCTTCTCCAGATAAGCCCTTGGCACAGGGTCTAGATTAAGAGCGTCCCTCTGTCCTCTTTTTCTCTCTTTTCTTTTCTCCCACAACTCCGGTCCCCTCGGGGTTGCAAAATCTCTATTCCTATTATTGTATCTCTCCTCGCATTTACTGATGGAAGCTCTACTGGCACACTCATTCGACTACCTCTCCTCTTACGAGCCAACCAAAGTTCGCAAAGGGTTGCGCCAGGTTGAGGGTCTGCTAGCTCAGATATGCCTGTCCAGGACGAAACGACCGGTGTCGGACAAACGGAGGTCGTCGCTGCTATTTGATGATGCACAATCGGGTTGCAAGGGCCTCTCCGAGCTCAGGGACGATCCGGCTTTCAGGGAATTCTTCAAACTTCAAGATGGGTTCCAATGGAACGGTAAGTGCTAGTGGGACCCCTTTTTGCATCTGAAATTTGGGTCGGGACTAACTTTTAAAAAGTTGCAATGCGATTGGTAACTTGTCTGGAGCATCTTCTTGGTCGCGGGAGTAGTGGTACAAATGACCTTCTCATTCTCTCCACCCTCGATTTAATACAGGGTGTGCTTCTGCTCCACCCACCGTCGCGAATTCTGTTCGCCCGTGAAATATACATGAACCTGCTGTTAGACCTTCTCGACCCCATCAATTGTCCAGCAATCCAATCTACAACACTTCTCACACTTGTTACGGCGCTCCTGGACCATCCGGCCAACACCCGCACGTTCGAGGAGCTAGACGGACTGCTGACGGTGACCTCGCTGTTTAAACAACGCTCCACGTCTCGTGAGGTTAAGTTAAAACTAGTTGAGTTCTTGTACTTCTACCTCATGCCTGAGACCCCGATGTTTTCTGCGAGTGCCCCCAACACCGCTCTCCAACGAAGCCCAAGCAAGCTGGGAGTCGGCCAGGTGTCAAGAAGCGTCAATGTCTCCGGTGCTCACAGCAGCGGGAAAGGGAACCGGGATACACGTACTACAGACGAGAAGCAGTCTCTCTTAGGCAGGTACCTAAACAACGTGGAGGATCTGGTGGAGGATCTCAAGGAGACGGCACCCTTTGGGGCTACCGTTTACTAGCACGAGTGATGACCATGGATACTTTTTGAGCGCCTACGATGTTTTTGAGCGATGGAGTGTGATGGCTTATGGGACAATGGTCTGATTTTCATCGGCATGATATTTTTTCTTCCATTTACGTTTGTTCAGCCTCATTTTATTTTTCCGTTCTTTTTTTTGCCGCCCGGCTGGTACGGCGTTTGGTTAAACCGCCTCTCTTTATCATATTTCCTTGAAACGTTCCTCTGTATCTGAATTTCCGTCTCTCCTTTCAGCTACGAGTCTGGTTTGCTTGAAGGACCATCTTACCTTCTGTTCTTATCTTTCTGATGTCTCATGCGTCATGCCAAGTGGTTTACTGTGTCGGAAATGAGCCACACTTGAATGATAGTGCAAATCAAGAAATTTCACTAACCTTCTCTCGTAAAGTCTTCCATACATAGTGCTAGAAAGTATCATCTGTGCTTCTTGAGCTTTAGAACCGAGTGCCAATCCATTGAAAACAAAAGAGTTCTGAAAACATACATACATACATATATATATATATATATATATCACTAATATTCCTCTGTCGATCAGTCAGCCTAGGTTCGTGGATTCAAGGGCGGCGACGAATTATGAGCATCAGGCGGAGGCAGTTGTCTGCTGCGGAGAGGGTTGGATTCGAAGTTGTTGTGTTGGATGGGAGGGAATAGTAAGATAAGAGGGTGGGTGAGGACATGGTGGAGGGTTTGGGGTCCCACGCAGAAATAGACAGGTGCTAGGAGGTAGCAGGCATTAGAATAAGAGTCTATTCAGTTTGGTGTTTGATTATTGTTAACAGAAGTGTTAGGATAATAATATACAGGAGGAATGCTTGTGCTGTTATTCTCTTTTCTTTGTTCCTAGCCGTCCCATTGTCCCTCCCTTGCCGACTAGAAGAACTCGAGGAGTCTTTCGCGGTGTTGGACGAGATTCTCGTGCCGTGATAATAACTGGCCTAGTCGATTGTGTCTCCATCCCATCCCCTGGTCCAGGATCAAATGTGTGTAGGCAAAGACACTGGCGTCAAACAGCCCCGGATTACGTCGGCCGAAAAAGTGCTGTTGGTCGCCCAGGAGCGTAGAGAGCGCCTCAAAGGCCTCGCCTGCTTCTGCCTCCAGTGCACTAACATCGATGTATTGTGATGACTTTAAGAGCTCGTCGCGCGCAGCCTGTTGTAGCTGGGCTGCCAGTACGGAGCGAACGGCTGAATTGGAAGTTGTCGGATCCACATAGAGACGTCGAGCGACAGCTTCGAAATTCTCGCGATACAGGTAGAGGTAGTAGAGCTATGAAGAGAGTCAGCAAAAAAAAAAAAATCAAAAATTGCTCCGTAACCCGGTAATCTCGGTTCTCGCACGCACCCAGGCATTTCGTATCCGGTAGTCCAGCAAAGCCGAATATACTTCGAAGCGCGCATTCAATTGCTGTTCTTCCTCGCAGTGGACCTGCTCAATGGCCCATTTTTGTAGTTTGCCGGATGGAATCGGAGCGCTGGCGTCAACAGGTAGCACAGGGAGGAGAAAAGGGAGCGCGCCGGTTGGAGAGGCATGGTTGTTCGAGGGGACGACTTCAAAGTCAATTCCTACAAATTTCAAGAAGGCCTATCCACACCAGAGACCAAGTCAGCTACCAGCTATATACAACTCCCACGTCCGGGAGCGCTCCTAGCTATCTACACGTACCTGCCACTTGAGGCATTGAGGGTTGAACGACGGCCTCCCCCGCCGAGCACCCGCAGCATCGGCAAAGACAAACAACCTGTTCCCATGCTGCGCTGCCGAAGCGCTGTGCGGCAAAGCATTGGGAGGATACGTGGCAAGGGGAAACAAGTCGAATATGCGCTTCACTGGAGCAGGCACCGAAAATAGATCCCGGGACCGGCTCGGAGTCGTCCTGCTGTCGGGTCTCTGTTGGGGCACATCACCAGCAGCGTTGGAGGTCATTGGCAGCAAAGAGTGAATGGAAATCCTCAATCCAGGCAAAAGAAAGAAAGCACAGGGTGGGAATATGATGCGAAAGCAAGGCAGAGCTTCGGCCGAGTCACTGGTGCCATGTGTGTTGGGAAACAGGGGGGCAACGATGCGATTGAGGCTCCGCTCTGGAGGAGTGAATGGATGGATGCCTCACTTTCCAGGAAATTTACCAGCGCCAAGCTTCAGGCACCAAGGCACTAACGTAGGCCCTCAGCCAATCAGAAGCCGCGCTTTTCGTTCTTCAGCAATTTTCCATCCGGACTCAACCTCAGGCAGCCCACCCCGCGGCATCAAAAGACAACCATTTCCACCCCCTCCCATGCCCAGTCTGGACTGTTCATTGTTGTGGCCTGCGGTTCTCAGAACAGCATGATTTAGTTTCCCATTCACTGTTCTAATAGACCCGCTTGGCTTGTTTCATGCGTTGCCTGTTTCCCACCAATTCCGCTGCATGGCTCCGGTACGGCTCCGCTCCCCCCTCCTCCCCTCTCCCGCCCGACTCATTGTAGCTGCGAGTCAACAGGTCTTCTGATTCTGCCTGCATATTGGAGGCGAGGATCCAAGGTTGTGTTCCAGTTGCCTATTTCTTTCATTCACTCGCTCGAAGTCTATGCCTGCTCCTTCGTATTATAAATACTAGGGCCTTCTCCCGCCGTTGACCCGGTCTGCTTCGGCGGGATACATCTCTTCCATCTTTGCATCTAATCTGTACCCAAGGACACATTTTGAATCTCCTCTCCTATCCAAGCCATTTCCTCTCTCTAGTTTTCCCAATTCGCTTTTCAAACTTGCCACAATGCCTCTGGACGAACAGGGCGGCAAGTGGTCGTGGTAAGCTTGTCCCTCCCCCGCATATAGTAAGTCAAACATGACGAACAAAGCAACTGAACCAACCGATCTTTCAGTGAGCCATGCATCCGCGGCCATAGGTCCACCAAGTGCACCCACTTCGATCGTCTGATGATGAAGGTTCCCAAGGCCGGACGTCCCCTAGCCAAATGTCCCCATCCGAAAGGCGACTGTGCTTGTCAGAAGACGTATGCTTTCATGGTTCGCATAGCCAAAGGTTAGTAGACGTAGATGGATACAAAGCCCCTGACTGGATCTCCGTGAAGAACTGTCCTAACTCCCATCTTTGCTTTTCCTAGGCGCGGACTGTCTGTGCAGACCAGTCTACACTGTACAAGCAGCGAATGGAGAGCCTGTTCAGGGTATATCCGCTGCTCCTGCACCGGCTGTACTTGCTCCGACTCCCGGACCCGGTGTGAGCAAAATCCAGAAGTCCGGAAAGAAGCACGTGAAGGCTGCACCGGAATCCCTGAACAAAGCCCTCAATGCCATACCAGAATTCCGCAACCATGCTGTCCCAGCTGCAACTGCTAGTGTGCATGCATATGCATCTCAGGCACAGGTAGCTAGCTACCCTGTTGCCAATGAAGTCTACAATCACAACACCTTCCCTGTTGCTAGCAATGTTGCCAGCAGCTCAGACTTCCATGACAATAGTCTCCCATCTGGTAGCATTTACTCGAGCAACTTCCAGCCATTCATGCAACAGACAAATGCCTCGCTGTCTACGCAAACTCAAGGTTCTTGCTGTGGGAGCTCTCGCCGTGAGACTCCAAGTGGATTTGATGCGGACGATAGCAGTACTATTGCTCTGAATGACTCATCGTCGCCCTTGTCTTCGCTGCAATTCACCCAAGGCATCTCTTCGTGGCAGGGGTTCCCATCTATGGATGGAAACTTCTCACTGCCTGGCACTCCAAACGGACGCCATTCTCCCGTGTCTGGTTTGGTGCCTCGTGTGTCTCCGAGCGGATCTGACGACTCTCCCAATCCCGGCCCTTCTGCAACTACTCCTGTGGCGCAGCCAGCTCATGCCAGTTCATCCACGACTCCTCTTCCAACTCCTGCCACTGATCAAGTTCCTGCTACTGATCAAGTCCCTGATACCCAGCATCGTTGCCTTTGTGGGCCTACTTGCAATTGCCTGGCATGCCCCGAGCATCCTTTCAACAATACCACGTTGCAGCATGTTCAGGAAATGGGTCGTATTGTCGCCGATGATGACCAGGCCATGGAAACCGAGGACGCGCATCAGAGTACCCAAGCTCATGAAAACAATATCAACAACACACAGCCAGAACCGGTCCACCCTCTTACCCAACTTCGTCAGAACTTTGCTCATATTGGTTATAATCCTCTGATATCCCGTGTTTACCACGAACCACGCCTTGGATATGCAAATTATGGCAATGACATCCCCCCCGAAGAATACCTCGAAGAAGCCCGTCTGATGGTACCTGACGAGTACTATACCTATCAGTACAATGTCGGCTATGGAAACCATGGTTGCATGGGGGAGGCCGGAAGTTGCCCATGTGGCCCCAATTGTATCTGTTTCGGTTGTCTCACTCACAATAGACACTATGGTCCCACCCACCCACAGTGACGACGATGTGCATTATGACCAGGTCGGAGATCCTCATACACCCGCATTCAACAATATCTCTCACTTCCAAGTCCTTCCTCTCGGCGTTTGGTGTCCTCTCATATCTTGGTGTAGTGTTTTCACCTGGTCCCTTTCGACTTCCATGTTGTATTCAAATTCGAATGTATTTGGATGACTGATGACCTCAATACCCCCTTTGCGTGGATGCCGAGCATTTGGTGTTCTCCGTTTGTATGTGTTACGTTTTTTCCCCCTTTACTTTGCCTCAACTCTCAATCTCCTCTCTACCTCCTCTCAATCTTCCTTCTTTCTTTTTTCCTCAATTTCCATTTCCATTTCCTTGTCGCCATTTCCTGTCAAGTTTCTAGCTGGCAGACGCATGGCATGTCTTTTGTTACCTCTCTCCTCTTTTCCATCACACTGCATGTGTTTCTGGTTGTTCTCGATTCGCTCCTGGGCTGGTAACAGGTTACATTGGGTCTTCCATGAAATCGCGGGTATGGCATACTTGTTTTTTTTCCCTTCCCTTCGTCTTCGTCGGTGGATTGGAATTGTATCTCGTCTGGATCTGGAAAGGTAGATAGATAGCTGGCTTCTAGTTACCAAGGTAGATACTAGTAGGTAGATAGGTATTCCATCAATTGAAATCCGAAGCGGTTAATACCAACTAACTACTAGTATTCTTCCCTTGCTTCAACTTCTTGCCGCATCGCTATAGAAACTCTTCCCATTTCTTGTTGTTGTCGTTGTTAGATGGCGGATGGCGAAGGCTTTAAAAAGAAGTACTAAAACAGGAAAAAACGAAGACAAATTGCTTTCTAGATGTGGAAATCAGTCTAGAATTTCTTCTAAACCCTATAGTAAATTCGTTCGTGCCCCGGTCCCAAGTATCCTCTCCACTCTTCTCCCCTTCCCTCCTTCTCTCCGCCAGCTATACAGGTATCATACATACACAAACTGCATACCCAGGTCTCCCTACCTACGCAGAGCGTCTCTCACGGGCGAATCTCCCCGGCGGAAGGAAGCTAGTCATCCCGTTAGCATACCGGCAGACGAGAAGCGGTTATAATTAATAGCGCCGAAAGGGGAAGAAAAGAACCTACCATCGGCTTCTTCCCAGGCACGTCCAGCACCGAAGCCCAGACCAACCCACGCAGGCCACGCCCTCCGCTTGAAGAGGAGCACTGAGAAAACCACACCGAAGGAGAGACCGAGGGAAGAGCGAATGAGCACGGAGGAGATAGCACGGTCCCACTAGAGAGGAAAGCGAGCGAGCAAGCAAGTAAGTAAGCAAGAGGTTCATCGTGATAGCCGGGTTGTTACCGGAAAGTTTTATCCATATATGCCCCGGGTGCGGATGGGGTCTCTGCGATTCGGGAAGAGAAGGCGCCCCAGGTGGTGGTGAATGAGAGACAAGGGGGAAATGCAAATTGTCATCGGCTTCATACCTTTTCGTTCAACAATGCCTCGCTGACAAGCTTAGTCGAGCGGGAGACGGGCTGGGAATCATTTGAGTCGGCCATTGCGATGGATCTGCGAGTGGAGTGTGTTAGATTAAAGCGCACTTTGCCCACTAGGGGGGTGGAACTGACCTTTTGCAATTATCAGCACAATGAATAAAGACCGTCTGAGGGTAAAGAATTGGCTAAGGAACGAGAGTGAAGGAGGTTCGGATGGAGGTGATCGATCGGGTGCGGCGGTTTCGAGCTTTGGTTTCCGCCCGGGTTGAAGGCGGTCGGAAAAATTAGGCTTGGCTTCTGTCAGTCAACTTTTTTTTTTTCTACGGGGAGGGAAAGGTAAAAAAACAATACATCATTAGATGTTTCCGGTTGGCGATTTTTATTTCGTCTCGATCGGAACGGGGAAAAGGAGGAGGGAAAAGTGAATGGGACCCTGTTTGTCTTGTATCTCTTTTCCCCCAGAACGGGCTTCTTCATCAAAATGCCTTCGTTGGTAGAGGTGCGTTTTTTCTATGGAGCTTGCTTGCATCTTCTCTATCCCCGCTAACCTGAGAACACAGCGTCCGCGCGCCTCGCAAGAGGCTCTTCTTCGACTAGAGAAGGGCACAGCATCTCCTACTACGCAGCTGAATGAAGCAGCTCAAATAATCGGTCTCGACCTGTCGTTGTGTGCGAGCCATCCAGAAGTCAATCGAACCCCTCACATCCCGGTCCGCGCTGCGCCAAAGGAAGAATGGGTCTTACGCTGGCTGTTGAAGAAGTTGAAGACGGGCAAAAACTATCGGGTGGAACCCGCGTCTTTTCTTCTCCTACGGCAACTGATTGACCTAATCCCCCCGAAGACGTTAGCCTCGACGCTCAAGGATCAGAAATTCCTCGGCGTTCTCGACCATGCGATCACGGATCTGAGCCGCGATGTCTTTGCCGGCCTTGAGGATGGAACAAATGAGTTGCTGCTTTCTGAGTCTGAGTCTAGTCATACCTTGAGTGACTCCTCGCGCCCGAGTGAGGGACTTGACAAGAAGGGAACCAAAAGAAAAAGAACAAGCGACAATGATCCAGATGCTATGGACATCGATGAGGAACCTAGGACACTGGCTTCGTGCTTCTTGGCCTTCACTAGTATCTTGGACTGCTTGTACAGCCTTACAACGCTCGCAAACCGAGCAGCTGGTGTGAACGAGGTAGCCAGCTCCCAGCTTAGACATGCTCTCAGAGGAGACCCCCAACCCGTTGCGGTCACGATTGGTAAATCATTCACACTTGCTTCAATCGCCATCACACAGTTCCACCACGGGCGGAAGACAACCGATCTGCAGCATTTGTTTTACGTCCTTCCTTCTCTTTGGGAGATATGGGAGTGGAGGTCCCACCGTCAGGACGACTCAGACCAGAATTCAAGTAATGTATGTTTGATGGACCACAGTTTGACTTTGGATGGTGGCCAACATGCGCTGACATTTTTACCTTTCATTAGGAATCCTTTGCCACCCATTGCTTCCAGCGTGCTCTAAGACTCCTGCTCTGTGTTCGATCTACTCAACTTGATACCGATGAGAGGGTCCACGTACTGAACGGCGTGGAACGTTTAGTTGCTCTACACGTGATACTGCCCGCACGTGCAGACTTTTTCGCCAGAGGGGGTTCGGGTATAGACTATTCTGCCAAAGAGCCAGATTGGAGCTGTGTCAAGCCCATCTCGGATAGATTTAGGCCCATCCTCTGTGGCGCGGAATCTCCAGCGAAGAGCAGTGCCAGTGATCAGGCTGCTGGCTCCCCAAAGAAAGCGCTGTGGAGCACAGCTGAGCTTCTACCAGAGCTATTTGACATTGCCTCTCGCTCGGTTCCTAGGGACACATTTAGAAGGCAAACGCATGAAGCTCCTTGGTTAGAGACATTGTTCGTTGCCGTTGCGGAGCTGGCATTCTTTGTTGTGAAATCCAGTGGCATGCCCACGTTCTTTTCTGACTTTGTTGGAATTCTGGAGCAACTCTTCAGTGTTGCCCTTACCCGAAACCTGCAGTTGTCCCTTCACACCCTTCTCAGCCACGCTGCATATACCGGTCTTCTCAAGGATGGGCTTTCGCAAGTCGAATGGAGTCTAACTGCCTTGCTCATCGAATTAGGAGTGGATATTTTCCTTCCAAACTCCGGTCTCGCTAACTCGAATCTATATCTCGGGGCGCTTCTGGACAAAGTCGCATTGCACTGGCGCACCGGCAAACCCAAGGATGGTAGTTATGAAATCATCAAAAATGGCATTATCCTTCCTTTGCTACGCGGGTTCACGGCTGCCCGCGATCTTTCCACATTTATGGAACTCTGGTATCAGCAACTACAGAATGTTGAGGATGCAAGAGCTCAGGACCCAAGCATTAGTCTTTTCGTTGTGTGGGAAGATGACGACATATGTAACGCCTACGGCGAATTAATGCGAAGCCCCCTGAACCAGGCCCTTTCTGCCACCCAGATGCAAGCAGCAGCGAAAGAGATTCGTGCTGACAATAGCAAAATCGCCAAAACCCCTGGGGCATATGCACAGATCGTGATCTTGGAGTCTGGCTTCAGGAAGCGAACCGTTGACCTCACCGATACAAATAGCGACCTCAGCTCAATTGTTGAGACGACCATTTCAACCCTCTCTTCAAAACAGGATTTACACTGGCGATGGCGTTTATGGAAATTGGTTCGAAATCTCATAGAGAATGATGTGCAAAACAATCGCACTGGGCTGGGTGCTGAGTTGGCAAATTTAATCGGCATTGCTGCAAAAGCTATTGAACGCTACCACAAAGACGTGCCCCAAAAGATGTCTGCGCGGCTAGAATGTTTGGAGGCGTATCAGTTCATCCTCGCAATCATCAAGAGGTCACCCAATTCTAGCTACGCCGAAGAGCTCTCATCTGTCATGGGTAAAGTGGTGGACTTGACGAAGTCACTCACACAACAGGATGTCTTGGAGTCAATGAGCTCACCCTGGGATGGTAGCTCAGAATCTGTTGATTCACCGACTACCTTGTGCTTGGCCTATTTCTTGACTTTACTTCGTGGCCCAGATTTGTGGATACGGATTGAGGCCGAAGTTCGACGGTCTCTTCTTGGACAGATTCTGTCTCTTGCGTCAATGCAGTATCCCGCATCGCCATCGAATCTAGAGGCTCTCCCGCAAAATGCACGGTTTCTCCAAGCGTGGGCTGGTGTGGTTTGCCACGAATATCTCCTGGCTGCTCCCAGTGTCGTGAACGATCTAATAACTGTGTTATCTGAGCGAGTCAAAGCTGATAGCTCGAACCATAACCTTTACGTTGAAAGCCTTCAAAGGATCCCTGCCTCTCTCATTACCCGTCGTAAGAGAGCAGTCCTGTTAGACCTGTTTCAGGGAGTCATATTACGCCAAGATAGCAAATCTAACTTAACAGTCGGAATATTGTCATTGATGGCTAAGCTTGCGGACATGCCTAAATCCACGGCCGAACTCACAGGCAATTGGGAACCTCTATGGGCAGTAGCCAAAGCAATTAAATTGCAGGGTTCGGATGTCGACCTTGAAGCCATGAAAGCGTTTAGGTTTTTGCATCGAGCAATTATTTCGAAGCTACTCCTTTTATCCGAAGAAGAGCGTCGCAAAAATTTTAAGAAGATGTATCGGAAGGTGTCTGGCAAGGCCTCGAAACTACAGTCAATTGATTTCAGTTCGATGGAGTGCTTCCTTGTGAGAATCTCCCTGTCTCAATTCTGGCATCATCAGGATCAATTGGTTGGCGCAGTCGAGGTTGCGGAATTGGCAGCTTGTCGTGAAAAGGTCTTTGGTGTGGTTGTAGCCGAGCTGCGCTCAGCAAAGGATCAGTGCAAGAAAAAACAATTTGAGGAGACAATCACATTGATTAAAACTTTGGATGCACTAGAAGACTTTGAGGATCTCGCAACGGGTAATAGCGAGGTCGGGAAATTCCTCTCCAAGATTGAGGGCTACGTCGAAAGGTCCGCTGACTCCGGGTCATCGTTGAGACGGCTCATCAGACGTCGTGTCTTGGCTACAAAGGCTTCAGACAAGAAGATTACAGTACCTGTGGTTCAGTATGCCGAGTCTTTGCCACTCCAACAAATGTATAGCGAGGAGCAGCAACTCTTCATTCGGTCGACAAGCGAGCAGTTTCGGTCGATGTCGCTGGACTCGCTAACCCGGGTGATCCAAGAAGTCCGTCAGCTTGGATTCATCGGCAAAAACGCTGAGTACCATCTACTAATCACCGGGTTAGCTGTTGCTGCGCTCGCCCCCATTGAAGACAAGGAGAGTGCCCAAGCGAAAGAATTGTCACTGGTGTGTACTGCGGTGGTTCAGGCTGTGCCCCAAAGCAAGTCCCTAGAGCAATTTGTCCTTGCGACTGAATGTTTGGACATTCTTCTGCGAAACCACGGACGCTGTATTTCCCAGTGGAATGTCGACAGTCTCTTAGCATGCATCGCAGTATGCGCTTCGAAGTCGGGCCCTCGTATTAGCCCTGAATTTGCCGGAACTGTGTATATCCGACTGTGTCGGCTGATGGGTTTCCTCATAGGCTTACATCGTCAGAAGCTCGGGGGGCGTTTCCACCTCATCCTCCCTGCAATGCAACGGCTACTCCACTGTTTATTTGCAAGACCCAAGAAGCAAAGTCGAACGACTCCGTCTGATAGGGGTTCGGGACAGCAGCCATATTGGCTTTCCCAGTTGAGCGCTGTACACGCCACGCATTTTACGCGCCTCCTCACATCCCTCTGTGACCCGACCGTTTCGGCTGTCTCGCGACCTACGCAATCGGGAGCTGGCCATGAGGGTCTGACTGATCAGACGAAGAAAGCCAAGAGAATTGCAGGACAATACCTCCAATACTTGGTCATGGAGTATGCGCAAGACTCTCTCCGCAGCTCTCTCTCGCCCGAGGTGAAGGCCGCGCTCCTGCCAGGTTTGTACTCGGTCCTGGACGTGATGTCACGTGATACAATGCGGGCGCTGAACGCGGGCCTGGATATCTCTGGGCGTGCGGTGTTCAAGGCGCTATATGATGACTATGTGAAATTCGGCAAATGGAACAAGGGCTAGGAGTGTGTGGCTGAGTCTTAGGCCACTGGACTTTTGTATGTTAGTCGCTGGGCAATTGACTCCTGGATACGAGAACACCCGGGATGAATGATAACGAAACCTCGTAATAGATTCTATTCCGAAAGACTAGACTAGAGGAGTAGTAGTCGTAGTAGTAGTAGTGAAGAAAATGGGAGGCGGATGAGAGTCAGAATGTACTTCCTCGAAGCAGTAACTATACAGCGGAAAATGGGGTGACCGTTTTTTATCTAAGGCTGAGTGGAAGGCCAGGTCACGGGACTAGCATTCCACGTGAGCATCATGTGACGCCGGGTGTTGACCGAATCAAAGGCGAAGCATCAGAGTTAACCTTCTTGAAGAGTTTCCCCATTAGGCAAAAAGAACCAGGGTGGATCGAAATGGGATCAGGGGAAAAAAGGAAAAAATCCGTCCGGGCCGAATCTCGGGGCTATTCTGTTGCTCAAGGCTCATGGATATCAGGCCAGGATATCTCCATTATATCTTTTACTCGATCAGATCGAGTCAGCACGCCAACACCAGGCCCCAGATTAGATACCGGCCGGCGCACTAGACAAGAATTTCCTTCTGTGTGAGTGGCTGGAGGCCTGAATGCGGAGGCAAACAGTGGAGTTGGCCGAAGTCGTGGCTGAATTTTCCCTTCTGGTGTCGAATGTCGAGTGGTCCACTGATAACGGGCGCCGTCCGAACTGTATTCCTGTTACTCGATTCTCTCGAGCAATAGTAATTCACGTCTACTACTACTGCTGCTACTACTGTGTATGTTCCGACAAGAAGCATGATAGACGGTGGTGATAAGCCAGCATCATACTATCCCGGACTCACAGGCTGCAGGGCTAACAACATGCAGCGGATCGTCGATTCCGTTAACCAATTTGCATGGTCCTTATCAGACTCTGGAACTCTGGAACTGTCGAACTCTCGAAGTACCGTAGGGGCCTATGATGATAATGATCCATGATGTTGCAGTTGGCTTCCGTATCAGGTATGCCACCCAATGACGATATGATATGCTCAGCTGTCCACAGGGATCCAAGATATCGCATGTTCCAGTTTGATTTTTTATTTTTTATTTAACTTTTCTCTCTCTCTCTTCTGATATCATTTATCATTTTTGTATTTATATATCTCCAGCTCTCCCTTTGTTTCTCCTCTTCCTGTCTTCTCCAGTATAGAACTTCGATCATCAATTCCGTCTGTTTCTTCCATTCTCTTAACTATCCATACCTTGTTGAATCTCTGTTGCAGTTTCCCCCCCGAACTGGGGCTTGTTTATCCCTCTTCTTATACGTTCATCCATAGGCTGAAAATGCCTAATTTCAAAGCATGGCTGAGGAAGTTGGAAGTGGAGGCAGAGCCTGGGTTGACCAACACTCAGCTGATGTTGACGAACCATGACTTGAAGCCAGGTGAGATTCACCTGCAGTCTTGGGCTAAGGAATAAAGAAAGGTGGAAACATAGAAAACCGATCTAACGACTTTACTCGATCTCTACAGTGGAAATCGAGCGTCGCCAATGGAGATGGTACAATTTCATCGCCTTCTGGGTTGCAGACTCGCTCAATATTGTGAGTATCAAAACTCTCCTACTCAGCTGTTTCGACCATCAAAAGCAGACAAAACTAATAGCTCATACCTACCATAGAATACATGGATGATTTCCTCATCAATGATTGTTGATGGCTTGTCCTGGTGGCAGTCGTGGATATGCGTTTGGGTCGGGTACTTCATCGCCGCCTGTTTCGTCTGTCTGACCGGTCGCATTGGAGCTGTTTATCACATTTCCTTCCCGGTCGTCTGTAGGTCCTCATTTGGCGTTTGGGGATCGCTGTGGCCAGTGTTGAATCGAACAGCCATGGCTGTCATCTGGTACGGTGTTCAGGGATACATTGGAGGTGAGATTTAACCCTCGATGCGGACATCCCGATAAACCGCCCAAGAGCTAACAACAAATCTATCGAACCAGGCGAGTGCGTGACTTTGATGATTCGTGCTATTTGGCCCAGTTACGAACACCTGCACAATAGCATTCCCGAGAGCTCTGGTGTTACCACCAGGGATTTCGTGAGCTTCTTCCTCTTCTGGCTACTTTCTCTACCAGCTCTCTGGTTCCCTGTCCACAAGCTGCGTCATCTATTCACTGTCAAGTCGATCTACTCTCCTATCGCCGCTATTGCGTTCTTTGCTTGGGCTATTTCTCGTGCCCATGGTATCGGGCCGATCGTCCACCAGCCCAACACAGTTCACGGAAGCACTCTTGCCTGGGCTGTCGTAAAGGCAATTATGAGCTGCTTGGGCAACTTTGCCACGCTGATTGTCAATGATCCGGATTTCTCTCGATTCGCACGGAAACCCAAGGATGCCTTGTGGCCGCAGCTTTTGACGATCCCAATCGGCTTCGGGATCACGTCCTTTATCGGTATCATCGCCTCCTCATCCTCAGCTGTCATTTTCGGCGGGGATGCGATCTGGAATCCACTGGACCTCCTGGGAATGTTTCTTCGGGGTGCCAGCTCTGGCGAACGTTTCGGAGTATTCATTATTTCCCTTGGGTTTGCTCTGGCCCAACTGGGCACGAACATCTCTGCCAACTCTGTCTCTGCCGGTACCGATATGACTGCTCTACTGCCACGATATCTGAATATCAGACGAGGTAGTTATATTTGCGCTATTGTTGGTTTGGCCATGTGTCCTGTATGTATCAATCTTTTTCTCCCCCTCTGGAGTTTTCTTTCTCGTGTCGTTTTTCAATACTAATAGTGCGGCAATATAGTGGAACCTCGTGTCATCATCCAACAACTTCACCACCTACCTTTCCGCCTATTCCATTTTCCTCTCCTCCATTGCAGGTGTCATGATTGCGGACTACTACCTAGTCCGCAAAGGATATCTGGAAGTCAAAGATCTTTACAGCGCCAGCAAGGATTCCGTCTACCGATTCTCCCGCGGCTTCTCATGGCAAGCATACGCCTCGTATCTCTCAGGTATCATCATTAACATCGTTGGCTTTGCCGGCGCAGTTGGGCGCGATGTGCCCGTGGGCGCCCAATACATTTACAACGTCAACTACTTCTCCGGCTTCATCGTCGCATGCACCATGTACTACGTCCTAACCCGGTTCTTCCCGATCCCAGCCACAAGCGACTCATGGCATGAACTCGTTGTGGATATCGATAACCTGTCTGTTGCAGAAGGACAGGATATGGACCCGGAAGATTTGCGTTTGTCTGGAAAACCTCCAGGCTACAATGATCCTTCGCTGGATTATAAGAGTGCGAAGATTGGGTCTACAACGGTCGGATAGATCATGACATTTATTTCTTTCTTTCTTTGTGTGCGTTGGCTGCGTTAGCTGCGTTTTTTTCTTTTTTTTTTCTTTTCTCTTGCTCACCTCGACAGTAGCAGTATATCCCCCGACCTGTTTGTTACCTTGATGATGCTAGATCCTCACCTCTATGTATGAGCCCCAGAGTTGTTTATGAAATGCTATGATCCTTTGGACCATTACAGTACTTCTTCTCCCTAACCCCGTATTAGCCAATCCTAGTCGATGAATAACGACATAAGTACCTAAGGTAACCTAGTCTGGTCTCCCTTATAGTTTCAGAAGTAGCAAAGTCTAATCGATCAGGCCTAACTGTATTAGGAATGATAGCGCAATATGGTTATAGTTAGTATATCCTAATCTAGCTACATTAAAGGCTACTATTTAGTTAAATAAAGAAAATATAAATGAAACCAGCGCATGAGGAATAACTACTTACGCCAGCTCTGATGCTCTCTATCAAACTCATGGACAGAACGCTCATAGCGCAAGCAGGTCCGAACTGCTTATTTAAAATCCCTAGTAAGTATTCTTTTGAACTTTTCAGTGCCTTAGACTCGCTGTTTGGTGTCATATATGATTGAGAATTGTGATTGCGGTCTCAGTATCTATTGAACAAGGAGGGGCAGTTTTGGTAGAATAGAGGTAAAAGACTAGGGGATTTCAAATGTACTTGAAATGATAATAGAAATGGCCAGTTGGTATTCTGGTACTTGAGTCCCTAGTTATATAGTTCCTTTATATATCTCGTATCTTGTTTAATGAGTCCTTAAACTATCCTCCATAACTGAGAAGATGCTGGTCAGTTATGAAGGACCCATTTCACTCCATCAACAACAATTTCAGGCTGGGTTAATTGGACAAAGTGTCCACTCTCAGTGGCAAAGACAACCTCGCTCTTCGTAGAGAGCTTCAAGAATTCCTTCATGAGACCCTCATTCTTCGCATCGACCGTCCTAATCAACTCTCTCACATGGCTCCTCTGCTCCTCAGTCCCGTTCCCTTTAGCAACACCAGCCCTGTACAATCCGCCCCAGTCCCGGCTTCGTGTACCCGCAATCACATAAACCGGTTTATCTCCAAGCAGTGGCTGCCTCTTACTCAGCTCCTTCTTCCGCAGCGTCTCGAAACTTGCCTTGTAGTTCTCGAGGTCCTCCTTGTGCTCAATCAGCTTGAACTTCTCGGTTGACTCCGCCGCCCGGAACGCGTCCCACTCCTCCTGCGTCAACTTGTGCTCGGCCTCCACGCCCCAGGCAGAGTATGGATCAACGCCCGCGGCAACAGTCCAGAGAATCGGATCGTTCACGTTCATCACCAGTGGCGCTGTCTCGTGGTTGGCGTCCACAAGCACCAGGCCAGCGACATGGTCAGTCCCCTTTAGGGCGATGTACTCGTGCGTGAGCACGCCGGCCCAGGAGTGGCCCACAAGGGTCAGGGGGTTCGGGATGGGCGTCTTTTCGATTAGGAGGGAGAGCTCCAGAGCGATATTTTCGGCTGAGGGGGCCAGCGGCGAGGACTCTGAATTGTGGTAGCCGGAACGGTCGTAAGTGTAGCTTCGCAGTGAGGGACGCAGTAGCCGCACGACGGCTTGCCAGTTGAGCGCGTCGCTTGCCACACCCGAGATAAATAGGACGACGGGATCTTGGGAGCTGCTGGGCTCTGGGCCGTGGGTGTAGAGAGCTAGAGAGTGGGTGCCGATGTTGACGAGGCGGCCGTTCGAAGGGAGCTTTGAAGAGGCCATTGCGGGGTGATGGTCTTATGAATTCTCAAGGGCTGTATATTTCTGATGAGTGGTCTGTGGTATTCAAGGTCGTTCAGCAGCCGAACCAGTTGCAATATATCCCCGTGTGAAGTGGCAGAGTCTCTGAAAGGGAGGAGCCCAAGAGTGTGCCAGTTGGTGCTTTATATGGGTTCATCGTTAGCGTTGCCGCCTGGCCACAAGCCCCCTGTACGGCTCTGACGCGATATAACATGGTCTCATATTCGTGATTTTTTGCGTGTAGTTTGCGTTGCCTGCTGTGGCATCAAGTTAAGTGAACAAGCTGTCTGGGTTGTGATAGACCAAATCGCCTGTCCTGTCGAGTCGTCCAGGCTGTCGTCCAGGAATTGCTTCCCATTCAATAGCCATTCAGGGTCCTCAACAAATGCCTTGCCGATACCAGGGTCACCGACTCTCAACTGTGCTCGTGACGGTGCATTCAGCAGGGCCATATGTATTGTAGATATGCAGCTGGTTGATGGAGCGTTGATGTCGGCAGTACGTTCGTCCTCTGAGGGACACCCACGGCTGCTACGTAGTGTGTGCAGTACACTCGACCATGCATCATCGAAGACGTACGGGGTATAATCGAAACTATCAATAACCTTCGAACCCGAGCTCTGGTTGGTGTTACTTTCGAGCGAAAGATTGACGAAGGAGGTCGACAGATTCAAGGAAATCACTGCATTACTAACCTCGTTTCCAAAGGACAAAGGATCTCGCCGACAGTCGGGGTCCCAAAAGAGAAACAGCAGGCGTTGGATGAAGCTCAAGCCACTTCTGTCATTGATAAACACTCGGGGAAAAAAGCCTTGACTCATTTGACTTTGACTCACGTTGAGGCTCAGACGCGCATCCAGACCTTGGCGGGCAGTAGTGCGATCACCAAGCCTCAATTTAATCAACATCAATCAGCCCTTAAAAAGCTACTTTCTCCCCAACATCCTCTGTTTAAATTTCTCTCGCTTTTCCAACTATCTACCTTCTTTTTTATTCATCCAAATCTAAAGAGAGGAAAAAGGATGGCTTCTGGTGCTCTCCCCCAGACCCTCAGGTCCATCACCGCCACCAAAATCAAGGAACTTTCCAAACAGCGCGCGTTATTCGAAAAGCGCCGAGACGAGATCATCAAGGCTGCCTCCACGGCCCCGGGTCTGCGCTCCAAAGCCCGTGTCTTGTTGGAGGGAGTCACCCGGCTGAAGGGACATCCCCGTGATGCATTTGACAGAGAGGATCTCGATGTCGATCACCCAGAAGACTTCAGCGAAACGGTAGAGGACGGCACAGAGCGTGCGGGCCACGCCAACATCCGCCGCTTCCTTCTGCATGGGAAGTACGATCCGTCAGTGTCGGATTCTAGCCTGAAGACTTGGATAAGCCAGCTTGAGCAGGAATTGCGGCACATGGAGCAGAGTCATGACCATGCCTCCTTTTACAGCGCTCTGGTGACGGAGTGGCTGGAGGACTTTGAGAGCACGGCTGCCTCGTCATCTTCTCCGAGAGTTGAAGGTGGAGAGGGTTTTGGTCTTGACGAGATGGTGGTGGGACGTGCAGAAATGCATGAGCAGAGGCAGGTATGGGAGAAGATTGTGTTCGGCGACGGGGACGTTCAGGAAGGTGGGATTCGCGCGTATCTCGATGATCTCTTCACCAAGACGGCGCTTTCGCAGCAGGCGCTCAAGGAGCTCCGGGAAAGTGTCAAGTCCTTTGCAACTGCGCTGTCAGCAAAGAAGACGTGGCTTACTGTCGATGACCTCGAGTGGGTTTCCAATTCGCTGCTGAAAACAGATCTCCTCACGAAGGAGAAGATGGGCACTCTCAAGGAGCTCATGCGAAACCAATCAGTTGCCCAGGAGGTTGCCGACGTGTTGAATATGCGCCTCGCATCCTTGGACAGCTGGACCTGGCCTGATGAGGGCATCCCGGTCGAGATGCGTCGCCAACTGAACGGGAAGTATCGCGTGTTCATGGACGAGGATCTGTTGGATAGTCTGATGTTCCAGTACCTTGGACTGAAGTGGTCTGTGACGCTTCGCTCTGCCTTTGTCACCTTCTTAGGGTCGCGCGGTTGGAAGACACTGCGCGAACACATCCCGGAAGAGGACAAGCTACGTCGTAGCTACTTCCTTGGAAATGGATCCAGACGAGGAGAGCAGACGGTGAACGACTACAGACAAAGGGTATATTGCGAGGATTATTTCATGACGCAGCTCCCTTCGTCTGTCGAAGCCGGCGAGCCGAACTATGACACCGAGACCGGCGACTCCGAGAGCCATCCCAAGAACGCATTGGAGACAAAACATGCCCTTCTTCACCTCCTCATCACCGAATCCATCATGTACACCACGATTCATGGACAGTTTACCGCCGTTCGATCGGATTTCAAATGGTTTGGGCCGTCCCTTCCACACAGCACCATGCTCACTGTGCTCGCTTATTTCGGTGTCCCCCAGGAGTGGCTAGACTTCTTCCGCACCTTTTTAGAGGCGCCTCTGAAGTTCGTCCACGACGGACCAAATGCTTCGACCCTGGTCCGAAAACGGGGAATCCCCATGAGCCATACACTCTCAACCTTCATGGGGGAAGCCGTCCTCTTCTGTATGGACTATGCGGTGAACCAGAGCACAGACGGGGCCTACCTCTACCGTCTACACGACGACTTCTGGTTCTGGGGCCAGGAAAAGACCTGTATCAAAGCCTGGGCCGCTATGACCGAGTTCGCAAACGTCATGGGCCTCGAGTTCAACCAGGAGAAGACTGGCACTGTGCGGTTGGAAGGAAAGGACGAAAAATTCCGCCAAATCCAAACACCGCATCTGTCCTCGGATGATAACACAAAACCCGAACCAGAGCTCCAACAACAACAGCAACAGCAACAGTCCACGACCGCACTCCCCGTCGGCGATATCCGCTGGGGTTTCCTGAAACTCGACTCCAAGCAGCGCCGCTTCATCATCGACCAGGACATGGTCGCCGAACACACCCAGGAGCTCCAGCGACAACTCTCATCCTGCAAGAGCGTCTTCGCCTGGATCCAGGCATGGAACAGCTATTTTGGCCGCTTCTTCGTAAACAACTTCGCCAAGCCCGCCGTGTGCTTTGGCAGAGAGCACATCGACATGGCCATCTCAACTCTCAGCGATATCGAGCGCACCCTCTTCCCCGAGAGCGGCGTCACCGACCACCTCCGCAAAATGATTGCCGATCGCTTCGGCGCCACCGACCTCCCAGAGGGTCTTTTCTATTTCCCCATTGAACTGGGCGGCCTGAATCTCCTCAACCCTTACATCCCCCTCCTCGCTATGCGCGAGGAGATCAGACAGACCCCCCACCGTCGCGTCCAGAAGGCCTTCCTCGAGGAAGAGGCAATATACCTCCTTGAGAAAGAGCATTACGAGAAATTCGGAGCCCGCAACCCCGGCGCGTTCATCGGCGGACGGAAACAGGATGCTGCCGATGATCTCGTTGACGCGTTCTTGTCCCTGGACGAGTACATGAGACATGCAGAGTCCTATAGTCGTCCGCTCTTGAATGCTTACACGGATCTGATACGGGTTCCGGGCCAGGTTAGTGTCAATCTTACCTCTGGGATGCGGGGGAATCAGATGTTGCTGGGTTCGAGTGTTGTGAAGGAGTCCGGTGGTGGTGGTGGTAGTCGCAATACCATTTCGAAGGACTGGGGGGCTATGTCGCCTTATTGGCAGTGGACAGCGGAGCTGTATCAGGAGGGGATGGTGAAGAAGTATGGGAGTCTTGCGGCAGTCAATCGGGAGTTCATGCCAGTAGGCGTTATCGAGACACTGAAGGAAGGGAAGTTTCGCTGGCAGGGCTGAACGACGAACATACATATGTGTGTGTATATATATATATATATAAACTATAGTTACGACGTCATGATAACTAAAGCGAAGGTGTTCGAAAGAAATTATATGTATAATATTCTTGTTATCGTCTGTAATTCAATTCAAATTCGTCTAGAAGACGCCTTAGGCGCTCCTTTTCCTCATCTCCCCCAAAAATGGCATCAACAGATTTCCTACATATGCTGAGAACTTCGGTGCGATTCAAACGGAAATGCTCTGCGGCGAGTAGATACTCGTTGGACACTGGACTGCAGAAGAATCCCACGTCATCGGTCTAGACACGTCAGCATATCTCTCTCAACGAGACATGGACATAAGTAAAAAGAAAAGGAGACGGGGATGCAAACATACACATAAAACAACCGGACACTCTTCATGCCTCCAGTACCCAAAATGATGATCAAGAAACCCGCCATCAAACATCTTCGCATGCACATTACACGACATGCACAATTCAAGGCCCAGCCGTCGACGCGCAATCTCCACCTTGATATCCTCGGGGACATGAATCACATGGCCCAGACGATCCGGTTGGAAGGAGAGCATGGTTTGCAGCTCCTCGTGGAGCGTGGGTGAAAGGACCTCCGCAAAGTGCAAGGTGAGGCCTAGACCGTGCGCCTTGGCTTTGGCGAATGCCTCCGCGCAGAGCGAGATATCGCCCTTCGTTGGGTTCCCGCAGACATCGACGCCAACGACGCCGCGGGCGCGGTTGGCGATGGCCAGGTCGATGACTTCAAGGGCCTCGGCTGAGGTGGTGATGTTGCCGCGGTCGACTGCTATAATGAGGTAGGTTGAGAGCTGGGGGTTTTGGGCTCTGAATTCGTGGATGGTGTCTAGGATGGTGGCGAGGTATTGCTCGCGGGTGAAGGGGGAGCCTGGGAGGGCACGGGGAATGGTGCGGAGTTCGAGATAACGGACTCCGTCGTCGAGGAAGGATTGAAGAACTGAGGTAGTGGCGTAGGCTATGCTTTCGAGATCGTTGCAGAGATGGTATATGGATTTGGAGAAGACTTGGAAGAAGCTTTTTTTTTTAAAGACGGGATTCTTTTAATTCTGATTTTCTCATCCCTTCTTCTCTCGCTGTAGTTTCTCGTGGTGGAACTCCACGGAGGTTTACATGTATGAAGCTCGATATACGAAGAAGAAACCTACTTGTTGAGAGAAAAGTCCACCTTGCCTGGTGGCATCACCACCAACGGATCCTCTACGTCGAACTCTGGATCACGGGCTTTCCATTTCAGCCACAATTCGTGCAAGCATTGACGACTGATACTGCCACTGAGATGGGCATGCAACTATATTGCACTTCAATTACTACTTGTGGTTGTATCCAAAGGCGGGGTGGGGTAGGGTTCACATACCTCGATCTTCGGCAGGACTCTCGCAAATTCGGGGTCTACTGGTTTCGAGAGGTCCATAGCAACAGCGTCTAGTAACGTAGAGAGCTTTGTCTGTTTGAGAGGGAGATGACGGACATCAGCAGAGGGAGAAGAAAGGATGAAGACGGGAAGTTTGAAGTGGATGAAACAGACGAGATCACGAGGAATGCAGGTGACTTCCGTGTCTCGAGCTTACTGTGACGGCATCACATTCTTACTTACGCTCACTACTAATACTGCTGCTTCATCTTCGATATTCTCGAAATTGATGCCGGTCACACATTCTTCCTTGCCTGCCTTGGATCTCAGGGATGGTTTACCACGCCTCTCTCTTGCATCAGTATGTTGCTTAATCCGGGCAGGACTGTGATCCAACTCTTTTAATAAGATATAAGATGCAGGCTAATGAACTTACCTAACCTCCCATCATACGACTACAATGCCTTCATATAATGAAGGACGACATCCTCATCCGCTTTTCAAACTTTCAGAAATCTAAGCGTGTTTCACAATGCAACAAGTCCACAATGTATTGTATTCTCAACACAAGACACAATTCCTTTGTAATACGGTCCTTCTACTAGATTGAGCCGCGTGCCAGTCGAATAATGACCTCTGAGCAGGGATTGCTCTTTCCTTGTCACATAGCACAGAGTACACTACTTCCTCCGCTCGAAATATCAACAGTCAAGAACCTCTTGCGAGACAGCGGGTGATTCACCAATGCCAGGGAATTGACTGGAATTGGCTGAGATGACTTGCGTGCTGCAAAACGAGCCACAGAGTGTTCCGTTTCTGTGTTATCCTGACCAAGTTAATTCCAGGGTAGGTAAGTTTGGAGATGTCAAAAACAGCACTCATATCATGACAAGGCACGTGGAGACAACGCTCTCTCCAGTCTCGTAAACAAGAGCACTACTTTATAGAATCCTGTAGTAGGTAATCAGCTCATTTCCGAGGATGGTTGCCTAGAGACACAAACCTTGCACCGCGTCCTACGGACCAGCTTCGTATAGGTTCCGGAGAACAGCCCATGAAAAGTGGAGAAGGGCAGTGGATGGAGACAGATTACGAAGTAGATTCTGGAGTTGAGACTAAAAATAAATCAATCATGAAAAATAAGTCATGACTGTGTCGGAGAGAGATGATGATCGTGAAGGAGATCAATTTACTCCGTAGCCCCCAATCTTCGACCTGATTTTAACTTTTACCAATAACTAGACTGGGTACTCTCCGCGCCCTTCCAGTAGTATGCTCCATGCAGGCAGCGTACGATCTAGGATTGGGGTAAAGAGTTGGCTATCAATAACCATCTGGCATAGCGAGCTAGACACGTGGCCCCGAAGGAGTAGGTAGGAGCAGGAATGTCTCACGCCGAGATATGGAGTTAAAGCTGACATCCCGTGTTCTGGAGATAGACTTGAGGGCAGCGGGTAGCGAGTCACGCAGGACTATTCTCTTGGTCTCCAAGGAGAATTAAAAATGGTAGTGAGGCAGAAGGAGTAGTTCTAAGTTGGACTTGAAGCTGTCACTCAGGATAATTTCTGTGTTTTCGTGAGAATGTTCCACATGGAGACCTAGTAGTGGATATAGTTAGCTCTTGTAGGTTTGTACTCCGTAATGTGTAATAAGAATAAGGGTAAGAACAAGAGAGAGCATCGCCAGTCTAGGATTATTTACTTCTTGCGAGCTAACTCACGCCTCGCGTGGCCGGGTGAGTTTGGGATGGCAGCTTTCGATCCCTTGCCTGCTCCAACCCCCACAGTGCACGTCGGCATGGTTAGGTGCATTGCTCTGTATTGTGTCAGCGTGGGTTATTTCTCGAAGGATTCGAGAAGCCACCCACGACAACTGGATGTGGACTAATTCATTCACGTATGTAATTGGATATCGGCCTCCATAGAGGCTGTGCTAAATTTAGGTGGAGATCTGGGACGGAGTGGAGGCTAAAGGGGGGCGATCCGTGGATAATTATGGAATCCCAAGCAGCGGGAAGAGTGTTGTCGCTTGTCTTTCCTGTTCTTGAAATTGTTGTCTGGGGATTGATAATAATTACCCCATTCGCACTCGCATAACGATATTCTCCAGGATATTGGTGCGCATGTCCTCAACAGCAATATTGTAACCAAAGAGTGGATGGCTAGCTGAAATATTTCACAGCACATGAAGTACAAGTGTAAATGTTGATATGGCAATGGACGCACAGGCTCATTCCAGTATTTGCCATTCAAGTAGGAAAATTCCGCAATAATACCTCGATGTCATCCTCTTGGTTGGACTATGGAATTTCCTAGAAAGGAGATCGTTCTGACGCACACCCAGAAAACAATGACGATATTAGGGCATTTCAGCATGGCATGCACTGACCCTCCAGCATGGAATACCTTGGCTGCTTACCCTCTTATCACGCAGATCTGGTGGGATTAATATCTTTCAACTCGTCCGGCCATCACCGGTGTCCTGGGGGAATCGCCAGCCGTGTTGCAGATTTAAAGTGATATGCAAAGTAACTCTTCTCCGACCCGTTGATGATTAATTTGTCACAGGGTACCTAGGCAGCTGAAGCTGGCTACTGCAGAACTTGCCAATCATCGCATGTTGCGCATAAACGAGGGACCCAGCAAGAGAATTAGACCAGAGACCAACAAAACACCAAGAATGGAGCAATATGCGACAAGCCCAAACAGTCAAGGATGGAGGCCGGGCGCCGGATGATCATGGAAGACTTGCTCTGTCGGAAGCGGCTGGATAATGATCATCTGGCGGTTGACGGAGCATCTTTAGTTCCTTTTTAATAAATATCCGTAATTGTCCATGAATCATGACGGATACATTCTTATGTTATTCTTGTCCGAACAGGAAAGGTTACTATTACTGCGAGCGGAGGTCCCCGTTGACCGATCCAACGGCGAGGCGAGATGCCGCAGCAGCCGGCACTCGCAGGATGCCAGTATCGCCACGACAGTGGGCCTGAGCCTCATGGGCCCAAAGACGCCAGGGCTAGGGCTTGCACAATACTAGTCAACTCGTTAGAACTTAGAGAACTCAGTAGTAGAGTCGCTGGAAGCAAGATGGTAACGATTTCGTTCCCGTTCCCGGGAAACGACCAACTCCGCACTCCACGTTAGAGTTGGTTAATTATTTGTCGGGTCAATCATCCTGCCAAGCCAACAACATGTCTCAGAAACAGAATCCTACCTGCACGAAGTGACGCCTTTGGAATCGTTGAGGCCGCACTAACAACTCGGAATGGTAATCAATATCCAGGCCGCAGCGGTCTTTGAGTAAGAGGATGTCGAAGCGAACCGAGAAGGCTGGAGTGGGAAGAAAAAGAAAAGAAAAGCGTACTCTGCAAAGTACCAAGAAGGAGAGGGGTGAAAAAGGAATACCCCATTGTCGACGATCACGAGGCTCGATAAGCATGCAAACTGTTAGTTAGTTAATTGTCAGACTATCAAGGTATGTACATACATACATACTTACGTACATACATACAACGGTACTAGTAGTACTATAGTAGTACTAGTACTTTATAAGTAGAGTACAGCACTACTACAACTACCAAGCCACAACACGTTGTCTGGCTGGCTGACGGGTAAGGTGTCAGAAATAAGACCGGATCACAA
Source organism: Aspergillus funiculosus (assembly GCA_027569145.1). Taxonomy (NCBI): domain Eukaryota; kingdom Fungi; phylum Ascomycota; class Eurotiomycetes; order Eurotiales; family Aspergillaceae; genus Aspergillus; species Aspergillus funiculosus. The sequence continues at coordinate 320,461 of JAPDEN010000003.1, forward strand.
TACTAACTGCTTGGAAGACCACATCGTCGCATGGTTTCCAGAGCAGGGGATTGGAGGATGGAAGAAGGTTGAAGTACCGAAGACGCATCGAAGCCTCCTGGTTATGGCTCAGCTGAAACCTCTGGTTGTTGTGAGGGTATGGTTGGAATGCTCGCACAAGAGTTATTTTAGCGGTCACGAATATATAAGGATTTATGAAGGTCTACTTACTCTATGTAGATGCTTTTGGTAAATATATACCTCCTACTAGGTATCTACTAGTAGTAGTAGTAGTAGTAGTAGTAGCAGCATTTTGCGCGGGAAGGGAAGTACGGAAAGCCTCGCGAATCTAAGATCAATACCGAAAATGCTGGTGACATGATGGACTCGCAAGTATTACTCTATTCTGCAACCTGTCATAAAACAAGCTGATATATATATAGTTATATGGTAGTGGTGGCTATAACGTCCGTGCAACTCTGCAGCCATAAAGAGGATGAGCCCAAAGAACCAATAACAACTAGTACAGAGTAGGTAGGAGGTTATTATGATCATGACGAGGATCCTAGTCCAAGAGGCGCAACGTTCCATTCAGTTGGGAACGGCTCGCTCATCCTGGTATGTATGTACATAGTGGTAATCTATTGTTGGTTGCAGGGCTTCCGAGGCATTAATCCTTGCGACTTGGATTGACGTTGAAGTTCAATTATGGAGAAGACTCCTTTAGTATCTTAATGATTTTATTCATTATCAAGTGATTTAAGAATATAGGTAGTACTTGGCGGATTTAAGGAGGGAAAAGGGGTATGGTCACTTGGGCTCCTCACTGTCGGGGTCATATTAATACCTTAATGGGCCTTGTTACTTAGTTACCCTTGGGTAATATCTGGAGGGAGGGGAAAAGGACACAACAACACAAAAAAAAGGAGGAATTGCAATTTCTTATCTCAGTCTGGGTAAATGAATAATATGGTACATATATTTACTTTTAACTGGCAACTTCTACTACCTACTAGTAGTCAGGTAAGGTAGTAGTTATAGCTACGAGTACCTAGGCGACATCTGCGGTAAGGCTTGAGAGGTTGTGTTTCGTAATAACAGTGCGAATGTAATTACAAGACAATACTTGACTAGTACTATACACTAATGCATTGGACATGGTAATCTGGTAACCACAATGGTGGAACACAACTGCAAATTCATCACTGCTTTGGTCAGGCCGCTCCTACTTGGGTGGTGGGGAAGACCTGAGGGCAGGTTGGAGTTGCGTGCTCTCATATTCATGATGTCATATACCCATCAATTGATTACTAATTCAGTACTACATGAAGAGAAAAGTCAAGGCAAATCTAAAAACTCAAGGACTAAGATTTTCCCCCCGGATTATCAGATACATCCTCTTCACGATAAAGGGGGGAAATAGTTACTATAAAGGTATGCTCCGTCGGTAGGGCAATAAAAAAATACGTTTAAACTCGGTATTGGGAAACGATAATAATAATAACATATTCGTAGTATTTGATGAAAAGCTGTAGACGTTAGATGAAAGTAAATAATAATTAATAAATAATAAATTATTATTATTATAATGATAGTAATAGTAATATGATGATGATGATAATAATAACTTTTTAAATTGAGAATTAGAACAGAAAGATTTTTGTATTTACCAAGCCAAGAGAATATAAAGGAGGTAAGAGCGGGGATCGTTCATTATTATTATTACGGGCTTTGATCGTAGCAAGGAGTTCTCGGATGCGAGATCCTCAGCGAGAGAAAACCGCGATGGAATGCTTGGAAGCTGTCAAGAGTGGGCCACCGTTTGAGAGCACCCCCACGAGGCAGAGGTCGTGATCCAATCATGATTTCTAGCCTACTTTTCCAAGAAAGAAACCTGTTACTAGCAGTAGTTAGGTAAGTGGTAGGTGTTGTGGCGGTCAGGTAAGGTAAGCTATGGGAGAATAATGAATCATAATTGTTATTATTACTTGGAGCCTACTCCAGTATGTAGTAAGGCGGCACTCACCGCCAAATCCGCCCAAAGAATCACTGACTCGCTGTCCAAATGAACGGGTCAGAGAACAAGGCTTCTGTTTCAAAGCAAAAGCCAAGGATTTTCTAAAAGGTCGAGTAGTAGAGCAGTAATCTGTACGCCAAAGAGGGGATAGTTATAATTTCAAACCCCATACCGTATCCTTGGCTGATTCAGTCTTAACAGCCACTAATATTATCGATGCTACCATGATACTACCCAGCCCTGTACCTAACCTAGGTAATATTGCACAACTTCAAGTTGAACAGTGTAACACTGTCAAACAGCCGGGCTTACCGGCACGAATAAGAATAAGATGCTGGTCACAGGCTCAACTAGGTACTATTTGACCTCAAGATCTATCGAATGGAACCAGATGCGCTGCATCCGGCAATATTGATACATTCATGACGTTGGAGAGCAGTTGGCTAGTGGTCGTAGAGGGAAATTAGATTAGCCCTCATTTCACCAGTAATTACCTGTGTAGTATTTTCAGCAGCAGTCTGTTTCATCAGAATCAGCATTTGGACTTTGACTGGGCCGAATGCGCGATACCTGCCTAGGTAATATTCATGGATAATGTCGATGCTTACCTAGGTACGAGAAGAAGAAGAAGAGAAGTGACGGGCATTGTTCTGTCGTTCAAGCACGCGAGAGACGGCGACAACCTAAAACGCAGTCAGAAGCCCTGTTGCGTGTTTTCTTTTTTTTCCTTTTTTGCTTTTTTTTTGCTCCGATTATCGTCGCTATCATTATCGACGCTGTCATTATCGGCTGAATGTCAATGAGAGGGGTAATCTGCGTCAAGTACACTATCCCATCTCTTTCCGTTCTATCTTCCATATGCATTCATCACCCGAGCATAAAATCCCCAGGTACAACTACTAGTACTTGGCAGGAAGGAGTAGATATTAGTAATAGGGTATATTACTGCTTCTGGTATACTCCGAGGTGTCGTTTTCCTACTGTAGAGTACCTAGGTAGGCATCAGCAAGTAGTTAGCCGAGTAGGTAACTGATACCATCTGACCTACCATACCCCTCTTATCATGAAGTCATGTCATACTCCGCAGCGACTTGGACGTCAATTTGCCAGAGCATTTGCACCTAGATGATCTTAAGCGATGCGTACGCCGTATGGACTGGCAAGTCATGCTCCATAAGTAGAGGTGCAGCCGCCCTTGCGTCATACCCAGTAAAGGGAAGGATGAGACATTTCAGAATCGTCATGCTATGCATCATCCTCTGAGATATTACATTAAAATTCCGCCACAGCCGCGATATCAACCTGGCGCTCAGATATACGCATCGAAGAAGATCCAATCCAGGACCTATAATGAGAATACTCTGCAACACAGTATTGCTTACAGTGGACCTTGCCTCCATCGGCACGTTTATATCCAATAGCGAAATCCCGGCGCAGGTCCAGGGTTCTTTTCTACCTAGGTAGGTATATTCGTTTGAACTGTAGGCACTAGTACTACAGAGCCATGTAGAGCGCGAGATACGCGGCTATTGGAGGATAAAACGGGTTATCCAGACCCAGCTGGCAAAAGCACAGGCACAGCCCTGTCAGACGATAAATGGACGCTAGGATACCGATAAAGGCTGGTCCAAATAATCAATCTAATCAGCTTTTATTTATGGAAGTGTAGAAGAAATGTTCGATGATAGGGGTGATTAGTAGTACCTACCAGTTGCTGTCTGGATATGTCTTGCACGCCTAATGAGCTCAGTAGTACTACCTTAGTTACAAAGTACTGCCAGGAACGGTATACAGCCACGGGGAATGTTTTTTTCGGCCTTTCTATTCCGATAATGGAAGCGGACTGGTCTGGGAAAGAAAACCAGGATGAGGAAACACTTCAGATAGGCAATTAAAGCAGGGCGCCATAAATAGATAAGGGCGGTATTAGAGAATTGAACCTACAAGGAGGTAGTTAGTAGGTGGTATTAGGAGTAATTAGTGATAGTAGTGGGTCGACAACGCAGCGGGAAGGCTTGCCTGTGTGCGGGGATTGATGGCATTTGCAGGTGACCTTTTGGCGCGTTGATTGATGATATGCAGTTGCCGGTGGTCGCATCATTTATTTCTCTTGCTAATCCTTAGCCTCGCTGACGACCATATCTTGAGGAACAGTATTCTGTATGTTGGGCACTGTATTGACGCGTACTCCATACTCCGGTGTATGTTCCTGTGGAGTCGTGGACCACAGCATACTTACAGTATTAAGTAGTACTAGTAGTTGCTGGTAATTAACAAGCGTACAGAGTACTAAAATAGGATGACGGATTGCCAGCCAGGATTAGGGAAAGCCGTGGCTGAGCCAAGCCAAAAATGGGACGTTGATTCCATAGGGCAGAGCGAGTCATCACAGAGTACGTACGTACATCTTGTTGCATTGTTGTCGCCCGAAGTCGCGAATTAGCAATATCTCTTGACTGTAGTAGGAAGATAGGCACCAAATAGAAAGGCGTAAGCAGGTTTCTGACCGCTCTTCTGGTCCTAAGTAGGCTCCCATGATAGCTTTCTTCAGGAACTACTGGTAGGTAGGCACTTTCATTCTTCATCTTTTCCAGTCACTATTGGAGTCATTCTAGTAGGGATGTGTTGAATGGCGGTGGATTGTCGCATCCGAGAGATCTCCTAATTACTGGTTAAGATCAAGGTTTCAAGTTCTTTACCGCTTCACAGCCATGACGATCATTATCTCCCCCTCAATTGCTGGCTCACTGCCACATCCCCAGCCTCACCACTAACTACTGGTACTACTGAGGTGTATGGCTTATGTAAAATTACCCCGCGTTGCAGCAGCTCTCAAGAGTTGGATTGATGGGTCAAGAACTTGGAAGGGGTATTCTGCTTCTTTCAACTTTCAAACTGATGGATACTTGGAAAGCCAATCGTCACCTGCTCTTGATACAATTAGCATGAAGAGCGACAACAACCTAACTACCCGGGGTCCTTTACTCTCTATCCTTGAATGCCCCTTTTGCTCCCTTTCGGCCCTTTGTATTCAGTTCGAGGTTTGTCCAATGACTAGGGGACCCTGGTGATGGACCATTATTTTGTGGAATGTGTATGGATAACTATCTCAGAGTAACCGCTTCCTTTCGACATGGCTCTCCCTAGTTGACCATCAGGTGACACTGAAATTATCGCAGCCTTTGTTCTGAATGGCTTGGAAGAAGGCGGGTTAAACCCAGGCCAAAAAGACGATCCCTGTATGGTGTAATTGTGCATTAGGCACTTACTGACAGAAGCACCAATAATTGCGTGCAGGACTAGACTGGCTGCTCCAAGAACGAGGCATGGACAGAGTATTTTGAGGGCAAGTTCAAAACAATAAACAGGGATATGATCGCTCTGGTGATCACAGAGGTAGCGTACGGCGGACTTCCGGGTTGAATACAAAGTACGAAGAGGAATCTTGTACCAGGAAATATGGTTATTCGCAGGAGAGCTGCAATTGGTGTAGGAGCTACACCCCTCGAATTCCGTAGGATGGAAACAAATAAACTACCAGTACCTACCTAGGTACCATGTACTCAGGTATGATATCTTTTGTTCTCTTTAGACTCTATACTACTCCGATCTGCATGTACTAGGTTTATAGCAAGAAAATGGAAACCTTTGGAGAATTAAGATTAATAAGGGAATTTTCTCTTTATTCCTCTCTACAGGTATGTTTCAGTTAGTTAATCGTCAGGTTGATATATGAGTTATCCCAGTGGTGGGCTATCCTGCCTTTTGGAAACACGTAGTTACCCAGGCACACATCCTATTTAGTTCGGCCCTATTATTCTTGGTCTTTCCCCAAACCTGAAACAGCTATGCTCAGCATGTTGACGTACAAAAATGAGAGTTAGGTACGTAGTAATGACTTCCCAAGAGATGATCGTCCAATGATGTTGTAAATCATGCCGAGTAATTGTCCCACCTCATCTCTACCTAGCGAATGATAATGCTTCATGGAGTAATCAATTACTTGTACCTTAAGTCCGCGGCTCTTCCATTGGAAGTTGTGTATTGCAAGGACTGCTCAGTCTTGGCCAATAGGGAAGGTTAGGAAATTAAAGTGGCTCCTCATGAGATCCATGGATGAAGCGTGATGAGTTGATGGCAAGGCCAGGAAGGACGGGGTTTCAATGAATCCTGTAAACCACCCACTTACAATTCACAGGGGAAATTGCTGCACATCAAATGTGAAAGAAACAGACTCTAGAAATTACATCTTACTACTTGGGCCGCCATCTTTTTTTCGGGGCTCATTTCTTCCACTCTTTTTTACCTTGCAAGAAGGCGTGTCCACCGACAAGGGCCCCAGTTTATTAGACTACAATAGATCATCAGGGCTCCATACATACCTAAAAGTATCCCCTTCTCAGCCTGATTAGACGAGACGCCTAAGTATATAGCATTAGCATCTCCCATGGGCATTTTTCATCCTTTTTTATTATTATTCTTGTTGCCAAAGTTTTTAACACCTTTCATACTTTCTCGGGCGTACAAAAAGCGAAAAGCCAGCTTAAGTCCGCTTGGAATATACTGGCCATCTTATTTTCTACCTGGTCGCTTTTTTTTCTCTGGCGCCGCTGTTATCACGACCCTCATCCATCACCACCACCACCAACACTATTGTACCGTCGTTGCGCTTGTTCTGACGTTACCTCATCATTACATATTCTCTCCCTTGCAGCAGGGGAGAAATAAATACCTGGGAAGCCTTTTACATGTATTTTTGTGGTTTTTTTGAGCAACCGTGGACCCGATAACCACCAAGGCGACAAAAAGCGAACTGCACTCAGGCCACAAAGCTGTTTGGCTTGAGTACTGTTGGAAGGCCTCAGGCTCTGACTCTACCCCTTGTCACGGCCTGTACTGATACCGTCTCTGTACACGTACCGATACCTTGTAAGATACTTCAATACCACACAATACGTCAGTAAGTCTCCACAGCAGCTTTCTTTCAGTTGAAACATCCATCAATTTCTCGAAATCGTTCCAAAATCTTTCTAAATCTTCTCCTCACCCGTCCGGCACTTCGACTTTGGCGGAGTCGGAAATTTCCCAAAAAAAAAGGAGAACCTTGAGACTCATGATTCAAGACCTGTCTTGACTTCTTTTCTCTCCTTCTCTCTTTCACTCACACACACACACACACACTCTCTCTCTCTCTCTCTAACAGACGCTCCTTGAATTCCGCAGGCGATATATTTTTTTCCTTGATCGAGGGCCTCCCGTCGCATGATCAGCTTTCCTACTTCCATCCTGGCGGTTTTCGCTGCAGGTCCTTAACGACATTCCACGTAACTGTGCAGGAAACTGGGACAGCTACATACCGAAACCGCACTAGACGCTCACAACCTTCACAACTTCTCTTCTCGGTCCAATCTCCGATAGCTTGCCCTCACCCTTCCCCTTTGGATCACCTGCATCATTGTGTTGGCAGGCAATCCTGCATTTGCAGCTCCAGTCCTCGTCGCTGCTTACCCATATTGCCCTCAGCCTTGACTACCCGGTTTTTAATTTCATCCTATTCTCTTTTCAGTGGAGTTAAGCCAACTGGAGCGCGAAGTCGAAATCCTTCTCCAATTGCAGTCATCGTGAAGGAGGATACTTGCGGAGGAGCTCTGCTGGTGTCAAAGCACATACGCAGGCGGGCAACATTTGACTTGCATAATTTTTTTTTTCATTTACGTCTTATTTCTTTTTTTATTTCTCTTCTCCCGCCTTTTATTATTTTATTTTATTTCTTTTTTTTTCCTTCCCTGGTGGTTACCATTTCTTCCCCCCTGCTACCGAAGGGACCTCAACCCCATCCGCAATACACTGCCAATTGGTCGGTCTCCGCACGCCTTTCATTCTTGCAGAAACACAGCTTTCCCCACGTCCCTAAAAGATCAACGACTTCAGGAGGGGTTACCAACAGCTCTATTTAGGAAGATAAGGAAGAAAAGACGAGGAGGATAAGAGCAGGAGAGATACAGCAAGACATTTGAAACCCTGCCGAAAATCGGTGCCGAAAAAAAGACCCAAGCCTGGGTGCTGCGTCATTAATTATAGCTGAGAAAACCGAACGGACGATAGCGTACTCAGCTTTCGTTTCGCTAAGCCATTGTTACACAAGTCCCGGTGCCAGTCTCCATTGTTATCAGGAACTTGAACTCTCCGCTTACTTGCGAGTGCTCTCAGGCAGGGCTCTCCGCATTGCATTCAAGGCAGGCCAAAATGCAGATATCAAAAACAGAATAATACCGCTAAGGACGTGGCTTTTGCGTTATTTCAGCCAGACACGTTCTCCATTACGGCTCGTATTGCATTTCAGCTTTAGCCTACCTAATTGTTTATTCGTCCTTCGAGAGTCCAGGTGACTCAGGCTTTGGCACGGTTAACTACAGGGCTACTATCTCGCGTTTGCAGCCAGGGGGTCTGTCTTGTCAGTAGCCGCAATGACTTATGCAACTACTTCGTCGTCTCCGGCCGTAAATGGCGACACCCAAGCAAATTTAAAACTGACTACCTCACGCCCCAGACCTGCTAAACTACAGCATGTCTTTACCCCATCATCATCCGCTCCTCCTACTCTAGCACCCACATATGCGGCCTCTTTAACAACTACTCCCAATTCCCTACGCCCTACTTACCACCCTTCCAATGATTCGAGCCCCTCCGGTACCCCTTTCCTAACCGCCACTGACTCTCTTCGAAGCCGCATTACACCATTCCCTCTTATTCCGCCTACTTCTCTTGAGCTTGGAGATAGCACCATGGCTGTTCCCGCAGGCATTGGTGCTGCGGGCTCCGGAGATTCGACTGTCCCACCCCAGAACAAGGCTCCGGGACTGATGCGCAGGATCTCTCGTGGTGCGGCAAGCAAACTAACAAGGCGTCGTCAGTCCACTTCACACAATGGCAAACGTGACCGTAGTTCCGGCCCAGTTATCATGCGCAGGCGCAGTGATAGCAAGACTGGCAATCAGAATGGTCGAGATAGCGCCCTCGAGTCCAGTTACGAGGATGATAGCAATGATGCTCTGGACTCCTTCGGCGCCTGGTGTGGCTCAGAGCCCTCGAGTTCGCCTAGTGACAATCTCGCTGCTTCCGCCGCTTTTAATTCCGATGCCATTGCACCTACGGTTGATTCGGTGATCCAGCGTGGTACTATCCTGACTAAAGTAACAAAGAAGCGAAGGAAACAAGTGCGCTTCTTGCTGGACCTTGATGCGGGAAAGGTATATTGGGATCCGTCAAATCCAACCAAGCGGTTCTATATCGATGACATTAAGGAGATTCGCGTTGGTCCGGATGCGCGCAATTACCGCGAGGAACATCAAGTTCCCCAGGATGCTGAGAGCCGATGGTTTACAATCGTCATCGCGGATCCTGAACGGTCAAAGGCACGCCCCGTCAAGACAATCCACCTGATTGCCCCAAACGACCATATTCTAGAGATCTGGACCGCAACACTGGAGCACATTTCGAGATATAGAATTGGACTTATGGCGGGATTGGCTGTTTCTAGCCAGAATGAAACTGTTTTAAAAGCTCACTGGCAACGTGAAATGTCGAGACTGTTTCCCAAAGGATTGAAACCAGGGGACTCGGAGACTCTTGATTTTGCTGCGGTTGCAAGTGTGTGCCACAGTTTGCATATCAATTGCTCGCAAAACATGTTGCGCGCTCAGTTTATGAAAGCAGATTGTGGTAATAAGGGAAAGCTTAACTTCGCAGAATTCAAAGACTTTGTCACAAGGCTGAAAGAGCGAAGGGATGTGCGAGAAGTCTTCAAGAATAACACCCTCGACCACCGGGAAGGGTTGACAGCAGATGAATTTTTGACTTTTCTTCGTGATGTGCAGAATGAAGACGTTGATTCTAACCGAACTTATTGGATCTCGATATTTGACAAGTTTACTCGGAAGCCTAGATCACGCACGCAAAGTCTGACCGAACCTTCTGTCGAGATCCAACCTCGTCGCATGAATCTAGACGCTTTTTCTTCTTTTCTCGCGTCTTCCTATAATGGGATCTACGCTTCTCGTCCTCCTCAGTCAAGGTTCGATCGTCCGTTGAACGAATATTTTATTTCCAGCTCGCACAACACTTACCTTTTGGGACGACAGGTTGCTGGTGCATCTAGCACTGAGGCTTACATCAGTGCACTCTCCCAAGGGTGCCGTTGTATCGAAATTGATTGCTGGGATGGCGCAGATGGCCGACCTATTGTGTCCCACGGAAGAACTATGACCACCAGTGTTCTTTTCGCTGATTGCATCACTGTCATCAATCGGTATGCTTTCATTACCAGTGATTTCCCCCTCATCATATCATTGGAGGTGCACTGCAATCCAGAACAGCAGTTAGCAATGGTGAGGATTATGAAGGAGACTTTCGGAGACCAGCTTATCCTGGAGCCAGTCCTCACAAACTCCTTCATATTACCCTCGCCTGAAGAACTCAAACGTCGTATCCTTATCAAAGTAAAGACCTGCGATGAGGTTCCACCCAATGGTCGGCAAGATTCCGGAGGCTCTTTTCTCCCCACCGGTCGTAAACGAAGCTCAAGTTCTCCATTCATGCGCCCTTCAATGTTAGATGGACCTACCATTCCATACCTCCCCCCACTCTCGAGTCCACCTACGGTTGGTCCCGATGGCATCGGCCCTTTCATCGTACCAGAGCGAAGATCTTTTACTACGACGAGCATGAGCAGTGCTACCGAGGATAGTGACGGTGCACTGGTGTCCGCCAAAAAGGAAAGGAAACGTCGCCAGAAGAGCAAAATCACAAAACCCTTATCGGACCTGGGGGTTTACACACGTGGTTATAAGTGGAATAGTTTCCTGTCCCCTGAGAGCCAAAGATTCAACCACGTGTATTCCTTCGCGGAGCGATCATTTGAGAGTATCTGTCGTGATGTCAATAATAAGGCACTTTTCGAAAAGCATAATCGCAAGTACCTCACACGGGTGTACCCTTCAGCCTTTCGGTTACGGTCTTCGAACTTTGACCCATTGAAGTTTTGGCGTCGGGGTGTGCAAATGGCTGCGTTGAACTGGCAGACTTACGACATTGGAATGCAGATGAACCAAGCCATGTTTGCTGCAGGAAGTGATCGCACCGGCTATATCCTAAAACCAGAGTCTCTTCGTGGTGTCCACTCAGACAGAGACACGAAGGTGACGGAACGGAAACTTGTCCGATTCTCCGTGGATGTCATATCTGCACAACAACTACCTCGGCCCCGGAGCATCCCTCCAGATGGCAATATCAACCCGTATGTCGAGATCGAAATGTTCAGTGCAGATGATCGTGGTCAAAGCTTTGTTTTTGGTGAGGGCGGGATGAATACCTCAGCTCGAAATGGCATGTCTGGCATTGGATACCCGCACCGTCGGCGTACGAGAATCGAGCAAAGAAACGGATATAGCCCGAACTTCAATGATAGTTTCCGTTTGTCGTTGGAGACCAAATACCCGGATTTGGTGTTTGTTCGATGGACTGTATGGAGCTCTATGGATGGCCGAAGCACGGGAAACAACAGTAGTGTCCAATTAGCCACGTTCACCGCTAAACTGACTAGCCTTTCGCAAGGCTACAGATACCTCCCACTGTACGATGGAAGCGGCGATCAGTACTTATTTTCGACCTTGTTCTGCAAGGTCACCAAGGAAGATCCGATTCCTGTCCGGCGGCTCTGTGCGGAAGAGCTTAAAGCTGAGCGCATGGGCATTCTTCGCCAAATAGGCCAGACTGTCTTCAAGCGTACCTCATCGACCGAGAGAGACCGGGACGCCCAGTCAGACAAGGGGAGCGAAACCCCAATAAGCTTAGAGGAAAAGGAGTCCTCTCCAACCTTGACACCGACAGTTTCCACAACATCGACTGCGTCACTACCACCCTGATGTCTTCGATTTATGACAGGAAAAGGCTGAATGCCTCCTGAATTTGCTCCTGATTGACAGATCCAACCTCTCTCATTTCCGTCAATGTGCACTTCTGCGGCATGTTGACTTCTGTTTTTTCTTTTCTTTTTTTTCATCATTGGGAGTTCGGCGACTTATTTTTTCGGTACTCTGGCCATAACCCGCGGAAAGTTGTTAAGGGACAGCGTTATTATGGGCGTTTGTCTCGATATCTTTTTTCTTCCATCGTTTTTCCGCGTTGCGACATTGTTTTATTTAATGGGATACATGGTTGCTTCGCGCACGGAGGACGCAAGCTCAAGGCGCTTTCCAAGGTCATATTCGATTATTTTTCTGATTTGCATTACATGTCTTCTATATCTAGCGATACCCTATTCCTGTGATTGCGTGTACGATTTTTCTGTGTCCAAGTGCGTGAGTCCACGATATTCTCTCCTTTCTTTTCCTTTTTCATTGTGATTTTTTATCTCATTGGCATGCGAGTCGGTCTCATGGGTTGCGGTCTGCTGGCATTACTCATAGCATTAGGGGGGTTTACTAGCAGGGCATGGGTTGCATTGTAAGGCATAAATGGTGGAGGATATATGATGATTGAGTGTCTGACTTGGGACAACAGCATGGCCTCCTGGAGAGGGATTATATTTGTTTATTCTTGCGGCCTGTACAGCTGGGGTTCTTGATGACCTGGCGAGGGCTTTGTCTTTGTATTTGCTAGACTTTTTAATCATGGAATATGCGGCTGGGACGCTCCAGGCCACTCTCGAAGATTGGAGTGATTCAGATATAGACCAGTTTCAATTGATCTTATATATTTTCCCCTCTCAAGTGACGCTTTGTTATGTTGTCTTCGGTTAACTTGCCCTGTTCGGCCCACCTTCCTCTTGACCGCCAAAGCCAACGTAACGACTTCCAGCTCCTCCTCCCATGTCTAGATCTAGAACAGCATTTAATCACAGCTTCATCAACGACTACGACTACAACTACAACAATGGATCCATTTTCAGCAGAGGGCGGTACGTACCTCCCATCCCAACCATCCAATTCCCCCTAGACCCTAACCTCGACGACCCCGTCTTCTCCCCACCAGAACTCATCAACATCCACAGTGCCTTCCTGCAAGGCCAATACCAGGAGGTAGTCGACTTCGACACCTCGTCCTTCTCACCGGAAAACCACCTCCCGGCCCGAATCCTCCAGCTCCGCTCCAAGGTTGCCCTAGGTCAGACGGATGAGGTGCTCGCCGATGTTGATGCGGAGGAGGAGGAGGGGGAGACGCCCGATCTGGCGGCAGTAAAGGCACTCGCGCAGTACTCGGCTGGGAAGAAGGAGTCTGCGCTTGAACTCGCGCAGGATCTTGTGGAGAATTATCCGGATAATGCCTCTGTGGAGGTTCTTTGTGGGACGGTTTTGCAGGGTGAGGGGAGAAGTGAGGAGGCGTTGGCGTTGTTGGGTAAACATCAGGGGAATCTTGAGGCGTGAGGATGCTTTTTTCTTTCTCTCTTTCTCTCTTTTGGGACTTGGTAGGTGGAGATTGCTAAGTGGATATTTCTTATAGGGTTGCTTTGATTGTTCAGATTCATCTGCAGCAGAACCGATCGGATCTTGCGTTGAAGGAGGTACAGGCTGCGAAGCGCTGGGCGCAGGATTCCCTTTTGGTTAACTTGGCGGAGTCGTGGGTTGGACTGAGAGTTGTGCGTTTTTTACCTTTCCTTTCACTATCGCTAGACCGTTTCGAGAGACAGAGGAAGGGGAGGGTTGTTCTTGCTAACGGGGTTCTGGTAGGGCGGCGAGAAATACCAATCTGCGTTCTATGTCTACGAGGAGCTCGCTTCGGCTGATAGCACCTCTGCGCCGCTCTCGATTGTTGGACAGGCCGTTGCGGAAATTCATCTTGGTCGTCTACCTGAGGCTGAGGCTGCGCTCTCGACTGCTCTGGAGAAATACCCGAATGAGGCGGAGCTCATTGCCAACTCGGTTGTGTTGAATGTGTTGACTGGGAAACCAACAAAGGAATTGGAACAGTATGTTTGATCATTTGCGATGAGTTCCTGAAGTGCTAGTTGCTAACAAGTTCAGACGTCTCCAACAAATCCAACCGTCTCATGCTCTCCTGGTTGACGTACAAGAAAAGAGTGACTTTTTCGACGCCTCTGCCGCGAAATACTCTGCAAAGGTTTCTTCATAAAATATTGCTGATGTTTATATTCTTCTTTCCTCCTCCTCCTTCTTCTTCTCTTGACTTGTTACTCATTAATGAATTGATACGACGGCGAAAACTTGTATTACCCGGGTGTCGTCCAGCGATTATATATTCCTCTTTTCTCCTATGGTAGTGACTATAATTTGCGCATTTAGTGTTCCTACTGATGGTTTGATAACTTGGGGTCCAAGAAAATTCAACTCGAATCAGTGAGACATCCATCATCACCATATAGACATACACCCCGTCATAGCTGTGCGGCCAGCCAGTTTCGCAAGCCACGAGCTTGCTGTCCATCCATCCCGGTGCCACTGTAAACAGGCGAAACGTGGGTCTCATCACGACCAACTATATACGTAGTTTGGGGGACGACAGTCTGCCAAACAGTCAGCATGGAAGGCGACATGATTTATATATAAACCCAGCAACACGCACATCTTCCAACCTTCCAACCAAAAGTAAAACGAAAAGAAAAGAAAAGATAAGAAAAGAGCCAGTCCACCAACCTTGAACAAATCCACAAACTCCTCAACCGCACTAAAAAGAATCTCATCCGTCCCCACAAGAACCAAAACCTCCTTCGCCTTCACCCCAACCCACCACTCCCCCGGAGCCCGACCAGGTTCACTCCACGGATCCCCCGCCCCCCCAGCCAAATACCCCTCCCTCCACTTCCGCAGCGCCTCAACAGTAATAACATCCTTCCCCTTATTCCTCCGCATGGAGTCCCCCCCCAGCGCGAAACTCACCCAAGGCGCAAACCCGAAGACACCCGCTAGAGGCGCAGGGAGGACAACCTCATCCAACGCGTCGATTTCCGGGTGTGGGTGTGTGAGGTGCAGGAGGACGGCGAGGGCTAGGTTCCCGCCTGCGGAGTCGCCGCCGAGGAGCACGGTGGATGGGTCGCGGTTTGGCTGGGTGAGGATGTATCGGAGGGCTTGGACGGATTGGCGGAGTTGGGTTGGGTAGGTGGCTGGGGGGGAGAGGGTGTAGTTAAGGAAGAAGATGGCGATTTGGTTGGTGTTGTTGGTGTTGAGGTCTTCGATGAGTTGTGTGAGGAAGGAGAAATGGCCTTGTAAGCCGGGGAGGTTGAATCCGCCCCCTGCTTTCTTTTTTTACCTCGTTCATTTGGGTATTGGTTAGTGGGTTTCTCTTCTTTGGTTCTTTTGTGGGAGGTAGGGAGTAGGTATTAACCATGATAATAAACAATGACCATTTTGGCATCTTTGTCCCCAATCCAGTGGCCCTTTGCGTCGTGTTCGAGTAAGACGGTTTCGGGCTGGAGGCCTTTCATCCTCATGTATTCCTCGTATGCTTGGCTGGTGGACGGGTTTCTGTATCTGCGTATCACGTCTATTAAATTCCATTTTCATAGATCCTGCAGGGAGGGAGGACATACTGAAGTTGTCGCAGTGACATCCGAGAAGTCATCTTGCGTACTGCAGCATGAAGAACATGGAGATTGTATTGTTTTGGGCCGCTCTCGCCGCGAAAGGGGCCCGTTATGAGGCTGTACAGGGTAGATCCGAGGATGGGAATGTGGCCGGCGAAGAAATCTATCTTCTCCCAGAGAGAAAGGGGGTCTCCGGATAGTGCGGATGCCATGATGGCGATGGGTGGTGATGGGGACGAGGATGAGGATGAGGATGAGGATGAGATGAGAGAGGGGTGTAAGTGATAGGACCAGGATGTTTGTGTTACCTGCAGATAGATACTTTGGAGGGGGAATAACCAACTATGCTGAGGCAGCCAGCTATTAAAAGCCAGCGATGATAAGGATGGCCATCTACACTTCATGCTATCCCCGCATTTTGGAATGCTTACAGCAGTTCATGGGTTTTCCGACCTCGGTTGTTGTGCCCTTGACTTCCCCGGGAGCTCTATAGAGTACCTAGGTATAGTTGTGTACGGCGACTCCTCGGTAATAACATGAGGGAAGATGATCATTCTGGTTCCTCTGCGGCTGGCCTAAATAATATTTAATGTCCATTAACCACCTGTTCCTGGCCCGTCAGGTCGCAGAACGCCTTAAACGTAGTGAAAGCCTCCCCTTCGGCCCCAGTGCTCTCGATGATGCATTCAGCGTTAGCGCCCACGAAAAACACATATCCCTCTTGGACTTCCTCTGTCTTGTGGCCCACTGAGATCTTCCCCGTTCCTCCAGTACAGATCAGGATGCTGGGACCAGTGATGCAATCAAAAGTCGCTTTCGCTCCGGCGCGGCACAGCTCTGTCTTGACTACACTGAACTCCTCGATCGGGGGGTCGTAGAGAACGCTGGAGGAAGCGCTCGAGTAAGCCGTAGCGTTGAGGACAACATACGGATAATCAGTGGGCTCTAGTTTCTGCTCTTCGATTGGCGCATAGGAATACGTCAACATGTTGGTGAGTGTGTCCACATCCTTAAATTTAGGGGTAAACCCTGCCCGGACCACGTTATCGGACGACGCCATGCACTCTATTATATCTCCAGAGATGTAGGCATGAATGTCGTCAGCCTTGAGGAACATGGCCTCTCCAGGCGCAAGTTGGACAAAGTTGAGAAAGAAGAACACGAACAGCCCAATATCGTTGGGAAACTGCCCGTTAAGGCGGATGACGATGGATGCCAGCTCCGTAGGGTTGGTAGGGTTCGTGTCTGGGGTATTGACCAGACATGCAAAGCTCTCTGGGGAGCTTTGAGCTGCTGCGATGAGCTCCTTCGTCGCTGACTCAATGCTCTCGGGCGATGCTTTGATCAAGTGCGTGAAGAGAGAGCGTAGGGCGTCCTTGTTCTTCTTCGTCTGGGTCGGATCATCTGACTCTTCGAAGCCCTTGACTGCATTCTCAAAATCGCTTGCGGTCTGCACTCCCACGAGATATCGAAGCGGCGCGACAGCTTTAAGGAAATGCACGATCTGGGTCAAGGGACGGAAGCTGCACAGGCCTTCGAACGGAGTAATCGCAATGGTCATTTCTGGTTTGTGGTTGTCATCTGGAGAGCGAGAGAAAGAGAGAAAGGGAGAAAAGAAAATCAGTAAAATCCAGAGACCTCGTAGCTAAGATTGTCAAGCTTACCTGGGTAGTTGCGGGGGTCTCGGGCATGGAGACGCTCCGCCAGCTTCTTGTTCGGGTGGGCTTGGATGCTGAGAGCTTTCTGGATGGACAGCACCTTGAAGAGGAAAGGAAGCTTCCCGCCATATCGTTCACTAACCTCGGGAGAGATCAAAGCCACGTTATCCTGTACTAGGTCGAGCAGTGTTCTCTGGGTTTCGAGATCTTTGGACGGGAGGGAGGGATGTGTGCCCATCCATAACTAGGCTGTTCCGTCAGCTTCCCGGCCCACCATAAGGTTGTCGTACGATCCCAGGCACACCCACTTCTGCATAAGGCTTCTCAGCATCAATCGAGAAATCCGACGCTGCTGTAGCAGCTGCATACTTTGCTGCAGCCGATTCATAGCCAACCTTGCCTGCGAAAAGAGCTTAGAGATGCGCACTGCTAGAAGGCGGGGCAACTGGGCTGGAAAGGACCGTACCCCAATCGTAGCTATTTACTCCTGAAATAAGAAAAACACACAAGAATCAGCTGGAGAGTAATGTAAATAGGACAGATAATGTCGGGAGAACCAGTCTTACCACACTGAAGTCGCAACAGAGGTACCTGCATCTTGACGGTGTGAGGGTAGATAATGGAGCTTTGCCAGTGACGGAGGAGCTATTATTCACTGTCAATTGCAACGAGGAGGGGATTTGCGGTGGATGTGTTTAGGTATTTTGCTCGTTATTGCAGCTCCAGGCTGTTTTTGTCGCGTTTGCTTGCTGTGGTTTGATTTCCTCTCTCTTCCCTTTCTCTTCAAAGACAACGCTCCTTTCTCTCCCTTTTATATGTTTGTTTCCTCCTCCACCAACACCACCACCAGGCGATCTTCTTCCGTACCCAATTTGGCTGACCGCATCCGTTCCCGGCCTGAGGACAGCTAATCCCCCGTGACCATGGAGTCTGCCAATCACAGCGTGCCATGGGGCGTCAAGCGCTTACCTACAGCTAGCCGCCGCCTTCGCGTTGAACCAGCATCTCAGACTCCGCAACAGAAACAGCAGTCTCAGCTTACTCCGACCCCAGATCGGCCATCAGAGGGCGAGTGTCTGCGCTCTGGATCTCCTCAGGGAACGCCAGGCGGCCGTCCGCACGATCTAAGGCACGGTGCTGCTCGTGGAACTCGAAGTGCCCATAGCCGGGAGCTCGTCTCCGCCTTTGAATGGGCGGCGCTGGACATCGAGAAGCAGAAGAGTCCCGAGAAAGCGAGAGCCGCCGGTGCCGGAAACGGTAGTCCAATCCAGCGGCCCAAAGTAGCGGCTGCAACCCCTAGAAGAGCTCTCAACGTGAAAATGTCACGGAATCGGCCTAGGGGCCCTCCTGTCCCGAGGGATAATGGCCTTGCGGCGAATGAGGAGACTGACATGTGGAATAAAATTCTCCAGGACTTGCGCAAGGCCAAGGAGAAAAATGATAAGCAGAAAGCGCTTGCCGAGCAGATATCGGCTTTGAATGAGAAGATTGGTAGAGAGGGCGGGAGTAAGTGACATTCATTCATTCATTCATTCATTCATCCCTTTCTTCCTTGTCGACAGCATCCCAGCCCCACGTAGAATGTCTGGAGAAGGAAATGAGAGTGATTGATGGTCATGGATTATAAGAGCCTACACCCTGGATTTTTTTTTTAGACGTCACTACACATACTACATGAATAGTTGATTAATTGCTACGCAACAGAACCGGGTCTCAGTGAGCATAACCAGCTGGATAGCCTCTACAGACAGATGCTCAAGCTATGTGAAGATGAGAGGGCCATTCTACAAGATGAGCCGAGCGATGTGATCAAGAACCTGGGTCTCCTAACTGCGCTCAGGCAGGCTTCAGAAGCGGAAGCCCCCATGAGCCGTGCTGTCTCTCTATCTAAATCCCGCAAGAAGCGGAACGAGATGGACGGTTCTGCCACAGACTCGCCCGGGCCTTCAGGCACTCTTTCAGATAAAGGCGCTCGTTCTAAGGGCGGAACCCAGCGCAGCACAAGCGTCTCTAGTACACAAGTTCGAGAGAGCCGTGAGATTCGCGATAATGTGCAGGTCAAAATAGAGGACGGACCAGAAGTCACCAAAGGAACACTTGCAGAGCGGAATGGACACCTCGTAGTGGGGGCTGAGGTCGTCTTCAAACACAACAAAAACAAACAAGGGGTAGAGGGTGAGGGCATTCAGTGTATAATTAAGGGAATCTCGGGGGATGGGCACAAGAAACGGTGGGTTGCGATACCTTTTTTTTTCTCCTTTTTCTTTTACCATTTGTTTCGCAGGGATAGTTTACTGATGGATATCTAAAGATACGATGTCCAGGACCCTGAGCCCAATGAGAATGGCGAACAGGGAGCTGTTTACAAGACTACAGCAGCGTCTTTGATCCCGATTCCCCGAATGGGGTCCACTTTGCCATCGTTCCCGGTTGGGAAACAAGTCCTCGCTCGGTATCCCGACACAACCACCTTCTATCGTGCAGAGGTGATGGGATTGAAAAAAGACTGCTACCGCCTGAAATTCGAGGGCGAAGAGGATGATAAGGAGATGGAGGTTGATCGACGATTTGTGCTGGATATTCCGTCAAGGTGAGAGACGCAGGCGGACAATCCCAGGCTCTGGCTTTTTATTCTTTCCTTTGCATAACTCCATTGGTCTGGCTTGCAGGGGCGTTGACGGTGACTTGTTTAGATTAGCTTAAGGAATCAAACTGGGTAGTGAACAAATCATAATAATTAAGAATTATCATCATTCAGCGGGCGATGATGTGATGATGGCCCAATTCCATGGAAGATGCTAGTCTTACAGCAAGCTTGACTAAGCCGTAGTCATCATCTGCTGACTCATTGTTGGACGTTTTCCCCCGCCAAATCTCGCCGCTTTTTCCGATCCACGTCTGCATTGAGTGACAAGGAGGAATTATTGAATGACGTTTCATAGTCTAAGGAGACCAGATTGATTCTGTATAAGCGAGTGTCTGTCCCTGGTGGCAATGGTTCAAGCCCCCTGACACCCTTTATTCTAACTACTCGAATCTGGCATGCGAATTGGTCCCGTTCTCGGTGGATAAACCCCTCGTCCTATCTCTCAGGGCCTTCAACACATCGCGATGGCGAACCTCCCATCCCACGCTTCTCCCACATTTTCTGCACAACACACCCCCTCTGCGCAGCCTGTCGATGATATCTCGCTCGCCGTTGATCGGCAAATACCGTCGTCCTTAGACTACCGGTTAAGTAATCTTCAACATGCCGACTCAGCGAGTGAAGTTGGGGCGGGCACCACCACTCCCGGCGATGCAACCCCCGCAGTGCCGGCGTCGCTTCTCTCTCCGTCCTTCACTCCTCCAGCTACGCCAGGGGGGACATTGAATGCTGAACGGCTACTGCAGCAGACATTGCCTCAGACTGTTTCCCATAGCAAACCTCCCAAGCTCCTCCCCCGCCTTCCTGAGGTGGAATGCATCGTCCGCGCGCGGATTCCTACTACCAACGGTGCGGAGATGTTCCTCCACCTTTACCATAATGACCTTGACAGCAAAGAGCATCTCGCAATTGTGTTTGGGAATACGATCCGAAGTCGAAGTTTGGACTCGGTGCGACCGGGGGAGACCGAAATGGACCGCATGATTCGTGGTGCTTATGTGGGCAAGTTGCATCCTGGCCGCGTGAGCAGTTGGTACGATGATGGCACGAACACAGAGGGCGCCGCCTCTGGTGGATTGAGTAAAAGCTCCGATGGGGGCGCCGTGCGTGATCTGGAATCGATGCAAGCACACCCGAGCCAAGCACCACTGGTGCGAATCCACTCGGAGTGTTACACAGGAGAGACAGCTTGGTCTGCTCGTTGTGATTGTGGAGAGCAGCTTGACGAAGCCGCCAGGCTCATGTCTCTGCCTATGGAGACATTGAACGAGATCGCTTCGCAACAGGCCCGATCGGTACCGTCGAACGTCTCAGGGGGAGTCATTGTCTACCTTCGCCAGGAAGGTCGAGGGATCGGCCTGGGAGAGAAGTTAAAAGCCTATAATCTACAGGACCTGGGATCTGATACAGTCGAAGCCAACCTTCTGTTGCGACACCCGGCCGATGCTCGAAGTTACGGGTTGGCTACGGCGATCCTTGTTGATCTGGGTCTGGGCGTCGACTCTAATGCGCATGGTATTCGATTGCTCACCAACAACCCAGACAAAGTAAGGGCGATTGAAGGCCCTAACCGTGAAGTCACGGTGAAGGAGAGGGTACCCATGGTGCCGTTGGCATGGCAGACCGGAGGCAAGATGGGGATTAAAAGTTCCGAGGTCGAAGGCTATTTGCGGACAAAGGTAAGCCTCCTTTTTTGGGTCCTTTCTTTCTTTATCCAATACAACTCTGTACTGTTTATTTGTTGGTCGCTCTCATTGAGACTATGGACGCTCAGCTAATTGATAAACTCGGTGATAGATCTCCAAGATGGGACACATGATTCAATGATTTTCTTTCGTTTCTATTTTCCTTGGTTTCCTATTATTATTCATGATTTACTGGAGAGAAAGAAGGAAGCATCATTTGTTTTGGGACAACTTGGCATTTTCAGTGGGTGGTGATGGTTTTGTTCTGTGTATGAACCCAGCGAGAGATATACCTGTCTATTCCCCTGAATTTTTTTTTATTTCTTTCTTTTTGTGATACTACTCAAAGTCCCCAGCATGCTGCACGCAAGTGCACATGGCCTTGTGTATAATAGGCTCTGATTTGGTACAGTCGACAATGGGCCCAGACTCCACAGACGTCTGGACTTGGAGCTCGGGGTGATTGTTCCTTGGAGACACCTCCCAGCTATGATTGGGTTTCCAGATGATATACAGCCAGGGGTCAATTGTTCTTTGCACTGCGTTTAGGAGTTTTCGTGCGCTGTCCTTATTTCCCAAAAAGCAGATAAAAAGACCTACTAGTATTAGTCTCGAGTACTGACTTGCATCGTGAAGGAAAGATACTTTGCAGAGTACAGACTCATGAAACCATATTTATAACCAAATATTATTAAACCAGAGTAATGAAGAACCAGAAAACTAATAATCATGACTGATTAAGTTCCGCGGACCTCCACGATGCAGTGCGTGCTGGAAGACTGGAATAGTTAAGTTAACGCATTGCTGCGCCCCCGGAATCCCAAGAAAAAGTCGCCTCTTTGGTCTCGATCGCAAATCGAATCGTCATCTCGTCCTCGATCATTATTGTTTCAACGGCTTCTTCTCCTCCCATATTTTTCTAATTTCCCTTTGTTTATTCGTTTCTCTAAAATTCCTCTCCTCCCACCCGATATTTTATCCCTCGCGTGTTTCTCCCAAGCTCAGATTCCCAATGCCGTTTATCTATTCCCACTGATCAAGCTTCCACCCGTGGATCGCCTCCTGATCAGACAACCTCACGATAATACCCTCGTCCCTACTCTTCTGCAAAGTTGGATGGCCATTACGATCAGATAACCCCGCGCGAGTGAGGCAATGGCCGCTCGCCTGCCTCCTCTCTCCGATGTGGCGCCTTCACCGGCTCTCGAAACCTCACCCTTGTCCTCACGCTCAGCGATCCAGCCGCCTCCGACCGCACATGCGACAGCAACAACCATGACTGATTCGGAGTTGGTGAAACTGGAAGACCCTTCTACGCCCCTGGCTATGACATCGACATCAGCTGAGACGACGGTATCGACACCATGCTACAATGATAATGATGGCAATGCTGGTTCCGCGACAACTACCGCCGCCGGCCGAAAACGCAAGCTGAATAGCAACTCAGCACGCGGCGTTGCCAATCTCACCCCCGAACAGCTTGCGAAGAAACGAGCGAACGATCGTCAGGCTCAGCGGGCCATTCGCGAGAGGACAAAGTCGCATATAGAGTCGCTGGAACAACGAGTGCGCGAGCTTTCGTCGCAAAAGCCCTTTCTGGATCTCCAGGCTGCGCTGAAACAAAATGAGGCCATCCAGGCCGAAAATAAGGAGCTTCGACGAGGGCTGAAAGCCGTTATGGATATTATCCAACCATTGGTTGGGAAACAGGAGGCATTGAGTGAGTCTTAGTCTAATTTACCTGTCTTCTAGCCAATTCTTTTGGATACTTTTCTCCCTACATGTCGTTCAGAAATCTGTCAGGGCTAAGCTAACCACAACCTCATCCACAGACATTCAGGCAGCAGCCCCTGGTGGCGCTAAGCCCACAAACTCGCTCATGCCCTCGACATCACCTTTTATGGACAATCATGCGTTACCTGTGACTGCTCAAAGGTCTGCGACGGCTGAGCACTCTTACACCGAGTCAATCGCCAGCGTAGAAACGCCCTCGTCCACACACTCAGCCCCGACGCTAGGCTCGCGGCGCGATAGTACAGGGCCCATCAATGCTTCGCTGCGGGTCGCATTTGACTACCAGCGGCACCACTTGTCTCACGGATTGGACTTTGGGGGAGATGAAAGGATGGGCTTCAACTTTCTCCTCGATCCATCCCAACAAGTTCCCAGAATGGGCGGCTTTCGTCGTCGCTCGTCGGAGCTTTGTAGAACACAGCCGAGCGTTTCACCGGGCTATAACAACATCCTTCCACCACTGGGTTCAATCACAGACCAACCGCTACCTGCATACATGACTCCCATCCGAAATACCGCTGCTACTTGCACGCTGGATGCCATTCTACTCGACTTTCTCCATAACCGACAACGCGAAGCAGCGCGAGGTGTATCAAAGCAAAAACTAGTTGGACCTGCATATCCGAGTGTCTCTTCGCTGCTCAATCCAGAAAAGAGCGTCTATTCCCATCCACTTTCAAAAGTGTTTACCGACATATTACGCACATTCCCCGATATCTCCTCACTTCCCGAACAAGTTGCCGTTCTTTACGCCATGTTCCTCTTAATGCGCTGGCAGATATTCCCGACCTCGGAGAACTACGACCGGTTGCCGGACTGGCTAATACCCCTACCGTCGCAACTCGTCCACCCACATCCGGCTTGGATGGATTACCTTCCGTGGCCGCAGATGCGGGAGCGCCTAGTCATGTCCTACGCAGAATATCCATTTGAAAACTGGTTCATCCCTTTTACCAACAGCCTGTCAGTCAACTGGCCTTATGATGCTACAGACTGTCTCCTGTCGACCGGTGACAGCGAGGACTTGATTATCAACCCTGTTTTCGAAAGACACTTTGCCGATCTCAACAATTGGTCTTTAGGACCAGCATTTGCCGAAGCATACCCCCACTTGATTGAAACCACCAGAATCAAGCCATAACCCAATAACCACTTTATCATTTATCTCCCTTGATACATTTCTTATATATGTCCCATGTGGTTTAGGCTCATCCTAACATATTGGATTGGATATAACCTCCTGGTCTGACTTGGAAGATCGCGACATCAGCCCACACTTGGCATATATAGAGCCCATCCTTGCTTACACCGTGTTTCCCCTTTGGAGCTCATTTTCCCCCCCTTCTTGCTTCCTCTCTTTTCTGGGTCTACTATCTCGACTCTATAGGCGTGCGCGATATGATGTCTAACGAAAGATTTTAAAAGCGATTTCTTTTTACAGCATAGCCCACCGCGCGAGATGATGGAGTATCTACTACTTCCTGGAGTGTCTACTCCCTGGAGTTTTGTTCTGTTCTTTTAATAAATCTGTGAAACGGCCTCAAGCAACCTTATAGTCAACGACAGAAAATATCCCTCTTTATAATATCGATGAACATGATATATAGCTTATAAATGCGAATCTGCTTAATAGAGAACCACACCTGTAACGTCATCCCCTGACAGTATTTATTTCCTCATTCATTCCCTCCTACTCTTCTCATTCCAAAACTCCATCCCCGCCTTTTGTCGCAAAATTCCATACATCGAACTACTGTCCAGACACTCGCCAGCATACTCCCGAGCAGCAACCATATTCTCCGTAGCCACCTGCAACCCGGGGAGTTCGACCTTCTTCTCCTCTGCAATGGCAAAGGCATGATTTGCATCCTTGATAGCTAGAGAAACCCCGAACCCAGGACGGGAGTCTAGGGGCGGTGCGTATGCCCCAGTTGTAAGACTAACACATACATATACGCAGGAAGTCGTCAGCATTACTTTATTTCATTCCTTTCTTGGAGGGGGGAGGGGGAAAGAAATGTCAAAGGGAAGAAAAGAGGATAATCACCGCTTAGAATATCCCCCAGCAACAGGGCCAAATGCCTCCCCGATTAATTCTTGCATAGTGTCTGTTCCGAGACCGGTCTGTTCGGCAAAGACCTGTGCTTCGCCTACGGCTTCCATTAGGTTGACGGTGATGATATTCCTGTTGCAATGGACATAATATCGTATGTACCCAGATTAGCTAGTCCACCCCCGCAAGATAAAAGAAAAGAAAGAAAAGAAAGAAAAGAAAAGGGAAAACTCACCCCGCAATCTTCAAAAGAGAAGCCTTTGTCGCATCCTCCCCACAATCAATCACCTTCCTCCCCATAACATCCTGAATCAATGGTTTCACGACCTCAGAAGCCTCCCTCGGCCCCGCAATCGCAAAAACCAACTTCCCATCTACGGCGATCGGGTTCCCCCCGAACACAGGGGCGGCCAGGAAAGAAGCCTGCTTCTCTCGCAACTTTGCGGCGGTCACCCCGACCGTCGAGGGGTGGACGGTTGAACAATCAACGAAGATCTTGTCCTGGAGGGACAGCCCTGAATTTGTGACTGAGGAAATTAGATCTTGGAGGACGGCGTCATTGGAGACCTATTTTTTTTTCTGATTAGCTTGCTTTCATGAAATACAGGCACCAGCAAGCGCCGTCGCTCCGAAGAAGGAAGAGAAGAAAACAGACCATGGTAAAGATGATCCCGCACTGAGCAACAAGCTTCTCGAAGCTTGTCTCGGACGAGGCCCCGAGGGCCTTAAGGGGGTCCCCGCGGGTTAACGTGCGATTCGAGTACACGAGGTTCAAGGCTTTTTTGGCTGCCAGATGTTTCTGTAGGTTTGTGGCCATTGCGAGGCCCATGGATCCGAGGCCATACTTTTTTTTCCCTTCTCTTAGTTGTGGTTATTCGGGTAGAGTGTTTAGTGTTTGATAAGGATATAAGGAACGTACCCAGCCGATACGAGTCATTTTTGCTCCTGTTTCTTCTGGACGGTTGGATTCAATTGCTTGTCTTAGTGTTCAGAGATATCGCGGTTGCTGGCGGTTGGTTTTGCGATGCGGAGATCGCCGGTGTCTTCGGTGCACGCACTTCTGGCTGTTGGTGTACGCACTGGACACCGAATAATCTGGTTTTATCCAAAGAATAACGGTGACAATAAGGACTTCCATTGAATAACCTGCCTTACGGTCAAACTATCATCATTGTCGTTGAAAGCGTGGGCATATTGGCTCTGAATGCCTTCTATGCATTTTCTTTTCCCTCAGTCATCCAATAGTCTGTGAATGTTACCGAGTCCTACAAACTCCTCTCTGGCTGGACATTGGCGGCGTCTGTCGCAGCTTCTCGTGTCTCTCATACAAGATTGCTGACGAACGATGGAATCATAATCGATCGGTGATAGAAAAAATTATGTACTACCCAAGACCTGCTTGCCTGGTACCTGTGTCAGTACTAAGTCTTCTCTGCTCATCGCCGCCTAGAGTTGATATGGTGTTGTTTGTGCCCTGGCCATAATGGATATCATCAGCATCTCCATGGGCTGGGGTGGTTACTGCCGCTGCAGCTAGCCGCAGAATGAAACGGATCTGTTGACTTGGTCAGCTAAAGCTTCTGAGAGAGGGTCCCTACTCTACTCACGGCTTCTGTTGGAATCTCCTCTGAGACTACGTGTTCCGCACTCCCAGCTGTGGTCTTGATATAGTACTACAGGTAGAACTGTTACTCAGACTTGGTGGCTGATCTCTAAAGTGAGGCTCAACGGGTAAACTGCCCAGCTGACACAGCGACCCTCTGTATAACCACTATTCCATACGACGTCTTCCTCCTTTGCGCAGAGATGAGGCTATATCAACTGACCTTTATTCTCCATAGATCTGCTCATCTCGCTTCTTCGTGCTGTATTTACTGTATTTTACCCGGGCAGGTGGTCGTCGAAGATTCCCTATTGGCGAAAACGTGCCTCCACCCCTTTGACGACGCGCCAAGCACCAATAAGCCACCGAGGGAATACTTCCCCTGGTTTTCGCGGTAAATACGATACAGAACGGCGCAAGGAGCTCAGGAATGCAGGTACTTGAAGAATGGACACACGCCCTTCACTGGCTGGACGCTGCGGTTCCCCTGCAAGACGACACGCAGGGGCGTTTCTTCGACGCGGCTTTGGACATCTTTTTTCCTCGAAAACACTTTCGCCCATCCAACTCCGACATTGTCTCCAACCACTCTCCACCGTGGTCGATCGGAGTCAGGGTTTGTTGTTGAACGGCATCTGCGGGGATGGGATCGATGACGGAGATATCAGCAATCCTAGCGGGCGTCCTGGGCCTCATCCTAACGGTGGTCTGTAGCGTGTCTGCGTTGCAAAGGATCCTCTGTCGACTCACGAAAAAGACGCCCTCAATCCGCCTGGAACCGTCGCCACTTGCGTTGCCGGAGTACGTCGACGAAGATGGAGAGGCTACGGAACGATCGATAGAGGAGTTTTCGGACAAATGGCAAAAAATTGTTCTTGCGGTGCTGTCTCTAGCTGGGTTTGGTGTGTCGCTGGCGCAGGCTATTGTTGCAACCTGCGCGAGTAGGGATCAGAGACATTTCGTGGCTCCATCCTGGTTACAGATGGCAGGATGGGTATGTGTTTTCAGTTGTCTCTTTGTATCTTTATTGTGCATTGGTCGAGTACTAACCCGTCCTCCCAGATGGTCCTGTGTATACAGCCGATTTCCTTGTTCGCGGAACCGTCCTCGGTGAAGAGGTATTACCTGGGAGTCTATGCGTTCTGGGCAAGCATGCTCGCGATCCTGGTGGTGTGTGTCCAAATCGAGATGTTCTGGCGCGCTGGGTACAAAATTGGAATTAACCCTGCCTTTACGGGACTCGTATTCGCCCAAGTCGCCATCGCTAGCTTGCGAGGGCTGTGTTCTATATTGATCCCCCGGCGACCAAATGTGTATTTCGAAGGCCAGGTCGTCGACCAGGAGCTCAGCGTGAGCGCTTTCAACCGGTTTACCTACGGCTGGGCTACAAGTCTGCTGCGCTACGCTGCGAAGAACCGGGGACTCGGGATCGACAGCCTTCCTAAGTTGCCATTCACTGCACGCTCGGAGACACTTCATGCGCGCTTGGACGAATTCCAGGGACCGCGAAAGCTCTGGGTGGCTCTCATGTTCAGACATGCTCGCGCGCTCACCATGCAGGGGCTGCTCAGTTTGGTGGTGTGCGTGCTAGGTTTTGGGCCGCAGGTCGCGTTGTATAAGATTTTGAAGGCGCTGGAGGACCGAGCGGTGCTCTCCGCGGACTCGACGCAGGCGTGGCTCTGGGTAGGAGGCCTGGGAATGTTTCTTGCGTTGTCCTCAAGCATCGAATCCTGGTTATGGTGGCTCATCTACTCTGACCTCTGGGTGCCGATATACGAGGGTCTGTCGGCTTTGGTCTTTGCAAAGTCCATGCGCTGCAAGGATGTAAAGCACTCGAGCCGGTCAAAGCCTGCAGACAAGGCTCCAGGAACTTGCGATATGGACGAAGATGATGAAGAGGAGGAAGAAGACGAAGAAGACGAAGAGGAGATGAAAAATCGCCAGAGCATCATTAACCTCGCCGCAGTCGATGCTAAGCGGATCGCGGATTTCGTCACATTCAGCTACCTCATCCCCTCGTCTGTCCTTCGGCTGATAATTGCGGGTGGATTTCTCGTCAGCTTGATTGGATGGCCGAGTCTATTAGCTGGCATCGGCGTTGCTATTCTACTTACTCCTGCCAACTCGTGGCTCACAAGACGATACGCTGTAGCGCAAGAAGAGCTCATGAAAGCCAGCGACAAGCGTACCAGTGCTGTGACTGAAGTTCTGCAGGGTATTCGCCAGATAAAGTTCTCAGCTCTGGAACAACAATGGCAGCACCGAATCACAGAGAGACGGCGAGCAGAGCTGAGCCTGCTCTGGAAGACATCGCTTTACACGACGGGCATGGTATCCATCTGGATCATGGGCCCATTGCTGCTCTCCGCAGTGTCTCTTACGGTATACGCGCTCACCCAGCGCGAGCTCTCCCCTTCCATCGCGTTCACGGCGCTCTCCATCTTTGGATCCTTGGAGTCTTCTTTGGCTAGTCTGCCTGACCTTTTCTCGAAGGGCATGGAAGCTAAAGTCAGCGCAGACCGTATCGACAAGTACCTGCGGTCGGCAGAGAAATCCTCCAACGCGGCAGATGTAGATCAGATCTTGTTCGAAGATGCCACAGTTGCCTGGCCGTGCGACGAGGGCAACGAAGACGACGGGGACAAGGCCTGCGACTACAACGATAGGTTTGTTCTCCGACATCTGACGCTTCAATTCCCCACCAAAGGACTGAGTGTGATTGCGGGAAAGACTGGATCAGGCAAGAGTCTTCTCCTCGCGTCCATCCTCGGTGAATGCGATGTTCTAGAGGGATCGGTGGCAGTTCCTCGAGCGCCGTCCACATCTGCTCGGTTCGACCACTTCGCCTCTCGCGCCAACTGGATTCTCGACACGGCCGTGGCATACGTGGCTCAGAATCCCTGGATGGAGAATGCCACTATTAAGCAAAACATCTTATTCGGCCTACCATATGATCGACGCCGATACCGCCAGGTGCTTTTCGCCTCGGCCCTGGAGAAGGACATAGCGATGCTCCCGGACGGCGACTTGACTGACATTGGCGCCAATGGGATCAACCTCAGCGGAGGCCAAAGATGGCGTATCTCCTTTGCCAGAGCGCTGTATTCTCGAGCAGGTATCCTCGTCATGGATGATATCTTTAGTGCCCTGGACGCGGAAACCGGACGACACGTATATGAGCACGCGCTCACAGGTGATCTCGGTCAGCAACGCACAAGAATTCTTGTCACGCACCATGTTGGACTGTGTCTCCCGCGCACTGACTATTGCGTTCTCGTCGAGAATGGATTCGTAGCGCACGCAGGCACTGTGCAGGAGCTCAAGGCAAGCGGAGGGTTGGCCGATTTGCTGGGGGAGATGGAGACAAATATATGCGAGGAGAATCCTCCTGCTGTCCAGTATGAGCTGCCTCCATCCCGACGAAAACGGTCTTCCGCTGGAGGGCGATCTTCCGTAGGAGGACGGCCTTCCTCAGTATTCAGCGCACATACGATCCGGAAGTTCATCCAGGAAGAGAAGCGCGAGACCGGCGCCATACCGATGAAGGTTTACGGGGCGTACATGAACAGAGGCAAACGTCTGTGGTGGTGGATACTTGCATTCGTCGCATATGCTGCATTTATGGCTCTTTTGGTGGGCAGAGTAAGTCAAATCTACGAAGTTTTTCTTTTCTTATCTTACTTCCTTTCGCCTGAGTCTAACAGAGTATAGTCATGGTGGGTGAGTGTCTGGACCAGCTCGTCCAGCGCCTCGGCTCACCCAGCACATTCGGTGGGCGTTTTGCAACATGCAATGAACCATATCAACAAGGTTGCTGTGAATAAAGATCTCGTGTATTATCTCAGCGTCTATGTTGCGATTTCGGCAGCTGCGTGTGTTATCGGTACATTGCGCTGTCTGGCTCTCGCGCTCGCATTCATTGAGTCCTCACGACAGCTCTTCGACGATCTACTGGCGACAGTTCTGCGTGCGCCATTGCGGTGGCTGGAT
Organism: Aspergillus funiculosus; assembly: GCA_027569145.1. Classification (NCBI taxonomy): domain Eukaryota; kingdom Fungi; phylum Ascomycota; class Eurotiomycetes; order Eurotiales; family Aspergillaceae; genus Aspergillus; species Aspergillus funiculosus. The sequence continues at coordinate 351,424 of JAPDEN010000003.1, forward strand.
ACCGTCCCTCTCGGTCGGATTCTCAACCGCTTTACATCTGATATCTACCTCCTGGATTGGCGATTGGGGTACGATATCGGACATCTCGTGTACAAGGTTCTTGAGCTCGTCGGGATCATTGTCGCTGGTGCCACCGTCTCCCCGATGCTGCTGATTCTGGCCTGTATCCTCCTCATACTATGCCTGCAATTGTCCCGGGACTATCTAACCGGCGTACGTGAGATCAAGCGCCTCGAAAGCACGGCCAAAAGCCCAGTCATGGAGAAGTTTGGCTCTAGTCTTGCGGGACTCGCGACAATTCGTGCCTTTAACAAAGCCGAGACTTATGTCCGGCATATGTACGGCCTAATCGACCGACACGCTCAAACATCATGGTATCTGTGGCTTTTCAACCGCTGGTTGGGCTTCTGGATGGCTCTCGCTGGCGCTGTCTTCTCGACACTCACAGCCGCCCTGGTAGTCTACATGCCAGGCGTCTCTGCGGCGGTGGCCGGTTTCGCCATGAGCTTCGCATTGCAATACAACTACGCTGTTGCCATGGGACTACGCTTCTACGCCAACGTCGAAATCGACATGAACGCAACGGAGAGGGTGCTCGAGTACTCCAACATCGAGACCGAAGCACAGGGCGGATACGTGCCCCCAGCGGCATGGCCGACACGGGGGAAAATTGAAGTCGAGGATCTAGAGGTTGGATATGCACCAGACCTTCCGAGCGTGTTGAACGGCCTCAGCTTCACGCTAGAGAACAACCAGCGCATCGGAGTCGTCGGCCGCACAGGCGCCGGGAAGTCCTCGCTGACGCTGGCGTTGTTCCGGTTTCTGGAGGCTCGTCGCGGACGCATAATCATCGACGGGCTGGACATCTCGCATATGAACCTGCAGGCGCTTCGAGGCAGACTGGCCATCATCCCACAGGATCCCGTCTTGTTCTCCGGCACAGTCAGATCCAACCTCGACCCGTTCAACGAGTTCAGCGATCTGGAGCTGTACAACGTGCTGGAACGGGTCCATCTGCTTTCCTTTGAAGACACGTCAACCCTCGCCTCGCAGTCAACACAGGGGCCGCTGAGCGAGGGCAGCACACTTAGATCGTCATCCTCGTCATCCTCGTCATCTTCATCAACAACAGGCGCACAAATGAAACCCTCGGGATTCTTCTCGTCCTTGTCCTCTCCCATATCCGAGGGCGGGATGAACCTCTCCCAGGGCCAGCGCCAGCTCCTCTGCCTCGCGCGAGCCATCGTCTCGAAGCCCAAGATCATGATCCTGGACGAGGCGACCTCCGCAGTGGACATGGAGACTGACGCCCTCATCCAGCAGTCCATCCGGACGGAGTTTGGGCGGAACGCCTCTTCGCTCTTGGTCATCGCGCACCGACTAAGCACGATTGCGGATTTCGATCGTATCCTTGTGCTGGATGCCGGCAGGGCAGTGGAATTTGGGTCGCCGAAGGAATTGCTTCAGGTTGAGGGGGGGGTGTTTCGCAATCTGGTGGAGAATAGCGGCGAGAGAAGTGTAGTTGAGGAGATGATTTTGGGGAAGACTGTGTAGCTTCATTCTTACTATTATTAAAACCTTGTCTTAGCGTGTTGCTTTCATTCATCAATGTAACAAAGCCAGTTCAGATATTTCTTTCTATAAAGACCCTCTGTAATCGCAACCTCAAATGAAGGTATCCCATCACCCATCCACAACGACAAACATGAACAACCATCTCTATACAACCTCCTTGATAAACACCATCGCAAACAACCTCTTCAAAGGCAACATCGTCGCCATCCTCTGGGGCGAACAAATGTTCCAAGTTTACGGCGACGAAAACACAGCTTTCTGCACTGTACCGTACCCCCGTCTCTCTCCCCTTCCCTCCCTATAATTTAGTTATGAGAATTAATCCATAGTCCAGGAAATCCAATTCATCCTCGAAGACAGCGAATTATACAAAGCCTACGAGTACATCCTCCTCCACAAGTCCTTTACGAAATGCACCCACACATCCACATCCACATCCTCGTCTATCAAAAATGGAATACCCTGTCGCTACACAGACAACTCCAAACCCCATAGACATATTCACACTTCCAACCCCGGAACAGGGCCTGTTATCAGTCTATACAGGAAGTCTGATATCCTCCCTTTATACTTTCCCCTGTTGCGGTTCCCTACTACTGGTGGCGACGGCGGTGGAGACGCATTCCTGGTACATGCATCCGAGGTAGCTGGTAGCAAGGCCATGGCCTTCCATAATGTTATTGTGATACAGCCTGTGCAGCTTATCAAAGTCCTTATTTTGCTGGGGGTTGAATCCCAGAATGAGGGCGAGGTCGGCGTTGTCACGCTGTATACTCTGTGGTTGGCGCGTTTGCGGGCTGCGCTGGAGGAGGCGCGGATTCCGGTTGATACTATGCTTTTGTCTGTCGCGATGAGGGCGTATTGGGAGAATGCTAGGATTCCCGGGTTGGTTCTTGGGGGGTGGAATGTTGAGGTGGAGGGGTATATGCGTGGGATTGGGGGGGTGCGATGTGGTGGTTTTGGCTCTGGGCTCTGGAAGGATGGGTTTATGAGGAGGAGGCTTTGTGAGGAGGGGGTTTGAATGTCTTTTGATATTGGATTCTGCTCTGCTATTCTGGAAGATGGGATGTCCTACTCGAAGGTGAGATACTCTAGAACCGCATAGCTCTGCCAGCTTCAATGAAGTATGCTATAATCAAAAATGAGGAGCATTAAGCGCCATCAAACAAATCAGCCCCGAAATCAACCCAGCACAAGGCAAAGTCAACACCCACCCCCCAAAAATAAACGCTATCTGACGCCAATTGACAGCCCGGAAATCATAGTTCATCAGAGCCACCCCCAGCGCCGCCCCAGTCAAACACTGCGTCGTCGACACAGGCAACGCCAACCTCGAAGCCAAGAGCACCGTAATCGCAGCCCCGAGCTCCGTCGCAAACCCGCGAGTCGGCGACATCTGCGTGATCTTATTCCCCAGCGCACGCATGATATGGTAGCCGTAGATCCAGAACCCGCCACCGAGGAGGAGGCCCGCCAGAACCAGGAACCACACGGGGGTACTGGACTCGGTGTTGACCTCGCCGGAGCGGTAGGTGGCGTAGGAGCCCGCCCAGGGGCCGACGGCGTTGGCGACGTCGTTGGACCCGTGCGCGATGGACATCATGATGGCTGAGATGACCTGGCAGTAGGTCCACATGTGCTCGACGCGGTCGTCGTAGCGGTGGGCGCGTGCGTGGATATCGCGGAGCTGCTGGGAGTCGTGGGTGATCACGTCGCGGGTGACGCCTTGCAGGAGCGCGAATTTGGTGTATCCCCACCATTTGCTGGGGTTGAGCCAGGAGAGATGGCGCACGGGATCGAGGAAGCGCTCTTGGGGTTCGATAATGCGTTTCTTGGGCTGGATTTGGGGGGTGGAGGTGGCGGAGTCTTCGATGTCATGGCCGTTACTATTGTCGTCCTTCGCTTTCTCTTTCTTCTTCTTAATCCCCCCGGCGCGGACCTCGCCAAAGGCGTCTTCGTAGTAGCTTGTCATGGCATACTCGCCTTTACCCGGGTAGTATATAGGACAGTTGTCCTTGTATAGCCAGAGACCGAGAGGCAGGTGGTAGAAGCGGATGCGGGCGTCCTGTCTGACGAGGCGACGGTGGAAGTAAGGGATGAAGAAGACATATCCGATGAAGAGACAGCCGAAGAAGACACCGAGGATAATACCAGCAGCTTTGCCGGCCCCGAATTCTTCCAGCGACGGCGCAGTGGGCGCTTCGACGACAATGAAGAGCGCGAGGATGGCTCCCGTAAAGGCCATGTAGAAAGGAATCAGACGCAACCCCCATTTAAAGGGGTCCTGACGCTCGAGCACGCTGTACTTGAGCGTTCCAAAGACCACAGCTGCGAAGCCACCAGCAATCGCAGGCGCAATTCCCCACGACGCTGCCACTTGGGAGACGCTCCCCTTACTCCAAGCCCAGGAGATATCGGCCTGAGACGCAAATCCCACGCCCACAAGCGCCCCGACGATGGTCTGCGTGGTAGATACAGGCCAGCCCATCAGCGTTGCAAGAGTCAGCCACGTCGCACTGCCAACCTCTGCGCAGCCCATGGCTAGCATGAAGGTGCCTGGTTTGCCGTAGAATCGGTCTGGGGTGATGATGCCGCTCTTGATGGTGTCTGTCACTCGGTCACCCAGAGCAACGGCACCGACGAACTCCGTGATGGCAGCCAGGATGCCTACATGCCACATCTTCAGCGTCCTGGCAGCCACAGACGTGGCGTACGAGTTCGCCACGTCGTTGGCGCCGTTACTGGCGCAGCTGAAGACAAAGGCCATCGAGGTGATGGCCAGAATCCAGTCATACTTTGCCGTGATTTCAGGAATCATGCTGCATAGGCGGCACCAGTACGTAAGAGAGAATTTGCCTTGGAGAACTAAGGACTTGAGAAGTGGGTGGATGTGAGTCGAAGGTCTTCAAGTTTGTGGTAGAGGGGGTGCATTAAGTACCTACTACTGAACCACGTAAATGACCTTCTCACATACCCCGCGAAGATGGGGGCACCAAGAAGCTTCCGTCAGAGTATCGTCCGCCAATATCCATGGCGTATCTCGAGCTTCCACCCGAAAGTGAAGCGTCAAATAGCACGCACTGCGCACCATCCAGGCGCTGGAGGAGCGGAAATTCAAGGTTCAAGCAAGGTTGGCGCCAAGAACCATCTCCTGACAGCAGCAGCCTATCACTGCGAGTCCTGAAGCACGTTCTTGAGCTTGTGGTTACAAATTTTCCGCCAATGTGGTGGTGTTAGCAGTTGGCGCAGGTGTAATTGGAGGAGACGCCGCCAAGATTGGAGCTCGGCGCCAAGACCTCCCAAGGTTCTTTGCTTCTTGGCGTTTCTTCCCGCTCTCCTCGGTTATTCTTGAATACTGTCTGAGTCTTGTAGTCATAGGCCTGCCTACTTTGTATTCAAGGTTATTATAAGAAGAATCCCTTCCATTAGATTATACCTATTACTATACGTATATTATTCTACTCTGCCGTGCTACAACCCGTCTCCCTCGTCGTCATGTCCATGCTATCCCGTTCCATTCGTTTGGAAAGACTGTCTCCTTACGCGCTGTTTTGTTGGAAATCGTCTCCCCAAAGGACTAGGAGGCTCAGGTGTTCCCTCCCTCTCTGCAGCCAGACACAGTGGCGCTGAACTTAGCAGCTGGTGGACAACCGTGATGCCGTCGCGAACCCCATCGGCAATGCGTGAGATGCGTGGGAACACAGTAAGGAGGACTTTCTCGTGGCCTCCTCCGTTTTCCTGCAACCCTTGTAGCTCTTCAGACGTCGGGATATCAGGAAACTCAAAAGGAACCCAGTCATGGTCGCCCCAGAGAAGAGGTTCGAAGTCGGTCTCGTACCTTGTCTTGGCTCTTTGCAGTGGGCTCCAGATATCCGCCGCTTTCTGTACGATTTTCTCCAGTATCTGCTGCATTTCGTTGCGCTTCTCGTCGGGAAGTATGAGGGCAAATGACGAGCTGACTGTCTTCACCACTTCTTTGACTCCCTCTTCTCTTTTCTCGTTCTGGACTTCTGGTTTCACGGACAGGAGCAATGAGCGGCAGAACGACTCCTTTTCGCTGTCTTGTTGTGCGAGGTTTGCTGAAAAGTCTCGAAAATCGCCGTCTGGCGGGAGAATATAGGTAGGTTGGAACAGCCGTGAATCTATCAGCCTGGCCAGGAGAGCTAGTATAATGACCAGGCGCATCCCCTTTGCTGCGTTTGTATTCGAGGGCATAATGGTAACGCTGTGTCGTCCGACTATTTCTTCTGTTTCTTTTCTAAAGTGATTCCAGGCCCGGGAGTTCTGTAGAATCGCATGTTCATATTAGCTGGGTCGATATACAGTTGATATACCCCGGGATGTCTCGACCTACCTGGAGAGTCTGATCTGGCAGATCCTCCTTTATCAATGAGTATATCTCTTTGGTGGCATAGTCCCAGAGGTCGTCAAACCGGTCAATCCTATCGTAGCCATCGTAGTCAGTCTCTGTTTGTTCCAGATGGTTCCAGAAAATAAAATAAAAGCGACGTGCATTGCTCCTTCATCCTCCTCATGATATCCAGCTATCAACCCCCTAAAGCTTTGAAGCTCGTCCTGGCTGCTCTTCAAAGAGCTCTCAAGAGAAGCTGCTTTTGTTGACAGTTGCTTGATCTCGGTACCCTGAGTCGCTGACTTCTTTTTGAGCTCAGAGCCTGCTTTTTTCATCTGATCAACGAGATTATCCTTTTCCTTGAGTTTGTTCTGCAGTTTGGTGATGTCTTCGTTCGCTTTCTCCAGTTTGGCTTTTTCAGCCTTGCACAACTCCCTCAGCTCCTTTATCTGCTCGTTAAGCTCTGTCGTCTTCGAGGCCTTTTCCCGAAGTAACTTCTCTTTCTCCTCAACAGCGGCCTCCAAAGACTTCACCTGCGCTAGAATTGTCTCCTGCTTTGCAATTTCCTTCTGGTTCGCCTTGACCATCTCACTGATCGCAGTATTGTGCGCTTCCTCTTTCTTCGTGGCCTCTTCCCTAGCCTGGGCCAGCTCTTTCTCCCTCTCTCCCAGTTGCACCCGGAGCCCAGCCATTTCATCCAGGATCATCAACGCCCCTTTCAAAGTCGCCGATGAGGAAAACGTTCGCATTTGCTCGAATGTATCCTTGATTACCTGTGTGTGCTCCTTCTGCGAACCCCCGTTTGGGGACGGAGTCACCGAGTCTGCGCCTTTGACCATTTCGCGTGCTTAAATTCTTGGAAATCTGCAGTCTTTACTATTTCCTAGAAAACTCTCATTTCCAGGAGTCTGTCTTACTCACATATTTATACCAATAGGCTACTTCTACAGACCTCATCCATGCCTCTCCTTGTCCCCTGCTCTCGAGAATAAAAGTACTACACCACCACAAAGAGACACCAGCACAGAAAAAAAAAGAAAACAGGAATCCATTGGATATAATATTTCATGGTGTATAGCACAAGGCTGAAGGGCTTATTTGTTGGGCTGCGAATCACCTCAGTTAGAAGGGGGCTTTTCTGGTCGAGATTCGGTCGGGGTTTGCGCTGCCCTTGTTTTCGCTTCGGCTGCATCAATGAGAGTCTTACCCGTGTGCTGCATTGGTATGCATTGGTATGCCTTTGTGTAGACGCATCGATAATGCGCTTCTATTGCATTTGGATATCTCATTGGTTGTATGCGCGGTGATTGCTACGTGTCAGTGATAAGGAGAGCCTTGCGCAGGGATTTCATCACCTGCTGCATGTATGGTTTCTTTTCTTTTCTTTTTCTCATGTCCTAAAGCGAAGAGGGTTAAAGCTGAAATATAGCTTTAAGGTAGGGCACTTGAAAGCCTATTATACAGATGCTTCATGTATGTATATATATACGTATGTATGGATGTACCCCGCACGAACATCCCCAAATCATCGACAAGAATCAATAGATATACAAGCATCATACGGACTCTGAATCTCAAGCATGAACCGCTCAGGATCCTTGAGGAATTTCCGACGATACTTCGGACACCGACCCGAGACCAACACAGAGCCTCGACAAGAGACATCAAGCGCATAGCGGAAGAACTGGGCGTTCCCCTGCACATTTTCTGTTTCGCGGATCATGGCGTCAATACGGCCGGCATAGTTGACGCAGTCAGCGCAGTCTTCCTCCTGGGCTTGGGCCATGACTTTTGGCTTTTTGGAGTATAGCGCGCCTGGGGGTATATTAGCGGGATGGTTCTACTACGTCGGAGGTGGGTGGCATACCGCATCCGAGGATCATGAGTAGTAATGCAGCCAGGCTGAGAGCGATAAAGTACCGTCTCATTGCGAGGGATGGACGAATCCTGTGCGCGTAAGCAGGAATATGAATGTAAATATGAATGTGTTGCGTGGCGGTCGAGCTTCTTGGATGACGCCGCTATACTGCATCTGGTTAGAGGTCACGCCATCTCTTCTCTCCTCAGTGCAGGGTTCAGCTATTATGATGCACTTTCAGAGACAGAGGAGATTCATTTAGAGGTAATGCAATCCGTGGACTTCTGGACTACGCAGTCATACAGATCAAAATACGAAAATGGAAAATCGGGATGGCAGAGAATCTCGTGAACGATGCACTTCTCAACTTCTGTTCCGGGTCTCGACATCGAAGAATGGAACCGTCAAGTCCTTGATGACGGAGTTTCCGAACAGCTAAGAGAAGAGCTTGTCCATTGCTACTAAACAGTGGAGGATCGCTACTGCACTATAAAGCGGAAATGCAGTTCCTGGTGCACTGGGACGCTCTTGCCAAAGCTCAAGGGTCGTGCTGCTGTGATGCTTGAGCTTGCCATAACCCCATTTATCCTCATCAATGCTTTCATAGCATCATATTCCTCATCATCGCATCTCGATATCCTTAAACAGCGAAAAACAAGCGGGTGTGCCTCCAAGTCGATTGCATCCCGTTCGCAACTCAACATTACTTCAGAAGATCATAAGATAGCACGTTTATGGTGTCCGCTTGAGAAGTATCCCTTTTTAAATAGGTGGCTCAAGCTGAACACGAGCCTTGTCACGTTTCGACGTCTTGAAGACTACCATGGCTTCAAGACCCTCAGCCGGATACCGTGGCGTTCGGTATCCTCAGTTCGCTTTCTACGCTGACAATAATGAAGAGTTGCCAAATGACTCCAACCTGCAGGAATATAATACACTCTATCAAACAGCCCACGGGCAGCAAACGTTGCCTCCACAAGGTACACATCATTACCCGTCGCCCGCCTACCCAATGCAACCGATGGAATATCACCCAGCCTTTTCTCGTGCAGAGGTGTATCAGCCACCGCCAGCCCATAGCCTCTACGAGCCAGGGCCTCAGATCCCGGCTTTCACATATGGTCCGTCCACCAACGGACATAACTATGTCAGCGGGATGAGTAGTCAAGACCCCTTGTCAGCCACATCGCACCGAAGCGCGCCGCAGCGACTGTCTGTAACAGAGGCAGGCTCTCCACAGAGGATCCCTCGGGCAACACATTCTCCCCATGCGGATAATCCGGTTGAACCGACACAAAACTCATCGGGACTGCCAAGAACTATCCAGTTCGGGGATCATGCGCCTATATTTGTTGTATCAAGAGTGCCAATGAGCTCTAGGCCTACCTTTCCTGCTGATCCTCCACACCGTCGGCTTCAAGCAGGCCTCTGTCATTTATGTTTACGCCCTTTGCAGGTTCCAGGCAGTACTCCCCCTACAACTCCTGTCGTGAGAGCAAGTGGGACTGGTGGAAGCGAAGAGATCGGCTCTAACGGAACAAATACGACTGGAACAGACAACAGGTTGGATTCCGGACGATTGTCTCCTCGTTCGAGACTGGAGGACCGTCTAGTCTGGTGCAGAAGCTGCGGGACCAACTTCCACAAAAGATGTATTGAATGGGCAGTGGGAGAGTTTCGGCGGAATTCGCGAGTGCCCGAGTGTCCTGTTTGTTTTTTTCATTGGGTTAGTTTTGACTAGGTAGTTGGTGTTGGGTTCTACATATTTATAGTAGGATAGTTAGTGTTAGACTCGCTCCGAGCAATACAATGGTACTTCTTCCACTTGGCTTACTGCCTAGTGCCTATTGCCTAGTCGAACTCCACATGGGCAACACAGCCACTTTCTCGTATACCGATCCATAGTATATATATATATAGTCAACTTGACTCATAAAGAGTCATCCACTACGATATCTATATATCTGAACCACGAGACTCAAACTACCAAACCAAACAACATCATGTCCACCACAGAAGAAACAGAAACAAGCCTACGAAAAGCAGCAAAAACAGCAAAACCCAGAGTAAAAAAAGAACCACCCTACCGCTCCATCCGCGCGCTCTACACCGAAAAAACAATAACAGTCTACCAAGCCTACAACCCAACCATCGCCTCCGCATCTCTAGCCGCACAAACCCTAGCCCCGCCCTTCAAACGCAATCGCATGACATGGATAAAACCCTCCTTCCTCTGGATGGCCCATCGAAGCGGCTGGGCCACGAAACAGGGTCAGGAGCGTATCCTCGCGATCGAGATTACGAGGGAGGGGTTTGAGTGGGCGTTGAGACATTCGGTGCTTAGCCATGCCCCTTCTTCTCCTTCTTCTTTTCCGCCTTCTGTTAGGGGTGCTCAGGCTGGGACTGGGTCTACGGAGGTTAAAGATCAGGTAGAGGATGATGATGGAGAAGTTGCAGAATGGAAAAAAAAATTGCGCGAGATGCCCGTGCGCGTACAGTGGGATCCGGAGAGGGACGTTGGGTTGCGGGCGCTGGGGTATCGGAGTCTTCAGGTTGGATTGTCGGGGGAGGCGGTGGATCGGTATGTGGATGAGTGGATTGTGAGTGTGAGGGATGTGACGGGGGAGATGAAGAGGGTTAAGGAGTTGGTTGATGAGGGGGGGATAGAGGGGAGGATAGAGGGGAGGATAGAAGTGGGGGAGGAGGTTAGGAGGGTTTTGCCTGTTGAGAGGGAGTATCCGTTGACGGGGGAGTTGAGGGGGGTTATTTTTGCTTCTTGATTTTTATATCCATATATATATATAGAAATTGATGAGATATATATGTAGAGAGCAAAAAAAATAGTAGGAGAAAAAAATGACAAGGGTGGGATTCGAACCCACGCCAAATTAATGACGCGGAAACTTGTAAACAAGAAGGGGATCCGAATTGGACACCTTAACCGCGCGCCTTAGACCGCTCGGCCACCTTGCCTTGATGGAATTTGCTCCCGTTTTTGACTCTATCAATGGCATTTGGGTATCCGACTGAAGAGTGAAAAGTTGGGCATCTGGATACGTCCTCCCGAAGTACAGGGAAAGGACGCAAATATTATTAAACAATAATAATAATGTTAATAATAATAATAATAGACTAAATATAGAAAGAAAGAAAGGCAAATCATCACAGGTCTACTCTGTATGCAGAGATCTCATGCATGGCCGTTAATCCTTAAAGCATGCAGCTTCAACTACGACAGACAATTCATGGCTGACTCGTCCTGAGAAAACACTAAGAAATGATTATTGATGCTTGTGAAGCAGCGGGGTCGCTTGGCGCCGTGAGCGTCAACAACGTGAAGACTCCGGATCTCGTATTCGATAATCTTCGCTTTTTCCAGCAGCGCCTTCATCACGGCGGGGCTTCCCACGCATTACCTGTGTTCAATGCTACTCTCCAGGGCCTCTAGATATTCAATCTGTCATTCGCCATCTATTCAGAGCTTCTACCGCGACTCTAGTGCCTACATAGGTACTAGCTGTAGGTACTGATTGCTCGTGCAGCTGGTCCCCAATGGTCGGCGTCCCGCGTGGCACCAGCTGTCGTGAGTGTCTGCAGCGCCGTGTCAAAGTAAGCTTATTCCCTCCTTCGTTCTTTTATCAATGTCTGCGATTAGTATAAACTCCTAACGCTGTTAGTGCGACCGGATCCGTCCAGAATGTCTCCGTTGCCAGGCTCGTCATATGCAGTGCCCCGGGTACCACAGGAACCTGAAGTTTTACAATCGCACAACGGGTGAGAATGAGTTTAAAGATGCAAGGTCTTTCAGACTACTGCAACAGGAGAAGAAGAAGAACAACCACAAAAACACTAGCAGCAGCAATGGCAGTGCGTCACGCTCCGTCCAGTCGGCCGCGCTCGTCTATCGGCCGAACATGGATGACAACCTGGTCCCGAATCTTGCAGCCAAGGCCCTCGACAGCCAGGCAAAGGAGGTGTTCTACTACGTCGTGATAGCCACTTTCCCTCTTACCTTTGCCTCGTTCGCCCCACGACTCGAGCCGAATTGGGTTGATTTTATACGCCATCACCGGTCTGCGCAGTCCGAGCCCATTGAACGGGCAATCCGCTGCCTCAATTCTTGGTACTTGGGTGTGAAAAACAAGGACCAGGAGAAGATCAGCAGCAGCCGGTACATGTACGGAGGCGCCCTGCGCTGCCTCGCGGGCCTGATACATAATCCGCACACGAGAACGTCGGACATCACGGTCGCCACCGCGATCATGCTGGCTGTGTTCGAGATGCTGGATGGGATCAGCGCCAACTCGTGGCTTGTGCATTCGCGCGGGATCGCACAGCTGATTCAACTGCGCGGCGCCCGAGCCCATAGCAGCGGCTTTGCGCGCACGATGTTCATCACCATCCGGTCGTTTTTCCTAGCCGACGCCTTTGTACGGCAGGAGGCCAGCTTCCTGGAGGAGCCCGAGTGGAGGAACGCTAACCAGGAGGCCATTGCGCGTGAAGAGCAGAACGGCAAGGGTAGTTGGATCGCTAGGATTACAGAGCAGGTCTTCAACGAGATTTGTCTTGGGCCCGGGCTTCTCGCGCAGACTACCGCGCTCATATCTGGGGGCTCTTCCCTGGACGGAGTATCGCGGGATGGGCTTATCTGGCGCATCCAGCGCAGCCGTGGCATTCTGCGCCAACACCAGCGACAACTTGCATCGGTCTCGGGGATGGAGGTGAAGCTCCAGGAGAAGGAGAAACTGGACCACGTCAACGGGGCCATCCCGCCCGACCTTGTCCGTTCCGTCGCGAAATCGTCTCTTCAAAGCATATCTTCCAGTCTTGCACTGCTCGACCAGCTCTTGGTTCTGCTGGAAGCGGATAAGAAACGGGCGCTCGCTGGTCCGCAGCGTCTTATTGCTGAAAATGCCTGGGGCGCAGGTCAGGTTTCTCTGCTAGAAACCAAACCCACCATCGCAGGATCTTTTACTGATGATAATCGACCGATGGACTGGCTGGATCAGATGGCGATGTCAATGGGGACTCTGGCGATCACGAATAACGTCTGAGCGCGGGGTGTTGATCGACAGTGACAGCCCCTTTTATAGAAAATCTCGTTCGTGGGGTTTCTAGCATTTACCCTCCTGTCTTCTTGCACAGTACGAATCTTGTGGTCGAGGACTAGTTGCAGAGACCTGGCGAGGACCACCCGGGGTTCCTGCGACGAGATCAGTAGTAGACTCGCAGTCCGCACGTCGTATGCCCGCAAGGATGCATTCTATCTATGTTAATTCAGCCAGCTCTTGTTATGATTACTGGGATGAAGAGTGGCTCCTCGAAGACGACGCAAACGAGGGCAGAATTAAGTCTCTTCTTAGTCCTGCCGAGTCCAGCGCCACCTCAGCGTCCACGAAGACGCACTCGTAAGTCCACATTCGCCCCTTTATTTTGTCTGTTCTTTTTTTCTATCTTATTTTTCTAAAATTTCTATATTTTTTTTTTTTTTTTTTTTTTTTTTTTGAAAGAGAAAAAGTTACCTTTATCCATATGTGGACACTCATAACTGTCTTCGAGCACCAGACATTCCAACGCCCGCCGCGGGCTTCCAGATCCGGCCATCACCAACACTTTGGACTGAAGAAAAGATAATAATAATAGCCAATTACCGAAAAATGGATGCCTACGGAGTACACCTTGCCATATCCGTCGCCCGGCTCATTGCTTGCTCATTGCTTGCGTGGCTACACATCAGCCAACACCTGCTGATTGGGCTTATAGACCATGCTAAGCCTTGGGTTCGCTGCATTAGTCGAAGCTTGGCAGATATACAGGCCAACCAGCTGTGCCAATTGCTCTGGAGATAAGTTATAACCACTTGGTCCTGGTCCGGCCGCGTCAGTAGTGGTGGCAGAAGTCCCGAAGCAGCCAGGCTACAAGCAGGTAGTGGTCGTCGGTCATGTCGCGATCACAAGATCTGTCGCTGCTGCGATGAGGATTTATATGCTTTATATGCTTTATATGCATCTGGTGGTCTCCATGCCGCTGCAACGTCTGTTTGCTTTGTTTATTCTCGCCTCCAGCCAAAATGCCGCGTTCCTTTGCTTCCTCCCGGTCGAGTGAGAGCGACAAGAAGAACCAGAAGTCGCCCTCTGTCAAATCTGACCAAGCCAGTGGTAGGTGTGCATCTTTACAGTACTAAGCGACGAGGGCCCTAGAGCTTGCACTAACCTTGAGCAGTGGCGAGTGATGCTACTGGCTTCTCCCTCAGCTCCGTGCAGCATGTCGACCGCACAGGCAAAGTAATCGGTGTGTTAGCCTCTCCCGACTTCTCTTATCATCATCTAGCTAGTACTGACCTAAGTAGATGACCCAGACCGGTCGAATCCAACTCGACCGCGATTAGAGCGCCCGCTGGACACGATTCGGGGGTTTGAGGCGGCCATCCAGGCACGGCGGGGACAGAATATTGTTTGATTAATATCGTTAATTCTATTACTATTGTATTTTTTTTTGGCTCTTTTAGCTGCTGTCCAGCTCCACTGTCTACTTATAAATGGATCATTGCATGTCTACAAATAGAGTCTTTGGATATCTCGATCCACTCCTTTAGCTTCGCTTGACGGTATGGAGTATAGGGACGCGTCAGCGGCGTCTTTATATATATACTCTCTCGTCCTCTAGGATTCTAGCCATCTTTCACCGAATTCTAGTCAGTCGTTTTACAGTATGAAGCTTGCTCTCCTTGCAGCCACAGCGTCGGCCCTTTTGGGCACTGCTTTGGCCGTTGATCCCATCATCATCAAGGTATGCATTCTGGATTTTTTTTTTTCAGACTTGGGGTAAATAATAATCATCTGTTAGGGCTCGAAATTCTTCTATTCCAGCAACAATACCCAATTGTACGTCTTGTCGTCTGTCTTTTCTACTTGTAGCTAACGAGACCAGCTACATTCGCGGTGTCGCCTATCAACGTACGACTCTATTATTCTTTTATTATGATTGACCTTGATGCTAACAGATATATAGAGGACTACTCCAGCAACGGCACTACCGATGGCTCAACCAGCTATGTTGATCCCCTCGCTGATGAGACAACCTGCGCGCGCGACATCCCCATCCTGCAGGACCTCAACACCAACACAATCCGTGTGTACGCTGTCGATCCCACGTTGAACCACGACAAGTGCATGTCGCTCCTTGCAGACGCAGGCATCTATGTCATCGCCGATTTGTCGGATCCCACCCAGTCAATCGACCGCGACACCCCCCGCTGGGAAACGTCGCTCTACACTCGGTACGCAAATGTCATCGATGCCCTCGCCGGCTACAACAACACACTCGGTTTCTTCGCCGGAAACGAAGTCTCCAACGATGTCGCCACGACGGACGCCAGCGCCTTTGTCAAGGCCGCCGTCCGCGACATGAAGGCCTACATCAAGGCAAAGAACTACCGCTCGCTGGGAGTCGGATACGCGACCAACGACGACTCCACCATCCGGGTTAACATGGCCGATTACTTCAACTGCGGCACCGAGGAGACCGGCATTGACTTTTGGGGCTACAACATCTACTCCTGGTGCGGAGACTCGAGCTTCAAGGCTTCTGGATACCAGGACCGCACGGAGGAGTTCAGCAACTACTCTGTGCCTGTCTTCTTTGCGGAATACGGATGTAACGAGGTGCAGCCGCGTACTTTCACAGAGGTGCAGGCTCTATACGGAGACCAGATGAACGATGTCTGGTCTGGTGGAATCGTCTACATGTATTTCCAAGAGACCAACAACTACGGTACCTCCCTCCATCTTCATAATAAAATACTGATCATGATCATGGTAATGAATAATAACGCTATACAGGCCTCGTATCCGTAATCGACAGCACCAGCGTCTCCAAAATGACCGACTACACCTACTACTCCAGCGAAATCAACAACGTCTCCCCAACAGGCACAAACAAAGCCTCATACACCCCCACAAACACCGCCCTGCAGACCTGCCCCCCGCTAAACAGCGCCTGGCTCGCAACCTCCTCCCCGCTCCCCCCAACCCCAAACTCAGAGCTATGCACCTGCATGTCCAACGCCGCAGCCTGCGTCGTCGACCCCTCCGTCGCCAGCAAGGACTACTCAACCCTCTTCTCCCTCGTCTGCGGCCTCACAAGCTGCACCGGCGTAACCGCAAACGGAACAACAGGCTCCTACGGCGCCTACGGCATGTGCACGCCCCAGCAGCAGCTCAACTTCGTGCTGAACAAGTACTATTCCGAGCAGGGCTCCGCGGCCTCGGCTTGCTCCTTTGGTGGCTCGGCGACTGTGGCGGCGACTACGGCTGCTGCGACGGGGACTTGCTCGGCGCTTATGGAGGAGGCGGGCACGGCGGGCACGGGGACTGTTACGGCTACAGGGGTGGTTTCGGGGGGGACCTCTGCTGCGACGGCTACGGCTTCGGCTTCGAAGTCGGGTGCTGGACGGGGGATTGCGCGTGGATTCTTGTTTGAGGTGTTGGGGTTTTGGTTTAGCTCGTATTAGTTAGGCAGGATACGTTCTTGCGATAGAGGGGTTTCCTGCTGCTGGTGCTGCTGGTGCTGGTGCTGCTGCTGTGTATATAGTAACAATCTCGCTCGATAGGATGACGCTCCCAATCCTCTCGTTTGTCCGTGGACTACCACCATGAATCCATATATGCGTACTACTTACAGTTCCAAAGTCATACCTACAGTATCACAATGCACATAAGAGGAACGTACCGAAATCCACTAGGTCGAAGTACAGCCAAATCAATTCACCACAACCCCCTCTTCCAACTCCCCCCAAACCGATGATTCACACAGGCATTCGCCCCCCCATAGCCCTCTGCACCACTGTGTCGTTGTCCATTCCCCCAAACACTCACAGGCAACACGCAAAGCCCACCTAACGCCTTGCCCGCCGCCGCCTCCCGTGCATCCACACAGACCGGCTCGCGGATCCGATGGAACGGCGCCCACGTCACTCGTCTGGTTACTACTGGGCCCTCTGAGGCGTCGGAGATGAGATCGCCTATACCCTCGTCTGAGCGCACAGAGGACACGATCAGCGGATGGGAGGGCGGGAGGGTCTGTGAGAGGAGGTCGAGGATGGAGTCTGTGAAGACGCCTGGGCCTGTAACCTCTAGGATGGTCTTTTCTGTGTATCGTGGGCTGAGGAGGGGTATTCTATATCTACTACTGCCGCTTCGACTGCTGCTGCTGCCGCCGCCGCCGCTATGCTGCTTTGTATGAGCGAGAACGCGAACGATGACCTGGCGCAGGAGCGGGCTGAAACGCTGCGGCGCGTACATGGTGTACTGGATGAATCCATAGCGTCTGATCCAGCGCCAGTCGCGCATTAATTTCTGGGAGGCGTGCGGCTCGTCGATTTCTATTCCGACCATGAGCGAGATGTTGGCGTTGCCGGAGCGGAGGCTCGAGAGGATAGGAACTAGCGTGGGACATGACCTGATTGGTTTCGCGGGGAAGAGGTCCATGTCTGCGTAGTAGCCGCCGAAGTACCAGAGGAGGAGGTATCGGAGCAGGTCTGAGCGGAGGACGTCGTATGGGTAGGAGTTGTAGAGGGTCTGGAGGTGGGGGATTGTTGCGAAGAGAGTGGTTATGTAGTCGTTTGCTTTTGCGTCTGTTACGAACTGGGTTTTTTGTCTAGTGTTAACAGGCGAATATGATTTCGCTTTGAAAGGAATGGATTTCGCACTGTATACTGCCAGTCTTTGTTGCGCTGCTCGAACATCAGCGAGTCGGATCCTCGTCCCTCTGTCTCTGTCTCTGTCTCTGTCTCTGTCTCTGGGTGCTTTCCCACCCTGATCTGCCAGATCCTGTCCTCCGCGACAATGTCGCCTCCATTCTGCGCGAGAACGGCCTGCTCGATCTGCTCCAGGGCCTCGAGGACGCTCCTCTCGTATTCATAGTCGGGTGTTTTCCGATACGGCGAGCGGTGCAAGAAGCGTGGGATGTCCTCGACATTATACTCTGGCAGCCAACGACCCGCGTGGCTATTTTCCGGTAAACGATGGACGACAATATATACCAAGAGAACTAGAAGCAGAACCGACAACCGACGAGGAGTCAGGCTCAGGAAGCACAGGGTTCGTTTTCGCGGCAAGACCATCTTCACGGCATCACCATCATGTTCGACAAGGAGGATTCGACATGACAGCAGCGCGACAAGTAGACGACAGCAGGAGTGTGCGCATTTTGGAGAGCCCCGAGTGAGACATTAATCTTGTCGACCAGCTCTGATTTGGTTTGTGTTGATTTGGCCGTGGGGGCGATGGATTTTGGACCCTGAGGAGCTGTGAGAAATTAGTCGAACCGTGATCGCCGATCCTGCACTGAGCTCCGTACACTGAGTGGATTGAACGATTATAATAGCGTAATAGTATTCGAATAGTATCCAGTCTGTTGTTTGTGTATTGGAAGAGTGCGTATTAAGGTGCTAGTAGTAGTAGTAGAAGAGAAAGGAACTAAACTCCACAACCTTCGAACCCCTCACTTTCAACAACCACCACAAAATATTCAAATAATCCATCAAATGGCCACCGCAAAATTCAAGCTCATCTTCCACGTCCCCCCCGCCGCTCTAGAAGCCTGTAAAGCCGCCATTTTCGCAGCCGGAGCCGGTCGCTACCCTGGTCCTGGAAATTACACCGAGTGCTGCTGGGTCACCTCTGGAACTGGCCAGTTTCGCCCCGGAGACGCTGCAAACCCACACATTGGCACAGTCGGGGCATTGGAGAAGCTGGAAGAAATGCGCGTTGAGACGCTGTGTGTGGGAGAAGAGACTACGAGGAAGGCTGTCGAGGCGTTGAAAAGGCGAGTGACTGTTTTCCCTGCGACGGGGAGTGAAGGCGCTGGCTGATCTGACGGAATCCAGAGCTCATCCGTATGAGGAGGTTTCGTATGGTGTTATTCGGCTGGAGGACTTTTGATCCAGCTTTATCTGCACCAGCTCTATATCTGCGAGGTTGGTTACAGAATAGAGCTAATCGAATGTCGTTTATTCTGAACTTCTCTTAAGGGATACGGCCTTTCAATCATACATCTAGATATTCAGTAGCTCGTAAACAAGGTCGATCCAGATGTGCATACATAGTACTAGTATTGCACTATCTATTCAACCTATTAAAGATTCACTAGTACCCATCTCGAGACGTGCCTCCCTGGAGCTCCCCGCTGGCTACACCCAGCTCGCGCAGCATCCCTCCACCTATCACTCCAACGTCGGTGGTAACGGAAACCATGTCAAAGCCTTGTTGCGCGCGCTTCTGTGCGTCAACACCATCGGTGCCTGAAATCTGTTAGAATAGTGCATGCAGGAGGATAAGAACATACAGAAAATAGCAGCCTTCTTGCCGGCCGACTTGGCCGCCTTCAAGATACGCTGGATAGCGGCTTCGTGCTCCTCGCCACCGCGCTGGACACCCAGCTGCTTAGAAAGGTCAAAGGGTCCTATCATGTATTAGCAGCAAAAACCCCTTGACAAGGCTTCACTTGATTCTCCCTCACAGAGCACAGAAGAAAACCCACCGATAAGCACAGCATCCAACCCGTCCACCCTGGCGATCTTCTCAACATTCTCAACGCCAGACCTAGACTCAATCTGCACAATCACCAGGGTACTCTTGTCGGCGTTATTGTCGTACTCGGCGGCAGGCATCTCAGGGAACGAGTGCAGGGCAAACATGGGGCCGTAGCCCCTTGTTCCCTGGGGAGGATACTTGCAATACCTGACTATCTTGGCGGCATCCTCCTAAGGCATCACTGAATTAGCGACAGGCCTACCTTAATTCATCAAGTGAGTACATACGTACCTCTGTATGACACATGGGCGTTACGATTCCGTGTGCGCCTGCGTCGAGGGCACGCTTGATAAGCCATTCCTCGGCCCAGGGCACGCGAATAAGCGGGCTAGCGCCTTCGGAGCCGATGGCGTTTGTGAGCTGGGAGGTTAGCATTCTCTTCTCTTCTTCTTCTCTTTTCTGAATTAGAGTAGAAGGCATACCTCGTAATAATCCCTATCTGTAATCAGCCCGTGTTCTGCATCGACTAGAACCCAGGAGAATCGGTTTGGGTGTTGAGCGCCTGAGCGAAGGATTGTTTTGGCGACGGCGGCGCTGGGGAGTCTAGGGTTATGTTAGGAGACTTGCCGGGGTTATTGGATTTATTGTCCTTGTTGTTTAACTAGACGTACGTGAGCCAGAATCCAAAGGCCGTCGAGGGCTTTTGTAGGGCGGAGTGGATAGCTGTGTTGAGGGACATGTTGATGGAATTAGAGATTACCAGTAAAAGAAGAAAGAAGAAAGAAGAAAGAAGAAAGAAGAAGAAGAAGAAGAAGAAGAAGAAAAAACAAGAAGAGATAGAGATAGAGAGAGAGAGAGAGAGAGAGAGAGAGAGAGTGAGTTCCCCGCAATTGCGATGAGGGGATTCGGCTTTCGGACCTTCTCCGACCAGCCCTCGGGTAAAAGGACGCCGAACGCAAGGAAAACTGATATTTAGTATATAGTATATAGTATATAGTATGTAGTATGTAGTATGTAGTATGTAGTATGTAGTATGTAGTATGTAGTATGTAGTATGTAGTATGTAGTATGTAGTATGTAGTATGTAGTATGTAGTATGTAGTATGTAGTGTATATGAAGCCGTGGTGTAGGTTATTGAGTACTGATATCTACGAGTCTGGCAAGTTCCGTGTCAACATGGAAGTCGACGGAATCTACAACTGGATTTGAACATAATAGGTAGTTCTAAGTATAGTAATCTCATGCTGAATGTTCGTGCTTGTCTCTGGAGAGATATATTTCTCATGTTGCCTCATCCAGTGTCCTGAGCCTCAGTTAATGCCCCCCTGAAGTGGTCTGGACCCTGGATTTAATGATTTCTCCCCACAAACTGAGGCTCGCGTGTTCATTGGCCATCGTCGTGTCTGCCAGGAAATGCCCCTTTTTATTCTAGAAGAGTATTTATCTCTCTCTCTGAAGCAAAGAAATATTTCTCTTTTTCTATATCTTCAGTATCGCTTTTATTATCTCCAGTATTGCTTGCTGTTATAAATGATGCTCCAACTCGCGCTTCTCCCCGCCCTGGCCTGTCTCGCGTACGCCGAGAGCACCGTGACGTCTATGTACATCTATGGAGCGGACATGCAGCCTCTGGCGGCGTCTATCGTCGGCAACGTAAGTTCTAATTACTCTCACGTTACATATCTCCAGTATAGACTGTACTGACCACAAACAGGACGCAACCGCAACAACATACAGCATCAACTGCCCCCCAGGCACCGACAGCAGCGACTGTGGCATGGGTCCCGGCATGACTGTGATTGCGGGGCCAGGCCATACTTCGACGTATGTGATGGAGGAGGGAAGTGCATTGTAAGTTAAGAAAGAAAAGTTAATTTTCAAGAGTGGCGGACTGACAATCAATCAATCTTGAAAGTTATATGACCGCCACCTGCTCCGTCGGCAAGAGCGCAGTTTGTACAGACACCATGGGCGGACCCGAAGCGAATTTCCCCGGTTCACACACGACAACCGACAGCGTGGCTCTTATTCCGGTGACAGTCACTGGAGGTTCTACTACTTCTAGTGGTTCCAGCACTTCTGGGTCTGGGAGCGGTGCCACGGTAGCTGAGACTTCCGCCACTTCTACTCCTACGACTCCTACGACTCCTGGCACTGTTTCTGGTACGGCTGCTTCGACTGGCGGCGTTTCCCAGATTACTGGAGGTCTGGGTGGCGCTTCTGTGGTGTTGATGTTTATTACTCGTCTACTAGTATTATAGTACCATTATTTTTGCTGTTATTTGCTGTGATTCTATATTTCCACTTCTCCAACTTGTTATCGCCCGACGGCCGAAGCCCCACGAGATACGAGGCCGATAATCAGTCGTTCGTTCTAAATGTTTAGTTATATATTAGTTATTACGCTTCTTCTTCTTCTTCTACCCCGCTAGAAATACATTCTTCTCCAAACTCACTGACCCGCGCATCTCCTGCAATGACAATCCCAGCCGCCTCTCCCTTTGATTGCGTCGTGCTCAATGGCACTGTCGTCACCGCGGCGGACGTTGGCCGCTATGATATCGGCATCAAGGACGGCAAGATCGCCATTTTGGCGCCTGCGATGTCGCTCGCAAACGCCGCTTCGGCCAGGGTAATTGACGCTCAGGGCGCATTTGTAACGCCTGGAGGAGTCGACGGACACGTCCATCTTGCAGAGCCGCAGTTGTTTGGCAAGGGAAAGTCTTCTGATGACTTTACTTCTGGTATGTCTATCTTGACCATGATGGGAATGATTATTCCCTCATTATGGGGAAACAACTAAATGGAAGAAAAGGCACCCGATCTGCCATTGCCGGCGGCACAACCACAATCATCGCGTTCGCGCCCCAAGACAAATCCTCCCCTTCACTCCTCAAAGCCCTCGACGAAGCCAGCGAAAAGGCCCACAACTCCACCTACTGCGACTACTCCTTTCATCTGATCATGGCCAACCCCACGCGCCAGGCCCTGGATGAATTCTCCATCCTGCGCGAGCGCGGCATCTCCTCGGTAAAGGTGTACATGACCTACGAGTCCCTGCAGCTGCGCGACAGCGAGATCCTCGACGTGCTCCTGCAATCGCGCATCGACGGCGTGACAACCATGATCCACGCCGAAAACGGCGACATGCTCACCTGGATGACCGAGCAGCTGGAAAAGCGCAACCTCATCGAACCAAAGTACCACGCCACCTCGCGGCCCCAGATCCTCGAGACCGAGGCCACAGGCCGCGCCATCGCCCTCGGCCAACTCATCGAAACCCCGATCCTGATCGTCCACGTTTCCTCCCCGCTAGCCACGGCCGTCATCCGCAATGCGCAGACTGCGGGCCTGCCGGTCTACGCAGAGACCTGTCCGCAGTACCTCTTCCTCACGCGCGAGGACCTCGCAAAGCCCGGCTTCGAGGGCGCAAAGTGCGTTTGCTCGCCGCCGCCCAGGGACGGCGTCGCCGATCTCGAGGGCATCTGGCGCGGCCTGGAGAATGGCACGTTTACGATTCTCTCGTCGGACCACTGCCCCTTTGAATACGACAACGCGCTCACGGGCAAGAAGACCGCCATCAGCGAGGACGCCCCGCTAGGCCACTTCAAGTACATCCCCAACGGATGTCCCGGCGTGGAGACGCGCCTGTCCCTGGTGATGAGCGCGGGCCGGCTCACCCCGCAGAAATTCGTCGAGGTCACCAGCACCAACCCGGCCAAGCTCTACGGGCTTTACCCGCAGAAGGGGGCGCTCATCCCCGGTGTTTCGGACGCGGATCTGGTCATCTGGTACCCGGGCGCTGGACTGGAGCCGTTTGCGCTGACGAACAATATGCTGCATCATAATGTTGACTATACGCCGTTTGAGGGGAAGCTTCTTTCGCAGTGGCCGCGGTATACGCTGCTCCGGGGGGAGGTCATCTGGGACCGTGAGAATGGGGGGGTTATTGGGGAGAAGGGATGTGGTGAGTTTGTTAAGCGGGGGCGCAGTGAATTCTGCAAGAAGGATCAGCCTGCATGGGATCCGGCCATGTTTTGATTATAACAATATAAAACAAATATAAATATAGATAGATATATGTATATAGTTATGAATGATGTTCACAAATATTTGACCAGTATAAACCACTTATCTACTAGTACTCTTATCTAGTACATCAATCATCCATCACACGTCTCAACCCACTGTAGTAGATATAGGTAGATTCATAACTCCATACCTAGGTAGAGATCGTCACTCTGTTACAGCACCAATCGACTCCCAACATCCTACAGCTAGTGTAGTGATGTAGTAGAATAAACAGGCTTCAGCTCCACACGACTGCAGCTACTCGGCACGACAGCCTCGTACCAGCGATTCAACCAGAACAGCTGGGGGGCGTTGTGATACCATTCGCAGACTAATAGTTTAGTATCATATTCATACTTCTATACCCTACTCTACTCTCTACTACTAGAGTAGAGAGTAGAGTAGAATAGGTAGGTAGGTAGGTAGGTAGGTAGGTAGGTAGGGAACTCACCCAACCACCCCCCAAACCCCTCCTCATACGACCAAACCAACCCGGTCCCATTGAGTTGGAATCCGGCCGTACCGCCGCCGACATTAATCTGGACGGATTCCCATGCTTCACGTAATACATAGAATAATAAGCTTCTTACCTGCATAAATATAGGGGGGGGAGGGAGAGACGTACATGCATAATTGGTATCACTACCAATAATCATCCCCCATGGATACTCGGTCCCTAGGTCAAACAGCGTCTCGGACCCATTCAGGTAAGCCTTTGGAGCGCTCGACCCGTTCTTCGAGAGGACGGCGTCGTTGAACCCGGCGCCGGTGTGGTAGGCGTAGAGCCAGAGGTCGTTGTGCGCTGGGTTGGCGGCTCCTTGGGTTCTCAGACGGAATTCTTTGGGGTTGGGCGTGCAGGAGGCGGGGGTGGATGCCATACAGGCGAGGAGGAGGGTGAGGGTAGAGAGCTTCATGTTATCTTTCTATTTCTTATTGTATGTAGTTTGTTCCTGTAGAGGGGGGAGGAGGAAGCTTAAATATCTACTCTACTCTACTCTACTACTCTACTACTCTACTCTACTCTACTCTACTCTACTACTACTACCTACTACTCTACTCTATGACTGTATCGATGTCTCACTTCTGCGTGTCTAATGCATGAGGATAGCATTTCTCTCGTCATGTCTCAGAACCCCGCGTATAAAAATAACCAGGCAACCAGCCATTACGCTGATCATCGGTTACTCACTGAGTATTGCGATCGATGTGTTGAATCCTTTATTATCTGCCTTAGGTACCTAGGTATGGAAGAATTGCATAATTATGCACAGGTTATGAACAGCCTTACATTTGGCAGACGCGTACGCTGCTTACGAGGTACCGACTAGTACAAGAACGTAATTTTCAACAGTCGTTGTTGTATATTCGATTGACATTGTAAATTACGCCAGCTCAACGCCACTAATAAACCTGCGAAACTGCAGCAGCCTCATTGTAGCAACGCACGAACCAAATTAAGAGCTGACATGCCCCAGTCTACTTCAGCATCAAGCAAGCCCAAGCGGGTCATCACCGAGGCCCGCAAGCTGCAGAATAGAGAAGCCCAACGAGCCTATCGTGAGTGACCCTGATAATTGATGCTACAGTACGCTGATAAAGCAGGTCAACGGAAAAAGGAGCGACTTCAGCAGCTCCGACAGACGACAGGACTCCACAAGGAGCAGTCAGGGGCAGCGAAAGCGACGCAAACGACCAGCAGGTATCAACCGCTTCTTCCGTATCCACCACCAGAGGGGGAAGAGGAACGGGAAGGGGAAAATGGCCAGGCTGGACCTTCACGGCCGATTGAGCCTCCTGCGATAAACGAGGAGGTACATCTATCGGACGATGTTCCCCTGGAAGGGAAATGTACAGACCTCTCCTCCATCGTGGACGATCCAGCATTACAATTAGACATTGAGTCGACATTTCTACACGACCTCGTGCTTCCAGACCCCTACGCCAATCGTCTCCAAACAGTACAAACCTCCCTTCTAACAGCTTGCATCTACAACGCCCAGTCCCTCGGATTCAACACCGACAACCTCTGCGCCTACAACAGTTCCTCCGCCTGTTCCCCCTTCTACCGCAAGGTCTCAGCCTCAGACGACCCCAGCGCCCTACTCGCCGCCGTCTCGAACCCCTCCATCCCCGTGCATCTCCAGCCAACCCTCCCCCAGATCCTCTTCCCCCACCACCCCTTTTTCGATCTCCTGCCCCTCCCCACGCTCAGAGCGCGCGCGATCATGCTCGCAGCCACAGCGCCCAGCGTGGTCAACCCGGTCGACCTGAAGATGGACATTGTCCGCGGCGGACTGGTTTGCTGGGGGGTGAGAGAGCAGACGGATCTTGCCAGTGGACATCCCTGGGATCTGCGGAGCTGGGAGGCCGCGCCGTGGTTTTTGCAAAAGTGGCGGTTGATTGTGGATGGGGATCTTTCACGACAGAGTGCCGTGGTGGGGTTAGAGAGATCCAAGCCTTGGCACATCCAGGACAGACTTGGCCATGAGCCAAGATGAGGACCTTGGATGATTGCTTCTCTTATATATAGCGGAACACTTTTTAAGAACCTTGGTGACGCCAAGTCCGCCTCACATTAATTAAAGTATAAATAGCTCGCCCGGACATTCCACAATTACAATCACAATCACAATCACAATCACATAGACGAAACGAGAAAGAAAGGGGGAAAAAAAAAAAAAATGAAACTCGGAATCATCACCCTCGCAGCCCTGGCTACCTCCATCCTCGCCCAGGAAGACCCAGGCCCATCCCCCACTGCCTCTGTTGGCTGCGAGCCTCATGGCGATCACTGGTTCGTTACCTTCTACTACAGTACCTCCCGACAATACTCCACAATACTAAATAAAGTCTAGGCATTGTGACGCCCCAGCTTCAACGAGCGCTATCCCTACTTCAACGGGTACCCACTCCGCCGACGACGACAACGAAGAAACCACTCCAAGCGTACCGAGTCCGACTGAGTCGGTGGGTTGCCATGCACACGGGGATCATTGGCATTGTGATGGTCTGGCGTCGACGACAACAGAGAGTTTGAGTTCGAGTTCGAGTTCCACTTCGGGTTCGACTTCGACTTCGACTTCGACTTCGACTTCGACTTCGACTTCGACTTCGACTTCGACATCGAGTTCTGTTTTGGCTACGGGGGATGTGAGTGCTGCTGGTGTGGTTCGAGTGGGGATTTCTGGGGTTGCGATGGTGGGGATGGTGTGTATTGTTGGTGCTTGTACTTAATAGTATAGTATAGTGTGAGTAGTGTGAGTAGAGTGCGGGGAATAATTACTAGATTGATCAAAAAGGAAACTCCGCACAAATTCCCGTTTGTCCCCCGGGGAATCTTTCCCCAACCAGCAGACCGTGCGGGGTTCCCCTGGATGCAATATCGGGATACTATTCCCGTCTCTATAGCGAAACAGCTATTTAAACAGACACAATCCAGAAGATCCAGCATGACAGCAACAGTCTCTTTCTATCTCATCTTTCTATCTCCTCTTTCTATTCACCCACAGACAGCCAAGTTCAACTTAGTCAAGCAAAATGCCCCCCAAGAAGCTCAAGGTCGGTGCTGCAGGTCTGGGTCGCATGGGAAAGCGACATGCCCTCAACTTCCTCAACCGCGCCCCCCGCGCTGAGCTCGTCGCCGCGTTCTCCCCAGACCCCGAGGAGATCCAATGGGCCAAACTGCATCTCGAACCCCACGGCGTCACCCTGTACACCGACTACGACCAGATGATCCAGCACCCGGGACTGCAGGCCGTCGTCATTGGAACAGCGACTTCGGTGCACGCCGAGGAGGCCATCAAAGCCATGGAGAAGGACCTGCACGTTCTCTGCGAGAAGCCTCTCTCCATTAAAATCGAAATTGTGCCCTCCCCCCTTCTCTTTATATATATATATATATATATATCCCCCTATTACATCCCATCCTAGTAGAAAACCTAGTAGAAACAAAGCTAACTATATACTGCAGTGCCAGGAAGTCATCTCCGCCGCAAAACAACGCCCCCATCTCAAAGTAATGTGCGGCTTCTCACGCCGCTTCGACGAATCCTACCGAAACGCCCACAAAAAGATCGAAAGCGGGCTCATCGGCCGCCCCTCCATCCTGCGCAGCCAAACCTGCGACAAACACGATCCCTCAGGCTTCTTCGTCGAATACGCCAGCTGGTCCGGCGGAGTCTTCGTCGACATGGCCGTCCACGACATCGACCTTACCCTGTGGTTCTTCGGCGACGACGTCGTCCCCAAGTCCATCTCCGCGCACGGCATCACAGCCGTGCAGCCCGATCTCAAGAAATACAACGACTACGACAACGCGGTGGGCATCGTCGAGTTCCATAACGGGAAGATCGCGTATTACTATTGTTCGCGGATGATGGCGCATGGCCAGGAGGATGTGACCGAGATCATTGGGACGGAGGGCAAGCTGGCTGTCAATCTGAATCCGCAGAGTGATCTGGTGAATTATTATCATGCGGGGGGCATTACGCGCGAGGTGCCGCCGCACTACTGGGGGAGGTTTGAGCAGGCCTTTGTCAGGGAGACGAATGAGTTTGTGGATGCTTGTTTGGATAATACGGCGTTGCCGCTGAAGTTGAGTAATGCTGTCAAGGCTGTGCAGATCGGGGCTTGGTTGCAGGAGGCCTTGGTTACTGGGAAGCAGTTGAGGTTTGATGAGATTGGACGACGGGTTGAGAGTGCGAAGATTTAAACTCTTCTTTACCCACTTGGTACTTGGTAGACATAGAATACTATATAAGTTTTACCTTGAAGTATATTAAGAAGGGTATAATAGAGTAGGTACGTAGTATTAGATACGCCACGCCCCCTTCAGTTTCTCCCGAGAATCCCCTACCGGCCAGCCATGGTCATACTCCAACTCATCCAACACCCCCAGCAACGCCCGCTGCTCCAATCCATCCTCGAAATGCTCTCCGCAGACCACAATCCCAAGCAAGGCCGTCGTCAAGGCCGGCGGGTTCTTGCGGTTGTTCACGGCAATCCCACACAGCCGGAGCACGCTCGCCTTCAGCTCCTGGCCTAGGACGCGCATACTAGCCACATGTCCAAATCCCAGCTGAGGCCGTGTTGGGTCGTACACCGCGAGCAGTATCCTGGCTAGTTCGAGATGTTGCACGCCGGCGACGTGCAGATTGCCCACGTAGCATATCTGGGGGAAGACCTCGCCCTTGCGGCGGTCTGCGTCGCGGAAGTATATCGGCTCGAATGTGTCGGGGAGGATGTCCGTCCATTTCTTTTCGAGGTCTTTGAGCTTGAGCCATTTCTCGCGTGTGCTTTGGCTTGGTTCGTGCTCGTGTTCGTCTGGGACGCCGGTTATATCGGCGCTGCTGCTGCCGTAGCAGAAATCAAGGACGTCTGCGCAGAAAATGACCAGGCGAGCCGTCCAAAGTGCGTCTTCGGCTGGTGAGAACGAGCGGAAGGCCTCACACCGCGAAAGAGACATGTTGAACGGCCGTTGTTTCAAAAAGGCTGAATAAACCTCTTGTCTAAAGGCAACCCAGAACCCTGCCTGTCGCAGATCTGCCATGTACCAGCGCTTCGGTTCAACAGGGAGGCAATTGGGCCGCGACGACCCCATCTGAGGCGTCAACGGCATATTCGGTATCTGGGCCTCGATGAAGATATTGATGACCCGGAGAAACAACTCGTTGTCCTTCTCCTCGTCCTGCAGCGGATAGTCGATTTCCTCGTAGAAGCGCAGGATAATCGCCGCCGCAAGCAGGTCCTCGTTCCGCGTCTGCTCCGGGTGTGTCCCGAGTTCCAGGAGGTCGTTTATGCATTTATTATGGTAATGCAAGGCTGTTTCATTTGTCAATTCGTCCAGCACTCTCCCGTTGTACTTTACCCTGCCAGAGGCTGTCCTGTACCTCGGAATCCGGGTGAGATGGCGTGCAGATGCGGCCAGGATCGCGTTCATTAATGGCCGGCACCGCCGCGCCCGTTGGGGAACGACCATCTCGAAATGTCTCTCTGGGTCGCAGAGATCGAGCCACATACTTAGATGGTCGATGTAATAGCGCAGGAGCACAATTTCCAGCGTGCTGTGGCTCAGAGATACATGGCAACTCGCAGACGGCGGTTTTATCAGCCCCCGCATCACCAGACTGTCAGAGATGTTTGGGTGGGTATCCCCTGGTGTAGAGGCATCCCCCGAGTAGAGGCCTCCAGACAGCTGGGATGGCTCGGGTATCCAAGAGCCAGGGTTGTGGGATGCTGCGAGGTCGACGCTTCGTGCATACGGCCCTTGGTCTGGCGAAGACTTCCACCACGCGCCAGGGGGGAAGGCGGTGCTATCCACGGATACACGCGTCGCAGTACGGCGCTGTTGGTCTTCTCGCTGGATATAGCTCGCATTCCACACACCAGCTGGACCAGCACCAGAGTAAGCCGTGGAGTAGCTATCCGGCTCATCACTTTGGCTGTAAAAGGCGACCAGCTCGGCCGTCTCGTCGATATAAACAAGCTTTTCTTGCTGCGGTTCAGTTCACATCCCACCCATCAAGTGTCTTATAGAGCGACCTACTCGGTGTCTTCAAGCTCGTCAAGCCCCGAGACCCAGCCAGGCCATTGCCGAACTTTTCAGCAGTCGCATGGCTGAATTTGATGGGATATTTAGTCCGCGTACATGGGATGCCATCTTTCTGACATTGGACGCAAACTAGGGACGCGTCGTGCGAACGATCCGATGCCACACTCGGACGACTCAGTTCGCATTTAGTATGCTTTCTTGTATAGACCCAAGATTCGTTAGCATCTCTGGCGTTCCCTAATACAACAAGGAGGACTTATCTGCACGCATCACAGGTGACTATTTTCCGCTTGCGCTTCAACGCAGCGGCGGTCGTGTTAGAAATCTCTGATGGAGGCTCCCTGGCAGTATTTTCTTGCTCTCTTGATTCTCCGCGTCGTATACTGCTATCACCATCCATACTTGAGCTTACAGGCCATTTGGGTGTCTGCCGGTGGTTGTTCGGGGAAGACTTCCCCCAGTAGACGCGAAAGGAAAGAAAATGCGCTCGTGCGGGGAAGATGCGGGGAACTTGGGGTTTCTTTCCTCATTCGACTCGACTGTCGTTCTCTGTAGAAGTTTGCGTCGACTGAGCTGCGGTCAGGCATT
Source organism: Aspergillus funiculosus (assembly GCA_027569145.1). NCBI lineage: Eukaryota > Fungi > Ascomycota > Eurotiomycetes > Eurotiales > Aspergillaceae > Aspergillus > Aspergillus funiculosus. Next base: position 381,952 of record JAPDEN010000003.1, read on the forward strand.
AAGGGTCGAATTAGATTGTACAGCGTGTAAGCATTCTCACGAGTCCCGCAACAGCCTAGGATGACTGCTACTCCAACGCGTTTAGTGTCCTACCTGCGTGGCCAGAAGACTTTGATCCCTAGGAGCCAAGCGAAACACATTAGATGATGATTTACACAGTGAGATAATGCACAAGGACTTGGGAATTTTGCTCGTAAGTGCTGTTCGAGATCGAATCTAGTGTTCGCCAACTACTTGCATCGCTGACTGAGCAGTGGGATAAACATTTCAGAGGATATTGAGCTCCACCCCAGCAAGAGTGAGCATAGACAGCATGGTTAACGAGGACCACCAGATAGTTGCGAAGAATACTTCGAAACTTAAAGAGATATTTATTCTTCGGCCCAAGATGAAGCAAAGGCTTGCAAGGGTTTCTAAGCCCACTGCGGATGCCCGAATGTAATACTCAAACATAACACCACCAACACTCTTGTAATGCTACTGATTGTGTCAAGAACCGCTAATGTTCATGATATTGTCCTCCTGTACGGGAGACTAGGGTTAAAACATTGGCAGAACCCTCATGGGCCCTTCCTATGAGGCCACTCTTGCTGTTGAATGTCGCAAGTCGTATCCAGATGGGCTAAAGCTCTGTGTATTCGAGATACGGATAGGATGCTGGAATAAGGCTTCAGATATTTGTCTGCCCTGATTTGTTCAGGACAACATTCCACAACTGCGATATTTTCACCACGAGTAGAAACACAAACAAACAGGGATACCAGGGAGGCATTTTTGGCGAGAGGATTCCTGCTCAGCTAGTTTTAGATTCAATATTTCCACCACATGAACCGTCAGCACCAAATTAATTGTTCTGCGTAGCATCAATAGTCGAACCTGAGCTGACGGCTAGGTCTGGGTTGAAATAGTAAACTTCTTCGTCGGCGGCAGTAGTGCTACTAAGCTGGGTTACAGGTTACACCCATAGTAGAGCAAGAGAAAGGTCCTAGGAACTTCCAAGCTTTGTTTACAGGGGGATCAGCTACCATGTCAATGGTACTATGCTGACAGAATTAGTTGTGAAATTGAACTGTCCTGAATGCTCAGCACGCAGGGGCGGAAGGACAATGGAATGCCGACAAACCCGAAGAATGAGACCACAACATTCGACGATTGAGGAAATTATTCAAACAGTTTCACATATAAAGCCGAGACATTTGGATCGAGAATGAGAAAGTTGCAGCCGACCTCGTGGACAACACGTACCTGCACTTGCACGAAAACTTTTCTCTTCCAAAGTCACGTCTTCCATCACCAAAATGAGATTGTTTACCCTCAGTGCAGTCAAGTTGCTTGGTCTGGCCAGCCTCGCAGTCGCACGGACTCTCAATATTGTTGCCCATCCAGATGATGACCTCCTTTTCCAAAACCCCGACATTCTCCACGACATCTCAAACGGCCGCAATGTCCGTACAGTCTTTTTAACATCTGGGGACGCGGGCCAAGATTGGACATTCTGGACAAGTCGCCAGGCGGGGGCGCTCGCGGCTTATGCGCAAATGGCTGGCGTCTCCAGCGACTGGGACGAATCGGATATCGGCGTGCCAGGCAAGGATATCCCACTCTATATACTCCGAGATCATCCCCACGTCACACTTGCCTTCATGCATATCCCAGACGGCAGCATCGATGGGAATGGGTTCGCCAGCACCGGTTACCAAACCTTGGAGAAGCTTTGGAAGAACGAAATCAGCCGAATTAACACCATCGATGAGTCTGGAACGACCTATTCAAGACAAGAACTCATCGACACCCTGACTCAAATCATCAATAATTATGACCCTGAAAGCATCAACTCCCTGGACTATCTCCATGATTTTGGAACAGGCGATCACAGCGACCACACTGCAACAGGCCTCTTCACCAACACAGCGGCCATTCCGTCAGCATTCCCCGGCGATGTGATCGCGTATCGAGGATATCCCATCAAGAATGAGGCCGCTAATGTCAGCGGTGTTGATCTTGACAAGAAAAAGCAAGCCTTTTACACCTATGCTGCGTTCGACTCGACTGTCTGTGCCAGCGACCAGGCGTGCGTCGGTACCGAATACGAACAATGGCTGCCTAGGATGTATACATCAAATTAAGGTCGAGATTTAGGGCACATATTACGAACTTTTCTAATGGATAGAGATTTATGATAGTACTCTTAGAATAGAGCCCCTAATATAGTAATGAAACGGGAATTGCACTCACAACTTGCGTAAACTTTGTGGGACGAATTTGTAGTTCAAATTACTCCTAGTATCTTGACGCAACAAGGCAATTTTCCTTTCTTCCTGGTGGTTGAAATGACGGTGTAGATGCCATAGCAAGGCCGTCGGTATCAGAGTAGGCAGTCACGTTTCAGGCCAGAGGATAGGGCAGAATCCCAAGCATGTGATGAGCCATTTCATTCGGGTTGGAAATAATAATAAAAAAATTAATATCCCCTTGCAAAGGAAACTGAGGGATTCACGGAGCGGTGGCAGAAGGCAGAGCTGGAAGCTTCGTATGATTCCGGATGATCGAGCGGGTCAGTATCGTATTGGATAACACGCAACGCTTTTGTGTGCTATTTTCTCAAGCCACTTGTAAACTCATAAACCAATTGCTTTTTAGGTAATGAGGCTGTAAGTTCGTGGCAATTTAAGCAGCGGATCAGTTGGCTCTCGGCATCCGGAGTGGTGTGTCTGATCAGACCATCCGGGATCCATCTGGATTAGGGGCCTTTTCCAGCTATATATACCGAAATAGGAGACATATTCGGTATCCGTATGCTGCTACACAAGTCTTGTATGAACGTGTGTGCCCGCAATGGAGCCCCTTAATATCACCGTCCCGACTCAGTCCATGTCATACTGGGAGCTGGTTCATGTTGCCAAACAGGAACCCAGCCTCTCCTTTCTGGAGCAGCTCTGGTGGGCTCATTACGCATTCTGGAAAAACGACGTCCTGGCAACAGGTAAGTTGACGCTCTTGACTTTGAACGAAATATGTTGATAACACCGAGAACAACAGGCGTAATCACCTTCGTCGCGCACGAGCTCATCTACTTCGGCCGCTGCCTCCCATGGGCCATAGCCGATGCACTCCCGGACGTCTTTCGTCGATATAAGATTCAAGATCAAAAGCCACCACCATCTGCATTGGACCAATGGATCTGTATCAAATATATCCTCGCCATCCATTTCATCGTCGAGTTACCCCTCATCGTCCTTTTCCACCCCATGATGGATCTCTGCGGAGTGAAGTATGCCCCTTCATTCCCTCGATTCTCTCTCGTCGCTGCGCAAATCACTCTCTTCTTCATCGTTGAAGACACATACCACTACTGGCTCCATCGTCTCATGCACTGGGGTCCTCTATACCGCTCTATCCACCGTGTGCATCACCAGTACGCCGCCCCTTTCGGGTTGACTGCGGAGTACGCAAGTCCATGGGAGACATTCTTCCTAGGTCTAGGCACGATTTGTCCCCCACTGATATTGGGATATGCAACTGGAGATGTACACCTAGCCACAGTGCTCCTGTGGATGACTCTCCGCCAGCTGCAAGCTATCGATTGTCACTCAGGGTATGACTTCCCCTGGAGCTTGAGAAAATTCATGCCTTTCTGGGGTGGAGCAGATTGGCACGACGACCATCACAGATACTTTTGGGGAAATTATTCGAGCTCTTTTCGGTATTGGGATAGTAAGTCTTCCATTTCTCTCTTTTCTTTTCGAAGTGAGGGGCACCATGTTAACGTACGTTTCCACAGTTTTGATGGGAACGGTTGCTGGGCCGAGAGGAAAGGCTCTCGGACATAATAAAAGGCGTTAGTCTGTCTCTTGAAACGGAGCGAAATTGCAAAGATTCATTTTAACCCTCGTCAGCGAGGCATGGGAGCGATGCCTGCAGGCCGCGCAATGTTCATAAAAGCTACAATTGGTTCATAATAAGACTGGCATTCATGATGAGACGATGTAAAAATCCGACCGAGTCGAAGTACCCCCCTGACATTATAATAGCCTCTGCACAGAGAAAGGCACCTATCTGAGTGCAGTAAAAGTAGTCAGTAAATGCGAAAGCTGGAACAATGCATAGTTGTAGTCGGTGAGCACTGGAAAACCCAAGGACGACGACCTACCGGAAAGTACAGGTACTTTGTACCCTGGTGGATGGTACTTTTGAACCATGGCGCATTCCAGGAACCGATCCCTTTTCCAGAATCCATAGTGTGCTGTTGGACCCCTGCCTAACAACCCACTAAGAGGAGGCCGCGCCCCTTAGCGGCACTACAGGCTCCGGGGATCTCTTGGACAGCCAGACCTAGACCCTTGAGGCGTACAACACTTAAATCATCCTTTCCCCTCCCGCTCGACCAGAAAAAAGAAAGAGCACCATCCCAGCTTAGTAGAAGCAAACAGAGAAACAAACAGCCCTGTCGAGTGTATTGTTGTACCGCAACCTCAGGGAGTTCTCTTGTGGCAAAAAGAAAAGTGACAGATCAGGCCCGGCCGGCGGATAAATGCGAGTTCCGAGACTTATCACCGCCTCAGGCTGCCGTTCGTTGGTTCTTCCCGCAATGGGCGAAGACAAGCGAAACACAGCAAACTTCCAAGGAGAGGACAGCTCTCTCTCTCTCTCTTTCTCACTCACCCCTTTCCTCTGCTATTCTCATGTTGAAAGAGTCCTAGTATCGTCATGGACAGCCATCACTCCCTGCGAATAATCATCTATGTTTGTGTCACTGACATCATGGGTAACCCCCAACGGAGGCACATTACGCTTGGAGACGCCGTCTGTAGGGATATCTTGAACCGGAAGTTCCATCCCCTTCCACAGCCGTCGGGCTACGACCATGTCCACATTCCAGGAGATTTTGATTCCGGGCTGCCGTTGAAGAGATGGTTTATCTTTGACCTGAATGTGCGAGAAAAGCTCTCCTTTGGGGATGTGACACGCATGCCCCATCTGGTGTTTCTAGCAAGTCGCCAGGGAGACAATGAATGGTTAGTACTATTGCGGGATTTTGCAGCCAAAAAAAAATCATTGCGACTTCTATCAAATAGGTAAATACATGAATGGTTATTATGACTAAAACATCACCCAATCATAGGATCTTCATCCGACGTGAGAAATGGACCGAAAAGGCAAAATTACGAACAGGATCGTATGTATGGGGTGGCGAGATGGAGCAGAAGCTCGTATCTGAGATGCGGAAACAGACGACAGTACGCTTGCAAAACCCCACTCATCATGAGGCCTCATCATGAGTCTCCGAGCCATTAAGTATGATTCTGCGCGTGTACTTGTCGATATCTTCGTCTCCCTCAATCATGGAGTCTCAGGTGGTGTGTCTCCCCTGCAAGATGGGCATCTCTCGTTGTCCTTGTCTTCCTGCCAGTCCCAGACGTCCACCCGCTGATCTGGAGGACAGATTACCCGATTCTGCATGGCGGGCCTACATCTCGCGATGTATACGATTGCCTCGTGGCCGCAGACACCAAAGCGGCCCCTAACGTTGTTGCACATCTGTCCATATCAGCATTTGTCCGTATAAAAACAAGTGTTGTGGCTTTCTGCACACGAATTTGCCTTTGTGGTTCAGCCGCGGGGTAGGGTATCGCACAGCCAATGGGGCGGACCTAGCTTGGCTTGATTTCTACTTATGTTACTACTAGTAATGTGCCTTGATGATGGCGGGGACAGGATGAAGAGAGAAGAGATACCTCGGAAAAGATCTGTGAATGGTTCCGAACCATGCCACGGCTTAGTTTCAAAAGAGGACCGGGGAGCAAGGAGATATTCTGAACAGATCTACCAGAAGACAGCGATGATTCTTATGGGCGAGAGAATGAGCAACTATGAGAGACGACAATGTCATCATAGTTGACGTTATTTTTATACTTAACGCGGCTCTCTTTACGATACCTGGTGTTTCTAGCCGATACCAACGACTGGTGCTACTTGATTTGGAGACCCTGGGCCTCCGAATAAAACTGTTATCCGTCTAATAGCGACCTATGGTCATGTGGATACAGACCAATACACTTTTTTCCTTGTTTGCTCTGTTGGACTAATCAGACGGAGCGGGACTACAAGGAATGGGCTGATTGGGTTAGGGAATTGTGCAATAACGAAGATTCCCTTATCCAAGTAGTCACCATGCGGTAGGTTAGTAGCATCTGCTGCTGGGCTAGTGTGGACTTTTATCTCTGGATTTTAGTCGCAGGAGAAGAAGACAGAACCATGCACGCTGGGCTGCTACTGGAGGACCGCGGTGCAGGTGTTTGGATCCGAGCCGATGGCAAACATTACTTGGTGCCGAGAATCTGATTGCAACCCATGTTCACCTGCATTGCACCTAAATAATGACGAAAATGAACGCCTTCTGACTGCCAGGAAGTTTTCTTTTTTTTTTTTTTCTTTTCGAGATTTTCCCTCAGAGACAAGGGCTGCGAGTTTGCACTATGCTGAAAATAGAAAACGGTGCATAACTCCGGGCAGAGAAAAGCCCATGTTTGGGAGAAGTTTTGCTCTGTATATTGGTACCCACAATCATCGGCTTAGATCCGAAAGAAGATCTTCTCATGAAACAGACTCCAGACTCGTACATCCAGGCTGGAGAAGAGCAAGTTCCAGATGCCAGTGAGACCTAGGTTCAATTTTCCCGCATTGATTATATGGACAGCTGGTCGAGCGTCTTTGATAGAGCGAGATCTTTCATTGCTTAGTTTCGTTTCTGAGCCCTATCTGGGTTAGAGACCCTCCCGCCTGACTGAACTTTGCTTTTTCTTTCCACCTATCCAGTATGACAGCATCCCTCGAATTTTGGCTGTCGATCATGTACAAAATACACAGTCGGTATACAGGCCTTCAGCAGTATCTGGTGATCGCCGTCTCCTCAAGATCGAGAGTTTTCCAAATGTCTGTGGCAACAGCGAGACAGCGAGGCGACAAGAGGAGCGTGGAGCAAACAGGGGATTGCCGAGAACATTCTTCACAGCAAGCAGGCAGCAAAGCTACTAATTACTTACAGAATGTGGCACAGAGCATTCTGAACCACTGATTTTCCCACCTACGACCCACAAGGTCCTTTCTAAGCGCCATATCGACACACACCACCACTTCGCCTATCGAGGGACTACTACAGTATGGACCACGTTCTGTGTGTTTTCCTCAGCATGAACTACTGCTGTAACAGTGTTACTGCTGTGGGTAACTATGTGTATTTGGGCAGTGAGGCCGTTCCATCCGGATTTCCGGTAGTTTCCAGTTTTTGAAGGCCTTCTGTCTTTTGGTTACATATGACAGTTCAACTCTATTTCGTTCTTGCTCTTCTTCTTCCTCTTCTTCTTGTATGCAGCCATTTTGCAAGAGTGAGAGTGCTTTTTTGGTGCCACCAAGTCACTCATACCTACAAATAATACGAATACGAAAGTACGCTCTGGATTGGAAGCGTGTTGGCGGTGGAAGAACGATTCTAGTGCGATAAGAAGAACACCCAACCCATCGATCGGCCATTCCCTGTTCTTGTAGAGAGGAGAGACCGCAACCCACACACACGTAGTAGGATTGATTTGTTGGGGCTATATTATGCGAAGATGATATGATAGGCGACAGTTGTCTGTTTCTTGGGACGCTAATGCACTACTAGATATGAATTGGAATGGCTCCAGTTCCAGCTCCAGCCTGGGTTGATTGCAAAGATCGCATGATGCCGTTCTAGTTGGTAATGGTATACCCCGCCATGGAAGTCTCTGCCATGGTGTCTAGAGACACCTAGGTATTAGCTTCCAGCCTGAAATGAACTTGAGGAAAGCTTGTCGTTGCACCTACTTTGCTTCACTTTCGCTCTTGTCATCATCGATACATAGGAGAGGAGAGAAAGGCTTTTGATATCGATAAACCGCTGTCAGGGTAATCGTTTCTTCGGACTGTGGTGTTCTCGATCTGCAGATTGGCAGTCCCTCCACTGCTATGAGATAGCTTAGTGTAATAGGAAATCTCCCACTCTCAACAGGATATCAACGGGTATCAACAGCATGTAAATCAAAGATAAGTAGTTCTATGATAGATGGACGTCTTCTCGTGTTCCCTGGTGAACAGCGTCTTGATAAGTTGAGTGTGCTTATCGTCTGTACCCCGCGATAGTAGCTTTTAATATTCCAAGCCAGTACTCATCCTTTCAAATCTCTATCACCTGAGACACAATGATCTCTCTTATTTGCCGCTGTCTTCTTTCTCGCAATCTTCTCTTTCCAACCCGGTCTCCCATCGCCAAACTTCCGGATCATGGTACACCAGGTTCACCAGTCTGGCGCTGAAATATCATGAGTTCACCTCGAACAGACGCCTCTACATCCGTGGTATTCCTAAGAAATACGGTGCTACGGTTCTCAACAAGACTGAGCTTTACGACCTCTTCAGGCAATTTGGGCATAAGTTGGTTATATCTCGCTCTCAGTGCGATCGGACTGTACAAGCCTACATATTTACAAGGACAATGTTCTCAATCCTTGATAAACATTGCATAAGTGGGCCATGCGTGGAGTATGTTCACCGTCGACTTACTGAGCCAGTCCAGCATAACCAGCGAAAGCGTGAACTCGCCGATCGATATGCTATGACCAATATCCTCAAAGAATAACATGTAGCTGCCTTCAGGGACAGGGCTCTTGCTTTCATGAGACGGTGTACGGCGGCTCCGCCTGGGAGTGTTGATGTAAATGCAAGTTTTTTCTCCTTTCCAGGGAGAAGATACGTATTAACCTGGGCAGGTGTACTCGCATTGCTTCACTCTTGACAGCGTGACGAACTTCATGTTCAGTCCAGGAGATCTACGATCTCTGGACCTGGATGAAAACTTTGAGATTATGGAGGAACTCTCCTACCACCAGAGTCTTCAAAGTAAGTCCAATCTACTTGAGAGCTCAGTTCCACGACCACCGTAGAAATCTCTGACGTACGAATCATAGAAAGCCTCCTCCATTACTATTCCCCCAGTCTCACCTCATACTTCCCCTCGTGTCTAATCCCCCGCCGCGCCCTTTGCTTCCTGATGTGGGAACTCTCACAACCAAATAACCACCGCTTCCAGGACCGTCTTCACGAGGAACTCCGCGCCCCGTCCCGGATACACAGGACAGCGCACTCATCAATAATACCCGATTCCCTTACCTAGAAACCGTGATTAGGGAGGCGCTGCGCTGTGCCCCGCCAATACCCATGTCCTCCCTCGCTTCGTCCCCGAAGGCGGCAGGACGATTGATGGCTGGTTCGTGCCTGCGGGGACTATCGTTAGCTGTCAACCTTACGCGGTACACTGGCTGGATAGGAGTGTCTTCCCTGAGCCGGAGCGGTTTAACCCGGATCGTTGGATAGAGGGTGAAGGGGCTCCGGAGCGGAATAGACTTTTTTTGCATTTGGGACGGGGGGGAGGGGGTGTACGGGGAGGGAAGTACGTTCCTTTCTTCTCCCCTCTTCTCTTCTCCCCTCTCCTATTCTATCCTGTCCTATCCTATCCTACTAGATACGCTCGAGAGCTCTGCTGATGTGTATAGTCTGGTAATGATGAAGGTGAAGGTACTTCTGCGCGAGGTGTACTCGCGATATCGCACTTTCTTAGCTCCGGATATGGCTGATGCATGGACCTCGATGACCAGATTATTTCTGCGCGACCGCGGGGACAAACATGTAGGCTTTTGTTTAGAGACAGGTGCTCCTCTAGAGTGCCGACTAGTGATAGCATCGTAGATTGAGTATTCCTGTCACCACAACTCTATGGAGACCATTGAAATGTATTCATATCCCATGCAGCCCACATAAAATCTTAAATGACAAGACCTCAACGCTGTAAATTAATTCACAGACTTGTTAAGAGTTAATGGCGGGGATATATCTCACGTGATCTTATTATAGCGAGCCCGAACACTCGAACTTCATTTGATACCCTCGTAGAGACAGCACACGTAGATTGTGAATAGAATACTGTGCTTGAACGGGATCTGTGGCTACTTCTACTTCCACAACGACATAGTACAAAATGCCAGTCCCCCATCTCTCAACACGCATCTCCCTCCGCTGGCCCCCAGAACCCGCCTTTGAAAACACAGATACCCTCGTCCTGTCCCTGGGAAACTGGTACGTCGATCTCCGCGTTGATCGCGAGTCCGGGTCCATTGACTGGGCGATTGCAGGCGAGCGACTGCAGGTTCCTGGTTCTGGTATGTATATCCCCTATATACACAGGTATATATATGTATATGTATATATGATAAATAAGTAATATACTCAGTCGAGGTCCTCTTCACCCACGAACTCGACTCTAGAAACTCCTTTGGCGTCGCAGACTGTGGCTCATTCAGCGCCCTGCCTAACGGCGATGAGTTGGAGATTGGATCTATGCCGCGGACGGATCTCCCTGGGGCTCCTGTACGGGCGTACGAGGAGGTCTGGAGGGAACTTTCTTTTCCAAGCCTTCCTTCCCCCTTTGAAGCGGGGGAGTCCCGGGGGTTAGTGGGATCGTGGATTTTGGAGGGAGGAGGGGTAGAGGATCTGCGACTGGAAGAGGGGGAGGAGACAGAGGTTGTTAGGACCTTTGCCGGGGCGGTTTTGGGGAGGATGTATTTGGTGCTTCGGCAGAGGCAGGTTGTTGTGCGGCCTTTTGGGGAGGGGAAGGGGGAGGGAAAGGTGGTGGTTAGGAGTGGGGGGGAGGTGAGTGCGCGGAGGGAGGAGTATGTTGCTGGGGTTGGGTTTGAGGTGAGGTATCTTCTGGGGTCGATGGCGGAGGAGTTGCCTGCTTGGGAGGAGATGCAGTTATTGCGATTGCAGCGTTTGCCGGGAGAGAAGTTTGTGATAAAGGGGGAGGAATATGTGGTGAGGGCTTTTCAGGATGAAGATGGTGCATGAGGGTATTCTATGTCTATTCTGGGAATCTGGCCTTTGTATTGATGGATGGAAGCAAACAACTGACGCTATGATTGAATACTTGCATGATGCAGTGGTGTTGTTTGTGGAATTGCGAGGAATATTCACTTATTAGTGTGAACCATCTTGATTCTATACTGCATCAATGTATAAATACCTCCCCATTCCCAACCAAAGCCGTCTACTTCTTGGCTATATATATATCCACCCTTTACCTTACTATATATTACCTTTACTATCTTCTAGTCAGCATTATTACTTGGAGGTGCCATCCTATTCAGTTTTATATAAATGCAAATGCACAGGATTTAGAAGACATCATCTTTCATATGAACAGAAACCAAGTCTATTAGTAACGACACGATGATGCTCCAGTCACGATATCTCCAATCTACAGCCCTCAAGTATGAAGTCCGGGACGACGATATCCACCAGAATATTCCATCTCAGCACTAAGAGAAAGCTATTTGTCTATCAGAATCTAAACTTGATGCGTTTACTGTCCAATATCATTTGGAAGGAATTCAACCTGGGTAATCATATCCACTCCTTTCCACTCTTATAACTCGAATGATTTCTTGATATCCATCCGGCTGCTCAGTCCGTTACTTGAGAGCCTGTGAAGGAGACCTCAGTCCGGAATCAGGGTGATCGATATACACGAATGATTTTACCGGAGTCCGGCTATGCATACATTATAGATAGCTCAATGTTTTATTTCACTCCAGTTATACGTCTTTCTCTCTGCTTCATTGGCGAGCGTCTCCATGTTGTCTTTCAGCCACTTGGCGGTTACGAAGCCCGCACTGATGGAATGCGTATCAGGTATATGTGGACTGGTCGCACAGCTAGCCAGAAGTACGATAGGATCTCTCCTGTATTGCGCAGGTCTCGCTCTACCAATATCTTGTCCATACCGCGGCATGAAGAAACACCATCACCCACGATGCCTTCAACTAGCACTGGAACGGTGCACAGAAGATTGCAACGGAAGTTCGGGATAGAGAGAGACGTGGCACAAATTCGGGAGGTCGTGGCCAATAACTGCTCCAGTTCAGACTCAGACTTCAACCTGAGCGGCACAGGAAATGCTAATACTATGGCATTTTTGACAAAGATCCTATCTTACTCCTGGTGAGGTGTGCGACTACCATATATCCACATAATCTACATCTGAGCCAGCTCGATTGGCTGTGTAGACGCTTTGGTGCAGTAGCCAAGTTATGAGCCTGGATCTCACTCCATATGTGTCTGGATATTGACAGCAAATGCAAGGGCTTGTCTTACAACAGCTAGAATAAAGAAAGTTTTCGAGCAGTTTGCAGCCTTGTGCTGTGACTTGGAGCAGGCTGAACTGTAAGCGCCAGTTTTCCAGAGAATCAATAATAGCAAATCAAATACTGCAGTGTGTTAGTAGTGAGTAAGTAAAGCAGCTAGATAAAATCCCTCATAGTTACCTGGTGTTTGCACATTATACTTAGATATTTAGGAGCGTTGGTGAATCACAGCCTTATAAATACCACACACCACAATCAACCCCTTTCCATCAACCACCACTTCATCTTCATCTTCATCCACATCTTCCACTACACTCAACAATCTCTATCCACTCCAATAGTGAAAACGGGAAACACTCTCTCCATCCTTGACTGTCTAATCGGCACCCCCGAACCAACCTCCCCCCCAAACCTCCACACAACCACTGAATCCCAAGCCTCCACCATCCTCTCTACAATCCTCTCCTCACCCACAATCAACGAAATCCGAAAATCAACCCGCGAAATCATCCAAACCACAGGATGGACCGACTCGCTCGCAAAAGCCCTCCTTCACGGCCTCGAATCCGCCATCCAGAACGGAGCGCCCATGGCAGCCGCTGCAACGGCGGCGCTGAAGAGGGCCACCGAGGAGGCGGTGGTCTTTGCAAAGGAGCATCCTGTTTACGTGACTATTCTGGCGATCGGTGTGTTGGTTGTTGTGTTGCCGTGGGTGGTTGAGGCTTTGGGGTTTGCGGAGTTGGGGCCTGTAGAGGGGTCTTTTGCGGCGTGGTGGCAGAGTCAGTATGGGGGGTATGTGTCTAGGGGGTCCTTGTTTTCTTATTTGCAGCGGTTGGGGATGAAGTGGCATTAGCATCTATTAACATGGATTTAACATGGTATTAGTATTAGAATCTGCCTTATGTGACAAAGTTATCTACGTACAAACATACCCCCGTAGTCTGACTCGAAGCGAGGACGTACCACAATACGCATAAAGCCATCTGCATATCTCCATACGTCATCAACCAAGTGACGATAAGTTTCTGTTAATGTCCAGAGCGGCAGACGAAGGGCTCGAAAAATTGGCAGTGATACTTGCGTGATAGTCAACAATCCATGAGAGTCTCATTGATACAATGCGTCGTACAGTTGCTCTGCTGCAGCCAACGTGCACAAGAACCACGGGTTTCCACCAAAATACTGGTCCTCGGGGTACCGACCAACAGCAATAGCCTGGTCTTGGCTGTGGCCTGCGTTGATACCATACAAACCCCGAAAAGTGTCTATCAATCTATGATGATTGGCCAAGGCACGAGATGAGCAAGGCTGAAAAGTGGCATCGTCACAGCCAGCATGAGGTCAAAGATATGTATCACATCCAGCAGCGAGTTTGAATCTCTGCCAGTCCGACTACTATTATGGAGGTTGGCGTGAATGAAACTTTCTGTCCAGAAGGACTGCATCAGGCAGCGTATTGCGGTGTTTGCGACACACAAGTCGGACAAGAGAATCCCACACTGCGGGCGAAGATGTCCCCTTCAACAAGAGCGAGATGAGACGCAGCTATGGTAAAAAAAGAAGGCGCCTGAGTCTCCTCCCAGAGGTCTGTTCCACTATTAGTTGGCGTATTTACGAGGAAAAATCAAGGATTCACCATCACTGCTAACCAAACCCTCCACTTTCATTCCAATACTGCGCCACATAAGACAGGCCATTGCGCACGACAGGCCACACTGAAGTTGCCGCTGCGTCGCGATATCCATGTCTCTAAATCTTCATTAGTTCAGCAGATGCTACAGATCTTACCAACGTTTCAGTAACCATCGTTCAAATCCTATCAGCGCAGTTGCACGCAACGCCGGTCCATCCCGCTGAGGACGCGCCCACGGCCCTGTAACGGCATCCTGTTGACCATAAATCTGGGCTCTCCCAGTACCTCTCCATTCGATAGTTCACCAGTCGGATTATCCAGTCCTTGAATGTGAGACTGAGCCGAGATAAACGCCTCAATGACAAGGAGGAGATCCGAGTCGCCAGCCTCGAACATCTCCACCACTATTTTAATCACCAGACTCGAGCCCCGCGTTCATGTATAGAAGTTTTCGTCGAGTCAGCACAAGCAACGACGCTGAAGAAAGCCAGACGACGCACAGTCGAGAGGGTTTCTTGGGAATATCAATGTCTTTTATTAGGTATTATCGTTGTTAGATTGCGAAGGAAAAGGAGACGCAAAAGGCGAGTCGAGAGATCAAATGCACCAAGTCAAGTGATGCGTAGTTTCTTCTCCTCGAGAAAAGTCACCCTCACGATTTACTCCATCTGCAAACACTGTCAAGTACGTACATTACACTGCATTGCATTTCCATTACTTTCGTATGTACACTATCTCCCTCAGCTAACCAGTACAGCTGCTTTTCCTCCCGCTAAATATGCAATGAGTCCACGTTCTCCTGAAGAAACTGGTACGTGTCCGACCGGAAGTCGTCCTTCAACAGAGCACCACTATTCGCAAAGAACTGCATCAATTGCTTGTCCTCTCCCCACTGTGGCCATTCCATGAACTTTCCGCGCCGCGAGTTCGGGTCCAGGTCGTACACGAAGCTGAAATAGTACGTGTGGATCGACCGTGACGCATAGTTGGGCAGGATGCCATAGAAGACCTGCAGGATATCGCTGCCATGCAGAGTGCCCAGGATTGGCGTGCCGTAGTCGTATGATGCCAGATACGACCAGCGGGGCAGGTCTGGCGTGCTCTCCTGTGCGTACTGAAGCAGTAATCGTCGCGTCAGAGTGAAGGTCAAGTCGCCCAGGATCGCTGCCAGTCGCTTGTACTGTGGATACCAGTTGTTGAAGATGCCCGTTCGGAAGGGCGAGCCATCAGTGGTGGTGTCGGGATATGTCGCTACCAGCTCCTCCAGTTGCTCGCGGGTCGCTCCATAAAAGAAGTACTTCGCAAAGTAGTCCACAAGCTGGTTGGTTGTTGTGATATTGGACTGGAAGAGAGCGAACAGGGTCCCCTCGTCCTCCTGGTCGCCAATGATGAACGGTACCTTAGAATATTTCCCAGCCTTGCCCAGGACGTCCGGACTGTCGGTCAACACAGTGCCATCAGGGCGCGGGAGATACGAGAGCGCCACAGAGCGATAACTCAAGATGCCCGGGACAGAGTTTGCTGCATTCAGGAAGTCCTCATAGTCCAAGCCACGCAGACATTCTAGTGTGTCTGCCGCAGACGAGCACCCAGCATCTGCAACAACTGCGTCGTACACTGCCTGGCCCTTGACACCGTCAACCGGATCTGCAGGAATTGCACCCCCAGAGTTCATGATGCCAGCTCTGAAGAGAGGCTTGCCATTGTAGGTGTTGTCACCATCGTACAATATCATCTGATCAAAGACAGAGATTGAGCCTGCAGACTCTCCCCAGATGGTTACTTTGTCAGGGTCTCCTCCAAAGTCTGCGATATTATCGGCTACCCATTCAAGCGCACGCCGCTGATCCACCAGCCCCAGATTAGCAGCACCGTCGGCGAGAATCTCCTTGCCGGGCAAGAATCCAAATCCACCTACACGGTAGTTGATCGCGACAAAGACAATCGGCATATTCAGAGTCACCGAGCTTTCCACTAACAAGGTGCCATCGTACATGGCCGTACTCCCCAACTCGAACCCTCCACCAAATATCCACACCAGCACTGGCAGCTTATCGGCGGCAGTTGTTCCTGCAGGCCTGCGAATATCAAGGGTCAGGCAATCCTCGCCAGAATTTGTGACCGTCTGGAGGAGAGGGTTGTCAAGCAAGTCTCCAAGAATAGAAACGACGAAGTCATCATCATTGGTAGAAAAATAGAACTGAGGACATGACTTGGAACTCCGTGTAGCATCAAAGACGCCGAGGCCAGTCTCCAATGGTAGAGGCGGCTTCAGACGGAGGGAGCCAGTCGGCTGCTGGGCGAATGGAATAGCATTGAAGCTGTCGACCCCGGAGCTTGACTTGCCTACGATTGTGGCTCCAGGGGAAGCAATAGTAACGGTTGGAGCCGCTCTCTTAGCAGGAGCCGCCAGAGTTGACGGGGCCACAGCAAGGAAAGCGAAAAGGGCTAGAGCAGGCTTCATCTTGCTTGCCATGCAGGATGGCTGCTGGACAGGACTGTACTATCCAAAAATGAAGGGGTGGTGCTTGATCTATATATGCGCATCCCGAGCCTGTGGAATTCCTCAAGCTGGAATTCCTTCACTCCACTTTTTCCAAGCTGCATACCCCTGGCGGCCTCCATTATCCTCCATATTTCAGTGAGTCTCCCAATGCCGATGGATGTGTTAAAATCCTCGTGTCAGAAAAGGCATGCTCAGAAATTCTAATAAAAAGTACTCCCCCAGACTAGTGAAAGCACCATTAAAGAGCCTGCAGGACATTGATCCCGGAAAAAAACGCCGCAGGGAAGCGAATCACAGCATCAGGATTTGTATACTCCATGCAGGATGCTAGACAAGGGTTCCACATGAACCGAGGCCGAAGAGGCTTCTTCAGGGCCAAATTCGAACTCTTCAGTTATCAGCCGACCAAATCAAATACCTGCAGGAATACGTGCAGTCCTTGGTAGCTGGTCAGAAGCGCTGTCTTTTCCCCGCATTTCAGAAAGCCTGCAGACGTGAAGTGGCTTGGTTGGACTTGAATGGTTCGTCCTGTTCCTTGTTCGGACTTGGAATTGCTCTGGGCGTCCAATTGGGTCTTTTGTGTTTCGACAGCTAAACTCAATCCTAGTCTATAATCCATGCTCTATAGACTCTAGTCAGTAGTGTGAAAATGGTCAGAAGACTCCACTCTTGACTTGGATGGACAGACGCTAACTTCCGGTGGGATGTATAGGTCTTCATGTCGCGGTTTATTGTGGCCTTGTGCCCCGTATAGTACGTTTTAGCCAAGTCATGGAGGTTGGGGTAGACCATAGCGCACATCCCCACGACGCTTCTTCATGATGCTCAAGGCAGGTCGACGACGACCATGGCTTAGAATAATCTTCCCCAGATCTCGACTTCGCAACATGGACTACATGTATGATCGTTTTAGACCCGCAGCCACGTGTAGACGCTGGTCACATTCTTGCGCCACAAAGCATCGCTAATTCTTTCGTCCCGAAGGGTCGCGAGAGGTACTTTCAGGAGGAATGGGCTCTTTCAGGGGGTCTCAAAGCCAGTCTTCTCAATATGAGAATACGCTTCTGTTTGTCTCGCTGTTGGGGAAAGTCATATCCTCACTATCGAGGAAGGTGAGACTGCTGCTGGAGTGCAGATGAGTCCCTGATTATCCTGTCATTTATTATCCATGATCCGAATGGGTGGAGGAAAATACGTGCGGTAAATAATGTCCTTGAGACAATTCCAACAATACCTGGATAATAGAGCAATTGACGAGAAAGTCTATCATCGGTACGGTACTATACTTTGTTGTAATTGTGGCAATTGAATTGGCAGCTAGATATGGTAAGTCATTAAGACTATTCTGTTCCTTCAATTCATGAATTTATATGGCTTATCTTCTATTAACACAATACACTCATGAAATGCAATGAGCTGCTTCAGACAATCTTCAAATTCTCCAAGATACCCGGCTGGAGCTCTTCCAGCTTTCTCCCCAACTGCTCCCAGATATAGTCACTCTTCTTCGTGCCAGCCTCGTCAGTGATAAACGGCATATAGTCTTGCAAAGCTCCAGCGCGCATATATCCTCCATGGGTTTGTTTGCCTGCGGAAGCTGCTATCACAACCAGTCTGGACCCCTCCTCTGCTGTGCGGGCAAAGAGGAACTCAAATACTCTGAAGAATGCCTTTAAAGCGCCTGTCAGCCCACCTGCCAGTCCAGTCTTACAGAAACATGGATCTAGGGAGTTGATAACGATTGGGCTCGCATCTTGGTATTTATTGCTTATTTCCGCATCGACGATGGATGTGAGCTTGACGATCGCATATAATAGCAGGAGCTTTGAGAGGGGGTATCTATTATCACACATATTAGCAGTAGTTCTCTCTACAACTGCGGTGATAAACAACATACTGGTCCATCTGATTCACATGCTCCTTGTCCCCAAGCCATGCAAAGATATCGTAGCCGTGTTTCTCTGGGTATTTCGCTACATCATACAGCGCGGACCCCAGGAACGTCAGATGCGGAGTTGTTTTATATAACCTCGCAGTCTCCATGAGTTTGGGGATAAGCTGCAGTGCGAGCAAGAAAGTGCCGATCAGGTTCACACCTATGGTTCGCTCTGTCCCATACGAGAGCTCGAACTTGACTGACTGGACGCCTGCATTGCTGATCAACACGTCCAGACGGGGGAGCTCCTTAGCCCTGTCGACAAACTCTTTGACAGAAGCTGGTGACTCGATGTCCACCTGCCAGACATCGAGGATATCCGAGCTGCATCGCAAGGAAGATTCGATCTCGCGCTTGACGGTGTTGCCCTTGGAGACGTTGCGGCAGCCGAGGATAACCTTGCTCGCACCGAGACGGACAATGTGTTTGGCGGCTTCTTTACCCAGACCGGAGCTGGCGCCAGTGACAATGACTGTCTTAGAGGCGAAGGATGCAGTAGGGATGGGGATGTTGAGGATTAGTTGGGTGTGGAGGAAGTTGCCAAAGGTGGGCATTTTCTTTATATTCAACACAGATATCTGGTTCTTTTTTTCTTTTTAACTTTCCTAGTATTTCTGCTCTTCTACAGAGTACAACGCCCTTCGTCTCCATTTATATACTGCGGTCTGCGGCGCAACTGCGAATAAATCCATGAAAACGCCGTATCGCCGTCATGTCCGCGGAGATAAATCGTTATTTACTTGTAATGATCCAAGTTTGAACAACAACCATATGAGTGGATTCTATTTGATTATAATATAATATTTGTAAAGATTTATCTAAAGCAGTATATAAAATTTAGTTTAAAATATTTATTAACTATTCCATTAAAAAACCTAATAATAGAAATCTGCATTTGCACTTTTGGGTGATATGATGTAGAGCCTTTGATCGTCCCATCGCTCGGCTGCATCTTTACACCACCTCTCATCCAGTTCTCAGATGCCTCCACAGAAGACATCCCCGCTCAAGACATACTTCGAAGAGATCGAAGAGACCAACGGCGATGATGAATGCAGAGCTTGGTTAAGTCGAGCTTTTGACTCGAGGGCTGAACTGGCAGTTTTTGTTGCTGAGCGCCGGCAAGGAGGAGGGGGATCTGGGAAATATGTTGAGTTTCTGAAGGGCTTCTTCAACTTCAGCTTTCGCTTCAGCTTCAACGATGGACGGCCCGATGCCATTATTCGGTTCCCAAAACCAGGACACACGGCTACGGCTTATAGGGACGAAAAGGTCGCGAATGAGGTCCAGATCATGGAATATCTCCGCCAAAACACCGATATTCCTATCCCTCGTGTTCACAACTGGGGCTTAATTGCAGAGAGTCCACAGCATCTTGGTCCATTCATCATCATGGATTATGTCGACGGAACGCTTCTATCGACTCTCTTGAGGCAACCGGATGAAGAAGACGTTGTTCTAAACCGTAATATTGATAATACAGCATTAGACAAGATCTACTATCAAATCGCCCGTTATATGTTGCAGCTTTCTCGGCTTACGTTTGGCAGGATCGGGGCCATCTCAAAGGACCACGCCTCAGGTGCATAGCATGTTGCCGGACGTCCCCTGACATACAACATGAACGAGTTGGCTACTGTCTCCGGCTACCCCGATAGCCAATTTCCCACCGCACCTTTTGACCGTGCAAGCGATTATCTGAGATCAGTCGCGAACGGAACACCTAACCCACCTTTGGACCCAGCGCAACCTCGCCGATGATGCGGAAATCGCCCGGGAACCGTTCATTGCCCGTCATCGGTTCGTACAGCTAATTCCAAAGTACTATGCGGAGGACGGTGGCGGACCATTTGTACCCTTCTGCGACGACATGCGACCCTCGAATATGCTTATAGACCCGGAAACACTCCAGATCACGGCCGTGCTCGATTTCGAGTTTACGAACGCCATGCCGGCTGAGTTCACGTATGACCCCCCCTGGTGGCTGTTGCTCTCTGGACCGGAAATGTGGCTTGAGCGCTGCTCCGTGGACGAATTCTTGACTCTTTACGAGCCTAGAATGGAGCAATTCTTGCGGGCGTTGGAACGAGTGGAAAATGAAACGGTATTACAGTGCAACCAACCGGGTGGAGGACCGTCTCTTTCTACGCGGATGCGCGATTCATGGAGGACTGGGCGATTCTGGTTCGATTATGCGGCAAAGAAGAGCTTTGATGTGGACACCATCTACTGGGCTACATTGCATGAAAAGGGTGCTGAGTTACTTGACGAGGCGCGTGCGGAGATGGAGTCGTTTACGCAGGTCAAGATGGAGCAGCTGAAGGCATACAAGGAGGAGTGTGCTGCTCGGTTTTCTTCGGATATATAGGCATCTACTATAAGCTTCATTATCTTAAATAATAAGCAAGTAAATATACGGGTCTATCAGTTAATTTAGAATTATATTTAATGAGGTCTAATTCATCACCACGAGAATAAGCAGCCGCTTCTGGGCGCACACCGCCCAACACCAGCCGACAACAGACACATTTCCACAGCATCATCACAGCCTCATCATCCAAGAGAATGTCCGCTGTGGGTAAACCGAATAGACCCGGTCGACGGTCTCGTATCCCTCTGTCGTGCGAGCCGTGTCGCACCAGAAAGTATGCCATCAACTCCCAGCTTAAATTAAGCATCGTTACGGCAATGACTAGACTAACCTGCCAGGCTGAAATGTAATCGCGAACTGCCCTGTCAGAACTGCACCACACGCGATGAACAGAGCCACTGCAGGTACAGAGGCCAGAAGCATGGACACCCGTCTGTGGCGCGTCCAGCCGAACAGGACTCCATGCAGCAGCGCATCGACCGCTTGGAGAGCCTGGTCAAGAGGCTTATCTCCCAGGGCCAGGAGGCTTCGCCGCCGGTGTCTGGTCGGGATAGTCCCAAGCCTGTGGCTGGTTCTGTAGATACTGCAGATTTTACGGATTCCGCGGATCTGTCGTGCGGTGGAACGACAGTCATCGACGACATGCACTCTGTGTACAAAAGTTCGGATGATTGGTGCGATGTGCTCCAGGAGGTCAGTTCAAAGCGTATCATGCTGAAGAGCCCGACTGACAGAGGCGCAGATCAACGACCTGAAGAAGGCCTGGAGCATGGCTCAGGACGACCAGACAGACTTGCAGCCCCCTCTTTCGAACACAGTCGACGGGTCGGGCCTGCTTTTTGGTCAGGTCAGGCAGACAGACTTGGTGGAGATACTGGGTAGTGTGCCGCCGAAGCCTGAAGTCGACGACCTGCTACGCCAGTTCTTTGATTATGGATCTTTCCCCATCACAGTGCCGCGTAAGTCGTTTATTGTATTTTCAAAGTATTGCAGCTCTAAGCTCATGGGTTCAGCTATCGTGCACCAGCCAACTTTTATGCGCGAGGTATAATTCTCCCCTCTTCTCTCTCGCCCTCCAGCAGGGATGCTGATCAATACAGTACGCTGAGCATTGGAGAGACCCCTCCCAGACAAGCGTGATATGGCTAGGCCTGTTGTTCTCCATTCTCGGCATCACGATGCTCTCCTACTCGCGGTTTGGCGAGCCCCCAATGTACGAAGGAATATCAGAGTCGCTGTTCCAGCTGTACCGGCTCCGCACCGCGCAATGCCTCATTATGGGGGATATCTCCAAGTGTCTGCCGTACACGCTGGAAACGCTGCGCTTCAATGCCACCGCCGAACTCAACAGAAGGGATGACAGCGGCCGCGGCCTGTGGATCATGACTGGCGTCATCGTGCGCGCGGCGATAAACATGGGCTACCACCGCGATCCCGCTCCGTTTCTGCCTCTTCTACAGGCAGAGTATCGGCGCCGCGTCTGGTACTCTGTGAGCGGCATGGACGATATGGCTTCGTTCTTGGTAGGCTTCCCTCGCATGATGCCCGCCATTTACTCGGACACGAGGGAGCCACGTAATCTGCACGACTGGGAGCTATCAGAGGAGAGCACTGCTCTTCCACCGTCGCGACCACTGACAGACCCCACGCCGACGACGTACATGATCGTCAAGGGGCGATTGTTTCGCGCGCTGGGCCGCACCGTCGATCTGAACAACTCCTTAGGGCTAAGTTCTTACGAGACTGTGCTTGAGGTCGACAGGTGTCTACACGAGGCTTACCAAAATTTCCCTCCGCACATGCTAGTGGACAGCAGTAAGTTTTCCAGAGGCCTCGAAACCAGGGTCGATTTCTCGAACCTGCAGCTGGGGTCCATGTACCACCAGGGAATGTGCATCCTGCATCGCAAGTACATCACCAGGGGCCGGCTTGAGGCGCGGTTCAGCCTGTCGCGAGAGCGATGCATGTCGTCGGCGTTGGCGCTGTTGGACTACCAACGCCTACTGCAACCGAAGTGGTACAGCTTCTCGCAGACGCGGAAAATGCTCACCCTAGCTAGTATGATTCTTTTCCTCGAGCTGGAACACAGACGACACGGCCTAGATACAGATGTTCCTAGTAGCGCGTCGCTCCTGCAGGCGCTGGAGAAGTCTTGTGCCTTATGGGCGGAGGCGAAAGACGTCTGCGACGAGGCGGAGAAGGTCTACGAGATTGTGAGTCGCATGCTCTCGAGCTTTCACACCTCTGCACCGCCGGATGCGTTTGGATTCCCTGGGTTCAGCACGTCGCTGGAGCCGGACGCTGCCGGGCTGGAGAAGAATCTCTTGGATATCCCGGACCTGGATCTTGATTGGGTACGTCTCTCCTGCACTTAGAAACCAGCTTTACACCTCGGAGGTAACTGATGTGTATCACAGGCGACATGGGATGCGTTTATCGAGGGAGCCGGTGCAGGAGAACAGACATAGTGCCCCGGGAGCACAGTCTTTTTGCTGCGTGGATCTGGACGGACAACTTGGCGGCCCACGGCTTCTAATTAACATCCCATCGGCTCTCTATCTTTGCTATTAATCTGTAACCTCCTTACCTACTCTAGGGCCATATCGATAAGGATGATGCGACTGGGTGTGCCAGCGCTCGGATGGTATTCTCTGTTGGGATGCTCGAGCCGACATATCACCACCACCACCGGGTTTCCTTTAAATGCAAGGGAATATCAAGGACAATAAGCCTGGAGAGGCACATTCCTCTCCTTCTCTAGCTCGATTGGCCGCTCTCTATCAGCCAAGATCACAGGATACACTGAAGCAGCACCCAAGCCCTGTGCTTATTTCCCGCCACTCGCCCGCTGGCTAATTGTCCTAGGACTTCCTTTCCGTCACGGCGAAGAGGGTGAGAGCTTCCTGTCTGTCAAGGAAAGTAGGGAAAGGCAGGGAGTTATCGCCAACAAAGAGGCTTCATCAGCCCGCGGGATGGCCAAGGGAGGGGCGCCGAGAGAGTCTAGAAAACCACCTTTCAGAATCTACCTAGGTTCGGGGTGTTTGTTGCTGTGATGGACTATATTTATCACGGTTACTGGCGGAGCATGTCTGATATGCATTATTCTCTCTGGATACAGTCGGTATTACGCTGGCATGTCAGTCATTCCCAGCTCTCTTAAAGCCTGGTCCTTTCCTGCGATCGTTCGATGATTATCTCCATGGTACTCCTCTGACAATTTCTGGTACAAAACACATCTACTAGATACTACATACTACATACTGTCAGGTACTTTCAGATATAGAAGCTCACGTGCAATCATATAGTTCCCCTACATCCTTCCCCCCCCCCCCCAAACAACCCCCAAGATACTCACTCATACTCCATCCCCCCATCCAAATCCCCAAACCTCGCAAACCAAAGATCCCAAAAATAATTCCCCCTAGCCCTCCACGGCCCCCGATCCGCCACCCTCGGTAACACCCCCTCCCTCTCCGCCCTAACAACATACGTCGAAGTAAGACCCAGCACCGGCCTCGTCTTCATCCCCGCAACCCCCCCAGACCCCGACACACGCGGCACAGCCACACCATCCACCGCAGACTCCCCGAGTCTCCTGAGCAGACGACACATTGTTAGAGCCGTGGCGTCGGCACCGAGCGTCCACGAGGCATGCGCGTACCCGATTACGAAGGACGCGTTGGGTACGTCCTGGAGCATCATCCCGCGCCAGAGGAACTTCTGATTTATGTGGATGGGGGCGCCGTCGACCATTATCGAGGCGCCGCCTGCGATTTGTAGACGGAGGCCTGTGGCTGGGATTATGATGTCTGCGGGGAGGAAGGATGTTTCTGCGTCTGCGTCTGCGTCTGCGTCTGCGTCTGCGTTTGAGTTGAGGAGGATGCCGTTGTGGGTGACTGCTTTTATGGTTGCTGTTTCGACGGATGCGCGGTCGGTGTGCAGGGCAGCGAAGAAGTCGGCGTTTGGGGAGATGCAGAGACGCTGATCCCAGGGGTTATAGCGGGGGTTGAAATGGGGGGATGACGGGGTGGAGGCGGGGAGGTGGTGTTGCATGGAGAGACGGAGGAGGAAGCGTGAGAGGGAAGGGGAGGTCTTGCAGAAGAGGAAGAAGAGATGGGAGCTTAGCATCCAGGTGAGACGGAGGAGACGGCGGGCGATGAAGGCTGGGAAGAGGAGTTCGATCAGGGAGCGTCTTGGGCTGTTGGGGAGGGAGAGGATGTAGGCTGGGCTGCGCTGGAGCATGGTGACATGTCTTGCGCTCTCGGCGAGCTTGGGGAGCAGTGTGATGGCTGTGGCGCCGCTGCCGATGATGACGATGCGCTTGTCGGAGTAGTCGAGGTCTTCTGGCCAGAATTGAGGGCGTACGACCTGTCCCTTGAACTGGTCGAGGCCGGGGATGTTGGGCTCGAGGGGTTGGTGGTAGTCGTAGTAGCCCGTGCTGAAGATGAGGAAGCGCGCGGAGAATACCTTCATCTGGCTGTCTTTGGCATGTTCTTCTTGTTCTGCTGTGTTTTCGATAGTTAGGGACCACACGCGGTCTGCAGAGGACCATTCGACGCCTCGTACGCGATGGTTGTAGCGGATGTGGCTGTCGATGCCATACAGCTGGGTGGTGCGCTGCAGATAGTCGACAATGGCAGGGCCCTCAGCGATGGGCTCGGGCCGGTCCCAGGGATGCCACGCAAAGCCAAAGGTGAATAGATCGGAGTCTGAGCGAATTCCGGGGTATTTGAAGAGATCCCAGGTGCCTCCCAGCTGGCTGCGAGCCTCGAGGATGGTGTAGCGCAGATGAGGCAGCTGGGACTGCAAGCGATACGCGGCGTTGATGCCGGAGATGCCAGCGCCGATGATGAGGACGTCGAATTCAGTCATCTCGCACTTGATTATCTGATTATGATTATTGTGTCGTGCAGATACGAGTTTATATCTTGTTGTATACAGGCTCTCCCAAACGGGTAATCATTGCGAGACGATTTAATGGTTGAGTCGCTTAGGAATTACCGTTAGAGCAGTTTATTTAGTATTTAGTACTTAGTAACTATAGTAGTCAATAGTTGCGTGGTATAGTTTAAACACGTTCAATTCGAGTATGTGTTGCGATGTGTACTACTGTGGGATGATCTCTTTGTATACACTGACTCTCATCTAGAACTCGATTCTTCTCACCGTTCTGTCCTCGTGCAGCTTAGTCTGGACTTTCTGGTGCTCTTCGTGCTGGGGTCTGTATATAACACTCTACCTAGTATACACTCTATACATGTTGCTACTTTATATACCACCACACATATTCATACAGATATACAGGAATACAGGAATACAGGAATACAGGTATATAGGTATATAGGTAGTGTAGAAATTACTTTCTCTCTCGCAATCGTACAAAACTCTTCGAGCCAACCCCCCGCACCATCTCCTGCATCCATACTGGGAACGCACGCAACAGACTCAACGCCCAGCAATGCCGCGGAAGAATAATCTGCCCACTTTTCTGCGCCAGAATCTGCTTAACCACGGCATCAGAGACCGTCTCAGGCGTCATCACAGGCTGTCTGAACTGCGATCCGGCGTCTGTCAGCTGCTGGATCATCGGCGTGCACACCCAGAGCGGATGAACAATGCTTCTCATATCAGTACTTCCACATCCCAGTTATATACAAACAGACAGAAGGGAAGGGAGAGAGAGATACCTCGTCCGCACCCTCGGCGCTTTATACCAAAATCTCAACTCCTGACGCAGCCCCTCATGAAAAGCCAGTGCACTCGCCTTGGAGCAACAATAATCGACCATCTCGCCCAGCGCCACAAAACTGGCCATACTAGCGATCGTAACGATGTGGCCGTGATTCTGCGCTACCATGCTAGGTAGGAACTCTCGCACCATCAGGAAATGCGAGATTGTGTTGACCTCTAACGTCTGTCGGATGCACTCCTCGGGCTCCTCGAGCACCGTGCCCTCATAGCCGACGCCTGCGTTGTTGATGAGCACCGTGGGCTCGCCTTGTGTTGCGCGGATCTTTTCTGCTGCTTCGGCGATGCTAGACGATGAGGTGATGTCGGTTTTGTAGAATGTGACACCGGATGCTACTCAATCTATTAGCTTCTTTATATCCTTGCACTTGCACGGGAAAGAGCGAGAAGGAGTTGGCGGGGTACGAAGAAAAAAAGGCTCCTGGATATCAAGCATAGCTACTCGAATCCCCCGCGCCGCTAAATCGTGCATTATCTGCTTTCCAATCCCGCTGCTTCCCCCCGTGAGAAGAACCAGTTCGCGCGTCGAGTCCCATGTCTCGACGGCCTGGCCGTTGTCCAGCGACCAGCTGCTCAGCGCGCGGTTTGTCTGTCGTACGATTGCTAGTGCTAGGAATATGAGAAGCGCTTTTGGAGTTAGAGGGTGTAGTATGATGCTCTGTATAGATGGGGGGAGATGCTGTATGGTGCGCCCCAACCATTGGGACGCGAGGAGAAACTGATCTGACATTGCATATACTTGTTAACGCGAATACACGAATGCATGGATACATGGATAGACGAACCTAAGTAGAAGAGGTCGAACACATTTATAGAAGAGAATACCGAGGTCCATGTGGACTGGAATGAAATAAGCTTCTATCAGACTCTGGAGTAAAGAAAGTGAAGTCAAAGAGGATTCCGTATTAGGAAATAGTTGCGATGTCGATCTTCACATGTTTTAGTTTTCGAGGCGTATTCGCATGCGTTCCCTCTCTTTTACTTTATTCACTCTGTAGAGACAGAGACTGTCTGAATTAACCCTGCGTCGACGACAACAGTTGAACCACTTGCTGGACTACTTTATCACGACATTGTCTGCAAGATAATTGCCCTCCTAACGTCTATACCACAGTTACTATTAATGTTTGCTGTTCTTGATGTAGCCAATGACAGAGAGTCTACGCAGGAGATTCATAGCCCTGAAGATGCATTCGTTAATAGGAGAGATATGTACTTCCTATTCTTATGCAATGCTATGGTGAGAAGATATAATAACGGTAGACCCTCAAGTCGACGAAGTCGAAGAGACACACGAAACCCCAATCCCCCCCTGAATCCCGTCACATATAATCACACCCTCCGCACCATCCGGCGTGGTCAAATTGATGTCCTCGAGGTGAATCCCCGAGCAGACCGCGTTGGGCGAACAGACCAGGTCAGCCACCACGTCGCCCTCGGCGCCCGACGAGGTGCCGTACACGTTCTCGAAGACCACGTTGGTGATGTTCACCTGTGACGGGTACGCGGCGCATTCCTCGGCCGAAATATCAAAGTAGCACTGGTCCAGGACGACTGGGTTATCTGTGTTTTCGATGCGGATGTTCTTGTATGTGATGTTGTTGATGCGGCCGTATCCCACGTCGGGGCCGGCCCATGCCTTGAGACGGGCGCCGTTCTATCGACACAGTTCTATTAGTACTTCTTATCTAATATACTAGTATGAAATAAATAAGAAAAGAGCGGGGGTACCTGTCCGTTCAATAGAGTCACGTTCTCAATGTATGCGTTCTCGATGATATCCATCACCCCGGCGTACTGTCCGATGCTGCCCATGCTGACGCCGTGCGTATTGTTGCACCACAGGTTCTGCACGAAGATGTTGGTCGTGTTGGGCTTGGGCGAGAAGCAGTCGTCGCCGATGTCGATGCGTGTGTTCGTCACAGACAGTCCGTTGACGTTGAGCGAGTCGAATCCGTCTGTGTTTTTGGGTAGGGCCTGTTCTCTTTAGCACACTTCTATCACACCCCTATTATTACACCAAAGAGAATGGATACATACCGATGCATTGGTCGAGAAGGCGTTGATGAAAACATCGTCGAAAGACACGTCGTTGCTGTTGACGAAGAAGTTTGTCCAGCACGGCGAGTTGAGCTGAGTGATGCCCTCGACCGAAATGCGAGTCGCGTTCTCAGTCAAGAACAGGATCGGTCGGTAGAACGTGTTATTGGGGTCCTATTTTGTGAGCATCTCTCTCTCCCTCTCTCTTCATCTGTAGAAATAGCTCTTACCAGAATCTCTAGTCCCGCAAACTCATTATACCACCGCTGTCCATTCCCATTCAACACTCCCTGGCCGAAAATCCGAATATCACGGCCTCCCCAGCGCCAGAAGGTAATCGACTTTTGGAAAGCGTAGTAGAAGTTATTCTTTTGCCAGTACGGTACATCATCCGTGAACTTGACTACATTAACAAAGCATTCTAGAGAGGGTAAAAAAATAAACGAAGACACAGAGGTAGATAGATACCTTAATTTCTCCCTCCAATTGCACCTCGACATCATCCAAAAATGTCAGGTCCAGCTTCTTCCCAATCACGTACGTCTCTCCCTTCTTGAGTAGCAGTCTTCCGCCGTGGTTTGCCCGCCGTATACCCCAGAGGAAATCCGCAGAGATGTCGTCTGTGTCGTTGCGCGAGGCCCGGATCGTCACCGTCCGCCGGTTGGGATGTTTCGAATGTCGTCCGCCGATGTGCTCGAGGCCTGCGACGTCGTCGACATGGTATACCTTTGCGCCTGGTGGGGTGTGCAGTGAGTTGAAGGCGAGACTGTTGACAGACGTGGCGCATAGCGCGACGAGAGAGAGGAAGTTGAGCTTCATTGTTGAAACTGCTCAAGGTTTTAAATGAGTAGTGGTGCCCTGCTTGGAATGAAGGTAATGAGGTATACAGTCAGCCTGGGTCGAGGTCGACTTTATACCTTATATTCCTATGGCCAGACACCTTCATTTTATTTTTCAGTGCATACTCTGTATATAGCCAAGATGGAAGGAATATTATGTGTTGGTGTTGAATACGAGCAGAGTTTCTCCGCCTGTAGGAAAGACTCATTCTTCGTCCGACCGGGCATAATTCCTTCACTTGGAGAGACCGCTTCTTCCCCAGAAACTCCGTTTTTTCGTGCTGTGGACGATCTTACCCCAGAATTTGGGGAAGAATCCTGGAGATGGAGATGCCCGCTTGAAGCTTCTGGCGATAATTTTCCCGCCTGCAGGAGGCCAAACTTCCACCAATCATGCAATCTAGCAGCAAAGTCTCTACTAGGCTCCTGGGGTATTAGTATATAGTACGAGGGAGTAAATATGCATCGGATAAAGCGATTAATACGCTTGAATTGGGTTCTGTGCCGGGAAATCCCCCCATTGGAGGCCGGGGATTGTTCGACAGGAATTAACGTCATTATTTGATCTAATACTGGATCTGTCTATCAACTCAAGTGCTGTCAAAGGCTGGAATATACACCTCGTATACCGAGCAGCTCCCCCGCAGCGATCGGCGTCTCAAGCTCTCACAGCTTTCTCCCAGCCAGCACCAGCGCCGTGAAGCAGCTCGCGTTTGCCGACCACCAGAACAGCGAGCGAAATATACTGAGGGCCGCTGACTCGATATAAATATAGGAAAGTCCATAGGCCACTCGTGAGGCTGTATACCAGAGCCCGATGCCGTTGATCGTCTCGTTCGGGAGCCCCGCGTACACCGCGAGAAGTACTACACCAGTTAGACTTGACAATTCACAGAAAAAGGGGAAAAGAGAAAGAAAATCAAACTCACTGGCTGCAACAAACATAGGGAATCCCTCTATCGAGTTTGCATGGGCTGCTTCCAGACGCTTCAGCTGATCCAGTTTCCGACGCGTTATCTTGCCCGACTGCACCGCCGCTTCGCCGTACTTGGACAGATCTTCTCGGGGAGCTGAATTGTGATCAAGTCCAAGGAGCACCTTGGGTGTTCGGCTGCTGAGGAGCTGATAGGCAAGCGCCCAGTTGCCGATCAGGTACGCAACCGCATAGTTAGGTATTTGCTCACTGCCGACAGCACGAAGACCGAGAGTTGTAACAAAGTTACTGCATTTCTCACGTTAGAGGAAGAGATTCTGTAAAAGGCTCAGGTACAACTTACGACATGATGAGATGGTATGAAAGACAGCTGATTGAAGGTAATCAGCTGGACGTCAAGTTGCTCTTAAACCCACGGAGCTCGTCGGTAAGCCTTCAGAAAGAGGGATCACTAGTACTACTCCGAAGTACACAAGCTAAGCCATAGTTCTCTTGCCAGATGGCGGAGATTGCGGAGTAAGCACTAGCGGGGTGGATGCGCCATCTAGTAGCTGTGTCTAATAATACCCGAATCAAAAGTCTAGAAAATTGGGATCCCAGAGCTCCGGCATTCTGTAATCAGCTGCATCGAACATATTTCCGAATTCCAGTGGCTAGTTTTGTTAGCATTATGCGTCTCGAGCCTCGAACCAAATAGGAGAGGAGGCAAACTTACCGAAAAGTCCAGCGGGTTCGCAGATAATAGGGACATCGGATCAAACGACATTTCAGAGTTGCCAGAGCTTAGGTCGGGGGTACGTGTAGCAGACTAGAATGAAGTTAGCAAACTGTAATCATCCCCACTTTGAGGATGAAATGGTGGTGGTAGGAAGAAGAGGCCCTTACAGGATCAAATTCACCCTCTGGTTGCCCCTGTAAATCCGCCAAAGGGGCCCGTTGCATCATTTGCTCGCACGTCCTGATAGCTTGCAGCGAAGCTTCTTCAATCCTTTTCATAGAGTCCTCCCCTTTCAGTCGTGCCTTTATGCCGGCTAGGGCCATGCTTAGAAAGGCAAAGGCCTTGGTCCCGTTACCCTTGGGAGAAATTCGACTACGAAAGAACTCCAGGGTGCGATCGAGTGCTCGTACAAGGACATCCTGCTGAGATCGTACCAGATCGCTCAAAGACCCGGTGTGGGCGGGAGATGTCGATTTCACGGCTGCGTGTTCGCGAAATTGGAGAGAAAGCTCGGCGCATATTGTCAAGGCAGAGTGAAAACATTCATCGCGGAACATGCCTCCTGCCATATGGCCCAGACAAGGCGCCTGAGCATCTGCAACCCCGTCGTCCAACAGCTCAAGTTGGGAGAGCATCTCCAAAGACCACTCTAGGCAGACCTTACGTGAGTAGGCGAATTTCTGCGACAACGATATACTCAGCGAAAAGGGCCGGTGAAGAAGTAGGATAGAGCGCTGTATTAGGAAGCTCATATATGATCTGGAGAATAAGGTGCTGTCGTGCTCTGAGGGTGTAGGAAATGGGGCCAAGGATTCGTTCATGGACTGGAAAAGGTCTTCGGTCAGACGTAAAGCCTCATCGTAAGGTAATGTGAACTTGAGGCTATTCACGGCCTTGGCAATGCGCACCCGTAAGGGCAAGGAGCGAAGGAGCATGGTCTGGAAGCTTGTCTGGGTGAAGGTCTCGCTACTCCTCGACACAGGGCTTTCTAGCATGTCCTCGGTCAAATCAGAGTCATCGCAATTTGAAGGCGGATCGCAATCATACTGATCGAGGTCAATCGACGGGGGTATGCCAGCATCTACGGATGCCTGTAGGTCCAGCTCCAAGATGGTTGCCCATAGCCTCCGGCGCATCTCAGCCCAGAACTGGGTCATCTTGGAGAATCGCAATGGATTCCGGTGCATTCCCATTGACATTGCCGTCCGAATCAATGAGCCAGATGTGATCCACACCACATCGCCGTCAGCAGCATGCGCTTGGCGCGCGATCATCAAAAGACATTGAATCTGCAGCATGTCGAACTTGACAGTGGCGGTCACAAAGGACGAGGCAATCCACGACTGGACAGCCAATATCCACCCGACCGCAACATCATGTAGGGTATCTTTTCCGTTGACTTTGATTGTCGGTCCGAAAAAGCAGCTACTCGCCGCCATCAACGCAAGAAGCTTTGCTACGAAGGTCTGGTCCGTTGTCGCAGGAGCAGCCCAATACGCCTCGTATTGTTTGAGGAAGGTTGGGATGTGCAAAATTCGACACGTGGTCTCAAAGGTCGACAGATACAATTTTAGCAATTCATCGGCGATGTTGCGAGGAGGGAGCATCTCTTGAAGAGAAGTGGCCTTTTCCTGGTACGCGCGCTGGTGATCCTGCTTCTCTCGACATCGCAACTCGCCTCGAAACTTCTTCATCTTGTGGTACTCGGAGCCCTCTGCTTTGAGGCTACCGCTGTTCTTAGCGAAAAAGGCTGCCATGTCATCAAGCTGCGGTTGATTAGCTACACACACGTATATGTACATAGAGAGAGAGAGAGAGAGAGAGAGAGTACAAGAGAGATTGCGTACACAGGACAAGGTTAATTCCGCACTAGAGCGCCCACGAAACCGGGTGCGGCCATTTCTGCCACGAAAACAAGCCCTTGTCGATAGGCTTCTGACATCGTGGATGATACCCTGTGTTTCCGGGGCAATCCGCATACTATTATCTGATATAGATTCATAGCCCAGGCTCTCTGGGGTGTGTATCGAGCCGGTCCTGGCGAGTGCATGCTCGAGGGATTGCACGCGGGTGCGCAGTTCCTGCAGCTCATCTGGTCGGGCCTTGGGCTTTGTTACGCGATAGGACGCGCCTTGATTTCTGGAGTCAAAAACATACAACCCGCTGTTGACAGGGCTCGGTCGGTCGGTCGGGGCGTGAACCTGATCTGGCGTGGTGCTGCTGTTGGCGACAGGTTGGGATCTGTGAACAATCCCCAGGTTATGAGAAGGAGGTGGTGCAATGTCCTGGGTTGGTCCGGGTCTCCCATACACGCACAAGTCAGGTGTCTTCGACTTGACACATTGTCCGCAGGGAAGCGTGCGGTCACATTTCAGCTTGCGGCGTCTGCAAACTGTACAGGAGAGAGCTGGTCTGCGGCGTCGCGGTGCTGATGGCTGGCCGGAGTCGTCGGGCGCAGCATAATCGAGGTTGTCGTCGTCCATGGTTCTGTCTTCGGGGGGAGAAGCGATCAACTTCCACTGCAGCGAGGGTGATAAGAAGCCATCAGAGATGCATCTATGATAATTATTAGTAGTTCAAATGGTACTGTCGATAAAGTGAGAAGACGCGACACAAAGAGAAAAGACGAAGACAAGCAAAAAGTCAGACGGAGATCCAGAGCCGAAGTCCGAGTCGGAGTTACCGCTTTAGGCTCGGACATTTAACTACTTGGCTATTATTATACTCGGTATTACACTGCTACCTGCTTGGAGTAAATGTTATTGTATTAATCTAAAAAGTATTAAAGTTAAACTATCACAGACAGAATGTGAGGTCCTGTTACTGTGCGCCCAAGATACTCGTCTGGCATTTTTCTATAAATTAGTTGTCCAATGCCCGCACCAAAATCCTCTTCGACCACTAGAGATTCTTCAGCTGCACGCTC
Source organism: Aspergillus funiculosus (assembly GCA_027569145.1). Classification (NCBI taxonomy): domain Eukaryota; kingdom Fungi; phylum Ascomycota; class Eurotiomycetes; order Eurotiales; family Aspergillaceae; genus Aspergillus; species Aspergillus funiculosus. The sequence goes on from JAPDEN010000003.1 coordinate 415,815, forward strand.
TGAATTGAACAACCATGTTTAGTGAGCGGCTCTTAGTAGATTCGCCTTTGTTAATGGCTATGACAGGCCATCCTGCTACCCAGGTATATATCCTTGAGGTTCCTGGTCAGGTAGACATACAAGATCTCTCGATGTATACTAGTTGATCATGATTACCATTCTTCCATATATCTTAACCTGAATGGACGGGCAGCTATGTTCCTCAAAAGAAGGAGAGAGTAAGCTACTCGATTTTGATTCTCCCTGATGTTCATATACTTAGTCTCTTTCAAGTATAGGACTTAGAGGAATCAATTGCAGTGACCCAGCTGATTTTCAAGACAGTGCTCCTCACAGCGATGTAGACTGTATTATGGTCACGGATAGTAACCTCCCCTTCAAGACATTGCGCATCAACAAGTGGAATTGGGGAGTCGTGTGCTTGAGCCGTTGTAGATTCCTTGGTATCAAGCCATTCTATATTGTATGCAAGACTTTGTGACTCTGCGGTATTGTTCATCCAGACCTCCAGAGGACCTGCAGAGATTAGAATCCTCTCTACGGGGCGGAGACATCCGTTCCTCTTCAAGACTTGATGTAATGCACGTTCGCTTCCAGCTTCGCTTCGGGATCCTGGCGGCCGGAGAGGCAATCGACTGGAAAGACTAGATTGTGATTTTCCACAGCTCTGGCGCGCCGATCCTGTCGTATTTTGGATATAGGAGTTCCCCTCGACACCGCTCTGCCTCGAAGAACGGTCCAACTCCAACTCCAACGGTATGTATGGACGTCCACGTCGTTCAGGTCTACTAGCCTGGCTCAGCTCAGACTGTGTGGAAGTCTTTAGTGTGGTCGCAGATAATGGCAGGTTGAAGAGCGTACTTTCATTTGGGCATGGGTAAATCGTCCTCCGTCCTGTTGACAAAAGCACCATGTAACTATCTCTTGAGTAAGCCTCCAGTGACTGCAGGAATCGTCGCCGGTGTTCTTGAAAATCCGGTAAACAAGGAAGCCGCCATCTAGGGTAGAGTCGCCCGTGTGACCGAGGGGTATACATCTTGCTGTGTGACCGGACAAATAGATTGCAAAGAAAGCAAGCGTCTTTGCTCGAACAGATTACTCGTGGAAGTAATGTTTGCAGATTCGACTCACAGTGGGCAACTATTTGGATCTCCGCATGGATCTTTGCTCCTTTCAGTGTATTCTCCACCTGTCGAGAGAAGTCGCGAGCAACCTGTTGCTCGCTCACGCCTAGTACTCTGCAGATCTCTTTCAGGAGTTTTTTCTGCCCCCCTTTAGGTATGAGCTTTACCACTTTGGAGAGTAAATCCGGGGTGTAATGATCAGTTGAAGGGGGGTCAAATGCTTCTTGAGGGAGATGAACGGTTGCTGTCCTCATTTTTCGAGCCAACGGAATTTTCTTCGCGGTCCGGTACAGAAATCGAGCGGCCTCCCAGTACCGGGAGACCTTGCCAATGATATTCAGAAGACTTTCTCTCGCTTTAGGGTCCATGTCATAATTCGGGATCATGTTGATCAGGTCTTGAAGCCGCTCGATTTGTTGTATTTGGTAGACACCCTCCACCAGATCTACCAGCCGTGCGGTCACCTGGTATCTCAACCACGAGTCAACAAGTTTGTCGACCTCCCTGGCCCTCGCCCTGAATAGCTCTGCGGTCACGACCAGGTTTCTGCTTGCTAGTTTGTGCCGGTCCATCTTGTCCAGTGCCAGTATAGCTTCACGAAAAGCATCCTTTATGGGTCTTTTGGTAGTTTTCGACCTTGCTGAGGCTAGTCGTAGTCGAGAGAGGATTCGGGACGAACACATCGTGACTACCATGGAGAGCACCTTGGCCTCGAGGTCCGAGTTATTGTTCTCTAGTACTGTTAGTGCACAATAAAAGTAATCACAAACGACTAATCACCAGATACTGTCGCTAGAATTGTGAAGATCCCATCGAAGCCTTCCTGAATCTGACGGAGCAAACCGTCTCCATCAAGGAAATCGGCCTTGTTGACCGCAACGATTACTTTTAAACAAACGAGCTCCGGGTCTTCTGCAATGCATACGGCAGGAATGTGATTGGCATCGTCCTTGGTATGTGCAAGAAATGCGAGGGTGCCGGCAAGCTTTTGTTCTTGCTGAAAAGATAAGACATAAGGCTCCTTGCTCGATAGTGCATCATCTGCGGTGTTGGATGACGGTGGAACTGGAATATTGTGAAACAGTGAAAGAAGAGCTATGTTTTCCGCACAAGTAATGGCAGGGTCAAGAGTTCGAGGCATAGAAAGGAAGGAAGCCAAATCGCCTATAAGAACTGGATTAGGGATCGGTCAGATGCAAGTCCTGTGTTGCTCCAGATGAGTTCGTTGTTGTAGACGCTGGGATGGGATGGCTGTAAGCACAGGAATATTTGCTTTTCCGGGTGCTCAAAATGCCCCTCGAGGAGGTGTGAAGTTTGGAATGATATAGACTTATTCTTATCATGCTTGATGTCCTGGATAACATAGGATTCTCAGATAAAGTTGATGGTTTTCCGTTAAGTTAGTAAACCTGGATTACAACTGATACTAAGGTTAATAATGACTTCTTCCTGGGAACTGATCTCATCCGACCATGGTAGTGGATGTACATCCTTGGCCAAGCATCAGGCTTTGTTCTCTACCTCACCACCTTCCCCAAGGTAACCAGATACAAGGGCGTCCCTAAAGGTCCTACCATCTCTCAGTATTCTCGAATGGGTGCATATGCAGCACCTCGACAGAAAGACCCATTTCTGCCAGATTAAGGGAAAGAAGGAATATATAGAGGCAATCTTTAGTTATGGTTGAGAAGCATTTAGCAGTGTATATCAAAGTGCCAAAAATACGTCCACCACCATACTTTCTATACAAACAACTCCATCATGCGGAAAGTGGCCTGAATGGAAATCTGCCGAAATAGTACACAAATATATAGTTATATCAGGCTTCAAGACGGAACAAGTTCACCACTCTAGTTGGTTGGACAAGTCAGGAAGGGGCTGAGAATATGTCCTCTCTCTGTACAATACATTAATCAAGGTTGTGGCTCGGGGATGAGTTTGTCTGTGGCGTCTTTGGTTTGGCGTTTCTTTGTTTCGACGGGATTGTATGTTATATAGACTTGATATATCTATATCTATATTATATTATGTTATATTATCCATGCAAGAGGAGACAAGAGACCTCTATTTATGCCAAAAGGGCTTCATCACTGACCGCACATAAACAAGTAAGTACACCATCAGGTAATTCGAAATCACAAACCCCGTGAAAATGCCAAAGTACGGCCAGATCCTTGACGAATCCAGCCCAATCTTAGAAAGATACTACTCTTATCAGCATCAATCTATCCAGAAAGGAGAGAGCCAAAGGAGGTTGAGACGTACATCATCGCCGTAACTATACTCACAGTATCCGCACTGTCCCCATCCCTCGGGATTTGAGAGATAACCCATGCCCCTGTCCGCGAGCCAGGACCCGGCGTATTCACCACACGTCATGTTGGGTGGGCTCTCGAAGATAGTCAACTCGCTCTCTGCACAGATAACAGGCATACCCCGGAGCACAGAGGTCAGGACCCCTCCAATCCAGTAGGTGAACGGGGTGATGTAATACATCGTGTACTTCCAGAACGCCGGCATGTTGTCATGAGGCTGCAGGATGCCGTTGAAAAGCTCGCACATGATAATGAAGAACGGCATAAGTGTCGCGGCAACCATTGAGTCGTCACTAAAGAAAGTCAGTATAGAGGAGCGATATAGAGAGATAAATAACCCACCTAAGTGCAGCAATCCACTGCCCCCAAGATGTAGCGAAGAGGAAGAACATGAAGAACATCAGGAAGCTATATCCCGCGGCGAATCCCAAGGGTAGGCCAACAGTGAAATAGTAGAGAACAAAAAATATCACCGCACTGATGATCGCATACGGGATCTCAGACACAATCTGCGCTGTGCAAAAGGCAACCCATCCGTACACGCCACTCGGACCCTCGCGCGCCTTCCACAGGTCCCGGTTCAGGATAAACCTCATAGATATCGCGTTGATAAACTCTGGCACCAACATCAAAACTAAGAAACACGAGAAAGCTTTTGACTGTAGGTCGGTGCTACTATTCCCAATCTGTAGGTAGGTGAGGCCGTTGATCAAGGCATGAAGGAATGACGCATAAAGGCGAGAGTAGGGGTACTCGGGGCTTCTCCAAAATTGCCGCAGCGTCCGCTTGGTCAAAAGCAAGATCTGCCGCTGAATAGGCGAAGGCATACTAGACACCTTTGTGTCCATGGCCGCAAAATCACCTCTGCTTACTCTTCTGACCTGAGCAATTTCTTCCTTCACTCTCGCGGCCTCATCAGACTGACTCCAAACATCAGCCCAGTTCATATTATTCGAAGCATTTTTCATGCCTCCAACGACAACCTCAATGAGGAAATCTGCCGCATTAGTGACATTCCCTAATTTGTGTCCGTTCTTTGCGAAATACTCGAATATTGAACAACCAGACTCGCCGACCCCTCCGAAATAGTAGGTGTTCCCACCAGGGCTCAGAGCCAGAACACGATCAAACTGCCCTTCTTCATCAGTAATGTAGACTCTCAACAGACCGGAGGATATAGTAACTCACCTGCTCGAATTGCTGTTGGTTCGCTTGGTGAATAGTACACAAAATAGCCAGCCCCTGGTCTGCCAATCGTCTCAGCAAACCAACAATGCTCGAAGCTGCCTGGCTATCCAGCCCACTAGTAGGTTCATCCAAAAACAGCAGCATCTCGGGCCTTGCACAGAGCTCCACGCCAATGGTGACGCGCTTTTTCTTCTCGATATCCAGAGATCCAATGACTGCGTCTTGTAAATCGATTAAACCCAGAGTTCTCAGAACCGTGCCCGCGTAGGACAGCTTCTCCTGTTCAGGTACATCATGGCTTTGACGGAGCAAAGCGGAGAATTCGAACGCTTCGCGAACAGTGCTGCTCTCATCGTGGATATCCATCTGTTGACAGTATCCTATGCGTCGATTGAATGACGAATCAATAGGATTTCCATCAACATACATGCTCCCGATTAATTCCCCAGAGCTTTGTCTCTGGGTAAGTGCAGTCAATACTGAAAGAATTAGCTTAGGAGGAAAATAAAACATAATAACAGGTGATTAAGGCTTACATGTTGACTTTCCAGCACCAGAAGCCCCAACGAGTGCTGTCAATGTCCCCGGTTTGCAGTACCCACTAACACCATTCAGCAGCTTTCGCCTTTCTTGTCCAACTTGCACAAATAACTCAAGGTTATCCCAGGTGAATATCGACCTGGCTGTAGAAAGAGTTTGGCTGGCTGGCTGATCAAGACTAGAAGATGCTGGCATATTTGAGTCAATCTCCACCGGGCTGCCTTCTTCATCATTGACGTTTGGATTCTTTGAAATTTTTCGGGCTTTCTTATACTGGATTGGCCCAGCACTGCCTGGTTCCCATTCCATTGTTTCACTTAACCAGCATGCTCCAGCAATATAGAAAACTGTGAAAAGACACAGAATTCCGAAATTGCGCCAGACATTTCCAAAGTAAAACCCGTACTGGGCCGCTAAATAATCATCACCATTGACGATGGTAGTACCGATTTGGCTTCCAGCGTATCCGCAGGTCTGGTACGCAATGTCCGTATAGTTAGGACCCGAGGGCACAATAGAACCTAGAGAACAGGTGAAGTTGGTGTTATGGAATTCCGCCGCCATCATCGCTTCGTATGTATACAGTGCCGGTGTAGTGTACTAGACTCGAGTTAGATTCCATATCCGAACACTTTTCTAGACATTCCATACCGCTATCCACCCGACCCAGGGAACGTCGGCCAACATCTTGTCAACAGAGAGAACGTAGCCACCAAAGACAATACAGAACAGCACAGAAACGCCACAGTACCTCAAGGCTACTTCGAAATTGGATGATGCAGATGCAAATAACCGGAATTGTGAGGTCAAGCATATGGTACATAAGTAGACAAATAGGAAGTCAATGAAGAATGAACCAGCCTAGATTGGCTGTTAGCACCTGGATGATATTAGATTCTTGTAGCCACTTACATCCGATTTCAACCCAGACAGAAAGTAAACAACAACCAGATACAAAAAGGTAAGCACAGCAGCAACCAAGATGTCTGAAATGACTCGAGCCAGGCATACAGCACTAGGGCGTACGAATGCAAATTTCTTCTGTCGGCTAAGAATGTCCCGTCCCTGCATAGCCTCCTCCAGTTCGGACATTTGAAGCCATGCCAGGAGAATTGCCGAATAGAAGATTACACCTCCTCGAGAGTACATTCCGTCTGTTGTCTGCGGTTGATCATAGAACATAGAACCCACGAGAAGTCCATATACAACACAAGATATGAGCTTGATGTACAGAGGGGCCATGTGGCCCTTGATTTGCCACAATTGACGCCTTGCACACAGCACTACTTGCCGGAAGAGAGAGATGGTGTATGGTGACTTGGACGAAACAAACCGTGATTTATCAGTTTGAATCGCCCTCTTAAACTCTTCCAGGCTTCCATAATCAGAATCAGCTTGCGACCCAGGCCGACTCTTCCCACCAAATCTTTGATCGTCGTAGTCCTGAACTCCTTTTTCAAGACTCCGGAAGGCAGAACTGTTTCGAAAAGCCTGCTCTAACTCAATTGGCCCTTTTGGCGCTCGGTGCTCCCATCCTGGTCTAAATCTCCGTCTTTCCGGGACTGTGATGCTAGTCAAGAAATCCGACACTGTTTGCATATTTGCACATTCGTACCCCAACTCTTCGAAATACAGTTTTGCTTCTTGTGCGGGACCTTGGTAGAGCATCCGTCCCTCGTCGATAAGTAGGACCTTATCAACCAGATCATAGATAGCATCGGATGCTTGGTACAATGTCATTAACGTGGCCTTGCCGCATGTATCTGTCATGATCCGGAGACTGCGGGCATAATCCAGAGCCGATGATGCATCCAGACCTCTAGTCGAGTTATCCCAGCACATGACCGAGGAATCGGTTGCGAGTGACTCAATTATTGAAATCCGCTTCCTTTCGCCACCAGAAACACCGCGAATGTATTCGTTTCCAACCAGAGTATCCATTGTGTGTGACATGCCAAAGACCCGGCCATAGATTTCAAGATATCGAGGAATCCTCTCATGGTATCTTTTTGGTGTTTTGCTCTGAAGAGCAAATTCCAGGGTCTGTCGAACACTCAATGTAGGAAAATGCACATCGTCTTCTGGTACGTATACCACCTGGTCGCGGTAGTGATTCTTGACTTCGTCTAAACTTAGGCCTGAGTAATCAATGCAGCCCGTCACACCAAGGAAAGACGAGTGATGCCCAGCCATTGTTCGTAAAAACGTTGAGCAGCCGGCTCCTGGCTGGCCTAAGACCCTACAAATATATAAGCTACTGCATGCATAATGCAAAATGATTTATACTTACAGCATAATCTCTCCGCTCCGGACGACGCCTGTGAAGTCGCGGATTAAATGACGTCCACTCTGGGGCTCTGGATTCGAAACCCACGGCTTGATTGTCCATTCATATACATCTTGAAAAGTAAATGTGCGCCACAGCGAGGTTCCCAAGGTCTTGATAGTAGCATGCTCGCCTCCAGCACCCCATGTTGAAAGACTCTGAAAGCAGACTCCGAGGTTGGCTTTCTTCTTTCCTTGGAGCTCTGATTCCAGGAACTTATCGAATGAGGAATGCGGCTCCGTATATCCATTCCCCTTTTCTGTCAGAGTGCGATGAATCTCAGCGATGGCATCCTCGTCCTCGTGGGTTAGGTAAACTCTCGGAGGAGATGCTCTAGCCACCTGGCTCCCAGCTTCTTCACAAGAAGCAAGGGCGGTGTTACCGTGCAGCCGAGGGTAGATATGGGGGGGCATGTCACCTAAGCTTGTAAAATGCCCAAATTAGACTAGAAATTAACTCTCAACTCTGATCAGATTGAGAGTTCATCACATATGCCCAAGAGGAGACGGTTAGTTGACCGGTTAAGCAGCGACTTTATATACTTTGATGCTCGAGCCCAGTCATATCAAAGCCGCCAATGAACCTGACGCACTAGAACAAAAAGAAAGCCTAGTAGTATGAATCATATCCGATCATGGCGCAAATGGCGATAGATACCTGTTAATTATAAACGAGATCATAGTCTAACTCACTCCGGCCATTCATAAGGCGAGACCGCCACTTTACCCATTATATAAAAAAACGATCAACCATCACGAGAGCTTCGAGTGCGCAAATACCGTGATTGGGCCCTGGAGGAAATTTGTTACGAAAAAGACCCGTGGCAGGTCCCCAGTCCTGCGTTTGATTTTCCCACTCTGGCAGGTCGCGGGAGAAGGCCCGAGAATTCCATCCATCCTGGAGCTCGGGTCTCTTTAGTGTACCAGAAATCAAGCGGGCCGGGGATGAAGTAATGAAAATGACAGGAAGATGAGGAACAAAGGCCTTTGATTGGCATCAAGAAGACTGTAGCCAAGATGACTTCAGACCCACTTGTCATCAGACTTTTGTTTATTATCATTCGTTTTGTCCGATCTCTCTCAACGCCGCAAGCCTTTTATGCTCCTTCGAGGCTCCAATGCAGTCAATGAGCAGGAGATCAAAGTGTGATATAGCGGGAAGAGGACGAAAAAGAGGTTTGATAGGCGACAAACACGTCTAGTCTGGACGACATTTACCAACTTGTCAGCATGGATAACATCAGTATAGTACTGCTAGTAGTGAATCACTGATCGAAGGATATTCTCCGGGGAACATACGATCATTCCAGGGACCTGAGTCAGAAAGGCCTTTTTTTGTTCGCCTGAGTTCACGCACTTAGCGCTCTGGGCGCCAATCCAGAAATAGTCAAGTTATCGCCAGCAGACTGGAACCTGGGACCGGAATTCTCCATCCTTAATGGATGATTGCAGGAGCAATAATGTAGTAGACCAGAAGTGGTCCCGGTGGATGGAGCCCAGCCGGGGATTTGGAGCAGCTGGGCCTCAGGAGCCAAGAAGTGGTTGGCTCCAGCTTTTTTGCTCGCTGTCCGCGGGCACCGTTTTAAAGCACAGTCCAGTCATTTATTAAGCCTCTTGTACTCTGTGCTCGTCGTTAGTTTTCATTATCATTGAACATTATTTTATTTTACTCAAGTATTATTGTATTAGTGTACCAACTGGTGGCGGGATTCTAGAAGCAAGTATTGCATGGCAAAATGACGTCGAGAGCTGCATAGCTATATATAGCGATCAGTATAGTCCATTTTAAACGCAAGACAAGGATACAGGACGATGGTGTTGTTGTCTCCAGAGTACTTTCATTATCAATCCAGATGTAACTACGCGGTCTGTTGACTTAAATCTAGGCATGTACACTGTACATGATTTAAATCAATATCCGCGCTAGCCAGTGCATGTACTCCATCTCGAACTACAACGGGTCCGTACAGTGATAAGATTGTTTTTGAGAATATTCCATTATTTAACGATCAACTATGAACTAAAGCACCCATCATGCCAGAAGGTAACATCACTTTCAGAGGTTAAAAAAACTCAGACAAGACCCCAATGCGTTGAGACAGGTGGGAAGAGACAAAAGAAAGTCCAGCGCATATCAGTGGAAGTACTTCGAAGGTAATCACAACTCGCCCCTCTGGTGCATCGCCCATGTCTCATGCATAATCTGTAGCTCAAAAACAGCCTCTTTAACAATGTTAGTCAGTCGACGATATGCGTTTCCAAATTGGGACCGGCAAGCAGGATCAAGTGGGATGTTCCTAGGAGAGAAACGCGGGGCTATCCGGAGCATTGCATTAGGAGATGACGCTTTCGGCTCCAGGTAAACAAGCTCTAGGGATTTGAGACAATCTGCACTCCTCTCACTCAAACTTCTCAACAAGCCATACACTGGATACTCGCAATCACGAATTGTCAGGACTTCCACAGAACTGGGGAGTTCCGTGGTGGTTCGCAACGGGGCCTGTTCGATCTCCAACATCACAATATTCCGGAGACAACCAAATGAACTGAATTTCCGATGGTCATGCCAGAGACGAACGGAGGGAGGGGGCTGGTTAAATTTAACGCGTAATGATGTGAGGTGTTCGGTTTGAGAGGTGAGCGCAGAAACCAGCTCTGGGGCCTGCAACTGGCCTGCTTCCCAATTATTCTCGTCGAAACATCCAGCGTCGAATGAGAGATATTTCAGGCATTTGAATCCCGCCATGAGCTTCGCAAGTTGAGTGGAGTTGAGGCAAGCCCGGTCAAGCGTCAGACTAGAGACATTCATGGACTGCAGATGTACGTCGAAGGTTGGGCCATCCAAAACATTTCCATTCAGACCCATAATCGAGACATCCTCCAGACGAGGCAGACTCAGGACGTGGATGAGATTTCTCATATTCATGTTGTCCTTTCCTCTGGTATCTATGATTGACAGTACCTTGAGGTTCTTCAGATACGGAGTACTAGGGTCTCTTTCGGGGTGTGCCTTGAATAAAGGCCCTAGGTTTCTCAGCCCTTCTTTGCCAACAACCAATTGCAAATGTTCGAGATTCACGGCCTTTGAAGCAATGAAAAGAAGAAACGGGTTACTTCTCAGTGCCATAGCATCTAGGAGTAGCTTGCTTTTGCGTGCCACTGGAAGGTTCTGAACGCCGCTCGCAAATACTTCGACTGTGCCAGCGTCGATATTGGCAGATGCCACCTCTGACGAACCAGTATGTCTTTCGTATGCGTCAAAGTCTAATCTCCGCAGACAAGCAGCAAGATCCGGGCGAGAAATCAAAGTCCTAGCCAAATAGACGAGTGGGATGAGGCGGCCAGGCTTGTCTCTATGCAGATGACAGCAGGTGCAATGGATTTCTCGGACATACTCGATATACAGAATTAGCTGAGCAACGGAATACAGTCTCTTGGAAGTCAAACAAAGTGCCAACAATGTGAGTCTATCACGACAAGGTTCAAAGAATGAGAGAATCTTTATAATCAGTTCGTTTGGTAGAGCGAGAAACTTAGCCATGATGAGGAGGAGAGGCGTCGATGAGGATAGTGAGATTGGCTCTATCTCTGGTGCAGAGAAAGAAGTGAGAAGAGAAGAAAAGAGAAGAGAAAAGAAGATGAAGGTCGATCTTGTCAGAAAATTTCATTTGAAGAGAAGAGATGTTGTGCCTGGAGCATATTGCTCACTTCGCTTGTGAATATCGAGTCCGCAAAACCATTCACTCATTCCAGCTTCATATTAAGCCCAAATGTTTGCTAGCAGAACCATCAGACCTATCTTTATTTTCTTTTATCTATCATACATTCCTCTTATATGAACACTTTAGATTGCATATAGTAGGAACATCTAGTATCTGATAAGTGACTTATATCAAGTATCTGCATTTCTTTACTGAGCTCCATTCTCTCTTCATACTGTAGTGTTGCCTTCATTTCTAACTCACTTCTATCTCAAGCATCAAAACTTGGGCTCTAAAGACAATTTATATCGATGTCACTAGAACGATCACTACAACAAGATAGCAAGTGCAAACAGACCTTATTATAGCAATAAGCAATAACAAGAAGAAAAATGCCCCTTTATTGACAGAATATAAATGGAGGAATGGGATCTCTTATATATGGCCATTCACCTTGAAGCTATCACTTTGATCTTTGACTGTTCCTGAAACTATAGGCAGATGAGACATCTTCTTAGCCTTCAGGAATGGACTCTAAGGCCTGTGTATTAGCTATAATGGGCATCACCATGATTTCTGTTCTACCTGCAAATATGCAGGTAGAACAGGAAGCATAATATCTCCAAGTGAGCTATAACACTGCCAAAACAGACCATTAACTTACCATTTATAAGCAGGAGTCAATACAAAGGCTTTACAATTGTTCTAAGAGACTTGCACTCTAACAATCTATGCAAAGAGTATACATAATATATTCAGAATATTCCAAAGCACTCAGCTATAAGAACAGTCACCAGCCAGCATCTCTATCCACATAATTTTGCAGGTGATTCGCTACCAGAGCTACTTCACAGTCAGTTAAAGCTTAGTCAATAAAGTTAAGCTGCAATCATCTGTGGATGAAGTTATGAGAAAGGATACTGTGCTCTAATAGTAGAGTATTCCAGTGCGTCAATACTGGCTCTAGAACCACGGGTATAGTATACTATTCCCGGGGACACCCAAGGCTCTGAGGAAAGCCCAACTGAAATAAGTATCTCTAAAATGCTTCAGTTTCACTTCAATGGCTTTGTGGTTACACAATATCCACTAGGAATGCAAGCAAATACAATTCAGGCATGTGCCCCCGCATGACAATCAACGATGCACATTCTCATTGACATATACTAGGTATGAAGCCCGGATGGGATGGAGAAATAGACTTTCAGTATCCCGTGGACAAAGCAGATCAGGACTCTTGACCCGCGGCCGACAGGTCGGATTGCTACGCATGCCACTTGGAGGTAATTTATTTCAAGGACATGATATTCTTGGAAGTCCTGAATATCCCATCATGGTACCAGTGATACTACTAGTACTTAGTACTAGTACATGACCGAGAGGCGCGTCTCCCTCGATCTCTGGGGTCTGCGTATAGACTAGGGCGCATGGAGGTATGGAATATTACCCGAGGCTACTTGATGCCATGCCTCTACAAGATACATCTAACGATGATTGATTACGTTGCCTTCTTAATTGTGAATTGTCCCTCCTATACCTTGGTTTATGGTATTGTTATTTCCCAGGCGAGGCCGTCATGGATTAAGAAAGACCTTTAAAGTGTTGGCTCAAATAAAACTCACCTTATGGTTATATTGATGATCCTTAAACTTACACCAAGCGACTTTATCTTTGTTATTTTAATGACAGAAACCCCCGGATGCAAGGCACTATATTTAAATTAGGGTTTTAGTTCGGGGGTTTCTTTCAATCCAAAACAAGTGAGATAAAAGGGACTTGAAAGAGGCAAAAAAAAAAAAAAGAAAAAAGAGAATAAAAGAGCCTTCGTCATCCGTGTCTGGGCTGTGCATGGTAACTATCAGGCTACCAGAATTCATGATACAGGACTTGGCTTTGGCTCCTTGCATTGGCATTCATAGATATATAGGTCACTATCCTTCCTCCCTCCGTGACGTCCCCCTACCATAAGTCACGAGTCATATCACCCTATTCCAGCAGTTCATATAACATGAAGTACCGAAACATGCTTTTGAAGGCGGCTATACTGGGGCTTTGTAAGTATTTCCTTGACTATTATAAGCTGTCTTTGATGGTTCTCGTCCCGGCAACACGCTAACTTTGACAGACCCCTTTGCCCTAGCTGAGATCACCACGTTCTCTCCTAGTGGACATAGCGACATACTTTATAGTGTCACCGTTCCTGCTGAGACTGCGTCTTCCGGCTCCGGGCCTCTTCTCTTTCAGATCAAGGCTCCAACCACCTACGAATGGGTTGGTGTGGGCCAAGGTACACAGATGGCCGGCTCCAGCATCTTCATTCTCTATTCCTCTTCGTCCTCAGAGAATGTGACCATCTCCCCACGTTCAGGACGGGGCCATGTTGAACCAGAGTACAGCCAAGATGCGCAGATTTCCCTTTTGGAAGGCAGCGGTATCGAAAATGGGACGATGACGGCCAATGTCCGCTGTGACACATGCAGTACTTCCTCGAGTTCATCGTGGATCTTCGCTTATAAGAAAGGGTCGTTACTGGCCTCTGATAGCCTGTCTGCAGATATCAGTCTTCATGACGGCTATGGTTCTACTAACGTCGACTTGTCCAACGCAATCTCGACATCCGCGAACCCATTCCTGTCCTACAATGCGTCCAGCAACGTCACTGACCTCGGTGGTGGTGGTAGTGGTGGCGCGGGGACTGATAACGTGCTCATCGCCCACGGATTCATCATGAGCATTGCCTTTGTCATCTTATTCCCTACCTTTGCTCTTCTTACTTCCATCCCCATGCCCGGTATCATTGCCAAAGTCCACGCACCGCTTCAGATCTTCGCCCTTGTCGTAGTCGTTGCAGGCATGGGCTTGGGAATCAAACTCGGGCTGGACAACGACAATATAAACGACGTACACCCTATTCTTGGACTCGTGGTTATTGGTCTTCTCATCCTGCTTCAGCCGGCCATGGGTCTCCTGCAGCATCTGCATTTCAGACAAACGGGGGGTAAGAGTCTGTTTACCTATTTGCACCGGTGGCTGGGCCGCGTGCTGATCATCTTGGGTATCGTCACTGGGGGTCTTGGGTTCCGCTTGGCGGGGATTGGCAGTACAGAGACGCCAGAGGCCGCAGTGATAGCTTATTCGGTTATTGCTGGTGTTATGGGATTGTTTTACTTGGTAATACAGGTGTTTAGGGTTGTCGTGCAGGGAAGAAGACGGGAACGCGATACGAATCAGGAGCGCAAGAAATCATTGGGGAGCTCGACTATCGAGCTAACAGAGGTACAGTAACAGCATACAGGACTCAAGATGAGAAGATAGGGAGTTGCCATAGAGTATAGTTCCTACTTGGGAATAGTAGAGTTTACAATTATACACGGTCTCACTTGGCACAAAGAGGCTTACTCTGTATTCGTTCAAGGTTGCTACTTGCTACGACGAGCAGGAGATAATGATGCGGAGTAATACTGCGTCTAGTCTAGCCAAGGTGGCTGTGTCAAGTTAGCTCTTCTTCTTCTTCTTCTTAATTATAGCCAGAGCCCAGACAGACTCGTACAGATCAAACCTTCAAGTAGCGTCGTTGATGACGACGCCTCTCCAGCCAGTCAAAAGCACGATGAATGTCATCAACCTAAACGTCTACTTGCCTATAGTCTGACAGTATCTAGGAGTAGGACTAGTATAATGCTAGTAGTATACTCCGCAGACACGATTTATTAGTTTCGGGGTCCAGAAATCTGCAGGTCGCCGTTAGTTGCGAACCTTAACTATGAGGCCCACTTTAGGCAGCACTTCCTCTGCACTCGCGCAGGGTCTTTTTGATAATAGTAATCAGAATAATAAGAATAATAATCTCGTCGAATGGACTGGAAAGGAGTAGTGGGAAGTATTAGCCACTAGAATCGTCGTTTCTCGGAGGATATCGCCATTCTGGTCCACTCTTCTCGTCTGCCACCTCGTTCCCTCTATTCCTGAATACAGAGCGATATCAAGATTCCACACAGAATATGTGTGGAGCTACATTTCCTTCTAGATTATTTGTCCGTGTTCTCTTCAGAGGCAAGCAATCCTCCTGAGGACATTTCTCAGCGCTCAAGAACGAGAGGGACAATCTAATAGTGCAGCCGGACCATGGTTGTTTTTAAGCTTCATCCTCTCCCCTCCCGCCAATCCCATTCAGTCTCTGTGCACGTTCACCACGGCGCTTTTCCTTTAGTATCCAAGTCTAGACCTGGACGATAGTGTCCTTTGATGCGCGAGAAATGACCGGGACTCTGGAATTTTTTTAATACACAAATCTCCCCGTATTGTGTCCCTCTTTCACACACGTCACTGCAATCCCCGAGAGAGGGAGAACCGGAAGATGCAGCTGCCGCCACCTTTCCCCAGCTATCTCTCCTCTTTGCGCGCCCTGAATCGTCGAGTTCAAAGGCACACATCCGAAACAGATGGGAGGAGCCTTTTCAGCAGGCTGAGCGATGTCTTCCTACGCACCTGGCATCTCGGCTTTACGTCCTTCGGAGGTCCCGCCGTTCACTTCCAGATCTTTCACGCCAAATTCGTCGAGGGGAGAGGCGGCCAGGAGAAATGGGTGGATGAACAAACGGTTTGTCTGTCTAATAGCCCAGAATGCACAGGAACCGTAAGGCTTATTATTATTCTGTTATTTCTGTCGATAGTATCAAGAGTTGTTTGCCATCTGTCAAGCTCTGCCTGGGCCTGGGAGTACCAAGATGTTGTTTTGCCTCGCCTTGTTGCACGCAGGATTCATCCCCGCTCTCTTCGTATTTCTCTTGTGGAGGTGAGAAAACAAATAATATCCAATCCTAGCTGGTCGTGATACCCATTGACACTGTGCATCAGTCTCCCAGGAGCTATCGGGATGTACGCTCTTTCTATCGGAGTACAGAACATAGGCGACACTCTCCCTGAACCTGCCTACGCCCTCCTGTCCGGTCTGAATTCCTCAATCGTTGGAATAATTGCCCTGGCAGCTGTGCAATTGGCAGAAAAGGCAATTCGAGACAAACTTACGCGCATTCTGGTCATTTTCGGTGCATGCGCAGGGCTCTGCTACAACGCGCTTTGGTACTTTCCTGTCCTTATGGTCGCGGGGGGGCTGGCAACTGTCGCTTGGGATGGGTGGGTAGGCCAGTTTCTTCGCAAGGCAAAGACGAAATGGAGACAAAGAAACAGTCACCTGGAGGAAGCCCCGGAAGGGCAATATACGGTTTCAGAGGTCGAGCTACGGGAACAAAATAGTCAGACGCCTAGTTTTGTTTCGCGCAGTGAGACAGTACGGTCAAGAAGAGCATGTCAGACTGAGGGCCTTCAGCGGAATGTACCCAATACGCAAGCTGCGTCCCAGGTGAATGCCTCTCAGGACCACATCATCCGAATAAGAGTTGGCATTCTTGTCTGTGCTGTCTTTTTTGGTAAGATAGCGAAAAAGGAATCCTCAGTAATAGTTCTAGCTAACCTGCGCAAAGCATCGTTCATCGGAGTCATTGTCGCCCGAGGCGTGATCGAATGGCCAGCGCTCACCCTTGACCTATTCGCCAACATGTACCTGGCCGGTACTGTCATCTTTGGAGGCGGGCCAGTCGTCATTCCTCTGCTGCGCTCGTACGTAGTCGACCCAGGCTGGGTCTCCGGCCGAGATTTCCTGATCGGCCTCGCTCTCATCCAAGCATTCCCCGGCCCGAATTTCAACTTTGCCGTTTTCCTCGGCGCTCTTGCTATCAAGCGCTCCCGCTTCCCATCTATCCTGGGCGCCTTTCTCGGGTTCGTCGGCATCTTTCTCCCCGGAATCACCCTCGCAGTGTCAGTGCAGAGCTTCTGGAGAGTCCTCCGCAGGAGAAAGTGGGTTGTTGATCTTCTACGCGGGATCAATGCCACCGCCGTTGGTCTGGTGTTTACAGCCGTCTACCGGCTTTGGGAGATCGGGTATTTGACTCGAGATGTGAGCAATGGACAGAGTCTGGGTAGGGAGCCGTGGTGGGTGGTTGTTGCGGCGGTTACATATGCTGAAAATGCTTGGTTCAAGGTGCCTCCGGCCATTGCGATTGTCGTTGGGGGTGTGCTTGGTCTTTGCTGGTATGGTGCAGTTGGGCGATGATCAGGCAAACTTGCTACAAAAGAGTGTTTAATTATACTACATTATATTACATTCCAACCAACCTTTGCACATCTTCACTACATCCAAGTCTACCCAGAGTCCAAGCATATCCAGTAGCACTGAAGAGTACAAAATGACATCACAGGCGGTGAAGTCCACTAACATCTTCACTTTTACTCTCTATACAACCAACAACCAACAACCCACAACCCACACGAAACCTTCTCTCCAAAATGACTTTATAAGAAAAGTACCAAAAATACCAAAAAATGCCCTACAACGCCCTAATCCGCACCCACCACATCACATCCCGCAAAAAGGTCTCCGCCCTAAAACGCGCCGCAGACATCCACGGCTGCTTCGCCCTTCTCCGCTCCGGTGGCTGCCCAGGAATAATGTACGTCGAGGCCGCAGAAAAACCCGCCGTCGAATCCTGGGTGAATGTTGTCCGGAACCTTCGCTACAAGGGCTTTCAACTTGTGAGTCGGCCTGCGATGCTAGAGGATATGCGCGGACAGGGCCGAGAGGGACAACAACAACAGGAGCGACAACAAGAACAAGGGGAGAAGGAGAAGAAGGGATCACAACGACAGTTGTTGGAGATTCGTACCCCGGATTTACAAGTGGGGTTATACGAGGTTGAGACTGTGAAGGAGTTTGGTGGGTTTATGGAGGATCGTGGAATTTGGTTGTGGTGGAGGAAGGGGATGGGGTATCGTGTTTGAACTGCGCTTGGTTGGACTGAGCTTCTAAGACCTCTTGCAGAACCACTTAACCCACCAGTTGGTTGGTTGGTTGGTCTGCAGCTTGGTGCTTTGCTTTGCTTGCATATAAGATGCGATGCGATGCAATGTGACTCGCCATATAAGGAACCAGTACATCGAGAAGGAAATCGGCGAAAGATAATCCCGTCGCCGTGTCTTCTCCCGGGCTGGATGGCCCTTTGATGAACCCCATCTTGCGGATACTGAGTTCTGTTACCCGTGGCGTATATCCGTTTCTTGTCGCCTAGGGATGGGTTCGTGCTCAGGATGGGTTCTATGGAGATTGAGTGGGTATGTAGCTACCCAAGCAGGGACTTGGGTAGGCTATCTATGGTACGTACATGACCAGGTGTATTATCAGGGTTGCTGCCATGTACTCTACGCTCTATCTCTATCTCTATCTCTATCTCTATCTCTATCTCTATCTCTATCTCTATCTCTATCTCTATCTCTATCTCTATCTCTATCTCTATCTCTATCTCTATCTCTATCTCTATCTCTAGTAGAGAGGAATTAGATGAAAGAGAGAACCAGGAGTCGCTGCGGGCTATTCCTGATCATCTTCGTTATTTTGGGTCCATTCTTTGTTAGAATGTAGCCTATAATAATCTCTCTCTCTCTTTCTCTCTCACAGAGAGAGAGAGAGAGAGAGAAGAGGAGGATTGTATTAGGAGGATCTGCTTTAGAATATATCAGGGAACTGAGTACGACTAATATGTCCTTTGAATGATTCAGGACGAAGAAAATATAATTATTCTGTATATCTACAGCACTAATAAATTTAAGACAGAAACTCTTCATTTGGAAATATGTATACGCAAGTCTTTAAATATGCAACCCTTTATTTACGAGACCATTTATCAACCAAGCTACTACCGAATCATCCCATGAAATAAACGCCGTGTGATACGCCACCAGACAAGAAAACCCCCGACTATGATTGATTTTCCTCAGGTGGAGGCCAATTCGGCGCAGGATAACTGAGAAGCTTGCAAACGTCCTAGGATCCGAAAATATATCAGTCAGCTTATGCATACAGAAACACAAGAGGAAAAAGAAAGACTTCGCTCACCCTTCGTTGAACCCGAAAATCATCATACAGCTGCATCCATACATCCCGGTCACGACATCCACTCTCCTGGGGCGTGCCCGGATTGTTCTTGCATTTCGGCAGGATATCAGCTAGTATCTCGTGCGGCCACATCACCCAAGGCTTCGGCAGCGGCCAGTCGGAAAAGTGCACGAATTTTGCCTCCGCGAGGGCTTTGTCTGGGTCCCAGGTCTCATACTCGTTGCCCAGGAAGATTGTGTGGTTCTCTGACCGAAACTCGCCCGAGATCAACCCGTATTGGCGATGTGGAAGGACAAGCGCTGAGTCTCCGTAGGCATCGTTCAGCAGCTCCATATCGTATCTATTGTGGGGCCCGCCCTCTTGCTCGATACCTAGAGCAACGTCCATGAGCGCTTTGTATTCGCGATACGAGGGCTCGATGACAATGAGCAGCGATGAGAGGAGTTTCTGCTCCGGGAGCAGCCAGTAAGCGCGGGGCATTGCGACGGTCGTCGGGGGGAGAAAGAAGAGCTCGTCCATGTTCTGTCGGACGAGGATATCGGAGTCGAGGTGGATGATTCGTTCGTATTCGATCTCACCGAAGGCGAGGAGTTTGGAAATACTTTTATCCCATGATTCGCCGGATCCTGTGCAATCCCACCTCACGTTCGTTGTTAGTCGTAAAGTGGAAGTGGGATAAAAAGAAGGAGAAATGGAAATAGAACACTCGGTGATTGTTTGATCTCGTACCTGCTCCTGGCTTCACCATTTCCACGTCTATCGGCACCAGGAAGACATTGTATTTATCGCGTGCCAGCCGAAGTAACTGGCTGTCCCGGTCACGATCGCTCTCGACAACCACATCCCAGTCCTGCGGGTAGAATAGCACTCGTTTGGCGCGGCTGCCTAGTCGCTCCAGGGCATCGAAGACCATGACGGCATTGCATAGGTACGGGCTGGAGGTTGCGTACTGGCTGTACGCGTAGCGGGACCAGTCTACCAGGTCATAGTCGATATGTTTCAACGGCGGAGCGGGGGTAGGTTCTCGTCGGAGATAGAGGATGAAAAGGAAGACGAAGAAGAAGAATACCCAGGTCCGAAGACGTCTTAATTGCCGTTTAGCTATCGACAGACACGGTTCGTCGGGGAGATCGAAGAAATCAGCTTCGGAGCCTCCCGAGTCCTTGCGGTGGTGAGAGGCCATCACTTCGTGGAAATGCTTTAATCGACAATAATCAGGGAGCCGATAACAAAGATCCCATCTTCAGGCTTTCAATGAGGATTTACTGGGCGCTCATCCGGTTGATGCGAGGTTCCACGATTGAATACTTTGCGGCGCCTCCTCAGCTCCCAATGATGTTGTGATGCACGTGATCTCCACAGGCAGCGACGAATTTATTGAAGAGAGAGAGCATCCAACAAAAGCAAGCCAAAAGAAGTTTCATCATCAGTCGCAGCATTATTCGTACAAGCTAGTCTACACACTATATACATATCTATCTCCGGGCGCTGCGAAGCAAAACAAACTACTGAACGCTCTTCAAGCGAGTCTGGATGGTCTTGTCATCGAAAGATCCATTGTCGCCAACGTAGTTGCGGAGTGCCTCTACGGTCATCAACCGCCGTGGAGCCTTTCGTCCGGTCAACAGCTCGAACTGTGCAATTGCTTGTTCAGCCACATTATCTAGCCCGTCTACCAGAACCCATGGCCGCCCGGTCTCACTACGGAAGCGGCGCATTTGGCGAAGCAACGGCGTTTCGAGCGGCTTATACGCAAACTATGTCCATAGAATTAGTTATAAATATATATATATATATAGCTTAAGGGACTCTACGTACCTCTAAAACCACTCCACCAGTCGGGCTACCCAGCCATTGCGTGGGCATCTCAAAGTTAGCGGGAGGCTCATCCCTGTCCGGATCCGCAGGTACACAGGACGCAATCATGCACGGAGGGCAGGCATCAGATGGCCAGTTATCTTGTAATGACCTGAGGACATACACGACCTCTGTTGATCCCACTTGGGAAGCAGCCCATGAGTTGAAGTGGCGAGCAACGCTTTCTGCACGTGAGAGGGTTCGGTTGTAGATGAAGATCTTGCGACAGCCCAGTCGGAGCATGGCGTATATAGCGGCTCTTCCCATACCACCGGCTCCGACAACTAAGCCTGTTGTCTTCAATGGACTAATGGCATTGCGTGGGGAGAGGTTGCGGTTTATGCATGTTACGATGCCCACCCAATCAGTATTCTCGCCATACCATCCTAATACCGGTCCGGCCTGGTTACGGCGGCTAGCTTGTTCTTGCAAGGGGAACATAGTTCCATCCGGTCGCGCCCGCAGTGGCATGATCGTATTGATAGCCCCGATGGCTTCAGCATGGCGACTTTTAGAAGCAAGCTTCTGGGAGACCTGCACCCTCCAAGGCTGAACAATACTCGCCCCTCCAAAATGCGGATCGCGTCCTAGCCGGTCCAAAGCTGACAATGTTGGGGACTCGGGGATACTGTAAGTGTGGCTCATGCCACAGTGGCGGAAAGCAGCGTTATGCATGGCGGGAGAAAGACTGTAGGCTACGTTGCCACCAAGTATGTAAAACTGGAGGGGATCCAGCACGTAGCTTTGAAAGAGAGCCTGGACAGCATCGCGAGAGGTGACCTGTGGATCTCTATCTCTATAAATGGGGCGCTCGATTGCCGGATGCGTTACAGAGGTAAGAATTGAATTAAACACCTGAGAGGTACGCCCAAGGCTACCTATGTTAAAAGCGATTATCGGGGGATAGTCACCAGATGAGGACCGGATCTTGTTGACGAACTTGGCAGCAGCCGAGTTATCTTCACGTTCAGTTGCCACGCGAAGAATACGGACTAACTGGCATCCAAGCTTCTCCGCATCAAGGTAGCAAGAAAGGCATTCTTCGTCATCCCAGGTGACATTGGAGGACGGTTCAAATATACGCTGGCCAATGATCTTGGTCATACCCCGATTGCGAATAGCTTCAGTGATCAGAGACCAGTTTTGTCCCAAGTCGACCACCAAATATTCCACAGCAAGTCGTAATCCGTGCTGCACAATCTCGAGGTAGACATTGCGCGCATCTGCTGGAGGTGATTGTGTGGCAGATATCCCTAGGGCTGACATGTCTATGGACAAAATAATTGGGGTGTGAGTGTATCTCCGTAGCAAGGATACTTGTTTGCCGACTGTCGTTGCCATGTCTGGGCCCCATCTGTCGACACATATCTCGATAGCATCGCCTCCCGACTCCAGCTCAGCCAGTTTGACTCTGTGCTCGATGAGATCAGAGGAGCGAACGAAAATGGCATGGGTGTAGGACCGAAGCTCCGGGGGAGTCTCTAGTAGCACGAACGGAGAGTCGTAGCTAGAATTCTTAGTATCAGTGCCTGTAACGAACCGAACAAACCTAGTGAAATCCTCCTTTGCTTCTTTGAGCTTAAACGAGTAGCCAACAGATCGCCGATCTAGTGTGTCTTCATCGAGCTGAGTGGCGACGCTAGAGCGGTCCTCAACATTATAGAACTCGAAGTTGGAGCACGTGCGGTGGAGGGAATCGCCTTCAGAAAGCAATTTTGCAGCGTGGTCCTCCAAGCCTAACAGATTCTGGATACGATCCATATCCCGGACAATATACACGACGGGATTGGTGAGCGAATAGCGACGAAGGTGTTCCTGGATGGGCCGAGTCAGACTTCCTAGGCCACATTCGATAACACAGCGTGTTGGGTGATTGTCGAGCATCATTTTGAGCACTTCAATGTCTCGTTGCTGAAACTCCTGGCTGCCGAACTGTTTGAGATACTCATGTCGCGAGAGCCCAGTGACTTCGCGGAAGTAGTGGTCTTCGGTGATAAAGCGGCGCTTTAGCGCAGTAGCGGCGACAAATCCCAGCGAACGTTTCCCACATCCTCGAATACCAACGAGCACGAGCGAGGCATTTGGATCGACCTTGCGAGACAGAGGGGTACCGGAACGGTGAGGCATGCTTGGGAGCTTGTCTGTTTCAAGATATGATATAACGGCCTAGGTACGAGAGAGGGAGAGGACCCTGAAATGGGGAATTGTAGATGAGATTGGAAATAAGGTATGACTATGTTCGAATGAAGAGATTCCAGAGGGCCATATCTTGCAGCAAGAGAGGAGTTATGGGTAGTAGTAGTTGAGGGAGAAGGGTAGATGGCAGCTGTCATGCTGCACATCGGTTGGCTACAGGACATAGACACACAAAGGAGGGGCCCAGCTGGAGTAAAGTAGTAATAATAATAGATGAAATAAATGATGGAGATTGAGGGTAACAAGAAGAGCCAGATCACTTACTCCGGAGTAGGCGCAGATGAATTCGTCGAGCTCGCCGGCTTTGCCAAACACTTATCCAACTGCCGTGGAACACCGCCTTGCGGCAAATGTCTTAGCCGGAGGAGGAGCATGATATTTCGAAATTATTTTAGTTTTTTAATTTATAGATTATATGTATATAATAGCTAGAGATATTATTTACATATTATCCATTGTCCATTGTCGAGCATTCTAATTGCAGACTGTAGTCGAGAGGCTGGAGTACTCCGTGAATGGGTATGTATGTCGTCCTCCGAAGATAGACTGACTCGGGATGCCGGTCGGATGACTCCGCCAGAACAGAGTATCAAGTCATATTATTGTCTGACATGAATAAAAACGATACTGCCAGTAACAGTAAATCAACAATCCGTATAACCCTTGTACACTTGTCTTGTACACGTATGCACCGGATTACAGTTGTATCCCTACTAGTAGGTACTGTAGTAGTTGCAGTAAACACTCGAGTGCGGGGAGCCAACGGAGCAATCCGAGCGGAATAATGCCGGTGGGGGGGCAAATCCACCGATTATCGGCACTTTGGCAACTGAAGCAGAAGCATCCGACAAATTCAGACGAGATGATTCGCTGTATATTAGGTGGTACCGTAGGAGTCTACTCCAAGTACTACCTAGTATACATCCCAACACAGGAAGAAGGATAGGAAAGTAGAAGCCATTCTAGAATAATCATCTTCATCTTCATCATTATTGTCATTATCATAATCCTCATACTTACAGTCAATTGTGAATAGTAACAATGCTCACAGATTCAGAGTATCAGTATCACATTATGTGGAGAGCAATGTGGGGTTAACATCTACCAAAGTACTAGCATCCGTATCGTAACTTGTAAGAGGTATCTCTCACCCCATCCCGTCGGGCCCTCAATCTTCACTCTGCACTCTGGACCAACTTCCCGACTTTCGCCCTGACCCCGTCCAACAAAACCGGCAGTCGCATTTCGTCATCTTCTTCCTCTACTGTTTCTTGCT
This sequence comes from Aspergillus funiculosus, assembly GCA_027569145.1. NCBI lineage: Eukaryota > Fungi > Ascomycota > Eurotiomycetes > Eurotiales > Aspergillaceae > Aspergillus > Aspergillus funiculosus. The sequence goes on from JAPDEN010000003.1 coordinate 440,285, forward strand.
CTTCCTCCCCTCGATCTGCCGCAGGATGGGTCTAGTCATTGGTCTCCTGGTTCTGCATAGGCCATGGAGAAGAATGGTCCCTGCGCCTGAGTCTGCGATCCTGGCTACTTCCTTCGGCTCTTAACTGCCTCTCCCGCGGCTCAATCTTGTCGTTCCGCTTGTATCGAATATCCAAACCCTTTGGCTCTTTTTTTACCCTTTCTCTCCTTATTCTCTTTCCCTCTTACCCTTTTCCCTTGTTTCTCTATCCCTTTTGTCTTTTCCTCCCGTTCGTGGTTCCGCCAGGGCCAGAAGCGCACCATCATCCCTACTGAGCTTGTCTAGATTCTAGATTCTCCCACTCATTCCCACCGTCCGTCCAGTGTCTCTTACTACGACGCGGAGTCGGTATTTTGCAACCGGCCTCTTTCTCACTACCTCCCCACTCCTTTAGATAGCATGTTATTTGTTCCCTAAGTGATCCCTCAATGGATGAGGGCCCTGATCCAAAAGCCCCTCGGCGCAAGAGGGTGTCGAGAGCCTGCGATAGGTGTCGAAGCAAAAAGGTTAGTCCTTTTATATATATGTGAATATATATTATCTAGCTCTCGAGTTCTAACACAGAATTGGTCGCTCATCTCTAGGACAAATGCGACGGCCTGCGTCCTTCCTGCTCTGCCTGTCAGGCTTCCGGCCAAACATGCTCCTACGATCCCCACGCGAAAAAACGTGGGCTACCCGAGGGATATGTTCGCGCCCTCGAGAAACTATGGGCCCTGGCTATCTGTAACATCGACGGTTTCGAAGCTACCATGCTCAAGCTCCTAGGAACCGCGGCTGAATCCGCTGGTCGGAGGCAGAGAATCATGTCCCTCTGGACGGACGATGGAGCCTCAGAAACTCTCCACGAGTCCTGGAAAACAAGTCGCCTCTATGGTGCGCTTGAGAAGATGCTCTCCCCGAACCCCGATTCTCCCCCACACGGCCCAGGTAAACGCCCCCGAGACGATCATGACAATATGTCAAGTGTCGCTGGGAGCGAATGGGGGTTTCGCATAGACCGCAGCTCTACTCCTCTGTCTTACGATGGCCCGCGTGTCGTCGAATCCACCACATCTCCACGTGCTAAAAGGCAACGATTGTCCATGTCAGGAGACCCAGGCACTGGACTACACCCAGCGAGTGCTGTGCATTCGCTGCAGTTGCCACCTCAGGCCTCACACCTTCTAGATATGTACTTCGCCGTGACGCACTCCTGGTTTCCAATTGTCGCAAAGCACAATATTCTCCGCGCGTCTTATCTTTATGCAAATGCGCCTATTTCCATCGCTAAACTCTCTCCAGGGTCTGGAGACCATGCTGCCCTGTGGGCACTCCTGAGTTACACCATATCACTATCCCAGAATAGCTCCCAGGATATGTCCTTGGGAGTGCTTTCTAAAACGAAAGAGTATTATACTGTTGCCCGAGATTTAATCCCCTTGGAAACAGAACGCTACGAACTCGGTCACGTACAAGCCCTTTTACTATTAACTCTGGTAAACATCGGTCTCGAGGATTGGTCCGCAGCGTGGATGCTCAGCGGACAGGCAGTTCGTATGGTCATCTCTATGAATATAGGTACCACTGCAGAAACTCGAAGGTCCGAAGAATTACGACAAGGGAAAGCTGTCTTCCTCGGATGCTTTGTGATTGACTCCTTGCTGTCGTTTCGGATGTCACGCAGACCTAGCATGCATCCGCGGGACTTGACCACTATTGGCTTGTTAGAAGAAGACGGTCTAGAAGAATGGAATTCCTGGACTGATGTCCTCCCCCCTACAGGTACTGCACGAGGGAAAAATCCACCACGGCGCGGCCCCCTTCTTTCCCTCAGCTGCTTCAATCGCCTTGTCGAGATGTCAAGTATCCTCAATAAAATCGCTGGAGACTCTATAGCTGGACCCAATGCGCATGTCTTCGCCCAGCAAGTGGTTCTCGAACTCAAGCAGTGGGACGACCGCCTACCGCTCGGTTGTCGACTAATTGGTGCCGAGAGCATCTATCCAGAACGTCACTCAGCTTTGCTACCCCATCAAACTTACTTGGGTCTAACTTATGTAGCGACTCTTTTATGGCTTTACCTCCGAATCGCGCCGCAGGAGCTCGGTCTGCACCGCTCCCAACGACCCGCCACTGAAGGCGCAAAGAAACTGCTTTATCGAGCGCTCCCAATGATATCCCAACATTTGGATAATTTCGGGTTATGCAGCTTGCCGCCCATATTTGAGTTTTCCTTGCGCACCATCGCCGAACAAGCATTTACACTTCGTAATAAGATTGAATGCGACATGTTCCCCTTTGGGCGATGGGAGGAAACACTTGTTCAACGGACAACAGAACTAAGTTCAACGTGGCCGGTTTATCGTACACTATCGACCAATATCGAACAATGGTATCGCTCCAAAGACCTCCCGGTATCCCCGTCCCAATCTTTCCAGGCCCAGGATGTAGATAAAGCACCCAGAGGGCTGTCCAGAGCTTTCAATCAAAGCCCCTTCCAAAACACTGTTTTATCAATAGCGGCAACGGAGCCTCGCTACCTAGACAGTGAGGCTTCCATGCAGACCCAGAATTCAAGGCGGAACCCGAACAATCTAGCGGAATCGGACTTCACATCGTCCATTCTCGGCATTCCCATTCCAGTCGATGGCCATTATATGACACCCAAAGACACAACAGCGGAAAATTCTGATCCGTCCATGATGGATGTATCCTTTCAATCCCATTTGGATGGAGTAACAGCAATGATGGATAAATCGGACGCAGCAGGCGAGCTTGATGCAATGTTACCTCCTGTGGTCCACCCTCATCCTCCCACCCCAGACTCCTCGGTCTCGAATTTGATGATGTCCAATAACTCTGCTACAAACGGCCGATCCGTATCTTCGGGAGACAATATGAACACGAATTCCGGGAATTCCGGTCTGGGAGAAGGCCAAATCCGAGGCAGCAGCAGCATTGACGCGATCTTCAAGGATCTCGCCTACCTCGACACCACCGAGTGGGCTACCAGTCGTGAAGCGGCACTTAAGGACTTCGGGTTCATAGATGACACCACTTTCCAGGAGTTTTGTCATGACCCGGACCGTCTCGTTGGGTCCCAGCCATTAGTCCATCCCCCATCATTCGCGGACATATGGCCTCCTCCCGGTTTCTTCCCTGAGACATTTCAGGATTCCACGGAAGAAACGATGGAGGGTTGAGCGTGCTTTACCTCGTTATTGTACATGATACACCATGATAATATATTATTATATCCATCAGATGAACGGATCCACCCTCCTTAATACACTTCCTCTCCAACGCCGGTCTTCTACTTTAGTTGAGGATCACGAAGTCCGGCATGTTCCGCGGACACAATAGAGACCTCTTTGATATTTTCCCTGATACCAAAGGCGTATCCTTCAACGACCAATTGGGACATCCACGGCCATGTTAGTTTCCAGCCAGGAGAACCCTAGATTCTTCAGTTGGGGTCGCTGAGCAAATACAACGTTTTACGTTGGCGCACATGGATACTACGCTTGAAGAACCTTTTTCAAAGGCTTCCTTGACCAAGGCAATGCTCGTCAACTTACGGCCACTAAAATTACCTCTCCCGTGAGAATTGGCGATGGAGCTCTATATATATGGACAACTATTTTCTGGACCAAGAGTTCCCCAGACAAGTCTAAGAATGTGCCACTACACATATATTACCGTTTAAGACAACGAATAGTGATGCGTGAACCCTCTTTGTTGGGGGGAAGGCTGGAAGGGGTTCCGTATCCATATCTACCTACCTATCATAGATATTAGAATTATTTCTAGAATTAATGTACATCAACTTTCTTCTTCTGAGTACTACCTCACCTCATCGATCAGATCAAGGCTATCATGATACCATGGTAATATCCCCAGCTTAATGGGGGTATCTTCTCCTCCGAGAAGAATAATCGAGGATGTATATATGTTTGTATATATGTATATGTATGTAGTCTGATATATTCGCCGGAGGATATTTAGTAATGAGGTTCACTTCTGTTATGAATCTACTAGTGAACAGTTTCCTTTTCTTCTACTCTTCTTCTTCTTTATATTAGAATAGCTGTGTTATGAGTTGGTTATACCTCAGTTTTGAAGTAGTGATTATGTATTCTTTCTTCTTATTCTTCTTATTCTTTATTTATTTCTTTTTATTATTTTATGACTGAGTATGTGGTTAAAATTCTATTTAAATGTTTCTTAATTAGCATAATACTTCCATCCAGGCATAGGATGACATAGAATAGACACTCTGCGATACACTTACCTTTACTATCGATAAGTGGAATGGCTGATGCACTTTAGAAAATATTCTTCAAAGGTCATAGGCATCCAGACACTGGTTTTCAGTATAGTCTTGTCATTTCTTTTAGTTATTTATTTGGTAAAAATTGGATCTTTTCTCTTTACACTATCTATCCCTGTCCCGGGTATCTAACTTGGTGTCAATCTGTTTAAGACATAAAAGAAGTACTATATGCATCATTCAATAATGTACTGCGCCTGAGAACAGGTCTTTGTGTTTCTCAAAATAGCCTTGACTCGCTGCAGCATCCAACCTGAATGAACTCCTGGTTGACGGACTCCCCCAACAACAGTTTTGGAGACAAAGCATCCTTCACTCCCAAATGAAAATTGAAGACAGTCAGTAGTCAAAGCACATCCTCGGGCACATTCGTCCGCAGTAGTAGGAGTACCGTGTCTGCCTTGCTCCATTAAAGACTCGGGAGAAAAGTTATCCCACTCGTCTTTTCGAGAAATAATCATACCATATGTGAAGACTTTGAAAATGTCTCTGTGAAGTAGTACCGAATTTGGCTTCTGAAATGGTATCAATAAACTCAACTTTAGAATCATTTCATCTACAATGAACGATATATAGACAATTACAAGGGTACTTACCAAACTGAACCATTGCTGCTCGAATAGCCACATATCCTGGATATCCTCGGGGGTCATGTGGTGAAACGAAACGGCAAGATAGCACCAAGGCCGACGCCCGTAAATCTCAGTGAAGACTTGAAACTCCCGCACGCGAGAAGGCAGTAACATAGGCCACGACCTCACAAGTGGCACATCCAAGTCATGCAGAATCTTGCCCAGGACATGGTCTCCGGCCCAGCTGTCCGCCGTAAGCTTCTCAATGTCTGTGAAATGCTCAGCACGGTACTGAGAGATCAGACGCATCGCGGGGTTTGAGAGCACAATTCCTGATCCACCATAAGCAAAAGTCTCGTCACCAATCTGCATCGGAGATCCGAGGTAGTACGGCTTCTCTGGGTCGAATCGTGAGAGCCAAGAAGCCATGTTGGGCCATATTATGTACGAATCTGCCTCGATAAAGATGTACCATTGAGCATCCGGAGTGACCTGAAGTGCTTCATCTATCATAGGCACGAACTTCCATTTGTCAAGCTTCCAACCTGGATTTAATGGCTTGCCAGATGGCCCATTAATATCGTCTCTCCAGTCCTCAGGGATCAGTCCTCGGCGGCCGAGAGTGTGCAATCGATTATAAATCTGAAAGTCAGAATTGGTACGTTTCGTCTCCTCGCTCACACTTCGTAAGATGTCGTATGTGTGCACTCCAGCAACCTCTTCTTCGTAGTCCGAGAAGATAACATAATGCGATACGCATCGAAGCGTGGTCTCGATGTGGACGGGGACTTTTTCTAGCGCTTCTGTGGTACCCGTTTTCAGAACCACCAGAACTTCGTCCATCCCGCGAAGGTAGGTGCATTCAGTGGCGGTTGTGCTGGAGGAAAGGGATGGGTCTATCCCGATGTGCCCATCCATAGTCTCAAATTCTTCGGCATGATACCCTGATTTTGTGAGAACAAGATAGATCAAGAATAAGCTGAAACACGTCAGCATCCCAAGCACCCAGCGCCGCAAATGACGAGGAGGATGTATATTTCGCATCATCATAATAAGGTGTCCCCCTCGAGCAATTACTACGTAGCGAATCCTGAATCCTTGTCAGTGGTATTAGGAGGGATACTACTGTACCATCATGTTTTGAAACTTCCATATTTAACTCTTTAGTTCTTTAACTCAGGCAGACTCCTTGCGGGTAACTGCGACCAGGACGTAAAACATTGCGCGGGGTTGTGAGGCAGCAGGGGGCAGATATCAGTCCTCGTCTTGTAGTTGTATGAGAAAGAACGACCAAAGCTGTGTCATAAGGTAAACCTCGAGGGCACATCGAAACTGAGCCAGCAATATTCTTCGAGGTTCAAACTTCTCTTGGACATCCTGAATGCGGGAGTGATCAAGTTAGCATCCGGACATGAAAAAATCCTGACAGTCGTGAAAGTTAGATATATACTTCCAGAGAAGATGAGAAAAAAAAATAAATAGATATATGCACAGATATCGAGTCTCCAAGTGTAAAGTGGCATTACGTATATGTTGTCACCAAGACGAAATACAACAAACCTCCATCCAGGCTTCTAAATACCCAAAATCAGACACATGTGCTCAATGCAGCCATTACCCCTTAACTTTCAAACTCCAGAGCCCGTAAAATCATGCCAAAAATAGGTTGCCTCCCACAAAAAAATCTCAAGCCGAAAACATGACACCCTCCAGAACGCCACAGCTCGTCGCTGTTCAGATATGATGGATGCGATATACGACATCAAAGGTATCATAAACGCCCACTCGTAAGATTCGTAATTATAGCGCCCGCATGTCATTGTGTGCTGGTCCTGATAGCAGAGCTGGAGTTATCGTCGCCACCCAACGTTCCAGATCACATGGGCAATGTCTCTCGCTGTATTGACGGTGTCAATCACTCTGTCAAAAATGGTGATATTTGACGGTTCGTCGCCTTCATCATAAGGTGAGAGCATTCCCATGGATGCAAGGTTATAGCTTTGATCAAGCTCCTCATCCTCAGTCGAATTCACAAACCAAGGGTGAGCCGAATTTTCCGGATCCTGAGCTGGATCCCAGTCGAATCCCAGGGTACTTACATCTTCATCCAAACTAACAGCGTTAGAAGACCATTCAGATGGCCGGACCGTTTCAATAGACGAAGAAGAAGATGGCCTGGATCCTGAAAGATAACCGGACCAACGATCCATAAGAGAGCCAGTTGGGAGTTCAGGAGTATCGCCGCGATACTTCAATGTAGTCGAAGGTAGTGGAGCAATCGTTTTATTCTCACTGCTGAAACTACCTCGGGGAGTGCTTCTCCCACTAACGGAAGCCTCTGAGGGGCCAGGTTTCATTACCACTCCATCATCCGATGATAAATCGTCCCCAACCGTTCCTAGCCACTCGTCATCGTCTTCTTTTGCTTCTACAGCAATGCATTGCACCACTTCGTTGTTAAAATGAATATGACGCCTTTCGCTAGGAGAGCCCACGCCAGAAGGTGAGGTATTAGTTGCAGTCGAATCGAGAGGGGTTTCGAGGGGATGAGAATATGACTTGTTGGCCATTGGGCCAAATGCCGACGGGTAGTCGGGGAATGCTGGACGATTGCGAGCATGTTCAGCCTCTTGTGCCTTTAAAATGGCCCCAGCATGCTGCAGAAGAGTGTGCTGCGACAGAGAGCGTTGCAAGATGGTTTCAGAGGCAGTTCTCTTTTTCAATATTGATTTTCTGTCAAGGTCGAAGCTCGGGGTTTCAGAATAGCTTGGTGGGGGTGAAACATTTAACACTGTTTCTTTCGTATGGGAGGCTTTCAGTGGACCATACAACCACGTCACATCGCAGTCTTTCAGCCTGCAGAGAGAGGTCAAAACAAAAGCCTAAGATGTAGAGAAGAGTTCAGCTTGAAAAAAAAAAGTCTTACCAATTGAGAGCCTCTGGCGAAACTGTGCCAATGTTGAGTTTCAATTTCGCCCATGTCCTCCATGAGGCATTTTCTAACCTTACACCATTATCGTATATGTCCCTGCGAGCTACAACATAACGCCAGGACGCCCATATATCCTCCTCTTTCCATTCATGCGAGAGGTAGTCAACGTGCCGCGATGGCTCCTCTTCAACCGAACTATCGTCCGCTGCAGGAGCCTGTGGCGTCGAGCGTTGTGGGTCTGTGAATGAATCAATCGAAACTTCACTCGAAGTATTCAGTTCTTTTTGAAAGAAGCCAGGGTCATATGACGGGAGTAATATCTCTCCATCCGGTTGATCTTCACGGCCGTTGAAAGAAAAGGAACTTGTAGGAGTGGGGGGTAGATGGTCGAGGGCCGTCGAGGTGAAGTCGGGAGATGGCGGAATTGAAGAAGGCGCAGAAGATGAAATCGGACTAGGATAGTCCTTGCTTGACAGGTCATGCATGACGGGTTTGGTCGCGGCATCGTCCGGGTTCTCTAAGAAATATCTCTGGGTGATGGGGAAGCGATATGGGTCTGGAGAAAAGCGCGAGTGGCTCTCTCGAGAGGATGGGAGCACGGCGGTCATCCTAGCGACGAGACCAAAATCATCTAATGCTAGGTATAAGAACCAGTTATGCTATAGATCGAACTTCGGGAGTAAACGGGTTTGCCTGTAGGTGGGGGAAAGGAAGAGGCACAAAGTGGGCGACGGATGGCGGACGGTGAACAGCGGGCGGTGGACGATCAAAAGATATAGAAGTTATGTTTGAGGCGTAACGATCATGGTAAGAATGGTGATGTTATTCGACAGGATGTAATGGGTATATGTCGTGACGAGAGAGAAGCAGAATAATTCCGAGAACCCGCGGCAGCATTCACAAAGGATGGAGAGAGTTTTCCCTTCATTTATTATGGCAAGTCTTGAAGCGAAACAGCGACACAAAAAACATGAGGAAGAAGAAGAAGAAGAAGAAGAAGAAGATGGTGATAGAAAGGAGGGAGGGTGGCGAGTGGAGATTTACAGAAATGTATAGGCCTCTTTTTCCTGCAAACTGCACGGACGCACGAAAGAGCGCAAGAGGGCGCGAAGAATAGTGATATTAACCCGAAGATATCCTGTCTACCCGGGCGAAACTCTCCGTCGTCGAAGAGGGGGCAGCGAGTACTAGGAGGGGATGCATACAACGACAATTATAAGAGAGGAAAGTTGGATGATCCTAGAGCGATATGATATGATATGATATGATATGATAGGGCGATACGATGTTTCGGGATGGAGAGATCGAAGAAAGAAGGTGGATAATTCTATAAGAAGATTCGACAGACAGAGCGTTGCCACTAGGGACGGACTAGGGATGTATTAATGATGACGGTGTCTGCTGGGGCGAGATAGCGGTATCCAGTCGGAACTGGGAGATGAATATCATTGGCACTAAGAACTGGATGGAAAAGCTGTTAGTTGAAGTTACTTAAGTTCGTAGCAGCTGCTACAATAGTGAAACTTGGAAGGAGATTTGATATCGAGGGTGGGTCGCGTCCGTCGTCCGTCCAGAGTCCAGAGCCCAGACAGTAACCGCACCCGGCTACTAGTAAGTGGAGTCTGCGACTTGGACACACTCTAGACTATGCATCATCCAGATTCCAGACTGTGTAAATCGCCTCGAGTCCGCGATCAAGAGCTCTGGCTCTGAGTCTGTGCTCGACTTTTTGATCTCCCACGAAAACGGTTCCCAGACCCTTAGTAGTAACCACTATAGGTACTATCTAGTTTGTACTCTGTAGGTAAATGTCTTGACTCTGATTTTATGGATTTCATCCCGAATTAATCCCCCCTCCTCCACCTCCACCGTCTCCAGCATCCCAGGATTCTAGGATTCCAGGATCCGACGGTGTAGATTTCCGCAAATTGCTTTTTTCTCGTTTCGATGATCGAAGCCAATACTACTACTAGTATTGCTCTTTATCTTTGTTCTTTCGCAAACCCTTCAAGGTTCCCCTCCTCACCTTCCTGCTGGGTCCCCGCCGATCAGACCGTGCGGCGGGAGTCCAGTCTTCGGGCTGGAATTAAGCCAATTAATAGTGGTGTATTTTTCCGATTTTCTGCGCTTTATTTTTGGCTTCCAGGCGTTCTACTCCATATGTTTCAGATTGCATGGTAAATACAATGATTAATGCAAAAAAGTGCATTATTTATGACCATTATTGCCTTCCGCCATGCTCGCCATCCTATCCATCGCTGTAAACATCTTTTTAATACAGTAAGTGGCATTATAATGCAAGGCCACGAGATCAAAAAACACATATTATCGGGACAGCCCGGAGTGCGGCCTCCCTTGAGGCAAAAGACAGACTCGAGAAGGGACCTTTTTTGCGATAATAATGCAACTTCGCCGTTTATGAGTCCCCCCCTTCTCTGCTCAATTTTTTTCGCTAACTATGCCAGCATTACTCCAGACAATAGGCTCTAGCACTTCAGTCCAGTTTTGATGCACTTTGTGTTCCTATGCACGGGTGTTCAATTGTGTCTCCATATCACCTCCAGCTCAATGTTTTGCGAGAGGTCCTTATAAAGCTAGAAGGAGTTGTTAGGACAAATCAAGGTTCAGATCAATACATGGGTCGGCGGCCTCTTACGGAATATTGAGGTTTTGCTCCTATATTCGAAGAGTACGAAATACAAATGGGTAAATAATGAACGTCTAAAGATAAGTCTGAACCCAATTGCAGCTTCTAGGAAGGGTTCCAAGGTTACCCAACCCCCTCAAGCTCGCAAGCGAGAGTTTGCATGGATTCTCGGTCCGACCTGGGTTACGTCAGGATTTTAAACTCAGAGAGTCCGTTACTTCCCTGTGATGCTCGCGGCCAATTGGTTTCTCACGAGGAAATGATACGCAGCTGCAGCTACCTAGCTACATTATGCTATAACTTGGAAGAGGAGGTGCTACTATGTACCTACCTCGCTTATTTCCAGCTTCGTGATACGAATCAGTTCTGGTCAACCTAAAGTCAAACAGTTCTTAAACAGCCCTACGGCTTCATTCCTTCCTCCCTCCCTTAAAAGATACTTTCCTTTACACCAAGTCTATTTATACAAGAGCCCGCTCTGGAGTGGTTATGTCGCTCTCAGCAATCGTCCCGCCCTCACGCAGATTAAAAACGTCAACTGCCATCTTACTTGCTCCAGAACTACAGCTAACATCAGCAGACTATCATGCAGTGATATCCGTGCATATTAACAAGTTGACGTGCTTATGCTGAGGATAATATATAAATAACACTTGTCTCCATGCAAACACGGAAAGTATTACCTGCCTATGAGGTGTCTGGAATGCATGTAGCCTTAGGGAAGCTGGTGGAGACTTGGTGGATACCGACCTGGAATAGGTATGTGTGTTGCAGATGCCATGACATGACAGGAACTCTATCTGGCCGTCGCGCCGTTTGAGTCGTAGAGGACAAGAACAATTCCCTTCATATCTCCGCAAAGTACATCAAAGCTCTATAGACTCCGGAGTCCAGACTCAAGAGTCGCATTCCTCCCTCAAGGCCACCTCAAGTGATAAAGTGGAGGTTCATCAGTCTTCTGGCTCTAGACCTCGAGAGCTAGAATCCGGACTTACCCTTGTACTCCTGGGTAAATAGTACTGTAGTACGTAGGTATTTAAAGCGTACAAGAAATGTTAAAGACAGGGGCGCATTAAAATAGCCGCCACAAGAAGCCACTAACATAACCGGGTCCATCTTTCTAAAAGCAAGCCCATGGGAAAGTCACCTAGCATACCACCCCTATCAGCATGGCTCGAAATGGTTGGTGAATTCCATGTAGTGGAAACAGCCGAAACCAGCGTCTGGGGAGGTCCTAGCGAGATCTAAATAATAATAGAATACACTCTACAAATCTATGAGTAAAAGTAAGCATTGTTTACCCAGCCTATTAATAGGCAAAATAAACAATATATCTCAAGGTAGATCCAACCGCTCATCATTCGAACATAACAGCAACAGTAGTCATGGTGTATGCAATTTGACTCAGCTCGACTTTAGCAACAACAACGACTTAGGGGGTGGAGGGGAGAAGAGAAGTCCGAGCAAACTTGGTGCCACTGGCACACTGTTACACTCTCACACCCTCAGACCCAGCGTCTGTGCTCTCCCGTCTGCAAGACTAGCTTCAGCCTTCCGGTCCGATATCCATTGAAGGTGGTAGGCTTTATATTTTCATTGGTCCCCCCAGCTAAACAGCGCAAAACAGTTCCCTATCACTGATCAGCAACCTTGGAAAGCTCGACGGAGGGGGGTTCTCCTAGGGGAAAAGTCAAAGACCGGATGGCGTCGATCCGGATGAGCAAATCAAGACGTTGCAAGGTGGTAATACTACAGAGTACCTAGATAAGTAGTGGTAGTAAGCAAAATCGCAGCGCCCGTTTATCAGGAAACAGGGTTGAGCCGATCAAACCTTGGTTTAGACCAAAGGTTATGGTTCAAATTCGCGACGGGTAACTCGCCTGGGGGGGTTAAGTAACTGCATGCGTCTCCTCTACCTGGCCTGGATGTGAGAAGGTCGGGCACATGCAACATTGGTTATTGTTTTTGTGGAAAAGTCAACGGTTCCCTCTGGAGATTGCCTAATTTCCAAGGTACAACCAGCATTATTGCATTATTAGGCAATCCATCTTTCCATTTATTACTTGGACTAGACCAGACAATCTACTCAAAGCTTTGCCTTTGGTGGCTTTTGCGTCCTCAAATAAAACAAAAACAAATCCATTCCACCAAACAGTCAGAGAATAAAATGGTAGTCATCGGTGTTATACCGAAATATCAGAGCGCAGTTATGAAATATAGACATCTCAGCAGCATGCATATGTAAAAGACGTAAAATAAATCCAAGTAAAATCGTAGAGCGTAGAGTAATAGTTGTTCCGTGTAGAGTATTGTGTTTGTGCCTTGTATAAGAGGCAGCGCTAATCACCACCATATCAATAAATTCCTGAATAGGACTAGTGCATTCCAACGGACACAAACGGTCACATGATTCTATGACTAAGCTGTCTCGATGGCCCAACAGAGTTAGCGCCATCATTCGAGCTCCAACCCCGCGCCTTCGGATTTGGCTTGGAAGTATTTGGAAGTATATTCATTTTGATTTTTGAACAATAAACTGCATCATAACCTCTAACATCTATGCTATCCTTCTTTGTCCCTCCCTACATACTCAAGAAATAGTGGCAGAAAGGAGGTAACCTCCCGCACTCCAAATACCAACCATGGCAGAGGTAGCATCTGCTCCCGCAGAATCCCATGCCAGGCATGTCACATACTGTGGAGGTAAGTTTGGATATCTTTTCACAGAGCTCAGCATGCATTCAACAATCCCTCTTTTTTGGAAACAGGATCCCAGGCTTACTTTATCTTCTTTCTTCTCCTCCTCTGAATGACCAGTTTGCACACTACCCCCAGAGGTACGGCTCCCTCGCGCCCTGCCAACCATGTTATAGCGACGACCCCTCAAGTTTTCATGAATTATATTTTGTTGACTGTGTGCAAAATTCCAGTACTGCGAATTCGGCGGCACAGCGAAAAAATGCCAGGATTGGTTGAGAGACACTCATCCGGATCTGTATCAACGGCTATACTCTGAAGGTAATTAATTGGTCCTTTTATTGTTCGGTCCAGCCTTTGTCAAACTAGCACATGAATAATTAGGATCTAATGTTGATTGGTTATTTTTTCATATAGAAGCTCTCAGTTCGAATCTGTCCACTCTCTCGGTGTCGGTTCAGGAAAGGGCGGCGAAGGATGCTGCGAAGAAGGAAGCAAAGGCTGCGTTGGCGGAGGCACGAGACGCGGAGCGAAGGGCGACTTCCAAGGTTCTTATTAAACGTGTCGAGCGTAACAAGCGCAAGCATGTCAGTGTCGTCACGGGCTTAGAGGTCTATGGCCTGGAAAATAAAAAACTGGCCAAAGAGCTGGGAAAGAAATTCGCTACTGGATCTTCTGTCACAAAATCTGCGGCCGGAATCGAGGAAATTACGGTGCAAGGCGACGTTTGTGAGGACATTAAAGATTGGCTCCTGGAGGTGTACGGAAAAAAAATTCCAGAAGCTAATATCGATATCATCGAGGACAAAAAGAAAAAGGCAAGCACTTAAACCATTAAAAACAATGTCATTAATTGAACATAGTCACGCTCAAAAAAGCGAGCAGTATGCAAGGTCTCCTTCAATGATAATAATATACAGAAATGCAAATGTACAAGCTCGCCCATAAGCAAATTGGCACAAGGACAAATAAAAGAAGACTGGGTATCACAGTAATTACGAGGAAACATGTCGATTCATAGCTCGTCGAAAATTCGTAACGGGTCATGATTGGTAGGCTGTGATGTGGCTTCCATCTCACCAGATGTAGCTGTGGTTGTCGGAAGTGCAATTTGATCGCTGGGTAAGTAAATGCGTGTAGAGCTATTTTCGAGTCCAGTGGCGTTTAAAGGTAATATAGGGTCTAAAGGGTCTAAAAGGTCCTCATCTGGCCAGTTCTGAATAACTGCGGCGGCCACGACCGCAAATACGGCGGCAGCGACAATGCCCCAGAAGATGCGCAGCGTTTGGTTTATCCTCATCTGGGACTTCATCTCTCTCTTCTCCCATCGCTCAATCTCATTTCGCATGGCTTCCACCCTATTGCTCAGCACTCCAGCTCTAGTTTTCCCCGCGCGCATGCGTGCTTCTAAGGCCGCTATTCTTTCCACCTGTGGTTGAAACCCCTTGAGATCGCCAATTTGCTTTCGAATGTCTTGCTCCAAGCTTGAGGTCTCGCGTTCAAAGTCGTCGAAAAGTTTCGATGTAGACTCTGACAGGTCATGGAAGGACGAGATTGTTACATTGAGCGCTGCAATCTTCTCCAGGAGCCCGTAGTAGGTGTAATCCAGTCTGCGCGTTATGTCGGTCGCAAGCGTTCCGATTAAGGATAGTGTAGAACGAAGATATCTACCATTCATTTAGTCAATCAAGTGAACAAGTAGTACATTGCAAAAGGCCAGTTAACTCACTCTTCTCCCTTCTTCCTCTGATTTCTCACTTGCTCCAAGTCATCTATCGAGCGTATCTCCTCGAGTCGCTTGATCGACCCCATGTGTTTGTCCTTATCGATTCCCTCAAATAAACTACCTCTTCTGCTCCCAATTCCTATAGTTGTTGATTCGGAACCCCATCGAGACCCAGTTGTCTCTCGCGTTATCGGCCGCAGTAAGCCTTCGTCGTCGTTATCCCGTTCACGGTATGTCGAAAGTGATCCCCTACCAGCGGTATTCATTCTGGGCCGAAAAAGACCTTCTCGAGATCGGTCTTTCCTCTCTTTATGACGCAGCCCAGCTTTAATATTGGCTGTTCACGATAATTGGGTCAGCAAACAAATACACATGCCTTCTCTCCTCTGCTCATCAAGGAGCCGCGCCCAAAAGTGCTGCCTCGAGACTCACTCACCGCCTACGTTTGCTACGGACAGCTTTTCCGGGCTGGTGGGTTGGGGAGAAGAAGCTCTTTCGCTTCCAGCGATGGGCGATCCATGGGCGAGCGAGGGTACCTTCTCAGATGATGAATGGATTGATCGAAACGAAGCATCCATGGTGTCTGAAAGGACAGAGCTTCCTCAGCTGGGGCTATGATAATACCAGGTTAAGCTTCGGAAATACATGCTCCCTGAGGGAATTAATTTGAGAATAGACGGATGAAAATATCTTTAAATCTCACCTTTCCAAAGGGGAATGAAATTATGATGCAAAAGCTCCAACGTTATGCTGCGGGCAGAGACGAGCTTAGCTTGGACTAGCCGGGAACTACTAACCAACCTAAAGGCGGCTTGTAATGGTAATGGCTTTTTACCTTCCGCCTATAGAAAAGAACACCAAGAGGGCAAAAGCTTCATCCTTATTCTTGCCAAAATGATAAATACGGGATGCATATGATGTGCTCTGAGACATCAAGAATGATTAGTCCTGACTGAACTTTCCTCTATCTCAATCACTGGTAGCACCAACTTTTATCTTAGCTTCCAGTGATTGCGCCCAACCCAACTGATTCAAGACTACCTTGCTTGTTCATGTATGTCGTGCTACCGTAGGCTAATTGTCTATTTGTGAGCGCTTCTGTTCTAGATGCCCGGCCCGATCAACCCCCCCGCAGCTTTCAAGTAGCCATTCAGTAAGTGTCAAGCAGATTTAGAGGCGACTGCGGTCTTGGTTGTTGTGGTGAAAGGACCGAAAAGGCGAAGATAGGCACATACTTTAAATATAACTCAAACACATGAGTGCGTTGATGCCAAAAACACAGAATACTATTTCTATATATTCGAGTTAAGATCGACTAAGCTTGTTCAGGGTTAAATATAGTTAACAATACCACAGTTCGAAGACGTAAAATTGTACAGGGGCGAAAATATGAAGCCAGTGGACCAGAAAAAAAACTTCATGGATTCTTGAACCCCCTTAAACCTAGCTCCTAAAACGCCGCGACTTCCCTAAAGTGTGTAGCCGCTTTTGAATGACTGTACAAAATGGTGGAAAGGACGCAGGGTGATGATGCATGCAAGCAATGGCGACAGCTGCAGAAGCCTCCTCAAAAGTTTACGAGTTGAGGAGCTTGTTTCTCTTCTCTCTTCTCTTCACCCTCTCAACACGTTTGCGATGCATCTTTTCAGCCATCTTCTCGTATCGTTCCTTTTCCTCCTTTGCGGCTCTGCGATCTTTGATCTTTTGGATTTGGGCCTACGCGAAGTTGTCAGTATATTTGAAGAAACCAGCTTACATCAAGTGAAGCAAATTTTAGGGTCCTTACCTTTCTTTCGGCCTCCCTTTCTTGTCTCAATTCTCTTTCGTGTTCCTTGACAGCTTCCTGGTGCTTACGTGCTTCTAGTCTCTTTGCATAGGAGGTCAGCCCTCCAGTAGGGCGAAACGGCCTCTTGGTGTCATGCCAGTTTTTCCCTGCGGGTCCGAAACAGGCGAAAAATTAGCAAAGGGGGAAAAAGAAAACGAAAAAAAAAGTCCCTAAAAAGTGGGGTTCGCGGGTCCTCACCATTTTTTCGGATAGATTTCACGACCGTGGCGGAGGGGGCTGAGGAAACGGACGACATGGCGACGATATGTTGCCCCGGGATAGCAGTGAACAAGCAAGAGACCTGACGGGCGCCTAGAAGCTCTAGATGCGAAGTTGGATTGCAGTCTCTGCGGGTTTCGAATTTTGAGGAAAAAGTTATCTTAGACCGATCAGATAACCGGATCTCGGCTGAAGTGCTAACCCGGTCCCACCACATGCCGCCGAATGACTCGTCCACGAGGATTCTTTCGGGTTTCCTTGCTCAAAATTATTACCTTATTATTATTACTGCTGTTGCAACAAACCACCTCCAAGGGAAAAAAAGTCCCCACTGTCCTCAATAGCCCTTGGGCTTGCTGCTTGCAAGCGATGCTCCTTGATTTCTGAGCTTACCACGCGTGAATTGGGCAACTCCAAACCCCTCGTCGGTACACCGCCCCTCCTTCACCTCCAGCTGTCTTGTCTGCCTTCTTAAATACCTCTCAAGTCCCTTAAAATGACTTCTCAATAAAATTCAACCTTTCTTTTTCTCCTATCTCCTTCATTTTCTTGCTCTTGCTCTATCATCTTTCGTTTGGGGCTCGGTGGCTCATCATTTATACATCTATGGCGGCGACTGATAGTGCGTTGATGATCAACAATGAAATCTCAATGGATCTTCCTACAATCCCGCCTAATCAAGGCTTAGTAGCCTTTAAAGATATCATTTTTGGATCTGTGAGTCATGGAGTCTTATGTCAAATATATGCCCAGCTTTGGGACATTTGGCTAATGTTACCTATTTAAACCAGGTAGCGGGAATGGTGGGCAAAATCATCGAATATCCTTTCGACACGGTAAAAGTACGACTCCAGTCGCAGCCGGATCATCTCCCTCTTCGATACAACGGGCCATTGGATTGTTTTCGCCAGTCTTTTCAGGCCGAGGGCTTCCGGGGACTGTATCGGGGCATCAGTGCCCCGATGGCGGGGGCTGCCGTGGAAAACAGTTGCTTATTCTTCAGCTACCGCGTGATCCAAGACATACTTAAGGCAACATATTATACCTCGTCAGAGCCATTGCCCTACTCTGCCTTGTTGTTCAGCGGCGCCGCCTCTGGATCCATCACCTCATTGGCATTAACCCCCATCGAACTCATCAAATGCAAGATGCAAGTCCCCCCAGCTGGCCCTGGTGCGAAGGCGCCAGGGCCACTAAAGCTCATTGTGTCTGTCTTCCGCCAGGATGGCATTTTAGGTTTTTGGCGCGGTCAGATGGGAACCCTAATCCGCGAGACTGGCGGGGGAGCTGCCTGGTTTGGGGGTTACGAGGGGGTATCCGCACTTTTCCGAGCATATCAGCAACCACAGTCGGCGACTATTAATTCTACGGAGAAAGAGCCCCCAGCGCTTGCCCTCCATCAGCAGATGCTTGCCGGAGCAGCTGCTGGTATCAGTTATAATTTTCTATTCTATCCCGCCGATACAATCAAGTCACGAATGCAAACAGAAGACATCACCCATGCATCATATAAGGGCAAACGACAGACATTCTGGGGCGTCAGCAAAGCTTTGTGGCAGCAACAAGGATTCAGGGCCTTATATCGAGGCTGTGGTATAACCTGCGCACGCTCCGCGCCAAGCTCAGCTTTCATTTTTACAGTCTACGAGGGTCTACGGACCTATTTTGGATAAGCCGTTTCTATGCCTAAGAGTTTTGCTGTTCTTCCTTGTACCTCTCTTCGTGCGTTTTTTTGCTTTCCCAGCCTTATTTTCTTGATACCTCGATGCCCGTTAGATTTAGATTTCTTCCTATGTGTTTATTTGTTGCTTGTTAAACCAATCTGGTATTGGCGCACGGAAACAAAAGTTTACCTCAATCTATATACAGATATATATTGGTTTAATTTGGTTTGGCTACCTTGTTCCCGCTCATTCCACTGTTTCTTAATCCCATACGCCTCCTATCCTATCACTATCTTATTTTTTTTCTTGACCAAATTCCATTTGATGGAGACTCTTATACATAAAAGAGATGCATATTTCCATTGGCAGTTATTAAATGGCGCAAAAAAAAAGTGACGCGAATACTGTTTTTTTGGCAACCAAGAGCTTGGTGGGGTAAAGTTTCCAATTTTCATCGCGCATCTCTCTGTGTCTGTCCCATTATTTCAATGTAATTAATGCTATGAGAGATTTAAAAGGGGGAAGATGTGTTTACTTTTATAGCCATCATTAATGAGGGGTATATAGGTCCAATCTTGATTTAGTGGAGAGCTATGGTGGGCCTGGTGAGTTTTACGTAGTTACTCCAAAACCAGTGCCCATTGTCTTTTCCCGATCGTGCAAGGTAGTACCTAGGCACCTAGGTATCTTCTTGAAGTCTTTTTGGACGAGTCTCAAGGCTCAGGACTGACCCTCAGGCAGTGGATTAGCTGCGATGCGGCGCAAAGGAGCTTTTTGTTGTATCCAGTCATTGCTCGATTCTATATACAGAACCCACCAAAGATCCTTTTAACTAGACTAACGCAGTTGTATATATATTTACTAGAGGTTATAATGGGATATCCACTCAATCACTCAGTAGCCCAAGTATCACAGCCCTCCAACGCGAGCTACCTAGTTATGTATATGGTAGGATTGCAGATTCAAATTCGCAATGCCATTGGGCCCAAGTGCAATCTGGCAGCCAACTGCTATAAGTCCTTGGCATCTGGAGAGTTACATTCAAGAAAGCACTACTACTGTTCCAGTTGTATATTCCCCCTCACTTATCGAGCCCAACCTCAACATCAACAAGAAAGTCAGGTGTAAGAGAATAATCACCTGACTCGCCCCCCCCTCTAAGATCCACAGATAACAACTTGGAAGGCAATGAATGCCACCTCCTAGTAGGGAGTAACAATGCTCAACATAGAACTGCCTACCTACTAATATTCTCCTGTCATCCATCTGCATCTACAACCTCCCCATCTCCCTCTCTCTCTATTTTGTCGTTTCTTGAGAAATCACCCTCTCTGTAGGACAATATGGCAACTCCATCAACTGCAATTACTGCCGAGGAATTGGAAATCCTCTCATCGAAAGCCGTTGCTGCTAAAGCAGCAGCCTATTGTAAGACCACACGCACCCCTGCACGATCGATCAATTATAGATACATGTTATTCCTCTGCTGAGGACCCTTTTCTATCTCACTCGATTGCATGTATACATATTTCTTAATATGTTCTAAGATCTTACAGGCCCTTACTCCAATTTCCGCGTCGGAGCCTGTCTTCTCACCCAGTCAGGCGAGTATATTACAGGCGCCAATCTCGAAAATGCCTCATATCCTGTAGGCACATGTGCCGAACGAACTGCTTTTGGGACAGCTATTGTATGCTAACAGAGCCATTTCCCTACCTTTTCTGAGGCACCCACCTTGTCATGCTGAACCTTTGTTTCATTGCTCTTTACCTACCTGTTTCTGGTGAGGTGAGGTGTTTGCTCCAACAAGCAGACCAACCACATCGAGCACCCGGAAATGAACCCAACGTATTGGAAAGGAAATTGTCTAGCACAGCTAACCATATCCGTTGGGGCTTCTATAGGTAGCTGGACACAGGCAATTCAAGGCAATTGCTGTTGCAACTGATGTCAAGCCTGCTTCATCGCCGTGCGGCATGTGCAGACAATTGTAAGTCAGACAGTTTTTTCTTTGCCTTGCAGGTGACCTTGAAACAGTTATACTTGGGATTTTCTTTTCTCTATTTCCAGGATTAAACCCCTATGCGTGTCCTTTTTTGACAAGGTGGGTAGCTTGACTAACAAGAATCTATCTAGTATGAGTGAATTTACATCATCCTCTTTTCTAGTGTATATGTTTGATGCAGAAATGAGCTACACGATTATAACAATGGGAGAGGTATATATCATCACAGTTTCTGCCCTCCACTATATCTGCTTCTATCATTCGCTTATTAGCAAAAATGATTGCACTTACTGACATGTGTTTTGCAGCTGCTTCCATATTCCTTTGGGCCAAATGATTTCCCGGATAAATGAGATCTAACATTACAGATCTTACCTGGGTTGACTCTCCTTTTTTTACCCTCATATATAAATCAAGTACGTATAGGCACATACGTACTTGATTTTCTAGACAGCTTCAACGCTCTCTCTCTCCGTTTTAGTGCTTACTTAGTAGATCTGAGTACGCCCTGAGCGCCCTGAGCTGATCACTGAGCAGGGACTGGCCTGAGTAAGGTAACCTTAATAAAATGTATCATGCTAGAGTTTCACCTGCTTCCATTTTTTCTTCTTGTAACTTTTACCGTCATTGCCCTTTACTCTCTCAAGTAGGAGATGGTATTATAAATATAACAGGGAGTTGCAGCCATCTCTTCTAGCCCACCAGCAAGGTATAACTTCAAGTAGAATAATCTGACTGACCGCCTTTGCTATTTCACTGTGCCCATGTTCATCATCACAGGTCTCTCACTTCATGAGTATCTACTGGCAGGCCATCTAAAGAGCAATATTAAATATTCAAACTATGCAGAGCACGATAAGTTAATTCTTTTCTATTTAAAAGGATAATGCAGCAATATCTAATCTATATATCTTTTAAAGAAGACCTTGGTTTATAATTTAATATCTTCCTGACAGTCGTGCCGCTGCTTGTACTACCAAGTCTTGACTCGTTTCAATTCCTTCAAGATTGCTTTAACCCGAATTGTCTAGGACAGGGCAGTGAGCAGTATACGAGACCTAGCCATAGTTATACCATTAAGCAAACCAGAGTGACTTGACACGGTGAATTATATATATTAGACCGAAGGATCCAGAGATTACGTGCAGATTTACTAATATTCTCTTGATATGCGCTATGGCGACGTCACTGTCACTATGGTGGGTGCCCCTTCTTATCATGCCAACTCCTCTACGGAGAAAGCGGAGTTGATAAAAATCTCATGAAGATTAAGTTCGCTCCAGAGATCATCCTGTGTCTGGGGAGCGTGTTCCTAGCTCTTATGAACAGACTCAGCTATCTTAGGAGCTCTGGCGTGGCTCCTAGGAGTCTAGGTAATCCCAGGAGCAATTAAATCATAAAATAATAGTCACAATAATTCTTTACTGGCGGTATGCTATAAGAACCGTCATGGACCAGTCGTGAAATAAATAAAGTTTAATGATATTCCTATCTTATGGTGTCGCTCGATGAGAGCATCAAGTGTAAGGAGAAGGAAAGAAGCTACCTACCTGTTAATGATTAAAATAGGTGGACGACGCAAATAATGCAAACCTGTGGATGCCTGTCGACTAAGACGAAGATAAGCAGATCTGAGTAACTAGAAACCAAGCAGACTCGCATGCTCATTATGCCTGCTCATCATGTTCGTGAGTATAGAAGAACTCGTCAGCAAATTCAAGTAAGGTGGTCCGTCCCACCGCTCCAGTTGAACAAACTTCCCTCTAACGTAATGAATGATATCACTCAAGAGTTTCCCGTAGGAATACAATTCCGTTTGATATTTCTGCTGGCATTTCATTTATTGGGGGCTGCAATATAGGAAGAGTACATGGAGTAGTTTCCAATGGGATCTTGCTTCCATGGAATTCACTGTATAGAAGGGAGGAAAACATCTGCTTTTATAGCTTTATTGGACCCTATCTCCAGACTAATTTGCAGTTGCCCTGAGTACGGGCGTCACTTCAGAGTTTGCCATCAAGGATTCAATTAGCCTCCATCAACTCTCCACTTGCATCACCTTATATGGTAAGTTGGACGGACCTGGGCAATTTGACAGACCACCCGCACTGAATAAAGGGCAGGTGAGTAGCTCCGAGAACGTATCTGCTCACTGAGCAGGCTCTGAGCGCTCAGAGAGAGGTAAAGAACAAAAGCACAAAATAATCATATATCTGTAACAGAGCTCTCCTAGATGCCCTTTCCGTGGCGCCTATTAATTACTCGTTCAAGTCGGAAATTGATAAATAGTAGTACTAGTACCTACTACCTAGCAGTTTACACCACACTAAAGTCGAAAAACTCAACAGCTGGCATCTGTACAAGAAACATGAAGAATAAATAGCAGCATATCTAGAATGTAGTAGAGTCACAAATGACACATAAATTGGTCAAAACCGTACAAAAAAAAGAGAGAGAGAGAAAAAGACGGCAATCACGTTATAACTCATCGTCTTCATCAGCTTCAGCGTCCTCAACCCCAAGAAGCTCGTCTTCATCGTCGACAACGCTTGTATAATCGCCCCTTCGAGCTGCGAAAGATGCTCGAGATGCGTAGGGCCTTGAATAATTCCTGTTACGTCCAATGCGAACATATCCACTTACGCTTCGCCACAAACTCGTAACAAGCAGTGGGAGCGTCTTTGCCACGGCCACCACCCCTGCGATAATGGTAATAGGGATTGTAACCAACAAGGAATCCCGTGACAGGAAACCAGACGTGCCTGCGGTTTCTCCAAGACGAATTTGGCCAAACTTGCCATCCCATCTAGTATAAACATAGTACCCGACGGCACATGCTATTGAGGTTGGTGTAACAATAGCAAAGAAAAGACCCACTCCACTTATGCCATGCTTCTTGTCATATTGCGCTTGCTTGCCAGGACAAGGTTTAGACTCAAGCTGATCCAAGTTCCGACCACCTTGACATGTTGTCTGGGGAATGCGTCGATATCCAGTCTTTTCCCAGTACTCGTCCGCGTCAGGATGAGCTTTGCAATACGCAGTGGCGTCTTCTTTGTCGAGTCCGGGGACGAGAGCACAGCTACCATCGCTCTGAGGCTCGAAATTATAGTCACTGCACAATAGTTCCTTGTTAGAACAAACACTTGCGACATAATATAGTGCTTAATTTTAGAGGGGACTCACCATTCGTAATCAGCCCTGGTACAGGTGCAGTTCATGCCAACACTGTGCACATGGGGGCCACGCCAATTATTCCAGCATGTAGCCGATGGCTTCTTGCGGCGATATTGCTCAACGTGTCCAAATAAGCAATTGTCGTCCTGAAATGGATGTCTGGGTTCCCAAAGATAATAGTCATCACCAACCCCTCGATCCTTTTCAAACTCGCAAGAAGCATTGTAAAGGCCACTAAAGTCGACATTGACTGTGGCGACTTTGTTATCAGATCCTGGTTTTCTGCCCCAGAGGAGAAAGTTTTTCGAGGTGTCAGATGGGACAGTTGAGATGTCAAAAACGGTCATTTCCACGTCAGAGAACTTGTAGTCTTGCCAAGTATCTCCCTCATCAGTGCTGTAATGAAGGACCTGTGTGGGCTTTGATTCAGGCACAATCACAATGACTGAGCCAGAGTCACCAAACTCCCACATATATCTGCCCTTCTTGACGGATTTCCAGGTAATTCCCCCGTCACGGGTAATGAAAGTATCAGCTTCTCCTGCGCTAGTTAACTGATCACCCACATTTCCGACCCCCATCATCAATCCAATCGCTGAACCAGAGGAAAAAGTGTCCCGCTCATCTTTGCGCTCAGTATATCCGTGTAGGTGAAGTGAGCATTTATCAGTGCCCTGTCCTTTTGATGTCGAACATGAAAATTTCTTGCCGTCGGCATCATTGGCTGGAGGGGGTAAGAGTGCCCATTGCGCACCGTCATTATGAGTGATCATTGTCCTAAGCTTTTTGGGCGCTCCATTGGGCAGGTCCTCCGCATTACTGACAATATTCGTGATTATAACTCCCTCCAAACCCTGCATTCTCTCGAAATCCGCATAGCCCCTGGTATTTTGATTGACCTTATCGAGGCTGAGTACGTAAGACGTGCCGTTGCTGTTACTCTTCACTATTGAGCCGTACTCAGCACCGGTCACATTGTTCGTTTCGACGTAGAGAAACACGGCGTGTGTAGTGGCATCCAGGACAGTATACAAATTCTGAACAGGCGAGATGTTGGGGGGAAATTGTGCGTCAGCAAATGTCAAACCATCAACACTGACGCTGGCTTTGAGGGCTCCCGTTTCTGGGTTTCGCGAAGCTACGACGATAAATTCTGATCGCGTAGCATAATGCACAAGGTTTTTAAAGTGGGTTCCCCATTCAGAAAATTGGTCGTCGGTAGAATATACCAGTTGCAATCGATTTTTCTTGTTTTCCATTTCATACTGCTCACAGAAGAGGAGGTAATCGCTGTTTGGTCGGCTTTCTCGACTCTCGAACTCGCATTGCTTCGCGTAGCGCAGGACAAGCTCCCAATTCTGTCCGCGATTCTTACTGATGTAAACATCAGAGTGGCAGTCACCAGAGTCACAGTCTACAGCTCCCATCCAGATCAGCCAATCTTTTTTCATTGGATGAAATTTTAGTGTGAGGTAGTCGTCTTGATTTGGAGGTGTTTCTGTCTTGAAAGACTTGAAAGTTTGACCGCGATCAATAGTCCAGAAGCTCTTAGTACCGTCAGTAAGAACGAAAGCCATGTCGCTGTTGTATTGGTGTCGAACAACATCAATGATTCTTTCACCTTTCAAGAACTGCTTCCAGTTCTTGCCATGATCATGAGAAATGAACAATTCATGATCATCTGTAAGAACCATGATAGTCTCATCATCTCCAAGATTGGTTGTCTGGCGTTCCAGATAACGATAAAGAAGCCGGTTTGTACTATGGGAAATCGAATTTGGTGTTGAGGTTATTTCCTTGTTTATAGGATCACTAGTCAGGTTTTTGCATGGCAGGTCAATGTTCTTGTCAAGATTCTCTCCCCCTTCTCGAACACAAACATTGCCCGGAATCAGTCTCCAGCCTGATGGGCCCGAATAGGAATCATCCGGGTTCTGACATTTTCCTTGCGGAGGACGGAAGGATTCAGGAGGCACACAGCTCTTGCCATCCTCGCTCCGTTTGTATTCACACTCAAAGTCCTCGGCAGTACATTTGCAAGGTTCAAAAAAAGGCAGAGGATCTTTGAACTCCTCATCAACAAAACAATCCGCACTGGCTTTCCGGCGCCTGAAATACTGCTTGTGGCCCATCAAGCAGTCCGGATCACCGTTCTCATCCAAGCGGGCGGGCCATTTATCGTCAAAGTCATCCGCTTGGCACTTCCGTTCATGCAGGCCGCCGAAATCTATTGAATAGATCATGTATTCTTCCTCGTCGATTTCTCCTGAGAGCCCGACAAGGATGAACTTCAAACTAGTCGAGTCTGGGGTCGTGGTAACGGTCGTAGGATATAGTTTATGTGGAAGATCAACCGATTTCCATTCTTTTCCATGGTCAAGAGAGAATTTGATCTCTTTCGCTTTACCGTCATCGCTGATGGCCATCACAACGGCTCCCTGATCACCAAACTCGTACTTATGAGGTCCCTCCCGAGCAAGGCGCCAGGTAAGGCCCGCATCATCTGATATATAAAGGTTGCAGCTAGAATACTCTTTCAGATGGTCTCCTGTATTCCCAACACCCATAACCAAGCCTGGTGCTGGACTAGAGAACACACGACCAAGGTTGGCAAAAGCGGTCACTGAGTGTAAGTGGAGGGTTTCACCATCCATCTTCAGTGGCTGGAAGGTCCTCCCATCATCAAAACTGATCATACTGACCACGAGTTTTGCTTTAGATTCAGACTCGACCTCTTCCGGGTTTTTCACCGTGTTCACTAGAACTATCCCTTGAATGACAGCAAGCTTTTCAAAGTCGACGTAGCCCCTCGGGCCGCGATTAGTGTGCTCGATATTGCGAGTGAAATAAGTGCCGTCTGAATTGGAAGTGAAAAGCACGCCCATTCCACTGGAAGGGTTGGTCAAAACGTCAACTTGGAGGCTATGATTAGTACTTTCTAATATTGTGTAAGCATCCTCTTCAATTCTGTGACCATCGAACTCTGCTCGATGCCATGTTAGAGTATCGATAGTCACATATAAAGCGCGCTCAGCAGTTCCCTGAGATTCAACCGCAGCAACAATAAACCTCTTGACAGCGGCAACATTGGTAACTCCTGATACGGGTCGACCATCTTGTAGCTTTACTTCGACTCCTTCGCTTTTGAAGTAATCGTCCGAATAGACCAATCGGTACGCATATCTCGAAGAAGTCTTCAGGCCACTAACGACACAAAGAGTGCGGTCCTTCATTTCCGTTGGCACGTCCAAGTCTTTCGCGAACTGAGAGTGCCCTACTGCCCAAGAACATCCAGCGGTGCTTTCGCTTAACTCATTCAATGTTTTGAAATCGTCCGCTGTATAGTATGACTTCAGTCCACACATTGGACATGCTTTAGTCTCAATGATGACCTTGCTAGAATCCCATCCATGGAAGGAGAATGGCGAATTTCCAGCTCTAGGAAACGGGTAGTCCGAGGTTTGAAAAGATTTCCATGTTTTCGCTTGATCCGTCGTAATCCAGTGTCGTTTATTCCTACCCACCACGTAGGCTTTGTTCTTGTCGAAGGGATGTTCGTGGATAGAAAAGACTTCGTGTTTCATACCATCATCCTCAACCACTTCCCAATTCTCACCGGCGTCGAAAGATCGTAGAAGGTCCCCATTCCTCAAGTTCATAAGAATAGTATCCGTATCCTCGAAATAGAAGAGAAATATCGGCTCGTGATTTAGCTTATACTGACTGATGCTGGGTTCCGACTTCTTCGCATCGGTGGGTGGCAGCAGGAGCGCCAGAATTAGGCAGCTCACAAGCTGAAGCCATCGAGGTATCATGACCGTGAATCATCAAGCATTGAAAGGGCGGCAAAACTGGAAGCCTACGGCCCAGCGAGTTACCTCACAGCGAGCCGCGTCAAAGCAGTTGGCGAGAAGGAGCGGAGCGTCGGGCTAAAATTAATAAAGTAAGCAATATATACCATGCAGATAAAAGAATTCAGCAGAGCAAAAGCTGAAGATAGCTTATGAGACGGTGAGACGAGCGTCGGGATAACTGGGCGTTGATTATCCAATTTGTAGGTAGCTGCGTGGCCTTCGAGAGCTCCCAGATCACGTGCACATGTCTGGCTTATCATCAATTCCGGGCCGCGGCGCTAATCCATCCACTGCACTTCTAGCGTCCCTTGGAAATCAGGCACCACCCTACTCTAATAGCTAGTTATCATTGATGTATATACGTTTGCCGGGCACAAATTTGATTCTGATAGCACAAAATCCTCTACCCAGCAGAATGGAGATCCCATCTAGACCACCATCTCTGCGAAAAAGAACTCTAGCTAAAATGCATCCTGAGTGGTATTGGACGTTTCATATAGGGCACATTTAGATTAATGAGCTACCGTACACCTAGTAATAGTTAAATAATATGTATATAGTATGTGCACTTTTGCTATCTAAATTAACTTTATCATGCATACAGCCATTCATGATATGTAGGCAGGGGCTAACTCCTACAAAAATCTTTAATGATTCAGCAGTAACATTATTTTTTGTCTTCACGTAGTGTATTATCTATGTTGATTAGAAAGAGTAAGACCTTTCTATGTAGATTCGAAGCAACGTACTTGGGGTATATATCAGAACAAGAGAAATTTTATAGCACAAAGGGACATAAACAGTCCTAACAATATAGAAGGAGAAAAATGTACATCCATCAGCAATTCAATACCTCCGTCCGCGAAACTTGCGCCACATCCTTTTCATTAAGTTTTGATCATCTGCATCCCATTCCCAAAGTTGGGAATTTTCATTCGCCGATGGCAGTTCGCCCAGTCTCAAGGGTTCTGCCACTGAGGATGAGGTTGGCGAAGAGTCACCTCGAAGATCTGGTCTTGTCAAAGTCATTCTCAGGGTCATTTCGCGCATGTTTGGATTTCGCTGCTGATGGCCTGACTTCGATTGAGGCATCCAAGACTGTCGTTTATTTTCCAGAAAAGGGATATCTCGTACATCTTCTGGTTCTCGCATGACATAAGAAAGTCGTGACATATTCGGACATACTTCAGTCTTCTCGCTGTATAAGGACGCACCGTCATCATCATCATCATCATCATCATCGTCGGCCAAAAATGTACCCGTGAAGGCACAGCCGGGCGGATTCTGTCCACGATGAAGCTTTTCTGCGACAGTCACTTCATTCTCCTTCGGAGCAGGAAAACCAAACTCAACTGCTTCGTCGAATTTCTGCGGCGACGCTAGGTAGACCCGAAGTTTGAGGCGAGCTTCTGGGTCCTGATAGTACTGAGCAGAAGGATCAATGCTGGAAGTAGAAGATTTAGAGACATGACGAGGTTGGCTTTTACTGGCTGGTCGAGAAGTAGAGGATCTTCTGCTAATGATATTCGCAAACGAGGACTGGTGTTCTGTTGATGTGATTGAAATTGGAGCTCTTGCATAAGAGGCTAAAGAGGTTGATCTGCGAGACAAATTGACAGAGTTGAAAGATAGTGATCTTCTAAAAGAAGATCTCCTTCTCTGGGAACAATTCGATAAAGAATTGGCGACATGTGTTTGGTAATTGTCTAGTCTCAAGTCGAGATCTGCATCTTCATCCAGCCAGCGAAAACTTTCGTAGAGCGAGTCATCCATGTCGGAATTGAAATACACGAATATGAAAGAGCGCGGGTGTAAAAGTAGATAGGCTGTCAGGGCAAGACAGTCGAGCCTGTGTGTATTAGAATTCCCTTTGGAATACTACTTAACGATCTAACCAGCTGACAGAACGTGACTCCTGAACAGTTCGCTTGCATTTAAAGTGAGATTAGAGCCAAAGAAACCATAACGAGCGAGGATAAACTGCAACTCTAATAACCCACAACGAATACACAGGATCTGGAGAGCTTTTGAAGCGCTGCCGACGGATGGCTGACACCTTTGACGGGTTGTCACTTGTTTTTGAGAAATCCCACCAAAGAGACATGCTCGAGTTAAAAGCGAGCGAGAGTGGAGGCCATAACGTCAATGGCCAACCCGAGTTGATTATCGATAGCCCATAATCCCCATTATCAAGCAATCATTGCCGCAATGACCTGGTAGGCTGGAAACCTTCGAGAAGAAGGGAAAAGGGGAAAAGGTCTGTGCAACAGACAGCTGAATGGTGCTCGTGGGAACCGTCTTCTTCCCCGTTGAGTATTGGCAGTGGTGGGGAAATCTCCCTGGTCCAAGCCAACTCACGCCATCCATGATAGTTTACCGTTCAAAGCCAGTAGTGCAGCTAATAGTGGAATCAAGCAGCAAATCACCCATGGAAAAGGTCAGGGGATGCGGATCCAAAAGCCCCACTGATACCAGGCGACGCAAACTATTAGCCAGGTCCATTTATGGGCTCTGTAGGAATTGAAAGAGTATCTCTGCATCTCATTTTTGGGATGCATTCCTGTGATTTGCTTTGGAGTAGTTACTCTGAGCTCGGAGTATTCAATTAAGACCAAGGCCACAAGCAGGTCAGGGCGGTTGAGATTAGGGTGAAAAAAAAAAATCACTTGGCCATGAAGTGCACTCCCCCTGTTAGTTATATTTAATTTAATTAAGTAGCTCATAGCCTCATTCTGACTATTAATTAGTAGTGTTGGCTAGTTATCTAAGTAACTTGTTTTGAGTAAACACTACCATTGACTATTTTACTATCATTTCTTTCCTACCTATCATCATGGATAGAGAATATAAAAAAGAGGACAACATCTAAATAGTTATTATTTAATAGTAATGTCATACTATCCTTACATACCCTTGAGAGCTCCTTGCTATGAAATGCACCTAAAAAGAAAGCTAAACTGACAAGTACAAGCAGGAAAAGTAGAGGTTTTTATTAAGTACCTAGGTAGGTATGGCTTTACAGTATGGATCCTTCTAAACTTGAGTGTCAACTCATTCATAATGGTATTTATACCCTGCATTTCACTAAGGATGTGAGTCTCCTGTTAAATAAAGAGGGTTAAATAAGCCACTGTTTTGATGACTTCTTGAAAACCCTCAAGATGGGTTTAAATTGCTGTGCTTCTCAGTCCCGGTTGGTATAGCGCACTATGTAGATCAGAGTGTACTTACGTAAATAAGGTGGCATAGGAGCAGAAGACGCAATATTCAACATACTAATGTTCCAAGAGGGGAATTCAAAGTGATTGACATTGATTGCTCCCACAATCGAACCTCAACTATGCATAAATAGAAAGGCTCCTGGGACATAAAGGGCCTCAGCTCGGGGTGAATCACAGAATATTAAGTACATGTTGCATCGCAGATGTATTTGAGTCCTCTCGTCGAAACACATATGCCCTGACCTCCTGTGCGCTAAGCCCAGCTTCAGCATGGCCATTTCCTCCAGCAGTGGTCCACCCAGTGGCCGTAGTAGAATTGTTTCCGGACCTCCCTCCACTGCCGTTGCCGGCACCAGATACCCGCTCTCGCAAAGCTTCAGGCCCGACAACAAAGAGGTTACCAACCTCGAGTAGCACGTCTAGTGCTCCGCTCGGGCCCTTTATTTGCTCGTCTATATCCCATGATTTGAGTAGATCCGTATATTGTGTCATATCCTTTGTCACCATTAGTCCACCGGGACCACTGACAACAAACCGTTTAAAATGCTCGAGAAGAAGTGAGCGAGTCCCAAGAGCCACTTCAGTTAGTAACTGGCGTAGATTGGCGCCACCTGACGGCAGCGATGTCACAGCAGTATTGTAAGAACGAGTTAAGAAAGCACAAAGTGATGCACATGTCTTGCATCTGGTTAGTCCAGCTGTATACAGAGCAGGGATATGAGAGAGATATACTAACCGGTGTTTGCAGCTTCTCAAGCCAGGCTGTACTGTCTGCCTCCTTTGGTCGAAAATCATTCTTCTTCTGGCCAGAAAGAAGTTTATTCACCCACATCAGAGTAGTGTCAACAAACTTTTGTTCAATTGTGTTGATTCTCTCTTCTATGCGAGCAGTTGCTAGATTGGTCTTCTTTTCCATCTCTCGTCGGATAGTGACACTTCCCGATGCTAGTGGAATAAGCAGTGTATTGATACACATAACCATTAAATTTGCAATGCTTATAGAAATTCGAATTGCAGGCAAATATGCGAAATCAGGCTCAATCTTTCCTGATTCTTGGGTAGCCGCCATCTCGAGAGCGGCATCCAGACAAACCTCGATATAACCCTCTCCCATAACTGACAGGAGAAGGTTCAATAGTGTAAGCATATCTTTCGGTGTTTCACTACTCACACTGAGTTCTAATCCTCTACCAACTGCCTCTGCTAGCCATTTTAGCATTCTTTTGGCGTAGGCTATGCTTGGTTGGCCGTCTTCCTCAGTGAACTTGATGTCGTTAGGTCTTGCCAGATCATTGGACTCTTTCAAGCCTGCCACCTGAAGTAGGACCCGCTTCTGGGTTGAGGAAAGCTCGGAAGATTCTAAACGGCTTATATACGCTTCACGCGCCGACGCGAGAAGCTCGCTACCAGACTTCGAAAGGGATGCCATGAACGTTGTTGTCGCTTTCTTCCTACGAGCGTGGAATGTGGTGAACTTGAACAATAAAGAGGTGTATAGTTCCTCGAGAGTTCTCTTTTCTCTTTCAATATAAGAGGACCCTACGAAGTAAGGAACAAACAAGTCTTCTAGCTGTTGATCAAGAACGAGTGAAGTCTGCGAAGATATGGCGTCTGGATGTTCGGTCAACCCATGTGCCTTTAATTCATCCACTAGGTTACTGACAGAGCTGCGCGAACTCTGTAAAGATCGGAGAAAAGCCAGTGACGAGACACTGTTTGCCTTCTCTAGAACCATCTCAAGCCGTTGTTGAATGGATTGCTGAAACACGCGTTGAAGAAACTTTCCGAGCACCTGCTCGTAGTAGGGAAAAGCTCGCTTAATGATAGCTGACTCCTCCTGTACTACAACCCTCACTTCGTCGACTAGCGACTGAAGGCTATGTTCAACTTTCAAAGGTTCCGCATCAGGGTCGGCAAGCTGCTCCCATGATTCTGTATCTCCACCAATTTCTTCGGTGACCAACTGACTTCGGTCGATAAAAAACTGGTGTTGATTGACGAACAATGCGACGACACTCGCTCCACCATTAAAATCTTGAAGCACAGTGGCACAATCTTTCATCCCTTCGAAGTTTGCTTTGCGGTAAAAATCGTCAAACTGTTTCAAAAGGTCCTTTTCAAGAGTTTCGGAGAATTTTTCAATAATCTCCCTCGTATTCCATCTGAACCCGCCACTGTCATCAGCATTTAATGTCTGTCCATTTTTATATGGTTCACTGCTTCGGCCTCTTAATTCGCCCCAGCTTTTAGAATCAAGTCTTTGGCTGATTCTCAGTAATTGTCGCGCAATTTGTGCAGAGCGTACTTTAGCTTCCCCGGACCCAGATCGTCGTAGATTTTCCAGAAGGGTTATTTCGCCCCTATTACTCACACCATCCCAACATTCAAGCAAGAAGTGAGCGTCGAGCGCCCTGCGTCTTTGACGATCTAGCTCTTCCAGCTTTCTACCTGTTTCAACTGCCATATTCCCAGTCGCACCAGCGAATTCTCCTCCAGGGAGACCTGTGCTGTGAAGTGTCGTGTCCAATTGTTGGAACGATTCAATCGCCTGTTTCAACTTCTTGCCCAGCGTATTAAGGTTCTGGGTGTGCTGTGCTTCTGCCCTGCGTACTGCTGCTGATAACTCATTTTCCTTAATTTCCAAGTCGCCAGAGAGTTCGCCGAGTCGCCGTTGGGCGTGCTCAAAAGTCCTAATAAGAGGTTTAGGATCAAAGGGTTGGTTTCCACCGGCGGGGCCAAGGGTAGAACGGCGATTCGAAACTGTGCTGTCGGAAAGCGACTCTATGAATTCCTTGACTATAAAATCACGACTGGAAAAGTCCTCAAGCGTGAAGCTAGGGCCCTGAGGAAAGACAGAGACAGACCGGGATGTGGCGCTCAATAGGGAGGGCGTCGTCATATTGTCCAGTGTCTTGAAAATTAGTTCATGGCATGAGACCCTGGGATGTCATGAATAGTTTAAGATGGATATATTCGTAGTGACTGTCGGTGATAGAAAGTTGCGAACTTCAAGGAAGAAAAATGGTAAGATACATTGTCGTATGTTTCATCACTGAGATGCAGGTGGTCGATCGATGACTCTGTCTAACATATGCGGTTAGTTCCGTCATAAGCTCCTTGCCAGAAGAAGATAGGTGTAGTAGTACGGAGTACTACTAACTACCACATATTTTTAACTTATTACTTATTTACATTGACCTTGTATCTATTTTTTTCTTAAAAAATTTACAGATATTTATGTGACAAGGATAGTATCAGATATATTTTTCTGAAAACTGTAAAATCTTTATTATCTGTTATTTTAGCTTCTCCTTTTAAAATGTCAATGGCCTCGTGCTGATGCCCACATCATACTGTACAAAAGATAAACTCCAGGACACATGGAAAGGTAATTTAGCAGAGAACTACTAGTAGTACTAATTACTACTACTATAGTACTACCGTCAGGCTGTAACACTCCCTATGCACATGGAAAGAAGCAGTAATAGATTTTATCTTCTTTTATAATACAGTATTATAAAACATTACTCCATATATTTATTTATATAGTAGGCAGTTGTATGAATAGTAGCTGTGGACTACTAGTACTACTAGCAATTACTTTTTGCAGCCTGATAAAGACATGGATTATAGTTCAAAGTCTCTCCCAACCCTCATGCATGCATAGTAAGTAGTACAGCTCTTGGGTACACCATCTGAGGACACGAATGCTGTACCGTACCGAGCTCTACAGTGCGGAGTCCTTGGCCGAGTACTAAATTATTATTAGTAACTATCCAGCCTCTCTCCACTCCAGAGCAGGCAAAACAATTTCAACACCCAACTTTACCTCTTTGTTTCAGTGAACTGCTGTCAACATGGTTTCACAACAAGACAGAGCAGTACTGAGAGAAGATATTCGCTCCCTAGGAACTAAGCTTAGTGTCACCGACCGAGAGAATCTTTTGAAGTCGTATTTGCCAGATCCATCTGAGCTTCCTCGTCGACCGCCCCAGCGACGCAAAAAGGCTCCAAGGAAAACGCCAATCCGGACGTTCATAAGATCGCAAATACACCAGATAACCTATACCTTCCTTCATATCTTCTTTGGCATCACTGTGCGGCTCATTCAAAGTTACTATGCTGTCGTGGACCGCATCTTAGCCATCATCTACTACCACCACCGAACCCCAGAATTGATTCGAAAAGATGTCAAAAGCTTAGACCGTTTACCAGAACATCTAAGTGTCGTTCTATCATTGCGGAGGGAAGATGATGCACTAGCGATTTTAATGGATGAAGTCGCAGAGCTTGCATCCTGGAGTGCGAGTGCTGGGATACCGGTTTTAAGTGTTTACGAAAAGAGTGGTATGTTGTTTTCATGAAATAATCAACTACCCCACAAATATTGATCACTTTCAGCAAAATCATTCTAACCTAACATTCATTAGGTGCTCTTAAATCGTGTATTCCCTTATTACACCAAGCGATTACAACCAAGCTGTCTTCCTACTTCGGTTCCCCTTCCCAACAGCCTACACTTCGACTTTTCGCGCCTCATCATCCCATCTACAAGCAACTCCAGACCAGAGCTTCAACTCCCAAATCTAATTCCGATTCTCTGACTGTCCTTCTTTTGTCTGCTACAGATGGCCGGGAGACCTTTGTGGACTTGACAAAGACACTAGCGGAGATGTCCCAGAACGGTAAACTGTCGCCGGAAGACATCACCATGGAATTAGTTGATGCGGAAATCAGTGAGATTACTACCCAACCATCTCAAGAGGCTACGTCAAATTCCTCTCACAGGAGAATTGATTCCATTGGGTCTCCTCTTTCTATAAAGCCGGAGCCAGATCTTCTTCTAGTTTTTGGCCCGTTCTTGAAGCTTGATGGGTACCCACCGTGGCATATCCGGCTTACAGAGATGTTCTGCACAAGTGACAGCGGTAACGGAATGACTGGTGGCAGTGATACGGTCGAGTATCAAGGGTTTCTCAGGGGCCTCTGGCATTATGCAGGAGCTCAGATGAGGTTTGGACGTTGAGATCCGCTTCGCATAAAAGGACGCTGTATATCACTATAATATAGCTATGCTTTACCTATTTTCAGCGCTTTCCATTCCTTCTTTTCTCTAATAAGTGCCTCAGTTAAAGGCAATGTAAATGGTCGTCTAGCTAAGTTCTAATAGTTTTCGATATGACCGTAATTAGTTTTTACCCTGATCCTTCATCTATTGTTCGGTAGCTCCCCAAGTTGCTACTCGTTTGAGTCTATACATCTGTCAATTATTTGTTCAGGTATATCTAGAAATTCAATTTGACCACTACCTTGCAGTATATAATCTCTGTCTCCGTAAGGCCTACATCTAAACAAGGAAAAAGAAACCAGGACATATGAACGATGACGGGCAAGTAGTCCATTTGCCGAATTGGGTTCCAAACATGCCCAGATCCATGTATTATTTAACTCAACATTCAATTAATGTCAAAAAGAAGTTCAAAGCCTTTAGTCAAGGCCATTATTAGTCGTGCACTCAAAATTAGTTACCTGCCATTGCCCTACTATATAGTCGAGCCATTTAGTGCTGCCAGTAATAAGAAACTTCGGATGACTGAGGCGTAGTCAAAGAAGCTTAGGTAGAGAGTCTATCCCGTGAGCTCCCACTCATATATTGATATCTATTAGAAGTAACATTTTAAGGATTGCGACGTGACCATTTATGATGATTTTTGTACACACAGTCAAGGCACCGCACCACGTCTATCCCCGTTTCAGTGATGCATTCAACGGCACAGCTCGAGCATATCTTTCTAGACTGTGTGACCGGTGGCTCGTTCCCATCTATACCAGAGCAAGCATCTCCCCATAAATGCTGACCCCCCAAACCAGCTAGGCTACCACAATCAACAGCATCACATTGGCGGAAGCAAATATAACAAGTGCGTCTATCACACAACTCGCAGTCGGCATACGCTTCAAGCAGCTCCCTCGTGGTTGGCCTTCGATGACATATATGGCAAGGACGCAGGAATGACGCTGATGCACAGGAGTTTTGTTGGACTACATGACTTGGTACTAGAGCCTTGGGAGATATTGGCGGAGATGAAGATGTCGAGGTGCAAATTGTCGGAGATGGAAGACTTTTTTGTGTAGGGCCGAGATGATCTTGGGAAAAGGGAGACTGAAATTGCTGTTGCTGTGGATAAACGCAAGATTGTTGGAGAACTCTTCGTTTCCGTGGAAGGCAATGGATGCGAGAAAACTCTTCGCTGTCTTTAGAAAGACCCGAGCAGCTCACACGAAATGAAGAATTCGGGCTATGAGTATGTGATGGAATAATTCTGATGCTTATTTAAAAGTTAGAAATGATACTTTTCTTTTACATTCAGTCTGTGCCATGACATCCCGCAGCAGCCTGCTTACTCACTTATTTATAGAAAGATCCGACTGGGTCAAATCCCTCTTTCGTTTTTTAATGGCAGGATTCGAAAGGTTAGATTCAGTGTGCTCCATTGATAGTTCTGTCATCCTGGGTATGACAAATAGATGTTGTGAGGTGAAAAAGCAAGTCTGTCAAAAGAGATGGATGGATATTAAGGGAGGAGCATGAGGAAAATAAAATAACACAAAGGCAGGATGCTAGGAAAAGGGAGTTGAATAAATGAGTATTCAGTCTTTCGGTGTCATACTCCGTATGCGTCCCCTCCTACCTGGAAAACCTCTGCTATGAAAGAGATCAAATAATGCAAAGAAGGGAAGCGGTCGTTGCTATTACTTGCTCGCAACCATTTCTTTTGCGAAGCTTGGAGGTCTTTATCAGGACGGGACCCATATCAAAGGCGTTTCCACACCACTAGTACGTTCTAGGCTGTGTCTGTCTGTTTAATTGAGAACTTTAGGCCGGCTCCGTCTTACAGTATTTAGTACGATTATTGGTTGAGTCAAACTCACAAGCTGTTTGTTCAACTCCTTGGCGACCTCACTCTCATGCCCAAGCTTCGGCTCTCATCCTCCTTTTTCAGTATCTGCCTGAGGAGAGGAGCTCGCGGGCTCTTGTTGACCACAACTTGCGTTGCCAGCGCACAGGGCCTCCTTTGCGATGGAGAACAACGTA
This sequence comes from Aspergillus funiculosus, assembly GCA_027569145.1. Classification (NCBI taxonomy): domain Eukaryota; kingdom Fungi; phylum Ascomycota; class Eurotiomycetes; order Eurotiales; family Aspergillaceae; genus Aspergillus; species Aspergillus funiculosus. Next base: position 478,271 of record JAPDEN010000003.1, read on the forward strand.
TCCGATCTAGTCGAAAGACTAGGAAGTGATGAGGATGCAGTGCGCAAAATGGCCGTGTTCAAACTCCAAAACAGCATTGGGGATCCTTCATTTGCCGATATCTTTATTGCAGAAGATGGCCTGACAAGACTGCGCTACCTAACATTACACACGAGTGGAAATACCCTTGCTTATAGTCTTACCAGCTTTGCGAGGTTATTGGAAGTCGATAAGGGATGGGAATTTGTGGATCAAGAATTGGTTGAGAGGGTATGTATTGCAATTACACCTTTCTTGTCTATTGAAGAGACTGTATCTTAGAAAACCTTTCACTAACCTATAGAATATGTTTGCATTCCCAGATTGTTGAGCTAATAGTGACACATCCTCTGGTAAACATCTTAAGAGGTGCAATGTCCATTCTTGTCTCCGTTGTATCACACCCTTACTCCGGTGGTCGACTATCGCAGGACGGTACATTCGGATTTCGCGCCCTAAAGCCTGCCATCGCTATCTATCCGCAGTTTTTAGAAATGCTCGTTAGTCGACTATCTTCCGCAGACCATGCACTATGCGCCAATGCTCTCCAATTGATAAACTCGCTGATGCGCGACTCAATTACGAATGACTCAGAACTTGAATGGCCAAAGTTTATTCAGAAACTTCAGGATTTAGGCGTCATTAAAGCCGTTTACTCCTTGATGCAAGGCACCGCATTACAAGACCATGCACATCCCTTAATTGAGTTCCAGTCTCTTACAAAAGTCCTTTTAAGAAAGTGGCGGGATATTCCACTGGATCTGGAAAAGCCAGAGCATAGGAGAGCTTTGAAAGGTATTCATCTTGCTAGCACAAACGACAGGGGAAACGACAGTAGCAATGACGTACGTCGATCCAAAAAACATAACCCTGAAAAATGGAGACGACTTGGGTTCGAGTCAGAGAGTCCAGTAGTGCAATTTGAAGATATGGGGTTCTTAGGAATGATGGATTTAGCAGATTTTGTTCGAAACTATCAAGATGAATTCCAAAAAATGCTTCTTGAGCAGTCAACAAAACCGCCGCAGGAGCGATGTCCAATTGCGCGTGCTTCACTATCCGTTACCTCGATCCTTTATGACCATTTTGAGGTTGATAAATCAGAAATCGAAGACACAAAGAGTTATTTGTTACTGGAGTCTCGTTCCAACCTGGATAGGTTATTCAAACCTCTGCTCTTACATTGGACCCGCTTGCATGTTGCGGGTTTGCATGCCTTCTTTCGTCTATGGAAAGCCACAGGAGCCGAGCTTGAGGATTATGAAAAAATTGTGGAGCTAGTTCGCATTCTCATCGAATCAGTCGTTGGGGGAGCACCTCGAACGAAAGACGTACAAGATGTGGAAGAAGAATTGGGCGATTTTGAATATAGTCGGCTTCGGGGTCTGCAGATGGAATTACTCGAACTTACTTATGAGGATGTTTGGGGACAACATTTGCGACAAGTACGTGAGGAATTGCAGCACGAAGCTCTTCAGTTTGTCAAGGAACAAAGGATTCGGTGTTTGCTCCAGGGCGCCTGGTTCCCTAGCGAAAGTGCACCAAAGGTAGAAGGGAGGCCTGGAAGTTCCAGGTGGAAATTTGTTCAACTTTCACATAATCGCAGGTTTCTCCATTTCGGGGATTTTGAATCCATGGAAATTAAACGCCCGGAGCTCGATGCGCTTCCTGGAAAGAGTAGCCCCCCTTTCTTTCAACACAAGTCTGCCCTAATTTTGTTCTCGAACTAACAATTTTTCAGTTGATTTATCCATTGTATCCTCAGTGGTCTCCAATGTGTCAGCGTCACCCGATGACTCATCCGCCTCAACCGTGAAAAGCATGTCCCATCACCATTCGTCTACTAAAATTACGATACATGGCTACGCTCATTCAACTGGCTCTTCTAGCGATGCTCAAAGGGGTAACGGGCATGCCCGTTCTGCCAGCAGAACTACCCAACGGGAAGCTACTTTACTAAGCCTTCGTCCTCAGTCTCCCAGTGCGGCGTCTGAATGGCTTGACGGTTTACTTATGCTTCTCAACCAGCAGCCTATTACAGCGGAGACCAGCAAACTGATAAACTTGATCAGTAACTACGGACTGAAGATCCGCCTGCTGAATGTTCGGTTTGATGACGCCGTCTTTGCAGGCGAGACCCCAGCCGTCCCTTCACGAGATGGGCTTACGGATGACTACTATTATGATGTTTTTGGGGGTTCCTAAAAAGGCCGAGCCCCTCCAATTTCAGATACCAATGGCAGGGACAAGGATATAACCATATATATATGTATTTATTTTGGGAGAGAAAATCCAACAGGCTCCATCTACTATCCCTTACATAGCTTAGATCACACAGAGTTTTCCATTTCCCTTCATGACGATACTAGGCACTCAGGATTTGTCTGTTTGATTCTGTCAAGTTTGAGAAGAAGACGATAGTCTCGTATTTGCAACAATTAAGCCATTCTAGTTGCTATCCACAATGTTACATCCCAGCCCAAAGCTATTATCTAAGCTCTGGAGGGAGGGCAGGTGTTTATGTGAAAAAGCCATCCGCTCTGGACTGTATAGGCACATTCAAAGAGTCGACGCAAAGGCTTAGCACCAAAATATTCAGAAAGATGCCCCTAAGAGGAAACAAAATCTCCGCCATATACATACATGACCTAGACTATGTTAGTTATTATTTATTAAATATTGTAAACTACCTACATAAGGCAGTATTGACTGTGATCAGATAGTAGTTACTAGTAACTACAGAGTAATAGTTAGTAAGACACTCCACAGTATGGTATGGAAAGCAGGATACAGGTCAGTCAACTACGCTAAAATCTCCGGTGACCTTGGTGTGGGTCAGTTAGTTTTACTACACAGTATGTGTATGGGGGAACCTGAGAAACACTTGTACTCTGTGGTTTCTAAACTAAAGAGTGACCTGAGCAAAAAATGGTGAAAAAAGCTGGGGATACTTCATGTAAGTACGGACTAGAGAGCACCTTAGTATAGCATATACCTAGGTCTTGGTATAGTATTTACTACTAGTAGTATCTACTACGTACACTTTGACAGTCAATGGAAGAGATACTAAACTTGGAAGGAATGTCTTGCGCTATTCCCTATTTGGAACCATAGATTGACGGCCCTGGAGCTTCCGAGCCGAGGGCCCGGGCTCACCTCCAGCCTGGTACAACTGCTTATTCCTCCATGGTTATTATTCACCACAAAGCTCATTAAGAGAAAAACAAAGAGTACCGCCAGTCAGATACCTCCTATTTGTCTCCCATGACAAACAACTACTATGAATCACAGCCATCACAAGATACATTATCATATAGCTCTCCAAAAAAGTCTTCTAGCTTTCATGGGTCAAAACAGCAATGGCCCTCCCAGGTCTTGGGGTCAACAACACAAAATATGGATGGCTGCGAGGACATAATCGAAGATGATTATGATTCATTTGACGAGTTATTTACCCAGTACTTAACTGATGAAAAAAATATTTTAAATCTAGGCGGTACAAGACCTCCGTCTAAGTATCAGGAAAAGCGCGCTTCACATTCACAAGCAACAAACGCAAGCCGCCACGAAAAACCGGGACACACAGCCAGGCGCTTTCTCTTGCCACCAGAATCTCAACCCTCTTGCTCTCTACCCTCGGAGAAAGACAACCTGTCATGGACAGAGGAATATGCCCCTCTCAATCTAAAGGAGTTGGCTGTTCACAAAAAAAAGGTTTGTGACGTAGAGCGCTGGCTGGAGAATGCACTTGTTGTAGGGAACCAAGGGGTACGTTTCTCGGGATAAATAATGCTTCTCTAACTTTCTCCTCCCTTTCACTTGGAGTGAAAAACATTCAATAACCCTTTCTTCTTCCGATTACTAACCAACACAGAAATTACTCGTCCTTAAAGGCCCTGCAGGAAGTGGGAAAACCACAACATTATCGTTACTATCCGATAAGCTAAACTTTGACATCCTAGAATGGAAAACCCCTTCAGTTTCAGAGTTTGGCACGAAAGGATACACATCTCTTGCAGCCCAGTTTGACGAATTTTTGAGCCGGGGTAACGCCTTTGGAAGTCTGGATCTGGCGGGGAGTAATGATTCTAGGAAATCTGTGGAAGACAAAACTATCACCTCTCAGCGACGTGTCATCCTCATCGAAGAGTTTCCAACATGGTCAGGTCGAAATTCTTCTAGCCTAGTTACATTTAGGCTATCACTTCTCAGATATATTTCCATGTCCACAATGCCACAATCAAATGCTCTTGAGGTGGAGTCTGACAGACGAGCGGCATCGCCTGTCATAATGATTGTGTCTGAGACATTTTCAAACTCGTCTCCCCTGGACAGTTTCACAGTCCATCGATTACTTGGGCGTGAAATCTATCACCACTCTAACACGACAATTATTGACTTTAATGGCATTGCACCAACCTTCATGTACAAAGCTCTAAATTTGGTTCTTGAGAAGAACTCGCATTCCTCCCAGCTTCACCAAATTCCAGGACGTTCTATGCTTGAAGAAATTTCCAAGGTCGGGGATATTCGGAATGCCGTGGCCTCGTTAGAATTTATCTGCCTTGGTAGTAAGAATCAAAGCTCCCGCACCAATCGCACCAAGAGAGCTAAGAGCCCTTTTCAGACACGCAAGATTCCCACATATACAGAGAGCGAAACGTTAAAGGCAATTACACAAAGGGAGTTCAACCTCGGATTATTTCATGCCGTCGGTAAAATTGTTTATAATAAGCGAGATGTCGTCACCCCCAGTACCGAACACCTGCATTTACCTCCGCCTCCGGATCATTTACCTCATTATAACCGGCCCAAAGTCTCTCAGGTGTCTGTTAATAAACTGATTGATGAGACGGGAACTGACCCTCAGTCCTTCGTTAGCGCTCTACATGAGAACTACGTGCTTTCTTGCAGCGGTCCTTCATTCACAGAGTGTCTTGATGAATGTATAAGGGCCTTGTCAGATAGTGACATGCTGAGTGCTGGCCACAAAGACTCGGGTAGATCTCGAGCAGGACTTGGGATTAGTATCATTAAGCCAGGTATGGGTGTCGATTTTCTCCGACAAGATGATATTAGTTACCAGGTTGCTGCACGTGGGCTTCTCTTCTCCCTTCCTTGTCCTGTGAGGAGACAAATGTCATCAACAGACAATACGAAACGTGCGAGTAATACTCACAGAATCCATCCCCCTTCGTTCTTCCGGCTTTTGCATCACATGGAAGACCTTCAAAGTCTCATAGGTTCGTGGGCCAGAATATTAGTGGACCCATCAAGAATACCAACTGCATTCCACGCATCACATACTGGCAATACTATGTCTGTGAGAAAACTCCATCCGGGCCAGGAATATTCTCAAGAGAGGGTAACCATGACGATGATGCCGCGCAGTGACATCATACTCCATCAATTACCATACATTGCTATGATTTCAGGGGATGAGGTTGAATCAAGGGAAATCAAACGGATAACAGGCTTCTCCACAGTTGAAGCACACAACCAGAGTCATGGTGATATCTCCTACCCAGACGAAGACTTGATCTTTGAATCATCTTCCAGGAACCAAAGCCTTGCTCAATCATCGAGGACCCAAGATATCAGATATCAAAACAATGTCAAGGATGGGGGTCTTTTTTTAAGCGACGATGATATTGTAGATGATTTTTGATGCTATATAGCTCGAATTCTGCGTTCCTTTCAATCCATCATTGCAACTCAATATATAAATAAACTTAAGTGTAGCTAGGCTCTTCCTACAAGCGGAAAGCAATAAATGCATATAATTACTGAACTCCAACAACGCACTGCAGTATTATTAGTATATAAGTAGTCGATATGATCAAAGTCCACCTTGTAAGTACCTGGTGAGTATAGTTACCGTAGTCTCCGCACCCCGGTCAGCGATAGGCGGTCTGCGGAGGGCTTGGAGCTCACTACGGATGACTAAGTGGGCTGCTTTCTGTTAACTAACTATCTACAATTCTAAGTTACAGCCACGAGTGTATATGTCAATTCCCGTTAAAACAACTCCTCGAGGAAGCAACTATGACTCGTATCCAGTTCCCCGAAGATGACTCTTTTAGCCAAATGGGTGCACCTTCCTCTAGGAAACCTGCTGTCAACAGACCTTCACAAACAATTCAGAACTCCACTAGCAATATCGCTGAACGAAACAAGCCCGCAGAGCCTTCAATTTACAGTCTGACCAGCATTGCGGCTACCGCTGTTCAGACAACCTTCTCTCAGTGGACAAATATCCTCTTGATGATCTCGTTGATCTTTGGAGGCTGTTGTGCTAATGTGGGTGGGTAGAGCTCAAAACTGCAGCGGCTTTGTCACTAATATCCCACTCCCTCTTAAGGTATTTGCGCTCGAAGCGATAATCAAGTATGTTTAAAATCTTCATTGAAGCTGGAAGGAGTGGCCAGCTAATTGTCACCACAGGGATCAACCAAGTTCAGGTATATTGATATTTCCTCATTTCAAGTTTTGCTTGTGAAATGCTCATGTCTAAACTATTCACTTCCAGGGCCCTTGATAACATTTGCTCAATTCGTTCTAACAGCACTTCTCATGTCTCCGACTTTTTTTTCTCTTCAAGCGAGCCCCCGGTCATCCCTCATTAGCTCGCGTCCTATTCCATTAAGGTCATGGTATGTCTACACGGCTTTCTTCGTTACAGTCAATCTTTTAAACAATTGGGCATTTGCGTACAAGATCTCAGTCCCATTACACATTATATTGAGATCTGGTGGCCCAGTTGCATCCATGATAGTCGGTCATTTCTTTGCTGCCAAAAGATATTCCCAGGGTCAAATGCTAGCAGTGGCAATGCTTACCGCGGGTGTTATTACTTCCGCATTAGCAGACGCACAAGCGAAGGGTCAATCAATCGATCTCGGAGTCGGCGAAAGCTCCACAATATCTGCCACCTTGACTGGTTTCACTATACTTGCTCTCGCGATGGTTCTCTCGGCATTCCAGGGAATATATGCAGACCGACTTTACGAAAAATATGGAAGGAATCATTGGAAGGAGGCTCTATTCTACTCTCACACGCTTTCACTTCCTCTGTTCCTACCAGCTTTTCCGCAGCTCCTGGCTCAATGGCGTTCATTTTATTCGTCACCTCCTTTGCTCACTCAGTTCAGATCCATGATAGACCAATTCGAAGCCCTCAACTCTTTGCTTCCCTCTGCCAGCATAGTTGATCCTGACAGGTCTTGTGTGAAATTGATTACTACTCCAATCCTCGGGATATTCCATCAGATACTCCTGGCTTTCCGAGAATCAAGGGCTCTTCTGCCCATTTTTACAGCTGTTCCGGTGAAATTGTTTTACCTTCTATTAAATGCCTTGACACAATATTGGTGTATTCGCGGGGTCCATCTTCTCTCTGCGAAGTCTTCCTCTCTGACTGTTACAATTGTCTTGAACATCAGGAAACTTGTTTCTCTGTTGCTCTCAATACATCTATTCGGAAACGCTCTTTCGACCGGGGTACTCATAGGAGCTGTTCTTGTATTTGTTGGGGGTGCTATGTACGGCTTTGAGGGCGCACGGCTGAGAAGAACAGCCTTGAAGAGGGATTGATTATCCGCAATGGTAGCCTGCTACGACTGAGTATCTTCGACACTTTGGATTGCCTCCACCAATACCTACTCGTCATTATTAGGCCAACATCAATCCTCTCTGTATATGATTTTATTTCAGGGCACAGAAGCGGGAGTGGCTAAACTTTGGATTATCTTATATACATAACTAAAAGCAATCTATTTCCTCGTTTTATAATTCCTGGGAAGTGGTCACCGGGAATACTACTAAAATACATATATGAAGATATCCACACCTTATGATCCTCAGGCTGGCTTAACAATAATACAAGCCCGTGATTGTTTAAGTGACAGCGCGAAACCCAAAAGTTGTTTCAGGAATTTGGGGAAACCTCAAGCAGGATCACAATTTTAGAGGACCTCACCGACAATTTTTGCAGCTGCCTTGTACGTCTCTAAAAGCCTCTCGCATTTCTCTCTCTCTGCTTTGATGCCATCATCCTCATATAGAAGTTCAGCGAAGAACTCCTCCTTGTAAAGCTCGCTGACAAGTCTGTTCTGTACAACCTCTTTACTATGGTTGACGAGAAGATGCATGATAGCTTTAGGAACTTGATCAGCGATAGTCTCCCTCACGATATTGAAATATGACGAAATTAGTCGGCGGATCAACTCCGTCTCCATAAGCTCTCGGTCAGAAATGGTAGGCTCAGATGTTTCCTTTGGCTATGATTTCACTTCTGTTATTACCGTGTTGAAGAACGAATTCAAAAGAGCATCGCTTACCATTGGGCTCCCATCAGTGTAGTCAGTGAGAGCTGTATATTCCTCTGATGGAATCGCAGGGGATCGGATTTCTGCGCGCCGTGTGGTAGAACTAATGTTAGCTTCATGTGGGATAGACTGCCTTTCTTGGTTTTGCGACATGCTGGTTGAGGCAGAGAGCTGAGCACCCTCCTTGCCGAAGAAATAATTAAGAAACGAATCACGGGTGGTGTTTTGGGCGCCAAAAGCACTCTGAGAGTTCGACTGTGTGCTGCTTAATGTTGCTGTAATACCCGTCTCCTGTGTCTTTCCAACATGAGGAGACAAGCTCCGGGACCCTCGGGTAGACTGGGTTCTGATAGGCAAATTCTGTAACTTTGATTCAGGTTGCTGCTGCTGCTCCTCCTCCTCGGGGTAAGTGGGTGAGTTGCCATTCAGTCCACCAAGTTCTCTTAGTCGTCTCTTCTCTCGCTTTCGTCTGTCCTCTGCCAGTGCGGCCTTCCTTTCCTGGTCTTGTTTGCTCTGGATAATAGATGACATTGCTGCTGCTGCGCCAAGGAAGTTTGGGTGATTCGTATTGATATATGCCCTTTGTATGGAAATCAACGATTCTACATATGTGGAACAAGGGCCAAGTCTCTCACGAAGAAGGTCAGACACGACTTCAATAAGTTTTGCCTGGAGACGTGGGAAGCGTAGAAGTTCCTGAGAGCCACAGGTATGGCATATCTTAATGAGCTCTTCGTAGACCAGCTCAACACACCTTTGGCTAGGAGACTCAAGCAATTTTATCTGTGGCTTGACAAGCAGATCAAAGGCCAGTTCAGGAACGAAAAGGCTTGGTCGGGGACCAGTTGAGTTGCGAATGGCAGTTCTAATGTCTGAGATTGAAAGATTGTGAGTGGGATCAATTGTCTCGAGGGAATTCCCAAAAACAGAATTGAAGATATAATATATTCTAGCACCGCCACAAAGCTCTTTCGTAGATATTTCAGACGAAGTTCCATCAATCGAGGATATGAACGAGGATGCGAATCTTGTCATGAGCTGTAATATCAAAGAACCTCGATGTTCTTTGCCGCTAAATTGCTTATTCCCGTAGCTCGCAAGTTCTTGTTGTGTCTGGCCCATTAGCGTATTAAGACGTGCTTTGATATCAGGGAGGCGATCTCTTATATGTGACATTAACGTGGAGTTGAGCGTTTTTGCGAGAAACTGTGTGCCGCATCGATTGGCCATATTCCGATAAGCAGGGTGATGCCGGAAGAAGTCGAGTTCGGCCTGTAGAGCATCCGACAGCGATTTTCCAGACTGGATATCTTGTTGAGACCTGTTGACCACTCCAATAAACCCAAGTTTTAGAGGATATACGCGACCAGAAAGGATGTCCATGGCATTTGTCCCATGATCCATAAGATCCAATTTTGTCAAAACACCAATTGTTCTTCGACCCATAGGATCTACCTGGCGAGCAAGCTTCAAAGCCTCGGAGTTCACAAGATCAACATTCGCGGGTGAAACTGCTAGAATGATACTATTTGGCTTCGCTATATATTCCAAAATCAGGGCGCGGGTTTGCTTTTCAATGTCGGACGGTTGGTCACCAATGGGAACCTTCGTCAGGCCTGGTAAATCAACCATCGTGAGGTTAAGCACATGAGGTGAAAATATCTTGAGATTAATGGGTTGACGGTTGATGCCCTTATTACTTCCGGCTATTCTCGCCGTCTCTGCTTCAATTTCCTGTTTCACAAGGGCGAAGTCATCAAATTTCCGGCCAGGGAGATGATGGAACTCCGCCCACTCATATTGTCCAACTACGTTGGCAGTCGTGTGCGGAATATGAACTGCGTCGCTTTCGGGTTCATCGTGACGCTCGCTTGGGATATTAATAAGTTGTAAAATCAGAGGCCTTCTCGTCACAATGCCACTTCCTCTAGGAAGAAAATCTCTGCCAACTATATTCTCCAGCACAGATGATTTTCCCGATGATTGGGAACCCACCACGACCTAGCAAACAGGTCAACGCTGCGCAATTGGCTGTGCATCCATAATTCATATCTTAATATTGTCGATGGTGGTTACTTACGATTTGTGGTAAATCAAGCGAGTCATTTCCGATAGTGTTGAAGACTAGATCTTGCAGCTTATTAACAGTCACCAGCAGGTCTTCTCCCAGCGAGGCCATCTTGCTTGATAATTTTCTTCAATGTGTCACACGTCGTGGACACCAGGTAAGACGACGCAGGTGAGGTAATGTTGGGATTCAAAGGTAATATGTTGAATGCTGTTAGGTAATATAATTGAAACCAATTAATGGAGCAGCTATCCTTCAATTTAGCTGCCACATGTATAGGAGATAGTAATCATTGCATGGAGACTTTACCTGCAGCCCTGGGCTTAATTCTGGTCAGTTACCTGGCAGGCACATGGAATCTACCGCCAACTTCCAAGTGTTGGTCATGTGACTGAATCTTCGGGATGACATAAGCTTCATAGCATCATGGTGCATGGAATGCTGTAACTATGTGCTGTATAGTAGAAGCAGTATAGTAAGGTAGTAGTACTAGCAGAATAATTTTGTTTCCAGGATACGAGTTTAACATGGATGACTTCTAGAGGTGCCTAGCCTGGTTCCAGGAAAGACTTCCTTGGTTGGCCAATATCTTCATTAGGTATGAGAGGTAGTTCACTCCTACTAAGTAGTACCGACCTAGGTAATATGTACCTGGTAGGTACCTAGGTACTATATTTCCCTTGCACTCATGCTGGATAGGCCAATCCAGAAACAGTTGATATTTGTTGCCTAAGGTACCCAAGGCTTAGTAAATTACTGACAGAAAGTAAGATCCCTACTACTGTAATGTTCATTGCATGTATAGATAGCATTTAGGCCCATTGAGCGTCCGCTGGCGTGTAATCTTGTATCCAGCATAGCATGCGCCAAAAAAAAAAAGCTAAGCCGCGTAGGCTACTACCAGCAAAAACTCTATCAAGCTATTTTATATCTGCATATTGTAAAACAGAGGTCTTCAAGCTTGTCAACATAGATTTCAAGATTGTTAATCCACCGCTACTTTCTCTTAGGCTATGTTAAGGATCATATGAGTATATAAGAGTCAAGAAAATCCAAACTAGAGAAGATGTATAGCAACAACAGCAGTCAAGGCTAAAAAGGGGGATTTTAATAGGTTTGAAAATAAATAGTTTAATAAAGAAGAGGGCCATAATAATTACACATATAAACAACTGAGAAACAACTGCCCAATTTTCACACGTAGTGGCTATGGCATGGTATCATGGATAATCATTGAGCTGACAGTTAGAATATCAAGCGTCACTGGTTCTCAAGATGCACATAGTTTGCCGGGAAAAGCCCTGTACGTCCAAGGTATTCACCGAACCACCAGTCGTCATCAGGAAATTCCTAAAAATAGTCGAATTATTAGCAAACCCCAAACTTCGTCAAGTGGGGGGAAAGGATTAAGTAAACGCAGGAAGAAAAAAAGAAGGGGGAGGGGGAACAAATCAACCTATAGCGAGAAATTCTAGAAACTTACAATGTTTTTGATTTCAGCACCCTCTGGAAAGCTGAGTTCGTTGTCTTCGGCAGCTTCATAATCGTAAATGGCTTTTGCACGAGGTTTGCTGTCAGAGCTTACCGGAGCTAAAGATTCGGCAGGGGGGTCGCGCGTAGTGGTCTCAGCTACATGCAGCTGCGCATCAGACTCAGCGAGACTTTCTTGATCATCTTTAACGAGGTCGACATAATTGCTAGGGAAGAGACCCCTCTCCCCTCTAGCATTTAAACCCAGCCACCAATCGTTGTCGACCATTTCGATCTCAGTCACGTATTCGCCTTCCTTCATATCAATCTCATTGTCCTCGGCTTTTTCGTATTCATATTGCACGATAGCTCGGATGCCGCCTGTTCTGAGACTGGTATGTTCTGTAAGCTGATCCGATATCAAGCCAGTATCCTGTCCATCGTCGTTATTATCCTTATCATGTAGCGAGCCATGTTGAGGAGCTTCGGCTGGCACAGCCGCAGGAGGCGATTGATATTCATCGTGACTAACTTCAGTCCCTCTGCCGACTGGCATGACAACCCGAATTGTGGAAGCCTCGCGTTCCGAGGGGCTAGGTGGGGTTGGGGACCGTGGTGGTTGAGATTGGCTAGGAAGGATCTCTTGAGCTTGTGCTTCAGGAGAAGCATCTAGCTCCGTGGTCTGTGCCGAAGGGCCAGGTAATGAGACAAGATTAAGTGTATCAGCCGAGTTTTCATCATGGGAGTCCTTTGGCTGGCTGTGCAAGGGGTGATCGCTAATACCGCCAACGCTTTGCGAAGCAGTCTGAGGATCCGGTGCTGCAATGTCGTTTGCAATGGAATCCAAAGCCTGATCGGAACCGCTTGCAACCGACCGTCCAGTATATGTAACCTGCGCGGGCGCCCAAGTTTTTCCATTGTAAGAGCTCTTCCACTCCCCGCCACCGCTATGCTGGTTTTCAACAGTAGACAGATTCGTTGTGGATAGTGGTACAGCTGCCATGGCATCCTGGCCTCGCTCTTTGGCTTTCCGTTCCGCCCAGAGTTGCGCAGGCGTTTTTCCTCCTTGATCAGCAAATGTCCTGCTTGCACTGCCAACCTGTGCAACAGATGTTGTCCTCGACACGCTGTCAATGGGAAGAGGGGGCTTGGTTCCTGCGAACGACGATACACCTCCAAACCTGCTTGACACCTTCGGTTTCGGTAGGCTTGTTAGGCGACCCGATTGATTAGGTATGATAGGATGGCTAGGTGTGTCAGAATCTCCCGGCAAATCTGGCGGATTATCCGATTGGGAAGATGTGCCACTAATTGTCCCAGGGAACTCATTTCCCTTCTGCGCTCGAGCGCGGATTGCAGCTATATCAACTTTACCCACTGGCTCGTAAGCACCCTTCACAGGCTCAGGCCGATCATCCTTGAGGTCGCCAGCTTCGCGCGCCTGTCTTCTGATGGCGGCAATATCCACTTTACCAATCGGTTGATACCCACCCCTAACGACATCTTGAGCATTTTCATTTGCTCGACCAAAATTTGCGTTTGGTACTGGCTGATTCATTGATCTGAGTTCCTGAATGTTTACCTTGGTTGGTTTATACGCAGGTTGGACCTTTTCAAGGTTCGTTCTTGTGACTGGCGGAGCATCAGGACCCCATCCATCATCATCGCTTGTTTTCACTTTGACTGGAAGAGTCAATGAGGGTGTCGCACCCGTGGCAGGGCCACCAGTCCGAAGTGGGTTGAAAACAGGTTTGCTTGACACTGGTGGTCTGAGGGTGGAAGCATTTGCCTGCTCAGTTCCTTGGGAATATTTCGCGCCAGATGCATCGCCCACCTTTTGAATAATGCCCTCGGCGGTTAAATCTCTATCAGAACGAGCTGTTATTTGAACATGGTAGCCCTGGCAGACTTGGCGTCATTATTTCTTCTTGCTAGAATATGTGATTTACATTGAACTAGGGGACAACTCACACGCAGAAATTTCGAGACTGCAGATAAGTGACTGGTAAAATAGCCCTTTGTCCGCTCAGGAACCCCTTCACCACACCATGCAATCAGCACATTTTTTGGCAGCCCTGTGTTGGTATCAATGACTTTAACAAAGGCAAACTGTATTTTCCCTTCTGAGAACTCTTCAAGAAGTTCCATCAATTCACCCTCTTCACATGATCAATTAGCCCATATACCAATTCTTAACATACAACACACCTACCTCCTGTATCTTGAACCTTGAGTACACTTTCTTTGTTACCGGGATCTTGTTGAAAGGCACTCATTAGAGGCGTGGAAACAGAAAAAATTGCCCATTTTGCATACGTGGGGGAAACTTCTGGAATAGAAGCGTCCACTACCGATTGATAGCTCTTCGATATCGAGGGCCCATTGGTCGATAGATTGAGAGTTGCCATGTCCAGGAGCTTTGAGTTCCGCAACAGCACGCTCCGTAAATAATTGATGTCTATGTAGTAGCTAGGCCGTCAGTAATTGGACGCATGAACAAGGGCACCTTTAAACAGGATCTGGAGAAGTAAAGAGGCCAAGTCCATGTCATGTTTCTATTGTCCTTACCTTTCCTAGAGTAATCAGCGGCACTACTCGTCAGAACTCCTAAAAAAGGAAGTACCAAGGTGAATTGCAAAATTGAAGAGAGTTGAGGTATGGTAATTCAAGCTGCTGCCCTGGGTGTAAAATGCAAAGCGATGTTTTGAGGTGGCTTATTTGGATGGATCAGTACGGAGTACGTCACACTAGGCTGCCGTAATTCGGGAGAACCATTGATCCAGGCAGCTAGCTCCTCCATACGCCACTCGAGTATGTTTACCTCATGTGACCTAGTATGTACTCCACTCATTCGACTTTAAGCTTAGTAGTGGAATCCACAACATCACCTTTCCGAATAACCAACACGAAAAAAAGACTTCACAGGTTTGCTGATTAACAACCTTGAAGTTCATTACTCTTTCTGAAGCATGCTAAAGCTCTAGTTAAATTTCTGACAGTTTTATATAGAGCCACCGAGCTTTATCAGTAGCTACACTGGTGTCGAATGACAGGATGGATCAAAGCGGGCTTAGCAATCCAGGTAACATCCCGGTGACAAGGGACATACTTCCAAGAGATAGAGAGTTGAAAACCCCTACCTATGATTATGCCTATGAGAAATCAATGAGCCACGCGGAGGCCAAGCTTTTCTACCAACAGCATTCGAATACTCCGACGACTAATTATGAAGGCCCCGGTATTGATGCAATGCATTTCCCAGTCTCTGATGAACATGGCCTTCCGTCATTAGCAGATAATGCGCAGTACGACCGCGAATTGCTGGGGAATAGCCAGGGCATGATAAACTTGTCTTCAGATAGCAGCACAGTCACATCAGAGTTGAACGTCATATGCCGCAAAATAAAGGGACTTCTAGATTGCAGGTCCAAATATATCCAGCTATCTCTGCAATCTTACAAAAATAACCCGAACAATCACGATGGATGGAAGATCTATCCACCACCTCCAGAACCTGCCTGGGGCGAAGACAAGGAAACTGCGAAAGTTGATGATCATGCCAGAGCACAGAATAAGAAGAGAAAGATGGGCGAAGATATCGGTGAAGATTTTGATATGGCTGAATGTGTTCCTCTTCCTGAAGAGTCTAGCTGGGTATTTAAGTTAGATGAGAGCAGTGTCTACCAGGTGTACGAGAACGAGGAGGCAGCTGAATCAAGTCGGCCCGTCGTTCAAGTTCCTTCTCTAAGGGACTTTTACATGGACCTAGATTCAGTGATTGATGTGTCAACGGACGGCCCAGCGAAGAGCTTCTCCTTCAAGCGACTTTCTTATTTGGAGGGAAAATTTCAGTTATATACACTGTTGAATGAATACCAGGAGATAGCCGACAGCAAGAAAGTACCGCACAGGGACTTTTATAATGTCCGGAAAGTCGACACGCATGTCCATCACTCGGCTTGCATGAATCAAAAGCATCTTCTCCGTTTCATTAAGAGCAAAATGAAAAAGTCTCCTGATGAAGTCGTCTTGTTTAGGGACGGTAAGCATTTGACACTCAAAGAAGTTTTTGAAAGTATCAACCTCACGGCCTATGATTTAAGTATTGATACACTTGATATGCATGTATGTTGTGATCGTTTCGTCTGGCGTGGTATACAGCTGTTGCTAAGTTTCTAATAGGCGCACACGGATTCTTTTCACCGGTTTGACAAGTTCAATCTCAAATATAATCCCGTAGGAGAATCTCGCCTACGAGAAATATTTTTGAAAACAGATAATTACATCAAAGGACGATATCTAGCAGAAATAACAAAAGAGGTCATCTCCGACCTGGAGTCCAGCAAGTATCAAATGGTCGAGTGGCGTATCTCCATATACGGCCGATCAATTCAAGAATGGGACAAGCTTGCTGCCTGGGTAGTTGATAACAAATTATTCTCTCCGAATGTCCGTTGGCTTATACAGGTACCTCGTCTATATGATGTGTACAAGTCGAGCGGTATGATGGAGAATTTCGAACAGGTAATCACAAATGTTTTCCAGCCATTATTCGAGGTGACAAAAAACCCAAAGAGTCATCCCAAACTACACATATTTTTGCAGCGTGTGGTTGGTTTTGATAGCGTGGATGACGAAAGCAAGGCAGAGCGACGGTTGTACAGGAAATACCCTATTCCCAGAGAATGGAACACGAAACAAAATCCACCATACAGTTATTGGATTTACTTCATGTTTGCAAATATTGCGTCTCTCAATTATTGGCGAAGACAGTGCGGGTTTAATACCTTTGTACTGAGACCACACTGTGGCGAGGCTGGGGACCCGGATCATCTTGCAGTAGGATTCCTTTGCTGCCATAGTATCAGCCATGGAATTCTACTTCGGAAAGTTCCTTTGCTGCAATACTTATTTTACCTGGACCAAGTTGGCATTGCTATGTCACCACTTAGCAACAACGCATTGTTCCTTACATATGACAAAAACCCATGTGCCCATTTCTTCCGGAGAGGTCTCAATATCTCTTTGTCCACAGACGATCCTTTGCAATTTGCTTTTACGAAGGAACCGCTTATCGAAGAGTATTCGGTAGCTGCACAAATTTATAAGTTTAGTGCAGTGGATATGTGTGAACTTGCCAAGCATTCTGTTGAGCAAAGCGGGTTTGAGCTTTCTCTTAAAAACAGGTGGCTTGGCTCAAACTGTTCTTTGGCAGGGATTGCAGGCAACAATGTTGCGAAGAGCAATGTTCCAGATATTCGCGAAGCATTTAGGCATGAAACGCTTGTCGGAGAGTTAGCCTTGTAAGTCGTCCTATTTATGCTGCTACATGGTGAGGTACTTGGGGGACAATAAGAAACATATTTGCTAATTATATTTTAGGATTGAGCGATATTCTTCAAATACAACCATTGATAAAACAATATCATCTGCTAATATTGCGTCATTAGCGACACCCAAACTACAGTCATCTCATCAAGCTCAGAGTGAGTCCTTACTACCAACTAGGTGTGGCATTAATTGACCAATCCTTATTTTTGGATAGTTATAGGTTTAAACGATGAGTCAACCCAGCCAGCGGTATATTTGCATCCGGATGGCACTAGCAAAAATCTAGTTGATGTTCTAAATAATTCGGATTCGCTCCAGTCCCACACAGTGGCAGATGAATTCAATGCGTCTAACGGAACAACTGCGAATCACCCAGAGGGCCTAATCGAACAAAAAATATTTCCTGGTATTGTGCATGAGAGATCCCAGCGAGGTAATACACTAGGCCAGGCCATTAATCAGAAGGGAAAGTAGTGTGAATGATCATTGACATCCCATATCAAGACGAATGAAGCATGGTTAATACTAGTCAAAAACGTGTGGAGCATTCATTCCGAATTTCCTTGAATAAGCGGTTCGTGTTTTACAAACTATAGTCAAAGGTATATAGTATCAATATGAAGGCATTGAAAATCCAAACTAGATGAATGTTGTCAAAACTCCCACTAGACTCCTGGGAGTAGACTAAGTGTATGATGTGCAGGAATCCAATATCAACTTCTCAGATGTATGTTCCTGAAAAGTTCTCTACACACAATTGTATTAGAATGCCCAGCTTCCTTTGCGTTCACGGACACCCCATGTCTCATGATAGCTTTCTGTCTCAACCATATCAGGTTGTTGACGCGCCCACTCCCGAATATACAGGCGCAAAGCCACCCATCGCATACATTCGCCATTTGGAGCAACATTGGGAGCTATATCTTGAACACCAACATGGCCCTTTGCATCAGTGTTCAAATCATTTCCCCTGAGTGCTGCTAACGGAACACCGGAAACCTTACTCAGCTCATTATCATAGTAGCGCGCAACACTAGGATATCCTAACGACAAATAATTGTAGATCTGAGTGACAAACGCATCATTGAATTCTTGGTCGTTGTCCTCCATGTGATTCGATTCCTTTTCAAGGCGATGATGGTTCTTGGATAGGATTGTTATGGGATACTGGTTTTGATAATTTGGTGTAAATTTTGCACCCAACAATTTCCACCCATCTCCGTCAAAATCATGGCTTTGAATCATTATACCCGGGACCAAGGAGTCACTGTAATGTGCCCTCCGCCTATCAGTTTTGCATGTCCCCATCCAAAGGCCGCCGTCATGCTCCGTAGATTGCCGAGGATTTGAATTCCAGAGACCAGGAAATCCAGAGAAGATATTTCGAACTTCGCTGGAGCTAATCGCATGAGTTCCTTCACAAATTGTTGTCTCGGGTGACAAGCTTTGTGGAAAGATAAGATCGCCACCAAGCATTGGTGGGTTGGTACATCTCACTCGGGTTAACTCACGGTCCATGTCCCACTTTTCATGAGACATTATAGATTTATCAACACTCCTAGAAGCTCGACGTGCGATGCGGGAGAAACGTCCTCCTCTAGAGCCAAAGATATGACGGTCCTTCATCCCTACTTTCTCTTTATGTCTGCGAAGGTATTCAAGTTCCCAGGAGAGATCTGTGGACGATGCGCGTCGATAGGGCCTAGGCTCAGGCTTGCCACCATTAAAGGTAGTATCTTCCCCGCAGGTCCATTCATCTTCCTCTCTGTCAATGGCAAAGTGATCCACCGGTTGATAAACTTGCTCATTAGGGAAAGCAGCTAACGCTTGATCTTTTAATTGATTTTCCGATGGATGTACCGGGAAAGGCAAGATATAATCAGGGACATGGGCGTCGTAACCATCAGTAGCTTGCTTGGTGGTATCTCGACGTGGAGCAGATATGCGAGATGGAACGGATGGTGGACCAGGCTCGACTGGTAAGGCTGGTTCACTGGAGCCTTCACTACAACTAGATGGAATCGCGGGGAGATCGGGAACACGAAAAGAATGCCTTCTCGATTCTTGACGTTGCAGAAGGCTAGAGTATGAAAATCGTGATTCATGTATTCCTTGAGCACCTCCAGTCAGGGTACTCTTATTGTAGGTAGAGGTATGACTTAGAGTTCGCAAGCGAGCCTCGGTGGAGCTATCAGAGCTGAATTGGTTTCTTTCTCGGCGAAACGAATGCCTAGCAGTTTCCATCAACTGAGGTGTAAATTTCCTTGCGCTATCTTGCTTCTGTTGCGCGACGGTGGACGAAGAGGGATTCTGCGTCGCATTCCGTCCTGAGCATAAATCCGCCTTCGTTCGCTCCGCCCAGTCAGACTCTTTCTTTCTATTGTGATTTAGCCAGTTGTCTTTGTTAGGGTTATTTGCAGCATCGGAAACTCGGGGTGGCTCATTTAGTTGGGTTCTGAGTGTGTGTTGTCCAGAAGGTGAATTAGATTGAGTGTCTTTGTGGCTGCGGGATGATGTTTCAATAGGTTCAGGGAGAAACTTCCGTATTTTTTTTGGCATTGTCTGGGATACCATATCCTCGAGTTAATGCTGGCTGAATTTTATATACTCTATATAGATGTCAATAATCGAAGGAATACTTTTTTGTACCTGTTTCCTTTTCAGGTATTCTTTTCCGACTGGGTTCCATGAATTTTTGCGAGAATTTGCAGGTATCCTTCTTACCCAGATATCTTGGGGAATACTCATTTATCCAATAATAATATACCATATTAGGAAAATGCTGGGCCTACCTTTATGGGAGGCAGACTGTGGGTAAAAAGGTGACAAAATTGATGTATTATCCTAGCATAAGGAAGCTGCATAGGTCAGATGACATGAGAAATACTGCAGGTGGGCTAAGTGAGGTATAATAAGTATTGGCTTGATATGAGGTTTGTGTTCCCAAGTGTTCTTATTATTGACTATCCACGTCATTGCATGACCTAAAGATCATGATCTGTCATTTAGTTATAATAATTAGTGAGTATCAGTAATTCTGAGTAATAGCAAAGATAAGCTAACCATAACTAGTTAATCACTTATTAAGTACTTAATAACTGTTTGCTTACTACTTATTATTGAAAGTATATTAGAAGTAGTAGTAGTAAAGAAAATTAAAATAATATAAGAAAATTAAATTTCAGTTAAAATTCTGTTGTATTTAGAATCTCCCACAATCCAGAACTGCTCACTGATGACTTTTACAGTCACGTGCAGGGAATCTAGATCACGTCATCTTTTGCTTCACATGCTGTGACCTGTGTACATAATTAATAAGCAGTTCTGGATTGCAGATGATTTTTTTTGGTTTTAATCTATCTGCAACCACACATAGATGTCACGGGTCAAAGAAGACCTCTGTCTTTGTCATGAAGAGAGAATAACATAATTCACAAGCAAACCATCATCACAAGCAAGCTGCCACAGCCTGTATCACATATAAAATAGCACTTTTTATATCTTAATTATCTTTATCACGAGACTAGTAGGAGACTTAAAATTAAAATAATTATTTTACATAATATCTCTCTATAGAATGATATATATTATTATATATATTATTATATATAAATATATAGTTCTCTAAGTAATATAAATTATACTTGTATTTTGATATTTTAAAACTTTTCTAAATATAATGATAATAAAGCTATTTAAAAATATAAAAAATTACATTTATTTTTTATAATATATATATATATATATATAAATTACATATTAACCAACTTTTATATGCATTTTAATAGAGATAATTAGGATAGAAAAAGTGCTATTTATACGCAATACAGGCCATGGCGGCTTGCATGTGTTGGCGGTTCGCTTGTGAATTATGTTACATCTATAATCTGTATACTTGTAATCATGAATCTTACATTTTTAGAGTTAATAATATTATATATTTGAAGTTATAAAGAAAGAATTTTATTTCAAATACTTTAAAGATTAAAAATTAATATAGTCTTTGAAAAAATTTTACTGAAATATTAATTCTCTTTATATTAAAAAAATAATATTTTGTGACTTTACATTGACTATTAAAGACTAAATATAATAATAATTAAAAATCATTTTTTTTAACTTTTAAGCAAGATGTTAAACTGCATGAAAAATATAACAATATATATAGCTTAATTTAAGAGATATATATTATAAAATATATATTTATAAAAAAAATAAATAAAAAATTATATTTTAAACTTGCTACAGCTATTATAAATATTAAATAATACTTCTATAATTTTCTAAAATAAAATAAATTATATATTTAATAATCTACTAAATATTATTTATATAGTTTATTTAAATAACATACTTATTATCATAATCCAAACAATATAGTATTGATGGTCCTAGATGAAGAAAACTAAGCATGAGAAAAAGAATGAAACTACTAAAAGATGCAAATTCTAGTATTATATAATCTACAGTATAAATAAATATATTAAACTACTAAATAAGCTTGCTTTATTATTATATAAATAATAACTAATAGCAGAATCTTTATTATATTAGATTTATATTTTAAGTTATAATAATATTTTTTTTAGTTACATGCTGTTTTTAGTTATATATTGTCACGGCCTGGAGTGCGAGTCCCGGTGTGGTGAGGTTCTGCTACTCACGTGGCGGCTAAGCGAGCATTAGTCAGTAGTTTGATGTGTTTATACTGCAGATTATATAATACTAGAATTTGCATTTTCTAGTAGTTTTATCTTTTTTTATGCCTACTTTTCTAGTTAGAACCATTAATTTAATCATTATTTAAACTATAATATAAAACTAAGCATTAAATCTTTTTATTTTTTAAAAAAACTTATTAATTAAAATATTAGCTATGAAGTCATGTTAACTAATAAAAAATTTATTATATAAAGATTTTTTAAAAAGATCTTTCTGTGAGAAGCTAGAAAAAATTTAATTTAATTATAGAAATAAATTATATAACTAAAATTGATATT
This sequence comes from Aspergillus funiculosus, assembly GCA_027569145.1. NCBI lineage: Eukaryota > Fungi > Ascomycota > Eurotiomycetes > Eurotiales > Aspergillaceae > Aspergillus > Aspergillus funiculosus. The sequence continues at coordinate 500,485 of JAPDEN010000003.1, forward strand.
AAAAGGGATAAAAGTATAAACTTATTAGTTTATTAAATAAATAAAGTAAAATATAGCTAAGTTAATATAAATTTAGACTTAAATAATAAAAATTAAAAGAAATATAATTAATTTACTTTATAAATTACTTGTTAAGCTAAAGATATAAAAGCTATATTAAAATTAGTAAAAGTAAGATTTATTAAAATTTTAAATTTATTTATTTTTTTAAAAAAAATTATAGTTTAAAAATTAACTGCTGATTATCACAAGCCAGGCAATGATTAAATTGGTGGTCCTAACTAGAAAACTAAGCATGGAGAAAGGATAAAACTACTAGAGGATGCAATTTCTAATATTATATAATCTGCAGTATAAACACATCAAACTACTAATTAATATTTACTTAGTTATTATATAAGCAGTAACTGCTAATAGAATTTTATTATATTAGAATTTATGCTTTAAATTATAATATTATCTTTTTTTTTGATTATATGCGGTTCTCAGTTACATGCTATATAGATTAAATATTAATTATAATTAAAAAATAATCTCTTCTTTTTTTATTATAACTGAAAAAAATCTCTTAAAAATAAAAAAAGTTATAATAGCTCTAAAAATAAATTATAATAAATATTAATATATTTATGAATTAGATAATTATTTAAATATCTATTAATATTAATAAATTATATAGATCAATAATAATAAATAATTAAAAATATATTTTATATATTAAAATATAGATTATTAATCTTTATCTATATTTAAGATATAATATATTTTTAAGCGTTATTTTTATAGTAACTAATAATATAAATCTTTTAAAATATAATATTAATAAAATAATTTATACTAATTATTAATTTTTTTGGATGATTAGCAGTCAATTTTTAAAATATAAAAATTTTTTATTTAAAAGAATAAATAAATTTAAAAATTTAATAAATCTTGTTTTTACTAACTTTAATATAATTCTTATATTTTTAGCTTAACAAGTAATTTATAAAGTAAATTAATTATATTTTTTTTATTTTTATTATTTAAGTTTAGATCTATATAAATTTAGCTATATTTTATTTTATTTATTTTATAAGCTAGTAAATCTATAATCTTATTTTTTAATATTAATTTTAGCTATATAATCTATTTTTATAATTTTATTACATTTTCTTTAGCTTTTTAAAGAAAGTTCTTTTTAGAAAATTCCTGTATAGTAAATCTTTTATTAATTAATATAATTCTATAATTAATATTTTAATTAATTACTTTAATTAATTATTTCAATTATTTAATTTATTTATTAATATTAGCATAACGCAGTTTTAGCTTCTAATTATATAAATTATAAAGAGAAAAAGATTTATTTTAGTTAGTAAGTTATTTAGAAGAAAAATAAAGAGATAAAATATTTAGTTTTATATTATAATTTAAATAATATAATATTAATGATTCTAGATAAAAAGATTAAGCATAAAAAAATAAAACTATTAAAAAATAAGCTTATTAAGATATTAGTACTAAAATATTTTAATCTATAAAAAAATATAAATACAGACTCATGCATTAAAATATATTATTACAAAAATAACTAATATCTAATAGCACATTAATTCTGTAAAATAATAATTATAATTATAAATAGAATTATAAAATTTATAATATAAAAGAAAATTGGATCTTTCTGTTGACCTGCAGCGTTCGATTTCTTGAATTACTGATTATAATAAAATACCTTAAATATTAATAATATTATTTTAAAGACAGTAAATATTTTATAAAAATACTGTTAGATTATATAAATTTATAATATTTTATAGTTATACAGAAGCTTAATTAGTATTAGATTAAATAAATTAAAAACTTCATAATATATAATTTTATAATTAAGTATTATACAGAAAAGTCTTTTTATAAATATATTAAGTAAATATTTAAACTATATTAAAAAAGAAAAGCTAAGATCAAGCCTGTTATTAGATAAATTTTAAAAATAATTATATAAAATAAAAGCATTAATTATAAATAATTAATTAATATAAATAATAATGGGATTTATTATAATTATAAAGATCTTTTATATTAAAAATCTTTTATTTATAATTACAGATCTACTTTATATAATAGAAGACTGTAATTTAAAATATAAATAAAAAATAGAGAATCAACTACTATATTAAAATAAATAGACTTATAAAATAGATTTTTATTTTAAACTTAATTGTGCTAAAAGTAGAAATTATAAAAGTAAATTATAATAATTTATAAGACAAATATTAGAGAGTTAAATATATTATTAAATATTTAAAATATAGATATTATTAAAAGATTATAGTGTATAAATGTAAATTATGTAATTAACTATAATTACTGTCAATATTAACAGAATCTGCAGAATAAATTAATATAAATTTTATTATAAATTATTTTATATATAGTATTTATTATTTTAAAATACATCTATATAATAAAATTAAGTTAGTTAACAATGCAAATGTAATATATTAAAAAAAGCTTATTAATATATAATTATAAAAATTATAATACACTGCCTGACATCTAATATAAAACAGATAATATTATTTATAAATAATATTGTCAGAAAACACGAATGCTGTCAGTCAATGGATCTGTTGTGTCACGATTCGACAACAGGGATATGATAGATCAAACTAATCATTAGTAAAGTACAGTACTAAAGCAAAATAAAACTATAGTTATAGCTGTTTAAGTTTAAAACTATAAAAGCTATAATAAGAATATAATTAGTAAAGCTGAAGACTATAATAACTATAATAAAACTTAGTATTTAAAAACACTTATTATTGCATGTAATTAGTATTAACTAACTACTGTCTATTATTTCTAAAAATTAAGTTTTTCTATTTTTTAAATTATCTATTTACTTTTATATAGTTCGACTATATAACTATAGTAGTATATTTTATTTAATTATAAAATATCTTAAAATATTTAATCTTAAGCAGAATTAATATAACTTATCTAATAATAATAGATTCTAAGCTTAGAGAAAAATAAAGCATTAATTATTATTATAAAAAATAATAAAGATAAAACAACTTAAACTACTATTTTTATTTTTAAAAAAAAAATTATTTCTATTAAAAAATTAACTGATGTTTAGAAAATTATTTAGCTTTGAAAAATAATTAATATTTTAATAATTAAAATTTATCAGTTAAAAGTTTTTAAGAAAATTAAGATAAATAAGGTTAAAATATTTAATAATAAAAGATTAATTTTTAGAAGTTATCAAATTTTAATAAATATATAAATTTAAATTAATAATTTTACTGTCACTAATAAAACCAATAAAGTTATGTTTATAGAAATCTATTTTAAAAAATCTATATTTATATAATTTAAGCTATATATACAAGACTTTAATAAAAATATTATAACTCTATAAAAATTGTTAATTGAGAAATTTTTAAAAAGTATAAAAAATTTAAAAAATAAATTATTAAAGTATTTAAAGACTTAGACACTAAAAAAACTGCTAATTAAAAATTAATAATCTATATTAAAAAAAATAAGTATTAAAGACTATATTACTAAGTTTTACGAAATTATATTAAATTTTAATTAAAATAATAAAGCACTCATGTCATAATACTATACTAAATTTAGAGATAAAATTAAAGATGCTCTAATATTTATTAATAATCAACCAGATAATCTTGATAAATTAAGTAATATTATATTATAAATTAATAATTAATAATTCAAATACTAAATAAATTAAAAAAAGCATGAAAAGCAATTTAGATGAAATAAAGAAGTAAAATAAAATTAAAATAAAATATAAAAATAAATACTGTCATTATTATTAAAAAATAGAAGGATAAAAAAGAATAAAAGTACTTTAATAAAAAATATATTAAATATAAAAAATCAGATATATTAAAAAAAATTATTAATCAAAATATAAAATAAATAAACTAATTATCTATAATTTATAATTAAATATTATTTTTATAATAAATAATGATTATTGTAAATAACAAAAAAAATAATTAATTAAAAAAAAAGTTTTATTAAAATTATCTAATAATTTAAATTAATAACAAAACAGTAATAACTTACTGTAAAATTTATAAAATTAAAAAAGAAATTTTGCTTAAAAAACAATTTTTAAAATAATAAATTCTGTAGTTACTTATTGATACATATAATATATTAGAAAGAATTAGAAGAAATATAAGAAAATTATATTTTAAAATATAAATAATACAGAGATTAAATATTTTATAAATACTCTGTATATAAAAAATTAAATTTATAAAGAAATTTAAATAAATATTAATTAAATAAAGAATAACCTTATACAGTAAAATTTTAAATTATATAAAAAACTGTTCTTGCAGACACTATTTGTAGCTAAATAAGAAAATATATTAAAAAATTTATTAAATAAAATACTGCAACAGTAATTATTTATAATATAAAAATCTTAAATTATTATGGCTGGATATCTCAGTTATTAAAAGTATTAAATAGATTAAATTTTAAATATTTAATTAAAAGAGATGATTATAACTACATAAAAAATATAAAAATATTTAAATTATATAAAAGTTTATTATTATAACTATTAAGTCAAGAATTATATATTTTATAATAATAAAGAAAGATTCAAGCTAAAAAACTAAATAAATATTCTATAATAATATTATAAGAAATATTAACAAGACATAAACTTATTTTTTGTATTAAAAATAATGATTTAATAATAATTATTACAACAATAAACAGAAAATATACAAGAATTTTACTAGATTTAAAATATTTTAATAATTTATTAATAAAAGATTTATTACTAAAAATAATATTTAAATAAAATCTGCTGAATACAATCAATAAACCTTTAAATTTAAATAAATTATTATATCAAGCATTAGCAGTAATAATAAAAAAATATAATTTAATAATAAAGAATATTTAAAAATATAAAATTTAATATAATATTAATTATAAAGGAGGAATTCTATAATAAAGTTATTAAAATATTATAATTTTATAAAAGAAATCTAATAATGAATTAAATAACTAAAAATATCTAGATTAGAGAATATTAGTTATAAATTAAGAAAGATATAAGATAATAAATTTAGATTAATATAGACGTATTAAAAAGAATTTTATTAAATTATATTAAAAAAATTATAAAGCAGCTTAAGCTTCAGAATTATAAATTTATAAAATAAAAAATAGTATAACTGTATATCAAAAATTAAAAAGAATCTATAAAAAAAACTTATTAAAATTATTAAAAGACTGTTAACAAATATTATAAGTTTATTAAATTATTTATTGAAAAAGATATTAATTATTGCAATATGACAAGTATTATAAAGTAAAAATATTATTAATTATAAAAATAAAAAATAAGCTTAAATAAATATAATAACATAAAAAATTATTAAAAGAGATAAGATTAGAACAGAAATTTATTAAAAGATTTTTATTCCCTAAATATATTAAAAAATCTTACTTATCATGCTCTTTATAATTAATATTTATATTAAAAAAAGATAAAAGTAATTGACTTTAATAATTATTAATAATTAAATAAACTAATAATTAATGACATAAATTAAATATTATATATAAGATAAAAGAGAGACTTACTGCAAGGAATAAAGAAATTAATAATTTTTAATATTTAATAAAATTACTATAATCTTTTACAAAAATAAAAAGATTGAAAATATACAGCATTTTTTATAAATTAAAAATTATATAAATAAATTATAATATCTATAAAATCTATATAATTATCTGCTAGATTTGCTAGATTTATAATATATATTTCATAAAAATATCTTAATAAAAGCATTATTATTTACTTTAATAATGTTATTATATTTTTTAAATTTTAGAAAAATATAAAAAATATATATAAGAAGTTATGCAGATAATAATAAATACTAGATTAATTATAAGTATTAAGAAAAGTAAATGTAATATAAATAAAGTTAATTATTTTAAAATAATCTTTATTTAAAAAAATAAAAAATACTGCAAGAAAAGATTAACAAGATTATTAAATAATTTGTATTAAAGGATAAAATAAAAGTTAAAAGAGTTTTTAAAATTATAAAATATATTAGAGAATAAATATCTCTATTAATATATTAAAATTATATAATTATTAATAAAGCTACTTAAGAAAGATTATTTATTTATTTAAAGATAAAAATAATGGAAACTAAAAATATATTAATTCTAAAAGCTATTAATCTAGAATTATAATACTATATAAAAATATATGTATTGAGAGAAGTAATTAATATAATTCTCAAGCAAAAAAATAAAATAAAAAACTGTAATTTATTTTTTTTACTTAAAATAAATAATTAAAACTAAAAAAATATAATATTTATAATTAAAAAGTCTTGATTATTATAAAAAAGTAAAGCATGAAGTTATTATTTTAATAAATTTAATAAATTTAAATTTTTTTAATATTAATTTAGAATTAAGCATATTAATAAATAAAAAAATATTATTATTAATATATTAAGTTGAAGATCTGACTATATAATTAAAGTTAAAAATTTAGAGATAAATTTATAAAAATTAAAAAAATTTTTAAATTTAATTAAAATATTAAGCTTGCTGTTGTCTATATAATTAATAATTATATATTTATAATGTATTTTTAAAAAAAATAATAAAATAATATACATCTTTAATAGTAAAATTATAAAGCTTTATTTAAAAAAGAAAGTAATAAAATTTTATTTTAAAATAAATTAATTTTAATATCTGATTTAATAATTCTGAAAATAATTAAAATACATTATAATTTATTATTTAAAGAATATCAAGAAATTAATGAAATAATAAAAAGAATTATTAAGCTTATTATTTTTTATAAATACATTAATAAATTTAAACTTATATTGCATGATGTAATAAATATAATTAAAAATAAGTTATTATAATAATAATTATTGAAAAAAATATTAATATCTAAAATATCTATAAAATCATGAAAAAGTATTATTATTAATTTTATTATAAAATTATTATTCTTAAAAAATTCAATTATTAGAGTTATTTATAATAACATGATTATTGTTATATATAAATTAATAAAATATATAATTATTAAATTAGTGCTAATAAATCTTATTATAGAGTAATTTACACTACTAATACTATAAAAAGTATTTATTTAAATAAAATTATTAAAAAGATTTATATTTAACAAAGATAAATTATTCATATTAAAAATTTAGAAAATAATTATAAAAGCTACTAAAATAATGCAAGATATATTTACTGTATATTATTAGTAAATTAATAAATAATTAGAAAAAATAATATCATTAGTTAAATAATATTTAAAATACTATTTTATTTAAAATTAAGATAATAAATTAAATTATTACTAATAATATAGTTTACAATTAATAATATAAAAAAGGTTATTATAAATGTTATGTCTTACTTTATAAATCTAAAACAGAATTTATAAATAATATTATTTATTAAAAGAAATTGCATATAGCTCTATTATAAATCTAGTATTTAAATATACTATATAATTTAATTGTTAAAGATATTAAATAAACTAAAAAGAATATGATTATAATTTAAAGCATAAAAATATATCTTAATTAAAAAAAAAGAAAGAGAGTCTGTCTATCTACTATAATAAATAATAAAAAAAATAATATTAAAAAGCAAATAATCTAGCAATAAACTTAATATTATAAAAATTAAAAAGAACTTGCAAATAATAATTATTAATTAAAGCTATTAATAAGAATGTAAGTTTATTTAATATTTTATATTTCATTATTTAAATTAATGCTAAATTCAGAAAATATTAGTAATAAAGTAACTGATATTAATAAAAAATATAAAGTTAAAAAATTCTAAATGAATAAATTCTAAATGAATAAATTATAAAAAATTAGATTTAATATCTTATTAGATAAAAGAATTACTTATTAATTAATATTTATAATACTATAAAGTTATCACTAAACATATAACTAAATATAACAAACTATTTATAAGAATACTTCTAATAATTTAAATATCTCTTTATTTTTTCTTACAGTTCTGTTATCAATAAAGTTATCTACAAAATTATTATTAATATTGAATAAATTAGCAGAGCTTAGCTTATCTAAATTAAAATTATTTAACTTTAATTTAGAGTTAGAGAATGTAGACAGTAGAAAGTATATAAAAAGAATATTATTTATAAAAAATCTAGCAGGTCTTACTGATACTAAAAAGTAATATTAGACTGTGATTTAAGTATATTATTAATAGAAAATTAATTATTATTATTACTTATTTTTTAATAATACTTAATAAACTTTTCAAAAATTACTAAAGCTAAAATTTATGTAATTAGAATAGTATTATAAGAAATAAAGAATAATAAAGTTATATAAATATATAAATATTTTTAATTATTTATTAAATAGTAGTCTATCAGCTTCATAAATATTTATAGTATTTAATTAAAATAAGATAATTTAATTATTTAAAAAATATTACATATAATTTGAAAGATAATATAACTACTGAAATTTATTAAAGTATTTTTAGTCTTAATATAATTATATATTATCAATTAAAATATAAATATATAACGTAATTCCCGGCGGCGTCGGCCACTTTTTCAAATTCAATCATAATTAAAAGACTTGAAGCTATCCCTAACAAAAAAACATGTGATTTTTATTAAAACTATTTAATTAAAACATGTAGAATATCTAACTCTAATATAGCGCTCTATATAATAACTTGAACATATTGATGAAGCTTGTCTTAATATGATTAAAGATATTAGAATTAAATCTATAGATATAGATTTAGTAACTTTAAAAGATTTCTTTACTATAGTATAATATTAGATCTCTAATTTTATAGATAAAAAGACTTTAATTAAAAGTTCTTTAATATCTAGATCGAGACTTTTTAAATCTTTCTTATATATTAGCAAGCTATAGATTTTGATTTTTTTGCTAAAATAGACATATTATAAATAGTTATTTTAAAACTTTTAAAGAGCTAAAGAAACTTTAAAATCTTTTTTAATAGTTTTTTAATTAAAAAGTCTATTAATACAGTTATTAAATTATATAAAATATAGTTAAAGTTAGAAAAACTATAGAGAATTTATTTTAACTAATAATATATAAGTATATAATAAATATAATATAAAGCTTTTTTAACATCTTTTTAAAATTTAAAAAATTAATTTTAATTCAGTAAAGCTGTTTTAAATAAGCTATAATATAGACTTTTAAAAGTTAAGTTTATTAATATAATTAAATCTAAGATAGTTCTTTACTTCAATTAAATTTTTATATATTTTAAAGATTTAAAAAAATTAATATTAAAGAATTATAAAAAATATAAAAAATAAGACATGTAGATAGAAATAATAATATTATTTATATAGATTTTATTAAATTAAAATATTAAATAACTTTTATAACTATCTAGAATAAATAATTTATATTAATTAATTATATAGTCAGTTACTAGAGAAATAAAGATTTTTTTAAAATTATTTTTTTATATAGATCTTTTCTTTAAAAATAATATATAAAAAATACTTTAATGAATTAAATTAATATATTTAATAACAGTAGTTCATTCTTAATTATCTGACTGTATAAAATAAATTTTTTTAAATATATTAAATCGAATAATTACTCTAATAATAGCTATTAGAATTATTGTAAAACTAGTTTTATTAAAATTAAAAATATTTTAAACTAAAATTTTATATTATATTTAAATCTTTTATAATTAATTAAATCAGTCTTTTATTATCTTTAAATCTTTATATAAATAAAGCTTGCTAATAATTATATTTTTAAATAAAGTTATTTTTTATTCTTTTTTTAAATATAAGAAAACTAATTCAATTCTTATTTATAGATGTATATAAAACTAAATATTAAATTAAAGAGGAATATTAGCTATTTTTGAAATATAAAATAATTTTAAAAAGTTTTTATATAAATTTCTAAATAATATTTATAATATTTAAAATATTCTTTTAATTTTAAAATAATCTAAAGCTAGTAGAGCATTATTTTAGATAAAATTGAAGATTATTAATTTTATTTTTAAAAATTAATTAAAATATATTAAAAATAATTACTGCTTAATAAATACTGTAAATTTTATTTTTTTAATAGCAAAAATAGTAAGTAGAATTCTATTCATTTATCTTTCTAATTTTAAGATAATTGATCTCTTTTTAATAATTTGATGATTATTTGAATAGATATAGATAATTAAGATAATTAGATTTTGAAAGGTGACGGACAGTATTAAAAATTATATTATTTATATTATGTATTATATAACACTAGAATTTATATCTTTAATAAATTTATTTTTCTTCTTATGCTTAGTTTTCTTTATCTAGAATCATCAATATTACATTTTTTCATTGTGATAATTATAATAATTATAAAAGACTAAAGAAAATTATAAAGAAAAAAAGAAGAGGTTAAAGAATAAAAATTAGAAATTTAATAAAAATTTAAAAGGATTAAGATAGAAGAAGCTATTAGTAAAATAATAAAAATATATAGATTAAAGAATGATATATATTTAATATATAAATTTCTAAAATAATAAAATTTAGTAAGATAAGCAAGCATTAAGAAGATATAATAAAGAGATATATTAAAAATATAAAAATAAAAAAAACTAAAGATAAAACCCTGAATAAAGATATATAATAATATAATAAAATAATAATATAGAAAAAAGATGTAGAAAAATAAGAAAAAATAAATAAAGTAAGAAGCAGAAAGTTTAATAAAAAATAAAAAATAAAAGCAGAAAATAGAAGAAAGCAGAAAGAATAAAGAACCTAAATTATATAATTCTGCTTAATCATATATATATAATAACGTAATCCACAAGTAAGTCAGACACATAATCAAGTCAGATACTTTTTTAAATTCAATTACAGTTAAAATATTTGAAGCTATTTCCAATAATCAAAATACATATTTTTTATTAAAATTATTTAATTAAAACATGTAGAGCATCTAACTTCAATATATCTCTAAATATAATAATTAAAACATGTTAAAAATACTTGTCTTAATACTGTTAAAATAAAAATATAGAATTTTTAAGAGACTCTCTTACTTTATTTTAAAAACTATTTCTTAATTCTTTAAAATTTCTAGCTTTCTGTACAGAAAGATCTTTATTAAAAGTTATTTATTATTTAAAATACTTTCTTTTTTGCTTCTTTTTTTTATTTTCAGTCTAAAGATTATAATTTTTCTTTACTAAAATAACTATATTATAAAAGATCATTTCACACTCTTTAGGTATCTGTTATAGGGCCCTTTTTAAAGATATAAAAGAATTCTAAGGGTTTTTTAGAAGTTTTTTGATAAAAAATGCTTGTTTGTATAATTAATAAAATGTATAAGATATTGCTAAAATTAAAAAGATTATAGAGAAATTATCTTGACTTAGTAAAGATATAAAAATAATTAATATAATATTAAACTTTTCAAGCATCTTCTAAAAATTAAGACTGTATTTTAGCTGCAGCAAAATTATTTTAATTATTTTAAGATTTTAAAATCTTTTTATAAACTATAAAATAAATCTTTAAAAAGTTAAGCTTATTAATATAATTAAATTTAAGTTATATTTTTAACTTTATAAAATCTCTATAGAGATGCTTTAAAGATTTAAAATAATTAATATTTAAAGATTATAATAGATGTAAAGAATAAAAAAATATATAAATAATAATATTATTATTACTGTATAATTTATTAAATATAGATATAAAATAACTTCTATAACTATCTAAAATTAATATTTAATATTTAATATAATTTTCGGCCAGTTATTAAGAAAATAAAAATCTTTTAAAATTATTAAAGATCTATCTTATCTATAATCTAATTATTTTGATTTAATTTAGTTCTTTAATTAGATTATAAAAGACCTTCTTTAAATTATTTTCTAATATAAACTTTTTCTTTAAAAATAATATATGAAGAAATACTTCAATTAATTATATTAATATATTTAATTATAGTTATTTATTTTTGATTTTCTGGCTGTATAAGATAAGATTTTCTAGATATAATAAATCTAGTAACTACTTTAATAGTAGCTATTAGATTTATTATAAAATTAGTTTTATTAAAATAAAAGATATCTTTATTTAAAATATTATATTGTATTTAAATTTTTCTAGTTAATTAAATTATTTAAAAATAATTTTAGAATCTTTACATTTTATTTATTTATAATTATATCTTCAAATAAATTGACTTTTTATCTCTTTATAATATTTTATAAAGTTTATAACTCAATTCTGGCCAATAATAGTATAGAAAGATTAATCTATAATTTATAAAATAATATTAATTATTTTCTACATATAAAATAATCAAGAAGCTACTTCTCTAGTATCTCTAGGTATTATTTATTTTATTAAAGAATCTTTCTAAATTTTAAATAATTTATAATTATTTACATATTATTCAAGTCAAAAGTTAAGACTGAATAGTCAGTTATAAAAAAAAGATTTAGAAACTTTAAAATAAACTGCAGCTTGATAAATACCTTTAATTTTATTTTTTTAAAAAATATAGTAAGTTAGATTCTTCTCTCTTAATTTATCTTTTTATTAGATGATATCTGTTGATTTAAAGACATAATAATTGTTTAAATAGAAGATTTTAAGACTTAAAATCACTATTATATATTATATATATCTTACTATATCTTACTATACCTGTATTATTGCTTTAAATGCATTGCTGGTTGAGATATTAAAGATTAAAAAGTGGCTTTATATATGAAATACAGAGGTGTAGGACTCGCTTTTGTGTCCAACTTGCTTGTGGCTTACGTTATAAATAATATAATTAAGTTAGAAATGTCACGTCACGGTCACAGTCTGGAATGCAAGTCCCGGTGTGATAAGATTGTGCCATTGGCCATCACCCGCATGGCAGCTAAGCAAGCTTAGCCAGTAGTTTAATGTATTTGCATTACAGATTATATAATACTAGAATTTATATTTTTCAGTAGTTTTATTCTTTTTTTATACTTAGTTTTCTAGTTAAAACTACTAATTAATTATTGTCTAAATCATAATATAAAACTAAATATTAATATCTTTTTATCTGATATTTAAAGATTTATTAATTATAATAGATTCTTTTTCTATCTATAATTTATATATTGAAAGCTAAAACTGCATGTTACTGATATTAATAGATTAATAAGATAAGTAGAATAACTAATTTAAAAAATATAGATTAGAGATTTAAGTTAAATATAAAATTAAATTAATTAATAAGAATTTTATCAGAGATAACTTTCTTTAAAAAGCTAGAGAAATTTTAATTAAATTATAAGATTAGATTCTTTAACTTAGAACTATATTCAATTAATTTAAGAAATAGATCTGTTAAATAAATTAATAAATTAAATAAGAAATTGTTGATTTAAATCAAACTTGTTATAAATAAAATAGATTTACTTTTTAAATTACTTATTAAGCTGAAGAAGCTATATTTAAGTTAAAAATAAATAAGTTTACTAAAATCTTGAATTTATTTATTCTATTAAATAAAAAATTATATTTTAAAGACTGATTACTGGTCATGCAGCAAAACTAAAGGTAAATAAAAATTATTTTATTACTATAATATTATAACAAATCTATATTATAAGTTGTTATGAGAGCAATGCAAAAAGATATATTATATTTTAGATATAGATAAAGATGATTAATCTATATATTAATATAAAGAATATTTTTGATCATATTTTTCTAGTATTTAATAATTTTAATTAATAAAGTATTATTTTTAATAAATATAAATTGCTATTTATAAAATCTAAAGATTAATATATTAATTTATTTATTAAATTTTCCTTATTTTGCTTAGGAGACAGAAATTAATTTATATTAATATAAAAGAGATTTTTTTAAATACTTTATAGTAAATATGTATATTATTATATTATAATATTAAAAATTTTTTTAAATAATTACTGATGCAGTTAATTTAATATATAATATATTAATATAATTAAGTATAAAAAGAAAAAAGAGATACAGCTATTAAAATATTAGTTAATAAGTAATCTAATATTTCTAAATCTAGAAATAATTATATTATTTTAGATCTAATGATTTATATTAAAATAAAAAATATTTTAGAATCTAAAATATATACTGATATATAGAGTCAGAAATATCTATATATAAAAAATTATTATTTTTACTATTAAAAAATTGATTATATAAGCTATATGTCCTTGAAAAAATCATTAAAATTATTTTTTAACTAGAGATATTAAAATGCTTTAAAAGAATAGTTACTATAAAAAATAATAAAATCTAAATAAAGTTTTTATTTTAAATAAAAAATAAGTTAAATTATATATTAATACTAGATTTTAGAAAACTGTTAGATCAGAAAGATAATAGCTTCATAATATAGTTAAATATTTTAATAAATAATTATATAGTTTTAATAAATATATTTATTAATTTTAAAATAAATACTTTTATATATATAAATTATAATTTTATTATAAAAATTATTTAATAATTTGATATCTCTACTGAGCTTTTATAAGGTTTTAAGATAGAAAATATAAGAAAAATAATATTATTTTTTAATTTATGTGATTATACTGAGTATAATATATTTATAATTAATATTAAAAAAAGATTTTTTTTAATTTTATTTTTAAAATATTATAATGTAATACTAGAGCATATATAACTTATAAAATATAAAGGGTTTTAAAATTATTAAAATATAAGATTTAACTGTTAGATCTAATTCTATTTAAAAGAATTTTTATAAAACTTAATTTATCAATTTTTAAAAAGATCTTACAGAAGTTACATATTAATTAAAAATACTAGATTAATGTAATTTAATAGAATTTTTTAATTAAAAAAATATTATTTATAACAGTATAAATCTTCTAAAATCTTTAAAAAAAATTATATAAATAAATATTATTGTATATAGAGAGTATTAATAAATAATAATATAAAGAATTTATTAAAGAATTTTATTATTTTAATTTTTTAAAAAAAACTAGAATAGTATTAAAAAATTAATAAATAAAAAATTAATATAATAAGAATTAAAACGGGAGGATTTTATTAATCAATTAAAAAGAAAGAAATTTAGATATTTATAATAATTTTATATGAAATAAAGTGACAATTAAAAAAGCTTTTAAAAGATAGAAAAAGTAATTTTATAAAGGTATTATAAATTTATAAATGATTTTTTTTATAAAATAATAATTATAGAAATATATATTAAAAATAAATAATTTAGCAGAAATTGTTAGATATAAATTACTATATAAAATATTATAAAAAAGTTAAAGACTGTTTATTAATATATAATTAAGAATTTTAAAAAATAATTTATAGAGTCTAATTCTGGTGTATATATTTTATTTATTTTAATAATTAAGAAGTTAGACAAAGATCTATAATTTTATATAAATTATTAAAAATTTAATTTATTAATTAAAAAAATTAATATCTATTTTTTTAATAAATAAGATTCTAGAGTAAATATCTTATATAAAGTTTTTTATAAAGTTAGATATTTATTAAGATATTCATTAAATTAAAATAAATCTAAAATTTAAAGATTTAATTATCTTTTAATCTAAATATAAAAGTCATAAGTATAAGGATAAAATTTTATTTTTTAAATTAATTAATAAATTTATTATTTTTTAATATTTTATAAATAAAATTCTTATTAATTATTTTAATTAATTTATTACAGTCTTTATTAGTAATATCTTAATTTATAGTAAAAATAAGATTAAATATAAAATTTATATATAGATAATATTGCAGTAACTAAAGAAAATAAAATTATAAGTAATTTTTTATAAGTATAAATTTTATATAAAATGAATTGAATATTTATAATTTATTTTATTAATTAATAATAATATTAAGATAAATTCTGATAAGATTAGGGCTGTATAAAATTAAGGAATATTTATTATAATATAAAAAATGGAATTTTTTAAAATTTTTTAAAATTCTGCAACTTTTACTATTATTTTATTTATAAATATAATTATATTGTGAGACTGTTAATTCATTTAATTTATAAAAAAATAAAATTTTTATAAAACAAAAATTATAAAACAACTTTTAATTATTTAAAAAAATATTATACAGTATACTACTATTATATTATTATAATTTATATTTATTTATCTATTTAGGGACTAATACTTTAAAAACATTATTATAAGAATATTTTTGTAGTAATATAATAAGATCTAATATTTTATTATTTATTATTTTAAAATAATAAATTGTACAGAATGAAATTATAATATTTAAAATTAATAAATGCTTGTAATTATAAAATTATTAGAAAAGTAATATATAAAGTTAGAAAAATCATAGTAAATAAAATAATTTAATATATTTATAAATTATTATATGCTTAAATATTTTATAATAAAAAAAAAGTTAAATTTCTAACAAATAAAATAAAATAAATTTATTTTTTATTTTTATCTTTTAATATAACATCAGTCTAATAAAAAGAATATATTTATAAATATTTTAAACTAATTTTAAAAGATATTTAAAATTTTTAAATATCTAGAATCTAAAGTTCTATCTAATAATTCTAAATTTAGAAAGAGAAAGATTGCAAGTATTATATAAAGTATAAATATTATTAATTAAGTTCTTATAATAAATTAAAAAAATCTATTATTTAAAGATTATTAGAAAACAGTCTGTAAAAAAATAAAAAATTAAATTATTAATTTTATTAATTAACTGCTGTATGAGAATTAATTAATAATAATAGATATTAATAATTTATAAATAAAATTTATTCATAATTTTTAACTGCTTATCCGGAAAAAATAAAAATAAAAATATTAATTAAAATTTATTATTATTAATTTACATAATTTACTGATATTAATAAATATTTAAATAATTATTTAATATATAAGTATATTAAGACTTGCTATAATCTATTTTTAAAATTATGATAATTTTTTTATTTTTAAAAGATTCTAAAAGTATAGCTATATTAATTTTTTTAATTACAAAATAGATTTAATACAGTATTTATAGCTATAAATTAATTAAAAAAGTATAATTATATAAATACTATATTATAAAATAATTATAATAAAAAAATAATTTATTTATTTATTATATATCTTTATTTCTAAATAGATTTGCCTGATTCTGTAATATTAGAATATAAGAATTAATTTATATTTAAATTTTAGAAAAAATTCTATAACACTTTAAAAATTAAAATAAAATTAATATCTAGATAATATCTATAGATAAATAGCTAAATAAAAATTATAAATTAATAAATTATATAAAGATTATTACTCTATATTAATTTTTATTAAAATAATTAAAATAAACTTTTATTTATATTAAATTTTACTTATACTATTTAATAAGTCTATACAACTGTTATTTTTTATAATTAAATAAAAATATAAATCATGCATTTTATTTAATTAAAAAAATAAATTAAAAGATAAAGAAATTTTAAAAAAATTAATAAACAATGCAAGATAATTAAATAATCAAAATATATATATAATTATATATAATTTAAAATATAAAAGTTCTATTAAAAAAATAAAAAAAAGAATCTAATTATTATTATTATAATAAAATTTTTAAAATAAAAGATTAAATTATAATAATTATTATTAATTAAAATCTTAAAAAATCTAGTTAAAAGCCTTTAAATTAAATAATTAAATTTTATAAAAATTAAAAAAATATATATATATATATTAAATTAAATTAATACTAATGTTAAAGATTTATTTAATAGTTTTTAAAGAAATTAAAAAAAGCAGCTGTTTTTAAACTATTAAAAGATTAGATAAAGAATTTAAGATTTTTAATATAAATAAATAGTTAATAGAAATAAAAGAATAAAGTAAATTATTATTTTTAGATCTTTTTATTAAAAGTTGTAGTATTAAATAAAATAAATAAATTATAATCAGAATTTAATATAATAGTTAGATTAATAAAGAATTTAGTTATAAAAATAAAAAAATATTATAATTAATATTTTAAGCAGCTGGGCTCTTTAAAGCAGCTATAAAAGTAGATTAAAATAATAAAAAAAATTAATTTTTAAAGAACTATATTAATAATAATCTTTTAATAAAGATAGAAGTGTCTAAGCTACTAAAAAATCTAATAAAATTAAAATTAAAAAATAAAGTAATATAATTAATCAAGCTAAATGTAAAGGTTCTACTTGTCGGGGTAGAAAGCCTGTTAATTAGATAAGAATTTTCTAACAAACAAGTAGAGTATATATATTGCAACAAGATATAATAAAACTAATTCTTATTTTTTTTAATATTCAGAATAACAGTTCTACTTATAGACTTTAAAGTTATAATATTATTAACTTTAAGTCTATGAATCATTAATATATACATTTATTATTAATTAAAGAAGAACAGCTACTTTAATTTATAATAATTATCTTTTTTTTATAAATGACTGTTTCAGTCATTATTAATAGATCTTGTTTTGCTAGAGAATCTTGAAGATATTATATATATATTATTATTTTTTTATATTAATAATTCTGAAAGAATCATGCTTTCAAGAAAAATTTATAAATAAAAGTTAATAACAGATATAAAGAATATATCTTTTTAATTTAAATGTAATTAAAGAAGAATTAAGCCTGCAGTAAATAATAAAGTTATTTTTATTTATTAGTTTTTTAATAAAGAATTTTTTTATTAGTATAATTTATTAAGATTTAGAAACTTTTTTATTATTTTAAAAAAGTTTAATATTTCAATATAAACATCTTAATATAGCGTCATTATTAATTTATAAAAAAAAGCTTTTTATAGTCATGATTTATGGATTTAATTATACTAAAAATAAAATATTTTCATAGTATTAAATAAAGTGCAGATAATATTAATATATATTTTAAAATTAAATATTTATTATAAAAATTATTATTTTTATATATTTTTATAAGATATTTATTTATAATAATATAACTTTTATATTATCTTACATTATCTTTTAATTTTTTTCTATAATTACAAACTATATTATATTATCATAAAATTAACATAGTTACTATTACTTTTAAATTTTTATAATATTTATACTGTTTGCATATCTTTATAAAAAATATAGTTTTATTTTAATAGAGCTATTCAGTATTATCTATATTTTAAATATAAAATAGTTAATTCTATATCAGTAATGCTTAATAAAAAATATAATTTATAAGTTAATAGATTTTTATTAATAAAAAGTTTTTTCTTAAAAATTTTATACTAATTAAATAAATTATTCTTAAAATGCGGAAAAATATAGTTAACTTGATTAATATTTTGAAATAATATACTAATTTTTATAATTAAAATAAGATTAGAGAATTAATCTAAAGTCTTAATATATTATTTAATATTATTAAAATAATGCTAATATTATATGCAGCTTTTATAAATATAAAGTCTGTATATTAATGTTAGCATTATTTTATAATAAAGAAAAAGAATAAAAAGATAGATAATTAAATTTTATTATAATATTATTTATAGAACTAATATATAATAATTATTTAAGAAAGTTTCTAGTATTTTTTATAAAGATTCATAATTTAAGCTGCATTTAATTTTAATATTTATTATAATGAATTACTTGTCTTTTAATACTTTTTAATTATAGATAAGTAAGTTATTTTTTAAGCTGTTATAATTTTTTATAATATATTTAGATATTTAAATTTTTTTTAAAAAAATTATTTTTAATTCATATATAAAACTCTGATGAATAGTTATATAAATATTAAAAAGAAGAAGTATTTATTAATATATTTATAATAATATTATTATATGTAAATTATATAATATAAAAGTAATTTTGATTAAGTTTTCTATTAAATATTAATATAGTAAACATAATAAGTATTATTCAAGTACTTTTATTTAATTTATTTATTTATTAATTTATAAATAAAATACTATTAATAATTTTATTTTAACTTTACTCATATAATATAAAGATAATCAGAATTTACTGATAAAAATTAATCTATAATCTAAAATAATTTATTTAGATAATTTATATTTTAGTTTAATATTTTTATAAAAGAATTTAGTTAAATCTGACATAGTCATAGTTTTAAAAATAGAAAAAAATAGAGATATTTTTATAAATATATTAATAATAATAAGAATATTATTCACTACTTTATTTTTATAGATGATTTTTAATAGCTTTATAATAAAGTTTATAAATAGTTTTTTAAAGAATTAATTAAATATAAATAAAAATTTTAGTTTTTTATAGAATTTATATCTTTATATTATAATTTTTTAATATATAGAATATTTTTATATATATTAAGTTATATTATTTGCAAATTTATTTAGTAGTATTTATATTTTAATAATTTTTTAGTTCTGATTTATTTAAAGTATTCTGCAAGAGAATTATCATAATATAAAAATAGTAGTTTTTATTTTAATTTTTTATTATTTAGAATATATAGTCTCTATTAATATTATAGTATTTTTTTATTTATTAATTAAGTTTTATTTTATTTATTTTTAAAAATATCTACTTTTTATTATTAAAACTTTATATCTTTAACTTACAGTTTCTTGATTAAATCTTTCAAGTCTTTATTATTTTTTATAGAATAGATATCTTTTATAAAATTAATTTAATTTATTATAGACTGAGAAATAAACTACTTTTAATTTAATCAATTTTAAATAATTTAGTCAGCTATTTCTATATCTAATTTCTGATTTAAAAATTTTAATACTATATAAATATTAAGTCTAGAATAACTCTATTTTTTATTATAAGACTTAAACTAGATTTTACTTTGTAATAACTTTTTTATATTTAAAAAGATTATATTAGTAATTTATTATTTTATTAATATTAATAAATCACTCTTTTGAGACTGTTTTAAAAAGATTCTGATTTTTAAAATAAATTATCTCCTGGATTTGATTTTTTACTTTATAATGTTTAATTATAAAATTATATAATATTAAAGACATATATTAATATACTTGTTAATTATTTATTTTAGATTGTTTTATAAAGTTCTGTAAATTAGAATAATTAGATAGTATTTTAATTATATATTTATTATTTTTAAAATATTATCTCTAGTATTTAAAGAAATAAACTATAGTAAAAAGTTCTTGAAATAATATTTTATAGTTTAATTTAGTTTTATTAAACTTTTTAGATTAGAATGCTATAGAATAATATTATTTTTTTTATTAAAAAAATATTTTAATTATACTTTTATTAAATGCTAATTATATAAATTTTTCTAAATTAAAATATTGTAATAGTGGCATGCTTTAAAGGATAGTAATTAAATAATAAAATATTATCTTTTTTTCAAAAGAATTTAAAAAAATTAGATTTCTTTCTGTCTTTCATTTCTTTAAAAAGAGATATTAAAGATAATATAATTTAAAAATAGTTCTGTTTAAAATATTTAATAGAAATTGTAAAATTTTAAAAAGATTTGAATATTATAATAACTATAGAGTTCTTTTTATAAAATAATATTAATAATTTATTATTTATTTATGAATATATTATCTATAAAAACAATATATTTAAAGAATTTAACTTATTATTAATAAAAGAAGCCATTCGCTGGCTTTAATATATAATTTTATAGATTATATTTTTTCTAATACTTACTTAATATAATTGATATATATTTTTTAATTAGATAAAAGAATAAAAATATTATTAAATATATAATGTAAAAAGAGTCAAGAATATTATATAAAATAATATAAATATAATTTTGAAAAGTAGTCAGAGTATTAATTAAATTAAAAGATATATAACTATATATTTAAAGTATTTATATTAGATTTAAAAGACTATTTTTTATTTTTTTGTAGATACAAATTTAATAATAAATATTTTAAATATTAATTTTATTAAAATATTTATAATTCAGTTTAAAATCTCTATAATAAAACATAAAGAATACTAATTTTTTATTAATATTTTATTAAATTTTTAATAGTTAACACATAAATATAGTATTTTATTTTTTTAGATATAAAGAGAATTAATATCTTTATAGAATTTTTTAATAATTTTATTTTTTTATTTTTAATATTTTTTTATATATTTTCAAAGAATCTTCAATTTTTTTCAGAAGAGAGCATAAATAAATTTAAATAATAATATTTTATTATTTTTTAGCTTGATAGAATAATCTATAACTTTTTAAGAAGATAAGGTTTTTAATTTAAAAATAAAGAAGATTTATAGGTAGTCTTTTAGATTTTTTAATATTTAATAATATATCATTCTTTTCTAGAAGCTATATTTCTTTAAAAAGCTTGATAATTATAAAAAGAAAATTCTATAGTAATAGCTTTAAATTATTATTAGTGATTTTATAATAATAAGTAAAGATATAGATTATAAATAATAATTATAGAAATAAAAATAAATATTTTTTTAATATTTAAATTTTTATTTATTATAATATAAAATTATTTAATTTATTTTATAATTTTTTACATATCTTTTACTTATAAAAAAGATCTTTTATACTTTATAGATAGAAATATTTTTATTATTAATAGTTTTAATAGTAGAAGCAGTTAAAAACATTTTATATAAATTATAATTTAATATAAATTTATAGCTGATAATATCTATCTCTATATAACTATCTAAATTTATATAGATTTTGATAGTGTTTTGTATAATAATTAAAATTTAGAAATAAAAAAAATCTCTATAAAAAGTTTTTTAGTTAAAGCTGTAGAAATTATTTTAATTTAATTTTAATTTTTAATTTTTTTAATTAAAAAAATTATATTTTAGCATATTATTTTAAACAGTAATTAGTAAGATATTTTATACTATTATATATATAGTATTATTATAGTTTTTTTTCTTGTTAATAAGTTATTAATAAATTTTATTTAATTTATATTTATAATTTTATTTAATTTATATTTATAATTCTATCTAGTTTAAGAAGTATTATTATTTCTTAAGAAATATTTATTAGATAATAAAAAAAATATATTTTTATTTTAAATTAAATTGTAAAAGTCTTCAATAATAAATAATAATTAATATTATTTTATGACAAGTACTAGATAGATTTAACATGTATTTTTAAATATATTAATAAAGATTAGATAATAGTTTAGAGAAGAAGACTAATATTTATTTAAATTTAATTAATTAAAAAAGAATATTCTAGTATAGCTAAATAACTATTAAATTTTCTTAAATTTTAACTATATTCTTAATATACTCTTTCTAATTTTATTATAGTATTAGATTAAAAAATTACTGAATTTTAAATAAATATAATAATCTATTTTTAAAGTCTTGTTATAACTTTTAAAGTCATTAAAATATTTTTAATATTTTTTTTATATATTAATATTATTTTTATTAATAGATAAAAATTTATAAAGATTAATGCTGTTAGAATTTTCTAATTATTATTATTAAAAAATTTATAAAAATTTTTTAAAAAAATACTTTATAAATTTTATAATTATTTTTGTCTTTGTTATAGACTGTAGTTAAAAATAAAATAAAAATATTTTGAAATCTAATTTTAGTTTTAAAGTCTGATAAAAATAAATCTTTTTTTATTATTAATTTAATAATAATTTTGTATTAAATTATTTAACTTTATTTTGTAGTTTCTTAAATATTTATTGTAATTTTTAATATTATTTTAACTAATAAATATTATTTTTTAGCTGTTAGATAAATTTAGAAAAAATAATAGTAGATTTATTAAAAAATAATCTTTTCTAGAAAGAGTTAGATTTAATATTTTATATTAAAGATATTTCTAGATAATTAGAAGAGAAGAATTAAAATATAAAAAATTTATTTATTAAGATAAAAAATCTGTTAATTAGATGAAGATATTTTAATAAATAAGTAAAGTATTGTCACGGGTCAAAGCAGCTGTCCTTCTTTTATTAACAACGGATGTGTACATTAGTGATTCATAGACTTGAAGTCGATGATATCACGACTTTGAAGTCTATAGGTAGGACCGTTGTTCCGAATGTTATGAGGAACAAGGATTAGTCTCATTGTACTTTGTTGCAATATATATACTCTACTTGTTCGTTAGGACATCCTTACCTGGTCAACGGGCTTTCTACCCCGATAAGTAGAACCTTTACAAGTATATATATTATAATAAAATATAATAAAATTAATCTTTATTTCTTTTAATATTTAAGATAATAATTCTACTTATAGACTTCAAAGTTGTGATATTATTAACCTAAGTCTATGAATCACTAATGTACACATTCATTGTTAATCAAAGAAGGACAGCTGCTTTGACCCGTGACACTAAAATAATTTAAGAACTATATTTTAATTATAATTAAAAGAGTTTTTTTTAGTTATAATGAAGAAAAAGAGAGACTATATTTTAATTATAATAAAGATGATAAAATTATTTTTTATTATAATTAATATTTAGTCTATATAGCATGTTACTGAGAATAGTATATAACTAAAAAAATAATATTATAATTATAGTCTGAGATATAAGTCCTAATATAATAAGATTTTATTATTAGTTATTGCCTGTGTGATGGCTAAACAAGTTTAATTAGTAGTTTAATGTGTTTATACTATAGATTATATAATACTAGAATTTACATCTTCTAGTAGTTTTATTCTTTCTTCATGCTTAGTTTTCTAGTTAGGATCATTAATTTGATCATTGTCTGGGTTGTGATAAGAAAGAGTAAAGATATAATAAAAAAATAAAATATTAGAAATTTATAATAATTATATAACAGAAAAATATAAAAAAATAAAAAATATAGTTATATATATTAAAAAAATATAATATAATAATTAAAAAAAGAAAAAAATGAAGAAAAAAATTAAAAATTTCGAATTTTTATATAAGATGCAGAAATTATAATATTTAAATATTGAAATTTAAAAATTATTCTAATGTTTATTTTTATTATTATAATAATAAGTAAGAATTATATGCTATAAATATAAATAAAAATTATTTAACTTAAGAATTATAGTTTAAAGTATAATATTTTAATAAATTATTTATTTTAAATAAAATAAACCTATCTATTTTATAATTATTATATAATAAATAAATATATTTATATTAATTATATTATCTCAAACTATTACAATTATATATTATATTCTGTATTAGCATGTAAAGATTCTACTTGTCAGGGTAGAAAGCCCGTCAACTAGATAAAGATGTCTTAACAAACAAGTAGAGTATATGTATTGCAACAATATATAATAAAACTAATTCTTATTTCTTGTAATATTTAGAACAACAATTCTACTTATAGACTTTAAAGTCATGATATCATTAACTTTAAGTCTATGAATCATTAATATACACGTTCATTATTGATCAAAGAAAGACAGTTGCTTCAACCTGTGACATAGCAGCATAGCTAATACATTAATTATATTTTTATAATTAATAAAAAGAAAAATAATTATTAATATAATAATTTAATTAACAGAATTGTATGCAGTTATAATTCTAGTTATATAAAATTAATAAAATATAAATATATAATTAAGCTATATATTTATCTATATACTAAATTCTAATATACTATAATTCAGTAATTAATTATTTATTAATATTAATAATAGCACTCTGTCTTTTACATCCTGCATTCCTTTATCTCTCTAGGCATTCTACACTTCTGCGGCGCTATCCTACGTTCAGAAGCGAGGTCGTAACAGAAGCCTAAAAAGTGTTACTTTTATATGGAAGACAGAGGTGCGTGAACCGACCGGGAACGCGGCTCGGCCGGGAATTACGTTAGAGAATAGAGCACTATTATTAATATTAAACATAAAGAATTAATTATTATATTATAATATATTATAATCTAGTATATAGGTAAATATATGGCACATCTGCATCTTCCTTAGATCACGTGCCTAGCGTTATGACTGCACGCAGCCCCACTATCTAGTTGGGTCACCACACTAACAAATAGAAAATGTTTAAAAATACAATTAAATGCTAATATTAAAATCTATACTTTTTTCACATAAAGAGCTAAGGCTTCTACGACTTTAATTATATGAATTCTAGTTGTTTTAAGATTATTAGAACTATTTTTATTTTTCAAATAAAAATGTTAAAATAAAGTCTCTATGGCAATGTCGTTTTAGGTATCAATGAAACTGAAAGCATCATCAGAAGTTTCCTCTGGGATCTCTCGAATTTTTGATGATGTCTTTGGATGTGGAAGGTCAGGGGGCTCATTTTCGCGGCTGCTCGGCTCGCGGCGGGAGCGCTCTACAAGTTCCAGAGGCAACGGTTCGATAACCGAACCTCCAAATCTCTCAAAGTCCTCAAACTCCTCATCCGCAACATCTGCCGCACCACTCAGAGCAGCAATCCGGTTTAAGACCCACTGAATCTGCAGGAGATCAAAGGATGGAAGGGGCATGGCCTCTGGATCCTTGGTCGTCATTGTGACAAGTTGGCCTGAATAGATGAGCTCATCCGTATCGCAGTTCCACAACTTGGCATTGCGGGGACTTGCCTTCAGATCAGATGAGAGTGAGGGAGCCACCTGCAGGTCCACATGCCTAGAGAAAGTTCGAAGGGGGAGCCACCAGAACCGCATTGTTAGGAATGTCTTGTCTTCAGACATTTCGACGGGCTCAAAGGCAAGGCGTGCTGAGCCCCAGAGGTCGTGCACAATGGTCGAGAGGCACAGTAGGTTTTGCGGTACCTCTGTGTCCTGAGGACCCATGATTTGCTCCTTCCATTTAGCAATTGTCTCCGGGGACCAGAAGCTCCCCAGAAGAATCCAAAAGCTTTCCCGTTCGCTTTTAGGCTTATTTCCTAGTGCAAACGGGTAGATATGGCACACCTGGATGGGCTCACCCATCTTAGTGACAACACAGCGCCCACCGTCTCTTTCATTCGCTATATCCTTGGCGGGTTTAGACCGCTTCTTTAATCGGGGGAGTTTGCTGGGAGACCTGGAACCTTCCCCAAACTTCCTCTTTTGGGGCGTTTTCGGGGATTCCGCGAGTGCGGGGGTGGAAGCGGGGTCGGTGGGATGTGGGATCTCGTTTTTCCTTTGAGGCCGTGCAAGCCATGCCTTCAGAGCCGGCATTGAAAAAGCAGGATTTTTAAGACCGCTGATAGTGGCAGATCTTAAGAAACTCCCAGACTCTAGCTCCCCGACCGTTTTTTGAAGAGCCTCGATATCACTCAGCCATATCATGGCATGGGTTGCTGAGTCGAGGTACCTTAGACCGGGTATTGAACTGAGACGCTGAATAAGGCTAGACCTTTCTTCAGATAGAAACTCAGATACAATAGAAGCCATTTGTAATATTGATCTCTGTAATTTTGTTAGTATGTATTTCATACTACACTAAAAAGAAACTGAGGTAGATGATTACCTGATAGGTAGTTTGGTGCGGATGGTGGAAAAAAAGAGGAGAATGTATTAACGTAATCCACAAGCAAGTCGGACACACAAGCGAGTCGGACACTTTTTCAAATTTAATCATGGTTGAAATATTTAAAGCTATTCCCAACAACCAAAACATGTATTTTTTATTAAAACTATCTAATTAAGATGTGTAGAACATCTAACTCTAGTATATCTCTAAATATGATAATTAGAACATGTTAGGGATGCTTGTCTTGACACAGTTAAAAATAAAGATACAGAATTCTCAAGAAATTCTTCTGCTTTATTTTAAAGATTATCTCTTAACTGTATAAGATTTCTAGCTTTCTGTACAGAAAGATCTTTATTAAAAGTTATTTATTGCTTAAATTGCTTTCTTTTTTGCTTTTCTTTTTTATTTTTAGTCCAGAAATCGTGATTTTTCTTTGCTAGAATAGCTGCATTATAAAAGATTATTTTATATTTTTTTAGTATCTGTTATAAAACTCTTTTTAAAGATGTAGAAGGACTTTAAAATTCTTTTTTTAAAAGCTTTTTAATTAAAGATGCTTGCTTGTGTAGTTGATAAAGTATATGAGATATTGCTAAAGTTGAAGAGATTATAGAGAATTTATCTTGACTTAATGAAAATATAAAAGTAGTTAGTATAATATTAAGCTTCTTAAGCACTCTCTAAAAGTTAAAAGACTGTATTCCAGCTGCAATAAAGCTATTTTAAATATTTTAAGATTTAAAAATCTCTTTATAAGCTATAAAGTAGATCTTTAAAAAGTTAAGCTTGTTAATATAATTAAATTCAAGCCGCATTTTTAACTTTACAAGGCCTTTATAGACATGCTTTAAAGATCTAAAATAATTAACATTCAAAGATTATAATAGACGTGAAGAATAAGAAGACATGCAGATAATAATAATATTATTATTAATGCATAATTTATTAAATACAGATGTAAGATGGCTTTTATAATTATCTAAAATCAGTAGTCAATATTAATTAATTTTTCAGTTAGTTGTTAAAGAAATAAAGATCTTTTAAAGCTATTAAAGATCTATTTCATCTATAGTTCAGTCATTTTAACTTAATTTAATTCTTTAATCTGATTGTAAAAGATCTTCTTTAAATTATTCTTTAATATAAATCTTTTCTTTGAAGATAATGCATGAAGAAATACTTTAATCAGTTATATTTATATATTTAATTATAGTTATTTATTTTCAATTTTCTGGCTGTATAAGATAAGATTTTTCAGATATATTAGATCTAGTAACTACTTTAATAATAATTATTAGATTTATTACAAAGCTAGTTTTATCAAAATTAAAAATATCTTTATCTAAAATATTATATTGCATTCAGATCTTTTGTAGTTGATCAAATCATTTAAAAATAATTTTAGAATTTTCATACTCTGCTTGCTTATAATTATATCTTTAGATAAATTAACTTTTTATTTCTTTATAGCATTTTATAAAGTTTATAACTCAATTCTAGTCAACAGTAGTATAGAAAGATTAATCTGTAATTTATAGAATAATATTAGTCATTTCCTGTATATAAGATAATCAAGAAGCTATTTCTCTAGTATTTCTAAATATTATTCATTCTACTAAAGAATTCTTCTAAATTTCAGATAATTTATAATCATTTGCACGTTGTTTAAGTTAAAAATTAAGACTGAATAGTTGATTATAAAGAGTAGATTTAGAAACTTTAAAATGAGCTGCAGCTTGACAAATACTTTTAATTTTATTTTTTTTTAAAGAAGATATAGCAAGTTAAATTCTTTTCTCTTAATTTATCTTTTTATTAGATGATATCTGTTGATTTAAAGGCATAATGATTGTTTGAATAGATTTAGTATTAAAATTAGATAAAGTTTTGAAGAGATGTCCGACTCGGTTGTGTGTCTGACTCGCTTGTGGATTACGTTATGGCAAGCAATTCTGTTTCTTGGCATTGTGGCCCATGTAATAACGCTAGTCCAGATCCGTACATACAGGCGAAGACCAGGCGCCCCGTAAAAACGTGCGGTGGATGCTGACGCCTGTTAACGAAATTCCCGGCGACGTCGGCCACCCAACTCCGGCCAGCCCCATCAAATTCAACTCTTCCAGATATCTGAAATATTTAGACAACCATCATGTCATTGAAAGATATTAATTATATTAAAATTTAGAAAAATAAGAGAAGAGAATTCTTTTGCTATCTCTATTATTTAAAAAGATTGAAATTTACAGTATTTATCAATGTGGTGGGATAGATGGTTCAGCTACCTAGGCGAGCTGCTGCGAGGTGCTGGATGACAGTAGAATGCTATACTAGAAAGACAATATGATATTAAGCTAATATTAGATATTACTTAATATAAAATAATAATATCTTGCTTCAAGACTGAAACTTAAGAAAAAACTTAAAAAAAATAATAAATTAATGTTTACTAGAATTTTAGATAAATGTAATAACTATATAGTCTATAATAATGATAATATTTAAGATATTTTATTATATTTCATCTCTTGCTAAAATATTTTGTGATAGAAGACTAAATATATAATAAAATATGTAATGAAATACAATAAAAATATACTTGAAAAAAAAATATTATTATCTACATTTAAATTTATATATAACTTTAATTAAATAAAGGAAAGCACTCGCAGGTACTTAATAGAAGTAATTATAAAAATATGATATTAATAAATATATAATACTATATTTTTCAGCAATTATTATTACTATTAATGAAGTGTATAAGATATTAATAGCTTTACAGCTATATATTTTAAAATATTTAATAGTAATATTATTTTATCTATTATTAATAACTTTATTTTATATATTAACTATTTCTTAATTATAACTTTTAAATTATCTACTTAACTGCTGTATAGATTTAATACTATCAATTATTTATATACACTTGCATGACTGTAATATTTATTTTAAATAAAATATTTAATTCTCTTTGAACAGTTAAATTATTTTAATACTTTTATACTATTAATATATTTGAAATTATTTTTAATCTAAATAATGTTTATATTAATTAACTAATTTTAAAGAAAGAAATAAATCTAAAAATAAAATTTAAATATATTACTAATAGTTTAGATTAAATACTGTCTTCTATAATATTTATTAAAATTTTATAAATTTATTAGATTTCAATAAATTATAATAAAATAATTTACTAAATTTAGATTATAAATTCTGTTAGTCTATATAATATCTTTAAATACATAATTCTAATATTTAATATCTTGCAGACTTTATTTAATTAATCTATATTAGAAGAATTATAATTCGTTATATTATAAAGCTATAATATTATTTTACTTATAAAAAATTTATATATTTAAATAAGTATTTTTGATAACTACTTTTTACGAAACAAGTAATTAAAGATTTTTTTTCTACTATTATACATGTATGTCACGGGTCAAAGCAGCTGTCCTTTTTTGATTAATAATGGATGTGTATATTAGTGATTTATAGACTTGAAGTCAATGATATCATAACTTTAAAGTCTATAAGTAAAATTATTGTTTTAAATATTATAAAAAATAATAATTAGTTTTATTATATTTTATTATAATATATATACTTATTTATTAAAATATTCTTATCTAATTAATAAACTTTCTATTCTAATAAGTAAAATTTCTTTATTTTAATTTTTTTTAATTATTTAAAAATATCTTTAGCATAAAATATTAATTTTAATTCTTCCTAAAAAAAATTATTTTTTAATAAATCTACTGTTATTTTCTCTAAATTTATTTAATAGTTAGGAAATAATATTTATTAGTTAAAATAATATTAAAAATTATAATAAATACTTAAGAAATTACAAGATAAAAGTAAATAATTTAATATTAAATTATTACTAAATTAATAATAAAAAAAACTTATTTTTATCAGATTTTAAGAGTGAAATTAGATTCTATAATATTTTTATTTTTAATTATAATCTATTACAACGACAAGAATAACTATAAAATTTATAAAATATTTTTTTAAAAGTATTTTATAAATTTTTTAATAATAATAATAATTAAAGATTTTAATAACATTAATCTTTATAAATTTTATTTATTAATAGAGATAATATCAATATATAAAAAAAATATTAAAAATATTTTAATAATTTTAAAAGTTATAATAAAACTTTAAAAATAAACTATTATATTTATTTAAAACTTAATTTTTTAATTTAATACTATAATAAAATTAGAAAGAGTATATTAAAGATATAATTAAAATTTAAAAGAATTTAATAGTTATTTAGCTGTACTAAAATATTATTTTTTTAATTAATTAAATCGAAACAAGCATTAGTTTTCTTTTTTAAACTATTATTTAATTTTTATTAATGTATTTAAAAATACATGATAAATCTATCTAGTACTTATAATAAAATAATATTAACTATTATTTATTATTAAAGACTTTTATAATTTAATTTAAAATAAAATTTTTTTTTTATTATCTAATAAACATCTTTTAAAAAATAATAATACTTCTTGAACTAGATATAATTATAAATATAAATTAAATAAAATTTATTAACAACTCATTAATAAAAAAGAAAAAATTATAATAATACTATTTATATAATAATATAGAATATTTTATTAATTATTATTTAAAATAATCTGTTAAAGTATAATCTGTTTAATTAAAAAATTAAAAAATAAAATTAGATTAAAGTAATCTTTACTGCTTTAGCTAAAAATCTTTTTATAAAATTTTTTTTTATTTTTAAATTCTGATTATTATATAAATATTATTAAAATTTATGTAAATTCAGACAGTTATATAGAGATAGATATTATTAGCTATAAATTTATATTAAACTATAATTTATATAAAATATTTTTAACTGTTCTCACTATTAAAGCTATTAATTATAAAAATATATTTATTTAGAAAGTATAATAGATCTCTTTTATAATAAAAAATACTTAAAAAATTATAAAATAGATTAAATAATCTTGTATTATAATAAATAAAAATTTAAATATTAAAAAAATATTTATTTTTCTTTATATCATTATTATTTATAATCTATATCTTTTTATTATATAAAATTATTAGTAATAATTTAAAATTACTATTATAGAATTTTTTCTTCTTGCAAGTTTACTAAAATATATAAAAATATTAATTATATCTTTATAATTGTCAAGCTTCTCAAAGAAATATAATTTTTAGAAAAGAATGATATTTTATTAAATATTAAAAAAATATTAGAAAAATTAAAAAATTATTTATAAATTTTCTCTATTTTTAAATTAAAAACCTTATCTTCTTAAAAAGTTATAGATTATTCTATTAAACTAAAAAATAATAAAATATTATCATTTAAATTTATTTATACTTTCTTTTAAAAAGAATTAAAGATTCTTTAAAAATATATAAAAGAAAATATTAAAAATAAAAAAATAAAATTATTAAAAAATTTTATAGAAGTACTAATTCTCTTTATATTTGAAAAAATAAAATACTATATTTATATATTAACTATTAAAAATTTAATAAAATATTAATAAAGAATTAATATTCTTTATCTTTTATTATAAAAATTTTGAATTAAATTACAGAAGTCAAATACTTTAGTAAAATTAATATTTAAATTTATATAAAAAATAAATAAAAAACAGTCTTTTAGATCTAATACAGATATTTTAAATATACAATTATGTTTTTTAATTTAATTAATATTTTAATTATTTTTAAAATTATATTTATATTACTTTATATAATATTCTTAATTATTTCTGTATTATATATTTTAATAATATTTTTATGTTTTAATTAAAAAATATATATTTATTATATCAAGCAAGTTTTAGGAAGAATATAATTTATAGAATTATATATTAAAATAAAAAATTAAATTTAGTAGATAATTGATTCTTAAAATTAGAATTTTCTTTAAAATAATCTTAAAGAAGTGATTTATTAATGTTAATAAAATAATAAATTATTGATATAATTTTTTTAAATGTAAAAGAGCTAATATATAACTTTTATAAAAATTTTCTTGTATAAAATTAAATTTAATGATGAAATTAATCTTATATTTTAATAATTTAAAAATTATATTTTACAAGTTACATGTGCTCTAGAATTATATTATAATATTTTAAAAATAAAAGTAAAAAAAGTATTTTTTAATATTAATTATTAGTAATGATATTTCATATAATTATATGAGTGAGTTAAAGAGATAATATTATTTTTATTATATTTTATTATTTTGAAATTCTTTTTTAAAATTTAATAAAATCTTAAATTACTAAGCAATTTTTATAATAAAGTTATAATCTATATATATAAAAGTATTTATTTTAAAGTTAATAAATATATTTATTAAAACTGTATAATTATTTATTAAAATATTTAATTATACTATAAAATTATTATTTTTTTAATCTAACAGTTCTCTAAAATCTAATATATATAATTTAATTTATTTTTTATTTAAAATAAAGACTTTATCTAGACTTCATTATTTTTTTAAATTAATTTTGAAAGTATAAATTTTTTGGTTAAAAAATAAATAAATTTAAAAATTTTTATTCAATCTTACTTTTACTAACTTTAATATACCTTTTATATTTTAGCTTAACAAGCAATCTATAAAGTAAATTAATTATATTTTTTTAGTTTTGATTATCTAAATCTAAGTTTATATTATCTTAGCTATATTCTGCTTTATTTATTTAATAAATTAACAAATTTATATTTTTATTTTTTAGTGTTAATTTTAGCTGTATATTTATTTTTATAATTTAATTAAAGTTTTCTAGCTTTTTACAGAAAGACTTTATTAAAAAGATTCCTGCATAATAAATCTTTTATTAATTAATATAATTTAACGTAATTCCCAACGCCGTCGGCCACTTTTTGAATTCAGCCATGATTGAAAGACTTGAAGCTATCCCCAACAATCAAAAACGCGTGTTTTTTATTAGAATTATCTAATTAAAACGTGTAGAACATCTAACTCTAGTATAGCCTTGTATATAATAATCTAAATATATTGATGATGCTTGTCTTGATATGTGTAAAGGTTCTACTTGTCGGGGTAGAAAGCCCGTTGACCAGGTAAGGATGTTCTAACGAACAAGTAGAGTATACATATTGTAACAAGATACAATGAGACTAATTCTTCTTTCTTATAATATTCAGAACAACAGTTCTACTTATAGACTTCAAAGTCATGATATCATCGACTTCAAGTCTATGAATCATTAATATACACGTCCATCGTTAATCAACGAGGGACAGCTGCTTTGACCCGTGACAATCTGCTAGCTTACTAAATAAATAAAATAAAATATTATTAAATTAGTATAGATCTAGATTTAGATAATAAAAACTAAAAGAAGTATAATTAATTTATTTTATAAATTATTTATTAAGCTAAGGATATAGAAGCTATATTAAAACTAATAAAAATAAGATTTATTATGATTTTAAATTTATCTATTTTTTTAAATAAAAAAAAATTATATTTTAAAAATTAGCTGCTGATCATGCAGCAGAAATTACATTAATATAATTTATTTTATTAATATTATATTTTAAAAGATTTAAATATATTACTAGTTACTGTAAAGACAATATCTAAAAATATACTATTTTTTAAATATAGATAAAATTTAATAATTTATATTTTAATATATAAAATATTTTAACTTTCTATTTCTAATATTTAATATTTTATTTAATAAAATATTATATTTAGTAAGTATATATTACTGCCTATAAAATTTAAAAAACTAATTTATAAATCTTTGAGTAAAATTTCTTATTTTATACAGAAAATTAAAATTAATTTATATTAATAAGTAAGATCTTTATCAGATACTGATCTTAATTTTATACTATAATAGCACTCAAATCTTTAAATAATTTATAAATAATATTAATAAATAAATAATATAATATTTTAAAAATTAAAAATAAAAATCATGCTATCTTACTTCTAATATTTTATATTAAAATAGCGATAAGATATTCGGAAATCTAAATCATATATTAATATAAAGAATTATAAATATTTATTTATAAAACATTATTATTTTTATTATTAAAAAATTAATTATATAAGTAATAACTGCTTAAAAAACTGTTAAAATTATTTCTTAATTAAAAATATTAAAGTATTTTAAGAAGAGAGTTACTGTAAATATTAATTTAAAAAATAATAGAGTTTAGATAAAGTCTTTATTCTAGATAGAAAATAAATTATATTATATATACTAGATTTTAGAAAATTATTAAATCAGAAAGATAACAGTTTTATATTATAATTAAATATTTTAATAAATAATTATATAGTTTTAATAAAGATACTTATTAACTTTAAAGTAAATACTTTTATATATATAGATTATAGTTTTACTGTAAAAATTATTTAATAAATTAGAATTTTTATTAAGTTCTTGAAAGGAAATTTTAAAATAATAAAATATAATAAAAATAGTACTATATCTCTTATATAATTATATTAAATATTATTATTAATAATTAATATTAAAGAAGATTTTTTTAATTTTGTTCTTAGAATGTCATGATATGATACTAAAATATATATAATTTATAAGATATAGAATTTTTTTAATTTATTAAAATATAAAATTAATTTCTTTAACAGATCTGATTATACATAAAAAATTTTTATAAAATTTAATTTATTATTTTTAAAAAAGATTTTATAAAAACTATATATTAATTAAAAAAATTATTTAATAAAAAAAGAAAACTGCTATTTATAATAATATAGAATATTTAATTCTTTCTAAAATTTTATAATTTTTATTATTACTTTATCTATAAATATAGTTATGTTATTAGACTATTAACTTATTTAATTGATAAGAAGGTAAAATCTATATAAAATATGAATTATAGAGAAATCCTTAATAATTTAAAAAGAGTTAAAGATTTTTCTGCAGCAATATAATAAAAACTAATATTTTATTATATATTATTTCAAGATAATAAATCCTGCAGAGCAAAACTATAATATTTATAATTAAAACATACTTGGAATTATAAAATTATTAACAAATAATATATAAAGTTAGAAAAACTGCAGCAAGGAAATTAATTTAATATTTTTATAAATTATTATATATATATTTAAATACTTTGTAATAAAGCAGAAGTTAAATTTATCTCTTATTTTTATTTTTTAATATAATATTAATCTAATAAAAAGAATATACTTATTAATACTCTAAATCCATGTTAGAAAATATCTAAAAATTCTAAGAACAAAATAAAGACTTTATTATATTCTAAATATCTAAAATCTAAAATTAAATCTTACATTTTTATATTTAAAAAAACAGAGATTGCAAGTGTTGCATAAAAATAAATACTGTTAATTAAATTCTTACAATAAATTAAAGAATATCACTAGAGACTTATTAAAAGATAGTTTATAAAAAAATAAAAATTAAATTATTAATTTTATTAATTAACTATTATATTAAAATAAATTTAAAAATAATAAATACTGAAATTTTACAAGCAAGATTATTAAATAAAATTTATTAATAATTTTTAATTATTTATTTAGAAAAGGCTAAAATAAAAATATTAATAAATATTTAAATAAATATTTAATCTACAAGCACATCAAAACCTACTATAATTTATTTTGAAAATTATTATAATCTTTTTATATTAAAGATGTCTTGACAGTATATTATTTTTTATTTTTTTAAAGTTAAAAAATAAATTTAATATATCATTTATGACTATAGATTAGTGAAAAGAATATAATTATATAATATTTTATTATAAAATACTTATTATAAAAAAATAACTTATTTATTCATTTTATATTTTTATCTCTCAATAAGTTTGCTTAATTTATGATATTTAATTATAAAAATTAAATTTCTTTGTTAATTTTTATTCATGCTAAATTTTACTGATACCATATTATTAAATAAATTTATAAAATTATTATTATTTATAATTAAACAAAAATATAAATTATATACTTTATTTAATTAAAAAGTGAATTAGAAGATGAAAAGTCTTATAAAATAAATTAATAAAAGATATATAAGAATTATACAATACTAGGATTTGCATCTTTCAGTAGTTTCATCCTTTTCTCATGCTTAGTTTTCTTTATCTAGGACCACCAATATTATGTTGTTTAGGTTGTGATACTTTGATCGTTCTCCTCTATCATCTCATCTCACTGCACTAAAGTGCTTTACTATCTGAATCTTTAATTCAGCTTAATAAGAGGCAGCATGATATAAAAACCAAAATATATATTCACATGTCTAATCAAGTGCAAGTATTTCTATTAATTTTTAATCTTTATTTTATTACTAAATCTCTTTTTACTTTATAAGCATACTATATCAATATCTCTATTTATATTAAATATTATACCAAAAAAAACTACTTCTAATATTTATAAATGAAATCTAGCAAATATAACATTAAAGTTTTTATAAAATACTTTATTTAAATATCTAGTTATCTAATATCAAGATATTTAAATTTTAATTTTAATAATTTATTGGCTTTGTCAGAAACTGAAATCAGTTATTTTAAAATTTAGATTTCTTTAGAAATAGCCTATAAGCTAGAACTAGATAGTATTATTAAGCAAAGTCATGATATCATCACTAATAAAGTCTTACTAGACAGCCTCACTGAGCGTAAAAGATATCATGCCTGCAGTCAGAATTAATTCTATAGTCTAGTCGTGTACTAATCTGTAGGGTCTGATCACATTATTAAGGATAAATGTCCGGGCTGGCTATCTTTTTACTAGGCCAAAAGGTCACTGTGATCAGACCCTACGGTCTGATCTGCCCGGATCGCACCTTATATAGCTTATCTGTAACAAATTTATAAAACAAATCTATTATATTTTTTGATATAACTTTTTTAAATATAAATTAGCTCTATATATCTTTATTTCATTAATTTTATTAAAAAATAAATAAATTCTCTAATAACATAGTATAGTTTTTAATTATGAAATTTAATTTAATAGTTTATTTTAATTTTTTAGCGTTATTAAAATTCCTTTTGTTATATTCTTTCTTATTAATTAATTAATAAAATATATTAATCTAGAAAATTGCTAGTGATTACTTTTATTACTAGATTTATTTATTTTTTAATTATTAATAATATTAAACACATAAACTTTAGCTTTTAATTACATACATAAACTGTTAATAATATAAATTTGGTGTAATTAATAAGCTATTAAAATAATAAAAAAATGTTCAGTTATATATTATAATTTATTTCATTAATCTTAATAATCTAGATCTAGAAAACTAAGTATAAGAAAAAAGTTTTTTAATTATATTAAATATAATTTTAATATTATATCATCTACAATATAAAAATATTAAATATATTTAATTAAACTTGGTTTATTATATTATTATTGAAGTTTTTATTACTAAAGTCTATATCTTTTAAGTTATCATATATAGAAATTTTTAAAAATAATAATTTACTTTATTTTTTATTTTTATTAATTATTTCTCTAACTTTTTAATAATTTAAATATAGCCACATGTTATAATTTATGTAAAAGAATCTTAGATATATCTTTAATTTAAATAATAATTAAGTATAATATATTTTATATGCTTTAAAATCTTATAAAAGTCCATTATCTAATTAAAAAGATTTTTGAAATTTTAGTTAGTAATATTAATTATAACTTAATTTTTTCTTTCAAGATTATATTATATTAATAATAGTTAATTATTTTCTTTATTTTTTTATGTAATACTAATATTCTATCTAATATTTATTTTATATATATTTTTGATAATGAATATTTTACAGTATTTTATTCTTAAATCTACTTTTTAATTAAAGAATATATGTAACATATACTTATATTTAATTATAAAAAATAACAGTCCTATAGGTTTATTTACTAGTATAGTATATACATAAAACTTAATATAAATAATAACTTACTTTAATTATTATAATAAAAATTAATAAAAAAATATATTTATTATATAATTTATTAATTGTAACTTTTACTTAATTATTTATCTATAAATATTATCTAAAAATTAATTTTATTTTCATATTTAAAATACTGCAAAAACTTTTAAAAAATTCAATATAAATTAATTTTTATAATCTAATATTATGAAATTCAATAAATTTATTTAAAAATAAAGGTATATAATAAATAATTAGAGTATCCTTTTTATGATAAAAACTTTATAATATAATATAATGTAACTATGTTTTTTAATTAATTCATTGTTATAAAAACTGTATTAAATCTATTTTTTAATTTTAGAAATATGCAGGAATTAATGCAGATATATTTTTAAAGATATTTTAAAATATTTAATTAAAAGATTATAAGCTGAAGACATAAAATCATAATAATAAAAGAATAATATTTACAAAGAGAAATAAGAAAATCACTAATTAATAAATAAAGAAGAAATGCTGTGCAATATGAATAAAATCTTTATATTTTAAATAGTAAAAAATGGTAAAAACCCAAGAGAGAAATTATTAATTTATATTATAATAATTCTCTTGCAGAATACTATAATTAAAATAAAATTAAAGAGTTACTGAAATGCAAATATTACTAAATAAATTTATTGAAAGATATTATTAAATATATACAGAAATATTCTATATGTCAAGATATAATAATTTAAAGATTTAAATCTTATGTATAACTAAAATCTTTACTAACATCTAGTTAACTTTTTAAAGAATTATTAATAGATTTTATGATAAAGCTACTAGAAACTATCTACAAAGAAATAATGAATAGTATACTTGTCATTATTAATTAATTTATAAAAGATTTTATTTAATTTTAAAAATCATGACAGCACTAAATGTTGCTAAATTATTATATAAAAAAATTATTTTAAATTATAAATAAGTCTTCTTCATCAGCAAATTTTAATCTTTATTATATTATATA
This sequence comes from Aspergillus funiculosus, assembly GCA_027569145.1. NCBI lineage: Eukaryota > Fungi > Ascomycota > Eurotiomycetes > Eurotiales > Aspergillaceae > Aspergillus > Aspergillus funiculosus. The sequence goes on from JAPDEN010000003.1 coordinate 541,038, forward strand.
AATAAAATTAAATTAAAATTATTGACTGCATTTTATCCACAAACTAATAATTAAATAAAATAAATAAATTAAGTGCTGGAATAATACTTATATTACTATATAAATATTTAATAAAAGATTTAATTAAACTTACTATAAATAATAGAATTTATATATAATAATACTGTTAATAAAATAATTAAAATATTTTTTTTAGATGTTTATATAATTATTCTCCAGACTTTCATATATAAATTAAAGATAATTCTTTAGACAAGAGAGATTTAAATTTTTAGCTATATTAAAAAAATTATAAAAAGTATAAAAATAACTTATTTATTTATAATCAAAAACATTAAAAAGCAAGCAATCTATTATAATATATATTATAGTTAATAAAAATTTAAATATAAAGTAATAATATTATATTTAATTTAAAATCTTAATTTAAAAATATCTGCACAAAAGTTAATACTAAAATTTATTAACTTCTTTTATTTTTTAAATGCTATAAATTTGCAAGGTTATTTATTAACTAAGTTTATTAAATTAATATTTCAGAATTTAAAATATATTTTATATTTTATTATTCAAATCCTAAAAACAAAAAGTTAACATGAATTTATTATTAATATTAGATTTAATTGATAACAAAAAATAAAAATTTAAAGAAATAAAAAAATAAAATCTTCATAAAGAACTTTATTATTTAATTAAATAAAAAATCAATTATTTGAATATAATCAATAAATTCTAGAAAAAGATATAACTAATACTAAACTGATTATATAAAAGATATAAAAAAAGAGAAATTCTTAAAAATAAATATAAAGTTTATTAAGAACCAATAAAACAGTACTGAAAGTCCAAACATACACTAAATTATATATAGTTTTAACTAATAATTTTTATAGAATAAATAATATATTTTCTTAAATATTTAAAAAGAATAGTAGTTTCATGAACAAAATAATAAGGAGTATGATTATTTATTTTATAATTTTTTTAATGATAAGGTAATGCATTTATTAATATATAATTTTCATATTTATAAATGCCAAACACAAAATAATTATTATAAATAAAATATGAAAAAATATTTAATTTTTATATTAAAACATCTGTTATGTTTATCTTATAGAAGCCAGTATATTACTTGAGAAATATTATTAATGTAATCTAATCTGTTACGACCTCGCTTCTGGCCATAAGATAGCGCTACAGAAGTGTAGGACGCCTAGAGAGGTAGAAGGATGTAGGATGTAGAAGATAAAGTACTATTTTCAATATTAATACAAAATTAATTATTGAATTATAGTATATTGCAATCTAATACATAAACAAATATATAGTATAATCACATGTCTGCATTTTACCAGTTTTATATCACTAAAGTTATAACTGCATGAAGCTCTACTGATTAAGTTACTACATTAATAATATTTTTTTTTCTTTATTAATTATATTCTTGCAATTAACATATCTGCTATATTGTCAGTATAAAATATAGCATGTAATTATAACAGTCTAGAATAATATAATCTATATAAATATATTTATTATATCTTGTTCAGAATAAATAATTTTATTAAAATATTATACTATTTAAATTATAATTCTTGAATTTAACAATTTTTATCTATATTTATAATACAGAATTTCTGCTCATAATCATACACAGATTGTAATGACGTGATTGTGCTATATATATTAGTATAATAATAAGAATGAATATTAGAATATAATAATAATAATTGATTAATCAAGAGTTAATAACAGAATTATTTTATATTATTAATAATTATACTTAAGATGATTTTTTTATATTTTAAATTTCTTTTAGAATAGAATAACTATTAATAAAAATAAGTATTAAGTTAATATTAGAATTATTTATTAAAAGCTGATTCTGATCATCTAAAGCATATAATAATTTAATATATTTAATTAACTGAATAAAGCTAGTATAAATATTAAAAATAAAAAATAAAAGAAATTATATTTTTTAGAGATTATATTAATATTAGTTTAGTATTATATATTTTTATTATTTAATATTTATATATACAGTACTTAATTTTATTTATTATAGTTTTAGATTAGTCTAATTAAAGATTAATAGAAATTTTAATAAAAAATTTATTAACATGTTTATTTAAATTATTATCTTTAATATCTAATTTTTTACTAATATTCTCTTTAATTGTTAAGCTAAAAAATACTTAAAGATAGGAAAAAACTTTAACTTATTTTTATTAATTATTTTAGCTGCTTTCTAAAAAGTTTAATATTTAAAATACTTTTAAAGAATAATTATATAAGATCTGTAGTAGTTAGCATACTAATAATAATTTAACTAATTTTATTATAAATAGTTAATTTTCTTGTGAGCTTTATAGTTTAGATAAAAAATAGTAAAATAAAAAGATATAATAATAAATAATATGATTAAATTAAAGATATCTATATAATAGTTTAATACAGCAGACAAAATCAGAAATATAATAGTAAAATTAATTAATTATATTTAAATAAATTTCTAATTTTTAGAAAATTATAAAAAGATATAGCTTGTATATAACTGTAATCCTTTTAGCAGAGATACTAAAATTAAAAATATTAATATATTAATTTAATAAAATAATTGAAAAGGATGCAAGATAAGTTTCAGTAGATTTAATTTTAATATTTAAATTAAATAAATGTTAGAATACTGCTGCAAGATTATAAATATAATTATTAAAAGTAATTAATGCAGTAATAATATTATTAATATAGATATATGTAAATAAGAAATTATAAAGATATATATTTATTTAATATTAAATATAAAAAATAGAGTTAATAAATTTTATAATAGCTATATTAAAAAATTTTAGCTGCAATAGCTGATAATAATAAAACAATTATAATAAAATAATTTCATAAATTACTAATAAAAAACTTATAAGTATTAATAACTAAAATAAAAAAATACTCTCTGACTAGTTTAATAATATTTTTTAAATAAATATAAAATAAAAATGAAATTCTGCTTTTTTATTAATTTTATATAAATTTATAATAATATAATTTTCTCTTTATATTTCTGTATGAAGAAATCTCAACCTTTTTTTATATAATAAAAATAGAATAATTAAAAAAATTATAATTATAGATATTTATGAGTTTATCTTACGCATAAAAAAATTAAATATTTTATTAATAATAATATACTTGCATGAATCCATGCAGTAGATATATAATTTTAATATATAATATTTTTAATTATCTTTCAGAAAAATCTTTATTTATTAATTCTTTAAAATATTGACTGTGCCAATGCTAGAAAAAAAAACTTTAAATATTATAATTATATATTAGCTGTATGAGTCAACAAGAAGCTGCCTTAGTATAATAATTATATATAGAAATATTATTAAATAAGGTAGTAATAGATACAGCTAATTTAAAAATATTTATTAGAAAAGTCTTGAAATAATTAAATATAGAAGATTTTTAATTATAAGTAATTTATTAAATTTAGTAGTAAAGCTTTTAATAATATTAATAATTAATAAATCTACTGTTATAAGAGCATCTGCTTTAAAGAATTAATTCTAAATAAATAAATAATAGAAGTTTAAGATATCTATTAAAATATTTTAAAATAATTATATAAGCTTAAAATATTATAATAAAATTAAAATTAGATAGAGCGTCAATATAAATATAATAAATAAATATAATAGAATATTTGATTATGTTAAATATTTTAATGAAAAGAAATATATAATTAATTAAATAGATATAAACTGTGAAATTATTATAATATATAGATTTAAAGATAAAATTATATCTTAAAAGAGAATTTTTAATTTTAATAGATATTATATTAATTATATATAATAAAATGATTACTAAATATGCTGCATATATAAAAACAGTATTTAATTTATTTAGCTGCATTTAATAGTAAATAAAAAGTATTAATATATAAAATATAATAATAGCACAGCAGCTATTAAAATTAAAAATAAAGTCTTTATAAATAAGTATCTTTATATTAATTGAAAGATTAAGCTTTAAATTATAAATTAAATAAATATAAATAAAGATTTTAGCATAAATTAAAAATAATATAAATAGAATTATAGAGCTTGTTTAGAAAATAAATATTAATAATTATAAAGTAATTTATTATATAACAAAAATTAATATTATTAATAGTAATAAAGTCATCATAATAATAGATTTTAATATTAATTAAATTAAAGATAAAGTAATAATTAATAATATTAAAAAAATATTTAATATTAAAAATAACTTGTTTATATTTAGTAATAATCTAAAGACTAATATTAGGTGTAATATTATATTAAAAATATAAAATAATAGTATATCTATTATTAATATTTCTAAAAAAAAGAATAATAATATTCTATAAAATTATTACTAAAATAATAAAAAATATAGAATTTACTGCCATAAAGCAGATTATATAATTTAACAAATTACTAATTTAATTTAAAACAGGGCAGAAGAGCAGATGCTTATATAGTATATTATTAAATAAAAAAGATGTATGATAGTAACTATAAAAAGTAATAATTAAATTATTAGTATAAGTAAAATATAAAATAATATAAATATAAAAAATAGAGAATTTATCTAGAAATTTAACTAAATTTTTATTATATTTATTATTATTTTAGTATTGATAATAACTCTTATTAATTAAATGAATTTTAACTATAATAATTATTAAAATTATAGCTATTAAGATATATTTTTTAAAATTATTATTTAAATTATATTTTATTAAATAACTAAGTTATAATTGTATGAATTATCTATATATTTATTTATAGAAATATTATTTATAATTTTTAAAAAAAATCTATATTTATAATATTGCGATTGTAGTCTGCACTGAAAATTAATAAAAAAAATAAATTTTTAATAAATATTTATAGAATGTAGGTTATAGTAAAAAAAATTAGAATTAATATTATTATATTTATAATAATTAAAATTATAATAATTATTATAATATAGCTTTTAATTATATTTATAACAAGATTAATCTTCATTATATATATTATAATTATAGAATTAATTGTATTTAAAACCAATATTTTTTAGATATATTAAAATCTTTAAAATACTAAAGAAATTAAAAGAGTGTTATATCAGACATCAATTTATTAATATTTTTTTAAAAGAATGAAATCAAGCTAATTAAAGATTATGAATTTTTATTATATAAATTATTAAAATTAATATATTAAAATTACAGCCTGAATTAAATAAATTATTTTTTTAATAAATATTTATAGAAAATGATTAACATAAACATCTATATAAAAATGAGATAGAGAGATAAGCTTTTAAAAAGGATTTATTAATTAAATTTAAAATATTATTTAAGACTAGCAATTTATCTCTCTTTTATTAAAGTAATATAAAGATTTATTTTTTAGTTTATTTAGTTAAAAATAAATTAATTAAAAGCAGTATTTTAAAGACAAGTTTAAATATTTATTTTAATTATATTTTTTTATATATAATAATATTACATATTCTATTAATAAAGATTAACTGTTAATATTCTTGTAATATATAATATTTTAAATTTATTATATTGTAATATCTTTATATATATTAAATTAAAAGTAATTAATTTTCTCAGTTCTTTATATTTTATTATTATAAGTAAATTATATTAAAATAGCTGAAGAAATAAAAGCTATTATTAATATTCAAGTAAATTAGCTAGAAATAAATACTGATGACTAATATAATAAATATTATTTAATTAATATTTTTATTAGTTTATATTAGTAAGATTATATTGTAATATAATTATAAAATTTTATAATATAATATATATAGAATTATTTGCTGGGGCAATGTTTGCACTAGATTTATTAAAAAAGATTATTATAGAGATTAAGCTTGTATTAAAATTAAATAAATTAAATAAAAATAAAGTAGTAAATGACACGACCCATGCAACATGAATTGGTAGCCTACTATCAAGAAAACTAACCATAGAGATAGGATAAAGCTACTGAAGATGTGAATTCTAGTATTATGTGATTTTGTAATACAAATATATTAAATCTGCTAGCTAAGCTTGCTTTACTACTTGCTTAATTATTATATAAGTAATAATATAATTAATGATAAAATCTTCACTATTAGAACTTGCACTTAAGTAATTATAATATTATTTTTTCTTTTAGTTACATGCTGTTTTCAGTCATGTAACTTATATTAAATTTAATTATAATTAAAAAAAATTCTTCCTATCATTCTAATTTAATCAATCACAACACTATATTCTATTTTTTTAATTTCTTTAACTTTTTTAATAATTTTAATACTTCTATCTTTATTATGATATTGTTATCTTCATAATTAATTCTTTTTTATTATTACTATTTAATTCTAAAGTCATTTTAGAGACCCTGATTAATCTAAATATTAATTATAATATTTTATTAACTTCATAACTAAATTCTTTATTAATCTAACTAGATATTATGCTTAATTTCTATTATAGTTTATTTATTTTATCTGATATTGCAACTTTTAATAATAAATTCTAAAAATAATAATTTACTTTATCTTTTACTTCTGTTAACTATCTATTTATAATAAAAATAAGAAGTTCTTTAATTAATTTTTTAATAACTTTATTATAACTATTTATCTAAACTTTTTTAGAAAAAATATCAGATAAATCTTTAACTTAAATAACAATAAAAATTAATATATATATCTTATTCTTTCTAAAATCTTATAAAAACTAATCATTTAAAAAAAACCCTTTTTACTAGATTTTTTGAAATTTTAGTTAGTAATAATAATTATAATTTTATTTTTTATTTTAAAGATTTTATCTTAATAATAACAATTTATTACTTTCTTTATTCTTTTCTATACAGTAATTATATTTTAATCTATATATATTTTAAATATTCTTCAAGTACTTGATTATTTTATAAGCTTTCTGTTAATTAATATTCCAGAATTTATTATTTTTTAGATTCATTCTTTAATTAAATAAAAATGGGATTTATATTTTCTCTCTATTAAAAAAGTAAGATATCAATAAATTTATTTAATAATATAATACATGTAAAATTATGCATAAACAGTAACTTATTTTAATTATTTTAATAATAGTTAATAAAAAAGCATAATTACTATATAATTTATTAATTCATGACTTCTATCTAATTACTAATCTAAAAATATTATTCTAATATTAACTTTATCTTAATTTTTAGAATATTACAGAACTCTTATCAAAATTCTAATATAAATTAATTTTTATAATTAAATACTATCAAATCTGGCAATTCTATTCAGAAATAAAATATATAATAAATATCTAAGTTATTTTCTTTACAGTAATTATTTTATAGCATAATATAATATAATTATATTTTTCTAGTTAATCTACAGTTACAAATACTGTATTAAACTTATTTCTAAATCTTAGAAAGAAGCAGAAATCAACATAAATATATTAAAATTTTTTAAAAATAGAGAGTAATTACAGCAATCTTAATAAAAAATTATAATAAATTTTTATTTACTTACAGATCAAGCAATTATCTAAATATCTATTTATATTAGTAAATTATATTATTCAGTAGTATTAATTTTTAATTAATATTTTTATTTTTATCTTTTTAAAATATACAGTTAAAATTTATTAATATATTTTATTCAGCAATCTTACTTAAAAATGTTCTGTATTTATTATTATTAATTAGTTTTTATATAGTAATCTATCTTTAAAGTTAATAATTTAATTTTTATTGCTTTTTTAAACTATAAATTCAGAATCTTCTTTATTTACTTTAAACACTTGATTAATAATATTTATAATTTATATTATCTCTATTATCTTCACTTTTTCAGCTAAAAAAGCGCGAGATTGCATCTTAGATTTTAAATATTTAGATAATAATAGAGATTACACTCTGCTATTTAAATCTTTAGATATCTCTTAAGATTAACTAAAAGTATTAGCAAGAATATTATTCTTTTTTAAGTAATATTATATTAAAAAATAAAATTAAAAAATAAATTTTATTTATCTTATTTAATAGAGATTTAGCTTTCTTTTTATTATAAAGTATTTTAATACTTAATAATCTATAAGAATATTAAATTACTTTATTTTTTATAATTTTTTTAACTCTATCTATCATTCTTTTAATAATTTTATTATAGCAAGCATCTTATAATTATAAATATTATAGTTCTGCTTAGCTAGATTTATAATTTTAAAGTAATAGATAATGAAATATTAGTTTTTTTTTATATTATTACAGTAATACTTCTGTAATAACTTTTTTAATATATTAGTTTTTAAATAAATAATTAATTTAAAATTATAATAATATAATAAAAATATACTGTATAAGAATACTTTTAAGTTATTAAAGACTTTTCTATACTCTTTATTTTATAAAAACTTTATTTTTTTACAATTTAATTAGATTAATAGTCTTATTATATAATTATATTTATAAATAACGTAATAATAATAATTTTAAAAAAAATTATACTTCTTGCATTATTATTAATATCTTTTAGTCTTATTGTCACGGGTCAAAGCAGCTGTCCTTCTTTTATTAACAACGGATGTGTACATTAGTAATTCATAGACTTGAAGTTGATGATATCATGACTTTGAAGTCTATAAGTAGGACCGTTGTTCCGAATGTTATGAGGAACAAGGATTAGTCTCATTGTACTTTGTTGCAATATGTATACTCTACTTATTTATTAGAATATTTTTATCTGATTAACAGACTTTTTATTCTAACAAATAGAATTTTTATATTTTAATTCTTCTCTTTTAACTGTCTAAAAATATCTTTAGTGTAAGATATTAAGTCTAACTTTTTTAAGAAAGATTATCTTCTAATAGATTTACTGTTATTTTCTTTAAATCTGTTCAATAACTAGAAAACAATATTCATTAATTAGAATAATATTAAAAATTATAATAAATACTTAAAAAATTACAAGACAAAGTTAAATAATCTAATATTGAATTATTATTAAATTAACGACAAAAAGAAGGCTTATTTTTATTAGATTTTAAATTTAAAATTAAATTCTAAAATATTTTTATCTTTATTCTTGACTACAGTCTACAACAAAGACAAAAATAATTATAAAATTTATAAAGCATCTTTCTGGAAGTATTTTATAAGTTTTTTAATAATAATAGTTAGAAGATTCTGGCAGCATTAATCTTTATAAATTTTATCTGTTAATAGAGATAATACTGATATATAAAAAAAATATTAAAAGTATCTTAATAACTTCAGAAATCATGACAAGACTTTAAAGAATAAATTATCATGTTTATTTAAAATTTAGCAATCTTTTAATTTGATACTATAATAAAATTAGAAAGAGTATATTAAAAATATAATCAAGATTTAAAAAAGTTTAATAGTTATCTAGCTATACTAAAATATTATTTTTTTAATTAGTTAAATCTAAACAAGTATTAGTTAACTGTTATCTAATTTTTATTAATATATTTAAAAATATATATTAAATCTATCTAGTACTTGTAATAAAATGCTATTAATTATTATTTATTATTAAAGACTTTTATAATTTAATTTAAAATAAAAATATTCTTTTTTTTCTTTATCATCTAATAAATATCTTTTAAGAAATAATAATACTTCTTGAACTAGATAAAATTATAAATATAAATTAAATAAAACTTATTAACAACTTATCAATAAGAAAGAAAAACTATAATAATGCTATATATATAATAACATAAAATATCTTGCTAATTACTGTTTAAAATAATTTATTAAAGTATAATCTCTTTAACTAGAAAAATTAAAAAATAAAAATAAGTTAAAGTAATTTCTATTACTTTAATTAAAGATTTTTTTATAAAAACTTTTTCTTGTTTTTAAATTCTGATTATCATACAAAACACTATTAAAATTTATGTGAATTTAAATAGTTATGTAAAGATAAATATTGTCCATTATAAATTTATATTATTAAACTATAACTTATATAAAGTATTTTTAACTGTCTTTACTGTTAAAGCTGTTAATAATAAAAATATTTCTATTTCTAAAATATAATAGATCTTTTTAATGATAAAAGATATTTAAAAAATTATAAAATAGATTAAATAATTTTATATTATAATAGATAAAAGTTTAAATATTAAAGAAATATTTATTTTTCTTTCTATAACTATTATTTATAATCTATATCTTTACTTATCATTATATAATTATCAGTAATAATTTAAAGCTATTACTATAAAAAAAATTTTTTTTATAAATTTACTAAAATATATTAAAACATTAGTTATATCTTTACAATTATTAAGCTTTTTAAAGAAATATAGCTTTTAAAAAAGAATAATATATTATTAAATATTTTTAAAATATTAAAAAAACTAAAAAACTATTTACAAGTTTTCTTTACTTTTAAATCAAGAATTTTATTTTCTTAAAAGATTACTAGTCATTCTATCAAGCTAAAAGATAATAAAATATTATTATTTAAATTTATTTATGCTTTCTTCTAAAAAGAATTGGAGACTCTTTAAAAATATAAAAAAAAGAATATTAAAAATAAAAAAATAAAATTATTAAAAGGTTCTGCAGAAATACTAATTTTCTTTATATCTAAAAAAAATAAAATACTATATTTATATATCAACTATCAAGAATCTAACAAGATATTAATAAAGAATTAATACTCTTTACTTCTTATTATAGAGATTTTAAATTAAATTACAGAAGTTAAATATTTCAGCAGAATTAATGTTTAAAATATTTATTATTAAATTTATATTTATAAAGAAGATAAATGAAAAACAGTCTTTTAAATTTAATATAAATATTTTAAATATACAGTTATATCTTTTAATTTAATTAATGCTTTAGTTATTTTTTAAAACTATATTTATATTATTCTATATAATATTCTTAATTATTTCTATATTATATATTTTAATAACATTCTCATCTTTTCATCTAATTAAGAAATATATATTAATTATATTAAGCAAGTGTTAGAAAGAATGCAATCTACAGAATTATATATTAAAGTTAGTAAATGCTTTTTCTATTAATAATAAATTAAATGTTTTAAATACATTATTTTTGTAGATAATATATTCATGAACAAATAACAGATTATTAATATTATTTTATAAAAAGAATTTTATAGTTATTATAATGTTTAAATCTTTCTAGAATTTTATAATTTCTATTAAAAATTTATATAAAATTATTTTTAAATTGTACTATCTTTAATATCTCTGTTTAAAGAAATAAAAGATAGAAGAAAATCCAATTTTCTTAAATTTTTTTTAAAAGAAAAGATAGCATTTCACTATTTAATTACTATTTTTAAAGTATATTACTATTAAAATACTTTAATTTAGAAAAGTTTATATAATTAAAAACAGATATATTTAATAAAAGCATGACTAAGATACTTTCTTAATTTAATAAAAAAATATTATTATTTTATAGCATTTTAATCTAAAAAGTTTAGCAGAGCTAAATTAAACTATAGAATATTAGATTAAGAATTTTTTACTATAGTTTATTTTTTAAATACTAAAAACAATATCTTAAAAATAATAAGTATATAGTTAAAATGCTATCTGATTATTATAATTTATAGATAAAAAATATTATAATATTAATAAAGACTGTATATCTTAAATAATAAAAAATTAAGATAAAAATTACTATTTTTATATTATAATAATTCTCTTATAGAATACTTTAAACAAACTAAAATTAAAAAGTTACTAAAATATAAATATTACTGAATAAATTTATAAAATAATATTATTAAATATATATAGAAATGTTCTATATATCAAGAAGTTATAACTTAAAGATATAAATTTTATATAAAACTAAAATCTTCATCTATATCTAGTTAATTTTTTAAAGAATTATTTATAAACTTTATTATAAAATTATCAGAAATTATTTACAAGAATAAGATAATGAATAATATTTTTATTATTATTAATAGATTTATAAAGATATCTTTATTTTTTTTATTTCTAAAACTATAGTTGCATCAGACTTAGCTGAATTGTTTTATAAAAACATTAAACTAAAATATAAATTATTTAAAAAAATTGTCTCAGATCATGAATTAATTTTTATCAGTAAATTTTAATTATTTTTATATTATATAAATAAAATTAAAATAAAATTATTAACAGTATTTTATCTGCAAATTAATAAACAAACAGAACAGATAGATTAAATACTTGAACAGTACTTATATTGCTACATCAGTACTTAACAAAAAACTTGGCCAAAATTACTTCATACTGCAGAATTCGCGCACCAGAGTTCCATGTATAAATCAAGAACAATTCTCTAGAAAAGAGGAACCCAAACACCCGAGTATGTTATAAGAAACTATAACAGCTTAGAAAACAACTTATCTATCTATAATTAAAAAGCATTGAAAGACAAGCAATCTATTATAATAAATATTATAAATTAATAAAATTTAGAAAGAGAATATTGATACTACTTTTAATTTAGAATTTTAATTTAAAAGTATTTATATAAAAACTAGTATTAAAATTAATTAATCTCTTTTATATTTTAGATATAATTAGTTTGCAAGCTTATTAGCTAAATTTTCTAAATTAATATTTTAGAATCTATAACATGTTTCATGTTTTGTTGTTAAAATTATAAAAATAAAAAAATAATATTAATTTATTACTGATATTAGAGCTGATTAATAATAAAAAAAATAAAAGTTTTATAGAAAACTTTACTATCTTGTAAAATAAAAAAATTAATTATCTGAATATAATTAATAAATTTTAAAAAAAATATATTTAATGCAAAACTGGCTATATAAAAATATAAAAAGAAGAAAAAGCTTTAAAATAAGTATTAATTTAGTTAAGAGTAATAAAAATTTATAAAAAATTTATTTACTTAAGAAAATAAATAAACAAAAACAGAAGCAGAGATTTAATTAATAAAATATATTATTAAAAATAATAATAAATAAATAAGAAGATATTTAAATAATATTATGCAGAAATAGAAATAATATAAAAAAATAGAAAAAATTTTATTAATCTTTTTAAGTATACTTATTTCTACTGTAATATTTTTATTATTGTAAATATAAATTATCTCTTTTTTTATATTAATAAAGAATATTTGAAGAGCAGCTGCTTATAATATATATTTTTTGTTATTAAAGATTAGTTTAAGCATTTTTAAAGATATAAAAATATTTTATTTATAATAAATAATATTTACTGCAGGCATTAAAATTAAGTATAACTTAGTATATTAACTTTTATAAAATATATAATAAGCTTCTTTAAATAACTAAAAATATTTTAGCTTTGTAAGCAACATTATAATAAAATATAAATATTTATTTTATAATTCTTCTTCTTTATTATAAAATAATATATATATCTATGTACAGTCTTTATGTTAATAAAAACTAAATATAATGTTAGTATTGCTCTTGTCATGCTAGAAAAAATATTATTAATTTATATTAGATTGTCTGTCTTATCTTGCTAGTAAAAATTAATATATTATTCTAGAATATCTGCAAGATCTGCAGCATTTTTTAATATTTTTAAAATTATTTAATTAGTTAATATAAAAATCTTTAAACTTTTTTTAAAAGATATACAGCTTTACATGTATTATTTTATTTTATTATTCGTATAGAATAAAGCACTTAATATTTAAAATATATTTAATAATTAATAATTTTTTAAATAGCAGATCATATTTCTTAATTAAAGTTTTTAAATAGTAAAACTATTAGAAGAACTTCAACTTTACTAGAATATTATTTATTGCTTAGTTATAAGATATAATATTATTGTTAATAAAGATTTTTAAAAATTAAAAATAAAAATTTTATAAATATAAATAATAAGAAAGTTAACTTGTTATAATTAAAGATCTTATAAAAATATAATAAAACAATAATTATTATAATAAATATTTAATTTTAAAATATATATTAATTTTGTCTGTACTTTAGCATAATAAAAGTATTTTATTTTTAGTATAACTAAGTCTATAAATCACAACTATAAGGAGCTTTTTTTAATAAGTTAATAATAAAGCTATATTAATATGTTTATATTGAGATATTAAACTTTTTAAAATAATAAAAAAGTTTCTAAATCTTAACAGTTATACTAACAAGAAGATTCTTTATTAAAAAATTAATAAATAAAAATAACTTTACTGTTTATCACAGGCTTAATTCTTCTTCAATTAAACTTAAATTAAAAAAATATATTCTTTATATCTGTTATCAACTTTTATTTACAGGTCCTTTTTAAAAGTATGATTCTTTTAGAATTACTAATATAAAAAGAATAAAGATATGTGCATAATATTTAAATAATAACTGAAACAGTCTTTTATAAAAAAAAAGATAATTATCATAAATCAAAGCAGCTGTTCTTCTTTTATTAATAATAAATATGTATATTAGTAATTCATAGACTTGAAGTTAATAATATCATAACTTTAAAGTCTATAAGTAGAACTGTTGTTTCAGATATTATAAGAAATAAGAATTAGTCTTATTATATTTTATTGCTATATATATATTCTACTTGTTTGTTAGGACATCCTTACCTGGTTAACGGGCTTTCTACCCCCGACAAGTAGAACCTTTACACTTATACTATATTAATTTTCTTTAAATTTATTTTAATACTATTAGTTAATAAGATAAATTCTAGATATTTAGTTTGCTAAATATAAAACTTATATTTATAAAGAATTATTTACAGTTCTGTCTTTCTTAAATACTATAAAACTTTTTATATATAAAATTCATGCTTGACTTCATTCTCACTATAGATAAAAATATTATCTATAAAAATTATAATAAATTTATCTAGATAATTAATAAAAAATTTATTAATAAAGTACTGAAAAGCTGCAGATTTATTTATTAATTTAAAAAATAGAATCTTATACTTATAGCTATTATATTAGAAACAGAAGATAGTAAAACTTTTTAGTAAAATCTTTAATAAATATTTAGTTTAATAGAAAATTTTATTCTAGACACTCTTTCTAGAATCTTATTTATTAGAAAAATAAAATATTAATTTTTTTTTAATTAATAGATTTAACTTTTAATAATTTATACAGAAGTATAAATCATCTCTTAGCTTCTTTATTATTATAATAAATAATATATAAAAAGTAGAGCTGAACTCTATAAATCTTTTTTTTATATTTTTAATTATATATTTACAAGCTATCTTTAACTCTTTTTCTAATATTTTATATAACAGTTTATATTCTATAGTCTTTACTAAGTTGTTTATTTCAAGTAATATTTTATAGTTATTTTTTTAAAAAAATAATCTATTAGATTTCTGTTTTTAAAAAATATTTATAAATTTATGATATCTCTATAAAAATACTTCTTTTATCTTCTTTTTTTTACTTCTTGAAGTTTCTCTAATCATCAGTTAATTTTATATTAAATTACTATAAATATTTTAATATTTTTCTTTTTTATTAAGTAATGAAATCCTGCAGCATCTATTATAATAATATTAATTTTTTTATTTATTATTTTTCTTAGTATTATACTACTTCTTTAAAAAGTTAATACAGCACAGTCTCTTAATAAATTCTTTTTATTAAGATTATTTAATATTTAATATATAATTTAATAATTGCCTTTTTAATTCTTTTTAAAGAATTTTAAAAGTTTATATATATTATTTTAAATAATAATCTTTCTTTTCTAGCAGTCTATTCCTCCAGACTGCATCAGCTTAATATTCTTAATTAATATATGATTTCTGTAATATCTTCTTTAAAATTAATAAATTAAGCATTGTAAAGACTTTCTCATATAGAATTAATTTTATTAAATAAATTATTTAAATATTCTAATAATTTAGAAGAATTTTGTGCTTCACAAGTTATATATATTTTAATATTATATTATAATATTTTAACAGTAATATCAAGAAGAGAACTTTCTTTTAATATTATCTATCAATAATAATGTTTAATATAATTACATGAATAAGAAGAATAGTATTACACTTATTATATTTTATTATTTTAAATTTTTTTTCTAGAGACTGTGAGAATTCTAAATTAATATATAATTTTTATTATATTATTTTTAAAAATTTTAATTAATAAAATTATCTACAATAATGTAATTATTGTTATATACAAGTTAATAAAATATATAATTATTAGATTAATATTAATAAATCTTATTATAAAATAACTTGCACTACTGATGCTATAAAAAATATTTATTTAAAAAAAATTATTAAGAAAATTTAAATTTAATAGAAACAAGTTATTTACATTAAAATTTTAAAAAAATAATTATAAAAGCTGGTAAGATAATACAAGATATATTTACTACATATTATTAATAAATGAATAAATAAATAAAAAAATAATACATTTAATTAAATAATATTTATAATACTATCTTGATTAAAATTAAGATAATTAAATTAAATTATTATTAATGATATAGTTTATAATTAATAATATAAAAAATATTATTATAAATGTCATGTCTTATTTTATAAATTTAGAATAAAATTCTAGAATATTATAAATAATATTATTTATTAAAAAAATTATATACAGCTTTAATGCAAGTCCAGTACTTAAAATATACTATATAATTTAATTATTAAAGATATTAAATAGACTAAAAAAATAAAATATTATTATAATTTAAAGTATAAAAACATATCTTAATTAAAAGAAAAAGAGAGAGTCTATCTACTATAATAAATAATAAAAAAGAAAAATTTTAATATTAAAAATAAGTAATCTAGTAATAAACTTAATACTATAAAATATAAATTATTTAAAATTTAAAAGAAACTTGCAAATAATAATTATTAATTAAAGTTATTAATAAAAATATAAGTTTATCTAATATTTTATATTTTATTACTTAAATTAGTACTAAATTTAAAGAATATTAATAATAAAGTAATAGATACTAATAAAAAATATAAAGCTAAGAAAATTCTAAGCTAATAAATTATAAAAAATTAAATTTAATATTTTATTAGATAAAAGAACTACTTATTAGATAATAATATATAAAAATTATTTAAATATTTAAATTTTAATAACATTCTGAAGTTTCAGCAAGTAAGTAATTAAAGAAAAAATTTAATAAAAAAATGTAAAAGTCTTAATAATCTTTATATTTAATATACTAAATAATTAATTCTATTCTATTTCTCTAATTCTTTTTATTTCTATTTCTTCTTTTCAAGCTTTTCAAGCTTCTTAATTTCTTTTATATTATAAATAATAAAATCATCAGTATATTTTTGAAAAAGATTATTCTGCTTTTAAAAATAATTTAATTTAATTATTACTGTTATTATAACTATACAAGCTTTTTATTTTTATTCTTAAATTTTATTTTATATATTAATCAGTTAACATCACTTACTATCTAAAAAAGTCTATTAATTATTAATATATTAATGACTGAATTGTATATATTTATTATATTATTTAATTTAATATATGACTTTTTTAATTAACTGTAACAGATATAAGAAGTAATTATTAAGAATTTATCTTTAATAAAATAATTCTTAAGTTTATTCTTGTTAATGCTATACTTTAAAGATATAATAAAAAGTTAGTAATAAATAGCATGTAATAAAGAAATAACTAAATTATATTTATTTAGTAAAACTGTACTACTTATATCTTTAGAAATAAAGATTTTAAAAGAGAAAGATTATTAGAAAATATAAATACTGTTAGTTAATAAATTTATTATAATATAATTTAATAAATAGAGATATAATATATTAAATTAATTATTAGTGGAATATAATACTAAAATAAAAGAGAACTATAATTATAGCTATTCAGATTTAAAACTATAAAAACTATAATAAAGAATATAGTTAGCAGAGTTAATATAAGGACCTGAGGCCTGAAGAGGTTGTGATAAGTGTGAAAGGGTATAAAGGCACTTAATAAGAGATATTAATAATAGAATTCATGCGTGAATCAATAGTCAGGTTGGTATCATAGATTAATGCTGAGTTGCGAAGTCTCTGCCTTCGCGAAGGGAGGATATCCTTCCATGTGCTGAGTCAGCCAGGGACTGACTCAGCCCGCGAAGTTCTAACTATTCTCTATATATATATGGTGAGGGTCTTACAGTTAAAGACTATAATAATTATAATAAAAAATAATATTTAGAAACACTTATTATTATATATAATTAGTTCTAGTTACTGTCTATTATTCTTAGAAATTAAGTCATTCTATTTTTCAAACCATTATTTATTCTGTATAGAATCTACTGTTTAACTATAGCGCTATACTTCATTCTATCTGATTACAGAATATCTTAAGACATTCAACCTAAAGCAGGATCGGTACGGCTTATCTGACAACTTTTTAATATAAATATATTAAAATTTTAAAATAGATATAATTAATTAATTGTAAGACCCTCACCATATATATATAGAGAATAACGTAATCCACAAGCGAGTCGGACACACAAGCAAGTCGGACACTTTTTCAAATTCAATTATGATTGAAATATTTGAAGCTATCCTCAACAATCAAAACACGCGTTTTTTATTAAAACTATCTAATTAAGACATGTAGGACATCTAACTCTAGTATGTTCCTGAATATAATAATTAGAACATGTTGAGAGTGCTTGTCTTGACACAGTTAAAGATAAAGATACAGAATTCTTAAGAAATTCTTCTGCTTTATTTTAAAGACTATCTCTTAACTATATAAGATCTCTAGCTTTCTGTACAGAAAGATCTTTATTAGAAGTTATTTATTGCTTAGATTGCTTTTTTTTTTACTTTTCTTTTTTATTTTTGGTCTGAAGATCATGATTTTTCTTTGCTAGAATGACTGCATTATAAAAGATTATTTTACATTCTTTTAGTATCTGTTGTAGGATTCTTTTTGAAGATATAGAAGAATTTTGAGATTCTTTTTTTAAAAGCTTTTTAATTAAAAATGCTTGCTTGTATAGTTGATAAAATATATAAGATGTTGCTAAAGTTAAAGAGATTATAGAGAATCTATCTTAATTTAATGAAGATATAAAAGTAGTCAATATAATATTAAGCTTTTCAAGCATTCTTTAAAGATTAAAAGACTGTATTCCAGCTGTAATAAAGCTATTTTAAATATTTTAAGATTTAAAAATCTCTTTATAAGTTATAGAGTAGGCCTTTAAAAAGTTAAGCTTATTAATATAATTAAATTTAAGCTGCATTCTTAACTTTACAAGATCTTTGTAGACATGCTTTAAAGATTTAAAACAATTAATATTTAAAGATTGTAATAGATGTGAAGAATAAGAAGACATGTAGATAGTAATAATATTATTATTAATGCATAATTTATTAAATGCAGATGTAAGTTAACTTTTATGATTATCTAAAATTAGTAGCTGATATTGATTAATTTTTTAGTTGATTGTTGAAGAAATAAAAATTTTTTAAAGTTATTAAAGATTTATCTTATCTATAGTTCAGTTATTTTAACTTAATTTAATTCTTTAATTTAATTATAAAAGGCCTTCTTCAAATCATTCTTTAATATAAATCTTTTTTTTAAAGATAATGCATGAAGAAATACTTCAATTAATTATATTTATACATTCAAGTATAGTCATTTATTTCTGATTTTCTGGCTGTATAAGATAAGATTTTTCAGATATATTAGATCTAGTAACTACTTTAATAATAGCTATTAAACTTATTGCAAAGCTAGTTTTATTAAAATTAAAGATATCTTTATCTAAGATATTATATTGCATTCAGATCTTTTATAATTAATTAAATTATTTAAAAATAATTTTAGAATCTTTACACTCTGCTTGCTTATAATTATATCTTTAGATAAATTGATTTTTTATCTCTTTACAGTATTTTATAAAGTTTATAACTTAATTCTGATCAACAGAAGTATAGAAAGATTAATCTATAATTTATAGAATAATATTAGTTATTTTCTACATATAAAATAATCAAGAAGCTACTTCTCTAGTATCTTTAAATATTATTTATTTCACTAAAGAATTCTTCTAAATTTCAGATAATTTATGATTATTTGCATGTTATTTAAGTTAAAAATTAAGACTGAATAGTCAGTTATAAAGAATAGATTTAGAAACTTTAAAATAAGCTACAGCTTGACAAATACTTTTAATTTTATTTTTTTTAAAAAAAATATAGCAAGTTGAATTCTTCTCTCTTAATTTATCTTTTTATTAGATAATATCTGTTGATTCAAAGACATGATGATTGTTTGAATAGATTTAGTATTAAAATTAGATGAAGTTTTGAAGAGATGTCCGACTCAGTTGTGTGTCCGACTCGCTTGTGGATTACGTTAGTGAGAACTTCGCGGGCTGAGTCAGCCAGGGACTGACTCAGCACATGGAAGGATATCCTCCCTTCATGAAGGCAGAGACTTCGCAACTCAGCATTAATCTATGATACCAACCTGACTATTGATTCACACATGAATTCTATTATTAATATCTCTTATTAAGTGCCTTTATACCCTTTCACACTTATCACAACCCCTTCAGGCCTCAGGTCCTTATATTAATAATCAAGTTCTGTAAAATATATCAAAGAAACTTTAAATATAATCTTTAATAAAAATTATTTAATTAAAAAATGACTGAAGAGATGTGAAATAGTTAAAAAAAATTAAATGAAATAAAAAAATTAAAAAAAATTGATTAATAACTTTATTAAAATCTTAAATATTATTAAAACATGTTATTAACTGTAGCATACAGGACTCTAATAACTTATAAGAGATAATAATATTAATTAATTTAATTACCTAGCAGAGCAGGAACTAAGCTAAAGACTAAGATAGATCTGTTAGATCAGGTGATTTGATCAGATGATCGGGAATCAACAAGCAACGCGAGCAACGCGAACGACGGCGACACAGTAGTGTCAGATAAACGAGCAGCTATGGGCCAATGAGTTAGCTACGCCGCCGTTAGCGCTGTTTCTACACGGATATACAATAAGCCGCACTCGATATATTAAGAGTATACTGTCATAATAGTTCTGAGCTACAGTCATATCAGTTAATATAATGAGATATGATAGAGCAAACTGTCTGATTTAATGGGACATACTGCCCAGTATAATGAAATATAATGAACTATATGTATATAAATACAGTTCTTATTATATTTTAGTTTAGTTTATTGTGTTTTATCTTCAAAATTCAAGCTAGTCTATCTTTTAAATTAACTACTATTATATCTTATATACTTTTTAAATATATATCTTTCTTTTCTGATCACTGAATATTCTAAGATCTCTAATTCTAGAAAGAATTAATAGATCTTATCTAATAATAAAGCATTTAAAGATTAAAAGAGCAAAACAATATCTATTATTAATATGAGTAATAACTTTAAATTAATTACAATAAAAATAATAAAGACAACTGCTGCTTCTGCTGAAGAAGTAATTATTAATATAGAAAAAATTATATAACTTAATAATATTATCAATATGCTGCTTGAAGCAAAAGCATTCTTAAAAATCTAGATTTCTATGCTTTAAATATTCAAAAATATTAAAGTAAATCAAGCTGAAAGCTTTAAAGATAAGTAATCTGCTTTAAAAACTTATCTAATATTAATAAACATGCATATACAGATTAATAACTTGACTGCTACTGATACAGCTAATAAAATAATATTTGCTGGAATTTATTTTAAGAAATCTGCATTTAGTTAATTTAAATCATACATAAGAGATTTTTAGGAGAATGTGCCATAAAAGTAGAAAAAAATAATTAAAAAAATCTTTAAAGATTATAACAAGTTCAAAGAACAAATTATTAAAATATTTAAAGATTAAAATCTTAAAAAGACTGCTAGACAATAAATTTATACTCTGTATTAAGATAAAATAACTATCAAAGAATATACTGTAAAGTTTTATTAAATTATCTTAAATCTATTATAAGATAATTTAATTCTAATAAAAAAATACTATAAAAAACTCTACAGCAAGATAAAAGATATTCTAGCACTCATTAATAATAAACTAAAATCTCTAAATAAGCTCACCGTGACAGCCTTCTGAATTAAATCAAGATAAATTAAAAAATAATTTAATGAGAAACAACAAGAACAAGCTTATAATAAAAAATATTAAGAAAATTATTAAAACAGAAATAAAGATATTAAGATGCAATTAAATACTGCTGTTAGTCAGAATTAGAATAATAATAGTAACAAGAAAAAGTTTAATAAAAAATGTTTTAAGTATAAAAAATTAGAATATATTTCAAAATATTATTAATTAAAGTTAAAGAATTTAGAACTAATCATTCAGAATTTATATATTTGCGCTATTTTCTCAATAAATACTTAAATAAAGCAAACACTAGAAAACAATAAAAACAAAAAAAGCATAAATAACATTAATAAAACTGAATTAATATATATCAAAGAAAATAAAATAAATAAAGATACATTTAATAAAGCTATACAGAAATAAAAGCCTGTAGATAAATTAAAAAAGCTTTATAAATTAATTATAAAAAAGCTTAAATTAAAGAAATAAGAGAGATGTCTTTTGAATCTCATGAAAAGATTAAAATTAATTAAAAATAAGAAGTTATCAAAGAATAAAAATTCTGAAGAATAGAAAGATCACAAAAAAAAAGTATATAATAAAATCTTTAGACTAGTTAAAAGACAGCTAGTATTTTAAAAAGCTGAGAAAATAATAATAGATCAGCAATTAAATTATAAAAAAATATTAGAAATTTTACAAAAAGAAAGCAAAGAAGTCGACAAATAAGAAATTAATTTATAAAAAAATAGTAATAAATCTTATATCTGCATGCCAGCTTTAGCAGCCTGTTAAGAAAAGTTAGAATTAATATAATAAGATTATATTTAAGAATGCAAGAAATGCTGAGATTGAACATTTTATAAATGCAATAAATATAAAAAAATTAATATTTACTTAGCAGAAGCATATCAATAAATATTAATATTAAAAAAAACACACTTTTATAACAAACAAATTAAACATGCAAGAAACTGCTTATATTATCATTATTCTGTGCTAGAAGAAATTAGCTATTAAATATTAAATTAAAGTTTATATTATGATAATAAATGTTAATAATACTATAATAAAAAAAATACTTTAATTAATATTTTAAACAATCTACTATTTTACAAAAACTTAATTATAATTATCTTAAGAATAATCTAGAATGCAACTATATTAAGACATAAATAAAACACTTATATTACAGTGCATTGACACTATAAAATTATAAAGTAAAGAAATGCATAATATATTAAAATAAGAAACTAGAATGATATAAATAAGCTATTTATTTTAAGAAAGTCTATAAATATTTTATTATATATTAAAAAAAAGTATAACTATATACTGCTAGCAGTAATGCATCAGTCTTAGTTATTATTATTGTTAAGATTAATAGAAATCATGCAAGGATTCTATTAGATTTAGAAATCTTAAAAAAGTTTATAAGAATTAAGTATGTCAAGCAATATAAAATCATCATTTATAATATTTAGAAACTAGAACAAGTTTTTAGATTTAATAAAGAACTTATGTTTTATAAATAAGAATAATAAATCAAAAAAACAATCATTAAATTAGAACAATATATCAAAGACATAATCTTTAAGATAATGCCTGTATAAAAGAAACTATATAATACAGTTATCAGAATAAACTGATTAGAATGCAACAATCTAATAATTAATTAAATTACAGAAGAAACTAAAATATATAAAAAGTTTCTAATTATTAAATAAAAAAACAAAAAATTAAAACAAGTTAACAAGAAAACAGAAATACTGATAAATATATAAATAAAATTAAGTAAAATAAAACTAAAAGAAACAATTATAGAAAGCTTGATAATATAATTAAAATTAAAAGAAATATATAAAAAAAAACTTGCTGAAGTTCTATAGAAGTTATTAAAGAAATATTATAAATATATTAAGTTATTTATAAAATCAGAATATTAACTGTCAAAATATAACACTGCTTATAAAGCAAAGATATTACTTATATTAGAAGCTAAATTATTATAAATAAAGTAATATAGAAAATCACAAGATAAAATAAAGCTAAAATAAGAATTTATTAAAAAGTTTTATTCTGTTAGCTATATACAAGAATTAAAGACATTAATATTCTCAAGACTAATGTTTATATTAAAAAAGAATAAAAATAAAAGATTTATTATTAATTATTAATCAATCAACAATCTAATAATAGACAATGTCAACAAAGCACTATTTATAAGATAAAAACAAGATTTATTACAAGAAGCAAAGATTATAATAATCTTTAATATATAATAAGATTACTACAATCTCTGAATATATAAAGAAAACATATCAAAAACAGTATTTCTAATAAATTTAAAATTATATAAATAAATTATTATATCTATAAAATTAAAGCAACTATCAGCTAAGTTCATAAGATATATATAAATTTATTATCATTTACTTTAACAACATTATTGTGTACTTAAAAAATCTTAAGAAATATAATAGTCATATACAACAAGTAATAACAGCAATGATAAATAAAGAATTAATAATAAATATTAAAAAGTGTAAATTTAACACTATTAAAATCAAATATCTAGAAATAATCTATACACAAGAAAAATGGCAAATTCAATCAGAGTAAATTAAACATATTCTTAAATGATTAGCATTAATTAACATTAAAAAATTATAGAAATTTCTAGAAATTGCTGGATATATCTAAAAATATCTCTAAAATCATGCTAAAAATGTCAGATCTATGATAAAGCTATTAAAGAATAATAAATTATTTGAATAAGAAAAAGAGCAACAAGACTTATTTAAGATAGTTAAGCAAATTATTGCTAAAGCATTAATACTATATTTCTATAATTTAGAACTGCAGAATTATATAAAAACAGATATTTTAAAAGAAGCTATTAAATTAGTTTTCAAGCAAAAAAATTATAATAAGAAATTATAATCTATTATCTTTTACTCATGATAAATGACAGAAGCTAAATAAAAGTATAATATACATGATTAAGAGATGCTTGCTATCTATACTAAATTTAAATATTAGAGATACTATCTTCAAGAAATTAAAAAAGAAACTGTTATGCAAACTAATTATAAGAATCTGATTTATTTTATTACAACTAAAGAACTTAACAAAAGACAAATTTAATAGATACAAGATCTATCAAGATATAAGTTTAGAATTAAATATATTAAAAAAAAAAGAATATTGTCACTAATATACTAAACTGAAGATCTGATTATATAATTAATATCAAGAATTCTAAAATTAATATACTGTAATAAGATAAAGACAGCTTACAAGTTAATCAAGATATTTAGCTTATAACTATAATAATAATTAATAATTATGCTTTTATTAAATAAATTAGAAAAAAACAAAAAATTAACAATAATTTATAGAATTGGAGATTTCACGCTGAATATAAAGAAGAATAAAATAGAATACTTTTATAAGATAAAGTAATAATAATATCTAAAACTTTAATTAAGAAAGTGATCAAATAATATTATAACTTATTAACTGAAGAATATTAAAAAATTAAATAAATAATTAAAAAAATTTAACAAGCATACTTTTTCTTAAAAATGCATTAATAAGTCTTTAATTATATTAAAAAATACAAAAATTATAACTGAAATAAGCAACTAAGATATTAATTTTATAAAAAAATATATACTAAACAAATATCTAAGACATTATAAAAAAGTATTACTGCTAATTTTATTCAAGAATTATTACTATTAAGAGATCCAGTTACAAGAATTATATATATTAAAACACTTATAACTGTTAACAAGCTAACAAAGTATATAATTATTTAATTAGTATTTAAAAACATTACAGTATAATAATTAGTCTTGTTAATGCTATAAGAAGTATTTATTTAAACAGAACTATTATAAAAGATCATGTCTAATTAAGATAAGTTATTTATATTGCAATTTTAAAAAACAGTAATAAAAGCATGTAAAACTACACAAGTACTCTTTATTATAAATTATTAATAAATGAATGAACAAACAGAAAAAATAATTTAATCAATTAAGTAATATTTATAACACTATCTTAACTAAAATCAAGATAATTAAATTAAGCTACTATTAATGACATAATTTATTATAAATAATGCTAAAAATGCAATTACAGATATTATATCTTATTATATAAACTTAAAATGATAATCAAGAATAAATTAAAAAATATTATTAATAAAAGATTAATCTAAAGCAGCTTTAAATTAAATAATAAATTTATAGATACTATATCATGCAATTACTATGAATATTAGATAAATTAAAGAAAAAATAAAATACTATTATAATAAGAAGTGTGAGGACACGCCATAGTTAAAAAAAAAAGATAAAGTTTACTTATTATAAAGAACTATAAGAAAGAAAAATTTTAATATTTAGAGTAAAAGATCAAGCAACAAACTTAATACTATAAAATATAAATTATTTAAAGTTAAAAGAAAACTTGCTAATGACAACTATTAATTAAAACTATTAGTAAAAATGCAAGTTTATTCAGTATTTTATATTTTATTGCTTAAGTCTATACTAAATCCAGAAAATATTAATAATGAAGCAATTGAGAGTGATGATAAATATAAAGTTAAAAAAATTCTAAATTAAAAATCAGATAATAAATAAATTTATTATTTTATTAAATAAATTAATTACTCATTAAAGAATAATACATAAAAGTTTGTTAAAAATCTTAACTACTCTAAAAAAATTCTGGAATATCAGCAATAAACTAATTAAAGAAGAAAGAATCTGAAGCTGAAAAATTAAAAATTAAGAAAGTAGTTAAAATCTGCTTAGAAAAGAGGTTAAAGAATAACTCTATAAGTAGAGAATATTGATGCTTTTATCTCTTTATTTTCTTTTATTTATGCTTTTCTTTTTCTAGTTTTTCTAGTTTCTTTATCTCTTTTATCTCATAAGTTATAAAATTGCCAGCACAGTACTGAAGTAACTATTCTTGCTTTTATAGATAATAAGAATAAGTTAAAAGCTCTTTGATTTATTCTTAAATTTAGAACTCTTTTAAATAAAGCTTCTGCTGCACTTAAATTAATTATTATTATTCTATATCTGAGAATAATAACTGCAAATCAACACATTTATAATATAAATAAATACACTCTTTGCAGTAACTTGAGTCTTCTGATTTTATACAAGTTTTATTGAGTTGAGCACAACAAATATAGAAAGTAATTATTATAAAATTACTCTCTTTAATCTGATGCTTAAGATTTTATTTTTAAATACTAGAATTTAATATCATGACAAGTTAGCGCATATCTGCTGAATAAATAAAAAAGATAATTTATCTTAACAAGACAATAATGAAGAATAATGTTATGTATTATTTTTGAAGACAAAGATCATAAAGAAGAGAAATTGTCAGATAAATAAGCAGCTATAAATTAATGAGTTAGCTATGCTGCTGTTAGTGCTGTTTCTACATGAATATATAATAAGCTGCACTTGATGTATTAAAAGTATATTATTATAATAGTTCTGAGCTATAATCATATTAATTAATATAATGAAACATGACAGAGCAAACTGCCTGATTTGATGAAATATACTGTCTAGTATAATAAAATATAATAAACTATATATATATAAATACAGTTCTTATCACATTTTAGTTTAGTTTATTATACTTTATCTTTAAAATCCAAACTAGTCTATTTTTTAAATCAACTACTGTTGTATCTTATATACTCTCTAAGCATATATCTTTCTCTTCTGATCACTGAATATCCTAAGATCTCCAATCCTAGGAAGGATTGATAGACCTTATCTGACAAGTAGATTTATTCTTCTTCCCATGCTTAGTTTTCTTCATCTAGAACCACTAATATTATGTTGTTTGGGTTGTGATAATAATTAAAAAGAAAACAAATTAAGGAATTTAATCTGTATATACGGTATAGAAATCAAACTATCTAAATACTAAAATTTAAAAATCTATTTTCTATAGTAAATAAATTTATTTTAATACTTATTTTTATAATTATATTATTATAATCTATATATAGTTATAAGCAGGGGCTCTATACTATAAATATAAATAAAAATTATTAAATTAAGAACTATAATTTAAAAAGTATAGTATTTTGGTAAATTATTTATTTTAAATAAAATAAAATAATTTAAACTGCAGTTGCTATATAGTTATAAATAAATATATTTATATTAATTGTATTATTTTACATTATTATAACTACATACTGTATCTTATATTAATAGTATAATTAGCATATTAATTATAAAAGTATGATTAGTAAAAAATTATTATTAATATAGTAATCTAACTAGTAGAGTTATATGCACTTATAATTTTAATTATATGATATTAATAAAATATAGATATGTGACTGTACTGCAAATTTATTTATATATTAAATAATAATATATTGCAATCCAGCAATTAGTTCTTCATTAATATTAATAATAGTACTTTATCTTTCACACCCTGCATCCTTCTATCTATCTAGGCGTCCTACACTTCTGTGGCGCTATCCTACGTCCAGAAGTGAGGTTGTAACAGTAAATGTGACTTTTATAATACGGTAAGGATACATGCTTGTTAATATATATAAGAACTTGTATATTTTTATCTACTAATTATAACTTACCTGTAGAATGATTATATATTTATAGTATTATTATTATAATAACTATAACTAACAGCCTAGAAAATTTAGCAGGTAAAACTTATACCTACTAAGGACAGTCTAAACGGCCACTCTCAGGCGCAGCGTCCACATCAATATCCATATCATCTGCATCTATTCCACCGTGGCCAGCTTTACCAGCATACGAAGACATTGTTGTAACTTGGTAGTTGACTCGGCCTTGCATGTAACTCTGGCACCTTGATTGAGCTAATCTGGCTCGCTCACGAGTTTCCATCAGAGCTTTTCGCACATTATCCTGCTCCTTTGTGGTCGATAGTGCTGAAGGCTCATTATAAAGTATGATATCGCTGCCCGTTGGCTTAGTATTTGTGCTCAAAATCCTTGACATTGATAATTTCTCCTCAAGCCCTGGCAGAATTGTGACTATATCATTCAATGGCTCGGTTTCTGCTAGTTCCTGTTCCAGATCATGGATGTAAATGGTGTGCTTTGTATCATCTAGCATCATTGAATCGGTAGATTTAGACGGATTTGGTCGAGGTTGAATGCAGCCGTTTTGTGTCTGATGTGAGTAGTGGCCTATGAGAGGGTCCAGTATCCAAATTAATAAGAGATTGAAATACATACTCAGTTTATTTTATATCAGCCTATACTGAAAATCCTACTACATACCTATATGCAAGCGGTCGAACTTTTTGGCCAGAGGCTGATCTTCGTCAGGATCACACTCGGCGGGGCGCTTCCTCCCGCGAGCTCCCACATCAGAATGTTGCGCCATCTGCCAAACAGTAATGGTAAGGAGGAAGGAAATGCCTATGAAGAGGAAATATATATTCCTACTCCATGCTAATTCGAAATATCAACAAGGCTAAGTACACCGGATATGATATTGTGTGTGTTGCTCGATGCTTGTGCCTAGGTTCTCGCAGATTTGGGGAGGATTGACTCATTTCTCTCGCTTTCGGTCAAAACCTAGAACTTTTGACTGTTTTCACCTCCCCACTCCCGCAGCCAACTTGCCAACGAACACCAATATACAGAAATTCATGATGGATTCACACCAGAAAAACGCCATGAAATGGAGTTCCCATATTGTGCGGGATACTTTTCTTCAGTATTTCCAAAAACACGGCCATAAATTTGGTAGGTAGAACCACCGAGAAAATTTTAAAATATTAGACTATCAACTAACAGCTGGTCTTCCCTGCAGTGGCATCATCTCCTGTTGTTCCCCATTCTGACCCGACTTTGCTTTTCACAAATGCGGGAATGAACCAGTTTAAGTCTATCTTTCTGGGGACTGTAAACCCTCAATCAGACTTCGCCACGCTAAAAAGCGCAGTCAACTCTCAAAAGGTTAGTTTCTGCTGAATCACCACATAAGCCTTCAACTAATAAATATACAGTGCATTCGCGCCGGTGGAAAGCATAATGTTTGTAACAGTGGACATCATCTAACGTGGAAAAGACTGACACTGGCTATTCTAGGATTTGGATGACGTGGGAAAGGACAGCTACCACCATGTAAGGCCAATTGAATTCAAAAATTTTTACAATGGTATTAATTTCTAAATCTTGAACAGACTTTCTTTGAAATGCTTGGCAACTGGAGCTTTGGCGACTATTTCAAGAAAGAAGCAATCCATTATTCTTGGGAATTATTAACAGATGTATATGGGTTGGATCCCTCCCGGCTTTACGTTACCTACTTTGAAGGCAATAAAGAAGGTGGCCTTGAGCCTGACTTAGAAGCCAAGGAATTATGGAGAGCCGTGGGCGTCCCTGAAGATCACATTCTTCCTGGCAATATGAAGGATAATTTTTGGGAGATGGGTGACCAGGGCCCTTGTGGCCCTTGCAGTGAAGTTCATTACGACCGTATTGGTGGGCGCAATGCTGCTAGCCTTGTCAACCAGGATGATCCAAATGTTCTCGAAATCTGGAACAATGTTTTCATCCAGTACAATCGTGAAGCGGATGGCTCTTTGCGTTCTTTGCCGAGCAAACACGTCGATACGGGAATGGGATTTGAAAGACTTGTTTCGGTGCTCCAGGATAAGCCGTCAAATTACGATACTGACGTATTCACTCCGATTTTCGAGACTATCAAAACTATTACTGGAGCACGGGAATACCGAGGATGCTTTGGCATTGATGACTCCGACGGAATTGATACTGCTTACCGTGTTGTAGCAGATCATGTTCGCACTTTGACATTCGCGATTTCGGATGGTGCGGTGCCAAATAATGAGGGCCGTGGCTATGTCATTCGTCGTGTTCTGCGCAGAGGTGCTCGTTACGCTCGAAAGTACTTCAATGTTGAGATTGGGAACTTTTTTTCTAAAATCGTGCCGACGGTTGTCACGCAATTAGGCGATATGTTCCCGGAGCTGAAACAGAAGCAGCAAGATGTCATGGACATCCTTGACGAAGAAGAAATATCTTTTGCAAAGACATTGGACCGTGGAGAGCGGCAGTTTGAGCAATATGCTCAACTTGCCACAGCCACCGGGGGCTATAAACTACACGGGGCTGATGTGTGGAGACTCTATGACACATTCGGCTTTCCGGTAGATTTAACGCGAATTATGGCAGAAGAGCGTGGACTCAGCATAGATGATCTTGAGTTTGAAGAAGCACGCTCCAGAGCTAAGGAAGCAAGCAAAGGACAAAAGAAAACAACTTCCGGGGTTCTAAAGTTGGATGTACATGACCTAGGAAATCTGGAAAAGATGAATGATGTGCCTAAAACCAACGACAGCGCCAAGTTCGAGAAAGGTAATATCACGGCTCAGATCAAGGCAATTTACCATGCAAAGGCCTTCTGCCAGTCCACCGAAGGAATATCTGATACGGAACAAATTGGCATCATACTGGATCGCACCAACTTTTATGCCGAACAGGGCGGTCAGGAAAATGACACTGGCCGGATTGTTATTGATGGGCAAGCCGAATTGGAAGTTGTTGATGTCCAGCTCTATGCTGGCTATGTTCTTCATACTGGGTTTATCAAGTATGGCTCCTTCAACCTAGAGGACACTGTTATTTGTGAATATGATGAGCTCCGCCGCTGGCCTATCAGGAACAACCACACAGGAACACATATTCTAAATTATGCATTAAGAGAAGTGTTAGGGGATGGAATAGAGCAAAAGGGCTCTCTTGTCTCTGCTGAGAAACTGAGGTTCGACTTCTCTTATAAGTCTCCCATCACAGATGCAGACTTGTCAAAAATTGAGGATTTGGCCACAGGTTACATTCGACGCAATTGCGGGGTGTACTCTCAGGATATCCCCCTTGCAACTGCTAAACAAATCGCGGGTGTTAGAGCTGTATTTGGCGAAACTTATCCGGATCCTGTTCGTGTTGTTTCCGTCGGCGTGGACCTGCGACAAGTACTGGAAAACCTTGAAGACACTCGGTGGAAAGAAGTTAGCATTGAGTTCTGTGGTGGTACCCACGTACAGAAAACGGGCGATATTAAGGATTTGGTCATTTTAGAAGAGAGTGGAATTGCGAAGGGCATCCGCAGAATCATGGCGGTCACTGGTGAGGATGCTCACCAAGTGCAGCAGGTGGCTACGGATTTCGAGAAGCGATTGGATAATTTGGAGGCAATGACTTCAGGCCCGACTAAGGAACAAAACGCTAAACAGATACAAGCTGAGCTCAACCAGCTATCGATATCGACATTGCAGAAGTCTAAGTTCCGGGAACGGTTCACGCGAATCAACAAGCAAATAATAGACGAGCAGAAAGCCCAACAAAAGCTTGAGTCCAAGAAGGCCATTGAAACCATAACGTCCTACTTCCAGGCTGCGGAGAATGCCGACAAGTCCTGGCTTATTGCAAAGCTTCCAATTTCGGCAAACGCAAAAGCTGTTAGCGAATCCTTGAACTATGTAAAGACAAAACTTCAGGATAAGACGGTATATGTTCTTGCCCCAAGTTCGGATGAGGGTCGTGTTGCCCACGGCTGTTATGTGTCGAAGGTGAGAAACTCCTATATGATTCTGTGTGTTAACTGGGCCTTAACAATTCTTTCTCTGCAGGTAATGGTTGACCAAGGGGCTTCAGCTAGTGAGTGGGCAACTGCCGTTTCTAGAGCAGTCGGGGGCAAAGCTGGGGGTAAAGGGCCAACGTCTATTGGGAATGGCATTAATCCCGATAAAGTTGAAGATGCAATTTCTCTTGCATCTGAATATATCAGCAGATTTAAGCTTTAGGTTTTCCAATTTTTTTAAGCAATTATAATGAAATTTTGTTTTCTCACTGCATTGACGAAGGTGGCTTCATTTACATTTCTCCACACTGGACAATCGTCACATCTTGATTTGGCTTATCCCTAGTTGTGCGAGTGTTTTCAATCATTTGTACAATATCCATCCCTCCGACTACTTTGCCGAATACCACATGCTTGCCATTTAAAAAGGGAGTAGCTGTTGTGGTTATAAAAAACTGGCAGCCGTTTGTATTTGGCCCGGAATTCTGCATAAGTTAGCAATAAAATGTGAATTTAGCCTATCTGTAAGACTTACTGCCATACTCAACAGCCCTGCACGGTCATGCTTGAGTGTAAAGTTTTCATCGGAAAACTTGGCGGTGCCATAGATGGTACATGAACCTGTACCATCGCCATTGACAAAATCACCGCCCTGTATCATAAAGTCCTTGATCTGTGTGGACGAATGTAAGGATGTAAATCAATTTCATTTGTCTCTTTAGACGTACCACTCGGTGAAATTTGCTATTTTTGTATCCCTGGGGTCGACCTTGATGATTTTTGCTCTCTCCTGTGCAGAACTGGCGGAAATTTTCAGCCGTTCGAGGTGTTATGTCTGCAAAGAGCTCCATCTTAATGCGACCTAGAGGCTCACCTATTAGGAATGGAATTAGTTTGCT
Source organism: Aspergillus funiculosus (assembly GCA_027569145.1). NCBI lineage: Eukaryota > Fungi > Ascomycota > Eurotiomycetes > Eurotiales > Aspergillaceae > Aspergillus > Aspergillus funiculosus. The sequence continues at coordinate 574,778 of JAPDEN010000003.1, forward strand.
TGGACTCCACGAAGATTTCTGAAGTTCTTAGCATTGCTGGCATCTCAGGGTTATATCTTTTCTTCTAATCAGATAGCACGTAGTATTTTCCCGATGCACTATCATCATGGGCGACGAACATAACGCGGAGATTGGGAAGGAATCCAGAGGGTATGTACTGACCACCTAGGGAAATATCAAAGAAGACGACCGGGTTGACATTCTGAGATATATGGATGTTACTCATCTTCCAAAATCTCCGTTCAACTGCTTGGTTTCCCTGCAATAATGTCAATAATTGGACCAGAATCTTTTGATAGAAACCCGAAATATTAACCTAGGAATATTAATTATGACGTGTTAGTATTAAGTTCTTGGCAATTCATGTAGGTAATGATGGTATCTATAGGCACTCTTTACCCAACTCTCACAAGATTGGTGGAAATGATGGTGGTTCGAGTACTAAGTAGTAGTACTGTAACTCAGAATGCTGCTGTTACCCCACACCTAGTAATACTATGTACACTCGAAATCTTTAACTCTGCAGTTTTATCAAAACATACTGGAGCTCTTAGAAATACTCCTCAAATTCTTTGATTTTTATTATCATCCTACCTAGGTGCTAGTAACAGTAAAGTAGCCCAGGCCATGGAGTAATTGGAAGTGATAAGCATGGACCTGCTGGTTACTGACTACTGACTAGTAGTAGTTAACATAATTCCCGGAGCCGTCAGCCACTTTTTCAAATTCAATCACCTCAATTATCTTCATCTATTCAAACAATCATCATGTCATCAAAAAAACATCAATTATCTCAAAATTTAAATAAACAAGGAGACAGGATTCTACTAGCTATATCAGCTATAAAAAATTAAATTTATAATATTTATCAAGCAGTAACTGCTTTTAATATATTCTAATTAATTTTTTAAGATATACTTAATAACACTTAATTTTAACTAAAAAAGTGCTTCAGTTGCTTCAAGCTATTTCAAACTTAAAAAAAGACTTTAATATTATAAATACTATCTAAAGATTAATATAAAGTTTCTTTAAAATTATTTTATATTCAGAAAATAACTAATTATTACAGATAAGCTATATAAGATGCAATCCAGGCAGATCAGATCATAGAATCTGATTACAGTGATCTTTTAATCTAGTAAAAAGATAGTTAGTTTGAATAATTATTCTTAATAATATAATTAAATTCTATAAATTAATATCTAACTAGATTATAAAATTAATTCTGACTGCAAACATGATATTTTTATATTTAATAAAACTGTTTAATAAAAATTTATTAGTAATAATATTATAACTTTATTTAAATAATACTATCTAGTTCTAGCTTACAGACTTGTTAGCTTATATATTTATTTAAATTTTTTTATTTTATTTGATTTATCTACTTATCTAGAATAGATTTAAAGATTTAAGAACATATCTTCTAAAAGAAAAGCATAATTATTATAAATAAGCTATATAAGATATAATTTAAATAGATTAGATTATAAGATCTGATTACAGTAATCTTTTAATCTAGTAGAAAGATAGTCAGCCCGGACAGTTATTCCTAACACTAATATTCTTCTTTAATTTAATAGCTTAATTTTATATAAATTTATAGATAATAACTAAATCAGTGTCTTTATCTTTTAAAATAAAGAGATAAAAAATCAATTTATTCAAAAATATAATTATCAGCAAGCTTTATACAAAAATCTAAAGATAATAAAAGAATGATTTAATTAATTATAAAAGATTTAAATAAAATATAGAAATTAAATTAAAAATATCTTTAATCTTAATAAGACTGACTTTACAATAAATCTAATAATTATTATTAAAATAGTTACTAAATCTAATATACCTGAAAAGTCTTATCTTATACAGCTAGAAAATCAGAAGTAAGTTATTATAATTAAATTGTTAAGAATAACTGTCTGGACTGGCTATTTTTTTACTAGATTAAAAGATCACTATAATTAGATTCTATAATCTAATCTATTTAAATTATATCTTATATAGCTTATCTATAATAACTATACTCTTCTTTTAAAAGATATGTTCTTAAATTTTTAAGTTTATTTTAGATAAGTAGATAAACTAGATAAAATAAAAAATTTTAAATAAATATATAAGCTAACAAGTCTATAAGCTAGAACTAGATAGTATTATTTAAATAAAGTTATAATATTATTACTAATAAATTTTATTAAACAGTTTTATTAAATATAAAAAATATTATGTTTGCAGTCAGAATTAATTCTATAATTTAGTTAGATATTAATTTATAGAATTTAATTATATTATTAAGAATAACTGTCCAGACTAGCTATCTTTTTACTAGATTAAAAGATTACTGTAATCAGATCCTACAGTCGGATCTGCCTGGATTGCATCTTATATAGCTTATCTGTAACATAAATATATTAATTTAATTAATTAAAGTATTTCTTCATGCATTATCTTTAAAGGAAAGATTTATATTAAAAATATTTCGAAGAAAATCTTTTATCTTTAAATTAAAGAATTAAATTAAGTTTAAATAAATAAATTTTTAATAAAATCATTTTTTACTAGCTTTAAAAGATCTTTATTTCTGCAATAATTAATTATATAATTAATTAATACAGACGTCTTATTCTAAATAATTATAAAAGTTATTTAATATCTTAATTTAATAAAATATGTATAAATAATAATATTATTTTTATTTATATATTTTCTTATTTTTTACATCTATTATAACTGCTTCATATTAATTATTTTAAATCTTTGAAGCATGCTTACAGAGATCTAATTAAAATTAAAATTTATTTTAGATTTAATTATATTAATAAAATAAACTTTTTAAAGCTCTATATTACAGCTTATTTAAAGATTTTTACATCTTAAAATATTTAAAATAACTTTACTGCAATCAGAATTAATTCTTTTAATCTTAAAAAGATGTTTGAAAAGCTTTATATTACACTAACTATATTTATATCTTTTTTTTGTCAGAATAAATTTGTCAGATAAGGTCTATCGATCCTTCCTAGGATTGGAGATCTTAGGGTATTCAGTGATCAGAAGAGAAAGATATATGCTTAAAGAGTATATAAGATACAACAGTAGTTGATTTAAAAGATAGACTAGCTTAGATTCTGAAGATAAAACATGATAAACTAAACTAAGATATAATAAAGACTGTATTTATATACATATAGTTTATTATAGTTATTATAGTTAATAACTATATTTTCTTGTTTTCTTATTATAGTCATTATAGCCCTAGACTCTGCTGACTATGTCTGTATTTCTTAATATTATAGTTATATAGTTGTATGACTATGCTTAGATAAAATATCTATTCTCTATAAATATGATAGCGCGATTGCAGCGCAGCTAATTTATTAGCTTATAGTTATCTGATTCTTTAACAATCTCTCTCTTTTATGATCTTTGTCCCCAAAGATGATATATAACATTATCTCCCGTTATTGTTTTGTTGAAATGAACCATCTTTCTTTTCTATTTTTCGCAGTGATGCGCTAATCTATTATAGCGTTAAAAGTAAGTATAAACAAAAATTGATTGAATTAATGCTTAATAGAGAACAGTTTTATAATAATTATTTTCTGTGTCTGTTGCAGTTATTTTAATAAATTATGCATTAAACTTAATAGTTTTAGTTAATATAGCAAGTGTGTTCATTCTGGTTGCAAGTACATTAATAATCAACAATCATTCTTGAATAGCAAGTGGCGGTATTTAATAGATGCTTAAAATAAAATTTATGAACAAGAAAGAGAGGCCCGTGCAGCAATAATAGTAATCATGATAAAACTAGATTATCTTTAAAAGTAGAATAATCTACTTTAAAAGCAAGTGAGTGATTTCATTGTTTGTGACATAAAAGAAATAGAGAAACTAAAGAAGTTGAAAGAAGAAGATTACAGATAAAAAAAAATAAAAAAATAAGAGTAATAATGTTCTCTGCTTATAGAGTTATTTTTTAGTCTTTTTTTTAAATAGATTTTAACTGCTTTCTTAATTTCTACTTTCTCAGCTTTAGATTTTTCTTTCTTTAATCAGTTTATTGCTGATATTCCAGAATTTTCTTAGAGTAGTTAAGATTCTTAATAAATTCTTATATATTATTCTTTAGTGAGTAATTAATTTATTTAATAAAATAATATATTTGTCTATTATCTAATTTTTAGTCTAGAATTTCTTTAACTTCATACTTATTATCACTTTTAGTTGCTTCATTATTAACATTTTCTGAATTTAGTGTAGATTTAAGCAATAAAATATAGAATACTAAATAAACTTGCATTCTTGCTAGTAGTTTTAGTTAATAGTTATTGTTAGTAAGTTTTCTTTTAATTTTAAATAATCTATATTTTATAGTATTAAGTTTGTTACTTAATCTTTTACTTTAAATGTTAAAAATTTTCTTTCTTATAATTCTTTATAATAAATAAACTTTATCTCTCTTTTTTAACTGTGGCATGTCCTTATACTTTTTATTATAATAGTATTTTATTTTTTCTTTAGCTTATCTAATATCTATAATAATTGCATGATGCAGTATCTTTAAATTTACTATTTAATTTAAAACTGTTTCAGATTAATCTTTTATTAATAATATTTTTCAATTCATTCTTGATTGTCGTCCTAAATTTGCATAATAAGATATAATATTTATAGTTGCATTCTTAGCATTATTTATAATAAATTATATTATTAACAGTAGCTTAATCTAATTATCTTGATTTTAGTTAAGATAGTGTTATAAATACTGCTTAACTAATTAAATTATTTTTTTTGTTTATTTATCTATCTATTAATAATTTGCAGTAGAGAGTGCTTGTATAGTTTTATATGCTTTTATTATTATTTTCTAAAATTATAATATAAATAACTTGTCTCAATTAGACATGATCTTTTATAATAGTTCTATTTAGATAAACATTTCTTATAGCATTAACAAGGCTAATTATTGCGCTGTAATGTTTTTAAATATTAATTAAATAATTATGTACTTTATTAGCTTGTTAACAGTTATAAGTGCTTTAATATATATAATTTCTATAACTGGATCTCTTAATAATAATAATTCTTGAATAAAATCAGCAGTAATACTTTCTTATAATATCTTAGATGTTTATTTAGTATGCATTTTTTTATAAGACTAATGTTTTAGTTGCTTATTTTAATTATAATTTTTATATTTCTTGATATAATCAGAGACTTGTTAATATATTTTTAGAAAAAAATATGCTTGTTAAATTTTCTTAATTATTTATTTAATTTCTTAATATCCTTCAGCTGATAAATTGTAATATTATTTAATTACTTTCTTAATTAGAGTTTTAGATATCATTATTGCTTCATTTTATAGAAGTATTTTGTTTTATTCTTTTCTATATTTAGTATAAAATCTTCAATTCTATAAGTTATTATTAATTTTTTATTCTTTTTTAACTCATTCAGTAAAAGCATAATTATTAATTATTATTATAGTTGCAAGTTAAACATCTTAATTAATTTATAAGCTGTCTTTATCTTGTTACAGTATATTGATTTTAGAATTTTTAATATTAATCATATAATCAGATCTTTAGCTTAGTGCATTAATGGCAACATTCTTTTTTTCTTTAATATATTTAATTCTAAACTTATATTTTAATAGATCTTATACTCATTAAATTTGTTTTCTGTTGAGTTCTTTAGTTATAATAAAATAAATTAGATTCTTGTAATTAGTTTGCACAATAGTTTCTTTTTTAATTTCTTGAAGATAGTATCTTTAATATTTAAATTTAGTGTAAATAGCAAGCATCTCTTAATCATATATATTATATTTTTGTTCAGCTTCTATTATTTATTATAAATAAAAGACAACAGATCATAATTTCTTATTATAGTTTTTTTACTTAAAAATTAATTTAATAGCTTTTTCTGAAGCATTTATTTTTATATAATTCTGCAGTTCTAAATTATAAAAATATAGTATTAATGCTTCAGTAACAGTTTGCTTAATTAACTTAAATAAGTCTTGTTGCTCTTTTCTTTATTTAAATGATTTATTATTTTTTAATAGCTTTATTATAGATCTAGCATTCTTAGCATAATTTTAGAGATATTTTCAGATATATTCAGCAATTTCTAGAAATCTCTGTAGCTCTTTAATATTAATTAGTACTGATTATTTAAGAATATGTTTAATTTACTTTAGTTAGATTTGCCATTCTTCTTGCATGTAGATTATTTCTAGATATTTAATTTTAGTAGCATTAAACTTACACTTTTTAATGTTTATTATTAATTCTTTATTTATCATTACTGTCATTACTTATTATATATAACTATTATATTTCTCAGAATTCTTTAAATATACAATAATGTTGTTAAAGTAAACAGCAATAAATTTATTTAAATATTATTATAATACATGAGTCATGTATCTTGCGAACTTAGCTGACAGTTACTTTAATTCTATAGATATAATAATTTATTTATATAATTCTAAATTTATTAAAAATGCTGTTTTTAATATATCTTCTTTGCATATTCAGAGATTGTAGTAATCTCATTATATATTAAAGATTGTTATAATCTTTGCTTCTTATAGTAAATCTTGTTTTTATTTTATAAATAATACTTTATTAGCATTATTTATTATTAGATTGTTAACTGATTAATAATTAATAATAAATCTCTTGCTTTTATTCTTTTTTAATATAAACATTGATTTTGAGAATATTAATGTCTTTAATTCTTGTATATAGCTGGCAGGATAAAACTTTTTAATAAATTCTTGTTCTAGCTTTATTTTATCTTATAATTTTCTATATTGCTTTACTTATAATAACTTAACTTTTAATACAAGTAATATTTTTGCTTTATAAGCAGTATTATGTTTTAGTAGTTAATATTCTGGCTTTATAAATAATTTAATATATTTATAATATTTCTTCAATAGCTTCTATAGAACTTTAATAAGTTCTTTTTTATATATTTCTTTTAATTTTAGTTATATCATCAAGCTTTTTATAATTATTTCTTTTAGCTTTATTTTACTTAATTTAGTTCAGATATTTATTAATATTTCTATTTTCTTGTTAACTTGTTCTAATTCTTTGTTTTCTTATTTAATAATTAAAAACTTTCTATATATCTTAGTTTCTTCTATAATTTAATTAATCATTGAATTATTTTATTCTAATCAGTTCATTCTAATAACTGTGTTATATAATTTTTCTTATACAGGCATAATCTTAAAAATTATGTCTTTAATATATTATTCTGATTTAATAATTATTCTTTTAATTTATTATTCTTATTTATGAAACATGAGTTCTTCATTAAATCTAAAGACTTGTTCTAGTTTCTGAATATTATAAATAATGATTTTATATTATTTAATATATCTGATTTTTATAAACTCTTCTGAGACTTCTAAGTCTAATAGAATTCTTGTGTAATTTTTATTAATTTTAATAATAATAATAACTGAGACTGATACATTACTGCTAGCAGTATATAGTTATACTTTTTCTTGATGTATAACAAGATATTTATAAACTTTTTTAAAATAAATAGTTTATTCATGTTATTCTAGTTTCTTGTTTTAATGTATTATGCATTTCTTTACTTTATAATCTTGTAGTATTAACACACTATAATATAAATATTTTATTTATGTCTTAATATAGTTGTATTTTGGATTATCCTTAAAGCAATTATAATTGAATTTTTATAAAACAGTAGATTATTTAAAATATTAATTAAAGTATTTTTTTTTATTATAGTATTGTCAGCATCCATTATTATAGTATAAACTTTAATTTAGTATTTAATAACTGATTTCTTCTAGCATAGAATAATGATAATATAAACAGTTTCTTGCATGTTTGATTTGTTTGTTGTAAAAGTGCATTTCTTTTAATGTTAATATTTGTTGATATACTTCTACTAAGTAAATATTAATTTTTCTGTGTTTATTATATTTATAAAATGTCCAATCTCAGCATTTCTTGCATTCTTAAATATAATCTTGTCATGTTAGTTCTGACTTTTTTTAACAGACTGCTAAAGCTGGCATGTAGATACAGAATTTATTACTATTTTCTTATAAATTAATTTTTTATTTATTAACTTTCTTGCTTTCTTCTTATAAAATTTCTAATATTTTTTTATAATTTAATTGCTGATCTATTATTATTTTCTTAGTTTCTTAAAATACTAGCTGTCTTTTAACTAGTTCAGAGATCTTATTATATACTTTTTTTCTGTAATCTTTCTATTTTTCAGAATTTTTATTCTTTAATAACTTCTTATTTTCAATCAATTCTAATCTCTTTATAAGATCTAAAAGACATTTCTCTTGTTTCTTTAATTTAAGCTTTTTTATAAATAATTTATAAAGCTTTTTTAATCCATCTGCAGGTTTTTATTTCTATATAACTTTATTAAATGCATTTTCGCTTATTTCATTTTCTTTGATATATATTGATTTAGTTTTATTAATGTTATTTATGCTTTTTTTGTTTTTATTGTTTTCTAGTATTTGCTTTATTTGAATACTTATTAAGAAAATAGTGTGAATATATAAATTCTGAATAATTAGTTTTAAATTCTTTAGCTTTAATTAATAATATTTTAAGATATGTTCTGATTTTCTATACTTAAAACATTTTTTATTAAACTTTTTCTTATTACTGTTACTGTTCTGATTCTGGCTAACAGCAGTATTTAGTTGCATTTTAATATCTTTATTTCTATTTTAGCAATTTTCTTAATATTTTCTGTTATAAACTTGTTCTTGTTATTTCTTATTAAATTATCTTTTAATTTATCTTAATTTAATTCAAGAAACTATCGCAGTAAGCTTATCCAGAAATTCTAATTTATTATTAATGAATGCTAGAGTATCTTTTATCTTGCTGTAAAGTTCTTTATAGTATCTTCTTATCAGAACTGAATTGTTTTATAATAGATTTAAAATAATTTAATAAAATTTTGCAGTATATTCTTCAATAGTTATCTTATCTTAATACAGAGCATAGATTTATTATCTAGCAATCTTTTTAAGATTTTAATCTTTAAATGCTTTAATAATTTGTTCTTTAAACTTATTATAATCTTCAAAGATTTTCTTGATTATTTCTTTCTACTTTCATGACACATTTTTCTAAAAGTCTTTTATGTATGATTTAAATCAACTAAATGCAGATTCTTTAAAATAAATTCTAGTAAATATTATTTTATCAGCTGCATCAGCAGTAGTCAAGTTGTTAATTTATATGTGCATGTTTATTAATATTAGATAAGTTTTTAGAGCAGATTACTTATCTTTAAAGCTTTTAGCTTGATTTATTTTAATGTTTTTGAACATTTAAAGCACAGAAATCTAGATTTCTAAAAATGCTTTTACTTCAAGCAGCATATTAATAACATTATTAAGTTGCATAATTTTTTCTGTATTAGTAATTATTTCTCTAACAGAGATAGTAGTTGTCTTTATTATCTTTATCGCGGTTGATTTAAAGTTATTACTTATATTAACAGTAGATATTGCTTTACTCTTTTAATCTTTAGATGCTTTATTATCAGATAAGATCTATTAATTCTTTCTAGAATTAGAGATCTTAGGATATTCAGTGATCAGAAGAGAAAGATATATACTTAAAGAGTATATAAGATATAACAGTAATTAATTTAAAAAATAGACTAGCTTGAATTCTGAAGATAAAGCACAGTAAACTAAACTAAAATGTAATAAAAACTATGTTTATATACATGTAGTTTGTCATAGTCATTATAGTCAATGACTATATTTTTTTATTCTCTTATTATAGTTATTATAGCTCTAGACTCTGCTGGCTATGCCTGTATTTCTTGACATTATAGTTATACAGTTATATGACTATGCTCGGGTGGAACATCTATTCTCCGTAAACGTGATAGCGCGGTTGCGGCGCAGCTAATTCATTGGCTCGTAGCTGTCCGATTCTCTGACAAAATTCTCTATAATTTTTTTAACTTTTACTATATTTTATATACTTTAATAACTGCATTGACAGCATTTCTTAATTAAAAAATTAATAAAAAAATTTTAAAGCCCCTCTAGCCCTTTAAAAATATAATAAATTAAATTATAAAAAGTTTTAAAATCACTCTTTATAATATAACTCCTTTAGCAAAAAAAATCATAATTTATGACTTATTAATATACAAGAAAGATTTAAAAGTTTAGATTTAAATATTAAATAACTTTTAATTAATATTTTTCTATCTAGAAAACTAAAAATCTAATATTATAATAAAAAGAATCTCTTGAAGTTATTAAATCTGTAGATACAGATTTAATAATAATATCTTTAATTATGTTAAGACAAGCTTCATCAACATATTCAAATTATTATATATAGGATTATACTAGAGTTAGATGTTCTATATGTCTTAATTAAATAGTTTTAATAAAAAATACATATTTTGATTGTTAAGAATAGCTTCAAGTCTTTTAATTGTGATTGAATTTGAAAAAGTGGCCGACAGCTCCAGGTGGCCGACGGCACCGGGAATTACGTTAGTTACTAGTAGTTAGTTAACTAGTTAGTTGGTAACTACCTGTTAGGTAAGCTGAACTATTCCTAGAAGCATACAATGATCTGCTATCCCGTGACCGGGCTCCTTAGCCAACCTCGATATTGAGGTGAGGGATACCTCTCATCAACTCTGCCTTTGAGTTGGTTGCGGGACAATAAAAAGAATTTCGGTAGTTAAACGGCTTCCAGCAGCGCCAAAGCAGCTGCTATTAGGGATGATCTACCAGGTGCGCGTCCTTACGCATTCTCTCATATCCAGTTTCCTACTGGATGAACTGAATCACTGTTGTCAACCTCACTCATTGGAGCACCTAAAGTGGCTTGCCATCCATTCTCCAAGGACGTAAAGCCACAGCATCTATTACGTTAGATTGCATATATCTTCAGCAACTGTGCATACTGCACAGCACATATTCCGAGCATTCGATCGCTACTGGGCTGAGGTCCCTTTCCTCTTTTTGTCATCATGTCTTCAACAAGCTCCTCGACTGGAGCTACTAGTACTGACCAGAGCTCGGGCGATGGTAATTCAAGTCCCAACTCTCCCCTTCTGTTTTTTGTCGCCCTCGGATTCGGCGTTGTCTTCACAAATTTATGGTATGTACAGCTACTTGGAATGTGGTATTTGATACTAAGCTGAGCCCTATAATGATAGGATTATCGTCGGTGTAAAGTATTGTTTTAGGTACAATCAACGGAATCGCCAATTGCGCAATGATGAGACGGGCGAACCCATAGATTTAATAACGATGCCTCGAACGCACCGGAGAAGAAGGGAGAAAAAGTTGATGACCATGGAGGAAGTAAACGAGCGATTCCCGCTTGTCAAGTACAAGCTGTGGAGATCGTCCCGAGCAAACGCAGGGCTTTCAACTGCAGGGGGTATATCAAACCCCGACAACAGCCAACATTCTACAAAAGCCAAAGACGACGAATTATCGGCACCACTCGTGCCTGCCTCGTCCCTGACATCTTCACCACTCAAAGCTCACCGGCAGCTCGATTCAAACACATTGCAGTCGTCAACACCCGTTCAGCATGTCAATATGCCCTTGACACAACCAGATGAAAAGCATACTGGAATTTTAACATACCCTGACCCTCTGTCCCCCGAAGTATCATCAATAAGGATTAACGATCAAGAGAGGAATCTATCTCAGGATAAAACTCTTATAGAGCATGAAGCGGATAGTGATAATAATATCCCTATCGCTGTCACTACCGATCTTGCTGCAAACCCGGGCGACTCTTGTGCAATCTGCCTCGACGTAATTGAGGACGACGATGACATTCGTGGCCTTGCTTGCGGACATGCTTTTCACGCCTCATGCGTTGACCCTTGGTTGACCAGCCGCAGAGCTTCATGCCCGCTCTGTAAGGCTGATTATTATGTTCCGAAACCCCGCCCTGACGGTACTGAGCCAACTGCAACCCCTGTACGTACGATGCGGCATAATTCAAATCGCCTGAATGTTCCAAGTCAACCACAGGCAGTTTTTATTCGAGGACGAGTTAACCCATTTCGTGGACCCCTGGTACTATCTGACCGGCACATACAAAGAGTCCCAAACAGTAGAACTAGTTCATTCTTCGCAATCGCTCAACGTCCCTGGAGACTGCGTAGCGCTCGCCTCCAATCAACCGATCATACTGTGCGGAATCCAGAAACGGAACAACCCGAGCGTCGCAGCTGGAGGTCAAAAATTTCGGCTCAATTGTTAAGCCTACGCTATCCTTTCCGTAATCGGAGTCGAGAGTCCCACGAAAATGCCAGCAGTTCACGTTTAGGTGAAACTCAAACGCCTGGTCAACTCGAGGCAGGCCGTACCCCCTGAACTGTACTTGAGACTGTCATTTTAACCCTGAATGTTTTTTTCCCATTCCTATTGACATCTGGAATGTCTGACCTTAGGAGAATTTGTTCATCATGCCAGGCACATTAATTCTTGTGTACAAAATCCGCTGAACTGTCTCCTCCCTGGCCTGTCCTGTCTCTGTCTCTGGCTCTGGCTCTGGTCCAGCTGGCAAGCATAGAGGAGATAACTTCCTGTTCATGTCTTAATTTGTTATATGAGGATTCTTCATGAGCTTTGTTGAAGCGTTGCAGGCAGGTGCTTGGTTGGTTTAATCTTTTGCTTTTTTTGGCGATAAGGAATTTAAGCTAGCGTTCATTTCAGATCATGGCATTTGCATTCACAATTTATCCCTTTTCTCTCTCTGAATACTTGGCTCTCCTATGCGATCTCCCATGTTTTTAAGACTCTGTCTGTCTCTTCTAAGCATTTATTTCTTTCATGAACTTCACATCTTTTTACTTCTTAAATTCTATTAAAAGAATTATCCAATGTAGCTAATTTATTACCTATAAATTTAGATATACATCAAAATAAACAATGTAGAATCCGCTGCTGTGATTGCCTATAGCATCACTACAGGTAAAAGTAGCTAATTAAGAATTTACTTCTGTACTCTCACAGTCCCTACTCCAGCACTGATAACACCCGGCAAGTCACTATTACCAACCTGGTACATCATTCCAATTGCAGTACTGATTGCAACTGCAATAGCTATACTGACCCCTGCAATTAGGAAGAAAGGCGAGCTGATATCCCTTTTTTGGCAGGCTGGTCCCCCCCACTGTACCTTCTGTTCAGTGCCATCATCATTTTTAATATAAGTTTCATAACATTGGCATGCATAACAATCACCAGTGTCGGCTTTGTTTTCTGAGCTTGATTTCTTATAGCAAAATCCGTGTCCCGAGCAAGTGTTTGTTGCCTCGTTGCAAGTCGAGTTTGACGCATAGCAAACCGGCGCTATGGTATGAATTGCATTTGGCTTCTGCTCAAAAGCCACACGACCCGAGTCTCTAGCTAAATCTAGCATGGTGTCTCTTTTTGTGATGCCTGGCTCGCTTGACCTGTATGAGGCCTTGGAGCTTGGCAAGATTACTGTGGTGACTCTGGTATTATCTGACGAAAGTAAATGAAATCCATGAAAAAGAGACTCCAAATGCTTAGAAAGGGACATAGAGCTCCTGGAGTTCACCGGAGACTGTAGTTATTTAGTTATTTTATGCTAATCAACCAAACCAATATTAAGAAGTACCTTGGGCGAAACTCGCAATAATGCAGTTGACGTATATTTATCAACCCAAGACTCGGCATGGCTGATTTGGGGTAGTAGATCTTCGTCGAACGTAATGCTTTCAGGGAAACAGAGTCGGGAATTCTAGAAATGACAAATGGATGAAATTAATAACACTGTGATTTTGGAAAAATCATAGTTTCGAAGTGAGAACATATAATTCATAATTACCTGCAATGTATCAAACCCATCATTGTCATCAGCATAAAAAGCGCAATGCTTGCTCTCCGGTCCGACTAGACTTTTGGCAACCGTTCCGAGAAAAGAGCCAAAAAAGGCGGCTCTAGCAGAAATGGTAGGGAATAAGGAAACTATTAATCCATTTCCAAAGTCCTTCCGGATGGCCGATTCTATCAATGAAAGTTGTCATAATCAGGAGCCTGGTCAGGGTGAACACCAAAAGTAGCGTCGACTTACCAATTTCATCACTTACGCCCTCAATGATAACAAATACCGTACTTAATTTCCCCTCGGCAGAATGATCAAATAGAGGAGTTGATTGCCCCCCAAATCTGCTTAAGAGTTCGATGTTATCTTCGCTTGATTTTCCTAGAGTAGATATCGTGGACGGCCTTGTTCGAAGTTCCAATAATTGACGAAGGTTATCATTGGATATAATTGGAGTTTTCGAGTCCTCTCCCGTAGTCCCTAGTTCGAAGGTGAATACAGAAGCCTCTAAAGCACAGGTCCCGATAGTGCTCGCAGATAGCAAAGTGAGAAAGCTCGAAAGAAATCGCATGGTGGGAGAGACGCTTTGACGGGGATATGGAAATTTTGGGAGGTCTCAGGTTTGCTAGCCCAAGTTACTGACAGCCTTGACTTGGCCTTTGTATATAAAGCCTCGGAATGTTGGGTATGTTGAGTATTTGCTCTGAAGAATTGTCGTTCAAGTTATGTGGTCTGTGTAGAGGAGCTCCCTAGTACCTACCTCTGCTGCTAGTAGGTACCTAGTAATTGAACCTTGTGTACAGATAGTTCCGATAAGAGATCACGTGATCCCAGGTCACCAACTAGGCGTTTCTAATCTGATGATACTACTCACTATCCTATCCATCTCTAATTTCTCTTGCGTATACCAGATGTCTTACGGCTCCCAATTTATATGAATAAATTTCTTTTTGACTCCTTCGGCTGATCCAACGTCTCATTTACAAGTCCATGATCCAACGAATTATCCTGAACGAACCGAGTTGACAACCTACCCATCATATGTCATAATAATATGCCAATGACTCTAGCAAGGCAACTTATACTTCATAATACTCGAGTTACGCTTCGAATCAGTCCACCGTTTCGTCGCCAATTGCATTTAACCACGGTCCGCCATGTGAAGGTTAAACGGCCCTGGGTTAGGTGGGTAGGCTTTGGCTTGGTTCATAGCATCGCTTTTTCTACTATTCCTAATATAGATGGCAGGAGATTCCTCACAACATGCTTGTTGTATGGTGCTGCAATTCAATTGTGGAGCACTTTCGTTCTCGTCCAGTTTGATGGTACCTTGCACAGTGGTGATACTTCCATAGAGCATTCCCAGGGGCCGGAGAGCGCGGATGAGAACTCAATCGTCACCAGAAGTAAAGGCCAGATAAATAATATAGGAGAACCTACGGACTCAACGTCTCTCTTTGTTCCACTTAGTTTGCCGCACTTACGAGAAGGCAACTTTTATGCAGTGTCGGACCCCGAGTGGCAAGCATTCATCAAAATCTCCCGTGATCGGGAAAGACTCCAAGCTCTCAAAGGTATTGTTCATAATATAATATTACATTGCGCATTCCTATTTCTTACATCACTAGATGAATTGGCGGCTATTGTCTTGGGCGATGCGTCCCAATCTGCCCTGCTCTTGCGGATGCTTGGAGGGCCGTTTACTGTGACCGGGTTTTGGCTAGTACACCACTTCCCGTCTCGTGCCCCCCCTGTATATTACCGCTCAGGGTATGTTCAATTATTAAATCTGATGCTCGGCTTAACTCATTGTCATTTAGGTTAGAATTAACCGAAGCCGGAGTGTCTTGGAGTTCGAAAGCCATGTCACTTGACGATGGCGCTAGGCTTCAGAGGTGTATGCGGCCAATTTTTGTAGCACTTGCTATTCAAGATGCCTGTATGGTATTCTGGAGAAGCATACTGTCCAAATTCAATGTCAATAGCTCAGACGATGAGCGAGCACCGAGTCTATCGAATTTATCCTACAAGACATCGCTGACGTCCGATTTTAAACCCCTGAGCGGACTCAGCGATTTAATGCCGTCTAATCCACAAATAGCCCCACATGTCAGCCCTCAAAGCAGCACATCTAGGAAAAAAGGCGACTCTAATCTTCATTCTTCAATCATTCTCTCTACGTTACAGCGGCTTCCCCTACCCCGCTTTGGGCCTGGTTCTGATTTATACACAGCATCCTTAGCCTTTAAGTGGCGATTGAATGAATGCTGGGAGCGTGAATCGCGTGCTCATAATCGTGGCTCATTTTATGTTGTTGGACCAGTGGGCATCAAGGGCTCGAAGGGCTTCTGTAGGGTTGAGGTTCGAGGGGAATATGATCCAACAACCTCGAAATGGACTTCAGTGTCTATGCAGCTCAAAGATTTTAGCATTTTTAACCAAAAAGCTCTTGGAGGCCAATGAAAGTCAAGACTCTGCATCAGCCTTATATCAAAGCAATCTGAATACAATAGAATTCAAGTCTTCATAACATAGCAGCTCCCCCATACTGCACCCAGTCAGGAGCTCCTATACCGGATAATTGCAGCTTGATAATGGCTTTAGTACTCAGCAATCCTTGGTAGGTAACCAAATTAATAACAAGCAGAATACTACACTATACATTGTCTTGCTAGACACCATTTCAAATTTGCTAATTTATGGAGAGTGGCTCTTTTAACTTGTAGGATAACTACCAACTTTATAAAATAATTGGGGCTTTACGAGGATGTCACGGGTCAAAGGGACGTAGTTCTCATACTAAGTGTATTTCTGATTTCCCCATGAAAAACGTGACTGTGGTGGACCCCGACTATGATTCTGGTATAATATAGTATAATATAATATTTTTAAAGTAAGAAAATGCTCCGCACAACTCGCTCTGCTCGTACGCTCCGCTCGTACGCTCCGCGGAGTGTAGGGGCAGTATATATACATAATCATATAAATATTAAGGGTATATTAGAAGAAATGACATCGATACAGAAATATTTCCAGAGCAATGAAGTGGCCAGTAGGGGAAACCCAGTGTAGACTACGGACCGTGCGTATTTTGCTTCACATCCATGAAAATATCCGCGGTCACGTGAAGCGTCAAGTTCTTATAATAATGCAACCTAGTTCTTAGAATAATATAAATTATACTAGTATTTTGGTATTTTGAAACTTTTCTAAATATAATGACAATAAACCACTTAAAAGGATATAAATTATTTTTCTTTTCGGTAAGTTATACATATCTAAATTACATCTACTTTCTTAATACCTTTTTTGGTAGAGATAATTAGGATAGGAAAAGTGCTATTTTATACGTAATATAGTCATGACAGTTTGGTTGTGATAATATTTTACTTGTGAATTCCATTACTGTTAACATGCACATCT
Source organism: Aspergillus funiculosus (assembly GCA_027569145.1). Lineage (NCBI taxonomy): Eukaryota > Fungi > Ascomycota > Eurotiomycetes > Eurotiales > Aspergillaceae > Aspergillus > Aspergillus funiculosus. Next base: position 592,102 of record JAPDEN010000003.1, read on the forward strand.
CTGTATTCTATATGGAATGACATCTTAAAAACTTTAATAGTATCTCAACAATTAAGAATCTACAAGAGCTAAAAAGTAAATATAAAGCCTATTATAGTAAGTTATTTGTGAACATTAGTTACATAGCTTGTTTGGATAGATACTAGTACTTCTCTAGGTAATTTAATTACGCCTGTATTTCGGGCACTTTCCACCTGAAGAGATATATATAACATTTAGATGGTGTACATTTCTACCATTATTGTATCCTTATATATATCAGGTGTTGAGATTCAAGTTTTAGGAAGCGCCATTTTATATGGAATACACAGGCGCGCGGATGGAATTACAAATAGTAGCACTGTAACTAGGAGTTACATAGGAGTGTTTAATATGATTACTTTATGGAGTGAAGCGAAGCCCCGCCGCCTACCTGACCTTTACAACAATATCACCACCCCAACTGTGAGAGGGGATTTTAGGATACCTCCTGGTAACTACTACCTAATAGTTTCAAGATACCTACCTAAGTACTTTCTCAACCTGTTATTCCTTCACTTTCTGACTGACGCAAATATTGAGACCTAGCCCCGCCTAATCTGCACCTTTGTACTCCTATCCCCTCGGGCCCCCAAATAACTGGTATCTCTTAGCATCCTCCCAAGGAACAATGGCGCTTGCTCCTAAATTCTCAGGGCAAAGGTTGATGGCGGCTATTACCGTGCAACAGCCTCAACATACTCTAGAGCTTTGTACGTTGCGACGGCTGATTTGAAGCTAAGAGAAAGTTCTGACAGCACATGATAAACTATCAAGATCTCGATTACGTTTGTCCGGTTGGTCGATACACAGCACAATTACTAGTCATATTTACTGATGTTTTACCTCAGTTTTCGGCAAAGATGTTTAAAACCTTCTACAGTTCAGTTAGACCTGTCATCGCCGACAAATACCATGCTCATCTTCAGGTCATTTTTCGTCAGCATATTCAGCCCTGGCATCCTTCTTCAACATTAACACATGAAGCTGGAGCGGCGATTCTGAAGCTAGCACCACATAGATTCTGGGAATTCAGCGCTGCTTTGTTCGAGCAGCAGCAGGATTTTTTTGATGTGAATGTTGTCAATGAAACTCGCAACAAAACCTATGAGAGGCTTGCAAAAATCGGAGAAAGTGTTGGTGTTGATAAGGATAAGATCATGGAATTGCTGTTAGTAGATGAGAAATCCGACAGTGAAGGGCACTTGAATTCCGGCAATAAGGTCACCAACGATATCAAATTAATGGTCAAAGTATGTACTTGAAAAGTTCATTTCTCGATTGGAACCGACTCAATCTAACTCTTAGCACAGGCAGACCGAGTGGTGGGTGTCCACGTTTCGCCAACCGTATATTTCAATGTGCGAAATCTTAGCCACAAAAGCCATGAATGTTTCACGGCACTGACTATATGTTTTAGGGTATTGAAGAATCGGGAATCAGCAGTAGCTTCACCGCTACTCAATGGGAGCAATGGTTGACCAAAAACGTGATTTGAAATCCCCAATAATTGAACAGATCTCAAGAGGACATGGGATAGCAGTTGATAACAACCATTTGATGATTAAATGACGGTCGCGGTTTAATTTAGTTGGTATATGAGACATTTCATATCACGGTCAACCCATATCTCGTTTCGATACAATGCGTGGAGCATCAGGTTGCTTGGGCAACTCTATCCTATGCAATTTTTCCCTTGCATCATTATATGAGGGGTTATTCCTTTCTCTATCTCTTAGACCCTGGTGGGGAGTGAAGAGGGGCAAGAACCTTTACTTGGATTCACGTAGATTATTTATTGTGAAAGTGGTGGCTGGTAGTTCAAGGGCCGTCTATGCAGTGGTCAGTAAATGTGACCATGCTGTAACTTGGCAGCCTGATAACATACTTAAAAAGTAGAATGTGCGGCTCTGGTTCGTGGACCTCGTAATGTTCCCAGCCCAAGCTCTAGAGCACATAGATTAGACATTCCCCTATTTCGAGGTAATTGACATGGCCAAGAATAACATACCTGTGTAATTCCAAGAGCTCGCCATTCTTCTTCCCAGAGTAATTTGAGGGTTCCTTTGGAGCTGTCGAAGTAGTCGGCGGGGATTTTCTTTAGCATGTTCTTTGGGAGTTGAACATGTCGGTATTCGAATTGATCATCCGAGTATCTAGGCGCATTAAAGTGTTATTTCGCTGCATCAAGAGCTCCGTCAAGAAGAACATACCTTGCAGAATAGTGAATAGAATCGATGAATTCATCCAGCCTCTCGCGCTCAGACTCCAGCAAAAGGCGGGGTTTCTTGTTTCTCCGAGTTGCGTCGATATCCATCTGGATAAGTAGATGAATATGTGGGAACAAGTTCACCGATATCCAAATTGCAGTATTAGATTGAGAGCGGCACTACTGTTTTCATGCAACACAAAATCAGAATGCAGATTGGTTAATCTGTTAATTGCCAAATGGATGTTGTTGGATCGAACAGAGTGTTGGAATAGGAACTGCGTTTGGGGCGATGTAGTTAGCTAACAGGGATTGCTAATGCAAAATTATTACTGACAATGCGTTCAAACTCAGTAGTTATGGCCTTTAAATTGGACTGAAGGGCCACAGGAATGCTTGCTCTGACTAGGACGTTGGATCTTGGATTATTTCGAGTTTATTCTTGAAATTGAGTTTTGATTACAGTTGGAGCATGGAGGCGACTAGTACTCCATAAGTGGTCGACCGATTTGGTGCCTCAGGCCCGAAACAGAGAATTGAAAGTTACCAACGGCCACCCCCAATAAAAAGATACTTAGTAGGTAGTGACTTAGTATGAAATATTTCCCCTTATGTTAGGTATGACTAGGTGCCATGGAATTTACCAACTCCGACTCCTGATGCTACTAGTAGTACCTTACTACCTTACTACCTAGCAGTTAGTCGGGGCTCTAAGGATTACGAGGTGTGGTTCTGGTAGGTAGTACAGTAGTAGAGAGGAGGTAAATAATACATTAATACCTACCTATCGTATAATGATATAGGTAATTGTTTCGTCAAACTGATACCGGGTACTACCAGTAGTAGGTAACCTACTACTTAGTACTCCCAGACTACCTGTAAGCAGGTCGCGCTGCCATCGATAAGAATCACGTCGCTAGCTTATCTAATCCGCTCAGTGGCCAACCATGGCTCTGTGTTTCTCCTCAACCGAGGGCGCGAAGAAAAAAAAAAGTTTCGAAAGTGGGTTAATTTTTTTGCCCTCCAAAATTTTACCGCTCCCACTTCAGGTTGGAGCGAATATATAACTTCTTTCATCCTTCCTTCTTTTCTAGAGACTACTTCTGTCTTTGACATATCCTTTGTTATCCTACATTTTCCTTCTTTCTTATCAAAATGTCTGACGAGGTTTACGAAGGAGCCATTGGCATTGACCTTGGTAAGTTTCATTTTCAGCGTCGTCTTGCGTTGCTTTTGCGTTGCTGACGCTCCTCGAGGCACAACCTACTCTTGTGTTGCCAACTATGAAGGCACCAATGTTGAAATCAGTATGTATTCCCAGTAACCTCAATAATTTTATCAGGCAAGTTGCCAACGTCATTTAGTTGCCAACGAGCAGGGTAGCTACACAACCCCATCTTTCGTGTCTTTCACCGACAAGGAGCGCTTGATTGGTGAGGCCGCAAAGAACCAGGCTGCCATGAACCCGAAGAATACCATCTTCGATATCAAGTGAGTGGCTATAACAATCGGGAATCCACAAGCGCATGTCCTGATTTTTTTCACTAACTCATCATCACAGGCGTCTGATCGGTCGGCGATTCGATGATCCTATCGTCAAGAAGGATGTTGAGTCATGGCCTTTCAAGGTCGTCGATCAAGGTGGAAACCCTGTTGTGGAGGTTGATTATCTCGGAGAGACCAAGACTTTCTCCCCCCAAGAAATCTCCTCTATGGTGTTGATGAAGGTAATTATCTCGGAAGGATCGGATTTTATATACCTAGAGATAATTGCTGACTGGCCTTTTCTAGATGAAAGAAGTCGCCGAGACCAAGCTTGGGAAGAAGGTTGAGAAGGCGGTCATCACTGTGCCCGCATATTTCAACGACAACCAGCGTCAGGCCACAAAGGATGCAGGTGCAATTTCAGGCCTGAATGTTCTCCGTATCATCAACGAACCAACTGCTGCTGCAATTGCCTATGGTCTTGGCTCTGGAAAGTCTGATAAGGAACGTAATGTCTTGATCTACGATCTTGGTGGTGGAACTTTTGATGTGTCGCTCCTCAACATCCAGGGAGGTGTTTTTACCGTCAAGGCCACTGCTGGTGATACTCACCTTGGTGGACAAGATTTCGACACAAACCTTCTGGATTTCTTCAAGAAGGAGTTCCAGCGCAAGACTGGCAAAGATCTTTCTGGCGACCCTAGAGCTCTGCGTCGTTTGAGGACTGCCTGCGAACGTGCTAAGCGCACTTTGTCCAATGCTACTCAAACAACCGTCGAGATTGATTCGTTGTTTGACGGTGAAGATTTCAACACCTCTATCACTCGTGCTCGTTTTGAAGACCTCAATGCCAAGTCTTTCTCTGGTACCTTGGAACCTGTTCAGCAAGTTCTCAAGGATTCTGGTCTTGAGAAGAGCCAGGTCGACGAGATTGTACTTGTTGGTGGCTCTACCCGTATTCCTCGCATCCAGAAACTTCTTAGTGATTTCTTTGACGGCAAGAAGCTTGAGAAGGTAAGCCTTTCCTTACCGGTAACGGTGTTTAAATAGAACCATGGAACTGTAGCTTACTTTGAATATAGAGTATCAACCCCGACGAAGCCGTCGCCTATGGTGCTGCCGTCCAGGCCGGTATCCTCTCTGGCAAGGCCACTTCTGCCGAAACTCAGGATCTTCTGCTCCTTGACGTTGTCCCTCTGTCCCTCGGTGTTGCAATGGAGGGTAACATTTTCGCTCCTGTTGTTGCCCGCGGTCAAACTGTCCCTACAATCAAGAAGCGTACCTTCACAACTGTTGTGGACAACCAGACTACAGTCCAGTTCCCTGTTTACCAGGGTGAGCGTACTAACTGCGCTGATAACACTTCTCTGGGCGAGTTCACATTAGCACCTATCCCTCCTATGAGAGCCGGAGAAGCTGCCCTTGAGGTTGTCTTCGAGGTTGATGTCAACGGTATTTTGAAAGTTACTGCTACGGAGAAGTCGTCTGGTCGCACTGCAAACATTACTATTTCCAATGCCGTTGGCAAGCTTTCTACCACTGAGATTGAGCAAATGATCGACGGTAAGTCCACGCAAGGACTCGGGCATTGACTTTTATCACTAATTGTTCTTGTAGATGCCGCAAAATTCAAATCTAGTGACGAGGCTTTCACCAAGAAATTCGAGTCCCGCCAACAGCTGGAGTCGTATATCTCTCGCGTGGAGGAAATCATCTCCGACCCTACCATGTCTTTGAAGTTGAAGCGCGGCAACAAGGAGAAGATCGAGTCCGCTCTCAGTGACGCTATGGCTCAACTTGAGATTGAAGACTCTACCCCAGAGGACCTCAAGAAGAAGGAGCTCGCCCTCAAGAGACTTATTACCAAGGCCATGGCAACCCGGTAAATAGTCTACATTGTGGACAGAACAACTAAAATAGGGAGGGCCCATTCTGGCTCGGGTTGGGAACAAATATTATCAAAAGTATCTCCTTAGATTTCATTTTCATAAATGAGGTTAGCTTGATAGCTTTAATGACTTCTACGAGCTCGTCATCATGCCCAATATCTGTGTATTTTCCTGACTGTTTATCATCTACTCAAAAAAACGTTCAATTATATCCTATACCGTAATTTACCCAAATTGATTTTTTTTTTCCTTGGGTTTCCTTTTTTGTCTTTTTTCTTGCGGGGGGATTGATCTTTCATGGATGATAAGATCGTTCCTTGGCACAAGTACTCTTTGTCGAGAGTAGTGTTTAAAATCAGATAGTTGAAACCTGAATAGCTCTTGGAAAAATTTCCAGTTGCATCAGGCATTCAGTTACCTTAGCACTTAAGAGTCAAAAATGCACCGCACTATATCTGTTTTACTATTACGCCGTTTCCAATGTTTAACCTCGTTTAAAAACTCACATCCACCTTTTCGATATGGGGTCGACCTCCAACAGTGCCCTCTTCACCAAAAGTTTTCCAGCTCCCAACTCTTAAACAAAAGCAAGAAAAGGGACAATGCTAAGCAGGCGCTTAGCTCAAGCCCTGAAACCAGATCTTCACCGGCAAGCGCAACATCTGAGGACCCGCTTGACCTTACGCAACTGCAGGACGGAATAACAGTCGCTGTGTCTCGACTGAAGGATGAGCTTTCAAAGCTCCGGGTGGGAGGGAGGTTAAACACCGAGTCTATCGAAAGCCTCCGTGTGCAACTAAGCAAAGGAAGCAAAGAAACAGTGAAGCTTGGAGAATTGGCACAGGTTGTTCCTAAGGGTGGACGTATGGTCACTGTCCTGGTTTCTGAAGAGAGTGTAAGTTTGGAGTACCTGGAGCACCAATAACAGGATACAATTGCCTGAATTATTCTTTTTTTCTGTCCCTACTTCTAACCTAGGTGTAATCGCAGTACGTGAAACCAATATCCTCGGCAGTTGTATCCTCAAATCTGTCTTTAACACCACAGCCAGACCCTCATAATGCTCTACAACTCAATATCCCAATTCCACCACCCACAAAAGAATCTCGAGAACAGGTGATCATCGCTGCAAAGGTGGCGATGGAAAGAGCTTCCACCAGTGTCCGTGATTCACGAGGTGTAGTCCATAAACGCCTCCAGGAGCTCGTGAAAAAGAAGATTGCTAGGCCAGATGATGCTCGGAAAACACAAGACAAAATGGAGAAGTTGACAGAGAAGGGGCAAAAGGAGGTTAAAGATCTATTTGAAGCTGCGAGAAAGGCTATGGAACGGGTTTAAGTCAAGATGTAGCTAACCAGACTAGATCCATCTCTCCTCATCAAAATGTAATTATTGTACACAGCATTTCACACCTACGTAACTGACTTTATTAGTATTTAAATTTCATTCATCTAAAACTATAAATACATGCAGTTTGCGAGAAAATAGAATTTCGGGTATGGAAGTAAGCAAACGAGATATGATACAATAGCTTTCAGAGCTCTATACGATCATGCACGTTTGACAGGTCGCTTGGAAGCTAGAAGCGATTCTAACTTGGCGACAAATTGTGAGCTCTTCCCAGCCGCCTGGTATGTCTCGTTGTTTCCGAGATTCCTCAGAACATCAACAAGGACGGGGGACTTGTTGGCCTGCATGATACCCGTGGTAGGGTATTTACCCTGGACAAGAGATTGAATCAGAGATTTCTGGTCCTTTTCATCAACTCGTTTGAAGCTGACTGGGAGTGGGTCAACTAGGTCGCCCTTTTCCTGAGAAACTTTGTCTGCATATTCTCGGGCGAGACCCTTGGCTACCGCTAGTGATTCAGATCTCTCCTCTTCACTCAAAAATCGAACATACTGTCCCTCAAACAGTCGTTTACCGAGTTCTTGTGGCGGAATGTAACCATTAGGAGAGCGGCCACTTAGCGATGACAGCTTCTCAATAACACCGGCAGCATTAGCCGTAGGACCTATGGGCAGTGATGGCCAGGTCTCACTTAGATTGTGCAGGCTAGGAGGCTGGGGTTCATAACGCGTAGGGGTGGGTTTTGTCCTCTCTGCAAGCTCGTGATACACGTTCTCAATTTCGGTCTTTTGGACATCGTCACCTTCTTCTATATCCGACTGCTTAGCACGGCGACGACCACGAGTTGATTTTTGATTTTTCGACGTCGTTGGTTTCGCTGTCCTGGACCCACGGTTCCGGGGAGGTAATCCACCGCGAGCATTTCGGAGCCCAGGGCTTCTTAGGATATTTATCGGCTGGCCATTTGAATTGGAGGCTGCCAGAGATCTGGCGTCAACGATTCGGCGGGGACGGGGCCTGTCCAAATTCTTGGTTTGGGAATTCAGATTTGTAGGGGGAATATTGGTTCTTCTAGATTGAGTGGACGCAGATGATCTCGAAGATTTAGTTTGGGCTGTTCCATCAGCGCGGTCTATTAGAATTAGTTACACTCGATATAAAAACAGGAGCGAGCTCACTGATAGTTGATTGGATTGAGGAAAGCTTGAGGTGGAAAAAAATGGAAAGTCCGGATGGGAATATTAAGGGAAAACTAGAGCACTCACTTTGAGGTTTTGTATTGTTTTCAAAGCATTTTCGAGAGGTAGAGAAATGTCGAAGGCATGGAAAGGATGATTCTATCCATCCAGCACGTCGTGCACGTAGGAGTATGGTCCGAGGCTGTAACATCGTTAGGGGCAACGCCTGTTGGCTCTCAACTTCCAAGTAACGGAGTTGAGATGGTGGAAAAAGTTCGCAAACTACCACACCCGCGCAGGTCACGTGCAAACTTCATTACCCCATCTAGATTTCAATTCTATCTCGGCATCTGATTTCACATATTCACCAAAGATATTGGAAATTTGACCTTACACACGCTATGCAGCAATAATATTAAAGCTTGTTGACTTATTTACAACAATCCCTGTTTATTCTTGATTTAAGTTCACGATGATTCGTCGCAAACCCACCGCCATAGCAATCACATCCGATGACCTCACCCTGTTCGAGGAGACGCGGATGCGCAAACTGGAACAGGAAAACAATGGCCGGGATAACACGCAGAACACCTCTCGTGTTAATTTTGACCCGAGCGATGAACTGAAGCCTTTACCGGGGGATAAGGCAAGGATTATTCGATCTCGTGAAGAGCGCATCGGCATCAGTCACCGCAACTGAAGTCAGGAACTATACAAGGGAAAGCCCACTGTCGTCGTCGAAGTCTTCATGATACCTGCCTACTTTCTATTCTCCTCTCAAAAATTGTTCCAACCGAGCCAGTATACCCAGGCTCAACTGTGCTGGTGAAAGTATTTATGAGGATCTTGGATATGTCTAAAGAAGATATTTCATTCACCAATGAGCCGCGACATTAGATGTAAAGCTTTTAAACATCACCAAAGTCTTGTTGTTTGCCACATCTGTCTGTCTCTCTTGTGCCATGCTAGGAGACATGTTTACCTTCACCCTGATTGTAAGGGTGAAAAGGTTAATCATCGTTGGGATTTAGTCGAATTCTAGAGGATATAGAAAATAGTGGGAAGGTAGATATACTCCTCGCAGTAGGCCTTGCAGAACAATCAGGTTGATGCATCAATTAATACCTGACAATTATGATGCCTCGAAAAATAGACATGAGTGGATGAGAAGAAAAGGGAGGGGGAAGACGTGGAAGGAAGGGGGTAAATCAGGCAATATAGCCTAGAGATTGAGACATTGGAGGATAAATATAATATGAAATTGCGGGTGACTTGAATCCCTATACTTAAAAATTTACATCATCTTTACGAGACAAAAACCCGATATAGGACGAAGGATAATTAGCTACTATGTACTTCTAAATTTATATTATTCAGGGCATCAATCATACAAAATTTCGCTTATGGAAATACAGTTAAGCATCAAAAGCCGCCTCGACCTCATTGAATAAGAGTTACTGCCGTAATAGATATATCTAGGACATCTATAAGTATGGAATGCATGCTGACAAGGGACACTCGATTGTTTATCCCAGACAGCGTCGAAAAACTATTAAAAGTCTTCACAATAATTGGACACAGTACTATAACATAGTCTTCGGCCAAACTGAGGTTGTACTTGCGCCTACCGGCCTTTTTATTTCGGGAGTATGCCCATATACAATAATTCGCATCATCAGTCAAACTAGTGGCTAGGAAAGTCTATTCGCGCTGGGTTGAATTAGACATCATTTGAATTGAACTTGCTCATTTGTTAATGCCTTTATAGTAGGGTTTCTTAAACCTTCTGGATCAAGATTAATTGGGGGATTTTCAGAGTAATAAGGGAAAATTGCCATGCCATTGTACAACTATTTACTCTCACAGATACTCGCATATTGTATAGAACTTGGGAGTCTGGGAATAGCAATGGGCCATCAAGCTTGACATGAATTCGTTACCTTTGCCGTTTCGGGATACTCTCCGTTCCCAGGTCGACTGAATAATTCCATCGTCGCTTCAAGCCATTTGGATCATACACACTAGCAACACTTTGCTGCCAGTCACGTGCAGTGAATAGGACTTGCGGTCCATTCTGCTGCGGCTGTGAGACAGACGAGGTGACCGTAATCTTTGTTGGTTGCTGATACTGAATAGCATACTGATCCACCTGCGAAGGCTCAACTCTTTGGGATGTGGCATTCAATACCGCTGGTGGAGAATTCGCACTAACGGTTGAAGAGCCAAACGAAAATGCCATATCCCATTGACTAGATCAGATAACATTAGTTTTAAGAAGAAGGAGGAAGGTTGCCGTGATTTATTCTTACTTGATAATACGGGTTGGATCCCAGCTATTTGCATCGACCAATGGACTTTCAGTAGGTGGACACGAGACTGGGTGCGAAGGAAACATTCCTAACTGTTGTTGAAATCGGGATGAATCTGGCTTTGTGTCTTCAGTGCCAGCTGAGATTGGGGGAGTGATTGGATATGTTTGATACCCAACCCTCCTCTGCATGTCGGAGATTTGGCTGGGTTGTGATGGGTATTGAGAATCAAGAGGAGGGCTGGGATGGTATGGCTCTGACGGACTCCCATATGGAAATGTAGGTCTCAGTTCGAATGGACGGCTAATGTTTACAGAAAATGCAAGCCTTAACGAGTCGATTTGTGCTTGTATCTCTGGCATTGGCCAAGCTGATGAACATCGCTCTAGAATACGCATATGGCGGGTGAAAAATTCACGCGCATCTGTATGGAAGTCAGGATCAGGGGAGGTGATTGCAACCTATTATGATTAGTTAGTAAGCCACACACAGCAAAGGAAATAGAATGGACAAACCAGGTGTAGCATTGTGCATGTCAAAATACAGTATATTGTGAAATTGATACCTCGCTGCATGAAAAGCAGACCCGACAGCCCGAAACGATTTAGAATTGCCTCCTGCAGCCTGCAGAGACACTTGGCGGAAGAGTAGCATAGTTCCATATGCATTTTCCAACCCCCACCAACTGCAAATGACTTAGAGGCAAGTAATTGTGGTCTATGGAGGAGGATTATTCCTAAATGGCAATGCGAGTGCATGTTGCCCACGAAATGAGAAGGAACCCATGGCGCGGAGCCGTCAAGTGGGTAGGTGACTTGCAGATCGGGTGGCATATTTTGTAACCAATCAGTGAAAAGGGGATTCTTTTCAACAAACTTGGGGTTGGCCCCCCAGTCCTTTTGCTTCTTTATCTTATGATATATGTCGGTGATTATACGAATGTGATGAGCATTCTGGACGAAATAGGCATATTGCCTAGAGCGATCAATTTCAAACTGATCCAAATCCTTGATATCTAGATTTGGTTGCATGTTAACTGTTCCAGGATCCACACCATAGTCCGATCGACCTGAAAATATTAGCATCGGTAAAGTTATTGCAAAACTTGAGTGATATACCTTGTGGAGCACCAATCATGACTTCAACAACTAGAAGAGCTTGCCACACTCTTGTTTGGACCAAACACTCACTGGGGGTTAAGCCGCAAGGCTTTCCCTCTAAATGCAGATGGTAATGTTCATGGACATCCAAGTCTTTGGCCATCGAGATGATGGTTTTGACAGTCTGCCATGATCGGTAATAATATCCCTTTTTTGGGAGAGACTCGCGGGCCTTCAAAAGCAGAAGTAAAGCCTGTATTGTGCTTAAACGTGGGACATCCATAAAACTCGATTCATGCCCTGGGAGCCACAGAGAATTAAATATTAGTATGGGGTGTCTGAACGCCGAAGGACGGGAAAAAAATGACTCACTATTTGCCAAAGCAAGCCACTGGGCACCCTGAGCAGGATCATCTGAGAGTCTACCAGCGCATGCAAATAATGCTTCAAGAAGGAGTGGAGATATAAATTTGCGTTCGTTTTGCCATTGATCATATAGATGTGATCGGTGGACAACTGGGACATATGGGTGTATGTCATCGAAGTATATCTTGAAGTAATTCATAACCTCGTCATCTGATGGCATAAGCTCAGGAGGAATGCGAATCTTGGAGCCAGCACCAGTGCTTAGAGGAGGGAGAGTTTCCTCTGTTTCATCTTGGGTGGGGAGTTCTGGTTCAAATTTGTCCGCCCTCTGCTGCCTAATATATGGTGCTAACCGCGAACTTAGCAGATATACTAGACTGATCAAATAGCGTTAAGCTTACCGATGCCAGTCTCGTCTATTTTAAGCTCCCCGAGTACCTCACTGAGGTTCTCCGCAGTAGATTGGTCATGTTCTCCAAATCCGATACTTTCAGTGCTTCCATAAGATTGGTAATTGGGAACAGGAAAAATTTCCTGTTGTTGATATGAATCCTGCGAAGCAATTTCTTGGTTTGGCCTTGTTTCATAAATGCCTGGCGGATTTGACACAGTATGAGTAAACTGTGGAAAGATACCCATCCCATCAGCGTCGTACTGGTGGAGCACCTCAACATGAGGCTGAACCTCATCTCGGTAGGATTGGGGTACAGCATAGGATGAAAATGAAGCTGAGGGATCTGGTGCATGGGTGCCTTGGGAGGTTGGGGGATAGGCATCAACACTTGGACTCGATGAGAATTCGCCATCCTGTCCAATGGTGGGAGGCACGCAAACTAGTTTTAGTCTGGTACATGCTGAACAAGGCCAAGTGTTTGTTGTAGCAGCGTCGCACTTGATTTTTCGCTTCCGGCAGCCATTACAGGCCCGCATTACTGTGAAATTAAACTGTCAGCAGTGAGATTACATCTAGGAAGATGAGAGAGACACCTTTAAGTCGTTTGTGCCTATTATGTTCATCAACAAATACATAATCTGGATTGAAAAGACTATCAGCAACCATTCAATATGTCCACTTGTTTCATCAGGGTTGTACATCATAAAGTAAAGCGGAGGGGGATCAAGGGACCTTACTTTTTTGACCTTCTCGGGGAGGACCTGTTGAAGGAGTAAAATAGGACTGCATTTTGTATATGAGGTTGCAATAAGGAGTGAGGAAGGGGTATATATATAAAGCAATGTCAACGTCCGGACCAGGGACCAGAAACAAGTATAGAAGGAAATATTAGGTGCAAGGCCGGCCTTGCACTGAAAACTTCGATGCAGATGAATGAATATTTCAACAATATTGGAGTTTTGCCCCTTTGTTCTTCAAGCACAGCTGAATCTAAAGAAGGTCGAGAATGGAGGCGCTAGCTTCCGCCTTAACTAGGTTGCAGACAGGCTCAAGGAGAAATTTCCTTGTCCGTATATTGTTCGTGGTATCAGCTCAGGTGCAAGGGAGACAATTGTAACGCATTCGCTGCTTTTACAAGCTCTTTCTTCAATACCGTCGACCCCGAACTTATTATTGTGGTGATAGATATATAGGCGAAGACCTCGTGAGAAAGGAAGAAAGAGACGAAACGTAACTAGCCTGGATATGGCGGATATGACTGTCGTGTCGAGATGTTGTGAATCTTCGAATAATGAGATGACGATACATATATCCACGAGCACCTTGATCGATAGATATGGCCTCTGGGAGGAAAACAAATCTGTGGTATATGCGGGTATTACAGACACAGTACCTAAACTCTCAGTTGTCAAAAGTCAATAGTCTGGTCTTGAGGGATGATGTTGAGCGCTTGCGAAAAAGGTGGGAAGGGACTCTCTGGGCTAATGCTAGAGAGATACAATAGTGACTTGCCATGAAAGCTTGGCCCTCAAAGCATACCATATAAAGTGCGATAGTTCAGTAATAGGAAGTAGTTGGCATGCGCTCAGCCGATGAGCGTTCTCTGGTAGGAGGCTGGAAATAAGAGTAAAAGAAACCGCGCAATACACCTGAGCTTACCTTGTAGTCATATAGAAATTTTCGAGACCTTATCCAGACTGCATTGTGGACCAACACCATCAATATAATATGAAACACCCTGCTGACTGTTTGCTGGACAAAAGAGGACTGGGATGGCGCATCACACTCCGATTGACTATCACCATTTGAATGGCACAGAATGATTAGGGACACAGAGAAAAATCTTTAGGGCGGCGACTGTGTAGGAAGGCGACAAAAGCTGTAGAATCTAAAAAAAAAAATAATACACGGCATGAAAGACGTAAAGGAGTAATATAAGCAAAAGGGAAGCGGCGACGATGAATTTCGCATGTGGAAGACTCGGGAGCGGTCCAGGTGTGGTTAGGTCATAGCTTTCATAGCGTAAAGGGTATCGTGTCGCGAATATGATATTAGATTATCTGATGGGTGCCTGAGGCAAAGAGGTGAAGAATAACAAGAAATACTAGCATAATAATATACTATGGGGAACGAACCGGTCGAATAATTCGGAGAACTCGAAGAGTGGTGAAATAATCAGCCTGGGGAGTTCTGGAGTGATCGCCTCGGGAGTTGAGGGGGCGGGAAGTGGTGGCATCCAGTCGCATCATGCCCACTGCCCCCATTTCCTATCTAGCAGTACCTCTAAGTTACCTTGGTATGCTACCCCTCATTTCCTTCTTCAGGTACTTAGTATTTAGTAGAGGAGAAGATGAGAGATCAGTATTCTTGGGTCTCTTATATTATCTAATTACGGATTGACTAACTAACTGTAGTACTCAAGGTACTTCTAAGTTGTTGGATTTGCCCTAAGGAAGCTTAGACGAGAAAATAAAGATTATGTGTTGTGATTCTAATTAAGGGTTGCATTGCTGAAATAGTTTCTACTACTAGTAGTACTAGTACCATACTAAGTCGCCTAGTAATAGGGTAAAGTTGTGAATATTTTGCTGATAAATGTTGTCTACTCCGTATTCTCTTGCTCAGATTACATAACCAATGGAATCTTCAAGCCTGGTAGAGACCCACGTAAAATACCAGTACCCCCCATCCACCAAAATCCCCGATGATGCTCAAGGCTGATAGAACTTGAGAGTTTTGACAATTATTGTCCTTGCGTGCAAAATGGCGTCTGAAATGCAGAATTCAAACCCTACAATCTTAAATACTGCAGATCTTCCCACGCGGCTGCGCCCTGCCGTATCTCGCAAACCTGGTACATATGGGAGCGAATTTTTTGCCTCAGCGCTTCCTTCTTTTGCAGACCGAACGGTTGACCTTCTTTCTGATTACCCACATTCGTCTTCTGAGTCTGAAAGCGATGATGACCTAATGGAGGAGCCGATTGACGAGCAAGAAATTTTTGGTAGGGTTCACTTGGGTTCCTCTCGACGGGCATGAGCCGGGCTAATTTATTGTTCGCAGATCTTATATCAACTATATCTGACCCAGAACACCCAATATCTCTAGGGGCTTTAGCGGTGGTCTCACTCCCAGATATCGCGATAAAACCTGCTCTTCCAGATGTCCCAGAATCACCTCTTCGAACGGTCACTGTTCTTATTACCCCAACGATAACCCACTGCAGCTTAGCCACTGTCATAGGCCTTGGTGTACGTGTTCGACTTGAGCAGTCACTTCCCCCTCGGTTTCGAGTGGATGTGCAAATCAAAGAAGGCACACATAGCACTGCAGATGAAGTGAATAAGCAATTATCTGACAAAGAACGCGTTGCCGCTGCTCTTGAAAATGGCACGTTGATGGGTGTCATTGCAAAGATGCTAGAAACCTGCCAATGATCTGGATACGGATAAGTGCGTTACCGCATAGGATATTGCACTAGTCATAATTATTTGCATTTAAATTTCATTTCAACAACATTATAGCTACTCAGCGGTCATGTCGAGACCCATTATCGCACATTTAGCCCCATAGGGGGTCACGAATCCAAAACGCCACTCTCCTTCAAGCCTTTCCAAAGCTCCGGCTCCAAGAATTTGCTTACAGTTACATCTTCAGCTAAGCCTTTTCGCCTTCTTGTTTTCAACACGAAGTCGCGAGCTGTTGCCATTGCAGACGCCATCTCCAAAGGCTTTGTTTTCACCTCACGGTCGAGTGGATCTCCTGGAACGACACTCCACTTATCGAAGACAAGACTAACCGATGCCTGTCCCTGTGTATGAATCCGAAGGTCTGTTTCGAAGCCAAACGAGTCTATGACTGGAATCAAACCACGGACTGAGTAGAGTGGCGTTCCTGCAATTGGCCCATCAGAAAGCACATGGCCTCTCCTCCGCGAAAGGACAGTATATACAGATGCAACAGCATCAGCAGGTCCCGTCATCGAACAGGAGTAAATGGGCTCCATGAGGCGAGGAGATGCCATAAGAAACGATGAATAGACGGCTCGTCTGGCAGTGGGAATGATTTGGCCGCCCCCTCTGTAGATTGCCTGTTCCGCGAGGGAAACATCTGTGAGCTTAAACTTTGTGTTCCGAATTGCTATAATCAAATCAATATCGTTAACTCCAAGAACGAACCATGATAGGGAAAATGTGTAGCGTAAATGTAGGAGGGAAGGACTCACGTTCTTCACACAGGGGGCCTTCTCTAGTACCCCAGCTGAAGCCCTGTGTTATAGAATCTCTGGCACTTGCAAGTATTTTTTTATCGATTTGGGACGGAAGTGTATCATCTTGTAAGATATTCGGTCCCATCTCATCCGGACCGAATGCCCATATACTTCTTGCCGCAAGCTTATCCCAATCATACTTCTCCTCGAAGAACCGGGCCACTTTGCGAATTGGATCTTTGATGCTGACTCTACCGCTTTCGATATCCTCAGCTATCCCGTCGTCCAAAGGCTCGGCGATCATTGTAATCTTATTTAATTTGTTTGGAGTGATGGAATAGCACATGATAGCCGATGTTTCAACAACAGTTTCACAAAATCGGGTGACTGGATCGGAAACTTTGATTTCCATTTCTGCGTAGAGCCTTCGAAGGTCGTGAAGCACACAGTCCATATAGAGTTCTCCTGTTCCAAGAACAATGTGTTCACCAGATTCTTCGACTTTTGTTGAAATGAGAGGGTAGCTCTTATTGACCTTTCGGAGGCCGTCAAGCATTTTCGGAAGCTCAGAAGGATTGACAGGTTCAACTGCAATTTTGAACACAGATTCAGTCATATGTCGAATAGGTTTGAAAATATGGGCTTCTTCTTCGTCTTCAAATTTTTGCGACACAAGAGTGGCCGTCTTCACAATTGAGTTATCCACGCCGCCTAGAAGAACCAGATTTCCTGCGGGAACACCGCTGGTTGGGATATTATACCGGGTCTCAGCGATCCATGTATCAGAAATAGTCGCGTTTACCATATCTTCTTCATCATCCGGGGTATAACCTTCTCCTAACACGCGAACTTGCAATCCTGGTCGAGCAGTCCCACTCATTATTCTCCCTAAAGCATGAAAGCCGGAAGCATCTGTACTTGTAAGTAGCTTTGTGACATGAATTATAAGAGGACCATCTGGGTTGCAAGTAGTCATTGCAGTTGCTACTTTGGTATCAAGTGGGCCAGTATAGTATCGCTCTAGAGTCCTCTTCGCGCCCTCTATCGGGGAGGGAATATGTTGTAATACCATGTCAGCAAAGCCTGTTGCAGGTCCGAAAAACTGTTCACAGACTAAGCTGAGCAACACCTTTGCATCTGACTTGAGCTGTGATGGCTTCAGACTGATACCCACGCTAGCCAGTGTCTCTTTCAAGTCCTCTGGGCTTTCGCCTATCGTGTGAGAATATAGCTTGTAAATAGGTTCCAGAACAAATTTCACAAAACTTCGCTTGGAATTTTCCACCATTTTCCGCGTAAACTTGCGGCTCTTGGGATTAAAGAAGATATCTCCCCAAAGACGTCGAGCAAAGTCTGAAATTTCAATTTGAGGGTAAGTCTCAGCATAGATTTTTGCAAATGATTGCAGCGTAAAGCACCAGCCCATAGAGGCACTAGCAAATGCAACATTCCCTTTCTCTGGGCTCAGTCGTCGTTTTTCACCTTGACCAGGCAGAATGTTCTCAATCATCGTGTTGACCTCTTCGATCACATGTTTTAGTTTGAAATAGGCATCATTGGGTGGTATTTTCAGCTCAAGAATCAACCTATCCATCTTGTTCACGACCATTGTTAATGGGATATTCTCCAAGACTGCATGCTTGATGACCTGTTCAGTATTTGCTTGCACCCCCTCTACAACATCAACAACAAGGACAACACCATCAACCAATCGAGATGAAGCAGCAACTTCGTCCACAAAATTCACGTGGCCTGGGGTATCGAGAATATTGAACAGATGTGATTTCCCCTTGGTATTTTGGAGAACCAAACTCATAGGCGCTGATTTAATGGAGAGCCCACGTTGCCTTTCTAAGTAGTGAACATCAGTATACCGAAGCTGTTCCTCTTTTTGCCTCCCTGTTTTCTTCTCGAGCCGTTCTGTCAGGTCATGTGTCTGCATGACAAGCATATCCATAAGAGCCGTCTTTCCATGATGCAAATGACCGACAAGCGCAATGTTTCTTATTTGGTCCGGGAAGCTGAGCAAATCTGTCATAAACTCGCGCGAAAAGAACACCGGTGGCAGTTCTGCCTCTTCAATTGAGAATTTCTTTTGGGTGACCGGTGCAATAATAGGTTCGGATAGAGGTTGGGCATCCTCCTCTTGTACGAGAGTTTCGACGTCAGTGCCGTAAACTTGCTGGGCACTAGGATAGTATTGTTTGTCTTCATGGAGAACAACGGCATTAGAAGGACCTTCTGTATGGCTGGATGTTAGTGATATTTGAAAGTCAACACGCGAAAAAAGAAGACGCGCACCATCCAGCTCCATCAACTGCTGATCCGCTTCATCATCCTCATCCTGCCCAAATGCTTCCTCATAGTTAAAGGCTTGCGGCTTTACCTCTTCGTGCTGAGGTTCTTCATCTGATTCTGCAGCCTCCCCGATATAATTACCGAACCTGATGACTAGTCAGCTGAAATACACAATTAAAAGCAGTAAAAAAGAAAACAGAAATATTTTCGCGTTGCAAGAGCATACTCATCATATAAATCATCCATTGTGTTGTATTAAAGTATGGTCCAGGATTGCCAAAAGCTGTCAAGGCTGATGGTGCATTTCTTTTTTTAACCCAGGAGCTCTGCTCGGAGTAGCTTACGTTTGTTCACCGAGCTTGGCACGCACCTCGATTTCCTTCCGCCGTCCTGTGTCCTACCCCACCCCGACATCGCTGACCGTGTTTGTTCGATTTCAAGGATATATAAAAGGGGTTTGATCTTGCTTCCGCGATCTCACCTTCGGGCTTTTTTCTTTCTTTCTTTTTCCTTCTTAAACTTGATCTCGTGTCCGAGCTCGCGCATTTGAGATTCTTTTCAGTTGGGAATCGATACCCCCACCTATCTCTTATCGTTTCTTTTTGACCAAAGATGTCCTCTCTCCCCCCTGTTTACATTGTATCTTATGCCCGAACTCCCCTGGGTTCATTTTTGGGGTAAGGTCGCATGAAAATCCTCGTCATTGTCTTGTATACAGAGGGCGAAGAATGAATGCTAACTTTATCTTAACCAGCTCTCTCTCTAGCCAGACTGCCCCGCAGTTGGGCTCGCACGCAATTAAAGGTAAAATATCACTGGTATACAACAGTTTTTGATATCTTGACGGCTCACAAATACAGCTGCGCTTGAAAGAGCCAATGGAGTCAAGCCCTCCGATGTTGAAGAGGTTTTCTTTGGCAATGTCCTCTCTGCAAAGTAAGTCAAACAAATTTGAAGATTATGATTCTAAAGATGTATACTCATCTCTCAACGATAGTGTCGGACAAAACCCTGCTCGCCAATGCGCTCTTGGTGCTGGTCTTAGTGACTCTACCGTCTGTACCACTGTGAACAAGGTTTGCGCTTCTGGACTGAAGGCTATTATTCTTGGAGCGCAAACTATTATGACCGGAAATGCAGATGTCGTTGTTGCTGGTGGAACCGAATCCATGTCAAACACTCCTCACTACCTACCAAACCTCCGTACCGGCGCTAAATATGGCCACCAGACCATGGTGGACGGAATTATGAAGGACGGATTAACAGACGCTGGCAAGCAGGAGATTATGGGCTTGCAGGCGGAGGAGTGTGCCCAGGATCACGGGTTCAACAGGGAACAACAGGATGATTATGCCATTCGATCCTACGAAAAAGCCCAAGCTGCACAAAAGGCTGGTCTCTTCGATGATGAGATTGCTCCTATTCAGCTGCCGGGCTTCAGAGGCAAGCCAGGTGTTACTGTGGCGCAAGACGATGAGCCGAAAAATGTAAGAACCATACCTTAAACCAGGTTATATCCTGATTTAAAACGTTGAGTGACAAGCTAACGTGGTGTTTTCATAGCTTAACCCTGACAAGCTTCGTGCTATCAAGCCTGCATTTATTCCCGGAACAGGAACCGTCACAGCGCCAAATTCCTCCCCCCTCAATGATGGAGCTGCTGCTGTTGTCTTGGTATCCGAAGCAAAACTGAAGGAGCTTAACCTGAAGCCCGTCGCGAAGATTCTCGGCTGGGGAGAGGCTGCGCAACAACCCAGCAAATTCACAACCGCCCCAGCACTCGCAATTCCCAAAGCCCTTAAGCATGCGGGGATTTCGCAGGACGCAGTTGATGCCTTCGAAATCAACGAAGCGTTCAGTGTTGTTGCACTCGCTAACTTAAAGTTGCTGGGCCTCTCTGAAGAAAAGGTTAACATTCATGGAGGGGCTGTTGCTATTGGACATCCTCTCGGAGCTAGCGGTGCCCGTATCGTGGCCACCTTACTTGGGGTCCTGAAGGCTAAGAAAGGTAAGATTGGTTGTGTAGGTATCTGCAATGGCGGTGGTGGTGCTAGCGCCCTTGTTTTAGAGTATCTTGCTTAAGTGCAGATTAAGTCCTGATCAAGTCCGGATCATGAACATTGAATGATGTTCTAATTTATGAGATGATGTATTTACTGGAGAACCCGTGATGTCAAGTATATTGGTATTAATGCCCAATATGTATTGACTGTTCTTAAATAGTGATCTATTTATGAGTAATTGTTCCAATTTTATAATTTACCAAGATGCAATGTGTGAATTGCAGTAATTAATTGACAAGTCATAGAGACAAATTAGCCAATGCTGTGAAACTTCCCTTTCCAATAAAGTACTTATAGCAGTTGATAACTTTGTAGCCTGTTGGGTATCAAGTAGAATGTATGTAGATACAAACCCTCCCGTCTAGTCTTGCTTCCCAAGACTTCTGGGACGAGTGTCTTGATACCGTAATCCTCTTAAGAATAATAAACACGGCACTGGATCTATTTCTCTATCGCGTACCGTCCTTGAAGTGGAAGTGAAACAACACACAAACGTATATACCATATAACACATGCAATCCATAGGATTGTACCCATCATGAACAAATTAAGACCAACATCCTAAGCGAACGCGCCTACAAACGCCATAAGTAAAGAACCGGCAGCAACTGCTATGCAAGCTTCGACGCGCCGCTGTCCTCGTAAAGTCATATAGCTTGTCTCACTCAAAAAGTCTTCAGCTAAGAGTTCTACCAGACCGGCAAAGACTAATAGCCCGCTGCTAATTGCATTGGTAATACCAACCATGAGCAAGCCGGTTGTACTGGCTGGATCATAAAGATTATGAAGAAAAAGACCGATCGCCTGTCCAATGGGGGTTGTGGTTCCATAGGCTAGAGACATGAACCAGGGTTTGAGGGAGGACGGGCCAAAAAGATCCGGAATCAACGATGCAATCCGAGATCCAAGAGCGAATCCTTCGAAGGTTTGATGGAAACAAATAGCCACGAGAAGAACAACGAAAGAAGTGCCTGTGGCGACACTAAGGGCCATTCCGATGAAAATGCTATGAAATAGAATGCCGGCTTCGAGAAGAAGGCACTGCAGAAGTTGGCGCTGTGGATTATGCATGGGTAACTTGGACCCTGAGTGGGAATGTAATTGATTGGAGTGAGGATGGGGAGAGCGTCTTTGGGTTCCATTGGCGAGTGGGATATCATACTGCTCAGTTATATCACTATTAGCATCCCCGCCATCTTTCCCTATTCGACTTTCCGCTCCCCCTATATTGAGTTCATTAATCAAATTCCGTGAAGACGAGACGTATGCATGTTGTGGCATATGCGTGGGACTTTCTTGCACTGCTGAGAGACGTGTATTATCTGAAGATTCCCTCTCCTCAAGACGCAAATAGTGCGACTGATCATTTGCCTGGTCAGCGGAAAATTCTCCACCTATGTCGTCGATAATTTGGTCGTATTCGCTCCCATGAACGTGACCCGCCCCTTTCATGGCAAAAAACATCTCCACGAGGACCACGACGAAGACCGAAATCATAGCGACAAATCCCGCCATAGCACGATAAGTTTCACTCCAGAAACGAGGAAGACAAGGGTCCGTCAACGAGACAAATGCGGTAGGGAGTAAATGAACGAAAGCCGTGGCAATCAACACACCCGTCCCAAAATGTCTTGAAAGGAAGAGGAATCGTCGGGGAATCGGAAGACGAGGAAATCGACGCGCAATTATAGGAAAGGAACAGGCTTTACAGGAGGGGGAGTTAGCGGAAAGGTGGCATTGCAGAGAAGACGGTGACATACCCAATGTGCTCAATGCAAGAATTAGGAAGAGCGCCATCACATGGAGTGGAGTGTTGTATTCTCCTCGTTTTACTGAGCCACATGCCGTCCTATCATCGTTTAGGTCTCGATATACATGTCTCCGAGAAAGTTCTTCGCGAAGGAGGGCATCGGGAATATTTGAGAGTAGCGAAACGCTGGTTTGAGATCCTGTAAACTTTAGATAACAGCACTACCCCTCTAGGTAGGGCGATGGGAGGCTAGGAATATATCTGGCAAGGCAGCCACCAAGTCCTGAGACTTACCAGTGAGATCCATATCTGTGTGTCGCAACAGTAAATAGGGATTAATATTAGGTTAGTCGTAATTGAACTTGGGCTTTGGATGCATCCATGGCATTAGCCAGAATCGCACGCCCAGGAAACAGCTATTCAACCAGATTCAAAACCTATCCTCTGGACCTTGAGTGACATATAACTAAGATCAAACTGGTGATGCAATTAGTCAGCTGTGATTAGGTGTTAAGAACGTGGGATTTCACGCGGCGGAAGAGGTTGGAGTCGTGGACTTAATTGAGAACAGATGTTGCTTTAGAGGAGATAATCTTATCAATCAGTCAATGATTTAGTTAATTGCTTAGTAACTTCTAACTCAACCTAACTAACTTTTCCACAGCTTCAGCTATGATTTTACTTGCCCAAGAATCAGAATAAAGATGGTATCATCCCTTTGGAAAATAAGAAAACTCACACAGTTGTATAATGAACAATGCCCCGGCTAAGAAAATATTCCTGGTTAATTGATAATGTAGCGTCAATCCTCAGTCAGATCATAGATGTACTATTCACCAACTTTATGCGAAAATACTCGCGGAGAAGAGAAAGTACGGTATGTGACAAGGTTACTACTCCGCGGCAAGTAAATGACAGAAATGCTAGATAGACGTAGTTTATGAGTATATCTATTTATCTATTACCTATTTCTCAGCTTCGTCCATCCACTGGTCCCTTTTGGCCGAGATGGATTGGAAGGTGACTCCAAAGTTCCTCGGGTATCACCAGGCATTGGAACTGAAACATTCTGGGGTCCTTGAAGAAGATTCTGGGCCGGATTTTGAACTGCATCGTCCCATTCTTTTTCCTCCAGTAATTCCCACTCAGCACTGGCCATCTCACCGAGTAATGTCGATTTCAACTTGTCCACTACTTTTGTTGGCGTTGGTATTCTCCAATTTCGTATGAATTCAGTACCTTCGGAGGCACCTAGAAACGAATGCGCCGTACCATGAGAATAATGGCCAAGCATAGGAAATGATTTTGTCCGCTGGATAGTAGTTTTGGGGAAATCTTTCGGATTTTTTATTTTTGCCTGCATATCGCGACCAGCAAGAGCCCTAACCAAGGTTGACGGTTGCGCAGGAGGTGCAACCAGAAGCTGCCACAGATTCTTCCCCATATCACAAATATCTTCCCAGGAATCTGACGCTAAGTTCAATCCTTGACTTCGGCACAGCCAAGACACGTTCCAAGATAAGAGTGCCACTCCTTCAATAAAAAGAGCATATGTTGCAGGGTCCTCTCTTGCTAGTTTTGGGAGGCTTTTATCAATAGAAAGTGGCCGCGGACGAGGGGGGTGGTGTGAGTCAGTAGGGCGGGATGTTGTTGGGGTCGGGGATAAAGATTGGAGCGGAGACGCTGTTGAGTATGCTTCTCGTGGAAGGTAGGATGCGGAAGGCGTATATATTGTAGGCGAAGGGTGGTTTCTGTGGGGAAGTGTTATTTCTGCTGGAAGTCTCAAAGACAAGTAGTGTGAAATAAGGACAAGCAGATGGGCAGTATATGAGAATAATGTCGAAATATGATCTGGCGCAGCACCTGTTTTCATGTTAACACTCGGGCACATAATGATGAAAGGGGGGTGGACTTTCCATTCAGGTCCCTAAGATCAATTATGTTTACTCCCCCAATAACATATGTTTCCTTCAGCCCATTATCCTTTTTCCTGACCTTCTGCCTTAGGCCATAAAGGTTAGCAGCTTCTCGACAGAGAAAAATCCGAGCTTCGGCTGTTTTGCTGTGGAGGGAATGCCAAAGATGGTCCGTCCTCTTGACACTATTTTGAATGCTAGCTAACATGGCCGCCTCTCGCTCTGAAAGTTGATATTTAGCAGACTCAGAGTCTGAGCGACGGCGTGACAATTCTAGTTTGCGCTGAGATATATCAACTTTCTTATTCTTGATCTCAGATCCTAGACTTTCGATCTTGTTTTTTAGGATCTTTATCCTTGCAGACGACTCGGCTTGCTCATTGGAAAATTTCTCTAAAGCCCAACGCCTGGTGCTATCGTTTTCAGTCCCAGCGAAATGGTCTCCATCGTTCTCTAGAGGGCTTATTCGGATCACGTTGGATTTTACTGCTGTTTCGATTTGTCGGCCTAGGGATTCTCTCTCCAGGAGGACAGTCGCATTGTCAACACGTAGTTGGTAGAGCTGATTACGGGCACAGGTAGGGCAGAGAAAACGTAAGCGTGGCGTTTGTGCACGAGCACATGTATGGCAGCTCATCTCAAGAGATTTGTAGTTCTTTCAGTTGGGTGTTTGGGAAATTGTTCACGTCTCGGGTCATCAGGTAATGATGAGGAGTCCCGCTACTTATTTTGGGACCCATAAGTATTGACTGTAAAGGCACATAGGAATATAAGTATTGCATGCCTCAGCTCGAATTTATAGGGGTGGTTGTGACCGCCAGGGAATTGTATGATAGATGTATGCGGCATCGACCAAAGACGTAATGTGAATGACTTGGGGATCATGACCCGTCTAACTCCTGGCAACATCACCTGACAGTGTTTCTGCCTGAGGCAACAAAACTTTGTAGACTCCCTATGGTTTCTGATTAACAGTCCTTTCCTCCTACTATTGACTCCATAATATTGGTAGGTTAGACAAGAAACTTGAATATGTACCTTAGCGTACTTTCTAGTATATCCGTATATAACGGCGTTGCACAAGAGGTAATTGGAGCCATAGTAGACGAACTAAGCCAGTCGTAAGCTCAAAATAATGATATGCAAATAATATTTCCCAAGCCAATATATATTTAAAGCTACTCAATTATCCAATTTATAACCGTAATAGTTATTAAAAAAATAAACATAGTATTGATGCTGCTCAAAAATTAGACAGAGATTCCTCATAAAACTGGGAAAGCGGTGACTTCTAGGCCCGCTGCATAACCTTTCCTCCTTCCCCAACTATTATATGGCCCAAACCTCTATAGCCATGATCTTCAATTACTAACCAAATGTGGGTTTTATTTTATTGCATTGCTTCTTTACACTTAAGAGGATCCTAATTCTCCTTCAAAGGCGTTCATCGAAGAAAGACTCACGTGTAGTGGTAATGGGGGTTGTCGACAATGCAGTGCCTTCTCATGGTTCTCGTCGTCAAGAGTCAGCTGAAGGGATTCGAGGGAAGTCCACTAGCGAGGAGTATGGCACTACACAGGATGAACTTCAGCTCAGAGAGAACATAAAGGACTATGACTGGAAAGAACTTCAAAATCAATATATTAAGATGATGGAGAAACATGGCAAGGCCGAAGAGGAGCTCCAAGATCATATGATAAGACTGCTTCAGGTGCATTTTAGTCAATCCTTCTGCCTTCAAAAATGTCTTTCTGATTGCACATCCTAGATTTCTACAGCATGGTCACAGACAACAGTTGTCCATGATGAAGAACGAGCTCTGAAAAGGTATGTTCCTATTCAAATCATGATGGGTAATTCAACAAGTGTATATTTGCTAAGGCTGTTCATAGGTTCAGGATACAAATGAATCACGTTCAAAACTCTGAAGAGAGCCTTGAAAAGAAGAGAAACCACTGTGTGTTCCAAACATCTCATTTATATATTAACTTGGTTTTGACGTCTTTACACAGACATCGATGTTGTAAAGGCATTTGAGAGTGCCCTTGCGCTCCTAAACGACCGCGTAAGAACGTAGGTCCAAACTGAGAATGGAAGGTTCACTAGAATTTATGTTCGGCATACCTCGAAGGAGTGAATTAAACTAAGAAGGGCAATTTTCATTAAGTTTGATCCATATCTTATTAACCGATACCTCGATTTTACTTATGATTTAGAAAAAAAATACTGGAAGCAAAGACCGTATCCTTACGAAGAAAGATTTAACACATGTATACACATGGATAGCTAGGCTCACATTCGAGTCTCGTCGCGTCTGTGACCACTGCCAATGATGCCCTGCTAGTTGGAATTAGTCCGTCTCCCAGTGTTTGCGAGAAGGCCTTCTTCCTCCGCCTCTTCTGCGTCCTCATCAAGCTGGCGCTCATCCAATTTAGGAGGGCGTAAAAGGGCAGTGATAAGCGCAAGAAGATAAATCCCTGACCGAGGAAGACATTAGTAAGAAGTTTGAGCAAAAAAAAATAGGTCAATTGGACTTATTACCTAGAAATATAAACTGGGCCCAGAAGAATATAGCACCAAAAAATGGAAAGTTGATTGACACTCTATTGAGGAGCGTGCTGGCAACACTTGGGGTACAGACTCGATTCGCTGCACTATTGTCTCCTGATTCCGAACAAGGTCGGACAAGATGTTTACTATTCGAACAGTCTGGCAGTATTCCAGATGAATCCGGCAAACGATCGCAGAATGTTTGGGGTCCAAATGTTGCATATTGCGGAGCAACAACCATCGATACTGAATAGTTCAAAGCCAAAATTGTCAACATTAGCATGGCCGTCATCAAAAGTAGAGCTTGTGGGGATGTATGGCCCTTTCGAATTTGAAAGATCCTTATCCAAAGGAAGCGAATGCCAACGGTGGTAATACCGATTACCGAGCCTGAGAAGAAGAGTATAACAAGCAACGTGAAAATCACATAATCAATGGGGAAAACTCTGGCAGACTGGACAAAGATCTCGTTCATGGGGTTAAAGATATTAATGTGCATGAGTATATATCCACAATGACCTTTGCAGATTGAATTTTTAGCCTTATCAATTGCCGTAAGGAGCATGGATATCCATGTCAGTAGGACAACAAGGAACAATAGAATACCACCTAGGAGCTTAAATGGCCTCAAGAAAGCTTCAATTTTGAGCCATGCCTTCATTAGGAGGCCTTGAATTTCTCCCTGAGCTTGGTCTGCGAGTCGCTGTCTCCGAATTAAGGTTCTTTCTTCCCGGACGAGAGCATCCAACTCTCTGCGGTCTTTAGAAGACAAAAGGTCCGGATTCCCGCCACAACGACCCTCCAACTGACGCTGTCGTTCCCTATTAGATTCAAGTTGAAGTGCCGTGTCTTCTTTCAACTTCTGACTCGATATTAAAGGACCATCTCTGATCAGCTGAATAGGGAGAATAGCGAGGCCAGTAGAAGTATACAAAACGTATACACTCATGCCAATCGTGACTAACAACCCGATAGCAAAGGTAAGAGCACGTTCCCCACCTAAATAACTGGTTAGCTATTTGATATGGAAATTCCGAAGCGAGGCTGGGTCTCACGGTTTTCAGTGAGCAGCTTTTTGAAGAAGTCGAGGCCATTGTGATCATTAGATTTCGAAACCGGTACAAAGAACCCAACAAGAAATAGTACAACCACTATGGCAATAAATGAGAGAGTGTATTTGAAGGCACCCCAGAAGCGTTTCCCACTGGTTTGCTCTCCGGCCTGGGCTGCTACTTCATCATACTCCTCGTACCAGAAATAAATAAATGGAACAATAATAAGACAAAGAAGAATGTCCAAAGAATATAAGATATAATACACAAGTGTCAAGGAAAATGTAATTTTGTCTACCGCTTCTTGCGTCGCCCAGTCCTGTCGCTGACCTAAGTCCGAAGAGACAGTGGAAGAGACCAAGGCGACGTCAACAGGGAGCAGTAGACAAGTTGCGAGAAGGAAAGAAATAGCAATAATACAGGTAAGAGTCACAGAAGGAGAACGGTCGCGAGGGGTCTGGTAAACATAGATAAAAGCTGAAGCCAGCAAGAATAAAACAGCCACCACAATTGCATAAACGACCCAAATGAGAGACGTCTGCAGGAGTGCCATGTTGAAACTGGTAGATGTCACATGGAATAGGAACGGCTGATGATGTAGCGTAAGGGATTCAATTCCTTTTCAATCTCGATGTGTCTCAATAATATTTTATGCAAAGGGATGAAGCTGTCAAAAGCAATACTTAAAAGGAGCTGTGGTGAGAACCTATGCTGCCTTACGTCATCGTCATCTGGCCCTTGCAAATTATACATACAGTCACGTGCACTCATGGAAGCTCTCCTTGCTCTTGCGGAGAGAAATCACAATAAGATACAAACAGGAGGCACTTTACAAGACCAAAAGTCCCCTGATATTTATGGACAATCAGCCCCTTTCTCAGCTTTATTATTTTCGAAACCTACCCACTCCTTTTTTGAAAATGTCTTAAACTACACAGACCACTTGAAGTGAATTGATCCAGTTGACAGAAAATAATAGGAAGGTTTACAAGCATTTCTTGTATACCAGCAAAGCCAGATGCAGTGCTATACCGAGCTGCTACCCCCAACTGGGGTTACCCATGCATTGACAGTTCCTTTCATCTCTCCGACAGTCAACAATTTGGTCGTTGCTCGGACATCCCTCCTTCAAATATTTTCGCTGCGCGCCGTTCCGCCCAAACCAGAAGGCTCAGACAACAGGCTAGTACCACAAGGGCAAGAAACAACCAAACTGGTCTTGGAGAGAGAATATCCGCTTTCTGGAACAATTACCGATATTTGCCGTGTCAAAGCATTGAACACCAAAAGCGGTGGAGAAGCCATCCTAGTCGCTTTTAGAGATGCTAAACTTAGCTTGATTGAATGGGATCCAGAGCGCTATGGCATTTCTACTATCTCTATCCACTATTATGAGCGCGATGATCTGTCTCGTAGCCCTTGGATATCTGATTTGAGCGACTGCGGCAGTATTTTGAGCGCCGACCCGAGTAGTAGATGTGCAATATTTCACTTCGGAACTCGCAATCTCGCTATAATACCTTTTCATCAGCCGGGAGATGATTTGGTGATGGATGACTATGGCTCGGATCTTGATGGGGTGAATCAAGCTGACAAAAACTCGAAGGATCACAGTGATGCTGGGCAGGCAAAAGACGATACTACATATCAAACCCCGTATGGTTCATCATTTGTGCTTTCTCTGACTGCACTGGACCCTTCAATTCTTCATCCCATTAGTCTTGCTTTTCTGTATGAGTACAGAGAGCCGACTTTTGGCATATTGTACTCCCAAGTTGCGACTTCAAGTGCCCTGCTTCATGAAAGAAAGGATGTTATTTTTTACACCGTTTTTACTCTTGATCTTGAACAACGAGCCTCTACGACTCTGCTTTCTGTCCCTAGACTACCCAGTGACCTATTTAAAGTGGTAGCTCTTCCGCCCCCAGTTGGAGGGTCTCTCCTCATCGGGTGTAATGAGCTCGTGCATGTCGATCAGGCCGGAAAAACTAATGCAGTTGGAGTTAATGAATTTTCAAGACACGTTTCTTCATTCTCCATGACTGATCAGTCTGACCTGGCTCTTCGTCTCGAAAATTGTGTGGTGGAACGAATTTCCGAGACAAATGGAGACCTCTTTTTAGTACTTTCTACAGGGGAAATGGTCCTTGTTAGCTTTAGATTGGATGGGAGATCAGTTTCGGGGATCTCAATTCAACCTCTAACCACCAATACTGGGGAAAGCTTTATGGCTTCTGCGGCTTCATCTGCAGCATTTCTCGGTGATGGGCTGATATTCTTTGGCAGTGAAGATTCAGATTCGATACTTTTGGGTTGGCCCTGTACACCAGGAATGAAAAAAGCCAGGACACAGACGAAACATATCGATAATGACGGCGTTGATGTTTCGGATGACGATCAAAGTGAAGACGATGCTTACGAAGATGATCTTTATTCTTCGGCGCCGGACACGATAGCAAATAGTAGGCATCATATGCCGGTTAGTTCGTCTATCGTCGGTTTGGGTAGTTTGAAAATCCACGACAAATTATTCAGCCCCGGCCCCATCAGAGGCATTGCGTTGGGCAAGAACTCCGCTAGCTCCCCAAATGAGGATCCGAACATGGAGGCCTCTTCTAAGCTTGAATTAGTCGCAGCCCAAGGCTCAGGTAGCAGTGGCAACTTGGTAATTATGAAGCGTGAAATTGACCCTTGCACAATCGCGTCAATGGCAACGGATGCGGCAAACTCTCTTTGGACGGTCACTTTAGCACACAACAAGCCTAACGATGACCGAAACGTGCCTTCAAAACAGCATAATTATGTCATAGTATCAAAGCAAAAACACATTGATAAAGAAGAATCTGAAATCTTCATAGTGGATGGGAATTTGAAGCCGTTCAAGGCGCCCGAATTTAATCCAAATGAGGATGTAACGATAGAAATAGGGACATTGGCAAGCAAGAATCGGGTGGTCCAAATACTAAAGAATGAGGTCCGAAGCTACGATACTGGTAAGTCCCTGATACATCTCCTCGCTACAGAAAAAGTCTAACAGGTAAACAGACTTGGGCTTGACCCAAATCTATCCCGTTTGGGATGATGACAGCAGTGATGAACGAGTGGCGGTTAGCGCCAGCATTATCGACCCTTACATCGCGATTATACGGGATGATTCGAGGCTATTGCTCCTTCAAGCTGATGATAGCGGAGATCTCGATGAAGTGACGGTGACTGAGGACATTGCCACTAAAATGTGGCTGTCTTCCTGTTTATACCATGATAAGACTGGCTTTTTCACATCTCTTGCCCAAAATACAGCCGATTCTCCCCAGAGCAAAATTTTTTTGATCCTTTTAGGCCATGACTTTAAATTATATGTAAGTGCGAGGACATTCTATACTCTGGGTGGCTCCCCCTAACACTAAGGATTTTATTAGATATACCAATTCCCAGATCTCAAATTGGTATCGACGATTGAAGGAGTCAATTCCTTACTACCTATTTTATCCGCTGATACACCGAAACGATCCATTGTGCGCGAGACACTAATTCAGGCGGTTTTTGCGGACCTTGGCGATGCGTGCAGCAGTATGCCTTATTTGATTGTATGACGGTCTAGCCTGGTGCGCTGTGTCCAATTCATCACTCAGAATGCTGACTCGATACCTCACAGCTCCGGACTGACAACGATGATCTCGTGGCGTATCGACCGTTCGTAACCTTGTCTTCCGATAAAGACCTGCCCAGCTTAAAGTTTCTGAAGGAGACGAATCATGCTCTTCCTACGATCCCGTCTCTTGGGACGAAACTAGGCGACGGGAAATTAGAACCTAAACCACTTCGTATATTGCCTAACTTTTTGGGTCTCTGTTCCATTTTCATGCCCGGGACTTCAGCAGGGTTCATCTTTAGAACTTCAACAACTTCGCCTCAATTTATTCGCATGAGAGGAGATTGTATCTGGGGATTGGGCTGCCTAAACTCACTCGATGGAAGCTTTGTCTATTTGGACTCAGAGGTGCGCATTACCCTCGTTATTTAAAGACTGTATACTAAATCACGTCATACTTAGGGTCTCATTCATTTAGCACAACTTCCTCATGGAACACAACTTGGCCACCCATGGGCATTGCAAAGAGTGCAAATAGGGGAGCGGATTGATCACTTAACTTACTCTTCTGTTTCTGAGACATATGTCCTTGGAACTTGCCATAGATCTGAATTCAAATTACCTGATGATGACGAATTGCATTCAGAATGGCGCAACGAAGGTTAGTCTTCTGTGCATCTACATATATGTCTGTCTTTGTGTGGAGCATCTCTAACTGTAAATAGTGATTTCTTTTCTGCCAGAAATGGACCAAAGCTCTCTCAAAGTTGTTAGCCCGAAAACTTGGTCTATAATTGATAGGTATGGAAGTTTCCACATGATTTTTTAGGGATTTTCACTGACACTCTTGATACCCCCTAAAGCTATTCTCTAGGTCCTGCAGAACATGTGATGGCGATAAAAACCATGAGCTTGGAGGTATCTGAGAATACACACGAGCGCCGAGATATGATCGTTGTCGGAACCGCACTCACTCGGGGCGAAGACATACCATCGCGCGGTTGCGTGTATGTTTTTGAGGTTGTTAAAGTGGTCCCAGACCCTGACCGCCCGGAGACAGACCGCAAGTTGAAACTCATAGGGAAAGAACCAGTCAAGGGGGCTGTAACCGCATTATCCGAAATTGGAGGTCAGGGCTTCTTGATTGTTGCCCAGGGACAGAAGTGTATGGTACGAGGTCTGAAAGAAGACGGTAGCCTTCTGCCCGTTGCCTTCATGGACATGCAATGCTATGTCAGTGTGCTGAAAGAACTCAAAGGCACTGGAATGTGCATTCTTGGAGATGCAGTGAAAGGCCTCTGGTTCGCTGGCTACTCAGTAAGTTCTATCACTGAACCATTAGACCATAATTGAGCGAGAACACCCGCTAATGAATTCTAATTTTTAGGAGGAGC
Source organism: Aspergillus funiculosus (assembly GCA_027569145.1). Taxonomy (NCBI): domain Eukaryota; kingdom Fungi; phylum Ascomycota; class Eurotiomycetes; order Eurotiales; family Aspergillaceae; genus Aspergillus; species Aspergillus funiculosus. The sequence continues at coordinate 625,225 of JAPDEN010000003.1, forward strand.
CCTATAAGATGAGTCTCTTTGCAAAGGACTTGGATTATATCGAGGTCATGGCAGCAGACTTTCTCCCAGATGGCAATAAATTGTTTGTGCTTGTTGCTGACAGTGACTGCAATCTTCACGTGCTCCAATATGATCCTGAGGGTAAGTTCGCTTTTTGGTTGGAGACACAGGCTTTGTATATGTGAAAACATGCCGCTGACTGGAAATAGATCCAAAATCGTCAAATGGCGACAAATTCCTAAGCCGCAGCAAATTCCACACGGGCAATTTCGCCTCAACCCTGACTTTGCTGCCACGCACTATGGTTTCATCTGAACGTCTGATGTCCGATGCAGACGAGATGGACCTCGACAACCAAATTCCTCTCCACCAGGTCCTTGTCACCTCCCACAACGGATCTATTGGCCTTGTCACTTGTGTCCCTGAAGAGTCATATCGCAGACTGTCAGCCCTACAGTCTCAACTGACAAACACCATCGAACATCCCTGCGGTCTCAATCCTCGAGCTTACCGCGCCGTGGAAAGCGACGGCAGCGCTGGCAGGGGCATGCTAGATGGAAATCTCCTTTTCCAATGGCTGGACATGAGCAAGCAGCGCAAGGTTGAGATAGCGGGCAGGGTAGGCGCAAATGAATGGGAAATCAAAGCCGACTTAGAGGTCATCGGTGGAAATGGACTTGGATATCTGTAAAAAGGAAAAAGAGCCTTATGATCCCTCGTAGCAAACAAGACTATTTTTCTTTCAAATGGCACCAATTGATTGATTCCTTCCGTAAGGATAGCGTATCGTTTCTACTTTTGATTTTCCCAAGGAACAAACCTCAAAGCACATGCATGCATGTCTTTCTAATTTGCAAGAATAACTATATTCCTAAAATCCATAGCTCGCTGTAACCAGTTGAAGCAACTACCGTACCCTACACAAGCCCAAAATGGCTTGATCAATCAATGGAAATTAATGGCGAGGCCCATTATTATTATTACGACACTCTCTACCATTACTTCCTAGGTAGAGTAATAGTACTTCATACAAGTATCAGTGGAGAACGGAGATTCAAAACAATTACTAAGGTAACGAACAGGGCTTTTATCCCAAAAGGAGAAAAAAAAATATAATCTTCGATTTTCTTCTTTTCCCGCATCCTGGCGTCGTCTATTATCAAATGAAGAAATTCTCTCCAAGTCCCATGTTCGTCCAAAAGATACCTAACCATCCTTACCAGACCCGAAAAGTATCAGTGTATAAGAGATGTGCACGGGGGTAGGGAAACAACCGGAAGGGAGAGAGACAGGAAAAGAATACTTTTTCTGATACCAAATAAAATGCAGCTTCAAGGCGGCCAGCCGGACTTCGTTGTTCCCTACCATTGAACATACTTTATTTCTCCTGCTCTATGGCTGGAGGAATTAGTATGATCATTATGACATAATGTGTTGTTATATGCATTTCAAGAAGTATAAAAGGGAAGCGGAGGAAATTAAAAGAAACCCACACAAGCATGCACACAATAAAAAATGAATACGATAGAAATAAAGTATTGAAAGGGGAAATTGGCAACCAAGCAAGTAAAGGGGAGTGAGGAAATAGATATTAAGGACTCCATCACGCCGAAACCGAAACCATCCACCCAGTAGTCATTCCCATAACCATACAAGTTGGGGAGAAGAGCACATCAAATCATTTTATATGAAGATGTCCATCCAGGGACATACAGTTTCAACATAAAGTGGTTTAGCAGAATGTATAAAAAAAGCACATCAAAGAATACTGCGGCTGGAGGAAGCCAAAGGAAAATAAATATGTTCTCCGCACAGAAAACATGCTGTCATTAATGTGCCACTTTTGTCTTCTCAGAAAACATCTTCTGCGGCAAAATATCGTTTGCTTTGCCCACGTGCTGTAACATATTTCATCTGCGGCATGTTGGTGTGGTGCACCACATGCGGACGATATACAGCATCAACAGGGGCCTGCCAGTCTTCTAAACCCAAGGGGAAATACTCATATAGCAGATCCGCACTCTCATTAGGAAAAGGTAAGGTAGACGCGAAGGGTTGTTGGAGGTTTGTAGTGCTCATTAAAGGGACAGAGACTGACGTGCTCCGGGATTGTGCTTGAGGTACACCGTGAGAGAGTTTGCGCACTTTAGCAGGCGGGCCGGATGGGTCAATATTCAGGTGCTTATGAGAGATATCAGGGGTGAATGCAGAAATAGACCTGGCATGGTCATTCAAGTGGATGATATCCCCATCATCGTCATCAAAAAGCGATAAATTAATGGGGGCTGCAACAACACTTCCGTGTCGTTGTGCCTCTATTGGCCGTGAGAACTCTGGGCTAGATTGCGAATACATGGAATGTGGCAACGTTGTCGGGGGAAGCGCCGCACCTGCTGAAGGAATCTGGGTTGCCCAGTCAGGGGACGCCTGCTGAGGAGGCGCGGTGGGCTGAGAGACGGAAGTTTCTGGTGAGCTGCTTTTCACTGCATTTTTTGCTCTTGCGGGAGTCACACTGGAACGCGGTCCAGAATCGCTGGTTGGGGTCCGGTTAATACTAGCTGCGTGAGCCGCTTGCGCATTCTTCCTTGACGCAGCGGCACTGCCGCTTAGAGGCAAATCCTTGCGAGATTGAAAATTACGAGGGCTGCGGCCTCGAACAATGACTGGTCCAGAACGTACTTCACAGATCGGGATCTTGGCGCCGGTAGATAAGGTTGCAACGACCTTGAGCCGGACGACAAAGTGCTGCTGAAGCTCTTTTCGACGTCCATTATTGGCAGTTGCAACACGGAACTGAAGGCGCTTCCAGGCGATCGGAAAAGTAGCGAAGTCTGTATCTAGATCCTGTCCGGCCATAATATCTAGAGGGATTGGGGGTGGCTCCTTCTCCACCTTAGAACTGTTACCGCTACTATTATGGTTGTTGCTTGCGTCTTCGCTATTTGGGTTGCCGTTGGCAGCAGGAGTTTTCCAGGGTACGGAAATGATTTTAACGGAGTTGCCCTCGACAGATTCGGTGGCCGACACGGTAAGCTCCTGTGCAAGAATTGGTATCCTGTCGCCTTGTTCCGTCATGATATAGCGCAAACTCCGTGGGAGGGTCACGGAGCCTGTAATCTGAAATAAGTTGCGACGGTAGCAAGTCAGCTCTGCTCCCTGCTGAGGGGGAGTATTTTCAGAGGGTGATGTAGTCCAAGGCGATTCTGCGAGAAAGAACATCCCATGCAACTGAGCGGAAAGCGATAATGAGGTGAGTCGTAACGAATAATCGAGTAGTTTGAAATTGTATTCTGGTACCGAGAAGCTCAATAGCTTATTGTTATGATCGATGGAGGAATCTGGGGGCTGTTCGGCGGGGGGAGCGGGGTCGAAGTGGTTCACCATATCTGTGAATGGATCCTCATAACCTGATGAAAAGCGCTTCAATGTCGTTGGCGGCATTCCGGGATGAGCGAAGGCTAAGTCATCGCCACTATCACGAGAGAGAATTAGAATGAGGGGAAAGGGAATAGAAAATTTTTTGATATGTCGAACCAAGTACAAAAAGCGGGGAAAAAAAATTCTCAACACGCACCTAACGAATGTCTCCGAGTCGAAGTTTGCGCGTTGATCAGGAATATCCATGCCCGGAATCGCATTGAGATAATCAGCACCCTGCATATTGCTGAGAGTCAACGGTGAAGCCAGGTAAGGCATGGCCATGGTGTCGAAGCTGTCCATGGCGAAGGCTCAAGTTGTGGGAAATGAAAGAGGTTGCTGACGCCTGAAGGATTTGAGGTGAAAGCCAAGGGAGTAAAATAGAGGAAAAGCGCAAGAGGTGGAGAAGATGGGAAAGAGGAAGGAAGATGCAAGAGAAGGAGAAGGAAGTAGGTCGAGGAATATGGGATTCGGGGTGAGGACAAGAGTGTGATCGCAACGAGCGCGGACAACGCGGGAAATATCAAGGACGAGAGCACATGGAGGAGTCGAGAACCACAAGAATAAGCTCCCCTCCAAAAAAGCGAAGGTCAAAAACACTCTTCCTGAATTTTGGATAGAAGAAGAAGAAGAAGTTGAAGATGAAGGAGGAAGAGTCGAAAGAGGAGAAAAGTAAGAGAGAGTGAAAGATGAAAGAGGTGATATGAGTGAGTTGTTGTACCTTAGTTGTTGGAGACGTAAATCGTGCCGAGTGGATCGGACCCCCCCGAAGTCAGGACTCTGTATGAAGAGACAGAGCACGTTAGTGGAGATCTAACTAGCCTGATTTCGAGAAAAGAAAAGACAAAAAGACCCCAGAAGTTAGAAAGCAGGAGAACGATCCGGAGAGAGCCTAGCTTAAAGTCGATAGAGGAGCAGATAACAAGAAACAAGGACTGGTGCTAGACGGACCCGGCGAGGGGGGGGCGTTGGTAGCCAAGTCGCTAGTGGCTTAGGCTTGGGTGAGGGCGATGATGAGGGGCGGGAAAAACAGCCACCATCTGACGAGAATTCAAGTTATAATAAAATAAAATATTATTATTCTGGTTCACTCGAGGTCTGGATCAGGACTAGCTTGAAGTTAGAACTGAGAAAAGACTCAAAAGAGGCCTTGGGTTAAAGCTGGATAGAGCCAAGGCACCAACAAATAAAGAACGAACTGATGGATTCAGAGCTTGTGGATCATACATTCAGGCCCATACCTAACTTCTAAGCAGTTAGTAGTGTCTAACTAAGTCGATTACGGAGCGGAATAGCTAACGCAGAATGGAGGGGCGAAGGAGCTCAGATGGACACAAGAGACAGATGAGATTCTTGTGGAGAGAGAAAAAGAAGCCCCGACCGGAGACGGAAGAGAATCGGATCGACGATGGGGACTGATTCTGCTTTCAAACTTTCTTCATCTTGTGTCCCTCTTGATCTCAATCTCAATCAATCTCATTCTTATTCTCATTGTTATTATTGTTGCGGTTGATTTCAGATCCCTTTCTAGAACAGGGGAATTATCGACTAGACAACTTGCAGAATGAACAAGGAAGAGGGTGCTTTAGTGTCCGTCCCCAGTGGCTTATCCGCGCTGCCCATCCTGTGGTTGGTCCTCTGGATGTATTCTGTAGGTATAGGTAGGTAGTAGAGGCCCGGTCGGAGTAATAAGTACGTACCTAAGTAGTAGAAGAGTAGCGCTGTAGGTACCTAACTGTACAATCTCACACCTTATCCTTGTCCTGCATCTGAGGAATCTCTTTCTCTCTCCCTCTTGAAATCCCCCACCCCTTTTTTTTTTTTCACTTCTCAGAAATAATGAAGTGATCCGGAAAGTAAAATAAAAATGTGAACAGCGAGGCCATAGTTTCTGTACCATGGGGGTCGCTAACCCCAGCCATGAGTTAACGACCTGCCGGATTAGGCAACGCTGCATTAGGCTATTCTATGATAAAAAGTCCACCAAAGCCATAATAATCATGAAAGCCTCTAAGTTTTCCTCCGATAGCACTTGAGTTTATTATTATGGAGCCTGATGAGACAGGATCCACTTCGACTGGGGAATAATAATCAGTAAATTACTCTGTATCATCCATTCCCAACCATCATACGGAGTATAGTATAAGAAGAAGAAGAATAATAATTGCCGGTATTAATATCACAATATATAATAATAATAATAATATATTATCATTCTCACTATCACTAAAGGCAGCTAACGTCAGACTAAAAGTAAACGACTTCTCCGGTTAACATCGGTTGTCCCATCCTCATCACCACCACCGCCATCATCATCATCATTAGGAGCTCCTGCGATTAAACGTGCGCGGAAAGGCCCAGAAAAGTTAGACCGGCTCCGACGGACTCCGGAAGCCACTTACTTACTCTATGAGGTCTCTGCTCCGGACTCGACAAAGCAAGAAGAAAAGGGAATAGTAATAGTTAATAATTGAAATAATGTCGATAAAAATCTTTTAACATTTAATATTACTAATATACTCTTGTCAAACTAGTATTCAACCAGATTCAAAGCCAGAGAAAGCTGTTTTAAGTTATTCCGGCAAAATAACTATAATGATAACCAGGCCAGGGTCTCTCCCAACAACAAATGCATCCATGGACCTCGAAATCGGGGGCAAGCGGAAGTATTAGCCTCACTAGTTTACTCCGTAAGTGCGCACGGTATCCAAGAATAATAATATTATTAATACCTAACAGGAGTTAGCATGATAACACTGATGAATGCAGCCAGCTCCACAATCTTCATTCAATGACTTCCTCTCACTCGATCTGTATCTTCGAAACCAGGCCACTTGGACTTGGAATTCAACGAATAATCCCATTCTGAGAGCGAGGTGGGCCCTAACATCAATCAATAATCAGGGTCCATTTATCGTCTTACTCGTCCGTAAGGACGGCCACATTCCGATCTTCGATTGGCTCTACAAAGAAATTGATCGGCGGTGGTCTGGCTGACATGCATTCGACCCTTTGTCCTGGTTTGGGATCGTGGTAGGATTGATTTTCCCAGGGAGTAGTCCGAGATACCTACTATTGAAGAAAGACAATGCTTTAAAAAAAAGCCCGATTTGGCCCTCTCATTAAAGAATTCGGAGTAAACCTCCTATGACGTCGGATATTCAGAACTGTCGATGTGCGATAATAATGTTAGTTATTTTTATTCGAAATTCGCCTACCACGTTTAGGAATCCCAAGGTAGGCTAGCTGGAGCTAGAAGCGCATTTCATCATTATTACCTTGCAATTAGGTATAACTGTTGCTGTATATTCTGTTCCCTGAGTAGTGCAGGAGCCACACCTCGCACGCCATGTCTGTGATCTTCTTACCTAGGTTTGAGGTAACCAGGAAACTTGATTCCAAATCCAGTATTATTTCTCAGAAAAGAATCCAAAGGTTTATCTATTCTACTAGGTACAGATGACGTGAATATAATAATTGAATGCATTAATCCTTCGTTGTGCTCAAGCTGGATGCTCCCCTCTAGAACAAAACTAGGTAGTAAGCACCATAAACTTGGCACTAAACCAGCACTAAATCCAGACATGGGTTATTATTCCAGAGAATGATTTCACTACTACTAGTAGTTACTGCTAGGTATGAGGAGATGATTGGCTGTTATTGTTAAATGAACTGAACTGTTCTCAGCTGTCTGTCTCAAAACCCGCTGACGGACGACGGGCGACGGACTACGGACGACTGACGACTCAAATGAAGCCGGATTAGCCGCGTTTTGGCATCACTTGATTGGACCGGCCATTGCCGTTCTGGGACGAAAGCTAAAAGCGTCATCTTCCATCCACTTTGTTCGAGGTGTCCTACAGGCTACAGGCTACAGACCACAGGCCACAGAGGCCAAAGTACTCCGTTCGGACTTGATCGAATGATTCGGGTTAATATTGTTGGACCTGGCCTGATCACCACCGCCGCTGCTTAGTTCAAAGTTATAGTCTTGTCCCACCCACCCAGTAGCTCCAAAATATTCCCAACAATCAGCTATCATCAATACCAATATCAATCAATATCCATTACTTAAGGTACTAGGGACTCGGGAGTAGACCAAGAAAGGGTACCTCGGTCAAGTTTCCTCACACCGAGGAAAGCCCCAAGCCTAGACACCAACCAACTACTTACCGTGTAGGTACTCGAAGTAAAAAACTAACAAGACCTAATCAACCCTTTCGACGCAGCTCTAGACAAGAACAGTCTCTCGTCTCTCGTCTCCCGTCTCTTAGTGGCAGCCTAAAAGATGAGAAGGATCAACCAGCAACTTCGAAGGATTTACCCCTCTTCCAGAACGTTTCTAGAATCTCTCGCTTCGTTAATTATCGATAATGATATTCTGCATCCTTTTTCTCCTCTCCAATATTCATGTGATCGCCACTAGCACTCCGACATATCTTTTCCCTCATCGACCGAAGATACAAGAAACATAGATGATAGATAGATAGATAGATAGATAGATAACCCGAGTTATGGATTATTATACCATTATCATGATGTCTCCTACTTGCATTGACACTTCTATACTGCCCAGGTACTAGGAGTAGTAGTATAACTAAACCGTGGACAAGTAAAAATCCCACCACAAGCCAAGCTGCAAGCCTGTGTCGATCATCCATGGCAACGTCTTTCCCAAATACTAGACAGAGCCCGCATATGCATACACTTTTTGCATACGGAGGGATTACCATCCAGGTATCTAGGTACGCATTACTAGTAGTATGTAAGTAGGTAGTACCTACAGAGAACAGGACCTGTACGGAGATTCTGCGTTCCAGAGTCAAGAATCTGACATGGCGACATGGAAGCCTGCTAGAAATCAATCGAAGCGCTGCACGAGCAGGGGCGGCGGCGACGGTGGTGAGACTGACTTGTGAGTTGTACTTGTACGCTTGTACGCTTGTACTCGGTAACTACTGACTAGTACTAGTATTAAAGTGGTGCTCTCCGTAGTACTAACGGAGTATAGTAGCAAGTTATCTCGAATTGATATCTAAAGGAAGATAAAAATTAATCTTGCTCGGAGGACTCCGAACTTAGGTACCTCTGTGGTCTGTACTCTGTACCCGGTTTAGGCTTCCCGTCTTGTGGGGAGACTTTTCCTATCAGCAATACAGAGATAATAATAATAATCACAAGAAGAAAAGAAGAAAAGAAGAAAAAAAGAAAAAGAATAACAGCAGTATTATGATTATCTTCCCCCCAAATCAAATGCACGTTCCCTGAGGAGATAGTAACTTGGAGAACTATCCATTGTACTCTATCTCCCTCCCTGCAAGGTAAAGGAAAAGAACCGTTGGAAGACGCAGTGATCCTCTATACCCTTGCCCGGGATAATGTCAGTCAATCACCCTTGAACACTAGTAGCAAAAGTTCTTCCCTATCACTCCAAAGTATGCACCGCATTTGCATTGCAGGACAGACAGGACGAGGTCCTCCACAGCATTGTGATGTGGTTATACTCCGTAATGGCCTCGTCCCACAGCATACCTAGGTACCTAGGTACCTAGGTACTATACTTACTATGCATCCTACCGAGGTATAGTGTGATGGATATAATGATATCCGACATTATCACCCTAGGCCGCTTTGTCAGCTCCTCAGTCGAGCTCGTCAGATAAGGTGGTTATGGCTTAATCGCGGTGTGGTGTGGTCTGTGATGTAAGAGAACCCCGTTACAGCACCACAGCATTCTTCAATTCCGGTATAGACCCAACTACCTAAATTAAAGACAGCCGCCAGAAGAAGGGAGAAAAAAGAAGAAGGAAGAAATGGCGTTGGTGGCGGCCCACATTTCATATTTCCAACGCCGCCGCAAACGGCCAGGGACAGACAGAACATCCAATGATCCACGGCATCATCATAATCGCCAGCATTGGCATCATCCACAAGGATAAAAAGTCAGAAATTAGGTAGAATTGCAGACGGTTAATTGTCTGAGGAGGTGAGGGGTGAGGAGAACGAGGAAGAACGAGGAGACGAGCGAGACACTCCTTCAATAACCGGCCGCCACTTTATGCTGCTGCTGCTGCTGCTGAACCGGATGGAAGTCATGCTCCGACGCCCCGACGCCCCCGAGAGAAGCTGGCTGGAAAGTAGGCTTACAAAGTACACAGCAGCGGTAGTACTTAGTGCTTAGTTCTGAACTCCCCAAGTTTACCTTGGACTCTTTAGTACTCCGTGCGCAACTAACCAACTACACTACAGGGAACCCCGGACAGGGGCTTGCTTCAGCCTTCATGGCTTAACAATAAATGACACAACTAGTGTCTACACTACACTATGTGGGTAATTCGGATCAACCATCCTAGTGCCGTTAGTGTGGGTGGTTCTCTCTTGTATCTTCTCATCCTATCATGTGTTGATTTCTTACGCCCCGGACAGGCCGTCCCAGACAACTTCAAGAATCAGCTGTGATCGGGGGGCCTTTCCTTCGCAGATCGATCCAGGGACGTGCTGCCCAAGACTACATAGGACAGTAGTCGCCAGTGCACCACTGATGGTATGGATTCATAGAGTACGGACCACGGAGAGTATTTAAGAACCGACCTGATGATTCTTTACCTAGGTCCTAAGTATAAGTCAGCCACTCACGTCTGCTGCCGCTAGTGACGATACTGAAAATCCCCGACTAGATCCCCCACGCCACTAGAGTGACTAGACGAAGGCTGTCGCCAGCCCGAGACTCCTGTTCCTGCACCTGGACCGCTGTGCAGATCATCCGTAAACTGATCTGCCTGCCCTTCTTCCAATGTCGATATGAGCTCAATACGCGAGGAGCCCTTTTCTTTTTGTCGCGTGGTAGGTGTGATTTCGGACATGAATCATGCAAAAGTATAATTGGGTGTATGCTCATATCCCAATGGCCAATCACCAAATCCTTTAATAACTACCTTGAACAAATAGGAAGTTCAGATCCCTACAAGCCACGCCAAAAAAAGGACAAGGATCATCGGAGAAAAATAGCCAAATGATTGCATAAAAGTAAGAAATAAATTCGTCCCCAGTGTTAGAGGGAAAGTAAAATACTTCTTTGGATATCATCGTATATGCAATGTCAATGGACAGGACAGGGATGAGTTTGAACAACAAGAAGAGAATAAATCCAAAATAAAAAAGAGGGGGGGGGTATACAAGAAAATTGTCTCAGGATGCAGGCACCATCGTCCATGTCGCTGCGTCACAATTGACTTCCTCAAAACTATGCAGAGTGCTAAAGCCTAGCCCTGATAAGCAGTCAAAGTTACTGTCTCCGTCAACCTGAATCATAATGTCAGTCAGAAAGCGCTTGCACACGGGAGTTGTATGCAGTGGGCTGGAGTTACACAAAGAAAACTGAAAGGTTATACGTACACAGTCTATAATCACAGTCTCAGCTCCCTGTCTACGGCTCTGTTTGATCCCTAACAGTATCAATCCCTGTAGCAGAGTCGCGTATTCGCCAACTGAGGGGGAAATGACCGGCGAGGAGATCCCCCCTGTCGATGCATGGGTAGCTTTCATTGCAGGCATGTGTTCCGCGAGGCTCGCTCGGTCGTTGTAGATTACTACACTACCGAGAATAGCCCCATCACCAGATCGTGTTGCACGGATAATTCCACAGTGTGGTGCTCCTCCCAAGGCCACCTTGTAGATGTCTATCACCCCTTGTCGCGAATTAGTTTTGACGTGATCGATAATTGAGTCGGCGTAATCCCATCCATAAACAAGATCATATGTTACATCTGCGTTTTGCAAGCTGTGGACTAGCCCTTCAGGCGGGGTCCACGTTGGCAAGTTGCGCAGCACCACGCTGCATACCGGCCGCGAGAGGCTTGTATTCCAGCCTAAATTTGCAAACCATTGCCGCAGCCTTTTCCTCTCAATTGGATTGGCCGAGGGAATACCTAGGTAGATACCTGGCAGGCGGGATCCCAGTTGGAATCGCTTCATTCCTTTTCGCTGGAGAAGCGTTCGGATAGCGCGGTTGTGAAGAGAAGTCCCGATTGAAAGCTTACGTCTGGAAGGATCAACGATCAGCGACCCTATAACTCCCGTACCCGTGGCGCGGAAAAAGTAGGTGGAACAGAAACCGTAGAGGGCTCTTGTACTGCTGTTCCGGACAACAAAGTGTGCCTCGTCGATCTCTCCTCGCCGGAGAAGGAAACTGCTAGATGTTACACCTAGTAGTTCCAAGCGTTGGCCCCGGCAATCCTGTCTGACTGCGTCCAGCAATGAATCCAAAGCATGAGAATCTCTCTCCTCATTCCAATTCTCTACAAGCCAGTGTTGCCTCGCCTGATGAAGCTTCTGACTGCGGCCGAAGGAGCCAGGAAGTGAGCCCTTAGGAGTCAACTCCCCGTAAAGTACCTTGACCAAAGCTTCCATAGCTGTGTCCGTGAAATCATATGTGCAGAGATAAGTCCCGATAGTTGTATCCATTGCAAAGTCGTATGGTGAGCTAGCAGCCACAACAACCAAGGGTTTCTCTTGGTGCTCGCCAGACGGAGTAAACTGAGATCTACAGATCATAGATACGTGCTTAGTGAACCCCTGTTGATATATATTCCTGATCGCATCCGCCGTGACGACAATGACCGCGCTGGCTCGATCTATAAGGCTTTCATGTATAGGGCGGACGCCGTTCGACGTGTAGGACGTATGCAAAACACGGCCATTCCTGTGTCGCGAAAGTGACCTCCCAAGTTCCTTGAAGACACTCTCGCCACTTAACACAGAGTGAGTTCTATCCCAGGCTACTGCGTCTAGCGATATATCGGGATGACGCTCTGCCACCGAGCGGGACACAGCCGAGGCGGGTAAGGGCTTTACCAACGGTGTCAAAAGTAGCAACTCCTCATTGGGACCCAGTATTTTGGATAGCGGAAGAAGGTTTTTCTTGTCACGCACGACTGAGATAGAGCTGTTATAAGCTTCCGTCGAAAGGCTTGTATGAGAGGGCTGCATCTGGGTCAGTGAAAGGAGCCCGGGGGGGTTGAGAGCCTGTTCCCAAGATGTACATTTCGACTTCAAAGTCAATACTCTGCGCAACGATTGCTCTATACTTGCCCGGCTGATGATGCCGTTCTCTACACCGAGTTTCAACCCGTTGATGGCCTCCTGCTGCACTTGAAATGACCTGCAGATTAGTATGATATCGCAGCCCGCATTTTTAGCCATGACTGTGCCACCACCGACACCGATATTATGAGTAAGAGCTTCCATCTCCAGGCATTCCGAGACGACGACGCCGTTGAATTTCATATCCTTTCTCAGCAAATCGTCGACGACCTGTTCACTTAAGCAAGCATGCATAACATTAACTCCTGCAGACGACATGGAAACTCCCCCGACCATCATCGAATCGAGGCCATGGATAATTGCATTCCGAAATGGAACCAATGCAGTTAGGCTGAGTTGTTCCAGTGACTCGGTGATGATCGGAACGTCCGTCTGGGACCCTAGGAATTCTAGGTTTCCATATGAAGGGAAATGCTTGCCGCATGTCACGAGACCTGCTTCTTTATAGCCTTTCATGAACTCCACGCCATACTGAGATACCTCCTGGGGGTCATCACCGGAGGTACGAACTCCTATCGGTTGGTTTCGTACATTTGTTATTACGTCGAGAACAGGGCCTAAAATGTAATTGACACCGACGGCTTTGAGCTCTTGGGCGGTGGCAAAGGCAACGTCGTGCGCCAGAGCTTTCGATCCCGTAGCAGCAATACCCATAGCACTAGGGAATTGCCGGATATAAATCTCGTCATACAAGCTGTTCACGCCTCCATTTTCTTGGTCTAACGCAATAAGCAAAGGCACGGGATGTCCAGCATCCCGAGCTATTGTTTGTAGTTCAAGAACTAATCGGGTCGCCTCCTCTGCAGCTATAAATTGGATCAGTACATTTATTACACACTTTAGACAATGGTGTTGGATGGAAGCGGATATAATCCAGAGTGCAATCAAAAAGAGAAAGAAGAGAGAAAGAAGAGAGAAAAAAGAAGTAAAAAAAAAAGGAAGAAAAGGGAAAATACGAGGATTTAATACATTTTAAGTTTTTGGCTGAAAGTAGAATCGAACCTAGATGATAGTTCTCAATCAGGGAACGAACCTGAGGGCTGACGGATGTTCCATCGAAGCCCATCATAAAGAGCTGCCCCATCTGTCTGTCGACAAGACATGGTAGCCAAATTGTTAGCCAGAATCTAATACTAAAGCAAAAAAAAAAAAAAAAGATAAAACAAAAAAACAGAAAGACATGGAAAAAGCAAGGGAATATACATGGGTGAGGTAACAGAGTAAACAATTTTTGACTCAGGGCAAAACAAGTACACGAAGCTCCAATTGAATATCAGGATGACAAGGCAACACGCCCAAGAGGAACAAAAAGGACGTATGACAACGTATGCCAAGACTCAGAAAAAGGAATAAAAGTCCTACCTGTCTAGACTGTCCCAGCCAGGGGGCAACATTTCCTCTTTCGGGGCCATATGGCCCTAGGGATTCTGCGAGGAATGCCAGAGCAGAGAGCAAGGTGACAGGGTGGCTCAGTCTGCGGCCCACACGCCTCAGGCGGAGCTCAGAATCCGTGTTAAGAGAAGAGGATTTGAGACAAGGCTGAAAACAGACGTTGAAGCTCACGACTGCCAGAGCCCACCGTTGGCAGTTGGTAGTGTACTGGGCAGCGGACAGTAAGCACAAGCTCCCTGGGTGTTAGCACTAGCCAACTAGGAAGCTACCTAGCTCAGGACCTCAGATAGCCGGGGAGTAAGAGTAGGTAGGCCTGAGGTCGGATTGTACGGTTAGTCCAGGAGCTCGTGCGAGATACTGGTCAAACAAGGTAAGTTACTAGTACTGCTGAACGAATGACATTGCATGAATATTGGGCGGGGTCACGGAGGAATCGAAGTCCTTGTCCCAAATTCAAGCACGGAGAGTTTCCCTGGAGGGCAGCTAAAAAAGACACCGCAAAAAGTAAGGGAAGGGGCAAAATGGACAGTAAAACCCTAAACCAGTAACCTTGACAGGCTGTTAATTTCCGCTATGGGAGAGAGCTCGGTCCCATTCTTAATCGAGAAGCACTTTTGGGGGGGCAATAATTAATTGATCATTAGGGAATATTTGATATTCTCATTCGTAGGTCTTCGCGATGCTGAAGCTGAGAAAGTGTGGGGTGTGGATGGTACGCGTCACGTGCGCCGGGAGTCAACCATGGGAACAGCGGTTTTTTTTTGGAGGGGGGGGATGGTAATCTGCATACTGGAGGCCGTACCGTACAGAACGGACTTGGTCCTTTCGCCTTTCCAGCCAATACCGGTAATTAATGGTGCTGCCACAACTACTACTAGAAACCTGATACAACGTCACAGAGGGTTGCACTCCCTTCCTTGAAGTTCCAATGTCGCCGAATGCAACGACGACAGCGCCTCAGGTATCTAAACCTCGAACCTACCTACCTTATCTACTTCATTTCCTATGTTTTTGAGCATATGCCAAATGCAACTGCAACATCATGCACTGCTTGTCCTGGAGAGTCAAGATGAAGCTGTTGTTCAAGTTCTAAGTTCTGTGTACCTAGGTATTGCTTGACGTTTAGGTATCATGCCGACGGAGCACACAGCTCGTAGTATGACGCTTCTCAGAATCATTGATTCCTGCGACCAGGAAGTTTCTCCTTATCCTTTCTTTCTCGGTGTATGTCTTGTTGAAGCTGGCTTTGGAGGGTACTATGTGCTCCCACTCGGTTTCTTGGTGTTGAATATTTGCATCATTCCTCGCCTGTGCCTCAATTCCAGTATCAAGCACAGCACTGGAAGAAAGTAGGATCTATAATAGCATCTACAGAACTCTAGGTACTTAGGCACTAGCCATGATCGTCATTATTCCTATCGTATCAAGCTGAGGTTATAATGAAGAAGTAATCAAGATGATTACGATGCCTACTAGTACAAGTAGTAGTAAGTAGGTACTGAGTTGAAGAGCACCAGTAGCAGTCTCACGTAGTGTCACACTCCACCTGACATAACTGACCCATAACGTAGAATTGCAACAGAGCCATGGGTTGATGGGGAACATGCGACCACCGACGTCTTCGCCTTTTCTTAATATCCTCCAGAGTGGCCTCGAGCCTCTCTATCTCTTTCTCTTTCTTAATCTTTCTAGAAAAAGCCATAGGCATCTATCAGATTTTGATCCTCCCTTGCTCCTCCTGCAGCTCATTGAATCCTCGTCTTACCGCAATCCTAAACTTATTTCGATCCTACTTTGTCATCTAATTGGTGACGTAGTGTCACCAGTTTCAAGCCGTCATCATGTATGTCTTCCTAGTCGTGGTTTTATCGGACTTGCTCAGGTTAACAGCAGTGATTTGATACTTAGGAGAGTTATCATTCGGGATACAACTCTTGAAGCCTCCGAGTATATTGCGGATTATATCATCAGTATGCCATTCTTGCTATCCTTTATTTTCTGGAACCAGTTTAGGCCAATGCTAATTCCTTATGCTTCGCGTGTAGGTCGAATAAAAGCATTCAAGCCAACTGAAGATAATCCTTTCGTGCTTGGGCTGCCAACAGGTAGCAGCCCGGAAATCATCTACAAAACACTAGTGCGACGCCACAAGGCTGGAGAGATCTCCTTCAAGAATGTCGTTTCCTTTAATATGGTATCTCATCCTATCTGGCTAATACATAGATCCCGTATACTGACTAATGTAGGACGAGTACGTCGGGTTGCCCCGCGATCATCCCGAATCGTACCATAGCTTCATGTACAAGCATTTCTTCTCGCATGTTGATATTCCTCCCCAGAACATCAACATCCTCGATGGCAATGCTTCAGATCCCGCAGCGGAATGCGCTTCCTTCGAAGCCCGCATCTCCCGATACGGTGGCATAGAACTCTTCCTCGGTGGTGTGGGATCTGACGGGCATATCGCCTTCAACGAACCCGGGTCTTCTCTGAACAGCCGGACTCGGGTCAAAACCTTGGCATACGACACAATTCTGGCGAACTCGAGGTTTTTCGACAACGATGTGAACCAGGTACCCCGGATGGCGATGACCGTGGGCATTCGAACCATTATGCAGGCCCGAGAAGTTGTAATTGTCGCGACAGGTGCCCACAAGGCATTCGCAATGAAGAAGGGCCTTGAAGGTGGTGTGAATCACATGTGGACTATCTCCGCACTGCAACTGCACCAACACCCTCTCATTGTGTGCGACCGCGACGCAACTCTTGAGCTCAAGGTCAAGACGGTCCGGTATTTCGAATCAATCGAGCAAGCAGGAACCGACGCACGCACCCAAGGGCCTCCTCTTGTTTACCGGCCCAAGGCATACGTCCCAGCACCGATGTCAGTGAACAAGCCCCAACAGCAGCGCCCTCTAGGCTCCCCATTAGAGAAGACGTCGAAAGACCTGAGGATCAATACCGATCTCACCCAATCATTCGAAGAAGACGAACTGACACCAGACAGCATGTCTTCCAGGATGATTGATTCGGCTATCGCCGGGCTAGATTCGACTCTGAAAAGTGACCTGATGTTTGACCGCATGGGTGCGAGAGTGGCATCCAACTAAATCTCTCACCACCCTTTTTTTGTGGCTAGCGATGAATAATAAGTGTGAAGTGAGTTGAGGTAAAAAGAATTTATTTGGGACTCAAGCAGTGGTAGCTAGCTTGCTGGAAGGAATCTCAGACGCTAGATTTGCTCTATACTTTTTTTCTGCTTTCTTTTTTTTGTCTTTTACCAGAATCTCCTTATTCATGAAGAAAAAACTGCTATATTAGATAATGACCATAGACTGTTTGGTTCTAGTGTTTGGGTGAAATAATACTAGTAATAGAAAAAATCAATGATAAAGCCGTATTTATATACTGTATCCCTCTCTCTCCATGATATATATGTGCGTGTTTATATTATTCAAGTTCCAAAATAGTATTCTAGGAAATATATTTACATTGTTGTCGCATATAAACACAGCTATAATACTACACTTATTTAGGCAGATTAGGTATTTTTAGGTAGTGGTGGTGGCGGTGGTGGTAGTAGTTACAGTTTAGCAAAGACCGTCGCAACAGCGTCGCCCATATCAACAAGGGTACTCTTATTTCTCACCCAAGCCTCAATACCCCTACGACCATTCTCAACGCCGACTCCGCTCTTCTTCCATCCACCAACGGCCATCTCAGCGGGACTTTCGCCCCAGCTGTTCACCCATGTGATGCCTGCCTCCAATTGGTCGATGATACGATGGGCCAGGTTAAGGTTCTTTGTGAAGACGCCGGCGGCGAGGCCCAGCTCTGTGGTGTTTGCACGTCTGACGGCCTCGGCAACAGTTTCGTAGGTTAGGATCGACATTACAGGGCCGAAGATCTCCTCCTTGACGATGCGCATGTCATCTGTGCAGTTGGTGAAGACGGTCGGGCGGACCCAGAAGCCTGCTTCTAATTCCTTGGGGAGATCGCGGGGCTTGCCTAGCCCGCCGTAGAGAAGGGTGGCCTTGTCTGATTCGATGCCGTGGCGGATATACTCGGTTACCTTTTCGAGGTGGACGGCGGAGCTGAGAGGGCCGAAGTTGGTTACCGGGTCGAAAAGGGGACCAGGACGGATGAACTGCATTTTCTCGAGAAGGCGTTTCTCGAAGGCTGACTTCATGGTTGAGGGGACGAAGACTCGCGTGCCGTTCGTGCAGACTTGGCCCGTGCTGTAGAAGTTGGCCATCATGGCTCCGTCGACGGCGTTGTCGAGATCTGCGTCGGGTAAGATGAGAAGGGGGCTTTTGCCTCCTAGCTCCATGGTCACGTATTTCATGTTGCCGGCAGCGGACCCGGCGACTTTCATGCCTGTCGATACCTGGCCAGTGAAGGAGACCTTGGCGATGGTTGGGTGGGAACTCAGATAGGCACCGACGTCGCCTGCGCCGTAGACGACATTGAACACCCCAGCGGGGAGACCGGCTTCCCTGTAGATTTCTGCAAGGGTCTGTGCATGTAGCGAGGTGAATTCGCTGGGCTTGTAGACCATGGTGTTTCCAGCCGCGAGACAGGGGGCGGATTTCCAAAGCGCACTAAATTTCATTGTTAGATTCGAAAAACAAAATGCGATGGCATGCAAAACCACGGTTATTGCAAAAAAAGGCGACATACATTTGAATGGGATAGTTCCATGCGCCAATCCCCACGCATACACCTAGAGGAGCTTTCTTGGTATATACCCAGGCCTCCTGTCTCAACTGCGCAGTCTCGCCGTTCAGCCCACCACCTCCCACGAGGTTCGCGAAATACTCTACAACATCCGCCCCAGTAACGACATCGACGGTGCTCGTTTCTGTGTAGGCTTTCCCGGAGTCTAACGTTTCGACACGGGCGATCTCGTCGTTGCGCTCGCGGAGAAGTGCAGCAGCTTTTTGGAGGATGCGGGCGCGCGCAATGGGCGGGGTTTGCGACCAGGAGGGGAACGCGCGATCCGCTGAAGCAATCGCAGCGTCTACGTCGGACTGTGAGGCGATAGGAATTTCAGCGAGCTTAGTGCCGTCGCCAGGGTTGATGGAGTGAAACGTTCGGCCGGACGAAGAGGGCTGGGGCTTGCCATCGTAGAAGAGCTGGCGTGGCGCGAGGGGGAGGGATGGCATGACGGCTGCAGGTTCGTTGGAGGAAGTCAACAAATTGAAAAAAAAAGCTATGAAGAGAGAATATTAATCAGGATTAATATCTAGAGAGATAAGAGCGGGAGAACGACATTGAAGGAGCTTAAACGAAGGAAGAAAAAAGTTCCAGCACTGCGGAGGTACTAGTTAATAGTCAAAGTTAATGGTATCGTCGTGGATTTCTCCCAGACTTCCTCCGTCGAGGCAAAAGGTGCCTACACTGCCAGCTATGCGATTTTCTGGCGATAAAACAATAATCTAATAATCCAATAATCAATAATTCCTTTTCCAGGGATGTAAGCGTACAGTGAAGTCCGACTCGAGAAAGATGTCGCAACTTAACCCCATGATTCGCGATGAATTAATTACAGGTCGACAGCTGCTGCTCCAGACTCCTCGAGAGCCTTCCAAGGAGTAAAGATACTACTACTAAAGAACTAGTACTAAGTCTACTATAGAGAGGCGACTTTTTTACTGCTTTCGGTAGGATTATTCAGTGTTATTTCGGTGCCGAGCTGGGCAATCCCATCCCGGGTGATGACTCTGGTGAGACTCCCCATTCCCCCTAGTTTGTATAAGTCTAGAAGATGGATATTATCGTGTTTAACCGTTGGTTAGCGTATATTTGGAGGGATCGTGGCGTTGTTTAGCGCTGGGCCTCATAAGGACTGTGGAGAGAACGTGACGTCGGTGTCAACGGCAGTTTTCGAGGACAGAATTGAAGCAAAGTCGGAGTAGTGCTTCAGAAACGCCAACAGGTCTGAGTAGAGAATACTCTGTATCGGAAGAGGGATTGCTTGAAGAAATGCGCGATGAACACTCGAAAGAACCCTCTCCGGATCTCCATCTCTTGGGAATTCAGGACAAGAGCGCAGGATCCACTGCCAATCATTCCAATCCTCCCGCTGCGCCCGCATCCAGTGAGTGTCTCGAATTAGGTGCTTTTTCTCGATGAAGGTGGAGAAGACGAGACGTGGGAAGGAAAAAGGTAAAAAAATTCTGTAAAAAGAATTCAAGAAAGGCTGGAGTGATTTGATTACTTTGGCGGCCCGTTATCGTTTGCTCGTCTACCCTGGTTCGAGTTCTTTAAAACTCCATTCGATCCCGCCCGTCGCTTCTCTTCTCCCCTCTCTTTAAGACCAGCGAGTTATATCTATTTCTTCATCTCCTCCCTTCCCCGGTCACTTTCTCCCTTTCTTCAACCTCCTGGACCTCGAAACCTTCATTCAGCATGGCAACCACTAACGATCTCCCTGCCAGCGATGTCAACAGCTACGACTATATTATTGTCGGAGGTGGTACTGCAGGCTGCGTTATCGCCAGTCGACTGGCGCAGTATCTGCCCAATAAGCGCATCCTGGTTGTCGAGGGCGGTCCTAGTGATTTTATGGATGACCGGGTTCTCAAACTGAGCGAGTGGCTGAGTTTGTTGGGAGGCGAGCTGGACTACGACTACCCCACTACTGAACAGCCAATGGGTATGTACGGATTTCCTCTATACATTGCTCTTGTCCTTGCCTGTATCTTACTGCTGTCGAATGGGAAATCGGCGAGTGTGTTGGATAGTTGATAGTTGAGCGGAGAAGGACACTATTCGCATTAGAGAGAGGAGATAAGGCAAGTGGGCTAACTCGAATGTCTTCTTCGTCTCTAGGGAATAGCCATATCCGTCACTCCCGTGCCAAGGTCCTGGGTGGTTGTTCTAGCCACAACACCTTGATATCGTTCCGCCCCTTCGAGTATGACTGCAAGAGGTGGGAGCAGCAGGGATGCAAAGGGTGGTCGTTTGAGACCTTCACCCGCGTGCTCGACAACCTGCGTAACACTATTCAGCCTGTCCACGAGCGCCACCGTAACCAGCTGTGCAAAGATTGGGTTCAGTCCTGTTCGACAGCGATGAATATTCCCATAATTCCCGACTTTAACAAGGAGATCCGCTCCAAGGGTGAGTTGACTGAAGGTGTGGGTTTCTTCTCTGTTGCTTACAACCCGGATGATGGTCGTCGTAGTAGCGCAAGTGTAGCGTACATCCACCCCATTATTCGGGGCGAGGAGCAGCGGCCCAATCTGACAGTCCTCACTAATGCCTGGGTGTCTCGTGTGAACGTGACTGGTGATACTGTCACTGGAGTGGACGTCACCTTGCAATCAGGCGTCAAACACACCTTGCGCGCTAAGAAGGAGACCATTATTTGCGCAGGTGCTGTGGATACCCCCCGGCTTTTGCTTCTCTCCGGTATTGGTCCCCAGAAGCAGCTGGCCTCTTTGGGAATCTCGGTGGTGAAGGATATCCCCGGTGTCGGCGAGAACCTGATAGACCATCCGGAGAGTATCATCATTTGGGAGCTGAATCAACCTGTACCCCCCAACCAGACGACAATGGACTCTGACGCAGGCATCTTCCTGCGCCGCGAGCTCCCCAATGCTGCTGGATCAGACGGGCGTGCAGCTGATCTGATGATGCACTGCTATCAGATTCCATTTTGCCTCAACACAGAGCGTCTGGGCTACGACACCCCGGTTGATGCGTTCTGCATGACTCCCAATATTCCCCGTCCCCGCTCGCGTGGTCGTATCTACCTCACCTCAGCGGACCCAACCGTCAAGCCGGCCCTGGACTTTCGCTACTTCACTGACCCAGAGGGCTATGACGCCGCAACCATTGTTGCTGGTCTGAAGGCAGCTCGTGAAGTCGCCAAGCATTCGCCTTTTAAGGAGTGGATCAAGCGCGAGGTTGCACCTGGCCCCAAGGTCCAGACCGACGAGGAACTCTCTGAATATGGCCGCCGCGTTGCTCACACTGTTTACCACCCTGCTGGAACGACCAAGATGGGTGATATCGCTCGTGATCCGCTGGCCGTTGTTGACCATCGGCTGAAGATCCGTGGGTTGAAGAACGTCCGCATTGCCGATGCTGGTGTCTTTCCCGAAATGCCCAGCATCAACCCCATGTTGACGGTGCTGGCCATTGGTGAGCGGGCTGCTGAGTTGATTGCAGAGGAAGCTGGCTGGAAGCGTGAACAGCCTAGACTCTAGATTATAGAGTTTTCTTCTTTTTCTTTTCTTTTTGAAGTACCTTCTTCTGTTCTTGGAAATAAAAGCGGGGAGTTGGATAATTAGGGCGCAGAGCATACTGCGGTATATATCAGGTTATATCTCAGTTTTAGAACTAGACAAACATCAAGATACTCGAGTGGCATCATCCACTGCTTTTTTTGTGATTCATTTTTAAAGTCTTGTATATAGAGAGATGAGAGAATCAGAATACATTTGCCAAACATTTTTTCTGTCTGGTATTTGAGTCGATACACAATTCAGTTATAATTTTCAAGTGAAATATGCGGCGGGTAATCTCTCTATACATACCCACATATATATATATATAACTACAAGCAATAGTCTCTTTTAACCATTTTTGATAATGCTATAGAGTACAATCAATCTAGAACCTGGAAACGATGACCAAACGCCCAAATAATCAAAGTCGCAAGTAGATAGACAATGTTTCAACACGATACTTCAAGAAAAAAAAGAAGGAAAAAAAGGTCAGATGTTGTGTTGTTAAACTAGAATAGTATCCTTATCAGAATCATAAATCTTAGCTCCGTGTTTCCAGACCTGATCCACAGTCAACGTGGGTCCAGAGTAAGGGTTATCCTCCTCACCGAGAACGACTAGATCCGCATCTGCGCCGCCCTCCAGTGATCCCTTGACGTGCTGCAGGCCAAGAAGACGCGCCGGGGTAGCCGTGACGGCATTCAAGGCCTGGGCCGTGGACGCGCCGGACCAGCGGCGGAAGTTGTTAACGCACTCTATGAGGGTGGCAGAGCTACCGGCGATTTTGTCTGAGCCTTCGAGGGTTAGTCGTGCGCCGGTCTTGACGATGCGCTCGCCGTTGGTCCAGTCGTAGACGCCGTCTGGGAGGCCGCAGAGCTTCATGGCGTCTGTGACGAGGATCAGGCCCTCTGGGTGTGCGTTGTATGCGATGCGGATGGAGGTTGGGTGGAGATGGATGCCGTCGGCGATGACGCCGTAGAAGGGGCGACGGTGCTCGTTTTGGCCGAGGAGGCCGAAGATGCCCGGGTTGCGGTGGTAGAAGGGTCGCATGGCGTTGAAGAGGTGGGTGATCATTTTGGCGCCTTGTTCGGTGGCTGCGAGGGCCTGTTCGTATGTAGCATCTGAGTGGCCGATGGAGTAGATGATCTCCTGGGACACGATGTGGGGGATGTTGGCGAGCATGTTCCCTACCTCGGGGGCTGCGGTGATCAACTTGATGGTTCGGGAGTCGCCGTAGAGGTTTTCTTGGCCGTAGCACTCGACCAGGTCTTCCGGTGTTGTAGCGGTTCGGAGTACCTCTGTTTTATGGATTCCGTTACGGCCAGGACTGAGGAATGGGCCCTCCACATGGGCTCCTAGAGACTCGGCTCCATCTTCCGGACGGTGTGTGTTTCTGGATGGACCTAGCGATGGAAGCACCTAGGGAGACAGATTAGTATATATACATATATGTGTGTAGTTCGCGAGGTTGGTTGCCGTAGGAAATGATTCGCATACTTTCCAGTAAACCTCTGGTTTCGAGCTAACAACAGTGGGGAGATAGGAAGTCACTCCTGTTCTGGCGAGACCCTTATTGACCACGCGCAATCCCTCGTCATATTCCTCTTTAGAAGCCTGGGGAACTGAGAAATCGAAGCCCTGTGCGCCGTTTAACTGAACGTCGATGAGCCCGGGAGCCAGGATACGGCCGCCTAGGTCGATGACCTCATCGGGAGATAGATGCAATGCGTAAAAGGCCTCCTGATCCTTCAAGATTTTACCCGACAGCGCATCAATCCACAGATCCTGTTCGACGAGTTCATTACCTTTTACAATCCGACAATTGGTAAACTTGATGACATGAGACTCGGGCGAAGCTTTGCCAGGCATGGTGAGCCAAATCTATGGACAAGGGAGCTTTTTTAGGGGAGGAGGGATTTTGGTAGACTAGTGGATGAGTGGATGAACGAGGATCACTGATATCTATATGAGAGAAGGAAGGGAAGACAATAACCCGGTCAAGAGGATAGTAGGACAAAAGAGCCGTCGAGATGCTCCATCCATGGATGGTAACATAATGTGTCGGAAAAGGAAAGGAACAAGAGTTGCCAGGTGTTGCCTCAGGCCTATGATTGGCAGAAATGTGTTCCGCAAGATTGGAACCTGGACCAGGCTCTATCTAAGGTACCTCTAAGTAGTACGTAGGTGTAGTCCAGGTATTGATTGCTTCTAGAGGAGATGGACATGGTGGATGTGACGTCGAGAGTGCTGGATGGAGAAATCATCAACTGGGGTGGGCGGACGTGACATATTTGCTGGTGGGTATGAGGCGGCGATTAACTATTATTCAATAACAGCTAGTGCATTCATTTCCACCTGATACTAAGTACTAGTAGGCACCTATAGTAGATGATAGATGCGGCCACATCAGCTATGAGGGGGATGTTTGTAATTCTACTGTATGATACCTGGATAGAGTAGCAGTAGTAGTATACTGGGGATTGTGATGAAGCGGATGATATTCCTGTTACTTCGGCTCATTTTGAGTCAACAATAGATAGATAGATAGATAGATAAAAAGAAAGATCGATACTGGACAGTTGGTGAAGATAGAGATAAGTTTAAGGCGGCGCTAGGCTTGGGGGGCTCTGCTTGATTACTGCTAGTCGTAGTAGTGGGTATGACTGTAGAGAGAGTCCGTCTGGAGGGTTACATACCCCATACAGACTGATACCGACTACGATACAGAGCGGAACAATACATTACCAAGATACCCGATCATCCTTACCATTATTTACTGCTGACTGAGGCAACAAGGACTTGCAGAAGAAACTGCATCCACCTATTGTCGATGACAGTTCTGTCATCTGCACCAGACACATACCATGTGCTAGTAGTATGCATAGCATTTCATTATCGACAGGTACAGGTGTCCTCTTCTCTCCGCACAAATCAACCTTAATCTACGGTCGGTCGGTCGGGCTGGGAAATTGACTTTTGTGGCATCAGTCTGGAGGCTTTCTCGAACTCGGTCAGGTTGTTCTGATCCACTCGCTCACGAGACCGGGCCTGAGTCATCATGCTCAAATACGACGTCGCCACAACCAGAGTCCAGTTCGGCTCCCCGCATTCGGCGTTTCTTTTGGGGTTGGTTACACCGATGTTACCGTCCCTTTGACTTTATCAGCTGTGGTTAACTATTATATTATTATTATAATTATTATTATTCTCTCTTTCTTTTTTTGGCTGAAGATAACACGATCCATTACAGTTATTGGGGAGGCGAAGGACAAGGAGCTTAAACCCAGTCAAGGCGTCCTCCTGGTTGCTACTGTCACTGTGTAGTTCTAACCCCTATTAGTTATTGTGATTGTTTCTGCTGGCCAGTCCGATCAGACCACCTGCATAAGAGCATCCATGTACATGGCAAGTTCATGGTTATGTTTATTCTTCAGCCTTGACAGGGATTGATTGCTGCTAGCAGACCAGACTTGGAACATTCTTCATCCAATTCTCGGGGCTCATCAGCGACGCACGCGATTATCCTCGTGGCTGTCACTTGGTTTCTTTTTCCTCCTTCTATTCTAAGTATCTCTAGTATGTCTCTGAATATTACCTACCTGTCTATTGTGTCTACTACTAGTAGTCGAGTATTCTCCTTTTCCTATGTATTATTCTACAATCTACTGTAGTGGTAGTACCTAGGTCAGAGTACTCAGAACAAGCACCGTGGACGTCCATATCATGATATTGCAAATGGTTTTCTCCGCATACTTGGCTGCTGACCTTCTAAATAAGCCTAGGGGACGGGATCCCGGGATAAAAAAAAAAAGAGAAAAAGAAAAAGAAAAAGAAATCCTTCGACTTCCTTCAATTCCTCTTTCGATTCCTCTTTCGGGTTAACCGACTCCCATTATCTTAATCTTAAATTATATTAATGCTGCTTATTATTCTTACGGGCTTGCTAGGCTCTAGTTCTTCTCCGTAGCTTAGCTGTCCTGTCTCAGACTCTCCGTCTCTCAGAGTCTCAGAGTCTCAGATTTCCGAGTCCCCTGTCTGTCACCTTTATCATTCACAAGCTACGACGGCTATCGCAGTTGATGTTGCTGTCGTCCTTGTCGTTCTTCTCCTCATAAGAGTGGACCGATCTTGTTTCTCTGGGCTGAACCGAATCCTACCGTTTTCCCCAGCAAACGCAACCCTCTCCTGGGGCCCAAGATAAGCAAGGTATGTCTCTTTTTCCTTGACCCTTATCCAAGTATCCAGTATCCTCCATCTAGTATCTGTCTATCCCCAGTGCCTTCCCGTCCTCATTGTGTTTCTGTGGTAGCATTATTATTTACCCCATGGTGGTATCCATCACTACACTACACTACACTCCCAATGAACCTATCTCCTACTCCTCCTTGTTGTTTTGCTCTGTATCTCACTGTCCCTGTGGCTGACAGCCCTGGAAGTTGGATACAACTTCTCTCTATCTGTTGATAACCATCAATCACAACAACCACGACCACGCTTGCATCCTCAAATTGATATTTGTTACCCGTGCTTCCCCCCTTTCTTGTTCTTATCCCAGACTCATTCATTCCAAGTTCTTCCCTTCACTCACCTCGCAAGTCGAGTCGCCCCAAACAAAGAAATTAAACAAACAAGCAAAATAAGACAGCTGAATACCTTCCTGGCTTGCCTGAACTAAGCCTTGTCTAAAAGTGAACACCAATTCTCTTTTCCTTTCTTTTCTCGGCTCTCCCTTTGTCTCACCTATTCATGTACCTCGCATTGCTTACTGCGACTTTTCCATACCTTGCTCACATTCCATACATCCCTTCTTCAAAACCACCCGCCTTTATATTCATTCTCCCTTGACTCCTCCTTCCTTGCATCTCACGTCTACCCTCAGCACTTTACACTTTCTTCCATTCTATCTCCCTTCTGGAAGCCCTTTTCTTTTCCCCTTTCTTTTCTTTCCTCTTTTTTTGTTTTTGTTTTTCTATTCCCTTTCGTCCTGCACTCGTTTACCTCCGCCCCATGACACCTGCTAACCCTGCGCCTGACGTCTTTGAAGCATAATCTCTTCTCCTCATCCCAATTATGGCCACTTCAAAGAGCGATGGGGATAAATTCCCCGAGAAGCGCGTTCCTTCGAACACCTCGGATCCTGAAGTCAACCAGGAGTCCGCTGTGATGGGTAAGCCATGGATGTACAAACCTATCAAAATCGGCCCCTGGACTTTGCCGTGGTTTGCGTCTCCGGAGACTCAGTTAATCTTGGTTTCTTTCGTCTGCTTCATGTGCCCCGGAATGTACAATGCTGTGTCCGGTCTTGGTGGCGGTGGTCAACTCACTCAGACTGATGTCAGTAAGGCCAACACCGCTCTCTACAGCACTTTCGCTGTTGTTGGCTTCTTCGCCGGCTCAATCGCCAATCGAATTGGCCTCCAATTGACTATCTCCTTTGGCGGGTTCGGCTATTTCCTCTACGTCGCTTCTCTTCTCTCATACAACCACAACCAGAACTCCGGTTTCTTGATCTTCGCCGGTGCCTTGTTGGGTGTTTGCGCCGGTTTGTTGTGGTGCGCTCAGGGTGCTGTCATGATGAGTTATCCGAACGAGCACGAGAAGGGCAAGTTTATCTCAATATTTTGGGTCATCTTTAACCTTGGCGGTGTGATTGGAGGTTTGGTAAGTTTGTTTTCTTCCTCTGTGTCTTCAAATAATGCTTCTGCTCTGTAGGAGACGGCTAGGCGATACTAATTCGATATCAACTCCTATAGATTCCCCTCGGCCAAAATATGCACTCGACTGCAGGCCAAGTCAATGATGGAACCTACATCGCCTTTATGGTTTTGATGGCATTTGGTTTCGTCCTTGCTTGGGGCTTATCCGATTCCAAATACATTCTGCGCAGGGATGGAACCCGTGTTATTGCAATGAAGAACCCGACATGGAAGTCTGAGCTTCTCGGTTTGTGGGAAACCCTGCTCACCGACTGGTATATCATCAGCTTCTTCCCTATGTTCTTGGCTAGTAATTGGTTTTACGGCTACCACTTTAACGCCATCAACGGCTCGTACTTTTCTATTCGCACTCGAGCCCTCAACAGTATCCTCTACTGGACTATGCAGATGGTTGGCGCCTATTTATTTGGTCTTATTCTAGACTTGAAAGCACTCTCGCGCCCCACCCGAGCAAAGGTTATCTTTTGCATCTTGTTCGCTCTCACCATGGGAATTTGGGGGGGTGGGTACGCTTTCCAGAAGACTTACACCCGCGAGACTGCAACAGGCGACAAGGACTGGACCGATAGCGGCTATGTTGGCCCTATGTTCATGTACATGTTCTATGGCTTCTACGATGCTGCATTCCAGACTTGCGTTTACTGGTAAGTGTTTTAGTTCTGTACTCAAGCCGGTGGCCAAAAGTCTATGTGCAGCCAATAAGCTAACAGCCCTTTGTGTAGGTTCATGGGCTCCCTCTCCAATAATGGTCGTAAATTGGCCAACTTTGCTGGTTTCTACAAGGGAATCCAATCTGCTGGCTCAGCGGCAATGTGGGCGTAAGTATCTTTCTCTCAAGCTTTTTCTTTCTGCCAAAATGAAAACATCACTGACTGTGGTTCATAGAATGGATTTCCACAACACGGCATACATGACCATGTTTGCCTCCTGCTGGGGTCTAATTGCTGGCAGTCTCTTAATCGCCGCACCAGTCATTTTCTTCAAGATCAAGGATCATACTGATTTGGGTGAGGACCTTAAATTCTCTGACGAAACTGTCGAAGAAGTATCAGGCGTCTCTGTGACCCGAGAACAGGGACAAACACCAGTGGAGATGGGACACCCTCCTACCTATACTGCCTGATCTATCGGACATAATGTTATGGTGATGGAAATTTCACGACACAATGAAATGTCATGCTGTATGTTTTCGCGGTTGTCAGGGGGAATCGACTTGCCTTTGGCAATGCGCCTTTTTTAAGTCTAATGACTTGAATATATCTGATCTTAATACATACCCAGAGCCTTGTTGAATTTGGATGTGTGTATACCCGAGCACCAGCCAGGCCCTTTCATTATTACCTAATATGATTGATTGATGATGCATCTCTTATTTTTGCATTTTAGTTGCTTCATCAAGCAGGTGATCACTGCAGCACTGCACATATGTATTTAGTAGATTATTATATCATAAGAATAGTCATTAGTCAGTCCATAATAATTATGACACATTATGGCTAAACAAGTCAATAGTATATAATGCCCTCAAAATTATATACAATTTTTGTTAGTATGAGAAAAGAGGAAGCGCGCCCCCCCTCCTTTTCTTTTTTTTCTCTTTCCAAACAATTTACAACAACCTCACTCAGTGAAGAAGAGTATTTCTCGGCGTAGGCGTTGGCAAAGGCACATATGACTCGGTATGGGTCGCAGTCGCAGAGCCATTAGTACTATACCCGGGCCCAATCTTCACATTCCCCTCGGCAATATCCCAACCAAAGAGCGTGCGATTGAAAAGCTGCAAGGCCGCAACAGGCTGGTAATAAGGCACCTCGTGGCCGGCCTCATAGACACGGGTGAAGGAGAAGTTTCCGAATTCGCGGGTCTCGCCGTATTCGACGCCGTTGACGAGGAAAGGGGTGTACCCTGCGTTGCGGAACTGGGTGGAATGCCGGTATTCGAGGGCGAGGGAGATGGCTTGGCCGCCGAACCAGTTGCAGATGTAGTCT
This sequence comes from Aspergillus funiculosus, assembly GCA_027569145.1. Taxonomy (NCBI): domain Eukaryota; kingdom Fungi; phylum Ascomycota; class Eurotiomycetes; order Eurotiales; family Aspergillaceae; genus Aspergillus; species Aspergillus funiculosus. Next base: position 655,078 of record JAPDEN010000003.1, read on the forward strand.
GCGTCGCCGTAGATTAGGGAGACGCGGACTGGGTAGCGGAGGATTTGTTCGAGGTCTTCGATGAAGTTGGGCCAGACGAAGTCGCCGGTTTGTTGGAAGGCGTAGTAGACGTCGTTGTTGGCGGCGGTGTAGTTTATGTTTACGCCGATGGCGTTTAGGACGTAGTCTTGTTGAAGGTAGGATTCGAAAAAGGATGGGGGGGTTGGGTCCTATATGTTTTATGTATGTAAGTATATATATATATACTTTCCATAGGTGGAGGGTTGGGTAAAGTGCTCACGTCGTATGGGTGGCGGATGTCGTATACACCGCGGCCGCCAAAGGAGTAGTAAGGACCCTCTAGATGTTGGATGCTGTTTAGTAGATATTGGTGGAGAGAATAGGGAAGAAAAGCGATGACATACCGACGTTGTCTCTGCACATATTGGTAGCCTCGGTACAGATGGCATAATCAGCCAACGAGGACCTATTAGTCGCCTTGCAAAAGGAGATCTGATCCTGGCATCCGTCGGGCATCTCGTTGGCAAATCTCATGTAGTTGTATACGGTTTCGTTTACCTGTTGATCTTCTTAGCAGTGTCTCCGCAGAAAGAAGGGGGGTGGCTAACAGCTTTGATGCCATAGGTGTTGTGCACCGCGAACTCTGGGTAGTAACTGGCCTACAATCAAGTTAGACGCTGCTCATACCGGAGATGTCGATTGGTTTACCTGAATAGCTTCATCGATGATACCGTTAATAATTCCTAGGGAGTTGAAGTTGAGCTCAATACCCTCTAGGGTTCCATTAGAGATCTTCTGGTTCTGCTCGTAAAAGTGGTCGAAGAACTACGCAGGTTAGTCTCTTAATCCTAGGAAATCAATCTCGACTTAACGTACTGCGGGGCCATAATGCCTGTGAATCTCGTGTTAGCACGATGCCTCTCTTTTCTTAAATATAGATTCTGTCCAGACTCACCCTCCGTAACTCTCGGTCCACAAGTTAAAGTCTTTGGACTTGATCTGATGGTCAAGCTTGGGAAGTCCACCTAGGAAACCCTGGACGACTTCCCACGCAGCATGTGCAGCAAGATCAGTGGTATCTAGTAGTATATTAGCACGAACCCGCCGTCAACACTCTTTTCTGCGGCCATTACCGATCAAGGTAGCATTGATCCCCGGATAGCGGCCCTGGACACCGTTGTAGGAGGCACCCTCCACAACACCAGTAAAGGAGTTGAGCGAGCCCTCTACCTCTTCGCTGTAGGAGAATCCTGCATTAATTAGCCGTTAGGAACGCTGAACTGGCGCAAACTTGCCATACCGACTCCCAATGGCTGCGACAAAAACAGCATATTCGATACCTCGGTCCATGAATACGGATTGATATAGGACTCGAGCTTCTCATTGATAGCACACGGTCCCAATTCTGTTTTTCCCCCGAGACAAGAGATATGTTAGCAAAGTAGACACGAGGTTATCCAAAGAAAGGGAGGATCTAAAGCTATTACGAACCTTCAAAAAGTCCAATGAGAGAATCGCTTCCTGGACCACCGTTCAGCCACAAAGTAATAGGAGCATTCGCGGGATCATGGCGAGCTTCAAAGAACCAAAAGAAGGAGTGAGAAGTGGGGGAGAGATCGACGTATCCAGAGTACGATTTTACGCCTGGAGTAGTCTCGCAGACACCCTCTTTTCCTGGCTCCTTATATCGGATGGTCACATTGTTGGGGGTCCTGATGGACTTGACACCCGTAGGGTCATTTGGCAGCTGTCGTTTATCAAAAGCGAAGGGTGGATGATCGTCTGGTAGACCCAAGGAGACTGCAGCCAAGGATAGCAACGTGACAAGGTTAAGACGACGCATTTTCTCGTTTATTCTCTCTCTCCTATATTCCAACCCCGAGCTTGAAACCGAGGATCCTACTGCTGGAGGAGAATGACAAGAGAAATCCGAAAGGGGAGGGGGGGGGTTGCAGTGAACCGTTTTATAGATATGATCAGATCATATGCCAGCCCCTACAGGGCTTTGAAAGAAAAGGAAAGGAACGTCTGTCTAGTCCACATATCGAGTGGATACCGTAGGCAAAAGAGAGCACGCATGGAGCACGCAACTCTGTCGGGGGTTGGATAACCAGGCAGTCGCTGTGCACAGCCAGCTCAATCATCAATAGCAGCTCCATTTTGTTGCCGTTATTATATCATGATCGCCCGCATGATAACAAGGTAGTACTGGGTGTTGTATCCACTCCTCAGTAGGGACAATAGCGAGTAAGTCCAGGGGCTTAAGCCAGTTAGCTCGAAAGCCTGGGATGCGTCTTCCGTAGCTAGGCTGACATTGCAGATCACATCATTTTTTTTTGCCCGGCTAGGGGCACAAATAGCTCGTCTGGAGAGACATTTTGTTTACCCGACAGAAGAAATGAGGGGAAAGATCGACAATGCCCTCGAGATCAGGAACGAAGCATTGGCTGTGATGGTGGTGGGATGAGGAGCCGCTGGTCTATCAAGTAGTGAGAACGAGGAGGCAAAGATAATGCTCCATCATACTTCTCATCAATCGAAGAAGATGGAGGAATAATCAAGAAACGCAATCTGGAAACGCAGCCTGGAGACGACGAGAGGAGAGGAGAGGAGAAAGCTCATGCGGTGTGGCTGTATGATGCACGGAGCTGGAATGGGCTCCCAATAACCATCAGCATTATTGACAGAAATAAAGACAAAGAACAAGATACAGAAATAAAAAACAAAAACCAAGAGCAAGGATGAATTCAATAATTCTGAACAAGCACAGCAATGCCAATGCTTGATCTTTCCAAGGTTTCCCAAGGCTGGTTGGTGCCTTTTGCAAAACACAAATGACAAATGAAGAATAACTTACCAGGCCGATTAATTAAACTGTTGTACAGAATATGAAAGCTTCTGATGATGAGGACCAGGGTAGATCAGCCAGAATGATGTTATTGGTACGTGTGCAGATGAATGAGTGGTGTTGAATAAGTCCAGAGCAGGCCACTCGCCCGATCTGACATTCTCATTGGAATAAAGAATAGAATCATGCTTTATGTAGATGTAGATAGACGTCCACTCCTCGAAGCTTCCCTTCTACAAGGTCAATAAGACCTCAGGTCTCTCCTTCGTATAGAAGATATCACCATCTACATCAGTATTTTCTACATGACATCCCTCTACCAAATACGTAGTTAGGCATGATTAATTAGTAACTAGAAGCTAAGGTACTATACTAACTACGACTAAAGCAAGCCACCTCGCCATACTCTGCACCCGATCCTACGCTGTCTATCCTGATCTGGAATTAAACCCGCAGTCGTAGGGATGGAGTAGATTGATTCTGCCTGCTTGGCGAAGAGGGGATCCCATTCACTCATTACTTGAGACATTTTCTTTGACCTTCGCGGGTCTGGAGATGGCAAGGTAATACCTAGGTAGTACTTGTATAAAAGGTTAGATAGAGTCTCAACTTCTTAGAGCATGTAATGTGGGTAAGCTGGTAAGGCAGTAAGTCATCGTATTCCTCATGTCCTACTTTTGAATAATACTAGTAATAACCTCTATATATAGATGGTGGTAAAACAGAACAGTCCCGAAGCGCTCAGCTTGGGAACGAGAGAATTAAAGAAAATATACAGACGAATCCAAGGTTCCAGCATAGCCCCGCCAACTCCATGTCCCATGTCTCTCACAGCAATCCAGAGGTAAAAAAGAAAAAGAAATAAGCGAAAAGAATATGTACCAAAGCTTAGACCAGCTGAAATAAAAACACCCGCGCGATCCCAACGTAATAAACAGATATAAACAGTCGTCAGCAAGGAAAGGAGGTAAGAAAAAGGAAGGAGAAACTCTTAAGCACTCAAACTGAGCCCAAGGTCCATCTCGAGAGTCGCGGGAATACTAGGAACTTCAACTTTGCCGGTCGTTGTAGTGCCTGATACATTTCCCAACCCATTCAAATCAACTCCCTTATTCTCCGAATCGAATCCGACCATGTCAGATAGTGCGCTCATCCCCACCCCACCCAGGTCGAATCCAAAACCCTTCCCATTCACATCCTCCGATGCATTGACAGGGTTTTCTGCGGAGAAGAAATCGGCACCAGCGTCGTCAAAGTTGATCAGCGCGTCAAAGTCATTCTGCGTCACCTCCGCATCGTTCGCAAGATCCATTAGTTCGCTAAGGCTAAGCTCCGAATTGAGGTTGGGAATGCTAAAAGCATCGCGGTGGTAGTTCGGGTTGATGTTGTTGGTACTGCCATTCTCACTCTCGTCAGAAGCAGGTGGTGTCGAGGCAAAGGCTTGTTGTTGTTGATGGCGATCTTCGGTTGGTCGGCGAGCAGCTCTAATAGGATCAGGCTTAGGATAAGTGAGGTCGGGTATTTTCTGGGCGAGGGAGTCTGGAGGCGGTGTCAGGGCGGTCGCACGCGGAGTCGAATCGTTATTAACTCGGTTGTGGAGTTCCTGTGGTGGCACTGTGAGTTGGATACCAGCCTTTCTAATTGCGGCTTCTAAGAAGGACGTCGCAAAGTCTGCCGAGGCGTAAATTTCTCTCAGACGTTGCAGGATGCGCATGCACTGGTAGAAGCGCTGCAGGCTGGTCATCCGAATATTGGGGTCGCTGGACTTGATATCTAGAAGGTGGATGATGACGGCGGGGAGGAGGACTGTAACACCAGTGGTGGGGAAATAGCGAGTCAGATCCAAGGTATGGAGATCCTGGGCAATGTTGGTAATTTCAATCGCAGCGAACCGGACCTTATTCCGGGAGATGTCTTGTAGTTCCGTGTCCATGGAGGGGAATGGGACGGCGGGAAGGACCTGGGGCCTGTGTAGCGCACTTGATGTCGTCAAGTACACCATCTTGAGTAAAGCTCGGTGAGAATGGAGAACTCCTTGGGCCTCTGTTAGCTTTGCGGGTGCAACGGGAGAGTACTGGATCTCCGTCGGAAGGTGGGCCAGCCAATCTTCCAGTTCTTGATCACAGCGGCGAACCTCAAAGGTCTCTGCTGTTGATTTCTTAGGTACGAGCATCATAGTCGTTTCCATTGTGCCGCCGAACTTGTGGCTCAGCACAGAGTACTGAGCAGAGAGCACATGGCTCACACAAAGACAAAGCTTCGCCTTCTCGATGAACATCGAAGCCAGCTCTCTCTGGTGAGCCACGCTCTGGAGAATCTCCGAGTTGCCCACCATGTTCACAACCTCAGGAGAGAATCGGTGGAATTCGAAGTCATCCAACGTCAACATAGGAACATCACAATCATCATCTTTGACGCGCATGGGACGTCTCATTCCCAGGGCAATCAACCGATCACGAGTATAAGTGCTCCACCAAATGCGTTTCCACATTCGTTGACGGCGGATATCCATGCGAGAATTCGCAGGGTCACGATGTAGGCCGATGGTGTGAGCCAAGGACAAACTAACTCCCATCCAATGCCAGGTGTCCTTCTGGTCATCGGGGGTTTCATACCAGTAAGTCATAAGCAACAGAGACTGAACAAGCGAGATACGATCAACCTCGTAGTCGAAATCGTAAAGCAGTCTTGCTCGTTGGAAAAAGGTTTTGCGGGCAGCTTTTCGAGAAGGATAGCCGGCGGCTTGCAGGTGTTTCAGATCGATAAATGCAGTACCAGCGAACATGACGGCCTGAAAGAGCAAGAGGCTCATGCGACGAATGCCATCATTCTGCACCACTGTCTGTAAGAAATCATCGAGGTCCAAAAGAGGCATGTAAGTGTGCACATAGTGAATATAGGCTTTTAGCAGCTCATTGCGTAAGGCAACGTCGGGCACAGTTAGTGCACCCTTCATAGCCAGATAGTCGATATCCTCTTTTTGCAAACGCGCCGGAAGTCCTCTGATATAATCGGGTAAGATGATGCCGGTCGTTCGCGGAGTGCCAAAGGAAGGATCCAACAGCTGCTGGATTTGCGAAGTGACATGGGATAATGGAAGAGTCGACGGCACCGCCGGGTTGGGTGCCATTCGCCTTCGGAACAGGTCCCCAGAATCAGACTTGTTTGCCTGGTTTTGATCTATACACGGCGACTTGTTATCAGCACTTGGGTGCCCCATGGTCTCATGCATTATGCAACGCCAATGACAACTGCGGGTATACACAAATACGAACATAGTAGGTGAGGCATGTGGTGCCCATGATCCAGGTCTATAGAGGCTTGAGACGGAGATGTTGGGGCCACATCGGGGAATCCACTGGTATCCCCGAGTCCCCTGAAAAGACCAGCTCCATCATCGAGGATCTCCGCTGGAGATTGAGAGAGCTGATGGCTTGCGTGATCCGTATCAACGCGCGATTTCCTAAGCAACAGACACAATTGTTAGCTTTGGTAGGTCACGCAGGCTTGAGAAGAACGGCTTATTTTCTTTTTAATTTTGCTGTTTCTTCTTTTTCTTCTTCTTCTTGTTCTTGTTCTTTCTGGTATTTACTGACTTTCTCCTTTTGCTCTCCGTCACAACGCACTCTACTTGGTCTAGGCGGCAATTGGTGCATGGAGAGCCATTCTCTACCACGTCGCAGCGCACTTTACGAGCCCGACAGCAACAACATGCCTTGGAAGCCCGCCGTTTTACAGGACGAGAATTGGCGGAAAGACTGGCCGTGGAGGCTTTTCGCTTGCCCTTGGGCTCGGTTTCAGAAGTGGGATTCGGTGAAGCAGGGGCGTTAGTCATTATGTGCGTATAGAAGGCCAAACAAGTTGATCATGAGTCATCCGTTCGTAATCAGAGGCCAATTGGCGAAGTCGAATTGTAAGGTCGAGAGAAGCGCGCTTGAAATCCGGAGGGGGAGGAAGGGGAGGGAAAGGAAAAAATAATAGAGACAGATATAAGTATAGTTTGCAAGTCACGAGGACAGAGGAATGGAAGTAAGGAAGAGGCCGAGAACGTGCAAATGAGCAAGAACAAACAAGAACAAAAAGTGGTTGGGAGGGGAGATGGTCCTTCTTGGTTTCTTTAAGGGATTAGAAGTTTTAGTTATCAATTATAGGATAAAAAATTTTCGCATGTATGTTTTTTCCTTAGTATGAGGGGGGACTGTCGTTCCCAAGGTTGTTCGTCCAAGGGGACTAAAATCAGAGAAAGAGCTGGGGTTGGGGGAGACACAATGCTTAAGTACTACTAGTAGCAAGTTGCAAGTCCATTTTTTTTTTTCTTTGGGTAAAAGATTATTGAAGACAGTAATAGTCAGGAGGCGTTGGGAGATGATGAGTCCCCCAGATCCACTTAGTTTCCATCGACTGTTGCCTCCCCCAGACCAGAACCAGGACCAGGACCAGAAAGCGTGAACTAGGACAGTAAGACTCCAGTAGCCACTGAGAGGAACCCTCATCAATGATCACGATGGCCAACAAGAACGAATGCAGCATTAGCAGCATCAGGATGATGGAGAATCATACCTAATTGTGCCTAGCGTGATCCAGATATTACCTTCATTATTTACCTCATCTCACAGACACAAACAGTCTTGCAGGCCTCAGCGGGCCAAGTTCGGCGGGGTGGGCAGGCAGACAGGCGGGCACAAATCTGATTGCGAGACTCGTTGGGGCCAGTCGTAACCGCTGCTTTTACAGGAGCATCCAATTAGTAGGAGAATATGCCCCACTTGAAGCAACCTTGGAAGCAAAAAAGAAAGAAAATAATAATAATAATAATACGCAGTAATAATAATAATAATAATAATAATAACAATTCCTCCTAAGCCGGAGCCATCCACTTCGTCCCCTCCTAAAGGCAAAAACATCCGCCCCATCCCCGATTGGGGTTTCCTTCGGCCCGGTCACGTTACCCCCTAGCCACCGCCCATGAATCATGACCATCTTCAAAGGATCTCTCATCATTCGGTGTGCCTTGGGTAAAAGTAATAAGGATATCACGCCTGGAGTACTACTGTGTAAGTAATACGTCGGGCTTTTATATTTTCGAATTCTCAATTCTCTCTCTCTCTCTGTGTGTGGTCGAAAAAATGTTCTACTAGTACCTAAGCAGTAATCCATCGGAAAAGATTCCGGTCCTCTGTTTCCCATTGGCTGTAGAATATGGGGCTTGGAGTATTTCCGTGGCTGCCGTCGATTCTTCATTTTTCCAACTTTAGTAAGTAGCATGTATTCTGACGGCTCTTAGAGTGACGATGCTCTCTCTCGTAAAGGAGAAAAGACATCATAGATGGAACTGATCATACTCCCTACCTAATTAGAAGCTTTCATAGACGCGTATGAGTTATGACTGGCATAATCCGGGACTCCCAATCAAGGTACCTAGGTAGGAACTGTAGTGCGTTGAACCGAGGTCCGCAAGCGTACTACTACCTACCTAGGTAGGTAGTAAGTGCAGCTCATGAAGTCGTACAGCTCGACACAACTCTCAAATCCAGGATGCAAAAACCTCGGCGAATACATGATATTACCTAGAACAAGGATTAACTGTGCTTATCCTGTGAACGCGGGCTAGGTCTTTTGAATAGATCAAGCTATCCCCTATTCTTCTTCATAAACTCCAAGCTCCGTGGACATTGAACGGAGAGATCTTCTGGAACCGGCAAGCCGTCTACGGTACTCCTATACACTGTATTAGTAGACACGGACCTTTACTATAAGTCCGCTGCTCTGTTCTCCAGAGTAGATACCACAGTGGGCCAGGAACTCCATCCTGGAAGCGCCTATGACTTGCTGTCAGTCTGTCACTATTGCTGGGACATGGAGGTCGCGTGTCTGCCTTTTAAAATGCTTTGTCCCCCTGATCTCATATTATTCTGTATCAGTGAGTGTATACATCAAACTTGGCGGGAGTCCTACACCCCGCCAACTACCCAATGTGGATGGTCAAGTTGAAATCCACTAATATTAATATTTAGGATGTGATTTGGGATCAAAGCAAAGCCCCACGGCAACGACTGGCAGTCTCAACCTCATTAGCACGGACTCTGAGCTTGGATGGAGAACAAAGGGAAAATGTCGCACCAGGGGATCCTCCAGCCCAAAACCCGCCCACCTCCGCAAGTTGCAACTCGATAAAGACCTAACAATCATTCCACCAACCGCAGCAAAGACTTTTGATATCTAGAGCATTAGGGTGGAGTGAATGCTCCTGGACCTTGGAGCAGCTGCGTAGTGGGAAGTATACTATGAATGATCTCCACGTGATAGATGCCACTTGACGTCACCGACACCGAAAACCGGAGATTTGCATGCCGATTATCTGAAGCGTCGAGTCGGCTATATGGCTAGATGGCTATATGCATGTGCAGGACTACGGGGTAATAATAACCTACGCTCATACAGGGTACAAAGGCCGAATTCAAGTGCCAAGCGCCAAGTGTCATCTAAAGTGATGAATCCTTACAACATCACATGCCTTAGTGATAATCTCCTTACTACTTACGGAGGAGTATCTCCTGGATAGAGGATTTCATCGAGGCTAGACCCAACGGTTTCGTGGCATTAATAATTACTAGCGGAGTTCTAGCGAAATTCGGAGGTTTCTCAGCGATACAATGGGAGTCGCTGATTATTCTGATGATTTACATTGGACATTCTTTTCAAGCTACTCCTCGTGTTTGAAGGATAGAGTTGCATACCTGAAAATGCCTCAGTCTACTATGTAATCAAATAGTTATTAACTCCTTGTCATTCATGCATTTCAATTATTATCACTATTCTCAATGTCTTCACTGTCAAATACTGTGTGGAGCAGTCACTGAAAATTCAACATATCACGAGGAAGCCCCGATCAAAGTTCAAACTTCACACCCAACTCATTACTCGAAGAAACAAAGCCCAGCCCGTCGGATTCATTGGCCCAGCTGGAGATCCTCCGAGACGCTCACGAGAAATTCCCTCCTTGGCGGATACAAATGTGGGCCTCGAAGTCTAGAGTCTCTAAGTCTACCCACTAGCGAGTACCTAGTACCTACAGAGTATAGACAGGACCAACCACAGCGAGATTCATCTCTGTTAAACGAGCCCGAGAACGTGGCTGTTCAGGGATAACTGTAGCCTGGCCAAGTCCAGACGTAGCGCACGACCATCGGAATAACGGATGGAAATAACCATCATTCTCGTCAAAATTGCCTGGCGAGTAGTAGTTTTCATGCAAATTTCCAAGAGATTACCACGAAACCTGAGACAGGTTATACCTAGGTAGCTCTGTCGATTCATCCTGGAGCAGTAGGAGGAGGCTAGACAAACTCTAGTAAATTGTGGCAGTGACAGCCCCCAGATTCCCCAGGACTCCGTAAAATTGCCTCCTGCCCGGATTTCCCCATACGATCTTTCTCAATCCTTTGAACCTGGTAGGTGATACGTGGACACGATTGACAGCATGCTTGGTTTCCTCTTTGGTAGTAGTTATTCCGCAGCAATCCAGATCTATCATTCACTGCATACTCCGTAGTCGAGCCAGATTCCACTGCCTTTGCAGGGCCCGCCACATGTTTCCGTTCTCAAGGCACATCTTCCGAGAACTCTCTCTCCTCTCCTCTCCTCCCCTCCCTCCACAGCCTACCTGGGAGTTTTCCCGTCGGGTTGGAGGTCCCCGTTAATAACTTATACTATAACTATACCTACCTAGACTATAACTACTCCGTCGGACATCCCCCCGACCGGCGGTAACCCGATGCCCTCCCGTCTAGCACTATCGTATGGTATGTAAGTAGTAGGTAGTAGTAGCGAATGCACTTCAGACCCTATTAGCGCTTACATAGTACTATACTGCATACTGTAGTACTGTGGTATACAAGTAATGACCTGCAAGTCGTCGTCCTCGAATTCAGAGAATCCATCGGATCCGGAACGTTATGAAGTCATAGCTACTACCACACCGCTACCACCACTACCACTCCACCAATAATAATATAATTATAATAATAGAATTATAAGAATTATAGGAATAATAATAAGAGGAGTAAAATAAGGTACCTATCACCACAAAACTCGGGCGAGAGGAAACGCTCCAACCGACGCTATCCTCCTCTCTCTCTCTCTCTCTCCTGTATGAAGTGTGTCTCGTGCCCACCAACAAAATCTTGCCAGCGCCTCCCCCGCAGTCAATCGAGTCTTTCGCCCGGATCTTCGTTTCGCTGCTAACAGTGTTTACGGCATTACTGTCTTTTCTCTGTGGACAGTACGGGTAATCTAATTATTCTACTCGTACTCTAATCATACTCTACTCATACTCTGGGGGTAGTGGTAGAGTAGAGTAGAGTAGTAGTATGTCCCTAAACTAAGATCTGCAGTCGTGAATAAGAAAACTATCCCTATAAGGAACTTGTTTCTCGGGGATGAATATATCATGAATTCAAAATAGTTATGTCAGGTGTATAAAGGGGACAATTCGGATATTATATCAGCATACTGGATAGAACAGTTGGGTTGATACATATATATGTATGTATATGGATATATTCTCCGTTGAAACTACAAGGAACTAGAGTAGAACGTCTAATCAAAAGCATAGCATACTAATTAAAGCGCCTGAGGATATCTTATAAGAAAACAACGTATGGTCATTTGAAAAGAAGAAAAAAGAAACTCAGACACAAACATCCCTCATATAAACATCTACACTCCCCGACCCATGCGCTCAATTGAACCCATGATTCCACTTCTTCCCGGTGTGAAAACAGCTATCCCCGATTTTCCTCCGCTGTTTCCTCGCGCATGTCGCATACCCGGAGCTCCAATCTTGGAAACCCTCTTTTCGGCGCTATGGCTAGAGCCTGAACTCGGGCCACGGATGCCGCTCGAGCTGCTGCGGGCGATTTCTTGCTCTAGGTCCTCCGCGGCAGTCTCCATATCACTGGGGATTGGCTCTGGTGTTTCATCTTTCTGTGATCTCGGTGGCGCAAAACTGCTGGGTTGTGGAGGTGGAGGTGGAGGTTGATTCTGTATCGCAAGCCATTCGTCCACAGCGGCAACAAGTTCCCCTTTCTCTGCTCTTTCTGCCTTCAACTCTGTGCGCAGTTGTTCCGTGTCCTTCTTGAGAGTGGCCATTTCCTGCTGTAGACCCTTGATCTGGGCCTCCAGCACACGTTTCTCGGCGTCGTGCTCCTCTTTCTCATGAACGATCATGCTGGAGTCAGAACGCGCTGTTTCAAGTAAAGCCGCATCGCGCTCCCCTTTCAAACGCTCATTCTCCTTATGAGCAGCCTTCACCTTGTTCTCAGCTTCGCGCACCCGTTTCTCCCAGCGAGCCTCATAGCTCTTCTTCAGTGCCGCAACCTTGGTCTCATGCTTGTTTTTATAAAGTGTGTGAAGCTCGCGGGCAACCTTCTCGACTGCATCTTGAACCTCATTTGCGGTTTCTTCTGCCGTCTTCGTGGAAGGTCCATTCTCGCCTGATCTGTGTTCAGAGGTGGTGGTGGGCTTTCGGGCTGACTCCAGTTGCGTTTCCAGTTCCACTATTCGGCTTTCCAGATCCTCTTTTCCCTTCTCCGTTTCCTCCATCTTCTTCATCAAGCGCTCCCTCTCTCGTTCACCTTCCACGATGTCAGCTTTGACGGATCGCAGGACTTCTTCCATCTCGCGGCCTCTGCGCTGCCACTCCGCCTGGTCAACTTCTAGTGCTTCCTTGCGAGCAGCCTCATTGCGGACCTCTTCTAATGCCTCTCCCACGCGACGTTCTGCGTCCGCCACAGCGTGCTTAAGGCTAGAAACTTCGGCTTCTTTCCCACTAAGAGTTGCCTTGAGAGAAGAGATCTCCGAGAGAAACCCCGATTTCAATGATTCCAGTTCTCGAGGTGTAATGGTCGGGATTGATCGCGGGGTAGGAGCGCTGGGGATGTCAAAGTCCAAGAGTGACATCTTTGCTGGTGACCTAGTAGATTCCCGTAGATTCCTCAAAGGTGATCGGCGCGATGGAGAATATCTTTCATTCTGCACGCTGTAGCGTTGGCGACGTGGAAAAAAGCTGGATTGATCAGAAAGGTCCAGTAAATTTGGAGTCCCAATCGTTTCCTCGTTATCCCGTAGATTTCTTTTCCTAGGAGTGGGAGAAATAGGAGAGCTCATGTCAAAGAGACTGTTTTTCCTGGGAGACCTCTTGTTGGCTGTAATAGGGGTTCCTGGCTCAATCTCATCGTACACAGTATCGTTGGCTTCACCCGGACAGTTTGGTAGAGGTCGGGGGCCCTTGAATGGAGAATCTCCACGCAGGTTCGCAAAGGCAGTCATATCCACGTTGGGAACCGCCGAAAAAGTACTGAGATAAGTGTCATCCATCAGGTCGTGAGAGTCATCATTATCGTCATCATCAATCATATCGTCATCCGCGTCGTGCGTCTCCATCTCCAGGCTTTCCTTGCTATCGGGAAAAACATCCTCAGTAGTTTCGCGCAGAACAGTGCTCATGCCCTCATTGTGTCTTTCCTCCACCATGCTACTCGCTATCTCGTGTCCACCAAGGCTCCGGTCATGGCTGTACCCCGAGTCCTCATCAGCATAAACATTGATTTCCGGAACATCTCGTCGACCCGACCCTTTCTTGTACCGATCATCAACTTCAGATTCCGCATCATCAAAATCAGGAACCTGCTCGTAAGACCGTTTTCTCGGAGTCGCCGAGCACTCACTCATGCCCAGCGACGACTGGTGCTTACGAAGCATTTGAAAATCGACTGTGTCGTCTCTGGCATCGAACCTGAAGGGAGAGCTCTGCGCCTCTTGGAAAGATCCAGAGTCTTTATCGTCATTATATACCTCCTGGTTTTGCGCTTTGTGCTCTTCCAATTCGTAAGACAAGCTTCGGCGAAAATTCCTCCTCTTGTCGTCGTCGACGACGAGCTTCTTAGGACTCAGGAGGAGGTTTTCTTTCCCTGTCACATCATCGTAGTCTGATGAAAGGACTCGAGAGTTCTGGCGCGAAGTCGTTAATGGAGAGAGAGGCGTGGACATGGTTTATTCTCGAGTAGACAAAAGACGATAAAGGCGGAATCAGGCGAGATGATAGATACAGAAGGGACAAGGGAATTCTCAGATACACTGAGCTTTTGAATAATCAAAAAACAGTTCCCCTCCCGGCACAATAAGATGAGGTGATGTGACAGCCGGAAAAAAACAAATGGTGTTTTGTTATGATGTATGATTTCTGCCGTTGCTGGGATGTCGATAAACAAACCCTAGCCTGATCGGGAGTAGCGGCGCCAATGGCAGGCGGTGTGGAGTAGCATTACTGGTGGCTGCTTCACCGCCCTGGTAACCAGCACGGCCATATCGGTGCTTTGGTTTATTTTCTCTACGAAGTTCCAGGTTGAATTATATTAATATAGCAATGATAATAAAAGAGTATGTGATATGTGACATATTGTCATGTTTATTCCCCTTGCTTTTTATTTGGTCTGCGTGCACAGGTACCTTCTCGACTCAAGCTTCTCAGTACAGTCTATTCTCAGTGGCTGAATCCACATCTGTCACAATGATACGGATGGTCTCTTTCTGGTTCCGGGACTCGTTTGGTGTGAAATGGCAACATGCGGCTGGTTGAATCGTGACAGAAGAATGCTTCTTCTGGTTGATAAGCCAGAGCTGTAATGCCCCAGTCATCGCTATAAAAGCGCTTCCCCACCAGGCAAGTGCAGTAAATTTGACTTCTGCTCCTTTGCTGTAAAGAAATCCAGCTATCGGGGGCGCAACAGTCCGTGCAGCAGCTCCAGCAGACGCAGCAAGCCCGTTGATTTTCCCTAGTACAGAATCTGAGGGGCTCGCTTGTTTAATAAGAATCAGGAGCACCGGGTAGTCGATGATAGAAAGAATATTCCGAGTCGCCAGACAGGTATAGATCCCAGCGAACACATACCCGTGAGGCAGAAAAATAAGGAAGGGGACTATGAAATAGGCCACCGGGTGAAGTATGGTCACTATAATGAAAAGGTTCCACACTCCGAGACACTGGGCCAAAGCAGGAAATATAAGACTTTGAATGACCAGTGCGATGACACCATCAGTAGACATAATCAGACCAACAGCTCGTGTCGAAAGACCCAGTCCCCCGGCAAAACTGAGGGGCTGACTGCCTATGTCCAAGTCATATTTGCCGCGTTGGTCTTGTAAAAAAATGGGTAGCAGATGATCATAGGTCATTGAATGATAAGTGAATATAGACAAAGCCACAACGAGCATGACCACACGTCTAGTAAAAGCGGATTGCTTTTGTGGAGGATATTCGGGCTTGGAACCATCTGCACATACCCTCCAAGATTCGTCTTCCTGAAGATGGACTTGATTGAAGGTGCCATAAGATTCTGCGCGTAGATCAGCACCTGGATTCGCAGTCGCTCCGGCAGTTGCTAGCAGGGGATGTTCTGCAGATACTCTGCCCAGGTCGCTAGAGACACCACATTGTTGCATATCGGGATGGGTCTCTTGCAAAAAGAGCCAGCTAAAGATGATGCTCCCAAGAAGTAAGGAGGAACAAATTAGATTCGGCAGCAAGTAAGGGAACCTGCCAAATAGACCATCGCGAGAAAACATAGAGGGAAAGTTTTCAGTGGGCTTTGCAAGTAATCCTCCAATGGCTGTAATTGAAAGAGATTAACACACCCTGTCCTTAAAACACCACAAACATTTGAGAGCAGATACTTACCTGGACCAATGATGGTACCAATTGACCAGACAAATGGCATTATAGCATAGGCTCGTGCTACAGCCCGTTTTCTATTAGCTCGCGGCCCAGAACAATAACGTGAAGAATCAGTGTACGCTTACGTTCATGCTCAGGTCGCTTGACTAATTCACCGACCATTGTCTGAATAACGCCAATATTTCCATTCAGTATGCCCCCTAGAGCGCGACCGAAAAGAGCCATCCAGAAGTTGGTGGCAAACCCAACGACGAGTAGAGATATCATAGTCCCAAGACAACCGGATAGGAGGACAGGTTTGCGTCCGATTCGGTCGGAGAGCTCGCCCCAGAACATGCCGGTTAGGGCTTCAGCTAGAGAAAAGGCTGATACGAGAATTCCAGCATAGAAAGACGCATTGTTGCCATCATCTAGGTGAAAGTCCCTTACCATCACCCATGAATATGGGAAGATGGAAGTAAGGGCGATCGGCTCTGCGACACGACATATTGCTGTTTGAGGAGGGGTATCAGCAAAAGGAATTTCTAGGAAGCAACTAACCATTGGTTAAACATTTGAGAATTGCTTACCAAGTAAAAACAGTTGCGAAGTCGGGAATCTATCGATCGAAGCGGTTGGTCTTTCCTGGAGTGTTAATGCCATCTTCTTTAGAACCATCCAAGATTCTTACAACAAGCCCCCCTAGCAAAGCACGCCTCCTCTTGAAAAGTTTCTTCCTTTTATCGTTTCTTAATGGCTGCTTCCTTGTTGATATTTTGTCCGCCCTATTATTTTATAACCTGTAATATATTCTAGCGCCCCTTTTGTTCCTTTTGACGACTGGTGATGGCTAGGACCAAATGTACCTCTATTCTAATTCTTTCTGTCCGGTGTGCCTTTCTAAGCCTGGATCAATTAAGCCCAGATCAAAAAGAGAGGGGTATAGAACAAGAGCCGAGATAATAGGATGACAGAGGCTGGTTTGCTCTGATAATGAAGAAAAGACACAAGGCTGGGGGAAGGAAAGAAGATAGAATATAAAAAGACCGAGAAGAGGTGATAAGAGTGGAGAGAAGCCGATAACCACCTGACCGCGCCAGCAAACCAGATTCGAGCCTGCAGGAAAAGTTTGTATGCAAGTCTTCTCCGTCAGACAAATCCATGGAAATGCCGGGACCGAGACAGGGGTTGTTTGCCACTTTGGGAGAGACGCATGGTTTCTAGTCCGCTTTCTTAGTGACTCTATGAACGAGATGGGTAAGATAAGGTGTAATCCTATAGGGTTCTTGATTCTTGGGGATAGTGACAGTATCTTGAAGACCGGAAGAAGATGAGTCTTGCAGGTGGGCTGGTGTAACCGCACCGCATCACTGTGAAGGCAAGAGGCAAAGACGGACACGAGTGGTTCGATAATGGCCTGTTTGTCCTTCCATTGAGACCAGGAATCGGTCGCTCGTCAAATTGTTAGCCTACAGCAATGGCGGTCTGTTAGCCAGAACAATAGTGGGATATCGAGATTCCCGAGAAAATAGACACTATTTGCATCTTAAGTTCTCCTGCATTAATATTCCTCGTTGCAGGTACCAGATCATCATCGGTTCTGCACATGCCGAGTTATTGGTCTGTATAACCTACAGGTTTATGCAATGTATAATTAAAATCATCGTACCCAGCTCTGGATAGGGCCTCATTGAAAATATTCAGAATGCGCCATATCGATATGGCGGTAGAAAGTCCTAGGTCATTCGAGCTTTGATTTCGGTCAACATCATACGCATTTTCTAAGAAATTTTATCGCCAGCGATTATATACATATAGATGTCGCTTGAAATAACAACCTGACGCCTAAAGCCGAGGACTTTCAGAAACAGGGAAATAAGATCGTCGTTCTCGCGCGGCCTAAATATTTATTAGCACAGACAGACACACCTCGTCCCTCAGATGAACTAGCCATACCTCGAGCCACTTTTCCACCCACGGCTTGAAAACTGCCCATACCAGAAGGCTACCTGTGGCGATGATAAAGATAAAAACTATCGCTTCGTCTTTCCTAGAGTCTCTTTCTAGATAGCCGGACGGGCGTTAGCATTTCGTGTTCGCAAAAGCACAGTAGCTAGATCCCGAGGGTCGCCACATACGGAAACAAGTCGTGAAAACATCTTCTTCTTTCGCCCCTTTGCAGGTAGGCAAGTCGTATCCCAAACAGAATTTCCGGTTGCAGTCATTGCAGCTTAATGAGCGGTAGTTACCCGCCCTTTCCTCGATCGAAGAGTCGATGTCTTCATTTCGGCTCATAAGACTAACCGCGCCGCTGAACGACGACGAGTCCCCTTTGTCGGGATCGAGGGGGATTATGGTGCTGTTGGAAAAACAAGTGCATTTGCAAAACGAAGCCGGAGCTAGAGTGAAATCATTGCGTCAGTGGATGTATTCCTTTATGGGCAAGTGAAGGTAGCGCGCGCCGAATCTGAGAAACGTACAGGAAGCTAGCGTCAAGGAAGCGCAGGAAAGAAAAGCTAGGAAAAGGAGTAGAAGACGAGAAATGTTATTTTCTTGTAGCATGGTGGCAAAATATCACTATCAGGTAGAAGGGACGATATTCCTCGTCCCTGTCTCCCGATCAATCACTGAGTTGGGCGTGTTGGTTGCCTTTTGATGGCAATGCGACGTGCATTCAAGCTCCAGAACATCACGTGATTTACTATATTACTACATCGGATATCTGGAGTTTGTATAGACCTATGTTGAATTGTAACAACTAAACAAGCGGGGTAGGGAAAGAAATTAGAACGAATGACTCTGGGAAAACGGGTATGTAAAGGTGACTTGAATCGCCTGTAATTGAAAAAGAACCAAGAAGTTGTC
Source organism: Aspergillus funiculosus (assembly GCA_027569145.1). Taxonomy (NCBI): domain Eukaryota; kingdom Fungi; phylum Ascomycota; class Eurotiomycetes; order Eurotiales; family Aspergillaceae; genus Aspergillus; species Aspergillus funiculosus. Next base: position 673,503 of record JAPDEN010000003.1, read on the forward strand.
ATTTGGGCTATTACGTGGATATAGTAACACTTCTGGACTAGGAGACGGCATCTAGGATTAGGATTTACCCTTCATCCCCGTCCTTCGGTTCTCTCTTTGTCTTTGCTCCTTGGCCACATCTCGTCGTCTCCTCTTCCAAGCACGGTTGTTGTCTCCTCGGTTCTCCCAAAACCACTTGCTGAAATCCGATTCCTCGTTGGGACCCATTCCAGCTTTGGGTGCCGGGCTGCTTGTATTTAAAGACGCCTCCCCGGCGCTGGAATTTGCTGAAATGTTCCAATTTATAGTCCGTCCAATGTGAGCTGTGTCAGGGGTGGGAGCGGCGCTTCTCAGCCCACGGCCCTGTAGATCTATTTTGGCAAAAGGTGTGAGAGGCTCCACTGGTTCCTGCGTTTCTCCCTCAGATTCAAGATCTTCTTGCCCAAAGAAGCTGAATTGTGCGGGAGGTTCTGTGTCCGGACTTTCCCCAAGGGGAATCGAAGCCGGCTTCTTGAAAAGAGCTTCCAGTGGGTGAACCTCTTTTGGGGGCTGTTTGCCCTCCGGCTCTGTCGAGACTTCTCCTTCTGGTGCTGTTTCAAGCTCTGCAACTAGACTTGTGTCGTTTTTGGCGGATTGGGGGTTCGGGACAGGTAATTGTTGTTCCCCGTCGTCGTAGGCCACATCGGACTCTTCTGACGAGCTGGAAGAGGCACTTTCATCACTCTCAGAGTCCATACTGTCGTCTTCTGATGAGGACGAACCGCTGGACGAGGTCCAATCCTCCGATTCATCTGATGATTCTATTTTTTCACTGGAACCAGTACTCTGGTTCTTGGACTTGTGGGCGCTCGTCTTTCCAGCTCTTGTACCCGACCTGGATGGGATTGCTTTTTCCTTATGGCCTGCAATTTGCCCTGGTCTATATTGTTCTTTTCTGATTCGGTCGCTGATATTCTCTTTCAAATTTCCTGAAACATCAAGCCAGCCCTTGCCCTCCTCAAATGTGGATGTGAGAACTGTCTCGTTGTCCTCGGACCGCAGGAATGTCGGATGGGTCAAAGTTTTGGAGAACTCATGAACAATAGCCTCTTGCGATGACTTCTTCTTTTTCTTGGACTTTGCTGACTTTTCGTCTGCGGGCGACGACTTGTTCGCGGGCACCTTTGCCCGAAACAGACATTCCTCCTTTTCGGTATACTTGGATTTTGCCTGGGATCTGGTTTTCTTCTCATCCTTTGATTTTGCCTTTTTTTCCTTCTTGCGCCTGTCCACCTTCTCATTTGCCGACTCAGTCCAACCTCTCTTCACCTTGCGACCCGACGGGAGTTCATAACCATCCAAGATATTGTCTTCCGCTTTGCGCTTTTTGGATTTTTTGCTGGAGGAAGGTTTGATCACCGGTGTGTGACCCTGTTCGTCATCCTCGTTTCTTTGTCCTTTCTGTGGGTAGGCGGCTTCTACTTTGAACTTTCGCCCCTTGAGAATAGACCCGTTGAGCTTCTTCTTGATCTTATCCGCCTCCATTGCTGGCAAGGTTACGTAGCCGTAATTGTTTTCTGGAAATGTCGGAATGCAGTGAAAGGAGATCTCCGTTGCAAGGGGGCGAGTGGAAGCAGGTAGGACTAATGGGAGGAGCTCGGAGGTGAAAGGCGTGATATGGAGGCGGGTGGTAGAGGAGGATGGAGAAGTCATTTGCTGTCTTTTATTGGGATCTCGCAAGACGTATGTATGCGTAGTATATTGTTCGTAGATGGTCGAGGATATAAATCAAGCTCTGTATCAAGCTTGACCAACGACAGGATTTGTGCTGCTATAGACAGGTAATGGAGAGAATCATTGCATTGGTAGCTGCAAGCTGTAAAGCGGCGTGTGTATTGATTTCCTTAGAGAGAATAATTGTGGTCCCCTGAATCTTGAGAATCCTCAAAGGTCGTTATTATTCTCTGTCTATTTTTTTTTTTACTTTTCATTACTTTTTTCTTTTGGTGATAGGATTTCTGCCAATATGGAGCCGTGGCGCAGCGCTCTAACCATTGCCACAGGCTACTAGTGCTCGTACTAGTGTAAATACTGAGGTAAAAAATACACCAGCCACATGTGACATGTACTGCTAAGCTTTCCATACATCATCTGCGTCCACTGGCAGTTGCATGAATCGTTGGTACAGAATAATATACTGAGACTTCAAGTTGAGAGTACAGCTGGTACTATTAGCAGTGCTGATCTGTCCATTATCGGGTCGGCGATGCCATCGAGGATCGAAGCATTATCGCTAGAATGCCAGGGAATAAAAGCATCTCCAAGTTGCAGAGAGCGCCAAACATAAAAGCCAAGCGAATGCCTCATGCACAGTCCAGACTCCTGCCAGCAATGCTTTTTGGACACGGCGCAAATACTTGAATCCTGTGTTGTGGCGTTGCATCTTCCCCGGAATGGAGGATAAATTACCTGAATACTTCCATACTCTTACTAATATCGATAGTACCTGATTTATTACCCTTACACTGCCTTACCCCGTACCACACTTACTACTAGTACCAGTACCAGTACATAACAGTACTAAGGTACTATACTTACATAGTAAGTACTATTGAACCCAAAAGTCATCGATCTCACAATTATCTTCCTCCTCCTCCAGACTGTTCCGTCAACCTCAAGTTGACCTCTTTTTTTATCGTTCTCGTTGATGACTTTCATCCTTGTCTATATCCTTAAGCCACTACGGTCTCTCTCATCTCAACCTCCTTCTCATTTGCCTTTGTCTCCCGCTGGTGGTCTGTCTCCTCTTTCCGTGGTTGACCGCGAGTCAAACCCGCAAGTCTGATCTCATCGGCCGCCGCCTTCCACCTTCCACTTCCGAAAGTTGTCGCTCATACTGCCACATCAGGTCCATCGTCATCAATTTATTTTTATACCCGCTGAGGGTTCCCAGCCCTATGCTACATCAACTCTACCGACTTCGAAGTTTGAACTGGTCTTGATCTGGCGGTTCTACGTCCAGCTCTTGCCCAATCTGTCGCCTCTTTATCATTCCACTATCTACAGGGGAAGTTCGGTCTTATCCGCGTTTCGCAGCCACCCCCATTTCACCCCTCTCCCATCCTGTCATCTACACCCCCCCCATCGATCCCCAAATAACTTGACTTTCCTAATCGACATATTGCTGTTGTAACGAAAGCCTCCCCTCCATACTCCCTTGTTATGGGTAACTCTCAAACAAAAGAGGCCCGACCCGCCCTTTCCCAATCAACCCGTCGAAGCCATCAATGGGGCTCGACCGGCAGCCATGGGAGGTCGCCTTATAGTGACCGTCACCAGTCAGAAAGCTCCAGGTCGAATCGGAGCAGTCGGCCGGACCTCTCTCTCCTCGGGATAGGCGGAAGCACAGATCGTGATGTTACGGCGACCCTGGAACACCGACGGGAAACCAAACAGGAGCGGGAAGCTCGTCGTCTAGAGAAGGAGCGGGCGGCTCGATTAAAAGAACGAGAACGTAGTATGAAGGAGGAGCATGTTGATGGAGGTTATCTGGTTACGCAAGGAGTTTATACAGGGACGGAGGACTTCAACAAGGTTGTCGTTCGGCAATTAATGGTAAGTCGACTTGCCCGGTATCAAAGCGTCGGTCAACACTGATTGCCTTGCGCAGATTGAGAGACGACTCGCGCCGTTCTGGAAAGGTCTCAATGATTTTTCGGACTCATGGACGGAACACCAGCTGATGGCCGCGGCCCGAGGCTTGCCTATTCCCCCACCTGACGAGATCCCTCCCGAGTTGGAATATAGGAACCCCCCCAAGGTCACGGAAGATACTAGCGAAACGTCGGATACAAAAGGGATTCAACATTTGACTGTTCCAATAACTTCTCGGTCACCATCCTATGGTTCCGACGCCTCACACTCATCTACTCCAGCCCAATCTCTACCCTCCCCTACATCTCCGATAGCCTCCGGTACCTCAAGCTCCCCCCTATTTCGATCCCGAGCAAAAACTCTGGCCTCCTTAACATCCAAACATGGTTCTCAAACGGATTCAGTGCCTCGGGAGATTCAACTTCCCCGAGATCCATTCGTTAACGGACAACCCATAGAGGCGTACCTTTATAAGGATGCGTCTGAGTGTCCAATATGCTTTCTGTACTACCCTCCCTATCTCAATCGCACCAGGTGTTGCGACCAGCCCATTTGTTCCGAATGCTTTGTCCAAATTAAACGTCCTGATCCTCATCCTCCTGAGCATGGGGAAGCCGACCCGAACAACGCAACGTCGGCTGGCGAGAACGAACGTGCCGACAGCCAGGATGGGCAGCTTGTGTCAGAGCCTGCAGCCTGTCCATTTTGTGTTCAACCCGAATTCGGAGTAACATATTCTCCTCCTCTTTTCCGCAGAGGACTGACTTATGCATCCGATTCGACCGGTCGCCCCAATATTGCAACACCTTTGTCATCCACATCCTCCCTTTCCTCCACCACACCCGCTGTCACGGGCCGCCGACGTGCAACATCACTGTCTACCAATGATCCTGCCGTGATCACCACTGATAGAGTTCGGCCAGACTGGGCCCAAAAATTGGCCAATGCTCGTGCACATGCTGCACGAAGATCTGCCGCAGCAACTGCGCTCCACACTGCAGCCTATATGATGAATTCAAATGGCCCTGGAGGGGACTCTCGGAATTTTAGCCTCGGCAGGAGGGGCGTTATGCGGCGACACGGTGGACAGGATTCTCAAAGCCTAGGCGGTCGAACTGGCTCCCCAGCCTTACAGGCACTTGCATTCTTGACTGACAGGCGCCAACCTGGACAGGAGACGGACTCTGCAGAAGACAGTGCGGGAAACTTGGCGCCACCGCGAAACAGCTCTCGCAGGAATCGCATCGATGATTTAGAAGACATGATGGTGATGGAGGCTATCAGACTTAGCCTTGCTAGTGAAGATGATAGGCGCAAAAGAGAGGAGAAGGAGATCAGGAAAGAGGCAAAAAAGCGGGATAAGGAAGCGAAGAAAGCCGAGAAGGTGGCGCGTAAAGCCGGTTTATATAGTAACAACGCGAGTAGCTCGGCTTTGGACTCACCATCTAATGGTAGGCTAGGGAAGGTTATCAGCAGCTCCTCCTCCTCCTCCATCGCTGGCGAAGAATCGAGCTCTGCAGGCAAAGGGAAGGAGGTGGATCGGACATTACCTTCACCGGATATCACTGAACATGCTGATGCGGCTAGAGTTGATAGTAGTACATCCACCAACCTACTACTAGACCAGCCTACTCAATCGTCGTCCTTACTTACAATAGCCTCCCCTAGGGAGCCCTCAAGGCCGTCCCATTTGCGACACGTTTCAAGCGCCTCCTCCTCGTTCTCATCGCTTGTTGAGTCAATGACAGAAGATCACACGGGAACTGGTGAGGGAACCAGTTCATCTACGGAACCTTTGTTCAACTTTCGCAGCTTAGCCGCTGTCATTGGCGATGAGGACAAGGGGCCCGAATCAACCGAGCATATAGAAGATGCAAAACCACAACCACATGTGTCCTTGGAGGGTTCGACATCGACGGTTGTTCATCTGACTGGCGAACCTCCGGCGTCAGGATCTGGTGCAGAGGTAGAGGAAGGTCCGAAGGTAGAGGAGAACAGGGGATGTTTTATTCCTAAAGAGCTGGAGGCGCGATCAGTGGAGATCACTGAGACAAGAAATCCTGAGGCCACCTCTTGACCTAGCATTAGTCTTCGTGCTAGGAACGGATTTCGAGTATTCAACTCTTTCCCTAACTTACCTTTTCGGCCAAATTCAATCACAGTCATGGCGAAGGGATGCAAGTTTTTAATTTGCCAACCCTAACAACCACTTGATCGAGAAGTGACTTGAATTTCTTCTTTTTCTCTTTCCTATTACTTGCTGATGAATGGTTGTTGTCTCGTTCGCATGATTGGATAGGATGGTTCTTTCATTTATATACATACAGAGGTATAGATTTCTTATGTGTTTGTGTAAAGCATCAAGGACAGGCAGCCAGATTGCATATTCCAACAGAACCTCAGCTCAGCTCGGACCACTTGATGGTTGTTGTACGAAAGAGAGCTGGGGATTTGCGCTTTGCAGGATCTCCTTACTTTGTTCAGATAGGTCTTGAAATAGATCTTGGAGATATATACGTGTGTAAGAGATTCCGCTTGATGGAACTGAGGTAGACAGTAGTAGTCCGAGAGTAATTTGGACTTAATGATCGGTCTGAGCAGAGCATTCTCTTTCTACCACAGTAAGATCAAGATTAAGATAGTGAACTTGATAGATTATATCATATAGAATAGAGAGGATCGCGGTCGCAGAACGTGGAAGGTTGGAAGATCTTGAAGTTATTAACGCTTATTATTATATTTACAATTAATAAATTACATTTGGGCCGAAGTAAGAAGATAATAATAATAATAATAATAATAATAGTCAAGTAACAGGACTATCCAGATTAATGCAATAGATGGATATTTGGCACACTTCATTTGCCGATCGAGTGCGATCTTCTAAGATCAGCCTGCATACATCCTGCATCTCGCATCTCTCTCTCCGGAGCAGAACTTGTCTTGTTCAATAATGCAGTACTACTCTGCAGTCTGTACAGAGTACAGGGACCCCTTTATCCATCTCGACGATCGAAGTGCAATCCAAAAATGGGACTGTCCCAGACCCTTTCTTGCTCCGATCCAGCTTTCGCCACTCCTACTACTACGACTAACTTGCCAAGTACAAGCGCTAACATTAGTCTAGGTACCAACACGCTATTACCATTAGTCTACGACTCTACTAGACATACGCGATGAGACTAATGTAGTGTGCGAGATGCGCGAACCAGACACGCCAATTGACCGGCTCTCTCGGATTCCACAAGTCGCGATCCATTGGGGCCGCTGGAGGTCGACTCGAAGCGATTCGCGCTCCTGTTTTTCAGCCAATCTCGGCGTGACAGCGAAACTCGACGGGGAGATTACCTTTCAGTATGGGAGAGATATTGAGAGAGTACTCTCACTCTGTACAGCTGCGGACTCGGACTCGGAGCCAGTGATTTGAGTACTAGACGACTGCTTCCCTGATCCTGGATACCTGGGTCCTGGCCTAGTGAGACGATAGTCCCAATCGCCAATCGCCAATGACTGGGGAAATGAAGTGATCTGATACATAATTCTGCTAATATACTAACTACTAATAAGATAAAAGGCCGTCGTGTCGGTGGATCCAATCCATGGTTCAGCCTTTCTCCTTAGATCTGACCGGAGTCTTACGCAGAGAGGTAGATATTTTCACTTCTGTTTGTCTCCTTTCCCCCCCCCTCTCTTGCTCATATTATCTGTATTTGTTTGTTTTCTTGCCATTAACTCATAGTTTCATTTTTTTTCAGTTTATAATCAATCCTCTCTTGGTCTATATATCTTATATTTGCTGTGGTGTCTCAAGTCTTTCTGGCATCATTTATATTATTCCTGTCGCGGACTTGCGCCTCAATATCCTCTTCTTCCATCGCCAAAATCGTGTCTCGCTGGTCCTTGTGGCACTGACGTCAAGATTCCCCTCTTCAAGAAGCAGAAGATGGCCGTGCTGGACAAAGACCGTCCCCGCGGCCTGCGAGTGCCGTCGCTCGCCTCTATCAAGGCCTTCAACAAGCAGAAGTCATCGTCTGACGCTCCACAGCTGAAAGATCCCATTCCACAGATCCAGCTTCCTGCGCCATCCCAGCTCTCTTCTCAGTTAGATGCCTTTCCTGTTCACTTTCCCACACCGCTTGAAAAACAATTACCGCCAAATCCACTGCCTTCGCCCCCTCCGCAGCCTGCTGATGCGCCTGTTTCTCGTCCTGTTGCGATAAATCGTCAACCACCGCCACCCAAGCTTGCTCCTGCGCATGCGTCTCCGTCTGCGCCCGTGCCTACACATGCATATGCTCCAGTTCTAGGTCCAGGTCCTGGTCCAGGTCCAGCTTTCAGTTCCAGACCTCCTCAACCCGCCGCCGTAAATCCAGCTTATCCCATCCGCGGCAACCCTTATCCGCCTCGTCAAGCATCTGCCTCCAGACCCATCCCCCAGCCCTCCCACCAAAGACCCATCCCGAAGCCTGTGCCATCTCCCGCGACCCCAGTCGTCGCAGTGCAGCAGAGGACCCCTCCTTCAAGCGAAGGGGAACCCGAACAGAGACTCTCAAACGGCACAACCGATTCCTTAGAGGACTTTATCCCAGACCCGGAGCCCGAGGCTGAGCCGGAGCTAGATGGCACCAGTAGCACTCCCAATGAACCCGTATCCAGTGAAGACGACGATAGACCCTGGACACCACCAGAGGTTGAGCCCGTTGTCGTCCCATTATCCAAACTGCATTACTCCTGCTATCAGGATCATCGCACAATGCCCGTCGCCACTAACGTGTGGTATTCGCTGCCGTGCATGACCTGTCAGAAATTCGACCGCGAGATCCGATATCGATGTATCTTCTGCTGTCTGCGCGTCTGTGGGGATTGCTACCAAGCGCTACAGAAGTGTCCGCGTCGCTCATTGACTCAGCTTATGGAGACTCTTGCCGCTAATAATGAAGCTGTTTCGAGCGATCCTTCGGAGGAGGCTTGATAGCCAGATCTGGTTCTGCATCGTCATTATCCACGGTTGGTGCAATCATTGCTTATGTCTACGGATATCTTAGGGAGTGGTTCGCTTATATATACTACTCCTGGCACTCGACCCTTTTTCTTTTCCCTCAAATTGTTCCGCTCTCATTCGTTTTCAAAGCTTCAACCGTGCCATTCGATCCTCTTCGATCATCTTCGGTTTGATCGGTTTGATATGGGCGCATATATTTCTTGATGTTTATTGATTGTAGATATGACCATAATACCCTCGACCTCGATATACTAATGAACTGGTACTGGTAATTTGGCGGCTTGACATTACTATATTTAATGTGGATTCTATATATTTTCTTCCCAAGTGAAAGAGAGAGAGAGAGAGAGAGAGAGAAACGCCGTAGCTATGCGAATGCAAGATTAATATTATACTTGGTTTACATTGATGATGAAAAGGAGCAGGTCGTCGTCAATCGTGATCTTCCTCGGTTATTCCTGGACATCCTTCGAGCTCTTCTTTTGAATCATAGCTGTACTTGCACCAGAAACAATAGTAATGATTCTCGCGAAGGTACTGCACCAACCGCCTTAGTTTCTCGGCTGGCTCGAGCGCATTAAACTCATCCAGCTCGGGATCTTCTTCATCTAGCTCTTGCTCAAGGACAGTCGAGAGATCGTGTCTGCCGCCGCCACCAAGAGCTTCTTGGTCATCCCTCTCGAGTGTCGCATCATCGTAGCCCGGTAAGCGCGGATTGGGAAAGAATGACGACGGGAGGGACGTCTCTAGCATGTGTCGAGTCTGAACAGAGCGTTCCCTTTCTTCTCGTTCGCGCACTAGCCCACGATATAGCACGTTGATCTGTAACGTAGGTTTCACCTTGACTTTCTTCTTTGCACCGCTAGAATCCTTTTCGGGCTTGTTTTTGCTGGATGATTCCTTGTCCCCGTCCTCGACCTCACTACTTCGCGTTGTCTCCCCCTCGCCCTCAGCTTCTGCGTCTAATCTTTCCGCAACTTTCTGCGCCGCATATACCTGCGCCTCTGTCCGTCGTGTCTCCCGCTCCATGCGCACACGGTCACGATAATCACCCTCTTCCTGCTTGACCTTCTTCGCCGCATCCTCAACCTCCTCACGGAACTTGCGCTTCCTCTCACTATCGAGCCCGATACCTCCCCGATCTTCCTTGAAAACAAGACTGAGGGGCTCTGAGCGCACCCGCGCAGTATCACTCGTACCCTTGCCCTCCTCAGACGCGGTAGCGGTAGTGGTAGGGGTAGGAGCAGCAGCAGCAGGTGACACAGGTTTACCCAGAGTCTGGCCCGGTTTGAAACCCAGCTTAGCCATCATCTGGAACCCCTTATTGGACGGATCAAGCGTGCTGGTAGCTAGAGCTGCATCGCGACGAGCCGCTTCTTGTGCAGCGCGTTCGGCTTTGGACGGGACATTTCCTCGTGCTTCGGCCTAGAAATAAAGCGGCGGAGAGAGGGAGAGGGTTAGGGATAACACGAGGCAAAGATAACCCAACTGGTTGCTACGCACGTACCTCACGTTGGAGTCGGCGTTTCTTCTGCGTGAATGTTTCCTTTTGGTGTGGCTCCTCTATTACCATTGACATATAATCGTCTTCATCTTCGTCCACTTCGTCCACTTCGTTCGCTGTTGTCTTGGTAAATGCGGGGGTTTGGGGATAAGGGCGCATCGTGGGCTTTGCGGTGGGAGGGGAGTCGGGAACTAGAATAGACGCCCGGGGAACTGGACATGACAGAAAGGGTAAAAACGAGAAGATCGACAGAGACGGCTTTTCTATTGCAATCACAATCACAATCACAATCAAGCAGAGACCAGGGAGAGAATCCCAAAGGCAAAGATAACAAAGATTGACGACAGACTCGGCGTCAGAGAGTCTTTTGCGGGGAAAGTCGTTTTTCCCCTCCGGATGACGCCAAATCTTTAGCCTCCGTTTACTACAGTAGACTCTGTATACACTTCTCTCCTTCTCCTTCTCCTTCTCCTTCTCCTTCTTCAGCTTCTTCAGAACTTTAATGGCTATTATTTGCTTAATCCGTGATCCTTCGGGGCCACTTCTGGATGCGTCTTTATGCCGGGAATTCTGCCGCAATCTAACAAGCGGCGTTTGACCAGGGAGCAGGATGCAAAGGATAGTAACGGCTCACATGCTTGATGATGATGACGATGATGACGATGGTCGGATCATCTTCTCAGCTGTCAGAAGACTGTCACAGTCACAGTGAGATTGAGGCGGCCAGCTTTGATTCTACGAGGCTTAATTATTGCCGATCACCGCAATGTGGCCCCGATAGCGTCCAGACGATCAAGGATTCCCCCATACTCTCTCTCCAGTCAGCTTGCATTTTAGGTTGGCTAAGCTCTGATCTACTGACTACTCTGGGAGTATGGCGTTGGCTTCTGGACGCCTTTGTTCCACGCCTTTGTTCCCCTTTGTTCCCCCTTGGGCTTGCTTTTTATCCTGGCTTGCTCTTGTCCATCCCTTGATGGTGCACGCCTGGACGCAGGGAGCCTGACCTGGTCTTAGTCTCCCTTTACTGAAACTCTCTCGGAATGTATGCGACAAATAAAGGCCGAATTCCTCACGAGGCCTCCAGCTTTCTTTCATGTCTGGTTATATATATCCTTGTATTTAAACGTCCGGGCTGAGGGCACGCTCCATTCTCACCCCCCCGGATTTATATTGCAGTGGTTGAACATTACAAATGTCTTGTTCACTCAGAAATGAGAAGAATTATGTTCCTACCTTTGGCTGTGTTATGTGTGCTCGTCACTGTAGTCTCTGCTAGACAGGTCGTGGTAGACCTCGGGTACGCACAGTATAGAGGCCAGGCGCTGTCGAATGGTGTTGCACAATGGTTGGGAATACGATATGCTGCACCGCCTGTTGGGTCCTTACGGTTTTCCGCGCCCCAGGATCCGGAGAAGATGGATGGGATCCAAGATGCATCTCAGGTATGGTTTTGCTGATATGGTGGTGGGATCGATGGCCAAATAAAAGAAATAAACCCAGCCGACACTCAGTTACTAACGGTTCCTGGTCTTCTCAGCATGGTCCTCTGTGTATCCCAACTGACAAATATCCGATACCTGGAGACACTTCTGAGGACTGCCTCATGCTTGATGTTTATGCGCCTATTCGAGTCGGAAACTCGTCGTCAAAGCTCCTGCCTGTGTTCGTTTGGATTCAGGGCGGCGGATTTAACCTCAACGGGAACCCAAATTACAATGGGACTGGCCTGATCCAAGCGTCCAGTATGGGCATTGTCGTGGTCAACTTCAACTATCGAGTCGGGCCGTACGGCTTCTTGTCCGGCGCAGAGGTTGCAAGAAACGGTAGCCTGAATAACGGCCTGAAAGACCAAATCCAGGTACTGAAGTGGGTTCAGAAATACATCAGCAAGGTAACTAACTTCTGTATTCACCTCGTATACTCTCGACTTTCAAGGGACCGATCTAACAGGCTGAATCTACTGTCTAGTTCGGGGGCGATCCAGACCACGTCGTGGTTGGAGGTGGCAGCGCAGGCGCAGCCTCCGTCACCCTGCTGCTCTCCGCATACGGGGGCAGAGACGACGGCTTATTCCATGCTACGGCGGCCGAGTCGCAAAGCTTCGCGACCATGTTCACAGTAGACGAGACCCAGTTTGCCTACGACAACCTGGTCATCCGGACTAGCTGTGCCAGCGCAGACGACACACTCGCATGTCTACGCAGTCTAGATATAGACACCCTCCAACGTGAGAACATCCGCACTACACTCCCCAACGCCCAAAAGCCGCCACTCTACTTCTACGCCCCTGTCATAGACAACGACCTCGTCCAAGACTACACATACCGCATGTTCCAAACGGGCCGCTTCATCAAAGTCCCTGTGATATTCGGCGACGTCACAAACGAAGGCACACGCTTCGTCCCAAAAACCATCTCCTCCGTCGGAGAAGCAGACACCTTCCTACAATCCCAATTCCCAGCCATCCAACTCAAACACCTCGCCCAAATTAACTCCCTCTACCTCCAAGAAAACCAAACAGTATCCTTTCCCAACGCAACACCATTCTGGCGTCCGACAAGCAACGCCTACGGCGAACTCCGATACAACTGCCCCGGCATCGAAATGTCAACCATCTACGCCAACGCCGGTATCAAAAGCTGGAACTATCACTACGACGTGCAGGATCCCGCTGACGAAGCCTCGGGGCAGGGCGTGTACCACGTCGTAGAGACAAACGCCATCTGGGGGCCGGAGTATGTCTCGAGCACGCCGCCTTCGTCTTATCTCACGTCGAATGCGCCCATTGTCCCGCTGATGCAGGGGTATTGGACGAGTTTCATTAGAAGCTTTGATCCAAATCTGCACCGGTATTCTGGGAGTCCTGAGTGGAAGACTTGGGGTAGTGGTGATGGATCATATAGCCGGATTTATATTCGTACGGGGGAAACTAGGATGGAGACTGTTCCTGGGGATCAGAGGGAGAGGTGTAAGTATTTGATTAGCATTGGGACGGATCTGAAGCAGTGATTTTCTTTTCTTCCTTCCATTTCATTTCGTTTCATTTCATTTTGGGTTGTTTTCTCTTACATTTTGTTGCTTTACTGCGTACACTTACTTACAAGGAGCGGGTTACCCTTTGAAAATTTCAAGAATCTAATTTACAGACGCATATTGTTCTTGAAAGATAAAAACTTTTTTTTTCCTTTTTGACTCCGGATCTTCGTCGTAATAAGTATAGTAGTGGGGGGAGTATATACATAGCCCTGTCCAGGCAAGATAATATAATAACCGGTATTGTTTGTCCCCAGTAACAGCACAGAGAGAGAGAGAGAGAGAAAAAGAGAAAAATAAAACGACTACCTCTTCCCCTGCCGAATCCTCTTCTCCCTCTCGTAGGCATTCGCCTCGCGGCCCTCCTCGTTCTGCACCTCCGCAACAAGCCGCTTGTACTTGCGCTCGTACTCTGCATCGCGCTCCTTCTTCTCGCGCAGTTTCTCGCGAGCAATGAAGTTCGCATCCTTGCGGAGCTCGCGCATCGCCCCCTTGTGTTCGCGCTTGTACTCGGCCTTGAGCCGGTTGAGCTCTGCGCGCTCGCGGTTGGGGTCGTAGTGCTTGTCTGGGTTGAATGTTTCCTCGAATTTGGGGATGGCGGTTTTGATCGCCAGCGGGCGGTGGCTGTGCAGGAGGAGCGGGCGACGAGAGCGGCGCGCCTGGGAGAGGCGGGTTTCGAGTTTGTCGAGCGTCGATTGGAGGGTGTCCCTGGCTGATGCTGGTATTTTGGCTCCGCAGGCGCGGGCGACTTGCTTGAGGACGGATTGCGATGGGGTGAAGATCTCGGTGAAGGCCGGCTTGGAGGCCCAGAGATCGGAGGCTGTGGCGAGGAGGGAGGCGAGGGTGGTGATGAGGGCGAGTTTTAGTTCTTCCTGTGTCTGTTTGCTGGGCTGTTGTTGTTCTTGGGGTGGTGATACGTCCCAGAACTGGAGTTTACGGGGAGTGATTGATTTCGAGGGGTTTAGGCGTAGGGGCTCCGCGGGCTGGCGGAGGGGGAAGGATCCTCGGGTCTTGGGTTGGGGTTCTTCGGGGCTGAGACTGGACAGCGCGTTGAGAACGTAGTTGACGAATTCGGGTAGGTACCGTTTTGATGCGGTCTGGTATTGCAAGCAGAGACTAGCAGCATAAGCGCCTGTGGAGAGATCGGTCAGGGTGTTGACGGGACCCTGTCCGAGATACCGCGCAAGACACAGGTGGGCTGGCGTTGCTATGGCATGGAAGTGATCAGAAGTTGGGAAGATGGCGGCAATTCCAGTCAGGATGACGAGGTCTCCAGGACGTAAGTTGAGTGGACGATCTGTTGCTATTTTCCGTAGCTGAGCTCTAAAAGCCAGCGAGACGCTTTCTGGATGGCTCTTTGCCAGCGAGTGGATATGACGGAGGGTATTTTCCAGGATAGCAAATGGGGGATGCTCTGGTTGCTCCGCCATATAGGCAACGTGCTGAACGAGGATCGCAGCAAAGCGGCTCAGCTTTGCCTTATTGTCACTGTGAAGGCGCGGGTGGTGCAAAGCTCGAATTCGCTGGATGACAGTGGGGAGGTCCTCCGAGGACACATCCTTGATCACCTCGAGGAATTCTTCGTGGCTTTTAGGGCAAGGATATGTGTATGCTAACTCTTCACCACCGTCCCGAGCACCATTAGAAGCGGCATTTCCAGACTTGTCTCCGGGGAGACTCAGTCCATCAATGAGCTCATCTTCTTCTTCTTCCGATTCTGCTTCCTCTGATTCTCCAGAGTCATCCTCTTCTTCACTCTCATCAAACGACAAGCTAACATCGGACCTTGTCTCCACAAGATCATCGTCGAGGATGAAATCGTCTTCGTCCTCAACGCCAACCGGGCGAGAGGTAGTGTGACTTGTTTGTTGCAGCCCGAACTCTTTTGCATCGTCTGGTAGAGACTCATCTTGGGAGTCCTCCATTTGGTCCTCTACTTCAGCCACATCCATCTCGTCCTCGCTCGACTCATCGCCCTGCATCCTCCGGATTCGTTGCTCCTCGAGAGCTTTCAGGCGTTTTGCTTCCTCCTCCGCCTTTTCTTCCTGCGTCATCGTACGATCTGTGGGCTGTGACCGCTTGTCAAACGTCAGTTGCTTTAGACGCTGGTCGTACTCTTTTTCTGTCTCTACTTGAGATTTGCCTTGCAAGAGGGCTGCACGGTCTGGGTTCATCGCGGCCAGGTCGTCCTTTGGTGGTTCCGGTTTTGGGGGAGGCTTCACAGATCTTAGCATATCAAAAAGATCAGGAAGTCCTTTGTCTAGTTCCTCGCGCAGGTCATCATCGTCCTCCTTAGCTTTCTGTCGCTCGAGTTTGTAGAACTTGGACTTGGCAATGACTTCCTTCATCACCTCGTTCTTCGTCTTCTTCCGTTCCGGTAAATCTTCATCTTCCTGCGAATCAACATCCTCAAGCTCGCCATCATCATTTATTATCCGTTTCCTCTTCTGAGGCATCTCAGAATCGGACAGATCTTCCGGGCCGTCATTCAAGTCGCCTTCTTTAAAATCATCTTGAACCCCATCGTTATCCCCGAAGGATAGAGACTCGCCCTTATGTGTGAGTTGGAATTCTTCATCATCCTCTTCCAAATTGAACATAGACTCCTTTCGTAGCTTCCGTTGGCTTGCTCTGGCAAACCGTTCCGCTGCCCTTTCTTCTGGCGTCATGGTTGGGTCGTCTTCACCGAATCGACGATCAAGAATACCGCCAATTTTATTTTTGCGGTCCATTTCCCGTAGCAAAGTTTGACGTCTCTGTAAAAAAAATAGAACGTGTGAGTGGGATACACTTCAACGAAGGCCCAAAAAATAAGTCCAGGGTAAACCTACCTTTTCTTCACCAAGCGACTTGGTCACTCCTGGTCTGGAGCGCCCAGCAGCTGAATCAGAGCCCCCATCTCGAGTGGTAACATCGAATTTGGCTCGAGAGGCTGTCCTGATCTCGAATGGGTTGAATCTGTCTCGAATAGCCTTCAAAGCGGTTTCGCGCTGGTCCCGATTGTGCGCATTCGCACCGCTCTTCGCATTTTGGCGTTTTTGCTTCTTGGACTTTTGAGGGCCTAGCACCCCGCTCTTGCGAAGAGAGTTCTTCAGCTGCTTTAGCTGCGACGGCGGCATGGCTGCGTGCTGGACGTCGATGCTCAAGTACCTGAGCTCTCTTTGCTTCGAATCTCCGCCGAAATTTTTGGTTGCGGGAAAAAAAGATAATTTCACCGCCTTTCTATTCTGCCGCTGCATCTTCGCCGCTTTTGAGCGCCGTTCGTTTACTTTGACGACGTTGTATGCTTGAAGAAGGAACAGAACCATGGCTTCTCATATGAGCGATAGGCTGCTATGGCTGTGTCTAGGTATGCTTGCATGTCTACTGCATTATGTGTCTGTTGATGGCCACTGACTGGCAATAGGTGTCTCGCTATTCTTCGCTGTACGCGGGATTGCCGCCGACCTTCGCCGGGTGAACGAGTTGACAGAGATTAAGAATGTTGAAAAGGATGACAAAGTGATCAGTGAGGGCACAGAGGATGGTTTGTGGTCTATTACTTCACATTCTTTGTGTTATCTAGAAACTCACAATCGTCCAGCTCTCAAACTAGACACCCTATTGAAGCTCTCCAACAGCACAAGCTATGATCTTCGTTCTGCGTATGCATCCACCCATGCCATCCCCGAGTTTAACAGGAAGCTGACGTTTTCCAAGTGCCCTGCGCATTATCGCCGAGCGATCTACTAAAGATGATGCTCGGGATCTGCTTCTAAAAGACCTGGCTAGCAAGAATACGGAGCACCGTGGCAAGGCACTCACCGCAATGCACTTTCTAGTTTCCAATCGGGCTCGTACGGAACCTGCATCTGTGTACTATTTAGATGGAAAGAAACTAACTGACTGGATCAGTCTCCCGAACCTCCGTTTGCTCTCAGCTAAAAGACCTACCCACATACTCCGCCCTAGTTGACTGTCTGTGCAATTTCCTCGAGGAACACGTTGAGGAAACCTCCGATACGATATCCCCAATATTTCCGAAGACCCGACCTCTTGGCGAAAAGAAAGCTTTAAGCACGCTCAACATACTTTTACCGGAGAATATCTCAGCCGCTCTTGAAGCTGGCGTTGTCAGCCGATGGCTCTCCAATTACCCTTTCCCATGTGCCCTGACAGATCCCTGTCGACGAAAGGATGTGGTTATACTGATGAAAACATGGTGGTCTGATGACGCAGTAATGAGCTCCATTTTTGCTACTCTCTCATCCAATGCAGATGGTGCCAAGCAGCTTCGGAAACACGGCCTGATGGGCAGTATGATAGAGGAAAACGACCATGATGAAGTAAGCGATGACAATGATGACGAGGATGAAGAAAGCGACGTGTGGATGGTGGATGGAGAAGACACTGCCGGCTCCAGGCGAGTCCCTGGAAGACGACCCCGAGAACGCAACCCCGAGGAACAGGCCGTGAGAAGACGAAGGAGAGAAGCAATGGTTCTGAGCGACGGAAGGCGCCCGCTAGGGAACGACGACATCATACATCCTCCAGTTTCCGACTGACGGTATATCCTTGAGGATGATGGTCCTTGACATCGTGAAGTTATTGTCCGTCGCATGAACTACGTGCCTCTTTCAGCGTTTATGATACCCTCTTGCAGTTTATATTACTCAGTTCATATCTCGTGTCTTGTGTATTAATAATGTATAGTACAACCCACTCTATAATCCTATCCATGCAGACTTTGCAGCGTGATCCACCTTTTTTCGACTAGTTTTAAGCATTCCGAGTGCCTTCAGCTCTGAAACGGCTCTGTAGAACAACGTCATCGTAATTCGTTCATCACATTTACTGCCCTGCTCGCTTTCGAAGACAGCATAGAACGCCTGCCAGAGATCGTGGATATTCACGAGGGCGCCAGACTCGAGGTAAAGCTGGTATAGAATTGCTGTTGCTGGCTGCTGCGCGGAGATACTGGCCCGTGTAGACTGCGATACAGATATCAAATAATCAAAGGGACTAGACAAAGCTCGTTCAATAGCAAATCTAGGCCGGGGAGAGAATACTTCTTTTAGAGGGTTCCGCATGTCAAGGAGAAAGGCCTCGTGCAGAGGAAGTTCCTGCGGTGTGATCAGGGTCTCCTTAAAGTATGACCCTAATAGTGTATGGAGCCGGTCAACGATTTTGGTGTATTTTATGCACTCCTCAGACAGCTTTGCTTTACCCTTATTGAGTTTAACGCGCTGTTGCACGACGGTGGTTGCCATCACTGAATTCTGATGATCATATTCACTTCGCAGGGGATTTGGGCCCTTAATAGTCCGTAGGAGCGCATCGAGATCCTTTTGGATTGCTTGAAATTCGGGCCGTTCTTTGACAGCTGTGGGAAACAAGGGCAATAGTTCGACAACCTGGGTAGAATCGAGGGGTTTGAATGCCGTGAGAATATCTTCGATCAAGGGCGAATCCTGCAACTCCCCCGAGAGCGCGCGGATAGATAACTCTGATATACTCGCTTTTTTGGCTACGTGAAGGTCTTTGATGAGAAGACGTATAAACTTCACAGCCTGGAATGTGTCGCGCATCGATTGTTGTCCAGCTTTAATGAGCTCTAGGGTATGCTGAAAAAGGTACGAATCATCCTCTAGTAAGGTGCGTACTAGTTTGGCAGAGCCCTCTTCCAATAAAACTTCGCAATGCCTATTCTTGTTAGTCGTGCATCTGTCACAGATCATAGACCAAGAGAACTTACTCTCGAAAGGACGGGACGTTTCGAATTGCTTCACATAGTTCGCCCTGTGGCTGGTCTGGCGAAGGATTGTCCGCAAGAAGAACAGCGAGGGGGTTGGCAAAGAAATGAGACATATAAGCGTACTAGAGGCCTTGTCAGTCCTGAAGCCCAAAACATCGAGATTGAACAATTACCTTCACTGTTCGGCCAAACGACTCTGGGGTCTGAAAGTAGTCGTTCGATTTCTCAAATAGGACGCCAGTTAGACTGCGGCCTAACCAGAATTTTCCGTCCTCCGCCTGTATTTTCTCATATATACGGTCCACGCAATTACTGGCCTCATGTAGTTCAAAATATCTCCCTCTGAGTAGGGCAATGCTGGATCGCGGGAGTCGTCCCTCAAAGAGCTCCACCGAGGTCGAAATGCCAAATAATAATGTGAAAGGTATACGATCAAGCCATGAACTAGATATATAAGCTTCTATCCTACAACACCGGTTCGAGGCACTCACCTAAGCAAGAAGAAAAGATCTGTGAGAATTCCAGGATCGAAAGCTTCGCTATCCCGGAAAGCTAGAACGATGTTTTTCACTCCTTTCCTTGCAACGTAGTCACCTAGTAAGTCGAGATCATAGGCAAGAACTCTCGGGCCCTGCTTTATTTTAGCATCACCGGCTCAAATCTGTAACTGAAATATTCAGCTCACCTCCCGGTCCGTTAAGAAGTTTTGGTAACCGTCATTCCCCTCCGTATTGATAATAGCCGAACGTATGATATTCTTCAGAGTTGACTTGAGATTGGGCGCATCGCCTGATTCCAGCACGATTACTCCTCCCTCCCCCGTTGAAGTCAATTGGTCGTTCAGTCGTGCCAGAAGTCGGGCAAGAGAGGATACGTTTGATCCAACAGTAACCAGTGCCGCTGGTATACAGCCGCCGTATCTAATTTCCGTTAGATAATATCCTTCTGAAATTGCCTCAAGTTTATAGATCTAGCTTACGTCTCAGGCGAGGTCGATCTGACGAAGGAAGAAACGTTTTCTAGGACTCCGGCGTCGATATCATCTAGGACTTTCTGGACTATCATTAGCCTCCATATTCCAACCACTCTAAACCAAGATATTGCCCAAGACGAACCTGGATCTTTGCCTCTTGGGCAGACCACAATTGCTGATATGTTTGGTATCTTAGCTGAATGGAAGTCTTGCTTTCATTCCCGTTCAAGAGTGGTACGAAAGGACATGGGTCGTCGCTTTGCGGTTCTTTGGTCTCTTGCGTCACCTTGCGTCGTTTCGAAGGTCGTTCGCCATGGGATTTCCCCGCGTCCGCTGGCCGATAGATATAAACACCCTTAAATCCATTAGCGACTTGTTTCTTATTCCGAAGACTGAACTGCAGAGTCCCAAGGGCGCGAATACCTGGCCATTGGAGAGACTGTCTGACGAGACACCAGCATCTACCTCCGCAATATCATCGACCATTGCTTCAACACCTCAGCTGCACAGGGGAAGAGTAAAAAAAAGAAAAGTAAATAAGAAACAGCCCAAAGACTGCGCAGTCGGACGTGTTTGCGGAGACGGTGTTTGAATGCCTGAAATCCGCGGCGGAGCTCCGCGTGAAGGCTAAACCAGATCGGGAATGCCTCTGCAGCTCTAATTTCATCCATCAATAAATTTATTTGATCTTCTGTCCATCGACTCCCAACTCTTTCGAAATCGCCGTTTCGTTAGTTCCACTCGCTTTTTCTATGTGTCCGATGATATAACAGCTCTCACCTCATGCTCCGCCCTGTGGTTCAAGGAGCTCGGTGGTATCAGCATGTGGCCCGCTCCAGCAGCTCGACTTCACGTCGTCCCCTCACACGCGCATTCTCAGCTGTAGCGCCACGCTTGATCAACCATGATGGACCAAATCACAGTATAAATTTTTACGAGCAGGACACCCCGAAGAGCAAAAAAAGGAGGAGGATCGATCCCGAGGCTGAGGATCGCGCCGACAAGGAGGATGTCGAGCGCGAGCTGTCGAAACTAGACCATGAGCTACAGATGCTGAAGGAAGGTCCATATGGGCCCAATAGTCCTTTTATCAGGGGGTTACCAGAGAAAGAGAGACTGATTGCCCTAGAAGCTCTCCGGAAACATGAAGCGGAGAATGGGAAAGACGAGCCTCCGATAAACTTGGACGAGATTTTCGATGAGGAACTGGACGAAATGCTCAAGGAGGAATTTGAAGGCTTAGCACTGGAAGAGGAAAACTGGCAAACAAAGGCTAGCGGCGATGATTCCCCCAAGCCAGTTGTTCGGGAATCCTATGAAATCATAATCGAAAATCCAGAGCATAGCCCATACGCCGAGAGATTCAACACATGTTTAAAGCGTTTTGTGCATGATAACTCCAATGAGCGAGCACAAGAGCTGTGGAAATGGTACCGGCGCTGCAAACAGGTTATTCCCACTTTTCTGGACGCGATTCCTGAAGAAGCCATGGCTTTACTATGGACTTCTCAAGTGAATAGTAGCCCTACGGACTCCCGAGCCGCGCACATTCAAACACTCGCAGAAGATGCTGTCTCCGCTGGTCGGTCCCTTCCCACGTCGAATATTCTGTCCTACATTAGGTCCCTACAAGAATCGGGAAAGACAAAAGAAGCCCTGGATCAGTGGGAGCTACATCAAACGGGGCTTTCCCAACGAAAGGAAGACCTAGAGGCCTATTGGAGACTTGGAGTGCAGCTCTTTGCCGCTGAAGACGACCCCCAACGAGCTCAGGATATTGCTTTAGCATTCTTGGCTAATGATAAATCACGGCAACCTCGTATCCTTATACCGGTCATCACAGCTTGGGGGAGACGGCCTGGAAAAGAGGCAGAAGTGCGGGCATGGGCACTTTATTTGCAATTAAAAGCTTCCCTTCAACATGATATGACCATGGAAGACTATGACCGAGTCAGCATCAGTCTTCTAAAAGCGAGACGACTAAATCTCGCCATTGCCGTGTTCAAAGACATGATGGTAACCGGTCAGGATCCGGCGAATGACTCGACTGCTCTCTACAAGGCGGCCGCTGGCTTGGTTGGCAACTTGCAGGCGTCCAGTATTTCAGAACAAGAGGTAAACAAGATATCCCTCTCGACACTGACTGTTTTACCACGTCGGTTCCAGAACCGGTTCTTCTACGCCAGCTGGATGAAAAAGCTCATTGGTATGGGGGAGGTTGATTCCGCTGCAATGGTGATTGAGTTGATGTACGAGCGTGGGGTGAAGCCGGACCCGAAACACCTGAACGGCATTATCGCTGGCTGGCTTCGAGCTGGAAATGTGACTGCGCGAGAAAAGGCTGAACAACTAGGATGGGCGATGATTAAACAGCGAATTGACCGGGTTTTGGCACGACAAGAGTCAAGGGAGAAAAAGACGATGTCGCCTGCATCATCTCAGCTCCAAGAGACAGATCGTGCGCGGATCCCCGAGTTCATGCAACGACCAATGCCACCCGCAAATATCGAGACATTCTCGATTCTACTCCTGCATTATACACGGAGGGGCGATGACGAGAAGACCGAGTACCTAGTAAAGTGTCTTACGGACGCGCACATCCAACCGAACTCGTACTTCATGAACCATCTTCTCTACGCAGAGCTAAGAAAACAAGACATCAGCGCCTTGTGGAACAAATTCCAGGCTATGTCAGTTTCCGTCCAGCCAGACCTCGAGACCTACGCCTGTCTATGGGATTGCGGCAAGCTCCAGTACGACCGCAGCCGCACAGCCTTTCTCGCCGACTTCCCCCCTGTTCGCAGCCTCTACGCCGAGATGATGCGCTGGCACTCCCAGCTCTCCTCGCGCGGCAAGACCACCGTGAAGGAAGAGTTCTCAAAGGAGCTCTACGACCAAATCATCCGCTGCTTTTGCCTCTCGAAGGATCTACCAGGCACCCTCGTTGCGCTCTCCTCCATGAGGACGACATTCGGATTTTCCCCGGACGAGACCACAGCCCGCTTGATCATCCTGCAAGTGGCCCGTCTCGCCGGCGTTCCCCCGGACACGCCCAAACGCCGTCTTCGCCGTCTTTCATCCACCCCAAAGAGCAAGGAGAACATCGCCCATATCCAGCGACTAGTAGAACTCCTGGGTGAGCGCAAGGCCTCTCTCCTACAGGATAGGGGCCTCAGAATCGACAGTCTCGATCCGCACGAAAGGGAAACATACCAACTCGAGATCATGACTGATCTGCTGCGGATCGTCATGAGTCGCACTGCTACTACTCCAGCCCACGTGGAGGACCAGGTCGTCTCTGTCGCGGAGGAAATGGGTGTAGCGGGGATTTATCTCGGTCCACCTTTGGGAGATGCGGATGCCAGCCTCCTAGGCTAATACTGCCTTTTTTTTTCTCACTTCTTTTTCTCTGGTTTTGTTAGAGAAAATTACCACCTTTGTATTTTCGAATCAGGCATATTGGACGGCGTTTCTTTTTTTTTTCTTTTTTTTTTTGAGAGGAAAGGCGGGCCAAATTTGGATAGGATAGGGCTCTATCGAAGCGGGCAACTGAATCGCCTTCCTTCTGTGTATTATATTTATATACCATACTCCGTACATTAGATCAATTCCTCTCTGGATTTAATCTCTGCTTATGCAAGAGCTACCGAGTAGTAGTAGTAGAACAACGATGAAGTCCCTCCAGTCTTCGATGCCAGAACCACGAAACGAGACAAGAGACCCCAAACCTAGAAGTACAAGACTAATGCAAACTCCCCAACTCCAAGTACGACATTTTACCTCATTCCCTAATTCAAAAAGGGCCAAAGTTTAATGATGCAGAAAAGAGAAAAGAAGAAGAAGAAGAAGAAGAAAAACCATCTTTCATAAGAAAAAAAGATGACAAGAAGGTAGGAAACAGAAACGGTCTAGAATATTTATTCATTTCTTGCCCTTCTTTTTCTTCTTCCCACCACTTCCACGCCCAGGCGTATTCGCCGTTGCATTCCCAGCTTGGTCATCAACCTCAACAAGGACAGCATCCTCATCGCTCTCAGCGATAGACGGAGGAGCTGATGAATCGGGTTTCTTCGTTGCAGCTGCAGGAGTAGACGTAGGCGCAGTAGCTGCAGAAGTAGAAGCGGCGGTAGTGGTGGTGCCCTGCGCGGAGGAATCCGCATCTAACTCCTTCATAAACCCTTCCTGGATACGAGCCTTCTTCCGCTCCCACCACTGCTTCTCCTCCTGTAGTTTCGAAAGGTGACCCTCTAGCCTCTGGCGCGCGATAGTATTATTCACCATTTCGTTCGCGGTTTGGAAGATGGCCTGGCCCCAGTTTGGTGCGTATGCGTTTGCCTTGGTAATTGTTAGCCACTCCGCTTCACTCCAACGGATAAAAACTAATTATTGGAAGGAGGAGGGTGGGAGCGAATAAAATGAAAAGAAAAGAAGAAAAGAGCTCTCACCTCAGCAACAACATCCCTAACCTCATCCTCCATTTCTTTCTCGGCGCGGAGAAAGCGCTGCCACAGGTCGTCTCCGACACTGCCGCGTTGGAGGAGCATAGAGAGAGCCTGTTTCTGGCTGCGCAGGGTCATAACCCGTTTGATGTCTTCGACTGCGCGTCTGAGCAGGGCGGCCTTAAGAACTGTCTCTGGAACGGCGGGGGCCTTTTTCTCCTTTGACGAGGAGGATGTGGCTGGGTCGAGATGCATCAGGGAGAAGTAGATGTCGCGTTGGAGGTGAGGGGGGAACCATGGCTCGAGAGAATAGGCTTTCCCTGTAGTAGTAGGCGTTAGTTAGTACGAGGCATCCAGGTGGGCAATGGCAGGTCACGTACTGGCTTTGCGTTTGCGGTATAGGGAGGAGAAGGTTGCGAGGGAGCCGATGAGCACGCTCAGGTACGCGAACGGCACGGCAAGGGTAATCCAGTCTACCATGCTGGCGGAGGTCTGTAGGAATTGGGGGTTCTCGGAATATGAAGCAGAGAGGTTGTGGATAAATAGTTCTTCAAAATTAGTTGGTCATAATAGTAGCGGTGTTCGGTCGTATGCTTGGTGAAAGCAGGGTATCAAAAAGAGAAAATATAAAACAATGATGAATTAAGGAAAAAAGAAAGTTTGAAGAGGTTTAGATGTACTCAAGAGAACGGAGGAGGAAGAAGAAATGGCGATTTGCGAGGATCCAAAGGCCAGGCTGGTGTCTTGGCCGCGTCACATGTCCTCCTCCTCCTCCTCCAACGCCTGCAGGAGTCGCTTTGCAGCGTCTCTGGAGGTCAATTGAGATAGACATTAAAAAGCATGATTACAGTAGAACAGATGCATTTCAGATTTATTTCTTCAATGATACAGGTAAATTCCCACGCAAATCTCGAAGCGGAAATTGAAACAAGCTGCACTCCGCACAGGCTGACATGACACCAAGATGGACAAGTAAAAAAAAGAAGTAGAGGTATAGAGATAGATGATGATGATGATAATAACAAGAATGATAGTCACTTAAAAGAAAAGACACGCACTATGCTGGAAAGAAAATCCGAATGTCCGCCATCGAGCTCATTACACAAATCCATTGTCGCTTAAAGTGTCCCCGAGCGCCAAATTCATGAGCTGGGTACCAAAATCATAGGTCAAGAGAAAGGGGAAAGAGGAGAGAAAATCAAGGAGTATTGACTGGAGAGACTTGGGGAATAAAACTAGGCATGGGAGAAGGCCCTAACTACTACAGCTGGTACAGTGAACCCAGCTGATCCTTCGTCTTCTGGCTGATAGGCCCAATCTCTTGGACAGCCTGCATGTCTTCTAGAACTTCGTTGAATGCATCGCGGATTCCAGCTGCTACTTTGCTGCGGTTCCATTCGCCACGCATGTGCCATAAGTAATCCATCAGTGTGGTGTTGATCTGTTCGAGCTGCTCGATAGAGCACCCACTGGTACGCTGTGTCATCTGCTCATGCAGATTCCGCACATATTCGAGATCTATGATCAGGTTCGGGGACAAAGTCTCATTATCAATCGGGGACTGCGGTTCGCCAGGCCCCATGGTGGCTTGATTGGAAGAGGCGTCGAAAAGGGGTACAGGAGGCTGCGATCTTAGTTGTGATTGACTACCGGCGTTCGCCAAGTCGGCATGCGCAGGAAGCGAATCGCGTGGACGAGGAGATGGCTGGCTGCTGTCACCCTGCTGAGTATCTGGAAGATGCTCTTCCTGGGAAACGCGGTCGGGGTACTGGGTCAGATCCGGGTAGTCGTGTCTCATACCATGGGCAAGAATAGGACTCTGTGTGAATGGTTGCGGGACAGATGATTGTTCGGAGGACTTTTTGTCCGATGTCGTTTGGGTTGTAGAAGCTTCATTAGTGTAATCCCCAGGCTGAGACCCAGGGGCCATAGGGGTCATGGGTCCTTTCTGCGAGAAGCTCGAGAGACCCGACTCCCGTCTCACCTGCTGGGAGGGCGCCGTGAGAGAATAGGCTGGTTTCGGTTGCGCGGATGGCCCGAAAGAGCTGTTTTGCGTATCCCTTCCGACCGATTGATCAGAGTTTGTCATATAGACATCACCATCTCCATCCGGGTGAGACTCATGAGAGCCGTTGCTCGGGTTCAGCTCATTGAGGTCCGAGCCGCCACCTCGATGATACCCGTTCGTCATAAAGCTCACGGTCGATCGTCGTGTGGGCGTTACCGGCCGACTGTCGTCGTGGGGGGCGAGGTTTGGAAAGGAGGCACCAAGTACTACAGGACCACTAGACGGATCCGACTCTGTATTCCCATGAGGCACCCTGTTAACTGTTGGACGAGCCGCAAAGCCTTCTTCCTCCTCTTCTGCACGTCGGGCTTTCTCCAACGCTGCCTTTTCCCGCTCCAGCTCTCGAAGGTAAACACCCTCGCATTCAGCTACCAGCGCCGGCTCCGCCTGCTCGATGGTAGCAATATCAACCTCAACATTGGAAAGAAGCTCGTTGGCCCGCAGCAAGCGTTCCTGGTCTGCTAGTTGTCGCGCATCCTTCGCTAGTCGCTTGATATCAGCTAAGAAGTCCTTTGGTCGCTTGTAGTATCCATTAGAGAGGCGCTTCTCAATGGTGACAATCTCCAAATTGTAGAAGAATTTGCCAGACACCGTCTCTCGAAGTCCTAGAACTCCGTGCTTGTCATATGCCTTTTCAAACGGTCGGAAGGTCGTTCGTTGTTCTATCGGCAGATCACTTGTGACTATGTTCGGATCCTCCTCGTCCCATAGATACCTAATCTGAGATTCATCGATCACGCCAGTCCTGAATCGCTTGTACTTTTTAATTTGGTCCATGATAGGCTGGATTCGAATTTTCAGCAGGTTCAATGTCTGGTAGTCTTTCTTCTTCTGAGCCTTCAGCTGCTCCTTCGTCGGAGGAGGCGGCGCCTTCACTGGGGCCGGTGGTGCAACTTCTAACGTCTCAAGCTCTCTCTTTCTCCGGTTCTCGGGATCAGGGAAGTGCGCGGGCGAGGTTTGTATATACTCAATGACTTTACCGAAATACTCGTATCGCGACTCGCTCCCCGGGGCTTTGAGCTCAAATATGTTTTTCTTGGAGAAGCCGAACAGATTCCTCACTAATCCAGTATCCATGTCCTCACCAGTCGACTCTTGAATGCCGAGAAGAAGAACCGGATCGGTAGGAGGAACCGATCGTAGAAGCCCTAGGAACGTCGATATAACGGCCGGGCCAACGGTCTCAGACCAGTTCTGGAGAGCTGGGATATAGATCACGCTCGGTTTGTGTCGTTTGACTTCAGCAAAAAGCTGGATTACGGCAGCTTCGGGGGACCGAGTGGAATCACTTAAAAGAGTCGGAAGATCAAATGACTGTACATGGAGCCCTTCAAAGTGATGCAACAAGGCGCCCGCCAAATACTGCTGGCCCATCCCTAAAGACCCGCGCAAAAGCAGCCTCGGCCGAAAGACGCGAGACCTTTCGAATTCCTGCTGCATTTGCTCACGTTGGAACCCTCCCGGTCCCTCTGGCTCCTCGTACTGAGCCTCCTCTAGAGCGGTAGCCCTTTTGCGTTGAGGAAGAATTTCAGAAAGGATACTCCGAAGATCAGCTAGAGGTTGGCGAAGCAAGGGTTCAATGGGTTTAGACAGAGGCGAAGCACCAGACGAAGTAGATCTCTCAGACGAAGGGACCATTTTCTTAATCGCCAGCATAAAGTCCTTCGGCGTGACTTCAATTGTTTTGGGGTCGATGAGTAGCTTCTGATCAGACTTGTAGATCTGAGGGTATCTGCGCTGAACTGCATTCAGTGCGGCTTCCGTACAAAGAGCTCTAAGATCTGCTCCTCCATATCCCTTCGTGATCTCTGCAAGCTCGTCCTTGATATCATGGGGAAGTGGTGGATCCCACCCTTTAGTGTGGATGTCCAAGATAGCACGACGACCTTCGGTGTTTGGCAAAGGAAAGTAAAATTCTCTGTCAAAGCGGCCTGGTCGACGAAGTGCTGGATCAATAGAGTCTGGACGGTTAGTAGCACCAATGACGATGACTTGGCCACGACCATCCATGCCGTCCATCAGCGCCAGTAAGGTTGAGACAATAGAGGCATGAATCTGCTCTTGCTTGCTTGATCTCACAGGTGCCAATCCTAAAGAGAAGAAAAAGAGAGAGAGAGGAAGTTAGTCAATGATTATTCCACATATCCCAAAGCAACAAGGTGCTTACCATCGATTTCGTCAAAAAAGATAATACTAGGTTGAGTTTTACGAGCTTCCTCAAACAGGAGACGGAGCTGTCTTTCAGCTTCTCCCACCCATTTACTGAGAGCATCAGCTCCTTTCCTCATGTAAAAGGTTACTTTGCGACCCTCGGAGCTGACACTGTTTGCCAGAGCCCTAGCTAGCAGCGTCTTACCCGTTCCGGGAGGTCCATGGAAGAGAACACCCCTAGGAGGAACGATATGGAACCGCTGGAAGATCTCCGGGTAAAGCAGCGGTAGGGAGACCATCTCCTTCAACTGATCAATGTGGCCCTGTAGTCCTCCTACGCTGTCGAAGTTGACGCCCATGTCAACGCCTAGTGGGTCTGCATCGGCAAGCGCCTGTTTGTCTTTAATCTTCCCGAGATTTGCTGGTGTTCCCGACAGACCCTGGGCAGTGTCTGCGTGTGTTTGAGTAGCGACAAGAGCAGGAGGGCCGAGAGCAGATCCGGGACCACCGCCACCAGCCAGCCCAGAGCCCTTAGGATGCTGCATGACCTCATCATCGCTGCTGTCACTGTCAACGCCTCCAGTCGCAGCAGGTGCTCCAGGGAGACCCAGAATCGCAGACGGCCCGCCGCCTCCAAAGGGCCCATATGTTGGGAATAAAGTACGTTGCCAGCTACCACCTCCTCCCCCACGACCTCGGCGCGAGGGAGACTCGTTGACCTCGTTCTCGGCTTCCTCGATAGGCAAAATCAAATCAGGACGGATGATGCGGTAGTCGACGTCCTTCCGACTGCGTCGTGGCTTCTCATAGACAATTTCTTGGTGCACTCGTCGACGAGGGCGGCCACCCCTGAGGTCCTCTAGCTCTTCGGCGAGTTCCTCGGCGATGTCAGCGCCAGCTTCCGATTGACCACGAGATCGGGACGGCCTCTTGCGGAGGCCAGGACGTCGACCAGCTGTGCTATCTTCATCTTCGTCACGGGCCTGGCTAGCTTTCCGTGGGGATGCCTGGGACTTGCCAGACTGCGACATCTCATCGTCATCGTTAGAGTCCTCTTCCTCAGGTTCGAAATCACTTTCCCCATCATCTTGAGTTTTGCGCTGCGAGGACTTGGGCTTTTTGCGACTGGAGCGACGAAGCGACGTAGATTCATCCTCGACTGGTTGTGTACCATCTTCTTCGATATCCTGGTCCCGGCTTGGTCGACTTCTTCTCCTGGTTGTCGGGCCCTCATCATCATCGTCGTCCTCCTCCTCCTCCTCCTCCTCCTCATCCTTCGCATCCCCGTTCTCTGACTCGGGCACGAATCCCTGGTCGTCTGCACCGACTGCAGATGGTTCTCCACCTGTCAGGCGCGGGATACCTTCTTCAAAATCGCCTTGAGCGTCGCTCTCCATGATTTCTAACTGGGATGCTTTAATTTCGGTTAATGTTTCCTCGATGACTTCGAGTTCTTCCAATTTGGCTCCGACATTACCATCATCATCTTCGTCGTCCAGTGTAGGAGCACGCTTCGAAGCCCGCGATCCACGACGTCCCCGGTGCGCTGTCTCAGCCTCTGGACTGCGAGTGCCTCGCTCGACTGTCTGGACGTGCCGCCCTGAATTCGTCAGCGCATATATATCCTCGGATGGGTCTCGAGTGCGTCGCGTTGTTCGTCGGTTGCCCTGGAAGTTGTCCGAGAGGGGCTGCCGCTTCAAGGCACTGCCAATTTTCAGCGTAACAACAGTGCTCTTGCGTTTCTTAGGCGGCGAGCGAGGGGCATCCTCGTCGTCGTTATCATCCTCTTCTTCGTCTCCGACGTCGCTAGATTCACCCTCGTTGTAAATTGGTCTGTTTGTAGTAGCCCTTCGAGCCACAAGGCCTCGAGCGTTTCTCTGGGCGTTTATATCGGCTTCTTCGTCGGAGCCCTGGAAGGAAAGCTCATCCGCCTCGCTAAGAAAGTCGTCATCATCTGAAATGATATCATCGTCGGAATCGCGACGGGCCCTCTTCTTTGTGGGTTTGGACTTCTTCCTCGACTTGAGTTTTGACGCGGAGGCGCGACTCGAGCGGACGGGGTGATCGCTGTAATCATCGTCGTCCGAGTCGGATTTGTTGGCGATCTCTTCAATTGAGCGTTTAGTTCTAGCCATGGTGATTTGCGGGGGGAGGGTAATGCGGTTCTTTCGAAGGTTACCCATGTTAGCAGACAAATATCACAGGTAGGAAGGACAGTATGGTACAAGGCAAAGGTAAAAGCAGAGTAGAGGTCGGTACCACAGGGTATGAGCTGAAGAAACGATGAAGATATACCACGCGCCGCAGAAAGAAATCAGTGTGACTCGATTTGACGGAGCTTACCGGCAAACAGCAGAGTAATTGATGAGTGGTTCCTATCACCTCCCGGTCAAAAACACGGCAACAACAGCACTTTCATCAACCGCAAACAACCATCTACCCTCGACAAAATATCCAGTATCAATGGTCGGAAGGCGAACTCAACCCCGTATCAGCGAAGGAGAGAGGGACTCAGGATTCCGGGGAGATATAAGCCCAGACAACGACGGAACGCAATGCGCAGGGTTAGGGAAGGCGAAAAAGAACGAGCGACGTCGAGTAGATCCAACAACTCCAGCCCAAAAAGAAAAAGAAAAAAGAAGGCTACAGGAGAATGGAGATAAGAGAGAGTGGGGGGGAGGGTAGAGAGGGAAGGAGGGAGGTATTAGAAGTATATGGACGCGTCGCAAAGACCAGCACCTAGAAAAGCAACAGAAGCGTCAGGGTCAGCGCACGAGGAAAATAAACCCCGGGATGGGAAACAAGAGTCGATTATTACCTGTAGGAATCAAAAGGCCACAGGGACGAGAATGGCAAACAGCATGACCACTTCTTCTGAGATGGAGTCAATGAGGATAAACTGAGCCGGGATGTGAATTGCTCTTCCTCTCTTTCTCTTTCTCTCTCTCTCTCTCTCCTTCTTTTTTCCTTCACGGCGTCTTTCTCTCATTGCGAGTCTTTCGGGTAGTGCCAAGCCACACCGCCTGCGCCACCGCTAGCCACTCTTCGGGACTAGCGTCGAGCCCCAGCCGTGAGTGCCTGAGAGACATGGTCTCCACGGCACGGGTCCTCGCTGCGCTGTGAGTGGCGGTGTCTGCAAAACACAACAACACCAACCTGCGATCCGGAGATTCAAGATCAACCACGTCGAATTTTCCCCCCCCACAGAGACCTCACAAACCCCCATCAATGAATCTGTAAACTTCGAAAACAGTCAGTCTATTCATTTTTCAGCGTTCTCCCACCTCTAGAATGACTTTCATCTCCCCCTTAATTTCTTAACCACCACCGCCAAACTGAAGTAAAAAAAAAAAAAAAAAACCCAAAATCATAATCAGATGAAAAAGATAGAGAATAACAACACATCTCCCCTTTTTAACAGCCCCAGCTCACATAGAAGCTTATCGCCTTTTGACTTCTCCCCGCTCGTTCGTCTTCGCCTAAATCCCCTCTTGATTCGACCCCAGAGCCGCTCGCTTGATATCATGTGATTGCTGAGTAATTTCTTCACTTCGACTGTAACTACTCTGTAACGATCTGTATCTACCTAGGTGCTCATACTACTATCTAACGCCATCTCTAAAGCTTAACCCCTTGAACCTCATTAGATATAAACCTTCAAAACAGAAAAGAGAAAGAAAAAGAAATAGAAGATGAAAATGTCGCGTCCCCTCCCTCACATCTCCATACGCAACCTGACCACCTCCCGGGCAAGACTCAATACGCCCTCGCCCTCGCCCTCGGCACAACAACAACCACCTAGCTCCTACAAACAAGGTGTGAGTATACCTCTTCTCTTCCCTTCCTACCCCATTTCAAAAAGACATCGAGGAAACTAGGTAGAAGAAGAAAAAGAAGAAGAAGAAGAAGAAGAAGAAGAAAAGAAAGAAGAAGAAAAGGAAAAGGGGGAAGAAAAAGATATTAACATGCTACATCTCAGATGGGACGATACAGAATCTTCGCTAGCCCCTTTGCAAAGGTCTTCCTGGGTGCTGTCTTCACGTACCAGGTTATCCACTGGACTTGGTTGAAGTTGGAGATGGATGAGACGAAGGTTGAGCGGAATCGTGAGTTTCTTTCTCTTTTTTTTTTTTTTTTTTTTTTTTTGTTGTTGGTTTAGGGGTGGGTGGGTGTCTTGAGGTATATGTGTGTGTATTCTAACATAGAGTAGGAGAGGTTGCTCGATTGGAGAAGGATGTTAGGGAGTTAACAAAGGCTGAATAGGGTGGGTTGTGATGTGTTTGATATCAGTGTATTTTTATACATAACTATATATATGTATGTATGTATGTGTGTGTGTGTGTGTATACCCCAGTGTTAAGTACGTAATATGGAATATGAATGTGGAATGACTTCCAAGTCGTTGATTCATATCATAATTCCAATGCTACCTAGGTATATATAATTATTTACAGTAGATAATCTCATCAAACGCGGCTTCTGAGCTAGGAGAAGAAGTCTCGCGGCAACCGGCACAGAACATCGAAGAGACATGCATAGACTGTCGAACACTAGATCCTTACCCAGCGCTGCGTCGAGTATTGATTGGAAAGGTTATGCTAGAAAAGGGGTCCCTCTGTTCAGACTGGTAGATTCTCACGATTGAACCCCTCAAATCTCGTCGACGGGCCCTGGGTCGAGGTCCGGATTCTCGATTTCTTCTCTATATTCGAGGGGTTCTCTTCAATGCATTGGTAAGAGTCTACCCTCGAATTAGGTGTCGGGAGTTTTCGTTTCCGGACATTCGACTGCTCCGCTAGAGATACAGAATGCTGTTGCTGTTGACCAAAACTTGGTAGAACTTGAACCAAGTCGTGGTCTACAGCCATTACGTCTTCGTGAAAGGCGTCTCGGTCCGAGTGGACGCTGCTGCACGCAGACGCGTCATCGTCATCGCTGTTGTCATCTAAATGGTCATTCTCGCCCTCGTTGTCACTTTCCATGGCCCTCTTTATCTCCTCGCGTCCCCGGTCTTTAGTCATATGACCGGACGGCAGAAACCAGTCTCCGATACGCTCGCCCTTCTTGAAATGCTCGATGTCGATGTGGTTGAAGCGCTGGTTCCAAGCCGCAAGTCCGTCGCCTCGGAGGTGTATAATGTCTCGACAGAAGCCGCACCAGAACTGTGGCTCCCCGTTCCAGCCAAGCCGGTTCTTGCAGATCGACGTCTGCACCTCCTCCTCGTCGACTTGGTGGTGGTGCTTTTCCAGGTGCTGAACGTACACCTCCTGGCGATGGAACAGACGCGCACACTGGATCCCCGCTTGTGTGGTGTTAGGCAGGGTACATTGCCAGCTCTGCAGGCCGAAATGTTGTGACTGCTCATGTCGCTTCCAGTCAGCCTTGCTACCGAAGGTCTTGTCGCACTTGTAAAACGTGCAGCCATACGGCCGTTCATGCCGTTTCTTATGCTTTCTATACTCCGCATTAGCTCTAGCACCGTACCCTGCAATCAGATTAGCAAACATACTTCATTTCACAGCGCAGACGTGTCCGCTTCGTGCAGAACTCGCATTGAATCCAACCCTTCTTGTCAGACTCGATATCAGCATTATCCTGAGAAGCACCGCTAACTGACCCCGGGCCCCCGGAAAGACGATCCAGCGCTGCGGTCAGGATCCTCTGGAGCATCTCCCGCTTCCGGTCGGACAGCTCGCCCTCTTGCTCTGCCATGTCGTCGCCATCCCCAAGTTGGTGACCTCGCCGTCGCTGGTGGTTGTTGATGATTTTTGTCATGGCATTAATCACGCTCACCGCAGCCTCAGAGATCATATCGTCCATTTTCTCACTCTTCGGGTTGGCCAATTGCGAAGGTATAGATGCTTTTTGCTCCAGCGTCGGCTCGAGATCCAAATCCTGGAGCACTGGCAGATCCATCGCCTGCAGTGGAACAACATGGCCAACGCTCTGCTGTTCGTGCGCCTCGTCGAGCCTCTTGATTGAATCGAGGGTCAACATCCCAGGACTCTCCTGAATTGTCTGGCTGGAAACGATGGGGGTGGGGAGTTCCTGATCGGTATCTGCAGTGCCGATTTCTGCTCCTTGAATCTCTTCTGTTTGTAAATCTTCTGCTCCTCCTTCCGAGTATCCATCGAGGAAAGGCGGTCCCATTTCCCCGGGTTTAACGCATCTCTCGTACCATTCCCGAGACCTAGAAAAACCAAACTCGCTCAGTATTCCGACCAAAATACCACCTCAAATGAAAGAGAAATAAGCTCACTTTCTCAAAAGGTCATCGATATCTTCTTCGTTGTGCATCCGGGCTAGGTGCTGGCGGAAGTTATCGAGACGGGGCCACTTCTTGTTCCTCCGAGGGCAGTTATGCCCAAAGCACATGTATAGTACCTTGGGCCCACGCTCAGGGTCGCGCTTATGGACGCATTTCTTATGCCGTGCAAGGTCGTTGATGGTACCAAACCCTTCCTTTCGAGTGCAATTTGGTTCGTCGCATTTGAACATTTTTTTGTGTCTAGCCTCGTGTTTTCTGCACGCGAATCAGCTGGTCAGTCTTCAAGGACAGATAACGAATAAAGCAGGGAGGAGAGTGAGTACCTCTTGTCGGACGGGCATTTGCCGGTCCATTGACAATTGGAATAATCGCATTTAATTGCATCATGGCTCAATAAAGACGGCGATTCTGGTTGCTCTGCGATGTCCATGGTTTCACTGTAATGCGTCGAACCGAGATCTAAAGCCGACACTTTATCATCCTGTCCATAGTCATGCGGCGCAAGGTGCGGGCTGCAAGCGGAGTCCATGGCATAGGAAGCGGCTATAGAGCGTGTCGTGCAGCTCTGGGTGCTGTATCCAGAGTCGGATGAGTGAAGACCATTGTACTGGCTTCCGTTCTCTGAGGGCGTACTATACTGTCCGCTGGAATACCTGCGGTCGAAGCCGGGCATCTGATGAGCTCTCCCCATGGGCAGCATAGCAAAGGCCGACGAATTGGCCGGTACGCCCGTCACCTGGAGCGGGTTCCAAGAGTCTGGATTGTTCATGAATCGCGGCGGATGGTACTGGGAGTAGTCGAAATGTTGCGGTTGCGGGGTCGGAGAGGATGATTGTTTATGGGGAGGTATCCAGTGGTTGAGAATGGACGCATGATTATGAGGAAGAACTCCGGGGTCGGTGCCGAATTGAAGCCCCAGAAATGAAGCTGGATCGCCAAGAGCAAGGTCGGAAGATGCCAGACTGTCGGCTGATAGGTCTGCCTGGGACGGTGTTGAGGTTATTCGAGGCGCGATGATTCCTTGGAGAACATCGCCAGAGTGTTCCCATGTGAGATTGCTGGAGCCTGATATCTAAGATGTAGAGTTAGTTTTGGGGTTCTTTTTCTTTCTTTGTCTTCTTTTTTCCTTTTTTTGCGACATTTTTTTCATGTTTTCGCTTTGTATTGTTGGGAAGAGCGAAAGTGTAGAGTAGATTCGGGTACCTACACTCATAGCGGCAACCACAAGAAGGCCTACCTATTCACCAGGACAAGATTTTCATGCACCACAGGCCTTTGTTATCGGGCAGCTGAGAGGCAAGCGTGCAAAAAAAAAAAAAAAAAGAAGTAAAGAAAAGACGGATTTACAGCAGAATAGAGGATAAGAGTCGCAAGTAAGGCATTCATATAGGAGTCGAGTCGCAAACTGGCTGAATGAAGATCGGGTTTTTACGACACCAAGATGTACAGCGGTGACAAGAGATCGGCTTGATTGAAATTTGGGTTTCTCTTCTCTCGTCTCACCCTCCGTCGATATGGAAGGTTGTCTTGGGCCTAGCTCCCCAGCTTTTGGCTGTTGGATGGAATAGTTTGTTAGTTTGTCCGATTGGGACGGGGGAGGTTAAAAGCTGGGAAAACGCGATCGATGTGAAGTTAAGAAGGGATTACAAGTTGGTGCTGGGATGCCCGAAAAAAGAAAAGGGACCGAAGGAAGAAAAAAAAAAGTGAGATCAAAAAAGCAAAGAAGCAAAGAAGCAAAGAAGAGGGAAGAAGAACAGGGAAAAAGCATAAACAGAGGAGGATAGGAGGAATAAGATTTAGATTGACTAACACTAGTTACGAGGTGGACAATAGGATTCTGAGCTGTTAGCTGTAGGAGAACAAGAATAAAGAAAGAAATAAGCAACAATATGGATAATATAGATAATATAGATAACAGGAGGATGAAGAAGAGATGAAAGAAAGAAGAGGAGACGAGGATGGAGGAGAAGAAGAAGAAGAGATCGACAAGTGAAAGACTGAAGACCCCACGCGATAACGTGTCCAGCCTCGAGTCTCACTCACTTCGACTTCCACTACGGAGTACGAGAGTTGGCCGTAATCCAGCTGCATACTACATCTAGTCTCTCCCTAGTTCTGTAAAGTGAGGTAAAGTACCTAGATCATAATTATAGGGCAGTATACTAGGTAGTAACTATTGTATACCAAGCTATCGTAATTCAAAGGGAAAATCACGCACCCAAGGAAAGGTAAGAAGGAGCCCAACGAAAAAACAAATTCAATGTCATGCATGCAAAATCTCTGCCAGTATTCATGGGTATATATATATGGATGCTGATCACTCGGTAGGGAAATGAGTATGAGAACGCCGATCATGGGGCTGATATATGTAGTTACAGGGTCCGAATGAGGGAGGCAAATCCAACAAAAAAAAAAAAAAAAAGAAAAATAAAAGAAAAAGAGTAAGAAATTTGAAGAGGGTAAAATCTATCATATCTACTCCGGAGTAGGTAAAAATGCACCCCCACGACCTGTCAGAATCTGGCGCTAGGGTATCTTTAATCAGAAAACTGGGACGGTGAAAAGTAATGGAGCCCAGGAGACTTTCTCCGGCTTGATATTTTCGGTAAGAACGTATATTTATTGGTCTTGGTCATGGTAGGCCCCTGGAGGATTGTAAGGCACCGTCGATGCCATTGGTCCTTGGTAGGCGTAGTGGTTCTCCGCTGTAGTTGACACGTACACGGCACTTGGTGCATCATACTGCATCTCCGTGGGGGACATCGAGAAGTTATTAGCATTATAATCCTGCAAGACCCTCAGGTTCTGATTGGAGATCCTTGGCCGCGGTCCAGTATTGAAGGGAGGAGGGTAGGTGACCGAGTTTTGATGCATTGCCATCATCATCCGCGTCTGGTCTTCAGCTAGCTCTGGCGGGCCAAAAGACGACGCATCCTCAAAGCCATCCATCGCATCGGGTTCGGCAGACACTAAACCGCCACCCTGCAGAGGTATTGATGTGGCAGGGATATATGTGGTGTTGATGGCGAAAGGCACCGCAAGCGATCCAGTTCCTCCATTCTGACTGCTGCCGGTGTACTGTGCTTGCGTGAAATTTATCGTAGCTCCCACCCCGTCAGAGACTCCATTATTCAAGCTTGGGGTAAAATCACCACTCTCATGCATGATTGACATCTGGCCCGAGCAGGGATCCGCCTTTCCAGTCGAACAGGTACCATTGTTACCATATGGGAATTCTCTTTCATCGACCAGCCCCAATATCGGAATAGCAATCTGCTCCATGTGCTTGGCTAAATGCACCGTAAGCTTTTTCCAGTTTGTACAGACATTGCCGCAAAACCTGCATGGCTCTTCCCTCGGGCCTTTTGCCGTGTCATGCCGGCAATTATCCACGAGATCCCAGAGTCGTTTGACTTCGCGCTCACGATTCATCTCTTCCTGCATCTCGGGTGTTACTGGGTCGTTCGGGCCTCTCCCTGCGGATCCCTTGTTCTTCGATTTCTTAATCTTGGGCTCCGGCATTTTATGCTCGCGAACAAGATGTTGGACGAAGTTGTCTTTTCGATAACACTTGTGGCGACAGTCGGGCATTGTGCATTCCCACCACTCGAGTTGGCGGTGTCGTTCGCTCTCATGTCGGACCCAGTCGGCCTTGCGTTTGAATGACTTGGGGTCAGTACAATCTGGAAACGTGCAAGTGAAAGGTTGCACGTCTTCATAGATGTGCTTGGTCCAGTCAGAGGGTTTCTGGAATTTCTTGACCTGGAAACACACTGGGCATTCGAATTCAGCTGGCAATAGCTTGACTTCAGGCGGCGGGTAGGGTACCCCTGGAGGAAACTGCGCCATGGCAATCGTTGTCTCTCCAAGAGCTCCAGTGCCATCTTCTGCCTCCCCTCGTCCAGGGATCTGAAACTGGGTGTACGTGAACTCTGGGTCTTGAGTAGATGCACGGGGTGGCAGAAGCTTCGCCTGACCACCTTGGGCAAAGCAATATTTACCAGCTTTACAGCTCCCCTTTTTGACGGCCTGTGCATGGTTCTGTTTGATTTCAATCAGCTTCTTGTATCGACGAAGCTGCTCGTGGGCAAAACGCTCGATCAGCGCGGCAGAAAGACGCGGGTTCAACTGAAGGATCTGAGTTTTGAAGCCTTCTAGAGTTGGTACTGGTAAATTCGGTAGAATCGGGAATTCCATCACCAATCCTTTCTCATCGTCAAGCTCGTCATCATCGTCATCATCGCCTACATCATTCTGTTGCCCGGTATGCTGGGCTCTATCATTGTCCTTAGGTTGAGAAGAGTAGTTGAGGTTGGGGACGGGAGGTCCACCATGACTTGTCATGAGTTCGAGTAGACCTGGCGCCCTGGGAACCTCACTCCTACTTCGGCCACGAGCTTTGAATGAAGCCCAGGGGTTAGTTGTTGAGTTCGGGGGCACAACACTGAGAGAATCTTTCCCCCCAATAGCGGCTATTTGCTTCGTCATAGCAATAACTGCTCCGCCAGTACTGTAGGTAGGGGACTTGATGGAGAGGCCCAGACTCAGTTTCCTATGGGGGAAACTGTCTTTTCTTTGGGGAGTAGTAGGCTTGTTCTCATTGCCCTGGTTGGGGGAATCGACACCCGTATGGATCATGGACAAGTCAGATTGCTGGCGTTGGCGCTTCAAAGTATTTGTTTGTTTTTTGGGCAGAAACTTTAGCAAGCTGTTTCGCCTCTCGTGCTTCTTTCCTTTCCCGCTAATGGTCAAATTCTGGAAGGATCTGATGCTGTTGGCATCCACATCGCGCGTACCCCAAGTGGCCCAGCGAGATGCAGTGTCAAGCTCCTTGGCTCGTCTTTGGTATTCCGCCATAGCTGCGGTCGAGCTCGGAGGTTGGATTTTTGTTGTTCTCGGGGATGAGTCGCGTTCAGGGTCTTGCCAAGGGGCAGTTCCCAGGAATTGGTGAGGGAGCGGCTCATGCCCTTCATTAGCAGGGTGTTCCGCCGAAGGAGAAATATCAGATGCCTCCAGGGTCCATCTGTCTTCGTTGACACTGACAGCAGGCGAGCCGCTTTCATCCTCACTATATTCGCTGGTCTCATTGATCACAAGTCCAGGACCAGGAACAGTCGTTCTATTATCAAAATATTTCAAGTTGAAGTAATCCTGCTGGAGGGAGGGGTCTCCAGCACTCTTTGCTCTGCGTCTGGTACCATGATGATCGGTGCGGCCCCGTTGCCAGGGCAAGTCGTCGCCCGCTTCGCTGTTTGCTTCGCTTACAGCCTCAGACCAAGTCCAAATGTCGGCATTTCTTTCCGCTAGCTTTCGCTGGGAGTCCACTTCATTTGGACTAGGAACATATATGTCCTGTCTAGAGCTAGGTTCGACACCAGCTTGACCAGTAGCTCTGTTCGGAACCCAAGCGCCATTATGTGCTCTCGAAATGGATTTATTTTCAATTCCCGGCCCGTCATCTTCATCCGATGCATTTGACATACCACCTGGTGAAAGGTGAACGGACGACTGGCTCGGCCGACGATTTATCACGAGGCTGTCCCGGACAGGCGAGTCCCCCCGGGAATAGCTTTCTACCTTGACAATGGGGCTTATGGCCCTAGCCGAATCGGGGCCCGGGTGGACTCCCAGGGAGTCGCTCACAGGGGTCGTTATCAATGGGGGAATCGGAGGGTGGTGAACAGTTCTTAATTCTCTCCCACTCCTGACGCTGGATGTATCCGAGGACGGGCTTGGGTTATTCGTCAAGACGGGCGTCAGGAGCTGGGATGGATTCATGGTCATCTGTGGGGAGGGCGGGGCGCTGGATACTGCAGTGTATCGATCGGGCGCGGGATGTTGGATGTTCTGGTTGTGATGTCCATCGGGCTGCCAAACGCCCGGCGCGATGAAATCGGCAACAGGTGAGTTGTGCCCACTTAGGTCGCTTGTGAAATCGTCGACTGGACTAAGAAATTCAGAGTAAGATGATGTCCCATAGCCGTTATTGTTGCTATTGTTGTTGGCTGGAGTCGAAGCGCTGTTGGGATCGAATGCTAGCGGGGAGGTAGGACCAATGTGTGTACTGGTCTTATCGTCATCATTCACTGGCGTCAATCGAATCCCGGACGATTGAAAAGAAGCTTCTTCGGGGTCGACTGTAGTAGAGAGGTAGAGATCAGAGAAATTGGGGTCGGTGAAAGTGGCATCGATCGCGGCGTTGGTTTGGACGAAGTGAGGTGGCATCGTCGATGTCTTTTCTTCTGGCCAGGACCTCTGACTAGCTTCTGTAGCGAAAAAGGCGAGATAGAGAGGTTGTGCCTTTGTTTGACTTATTCTGTTTCCAGTGGTTCTCTCACAGGTACCAAAGTAAAAAAAAAAAAAAAATGGTTTAAAGGGACATGTCTAGCAGTAAACCATGGGCGCGATCAGGTACAGCAGCAGGAAGCCAAGAAATGAGGGTTATTTATTTGAGGGGCAACAGAGCCTCCAAGGTTGCCCGAGATCTAACCCAGGTACGGGCGGGCGGCATTCAGAACAGAATCCGATGATTGATTAGTTATGTTTATAGGGTTAGTTATATTGTAATGTCGAGTGCAACAAGCAGTGTTGGGATGACGTAGAGCAGTGGAGGGAAGAGAAGAAGTAGAGTAAGCAAGGCAGTGTGGGTAAAGTGGGAGAGTGAGACAAGGCTGAATGAGGTTGTTGGAAGATAGTTGTAGAGGAGGAACCCAAGGCTGATTCGAGCTAAGTGTTACTAAGTTGTGGGAGGAGGAAGAATAATAGTAGGGCCGGATTATAGCAGTTTGGACTTCGAACCTGGGATGGAGAGACGAGGAATGAAAGAATCCCTCTTTTTGGGGAGAAGAAGGAGGAGGAGGAGGAGAAGAGGCTCTGCTCTCACGTCCCTGGAGAGACTGACTCTACAGCGACGAGACTGAGTGGGAGACTGAGTGGGAGAGGAGAGGGGAAGAGAGTAGAAAAGGAATAGTTACTACTAGTACTCTAGTAGGAGGGAGGCATCCATGGGCTCATTGATTTATTACAATTATTACAGCTAGAATGTGAGGACCTGTAAAATCAATACTGAAATAACTCACCTGTACCTGTAACTTTGAGTGCTTGGCCTCAGAAGCTTCAGTCCATTTCAACTCACAGCCAAATCAATGCTGAAGCTGAAAATGACCTGCAAGGCTGATTGATAGTAGTTGATTTGTTTTTGATGATCTCAGACCAGTAGGATATCCTCTCACATTAGAAATATTGTCCCCATGCCTCTGTATTCTACCTTATAGCTGTTTTTACCTAGTTAGCAGATAATAACAAAGCCCGCACAGAATACGCCTGGTGTAAATTTGAACAACTGGTATTCGCTGATGATAGCCTGGTATGCAGTGCGGTTGATGCGCGTGAAGCCATCCATATTCAACAAGACAATGTTCGGGAACTCGGTGGACAGTATCGTGATTAACCAGTACGACGGGCTCCACGCATGGAAAGCACTACAGTTCTTCTGGCACCGTATCAGCAAGGGTAACAAGCCGAAAAAGGCGTCCACGGGCGCTCCTGAAGTTATTGTATGGCACTGCCAACAGGCCCCGGGTGCAGGCAGCGGTGGCGGGCAGGGCGTGGGATCTTTCGAAGAGACGTTCAATATGGATCTTGATGAACTTCTCGAGTACCTCGAGCGCCACAATGCTGAAGCAAGCGCGCATAACGACGACACGGACAACATGGCCAGCATGACCGGCTACGAAATTGCCGAGGACCAAATCCAGCAGCTGATGGAGAACGAAGCCTTGGAACTCAACATCAAGGAAGTGCGTCAGATGGCACGCCTACCGATGGAGTACAAACACCGAGTGCGTCTCATGAGGCTGGTCCTGGGTGGCAAGTCAAGATTCCAGGACTGCATTCTATACGAACCCAATGACACCGAAGTGGGTGAAGGCAATGCCCGCGCCGCCATGCAGTCGCGTCGACTCGGCGCCATTGCTGACGCTAGTGTGAACCTCCTGTTGGTGGACGGCAAGTTGAAGGACACCGAACTCACCCTCGATGATAAGGAAAGGGCAGGCGAGAAGAAGGTGCTGGAAGAGGCCCTGCAGTTGGTGAAGACGAATTCGGCAACCGCGCCAGCATACAGTGCGGCCTGTGCCACGCTCGGGGTGGCGCCTGCAGATCCCGTGATCCGCATTGCGGATGGGGTCGAACTGCGACTCAAGCCATGGCAGGTCGACGGAATCGCTTACATGATAAATCAGGAGAAAGGCCCTGTTGGCGGAGGAATCCTCGGGGACGGGTGCGGGCTGGGTAAAACCATCGAGGGCCTCGCGTTTGTGTGGTTGAGCGCGGGAAGCTGGGGAAGGCCGATCAGCCTTACCGGCCGACCCTGGTCCTGTGTCCCGCGGGGCCTGATTGACATCTGGCTGCTTGAGATCCGCAGACGGTTCGGAGCCCATATGGTTGTGCGGGTGTGCCACAGGACCCGGATGCACACTAGTGATCCCATGAAGAAGGAGCTGGTGTTGGATAATGTCGAGGATGTGAGGAGATTCGTCGAGAGGCTGCCAACGGACGACATCGCGACCGCCCGTACCATCATCCTCAGTTCCTATACCACGTGGGGGTTGAGATCATTGGTTGAAGAGACAAATAATGACGATCAGGGTGCGAATGGTGGCCGCGATGCCAAGGGCAGCAAAGGGGGTAAACCATTTGGGTCCCTCACAGAAGCAGAGCAAGAGGTACGTGCCCTCCATTTTCAACTGCAGTTGAAATCAACTGTCGCTTTTTGGTTCACTCGGTGTGGTTTTGCTAACGGTGTTTGTAGGCCGCGGATGAGGAAGCCATTCAACATCGGGTGGAGATGGACAATGAATCGGAAGATGCCGCCATCCAGGTCCTCTCCGATCTTCAGGACACAGCGAACGGTGGGGGCCTCAGCGCACGGCGGCGTCGGCGGCGGATCAAGTTCGAGACGAGGGCGGGTGGTCTGTTTGCTCGCGTCCTTTGCGACGAAGGCCACGCGGTAAAACCTATCGCCACACGTGCCCACCAATCGGTCTCTAAACTGCAGGTTGACCATGTTTGGATCCTCACTGCGACCCCGATGTTCAACGGGGTGTTGGATCTCTGCGGGTATCTGGCGTCGATGTACAGAAGCAACTGGGACGAAATGCACGCAGTGGACGCGAATAACGACGGGGTGACACCATACCGCGAGGGAAAGGAATTGCTTCAGTCGGGTGGAGAGCTGCCAGTACATCTGTTGTCGCCGACACGGTTCGCTCGCCTCGCGCGGGGTGGGACGCTCTCGGCTGCCGACGGGTTCGATGCCATCCCCTTGATCCTCAAGATGATCTGTCTCGCTCGGGGCACCAACGACTCCCTCCCCGGCAGTCCAGACCGGCTCATCGGCGACGACATCCCGCCAGTCCGCGTCATGACAGTGGAACTGCGTTATGATAAGAACTCCCAAAAAGAACACGACCGAATCTACGCGTCCTTAAGCCGGCTGCTGAAGGGACCCAAGGAAGATGAATCCGATCCCTCCCTGGGCGAACCATCGGATGCGGAAAAGATCGATATTGGTATCCTGCGCTGGTTGTGCCTGCTGCGGTTCACCCCCCGCCTCTACCATTTTGCCAAGTCGATCGGGAAGAAAAACAGTCTGTCCAAGGCGATGGCGGACCGCGTGTCGAACGTGCTCTACTGGGCTCGAGTCTGCAAGAATCGGTGGATGACCGTGCCCAAGTCAC
Organism: Aspergillus funiculosus; assembly: GCA_027569145.1. Taxonomy (NCBI): domain Eukaryota; kingdom Fungi; phylum Ascomycota; class Eurotiomycetes; order Eurotiales; family Aspergillaceae; genus Aspergillus; species Aspergillus funiculosus. Next base: position 718,027 of record JAPDEN010000003.1, read on the forward strand.
GCGTGGACGAGGCCTGGTTTCTCTGTGGGGATTGCCCCAAGCTGCGATATCTATGCAAGATTCTGCAGGATGAAGGGGTGTGGGATGCGTCCCGCGAGCAGGGTGAGCTTGGACCCCGATTCATCCTCTTCGTGCGTTGGCCCTTGGTGCTGTGGTACGTGCGCATGTTTCTGGACACGATCGGCGTCGAGGTGGAGGTGATTGATGCGTCGATGACGGCGGAAGAACGCTTGGTGGCGGCCGCCAACTTCAGCAACCCGGCGTCGTCCTGCCAGATTCTCCTCATCACGTTCGCATGCGGGGGCCTCGGTCTGAATCTCCACGAGGCGTGCAGTCGGGCTGTCTTGATCGAATCGCCTCCGAATTCGAACATGGCGATCCAGTGCATTGGTCGGGTGCATCGGGTAGGACAGAGGCACCCGCAAAAGGTGTGGGTGTTCTTCCAGGATCACACAATCCAGAGATACCTGGAGCAAAAGAATACCGAAAAATACTTGCCGCAGCTGAGCACCGTGTGGGACGACAAGGATATCAGTCAGGAATTGCAGGCGCGCGAGGATGCCAGGGGGAAAGAGCATGAGGGTGCATCGGACGCCGACCCCAGTCAGGGCCCCGAGGTTGGCTTCGACGACGAGATGGAGGAGGGGGCGGCTTCACGGATCCGCGACGACATGAAGCCCGTCAGCGACCTCGGTTATGGTGACTTGGAGGGAGATAAACTGAAGGTATGTGGGCGGGCTCTTTTCAGCTGTAGTGGACCTCAATGGGTGCTTGACTGCAGTTGGAAGCGCCTGATCAGCGGCATCGCTAACCGTGAATTATAGCAAGCGCGATCTAACCGGTTTCTCTGGAATGCAAAGGCCTTGAAGGGCAATCCTCAGACCCCGTCGAATATCCAATTGAAAAGGAAATACGTTGACTGCGGTGATGGTGAGCCTAGACCCCTCTTCTGCATCTGCCGGGCCGAGTTGGAACAGAACACAAGGAAAACTAAGTCTAGCTAATACAGTAATACCGGCGCCAAACGACACGCTCCGATCCACAAGGATTTTCCATGATTCATGAAGCGTTCTTTATTCTTGATTCTTGTTCCGTCTGTTGTCTCGAGTGCTCCCCAGCCACTTCACAAGCCACTCAATATGCACAGCCACAGCCACAGCCACAGCCACAGCCTCCTTAACAAGGCAGACTTTCGAGGTCCAGACTGTTTGCCCTTTAGAATGTTCTATTCCTTTCTTTAACGAGACATCTGGCAAAGAATGGTAAATAAACACATCCAGATCATCTAATCATTTGACAGAATTGTACATACATTCATGTGATAGAAAACAACAAATACATGAATCTGACTCCAGAACATAAAATACCGCTGCTTCGTTGACAAAATACATGCTGTAAAAGTCGCTAAATTGCAGGACGAAAACACCAAGACACCAATCAATCAGTAAGAAACATGAGCCCGAAAAGAAAAGAAAAGAAGCAATGATGAAAATACAGTATGTGGAAATGAATAAGTCTCAAAGTCGGCCATGGAAATTGGACGTAAAAAAACAAAGGAAAAACAAAGGAAAAGCAAGTGAGCGTGAAATAACGTAAAAATCTCTATACCAACTCCATATATCCAGCAAAGAAATATTAGAAAAATATAAAGAGAGGAAGTAAGCTTGTTGTTCACCACGCTGCCTACAGCTGGGGAGAGCTTCACAGAGCAATATCCATCTTCTGTCGCTATATCAAGACCGAATGATACCCCAGGGTTATACCTAGACAGTGGCCCAGTTGTCATCGTTTGAACCCTTGAGGAAAGTATCCCCCTCGACGCTGTAAAGGCTCTCATCGTGGAAACCTTCCCTGCTCCGGGGCGAAGGGAGGTCGGAGTGGGTAGAAGCTCTCGAACCTCTCCGAGGGAAGTTTTCTCCGCCGGCCAGAGCATCGGTCGATTTTTTTGCCAATTCCTGGAGTCTCGCAATAATAATCGGTGAATCAGAGTACAGGACAGTACCCTGCGAGTACGTGCAAGGATTCGCCTTCTCTTCATCGCCCACAAAGTCTTCGTGGGCCGCCTCCCGGATAATTCGAGGGAAAGGTCGTAGAACAACGTGGCGTGCAGGGTCTACCTTGGGGTGGGCTGATCCCCCCTTAGTAACTCCATATTCTACCCAATCTTCATTTGACACACCGTCAGCTTCGGGAGCTGGGAGTGAAGCTAGAATGAGCTCCCTCTCAACGCGCGCATGCCTCCAGGTCTCAGCAGCCAGCTTCACAATCTTTCGGATGCCTGTAAGAAGAGAGTCCATGTGTCTGGGGTCAGCAAAGTGCTTCAGCTGGTTACTGATCTCGTCGACAATCACTGCAGCCACCACATTGATCGATTCCTTCGCGTCCGAGGTTGTATATGCTGCCTTTAGTGTCTGCTGTCTCCAGAATGCTTCCCGCCTGACGGACTTCCTTCGGATATCCATCGAAAGCATCTGGAACAGGATGTCTGCTTTGTCGTACCTCCGCCCTAGAGTGAATAGGAATGGGTGGAAGATGCGATATGTCAGGGTCTTGGAGACAACATGTTGTACATATGCCGAACGCAGCTCGCGTGAGGCTGGGGTGTTATCAAGGAACGAAGGTAGTTCTGGTGGAAGTTTGGAGAGGACCTCTTTAGGAGGATCAATTGGAAGGTACGAGAAGTGCTCCTTAGACAGAGTCACAATAAGACGGGAAAGCTGATCGAAGCAGTCCAAACTAGATTTCGGATTCTTATCAGAACAGGTACATTTATAACGTTACCAACATATCATGGTTCTCATGGGCATTCTATCACAAGGAAACAGAGAAAACAAAGGAAAAATAGTATAGTGAATGTGATCTGGTCATCATGAAAAAAAAAAAAAAAAAAAGAAACATATATATAGGAAAAAGAGAGTAGAGAAAGTATAAAAGTAGAGAATTTCGAGTCATGAGGGAAAAAAAGAAAGAAAAGAAGATCACAAGAATTGAATGAGAGGCTGAATCCGAAAGACATCGGAAATCAAAATGCATTCTCGATCCAGGTCACTTACAAGAATGAATCGCCTTTCGTATTTTTAAGGTCAGTGGCTTCTCCAAGACTGTGCAGGGTCTTCCTCAATCTGTCGCAATCCTTGTCCAGGTTATCAATCGTAAGACGCATGTTTTCTACTGCGTGCTGAAGTTGTTGCTCTTTGGCGACAAGATCCTCCTCTAGACGCTTGTTTTCGCTCTCGCTAGCAGCGAGCTCTTCACCCTTCTCGGAAAGCTGGTTTTCCAATCGAGTCTTTTCTTCGTTGAAGTCATTCTCCATCCCCGTCACTTTCTCAAGGTGGCTATTCTCGAGAGATTCCACATTCTCTGCGTGAGACTGCCGAAGATCTTCGAGCTGCTTAGCGTGATCAACCTTGGTGTCTTCTAGTTCTTTCTCCTTAAGCTCAAGCTCCTCCTTCGTTGATGCGAGCTCGGCCAGTTTGTTGTCGAACTCTGACTGCAGGGAGTCATGCGATTCCTGCATTTGCTGCTTCTGATGTTCGTATTCCGCTTTCATTGCTTCTCTCTCCTCGATCAGCTCATTCTCGCGGGCTGCCAGAACATCAGCTGCTGCCTTTTCGTCTTCAGCTTTGATCTCCTCGAATAATTCGGTCAGCTCATGCTTCTGCGTAATGAGTGCCTCCTCTTTCTCTTTCTCTTTTTCTGCTCGTTGGTTTTCCAGCTCCTGTGCGTGTGTCTCCCGCTCTTCCTGCATATTATCGTTGAGTGTCTTGATATGGTCTTCAAGTTCAGTCTTCGTTTGTTCCAGCTTCTCAACGGATGCCTCAGACTCCAAGAACCTTTCCTCAAAGTCCTTTCGCTTCTCTTCCAGATTCCCAAGTTCCATCCGGAGCTCATTAATCATATTCTTAAGCTTTTTGGCCTCCTCTGCGCTCTCATGAGCTGTTTTCCGCAACTGGTTTTGCAGCGCTTCGACGAAGAAATCTTTGTGCATAAGGGCTTGCTTGTGCTGGCTTTCCATCTGCTTGAACTCTGCTTCACGAGACTGCAACTTAGTCTTCGTGTTCTTGTAGCTACCAAGGAGTTTGTTTATGTCTGGAATGGCATCCTGAATCCTTTGCAAGAGTTCACCAGGCTCATCATGTTCTGGGTGTGAAGCTCCTCCCTTTCCGTTGCTGTGTTCGTGGCCGTTGGGATAGACACCATTGGGATAGCCGGGATTAGGATAGTTAGGATTGGGATAGCCGGCATTGGCATACATCAGATCCCGTAGTCCGGGGAATGACCCGCCACTGTATGGAGGCATAGAGCTTCGTGGAGTTGGTTGCATACTGGGATGATTTGGATAGTAGGCGTACTGAGGGGGATATCCAGAAGAACTCATTACAGGAGACTGGTAAGCAGTAGCATAACTCGGCGCAACCGATGGAGGCACTGACGGAGCCATTGGTGGTATTGGCATGGTGTGAGGAGACATGGCGGGTGAGGCGTAGGGATGCGCCAGGGGGCTGCTGACTTTGGGCAATGGTGATGAGGGCTTTCGTACAGGAGAGGAATGTTTTTGTAAAGGAGATATCGTTTTCTGGCGTGGAGAGTATGGCTGTTCGTTGGGATATGCTGTGTGGTATATAGGCGAGGCACCTGGTGGCGTGGGAGGAGCGGCCTTCGGAGTTGAGAAAGTGGGCTCCTTTACAAGTGAAATAGGTTCAGCCATGGGCGATGCTATTGGTGGTGTCGGAGCAGCAGGTGGGATGGGCGATGCGGCTCGAGATATCGCAGCAGCGCTCATTGGAACAGGTGAAGCCGCTTGTGAGATGGGTGAAACAGACTTGAAGGATGGAGAGGCTGTTTGTGGTGCAGGCGAGGGAGGCTTGGAAACAGGAGAAGTCGCCTCTTGCACAAGTGGTTCAGGTTCTAGTTCGGGCTCGGGCTCAGGCTCAGGAACAGGTTCCATAGGAGTAGGTTCGGGAGCAAGTTCGATAGGAGTAGATTCAGGAGCAAGTTCTGCGGGGGCAGACTCAGGGGTAGAGTCAGAAGCAAGCTCGATAGGACTTTGTTCGAGTTCGGGCTCAGGCTGGGGCTCGTGAGCAAACTCGGTAGGAGTAGATTCAGGAGCGAGCTCGGTGGGTGCAGGTTCTAGTTTGGGCTCGGGCTCAGGAGCAAGCTCGATAGGAGATTGTTCGAGTTCAGGTTCGGGTTGAGGCTCAGGAGCGAGCTCGGTTGGAGTATATTCAGGAGCAAGCTCGGTTGGAGTATGTTCAGTAGCAAACTCGGCGGGAGTAGGCTCGTAAGCAAACTCGGCCGGCTCAGGCTCAGGAGCAAGCTCGATAGGAGTAGGTTCAGGAACAAGTTCTGCGGGGGCAGACTCGGGAGTAGAGTCAGAAGCAAGCTCGATAGGACTTTGTTCGAGTTCAGGCTCGGGCTGAGGCTCGTGAGCAAATTCGGTAGGAGTAGGTTCAGTAGCAAGCTCGGTGGGGGTAGGCTCTAGTTCAGGCTCAGGTGCAAGCTCGGTAGGAGTAGATTCAGCAAATGGATTCAGTCCGGAAGGGCTATCGGTATCAACCTCAAAGGGATTGTTGTTAATATGAGGCGGTGCCTCCTCGAGCTGGCCGTCTTCTTCCCAAGTTGGAGACGGTAAAACAACAGCTTCGGCTGCCGGAGAGAACGTAGGCGACTGTGGTGCCGTAACTGGTGTTTGTTCTGAAAACTCCACAGTACCACTCTGCTCATCCACAGAGAAGTTGCGTTCGTGAGTCACTTCAGTGGTGTCAAGTTGCTCCCATGCCCCTAGGTCCTCCTGGGTTGGCTCATCGCTCATCCCTGATTGTTGAGGCGTGGGAGTGCCAGGAGCTGTCACTTGAGTGAAACCACCGTCATCTTCAGTCGGCGATTGAGGTGGGTTCTCAGTGTCGGATGCTGTCGAAACTTGTTCGACAGGAGTCTGTGGTTGTTCCAGTTCTGGTTCTTTCTCAGGAGCTAACTCGAGCCCCGATGCAGATTCTGGCGGAGACTGTAGTCCAGGCTCCTGTACAAGATCTGCCGTCGACTCAGGTACAATTTCGGGTACGGGCACTACCTCTACTTCTTGCTCTTGTTTCTCTTCTTCTTTAAGGGAAACAGGCTCAGGTGGAGGTGTTGGAGTCTCTGAAGGCTCCTGACTCTTGCCCTTTTTATTCTTTTGTTTATCATTATTGGGCTTGTTCTTGCCCTTCTTGCCTGACTTCGCCATGATGATAGTGCGTGCCCAAGTTCAATCAGAAGGCGACAAGACGTGTTTCCAGTGGGCTGGATATCGGGGTCTGTTAGTTAATTTGCGATTGGATGAAGGGTGGTTCAACAAAGTACGAGTGCAAAGCGCATCCAGCAATGCCAGATTATATATTCCCGAATCGATATACGTACAGAAAGCAAGTAGCTAGAAGTGGTCCATGTAGAAGCATGGACAACGACAAGGTCGAGCAGTAGGGGGCAAAATGAGGCAGGAGATAAAAAAAGACTTTCACGGGCCTCAGAGCAGGAAAGATGCGTGAAGGAACAAATGATCGGAGCCCACGAGGACAAGTGTCAAATGGCAGGAGAGTAGTCTGCACTCGCAGAAGGCCAGGACAAATCTCAACGTGGAGGTCTCCGAAAGAATTGATTTCTGTGGGATGGAATTGGAACAAGAGGGGGAACAAAGGGAACAAGAGGGCCAACTAATAACCTATCTCAAGCGACGCCTAAACATGAACACCAAACGCGACGAGCAACTATGTCTAGCCTGAAGAGGGCTGGAGAGGGCGTACAAGCGGACCGAACCTTGAAGTGGATTGATACCCATTCAATCAGGAGTCAACCCAGGCCGGAAAGGCAAGAGCATGGATTTGGGTGTAAAGAGTGAAGGGACCATTGTGGATCGAAGGCCTCGATGCATAGTCCGGAAGACGGCCAATGACCTCGCTGGCACCAGGAATTGGGCATCAATCACTGGGCGTTCGAGGTGGCAGGGAAAAAAAATTCTCCAAAGCCTCAGGAAATTATTTCGGGAAGAGGGAAAAAAGAAAAAGAAAAAGACAAGTCAAAAGACAAGGAGGCTGGGTAGGAGGTAGAACTGTTGCAAAGACACCAAGTTCCATCCATATGAGAATTCTCAAACACCGAAATACAGGTAGCCTGTAGGTACCTAGGAATTGTGGGGGGAGTTTAGTAACGCTAAATATGTATAAGCGATGACATGTCCTCCTCCAAATCCAGAGACAACCACGCCTGCATGGCCTGGCAGCAGAAACAACCCAATTGATGCGATGCTAGTAAATAGCAGTGGGGAGAGTCGCCATAGCAGTGAGGCAACTGGTGGTGCTGGTCATGCATCAGCACCAGAACGAGTCTGGTGCTCATTGACGCACCCTCGTTATGGAGCGCCAACACATCAACCACATGTCGGCAGAGGCATAGATCTCCAGCAACATCAGAGTGTTTGAGGGCACCATTGCAAGATAATATTAGAGACCCGAGCGCCCCTCACCTACAAAAGTACATTTTGGGCCTTCTTTTGAAGAGGCTGGGGAAGAGTAGATGGCGATGCCGATGGTGATGGGGATGATGGAGACACGGTGAAAGCAACGGTGAAGCTTGAAACTGACCGTAAGTCTTGTGCTCAGGTGACCGCCAGGACTGGGCGCGCTAGTCTCGATCGGGTACGGATCACGTGATATCCGCCTAAGGCCGGTCCGCGCTATCTTTCGACCTCCAACTTGCACCTCAGTGACGGCATCAGAAATTATTCGGTGCTGCCAATTGTCGTCTTCCACACCATGCTTTTCGCCCGGCGATCGGTAGCTTCGGCGCGGCTGTTGCTGCGGAACCAGCAGCCTCGACGATTTGACTCCCATGCAGCTCACCATGCGGCACCTGTGAACGAAAGCTTCGGCGTACGTCTTCCCCTCGTTGCGTCCCAATATTCCCAATGGCAGATAATCTTGTCCCCCCCGGGCTCGTCTTCCCAACGGATGATGGCTAATATAATGGCATTGTTGTGAGACATACAGCGTAGTTTTTACGTCGCCGTGGGCACCTTCGCTTCGTGCTTCGTCCTCTACCGACTCACCAAGTCCACCCAGGACTCCGGCTCCCAGTCGTGGATTTCCGATCTCATTCACAAGTGGACCCCTTCAGAGCAGGTGTTCGAACAGAGAAATGCCATCCACACAGCCGCCATAGAGAAGGCTGCCTATGACCGCCATCTGTTCCAGAGTCAGGCGCCCAGGGCTGTCTACGATCTGAAGCACCAAGAGTACGTCTGTTCCATTTCTTAGGTAGGGCGGAGTGTGATTTGAACTGACGACCCTTCTTCTGTTTTCCCTGTGTAGAGTCAGCTTCCACCCCGGACCTCCCTACAATGTCATTGCTGGCGAAGCTGCGGATTTGAGCCAGGTTGTCGCCCACTACGAGCGCCAGAACCAGGAGGCCGAAGCGTCCCGTGTTGCGCGTACCAAGGACGGCAAGGCTGTTTCTCTATATGACTAGATAAAAATGGATTAATTTCCGTTGTCTTTTGTTTGAAAATGTCGGTGATAGACATGGAGAAGCAGGGTCTTGTTGTACATATAGCCGGTAGTTTTTAAGGTTCCTTCTTCTTCTTCTTTTCCTTTTTTTTTTATTTTCTTGTTCCTGAGAAATCTATCAAATACGAATAAACTTTGCTACAATCAAGAAGATGAAAAAGTGCTGCTGTCCAGGAACTTCTAAATTGGAGTCCGAATCAACGTCCTAATACAATACTATTAAGATCTACCACCCTTCTAGGCTCTATTCACCCCAATCTCCAAGATTATCCTCCCAACTCCTTCCGACTTGATATCTACCAGCTCTTTCACATTCACATCACTCCCACCTGCTGTCCGCAGCACAGCCAAAAACTCATCTATACCACCACCAACTCCAAAGTAGACCTTCTTGGCTGCTATCAGCGCCTTAGTTCCCGCCTCCGGGCGACGAAGCAACGCAATCAACGTCTCCGAGAAAGCAACCAGTGATGCAGGGGAGTATATCGTCTCGCTCGCAAGCACCGTTGTCTGGCATCTACTCAGCTCCTCGGAGGGGAATACAAGGTCAACGAAAGCGGGAGACCATGCACCAGATATAAAGTTGATGGTGATTCTTCGTCGAGTAAGGTCCCTTTGGAAATTCTCCACGAGCTCCGGGGTAATGTCTAGTTCTTCTTCTTCCTTTTCTTTTCCCGCGGGTCCATCCTCTGGTTGGCCAGTAGAAGCAGATGATGGATCTGCATTGGAGAGGGTGACAAAGTAGTTCCACGTTAGAAGTAGGTTCGGTAAGGTGACCAGCCGCAGCACCGCAGAGTTATAATCCGCGAATGTAAAGTGGGTTTTCCTCGTAGGACCCGAATCTGTCTGGGACAGCAGTTGGGCAAATAGAGCCAGCGAGGGAATAGCAGTTCCCGCTCCAAGCTAATGTTGTGCGTGGTCAGTTCTTGAAAAAGAAACAGAGAACACAACAAGTCTCAGGAAGGAGCACTACTACCAACCTCAATGATGTGACGATCTTCTTCCGAACTGCTATGGATGGGTGGTGGTGGTGGTGGTGCCTCCTCGCTACTGACCAATTTTGCCAGGTCAATGGAGCACTCCCACGTTTTGAACCCACCTTCATAGAAATTAGGCTTGATGTCGCCCTTTTCTAGGCCCGCGATGAGTTCCCCGTTCTCCTCGTCGGCGCTATCCTCTGCCATCAGCTGGGCTCGGATATCAAACACCTCACGACGAGCGATCGTCAGTGGTTTTGTCTCCGAGGCAGCGTCTCCAGCCGAATCAATTGTGAGCTTGTTGTATGATATTTGAGACGGAAGAGTAGATATCTGTTATCCTTTTTCGTCACTTATTGTTTCCACCGAACAAGTCCCCTCTCAATCTCCTGAAGGCCAATAAACTGTCCACTACAGATACAAAAGCAAAGAAATAATAAAAGGAGACGCCTTACCCATTCTTCCATGTCATGCCTCCTAGCTTCCACGAGTCCAGGTAATGCAGCACCCGCCTCATGCCCTAGAGACGTATCTCTCTCATCAAGATCATTCGTATCAGCTTCATCAATATCAATATCGTCGCCCGAGAAGCCGAAACTGAATGCAGAGGCCATCGTATCTATTATCGGACCAGATTATGGAGCACTATAGAAAGCAGACAGTTCAATAAGAAAAAAGAAATAATATTTCATTCCTCAATGGCCAAAGCCTGAAGGTCTCTTTCTACTTGGCCATCTCTATGGAAATTTTCGTACCATCATGTCTTGATGACTAATCAATATACATGGTCACGGCCACGTCTTCAGGCGACCTTTGAGTTGATAGGCTTTTCAGAAGGTAAACTTAGGTGGTCGGTGGGTACACAGTGGTATCTCCTCCCCGAAAAGCATTGTAAAAGTAATCGCAAGACCTAAAAATCCTAGTGTTATTTTGGCGGAGCTCGTCTATTCTGAGCCTAGACTGGCCCTCAAAAATACTTATAACGTGCTCTCCGCGCAGCATGTTCAGTGGTCCAATTTCAACCAAAACTTCGAGCCAAGCCAGCGACCAAAGCCACTGCATTATGCAGAATCAAGGCTGAACTTATCGATAACTTGGCGGTTGACATGTAAGTGCTGAATTTGGAATAGTAGCATGGCTGCAGTATCAAACTAGGCCTACTTGAGCGATGAATTATACAGTCGCCATAAGATCACCAATTAGTTTGAAATATTATACTTGATATAAAATTAAAAATGAAAAAAGAGCCTATACTAGTTTAATTTCCAGACTACATACCGATATGCCAATTTGCCTATCAGTACTATTCCTTACACTGCATCTTCCTGGATCCGACGGCTTCGTCATATCATGCTCTTGCAATAATAATATTCTACCCATCATACAAAGGAAAGCTCAGCTTTAGATCGTTATAAAAGCCAAACATACCCCGGCCTGGAGTATTCCTTCATACTTATGCTTTCTATCTTATCCCGTGCTCGACATGACTTCCCATTTCCAGCAAGCCTTACGTTTGGGGTACACCCAGGAGGTCTTGATGAGCGGGGTATCTTGCACACATCCCTCCGATGCCTTATCGAACCCACGACCAACAAGTCGGGCTACGCCTCTCATACAAGCACTCCAAAATGGATCTTAACAAACTCAACCAGATGGCCCTTCTCCGAGAAGCTGCTTCTTTTGACAATATTGAAGAATTTATTTCTATTTTTAGTCAAGTGCAACCAAGCTTACTTGATGAAACATTTGAAGCGGAAACTATCCCCATTCTTCATGAGGCCATTCAAAGTGACTGCCTTCAGGGTTGTAGATTACCTTCTTGACCAGCAAGTTCCTATGCGCCCTTTTCTTTTCCAGGACGCGACCAAAAACACGTCATACCGGATTTTGGAATCATTCCTTAATCATGGGTTCGATATCAATACGCCGATTGACACAAACAATCCCCCGGCCATCGCGTGAGTATTATTTGCTTGATACTGAACATATATTAATGTATTATTTTACAGATCGTCCTTCCATGATGTGCATTTAACTAGATGGTTCCTAGACAATGGAGCAGATCCTAACCGACGATGTGATAGAAACAAAGATTGCACGCCACTTTCTATTCCTTTTCTCAATGCGGATTTTGAAATAATCCAAGTTCTTCTCGATCATGGTGCTTCTCTACAGCAGGGACAGGTGATGCATTACGCCGCAATGCGAGAGCTGGATGATCGGCTGGTAGTCCTGCGTTATCTGATTGCGAAAGGCATCCCGGTGAACGATATTATGTATCAAAACTGTGGAGATGAGTACTTTTTCCATATGTACAGCGGGATAGCAACTCCTCTTCATTACGCCGCTGGCAAGGGATTACTTGATTCCGTCAAAGTTTTGGTTGATGCAGGTGCATCGCCATATACTAAGGATCCTTCTGGTCGAACCGCTGTTGACTGGGCTCAAACGAACCATCATGACAGCGTTGTGGAATTTTTACGCCCACTGTCTACTGGTGATAGCTTCCGGCAGTTCACGGATGCACCTGGAAAACATCACACCTGTCCGATTGGAGACCCTGCTTATGGAGACCGGCCTAAAATTAGTTTAGTTTTGAGCAGACTGAGGTCTTATTCTTGTACAGTTAGGTCTTTGTCAATTCACTCAGTATACTCGATATTCTCTCTGTTTTTCTTGTCCCGACCAGCCTCAATTTGTTCATAGTATATTTATCTCAAAATATTACAAGTCTTAGGTTGGGACCTCCTTGATAGAAGGGTTAATGTCCGATATATTGCTCCCGATGGTTTCAAAATTATCAACATCCAACTCTGGCTTGATTACTTTCTCCGGTACGTTTAAATTATAAGGTAGGGAGAAAAGTGGTCTCTCTCGCATTATGTTTGGGGCATAATTGTGTTGGAAAATCCCACTCCACTGAAAAGCCTAACATTGGCTCGGTGGAAGGTTGAGTTCTCTTGAAGAGATTGTGAGACTCAAGTGTATGGGAACATCTGATATACTCTCCGATACGAAAAGTATCAATAAACCAGGAAAGGAATATTCCAGTCCAAATAGAGTTTAATTGAAAAAGATTTGGTATTTATAAGAGCACAGACTTCCCTACTGCTTGGGATCGTATGCAATCTCGCCCATCAATTCTAACATTGCCTTACGACCTTCGAAAATCACCAGAGCTACAGCAATACGCATGCCTGAACACGATGAAAACCACTATCACATGTCTGCCCTGTTGTGAGAGAAAGATTCATTGCATTGGCAGGGAATCTCCTTGCGCAACATGCACAAGACGTGAAATTTATCGATATCTACTAGTAATCATCTGTTTGTTCCTTTCCTCGGTAGTCCCTTGCACCGAAGAGCGCATTGAGGATATTATCAGGCATGACAACAGAGATTGGGAACTCAACCTTCATAATTCAGGGAGAATCATTTTATGATGGAATGCTACATGAAGTGCGCTCGCTGAAATCCCACGCGAGTTGGTGGCTATCCCAGGTGAGTGGATAGCATCAGCAGCTGGGTTCTATGATCAGCAAAATTGGGAGTTCCCTACACAATGAAGACGAACGTGTATTGGATTCTTCATTGGCACATTCAGATTAGCGACGTTGGTGAGGTAAGGACCTATTATTACAAGGCATTAAGGCTCTGGATCCAACACTGCTGCCATATTTTAGGGAAATGATCGGGGTTTGACATGACGACCATCCCCAGTATTATCAAGACCGAGATACAACACTAGGTATGGAACCAGGACTTGGCTTTTGTGTTTTAGCTAGATTATTGATTTTGTTGTCGCAGTCGCAGCGCTTGCACAACGCTTCCAGAGTTTAGAATCATCGGGTTTAATTTTTGATAACATGGGTCAATTTCCTAAGCTGGATCACCTTGTTCTTATGGAAATGGCCTATGTCAAAACAAAAGAGCGAGCCTATGAATCCAGCTCTTACAGTCAGTTCTCTGCGTTCGTGACTTGGTGATTTGGCTGACAGATCATCGATGAAGGAAAATCAGTACAAGTAACCCTTGTTTCTCTCTAGCTTGAATATGCCTGTGGAAGTGAAGAAGCAGCCGTTGGATATTTGCTTCAATCATTTAGTCTAATAAGTTTCACTCTTTTCAAGATTATGGTGATACCAACGGAAAGACAATTGATGCGTTCCCAAATCCTGAATCACGATTCGAAAGCCTCAAATGCACTCTTTATGTAATTGATCGCTCGGGGTAGTTAAAAGGATCGATATAACGTTCATCTTGCTCTTTGATATCCCCCAATTATCAGACCGAATCCGTCAAGTGGACCACACAAACCAGCAGCATGGCTTTTTACCGAGTATGCCTATTCAGCTATTTTCATTCTTTAGCGATATATATACATGAGGAAATTTTAACCGTCTACTTGGCACTATGGAAATGGATAGACATAGCGTGTTCTCCTCTTCTGGAGACCCTCCTGTTTCTTCCTTCCAGATACCTCACCCCCGTTTTAGCTCTTGTTCTACTCTTGTTCTATTGCTGACATCCCAAACCAGGTACAAATTTGCTTGCAATACTCAAACTTTATATAATGGGAGATAGAATAGTAGCAACATCATATCCAGTGAGAATATGGGGTTACCTAAACCAAGGGAATTGAAAAGGAACTAGAACCGAAATTCGAAATTTAGAAAGAAAACCTCAGTATGTGTGTATTCCTAGACAAGCTATCTATGATCCTGTATTTCATTCTCTATTCTTATTTCATTGTTGGCTGTGCTATCATTTTGCCTTTGGTCTGGGAACGGCTTTCCAGTAAGTAAAGTCCTAGCTCACTATAGATCGTTCGAAGTACAACACTTCACTCAAGACTACTTAGTTGAGCAAGCAATCTCTACAATTTAGCACTATTGTTTTTTCTTCGAGAAGGTCATTACTGTCTCCCAAATATCAAAATATCTCCATGGTTTGCGTGGTTGGTTCAACATTTGTATGCCTCCACAGAACGATGACAGCTTTTGGGACAACCACTGGCAGGAAGAGCCGCTCGTTTTGCAAATTTGGAGGTAATGCATGTGCGCCCACATATATGCAACCTCCATCAACTGATCTTCATCGACCCTATATAGAGCGCACTGCTCACCAGCCACTCGGAGCCAACCTAGGTACATCTTTACCGTTACTATGAGGTTGAAGTCGAGAGGGAAATACACCGACTAGCTAATAAAAACATGGGGATTAAATAAATACCCCGTGGACCATACTCTCGGGTACGCCTTGCGTGAAATTCTGAACTTCGAGATCCTCAAGAGGGCAGCGTGGTTTCCCTTACGTGGTTGAAGAAGAATGCTAAGGGTCAAAGAAAGAAGAACCATGTCGTCATTAATTCGAATCTATAAAAGATACCCAGGTAATAAAAGCTCTATTATTTAATAGCTCTAAGGAAATCTTCTTCAGCTTCCACTCTATTGTTCATGCGCTTCCATCTTCTGTCGCCTGGCTCTCAGCAATGGCTCTCTCCAAAGCCTGCAGAGTATCAGCGGTGAGGTCACCTGCGTCCTCGACGCCGCAGCTCATGCGGACGAGGTCATCGAAAACACCAGCGGCTTCTCGCTCGTCCTTGGGGATTCCGGCATGAGTCATGGTTGCTGGAACTTCGCAAAGGCTCTCAACACCTCCTAAGCTTTCTGCCAGAGTGAAGATTTTGGTGTATTTGCAGAATAGGTGGGCGGCCTTTTGACCTCCCCGGATACGGAAGCTGAGCATTCCGCCGCCCATTCCCTTGCGATGTTGCTGGAGGGCAATTGCACGGCCGGGGTGAGAATCAAGACCGGGGTAGTTCACGGAGATCACATGCGGGGAAGACTCTAGGGTCTGAGCGACAGCCGTGGCGTTGACGGTTGCCTCCCGGGCGCGTAGGTGCAGTGTTTTGAGACCACGATGGGCGAGCCAGCAATCGAATGGCGATGGGACGGCCCCAATGGCGTTTTGCAGGAAAGCAAGGCGTTCTTTCAAGGCATCCGAGTTGAAAGCTGCGACGCCCATAATGACATCCTAGGACGAAGTTAGCCGAGTGTCAATAATAAATCGGAAAAGGAAATACGAGAAAACGAAGAGGGTGGGAATATGGAACTCACAGAATGCCCGTTGATGTACTTGGTCACAGAGTGAGTCACAATATCAGCGCCGTGATCCAGCGGATTCTGAACATAGGGACTCATAAATGTGTTGTCGACGACCACTAGGACACCATGTCGATGCGCAACCGCGGCAACACTGCGTATATCAACCAAGGCCAAGGTAGGATTCGACGGCGTCTCAATCCAAACCAGCTTGGTTTCAGGACGGATCAGCTTTTCCACGTCTAATTCCAAGCACGAAGAGAAGGTCACGTCCACCCCGTGAGCTGAGGCGACCTTGGTGAAGTATCTGTGTGTTCCCCCATAGACATCGGAAACGGAGACAATGTGTGACCCGGGAGCTAGAGAGTGTATGATCGTGGCTGTAGCGGCGGATCCGGAAGAGAAGGCCAAGGCATATCTAGCATGCTCAAGAGCAGCAACGGCTTGTTCGAAGTGATCTCTGCGCACAAATTAGTATCCCTGGAAGCAACATATACACAACACAACCTGTCGACTAACCGGTTGGGGTTGGAGCTTCGACTGTACTCATAAAGCCCTACTGGATTACCAACGCTACTTTGCGCGAAGGTGGTGGACAGGGAAATCTAAGTATGTAGTCATTTCAGTCAGCGCGACAGCTGTTCCTCAGAGCAAAGGCAAAACTAACGGGTTCGATGACAGCCCCAGTGGTAGGATCATGAGGGGCACCGGCGTGGACAGCCAGAGTGGCAAACTGGTGCTTCTGGTCTACAGGCGACACGCCATTCTGGCCGTTGGAAGAGGGGAAACCCGAATGGCTGACCATCGTCAGGTTACAGCAAGGAAAAAGCAAAGAAGAAGCGCTTAAATGAAGAGTCTGACGCTAATGATTCTTTTTTTATGACAATATCTTTTTGAGAGACACGGAGAACCGGCTGAAGATAATCGAAACAACAGAGGATTCTTTGACTTTGTCGTCGTTGTTGTTGTCGCTGCCGGTGTGCAAGGCGACACCTCCAGTTTATACGAAAATTACGACACTCGGGCTGATTTGTAATATTACGACTTCTCGGTGACACAGTGGCATACTAGGAGTCGCAGGACATCCAGTTTGCAGCGAGAAATATTTCTAATCTCCTGTTCTCCATGATTCCCTTACATTGCATCATCCCACCATAGTTACTGAGCACTAGTCTATCGCTGAAGCGCTACTACTGCTACTGTGGAACTGTGATCTTAGCCCAGACTAGACTCCACCGGTAGCCGTCTCCGTGTGTCCCGTTGCTAACCGAAAATGCTAAGGTACTAATAACAATGCTATATCTTATGTGTGACCACTGACTGCATCGCTTCCCGAGAACATACTTAGGTACTTAGTACTGCAAGGGGTCGTATATCAAGGAGGCTGTATGCTTTAATCTCGAGACCTTTAAACAGGAATCGCTACATCCTCGCGTCATCTTTTAAGGACAAACTTTTATCAATACAAAACATCTGGTGGGTCTCATAATCCATTTGGGCTGTAATCGATCGTCGTATATTGCAGTGTACCTAGGTATCATTTATAATCCGATATGCAAGTCATCATTATTACTACGCGATCATGCGAACGTAGATCGCCAAGAGTCTGTTGGTGTCTTTGTTTCTCAATCGGGCTCCATCGAGGGAGGAAAGGAAAAACGCAGTGAGAGAGTTTCTACCACCATGATGTTGGCCCTAAACCAGCCATCTGCATCGATCCCTATGATCGGTCAGCAAATACGCTAAATCTAGATATATGATAGTGAGGCTCTTCACTCACAATGATTGAATATGGGGGCTTGCGATCGGTTACCGCGCCATCTCCGAGGTCTGGGGCATTGGGTATCTGGTCATGCCATTCCTCCATCTCGACCCGGAAGCGGACGATTTCTCCAACATCAAAGTAGAAGGTTCCTTCGTCGTTGTCCCAGATCCAAACCTGGTCTTGGTAATCGCTGCTACACGTCAGTACATTGTAAATGAACCAGTCATTACAAAAAAGGAGGAACACTCACAATCTAGCACCATCCAGAAGAAGGTCAGGGGGCACAAGGATATCGTTGAAGAATTCTACGCCGACTATCACAGAACTATAAGTATAGATGGACATCAGAGTGGGAAATAGAGTTAGTAGCATACTTTTAATGCCATGCTGAGTTGCACTGGAGATCTTCCCTAACATGATCTCTCCTCTGAATGGACGAAACACTATAAGACGGAATTTAACTATCATTAGATGTTAGCAACTTAATCTGTTTCATAAGTACACACTCGCAATTAGGTAAACACACCATTCACATTCACAAGACCGGTTCCATGGCCGATTAAGCCGTCGGATGACTCTAGTAGATCATAGAAACCAATACAGAGCCCGATCTTTTGGATGACCTTGATGATCGATGTTAGCAGCAAATACTTGGTGGATTTAAAAGGGAAGAATTCAGAAGGGAAGAAGACGAAGAAGAAAAAGGGATAACCCCAAATGGAAAATTGAGGAGAATATGACTCCCGCAGGGTAAGGCACCTACTTTATTGGCGTACTTTTCATTGATATTGTCCTCAATGGCAACAGAGCTATATTTAGAGAAATCCTCTGGGGAAATCTGGATAAGATCCGAGATTGTAGTCTGAGAAATAGCCGTCAGTCTCTGTTCTTTACATGCAGGAATTAGAAGCCCTTGCAACTGACAAGAATAAACATGGTGGAAATAGTGAGGGTGCGGCGACAGGTCAGTGGGATGTCTATTTCAAAACGACCATAAAGCAGGATGGAGTAGATGGATCAAAAGCGACATCCATATTCAGGATCTACAGTCCGAGATTCAGTATCATGCGGCTCATCCCACTCAAGCCTTGTCCATGCCAGGCGATATATCGAGAGATCGAAGATTGTCACAGTAAGGAAATTTAAGGTCTTCCGGCCAATCGCAGCTGTAGGATCTGCCTGATTTTTTTGGCGGCCAGAACCAGGAAACACACACGTGATAGATGCGCTTTTCCCATTGTGGCCTCGGAACGGAAGAACTGTCCGATTCTGGACCTTTCGATGTTGAAACTGCAAAAGGTAACCTTGAACTACTTGCGAAGCTGCAGAACTTGTGGACGACGCCAAAATGCTGTGAGGATGGGGTTCGCGCTTTGTATCTTTGAAGGTCTACCGAGATCTACCCGTCATGAACCCTCAGGGCTTCTCCTTCCCTCCTCCCCCTCCTCCTCCTCCCACCCAACAACATCAGCCACACCAGCAACAACAGCAGCAGCAGCAGCAATATCCTCATAATACAGCATTTGCACCGTATGGACAGGGCCACTATGGCCAACGAGGTAACCGCGGCGGTGGTGCGGGACATTTCAGGGGCCGTGGAAGAGGCTATGGGGGTAGAGGAGGAGGAGGCCGTGGAGGCCATCTTATGCCCTCTGATGCCAACCGCCCCAGTGCATATCCTACGAATACACCTGTCGGATATGGCCCAGTGAGCTATCCAGGCTATTCCAACCAGCCAATACCGAGTCAACAGCCAGGACTGTCACCACCGCACTTTACATCTTCGCAGGCACCGAATTTTCAAAACACTCCAAACCGAACCTCCTTTGCCTCTCCAAGGCCGTTTCCGCAACCCTCTGCGGTTCATGGACCGCCTTTCCAACACCAGGGTAGCTATGATACCTCTTATGCCACTGTCAATCCGCAGCAAGCACCTGTATACGCCCAGGTTGTTCCACCCCATCAACATGCTTCGCTATCGGTCCAACCAACGATGATGGGTCCGCCCATACGCTGGGGCTTTGAGAAGGCTGTGCCCTCGGCGTCATTTGGCGGACAACAGCGTCCAAATCAGCGAGGTCCACGCCAGTACAATAACCACACTCATCAAGGCTCTACAGTAGACCGACAGGCGAAACATGCCAACAAGCGGGACCATTCATCGGCATTTGGGAAGCCACAATCAATTACACCTCGCATTCCCGCACCGCCTCCGGTGCCAAGCTTTGGCAACCCATTACCATCAAAACCGCCTCCGTCTGCAGATTCCCTCCGGAAGCCAAAGAAGAAAAAGAGGAAGCATAACCAGCTTGGCTTAACTCCGAAGGCAGAGGAGCATGAATCTAGTGAAGAAGAGGATGATGATGCTGACGAGGAATCCAGACTCGCGGCTGGAAACACTGGACCTGATGCTCCTCTGCACGTTACATACAGGGGAAGAACATCAACTCTGCAGACATCTGCAGAAATCGCCGCCTGGATTGAAGAGCGCAAAAAGCGATTCCCGACACAAGCAAAAGTTGAGGAAAGGAAGAAGGCTATGGAGGAGGCCAAGAAGGCACGGGAGGAAGCTCAACGGCAAAGAGAGGCACGGAAGCAAGCAGTGAAACAAGAAAAGAAAGTACAGGAAAAGCCTCATAGAGACCATCATGGAGACTCCCTGGACCCGGCTGATGCAGCTGCAAAAGCCAAACGGAAGGCCGACAAATTACGCCGAAAACTGATGAAAGAAGAGAAGCGGATTGCAGAAGCGGAAGCTGACGTAGAACGAGCTCGCCTAAGGCTTGAAGAATCACAAACCCCATCCGCGGACGCTTGTCCAGGAGCAGCTGCTCAAGAGGTGGAAACACAAAGAGAGCAGAATCTTGTTGGCAATGACGATGGAGCTGCTATAGCCAAAACAAAGCCGGACAATCTAGCTTCGTCGGGAACATATGACGAACAAGCGGCTGCAGAGTCCTCGTCTCAGAGTAGCGACTGGACATCATCAAGTGGATCCGACCTATCGTCGTCTGATTCTGACGAAAGTGGTGATGATGATGAGTCTGCACCCGAGCAAGCTACCTCGCGCCGTGATGGACCGGAAAGAGTACCAGCGCCGTCTCGTGAGAACAAGAAGCAAGTTTGCCGGCAATTTGCGCGAACTGGACGCTGCGCTCGAGGGTCCAAGTGCAAGTTCCTACACGAGACACCTGATCGTGGGGTGAAAAAGAAAAAGCCTATTGAGCAAAAGGGACGGAAGGGACTTCTTCAGGCGGTATGTATTGCTACTCCCTTATACTTTACAGAATACAGCTAATGGAGGATGGTACAGCTTCTTGCTCGCCAGAAAGAAGAGGAGAATCGAAAAACGATGGAGATGATTGTGTGGATGGGGGAGAATGGGCTTCTTGACGAACCAGCAACTCAAAACGATGCCTCTGGTCAGTCGACGACAGCAGAGAATACGGACATTCCTCACACCCGCAATAATGGAGATGAAGAGTTACGGGATGGGGCGGCTCGTGTACAAGAAGAAGCCAGCGCCTCCGTAGCTACGGGCTAGCAAATGTGTATTTTTTATCCAAACATGTACATACATCATACGAACAAGCAAACTTTGTTTACAGGTTTATTCTTGGGTGTTCGCCTGCGACAAAGTACCCGGTAAGCAATTATTATGGCATGACTCGTGCCTGGAGAATAGCCTCTCCAAAGTAGTATTTATAGTGTGAGTACACAGTATACAAAGTAACTATCCACTACTGGTAAGTAGTAGTAGTACAAACGCAGGGAATAAGTACGCTTTTATTACAAGCATGAGGCACTCCAGATTGTCCCTTACAGAGCTGCATATGACGCGATCGCAGTGGTCCGAAGTATACAGCATTGTCTGTTCCCATTATTGGATCGCTTATGTTGACCACGCCTATTTAGTACGCAAATAGTGTGCTCCAGAATCCAGGAACCGCCGGCCTAGTAATAAACCGTACTCGTAATACCAGTACTCTACTACTCTACTACTTACATACTACTTAGTAGGTACTCCGGAGTATTAATTAAATCATCACGATCGTCAAGTCGCCTCGAAGACTTTAATTATTCTTCTTATTTTTTCACATACCCGAGTCTTGTAGTAGGCTACACAGTATGGATGACTCGGATCGCGCAAAACCAAAAACATTCTCCTGAGTCCAGAGCCGCCACATCCATTTCGCTACCACGGCTCCTAATAATGTCCTGTTCGCCACCAACAATATCCAGGGAATAATAGGACAACCAGAAAGCGGCGGATCCGCGGGTTTGAGCCGGAATTTACTATTATTATTATTATTATTGGTGTTATTATAATTTTCGTATTCAGGGACTGACTGCATTAACAGACTTGTCATGGAGCAGGTTGAATGGTATAAACTAATCGAGTATTGGGTATTGGCTCTGTATTTCCAGTGGAGCTGAAAGGCGCTTTACTTGTTCTTACTGGTATTATTGGCACGAGAGGCTGCACGCTCAGCACTAGCAGGCTTAGCAGTAATACTAGTCTGATATACTAAGGTAGTCGGATATACTCCTCCCAAGCCTGACTCCCATCGCTTCTCCTTTTCCTTTTCTCTCCCCGTCGTCGCTGCCTCTCTCACTCTCTCTCTTTTCATCTCCTTCCTGCTCATCAAGCAGTGTCCTGTCCTTCCCCAACTCTACGTGCTTCTTCACTGCCGTCCACTCTTTTCATCTCTTCGCTTCATTCTCTATCCTTCACCAATCGTTTCGTCGATCTACACTTTAATCTCACCCGCTTCTTCTGTATACCATTACCAAAACCTCGCATTATATAAATATATATATTCCATCCGTCAACATGCGTTCCGTCTTCTACCTCGCTCTCAGCGCCATCGCAACTCTGGCCTCCGCTGCCCAGAACCCTTTCAATATCCCCACCAATGGCTATGTGTTCACTGCCGGCGAGTCTACTACCTTGAGCTGGGATCCTACCACCTCAGGAACCGTGACCCTCAAGCTCCAGTGGGGTTCTATCCTGACCGCCAGCACTGGTAGCACCATTGTTTGTAAGTACTATACTCGCACTTTGTGCCGTGCGTCAACGGTCTAGAAATGAATGAGAAGCGCTGACCCAACCCTAGCGAATCTCGCCAACTCCGGAACCTACACTTGGTCCGTGCCTTCTGATATCGTTGCTCGCCCTGATTACACCATCGAGATCATCAGTGACTCCAACGAAGACGAGGTCAACTACCTGACCCGCTTTACCGTCGTTGGTGCTACAGCCATCGCCACCACCAGCACTGCTTCGTCTACTAGCTCCTCGTCTACTCACACCACCCTGACTACCTCCAAGACCAGCACCAAGAGCACTACTGCCACCTCCACCTCTGCAACCCCTACTCCCACTTCCTCAACCAGCTCTAGCTCCAGCTCCAGCTCCAGCTCTAGCACCTCTACCACTGCGTCTGCGACCTCGGAAACCTCTTCCACCTCCACTCCCACCTCTGTTCCCAACACGAACAGCGGTGTGGTCAACCGTGTCTCTGGTGGGTTGATGGCGCTTGTGATGGGTGCCATTGCTCTCATCTAAGCTGGCAACTGGGATATTTCCCGAACGGCGGGGAGTTTTCTTCTTTTTCTCCTGTGAATGAGCATTCATTCGCCCTTTTTTATTATCACCATTCTTTTGCTTTCTAATCTTTTGGTTGTTGGAGAATAGATGTGTTTTCCCACTGTCTTGATCTTTGTTCTGTCAGAGTCCGAAAGACAACAGATGTTACTTGTGTTGTCTTGGAGCAATCTTGTGGCAGGCTGCTTGTATTCTGGATATTCTTAGCTATATCTGTTTGTCCGGATCGAAGGACTGGATGCATCCTCAGTACTTGTGTTTGTACGGTATGCACTACGTATATATGTATTCTGTAATGAATGTTAGTTTAGCGCTCATGCGACATTCTTTGACTTGACCACCACCATGTGTACGGAGTACTCGACCGAATCCTCAACAGTATCCTCGACAGAATCCAGTAACGACATATGCTTCAAACAAACCTATATAATAATTTCATGCTATTGTATTAGTATTTCATTAAATACTAATATTAACCCTGAGTGGATTTCATTGCGACAGGTTTGTGCTACCGTACTCGCTGGTCAATGCAACAAGCAGATTGAGGGGATGAATTAACCCTGGGTATCTACAACTTTGACTACTACTACTAGTAGTAGTAGTAGTAGTAGTAGTAGTAGTAGTAGTAGTAGTCACTATAAATTTCCCAAGCAATAAGTACAAGATCCTACTGTGGTACTGGACGCGAATATCTTTTCTCTCCATCTAGAGGTTGAGAGGTTGAAAGAGGTTGAAAGTAGGTATTCTGTTTGATATTCCAAGGGTGAATTTGGTTTAAGCGTTTAGTATATCTGGTATTGGGGATGTATGATTAGGTGGTAGTAATTGTATAATAGGAGAGACTGGGCAGGTTTTGTTTGGTATCGATAATGTATTTATAATGGATAATGGAGGATATCTTATCTACCTAGGAGGTAAGGTAGTATTGTTGTGACATTACTGGAGTACCAATTACAGGAGAGAGAGAGAGAAACTCTTGTATTAAGATCGCCTGTCCAGAGACGATAGGTATATTGATAATCGTCACGGCTATGAAGAAGAAAAGAAGAAGAAAAGAAGAAGAAGACGCCATTAAAGGTCAGCTGTCCACTGCGGAGAAACTCGCTTTAAAAACTTCATGAATTTGAAAAAACCAACGGCGTGCTCTACATTCCCGCAAGGGTCAACCACACGCTCAGGAAAGGCGATGCCTGCGCCGTGTAGCCCTGGAATGACCCGGCCACTGTGGTCGGTGAATCCGCCGAAGCTCGAGTCCCAGTGAATATCAGAAGATATCGGCGCCCCGTTGATTGACAGCTCAGGGAGCGGGTCGCGGGTGTACCCGATGGCTTGGACGAGGTACGAGCAAGAGGGGAGATGTCGCTGATACTGTGCTGTCTCTTGGCCTCCACCACAGTCTACCTTGGTGATGAACTGGCCCGCTTCGGAGGTGGGGAGGGCGCTGTCTTCGAGTTGTTGGCGTGCAAAGTCGGCGGCGCGGCCCTTGAGACCGGTGTTGTCTCGCAGGATCCAGCCGTCCATATACTCGGCATACCGAAGAGGGTGGCGAGTAAACCACTTGATGCGGAGGTGGGGATGAGAATCGCGGGCCAAGTCCACCAGGTTGAGGAGGGCTAGAATAGCGCTATGGGAAGCCCCTACTACCGCAACGGTGCACGCGGTGTTTCGAGGGATAGTCGAGACCAGCTCGCTTGGTTTCAATACTACGTCTAGATCAAGTCTCTGCAGACTGTCTCCTGGAACTGGCACTGGAGCCTCTGTCGGGGACGATCCCGTGCAGAGAATCAGCCTCGATGTCTTGACCACCATCTCGTCATGAGAATCGAGATGCTGGATTCGGACGGTCCATGAGCGTGTCTGTAGCAATAGGTGAAAAGTACACGGTTAGTGAGACTACAAACATCCCTCCCCTCTCGGATATCCACAGTTCGAGTCAAGGCTTTCAACTAACATGGTCTAGGTTCGCAGCAGTGACATGGCCGCGACAGGCATACACTTGGTCCATTTTTACGACGCCATCGGTCAGGGCTCGGACCACGTCTGCGGCGTGGTGTAGATGACAGGTTTTATCCTGATCTAGCTTGGCCATAGTGGAAAATGCATTGGGAATCCGGGTGCTGTTGATAACGGAGCGGAATGGCTTTACTGCAGTGGCATACGCCTGGAAGAGAGCCACTTTGGTGTTGCTAATGCCAACCAAGGGGTGTCAGCGACGAGCGCTCCTCATCTGCGAAACCGTCTGGCAGATAATTACCAGACGGCCAGATGCAGGAAACACTCACCTCGGGACTTCACGGTACTTTCGATTTACACGTCCTCCCTGGAAATATGGATCGACCCAGACGATTTTACCACATAGTTGTTTCTCTAGGAGATTACCCATGACTGCTAAGCCAGCGGGACCGGCTCCAACAACCACGGCGGCACATCTCTGTGGTGGACTCATTTTCCAGGAGTGTTGACAGAGCGAGGGATGGTGGGTGGGCAGTAAAAGGGAAGAAAATTCCGATTAAATTGTGGTTTTTGTGGCTGGGAAGGCAAGAAAGCGAGAAAAGTCTACGCAAATTTTACGTAGAAATGACCACAAATTCGAGGGGAGATGAAGAAGAGAGGGGAAGGGGAAATGGCGGTCATTTAAGACAGAGGGCGTGTGTGGTCCAAGAGCGAAAGCAAACCCGCCGACAGAATCTCCAGACACTAAACAAACGGCACGCATTCTCGTCTTCTCGGCGGGAAAGAGGGGAAGGGCTTGCGAAAGACACAGGCGAAGAACGGCGGGAATGACGCTGCGGCGCATTCGCTAAGTCGCTGACAGAGTAGCTTCTCGGACGAGAGGTTGGTCGACGGCGGTCAGGCGGTGGTAATTCGCGAATGGGGCGCTCACATCGAGCAGATCAGACGAGCTTCGTCTCTTCTTCTTCTTTTTCTCCAAAGACAGAGCGTGCGACTTGCTGTCGCTGTTCTGTTGTTGCGCAATCACCACGCAGCCGCCCCACCCGCCGTCGTCGCCCTCTCGACGCCTCTCCAAGGCCGGTTTCCATCGGCAGTTCACATTGTGGTCGAAGTCAAGAGGGAACGAGGCTCGGGGGCGACAAAGGGCGGGAAATCGGGGTCATTGTTGCTGGAGAGAAGTGAGCCAGGCACTTTCAGCAGGCTGACGGCGACAACAATGGCTCAAACTGGGAAAGAAAGGAAAGAAATCCATCGTCGACGGACGTGAGCGCTCGCCATCCTCTTATATGCGATTCTGCGCCGTGCAAGAGGCGGTCTTGGCGAAATTGCGTGCTTTCGCTGCCTCAGGCTGCAAAATAGCGCCCAGCGCAGCGTCTCGTTCAATGGAATTCGAATGACTACAGCTGGAGAATGTGAACTATTAATTATTCTTTCCAGTAGGATTCTAGACAGGCTACAGAATAATAATATCTAGTCAACCTTACTCCCTATACCGCCCAGAATACCCGCACCGACACATCGTTCACGTAGTTCACCCATCCTGGGAATCGTGCTCGTGCCCATACTATGATCGAATCTCCTATCTCTAGATCACGCGTCTGCTGCCCGTCCAATGTCGCTCGTCCTCGGCCTTGGCTACGCTCGATCTCGAGTGCCTCTGGGGAGTCTGCCGAGATAATGTCGGTGTAATGCCAGATGATCGTATGACTATGAGCGGCTTGCATTCGGGTGCGGTTGGACTGTAGTTTGTGATCTCTGGGAAGCAATAGTGGATCACCAGGTCCGAAATTCACTGGAGCTCGGTCTCTAGGGTTCATCTTTGCCTGGATGGCCTCTCTTTGGGCTGGCTTGTGTGCATCGTGAATCACCTCGGTATCAAACCAGGTGTATGACCCCTCGTATGGGTTAGGCGTTCCTCGTCGACCGGCACCGCCCTGGTCGTGGGAGACAATTGAAAAGATGATCTTGCGACATGGATGCACGGTTCGGTGTGGGAGTACTCGAGGTGAAGGTGTACCCAGGGTCTATCACATATCAGGATTGTCGTGAAAACAACAAAGAAAAATAAGCTGATTTATTCGGACAGAACTCACATTCTCATCATAACAGAATGGGGTCGTGCTGACCAGCGCTTGATCAACATCCTTGCGAACTATCCTCTGCTCTTCCATTTGATACTCGACCGACGGCCAGTATTCTGCAGCATCCACGATCATATCAACGACTTCCGCTGGGAGACCCTCTGGAGTGATTTTCCACAGCAAAATGTGTCTGACCTTGAGCACATCGTAGAGGCCAGGATAGAACTGAGAGTCTTCCTGCTGCTGCTCATCTGCCTGCTGGGCATCTTGTCCCTCGTTGGGGTTGGCCCTGGTGGGACGACGCATAAAGGGACGGCGCAGAAACATTCTTCAACGTGGATTAGATAGAATTAGTACTAAATAGAGGGCCATAAATCAAATTATGAGCAATACTAGAGACTCACATGAAGGATGTATTGAGGCAGTACCGTAGGCACCAACTTTAACAGTACTAGTAGGTAACTACTTCGTACTAATATCTAGAATCTGGCAAGCCAATAGAGTTAGAAAGACACCCACTATTGAAGAATAAGAGGACTCTCGAAAACTCACCCTATAACAGTCTAGCTCTTGTGTTTTATGGCTCTGTCCTTGACAGCTCGGTTGGCTCCACCGTATGTACTTCTAATAAAGTAGAGATAGCAGAGATTCCCCTGCTGGATAATAATTGACCAAGCTGAAATGCAGCAAACATAGATAGAACGACATTTAATCCTATGATACTCTCTGTGTAGCGCCCAGGGTCAGCGGTATACGAAGGTTGTTTGAAATGCGCGACGTCCTTGAAGTTGTAACGTTTCGTGCTGGAGCCGGGTGTGACGTCATGGCAATTGTATCTACAAACACTTAGACCTGGGAGATAGAGTCGAGGTTCATTTGTCTCTTTTAAGAAAAAGAATACTTTGTTATAGAATTTATCTGTTTGTGTGGAAATATCACCGTGTTATTATAAACAGAGCCCTAGCTTTCGCCTTTTTAACTGCAACCCTTATTTACTAATGTTTCCCCTTTTGCCTCCAGCAGCTTTGTAGGCTGCAGCACGCTTCTTGCTACGGCTGTCGCGCTTGGCCTTGGAGCCGCGACTCTTCCCTCGCACACGGATGCGCGAAGCCCCATCGGCTGTTGCTCGATGGCCCTCGAACACCAGTGAATTCTGTGATATAGACACCTTGCTAGACGCCTTCAAACGAGCGGCACTCGACCTGCCCAGCAGCTTCCCAGCGCGGCCATGCATTGTGCGGTCCGCATCCGCAAGGGACTTGTTGGTCTCCTCGGCTTTCTTTGCGACTTTCCTTGCTCTGACAACACGCAGCTTTCGTGGTAACATTGGCGGGAACTTCTTCTCGTTTAGTAGAAGAGCCTCTTCCACACAGTTCGGGTCGTAGAATTGGACATAGGCAAAACCTTTTCCAACTCGAGTAGAACGGTCCCGGATGACCCGAACAGACTCGACGTTGCCTTTGCCGGAGTTCTCTTTGGATCCGGTGGTGTTAGCGTTGAAGGTGCGCCACAGGCCTTCCTCCACGTCTGCCGGTGCCCTCTTCTTCTTCTTCTGATTCTCCTCGGTGCTAGTCTCATTATCCACAAAGTCAAGGTTTCCAACAAAGACGCAGCGTTTATGGTCGACCTTCGAAGGGTGGGCCACGCTATCGACTCGCAGGTGCCGGTCTAGGACAACTGTGCCGTTCAGCACTGTAGGTGCTTTTCGTGCAGCCTGGATACTGCTATAGACGACGTAAGCATTGGTGCTGGGCGTGGTGTCATCAAGAAGCTCCTGCTTGGCGAATGAAGCGCGCTTGGGTATCTGACCACCAGCGACAAATGCCGTGGACCGGAAGCGGATGGACTCTATTTTGTGGGGGCCCGTAGACTCGGGGAGCTTAGAAAGGAATGATGACAGATGTTGCATAAGAGCTTTCTTCTCCGATTTAGAAGTGATGGCCTTGCTGGATACGTTGCCGAGGAAGACAGTGCGATTGGACTTTTCAATTTCATCCCCTCCAGCGCTACCAACTTGCGTCTCGTGTTTGGGGATATCAGCTTCCGATTCCTCTTCCGATTCTTCGTCCTCTTTTCCGTCCTCGTCTCCAGATTGAGACGTCTCATCCTCCTCCTCCTCTTCAACCTTAGGACGTTTTTGTAACTCGGCGCTGCGCTTTTCTTGTTCCTTTTGTTCTTCTTTTGCCAAGCGGCGCATGTACGACTCCTCGAGGTCGTCGGCGACAGCTCGCTTTCGCTTCCGACTTGAAGGCTCTGACACCGCTAGAACGGCTTCATTGGTCTTATCACCAGGTACTTCTGGGGTGTCCTCCATGGATTCATCTTCGGTTGCGGAGTCGACGCTGCGGTCTGGAATCTCGTCATCGTCGTCGTCGTCCTCCTCCTCCTCTGTATCGCCTTTTCTAGCCTTTGATACCGGGATTCTAGGCTTAATTTCTGGGGCTTTTACTGGGCCCGCCTAGTCCATTGGAGTCAGCTATACGGGATTCTTTCAGAGTTAAGGAGTCCAATTACGTACACTTTGTTCAAACAGTGAAGCCAGAACAGGGTCCACGGAAGTATTTCCACCAAGGAAAGGAAGCGAGGCACTGCTGCTGCTTGGTTGCGCAGAGTTGGTCTGCAATTTCGACTTTTTGCCCATACTGAAATAGACCTAGGAGAGGTAAGGTCCCAATTGATTTTTTTTCAACTTTTTTTCCAATTCGAAATATAATAAGATTCTCCCGTGTGCAGTCGGCTGTCTAGTCTCTTCGCTGCAATTCTTTTCTACTATCGTTTTCTTTTTTTTTCTCCACGGGCGGTGGGAGCTTGCGCAGGCTCACGTGATTGACCGCCGTCTTTTCCAACAACCAACGCAGGAGCTCCAGAGACAGCGGCCACC
Organism: Aspergillus funiculosus; assembly: GCA_027569145.1. Lineage (NCBI taxonomy): Eukaryota > Fungi > Ascomycota > Eurotiomycetes > Eurotiales > Aspergillaceae > Aspergillus > Aspergillus funiculosus. Next base: position 747,933 of record JAPDEN010000003.1, read on the forward strand.
AAAGAGGCTGCTCTAAATTTCAGACACATTTCATCTCGAGCGTAGACTACCTCGTCCTAACTCAGCATGACTTTCCATCCTCCTTTCCCAGCGTGGAATCCCGTAGCAAAGCTCCTGGACGCCAGTGTCAAGGCGGTGAGCAGCCCCATGTGGCAGGCAAAATACCGCCGGCAGAAAGTAACAATACGGGCGGCGTACGGCTGCGTGACGCTGCTGGGCCGCCTTTTTGCGTCTTTTCGCTGTCTCCGGCCGTCACTCGCATTCGAAGCGTCCGGATTGTCGCCCTCTTCCTTCTCCTCCTCCTCCTCCTCCTCCTCCTCTTCGCTCTTCATTCCTCCACCTTCAAAACTTCCCCCCTCCCGGAAAAATACCAAACAACAACGCTGTTTTCTTCCCCGATTCTCTACTCCTTCTTAATCAATCAATTTTATTCCATCGTCCGTTTTGCAGCGTTGGTCTCAGGCCTCCCTTTGGCCTTGACGTCAAACCTCTTCAGTTCCATGCCGCCCGTCCTCCCGCTGCGCTACACCGTCGTCTTGCCCGCTTCGTGAATCTCTCCCATTTTCGCCTCTGCGTCCTCTCCCCACCCCGCAAATAATCTAAGATCCGATTTGGATCTCGTGGTGCCTCTGTGCTGCTCTCTATATACAAGGGGTAGTTGGTTGCACTGGCTGTGGTTCCACCCCTCTGTTGAGCTTTTCTCTCCGCGACCGTGGTGATCTGAAGGAACTGTGCTCGGTCGCGGCAAGCTGAGAGAGAGCGTCACAGGACTCGCTCCTGGCGCATTGTTGAATGGTATGTCTTTTAATTTTCTACAATCCTGCTGCTGGCATGTTGGGCATCCTGTGCGATGCATGGAGCACTCTTGATCTCGAATCAAAGGCCCTGGCTGTTGGTTGTGCTTGGATTGGCGCACGACCCGGCCGCCCAAACTGGGAGCGCCTGGTGATGGTTCTGGGGTGTGGTCAATTCTCCGCACCGCCTTCTTTTTGGGTCTCTCTCTCCTCTCCTCGCCCTCCGTCCTTTTCCTCGTCCTCTTCGCCTGTATTTCTTTCTTTCGTTTTTCTTTTTCTCTTTTGGTCGTTCGTGTCCTCGCCCTGTCTCTGTCGGGCTTCTTTTTTTGATTATGGTCTTTCTCTCTGACGTTCTTCTTCCGATTGATCCAGGTTTAGACGCAACCTCAACTCATTTCCTACCTACCAGCCCCCCTTTACCCACAAGCCTCTTTACGACAGCTTCCACTGAATAGCTGTCGAATTCGAATCTCCTTCTCCCTTTTTCTTCACAAGCCCACGCGACATATACCCATAATCTCATTCGTTACCTAATGGAGGTGGCTGAGAGCAGAGAGCCTCCGGTTGCCGCGCCGCCGGGGCCTGAGCAGACTGTCTTCAATGGCAATGAAAATCTACTCCTCGGTGATTCACTTCTAGATGATGATGGGCGGTCGAGTAGTCTGAGTGAAATCGACGACGTCTCAGAGAACATGCTTTCTGATTACGAGTCGCCGAAACCGGAGAAGATAGCGCCAGAGAATGATTCAGAGGCCGAAACCGAGCGCATCGACGACTCCCCAAATAATTATCGATTGAAAACTAACATCGTTGTGAGCGCAAGCGCTTTTGGCCCGAGCCCGAGCAAGTTGGTACAATCGACAACCTATGACGATGTGGATGAGGACGAAGAGCATCTGGCCGACGATTCTCCCAGCAAGTCCCGTTCGAAAAATGGCCGGGCCTCAGACACCATTGAAGAGGGACCAGACATTGAGGACTCTACTCTATCCGAAACCCTTGGAAAGAAAAGGAAACGACCAGAATCTTGCGACGACGAGGCGGGATCCGAGCCTGACGAAAATAACCTGCCTCCCCACAAGCGCCGTGGATCGGTCAAGAGCGACCTAAGTGACCCTCCTCCCGACCTAGTTCTAACCCCGGAGCCAATTGAAGAACCTTTGAAACTCAATGTCAACGAAGAGGATACCCCTATTGACGACGTACACGAATCTGATCTGCCGTCAGTACCTGTTAAAAGCAAGAAAGCTAAAAAGGGCAAACGAAAGGGACGGAAAACCAGAGACATTGACGATGATGTCGACAGCGCCGCTGCGGAAACGGGTGCGGAGGTCGATGATACTCTCGTGGATGAAGATGCCGCGGAACGACCCGAGGACGCCGATGATGGCGAAGCCGCTGCAAAGTTGGAAGAAGAATGTAAGTTGAACTGATTAACTGAGCCTTACGACGCGCAAAACTAATTAATATTCCCTTTGTGTAGCAGTTAAAAGGGCATCGGCCATGGATTCCTTAGCCATACTTGAGCGGGAATTTGCTGCTCTTCGCGATAAGTACGAATTCTCCCGACCCCATTGAATATGTGTTTGATCCCGCTGCTAACATCTTTGGTCTTCTAGGATCTATGACGAGAGGATATCCAAACTAAATCGTGAATTGGATATGCTCAACGGCTCAAATCCCACACATCCCGAACTTTTGCGACAAGTCGAATGTATTAAACGGTATCGTGATGCGAAGATTAAATATGAACACACCCTGTTCCAATACCGCCTCAAATCCCTGCTCAACAAGAGTCTAGCAGAGCGCGCTCAGGCACACAGCACATACTTTCAGCGAGTCCGGGACACTCGTGAAAGACATTCGAGTGCTATTAGCAAGCAATTTTACTCCATTCAGCACGATCGGTTCAAGACAGACGACTTGAGCCCACAGCATTATATTCCGTTTCCGACCCGTCGTTCTCAGCAGATTGCTAATCAAACTGCATACAATCAAGAGGTGTCTATTCTTGCAGGAGTCGCCAAATATGTCGGTTTTCCAGCCGCACCTTCACTTTCGACTGCGCGACCATCTGAGCTTGAAGATGACTTGGAAAAGATGGGCGTAAGTTTCTTTTTTTTTTCCTCCTTTCCGTGGCACACACATCAGACATAGATTGGCTAAAATTATATGCCTAGATCACTGTTGAGCCAAAAGTTGCGTCTGAGAGGCAGCAAACCACTATCTCCCGAGGGGTGATGTCCACTGTGTCATCGAACACTTACCATGCATCTGCGGAGGAAGCTTTTCTGGAACAGACGCCATGGGCAAACCCACAGCATCCTATTCATCAACACCAACAGCAACTACAAAGACCACAGGGCCGGTTTCTAGAGAACTCACGCGCGCCCAACTTCGCTACACCAGCAGGCCAGATGCGAGTTGTTGATGTCAACGCTCCAAATGGGTCCGCTTCAACCATCGCTGAGAATTCTTCTGCAAATAACACACCTTATGACAACGAGCAAGAGCAGCACCTAGCAGCCAGTGCTGCGCCGTATCCCGAATATGAAGCCGACCGGCGATCTGGGTTCCGATCCTTGACTTCTTCTCCTTTGGATGTTCGAAAACCCCATCCGGCATCCTATCCTGGCGTGGAACATCGACCACCTCAAGCTACCTCACGGAATCCCGGTTACTCTCCTCCTACGGCCCGACTGGGCCTCTTTCAATCAGCCGCCTCGAAGCGGGATTCATCACCGGCCTTACCCGCGAAACCAGTCAACTCTCTCCATCAGTCATCGGGGCTGCTTGGAGGAGCAGCGTCAAATCAGATGGCTGCTCGATAGAAACTTCTGCGCTTTCAAATAACTTTCTTGCATACCTGCAGTGCATAATGTGTTTGCGATGCAATTTTTTTTCTTCGCTTTTTGTATAGGGACTGGTTCAGGTTCAGGTGTTTTGTAGAGTGTGTATTGCTTATGTATGTATGGGATGGCATGTATGACCGGGAAAACGGGCGACAAATCGAATTCTTTTATACCATTGATATACTCCTCTCTCTTTTTTTTTCTTTCTGAAGAGGCAATTGGGCATATGTGAATATGAGCAAAATGGGTGTTGCATCGGGAGTGTTTTCCCCACTCCGCAATAATTTTCATGATACACAGGGTTCTGGGCGGTGTTTTTGTGTTATCTGCGTTGTTCCGCCTAGGATACATGTGCATAGTAGGAGGAATTAGAATAGCATTCATTGGGTTTTTGACTTGCGCTTTCGTCTATGTATATATATGTATGGATGTATGGACGGATGGATATATTTCCAGCTAACCATGTAAAGTAGGTAGTATTTGCGCCCCATAAAGTTCACTGACACAAAAAGGTCAACAGCCAACTTCAAATATGTACCTTTCTTTCATTCTCTCGGTCTAAATACATGCGATACATACATACATCCATTAACGAGGCGCCCATGGGGGGTATATGGTAAGTTTCAATAAAAGACACCACATAAAAAAAGAAAATTAGGTACAGATCGAATGAAAGCGGAAGGAGGAGAAAGAGAAAGATAGGGACGGTTCGAAGAGAACGACGTTTGTACTCGACGTGATTTGTCTCGATATCTTCCCAAGGAAAGTGTATTAAGAGTTGAGGTTGTTTTGAGCGTAGATGGGAACGAGAGAGAGAGAGAGAGAGATTCCTCAATTAATTCGATCCTTCTGTTCTAATTTACTAATGAGTCGCTTCATCCCCGTCCATTCGTCTGCGGGGACGTCGTCGGGTGTACCGCTTAGACCTCTTCCGACTTCGAAGACGGTAACGACTCCGTCTAGACCGCCGGTTGCGAGGCGTCGGCCTTCGCGCTCCTCCCATGCAACCTTGTTCAGGCTTCTGGTGAGGATCCCGCCGCGGCCCTTGGACGGTGTGGTTCGCACGACGGGTACTTCGGTGTCTGTATAGAGGTCCCAGACCTCAAGGTGGCCTGCGCCGTCGACGAGAGAGAAGACACCCGGGCGGTGTGGAGACCACCGTGCATCGTAGACGACGTCTTCGCGGTTGATGTCGAGGATGGGCGCGACAACCTGGGTGGGTGCGATGCCTGAGGTGGCGGGGGCTGTGGCTGCTGGTGGGCGGACACGCCAGAGTTTCACGCTCCAATCGAGACTGGAGCTCAGCATTAGGTCGCCGAGGTCAACGGGGCCCCGGGCTGGATGGAACGCTGTCGACATGACCGGGGCGGCGTGGCCACGGTAGGCGAGACGGTGGTCTGTACCGGCTTTGGCGCCTGCTCGGTCATAGCGATGGCAGGGATAAATTCCGCCTTCTTCGGTGCCGACAATAAAAAATGTTGGGTCAGATTGGGGGAAGGACATCGTGGTTGGTGCTAGGTCTTCCGTTTTGGATGGCGGGGGAGTGGATAGTTCTAAGTATTCCTGGGGTTGCGAGAGCATATCGACGGTCCAGCCGCAAACGACGCCGTCCGTGGACGCAGTTAGGATATTGTGTGCGTTCTGTGTTCCAATAATTGAGATGCTGTAGACTGGGTGGGTGTGTCCTGAGCCTGTCAGGGGAGTCTTCTGTACAGGTGCACCACCACCCGCACGCGACGATCGGGTATCCCAAAGAAGAACCTGTCCAGAATAGGAGCCACCGACAATTATATTTGGATGAAACGGAGAGAATTTGGCAGTTAAGATGTCTGAAGTCGAGTGAAAGACATACTCGGGTCGTGAGTGCAAGTGCTGGTTCCAGATCTGTACGAGGCCGTCTGGCTCGTGGGGTGCTGAGGGGTTTTTGGTGTATGCGGCTAGAACGAGCTCAGGAAACTTGTAGGAGTAAAAGTAAGTAATTCGAAGTCACATATCTGAGGTCAGAGTGGCTGCAACAAACCTTGGGGGAAAAGCAAAGGTCGCTAATCATCCGTTTCTTGCTCCATCGCTCGTCCCAAAACTGGCAGATCTCCCTGATGCCTCGCTTCTTTTTCCCGTGCTCTTCGTCTTCTTCCAGCTCTCCATCAACTCCCCCCAGCTCATAGTCCGCCAGGACATCGTATTCTTCATCTAGAGCCCTCTCAATGACTTTCGCCGACCGCTCAACGAAGTCTAAAAAGTCCTCCGACGAGGTGACAGCTTTCAGCTCATCTTCGTCAAGTGTGCGCAGCGGATAGCGCATGGCCGAGTCAGCACCTGCATCGTTTTGGATTTTCTGCTCCGTCGCCAAAAGCTCCTCCTCGATTTCCTTGCGGAGCTTCTTTCGGATCTCCTCGTCGCGTTCGCGCTCCTTCTTGCTCAGGCGTTTATTAGGTCCATTGGCATCCAAAGTGTCCTCGCTGTCTGAATCCAGGGACAATGTATCTTGTTCGCCTTGCCTTAGGTCGTCTGTTTGTACGCCTTTGCTGTACGTCACGACTTCCGGTTTGATCTCAGGGGGTGGTGGGGGTTCGGGGATAGCAACGAATGGCTCTGTTCCAACGGTTTGAACGGCAATGGACTGGGAGAGTGGTCGCGTAGACGGGCTGATGGCTTCTGTATTGTCTCCACTCAGCTGGCTGGCGCTCAGCACTGAGTTTGGTCGGCTTCCTTTTCGTGAGAGGCCATCAGCACCATGGCTCACTGAGGCAGAACCAGGACGGTCAACGAGACGGGAGATCAGGTCATCGAGCTCAGCCCTGCTATCAGAACGGCTGGGGACGGGCGATACAACCTGTGTCAAAATCAGGGATCAGCTATTCAATCCCTTTGAGCATAGTCACTGGGGACAACAACATAGCCCATACCTCAGATGCATCGCCGGTGCTGACCCGCGATTGGGAGAACTCCTTTTGTCGTAGCTCCCTCTGGCGCTTCAACTCTGCTAGTTTGGCTCGTTTGGCCAGGATCTCGGCCTTTCGCTGCTGCATGGACGACATCTTCGCACCGACGAGACGTAGACCTCCTCGTACTCCGTCTTATTTACTCTTCTCTCTCGTTGTTCTCCAAACCGTGTTGTTGGTTCTTGTTATGGTTGGGGGTGGATGACATAAGCGCTGCTCCGGCGGCCCGGAAAAACTCGCGACAGGAACTTCCTTCGCCTTAAACCAGCATCCGAATATCCTGATGAACGCACGCTTGACAGTCTTGCATCCGGTTGTTTAGATTTCGGTTCTTCTCCCCCTTTTACCACTTTAACTTCAGCAATTGTTGCTCCGGAGGCCACGATCTTGTCGAAATGCCTGCTGCACAGGGTGTGAACGTGAGTCTTCGCAAACTACACCTCTATCTGCTCCCACCCCCTTCGAGTACTGACTACAGCGTCTCGCTTTCTCCCGTTATAGGTTCTGCGTTATTCGGCTCTTGTCGCCGGTCTCGTCTACGGTGTCTACCATCAGTCCTCCATTACCGCCAACATTAAGCGTACAGAGGCCGAACGTGAATATGCTCGCCAGGAGCGCCTGATCGCACAGGCCAAGGCCGAGTGGAAGAAGAAGACCGCACCCCAGGACTCTAAGACAACAGACGGCGGTGGTATGTTTCGGGAATTCCATCCTTGCTTTACATGCGATAGCAATTGAGAGCGCTGCAGCATGTCCTGCCGCTCTTGCATGGGGGGCTGTTCCATGCTAACCGCTTCTTTACAGTCATCACGGATCCCGAAGACAGCCGATTCGACCTAGAGGCGTTCTTGAAGCTGAAGGCTGGTGAGCTCTAAAGAGGGTTGCGACATACAGAAAGAAAATAAAACAGGAAAGACAAAATGAGGGGCGACGTCGTATCCCCTCTAGAGAGATGTTTCGGGAGAATCCCGATTATGTATTATTGTTTGGTCTAATTTCCCAGAGTCGTGTCCATTGCGAGCGAAAGGAATGATTCTCTTTTTTTCCCCCGTTTTTTCTCAAATGATAGAAATCCGATCCGCATTTTGTACATAGCCTGGGCTGCTGTACGTGTACTCTACGTTTGGACCAGAACTGCATAGGTTTGAGCGCCTATATTACCATACCGTCCGAGCATACTCCGGCTAGAGATCGTCATTATTGGTATTGTTCTATGTTCGCAGAGAATATCATAACCCATTAGAAATAGACCTGGGGTGCCCTCCCCCAAATTGCATCGTCTCCCAAACTCCCTTGAGGCCTTCTTTTATAGTACGGATAGCTTGAGTTGCAGTAGATAATGTAAAAACCCGGATACCCAGGTCTTTAGCTGCCCTGACTGCTAATCAAGGCCATCACTCGGCTCAATTCATTGTCTAGGGGGTCATCTTTTGGCGGAGCGGTGGCAATAGGTTTGGGATACAATAATCGTTTCTCTGCATCCCACCTCCACCCACACGATGTGAACTTTTGGATAGTCGCCGAATCGCCTTGGTCGGCGGGGGTCGGGTCGAGACCGAGATAGGTAGCAGCAACAGCGGGTCTAATGGCTTCATACGAATTGCTGACTTCTTTTAAGGTTTTCTCTTGGAAGTATGCTATAAAGCCTATCAGATTGAGTCATGATAAATGAAGTCGAGTGTTCCCTCTTACTCTCGTAACTTTGTACCGCCAGCTTACATGTCTCTGGCCATGGGAGTTCTCGGAGAATCTTGTAGACTTGGTCGTACTGTCTCTGCCAGACAGCTCGCAGGAGAATCAAACAGTTTTGCAGGGAAGAGACTTTCTGTACTAAGTCTTGCGGCATCCGCTTCGTTAATGCTCGGGCTTCGTAGCTGTTGCGACCTCACTTTATTAGCTCTCCGCAGCATGGAAAGACCGCCAACCAGAATCACCCTCGCGAGAGAGAAAAGTAAAGAAAATATTATGAAAAAAAAAAAACTCACATCTGATCAGTCAGGAGATGTGAAAAGAAAAATGTCGTGTAAAATACACTCAGCAGCTGTTCCGTGGAATCTGTTGTTGGGAGGAGACAGGCCTGGTCTTCATACTCCGATAATGTGTCGTAGAGATCTGAAGGCGTGGGAGCGGAGGTGAGAACTATGGAGAGTTGCTCCAGGGAAAGCGGCGGCAGATCCATTGTGTCCAACGAAACCATCCCTTTCTATAGCACGGCAGATGGAATAAGATGCAGCAGAGAGAAGTCTCCTGGCGACAACACTGGTTGTAGTGGCAGTGGTGGTGTTTATGACGATGCGGGGGTCGCTCGGAAGTTTCCCCAAAGCAAAGCAAAAGCACTGGTCGCCGCCAAGCCTTTCAAAGAGACCACCTTTTGCGAAGCTCTCTCAGTCGTCGTCAACATCGCTCCTCTGGTTCTCTGCAACGCCTGTGCCCTACTGTTGCCCTGGACAGGACGAGTGCCATCCAGGTTGTCTTTCTTTTCCCACCCCAATTGGAACTCGTCTTTTCTTTCTCTCCTGGCCATCATGGCCGATTCTCCCGTGGATGTCCTCCTCAAGGGCAGCTCCGGTAGAAGCACACGCGGCCTTTTGCGCATCATCATTCTAGTAACCATCGCCGCTGCTGCTGTGTCTAGTCGACTGTTCAGTGTTATTCGTATGTGCTTTGGATGGATCACGGCTCTTTAAATTACTCTTTTGGAGCGGTCTTGCTAACTTTGGTTCGATTCTTTTCTGCATAGGATTCGAGAGTATTATCCACGAATGTATGTATACGAACTGGTCTATAGTAGACCTGAACGATTACTGCTTCAGCCCTCCGCTCACACAACGACAAACTTTACGTGGGATTATACTAATCCATACCGTCTTGACTAGTTGATCCCTGGTTCAATTTCCGAGCAACGAAATATTTGGTTCAGAATGGCTTCTACGACTTCTGGGATTGGTTTGATGACCGTATGTTGTCCTTCACCCTGTTAAGCCCACCAGTCAACCGGTAGACGCCAATTGAGTGTACTGCTCCGTTAAATACGATATGATACTAAGAGCACGTTCGTTGTACAGGTACATGGCACCCTCTGGGGCGGGTCACTGGAGGCACCCTGTATCCCGGCCTTATGGTGACGAGTGGCGTCATTTATCACATTCTCCGTTTTCTGACAATCCCTGTTGACATTCGCAACATTTGCGTTCTACTGGCACCCGGATTCTCTGGCTTGACAGCGCTAGCCATGTATCTCCTGACGAACGAGATGTCCACCTCTCCGTCTGCTGGTCTACTTGCCGCCATTTTCATGGGAATTGCCCCTGGATATATCTCCCGTTCAGTTGCTGGCAGCTACGACAACGAGGCAATTGCCATCTTCCTGCTTGTTTTCACCTTCTACCTGTGGATCAAGGCCGTGAAGATCGGGTCGATCATGTGGGGAGCGCTTACTGCGCTATTCTACGGCTACATGGTATCAGCGTGGGGTGGATACGTGTTTATTACCAACTTGATCCCACTGCATGTCTTCGTCCTTCTGTGCATGGGAAGATATAGCTCTAGGCTGTATATTAGTTACACCACCTGGTATGCCCTTGGGACTCTCGCCAGCATGCAGATTCCCTTTGTCGGTTTCTTGCCAATCCGAAACAGCGATCACATGTCCGCACTTGGTAAGCCTCTGCCCTAGGAGTTGTGTACATCATCAATATACTAACTTTTGACCAGGTGTCTTTGGCCTGCTTCAACTTGTGGCCTTCGCGGACTTTGTTCGCGGCTTTGTTCCCGGCAAACAGTTCCAAAGACTCCTTACTGCCTCGATCATCCTTATTTCCGGTCTCGCCTTTGTAGGACTCGTTACGTTGACCATGGCAGGAGTCATTGCCCCCTGGAGTGGTCGCTTTTATTCCCTGTGGGATACCGGCTATGCCAAAATTCACATTCCAATTATTGCCTCAGTTTCGGAGCATCAACCCACTGCCTGGCCATCATTCTTTTTTGACCTGAACTTCCTTATTTGGCTCTTCCCTGCAGGTGTATACCTTTGTTTCCGTGATCTCAAGGATGAACACGTGTTTGTCATTATCTACGCTGTCCTTTCGAGCTACTTCGCTGGTGTGATGGTTCGACTTATGTTGACCCTGACCCCAATTGTATGCGTTGCTGCTGCGTTGGTTCTCTCATATATCCTTGACACTTACCTGAAGACGTCTCCTGGCCCTAATACCCGAGGAAGGTCCAGTGAAGATCCCTCTTCTGAGGCCCTTCGTTCCGCCAGGACACCTGAAGTTGGAATCACGTCCCATTTTTCTAAAATACTCACAACAGGCACTATGATTGTCTACCTGCTCTTGTTTGTCGCTCACTGTACCTGGGTGACTTCAAATGCCTATTCCTCTCCGTCTGTGGTTCTCGCTAGCCGTATGCCGGATGGTAGTCAATTCATTATTGACGATTACCGAGAAGCATATTACTGGCTTCGCCAAAATACCCCCCAGAACGCCAAGATTATGTCCTGGTGGGACTACGGCTACCAGATCGGTGGCATGGCAGATCGCCCAACCCTGGTGGACAATAACACCTGGAATAACACACATATCGCTACAGTTGGAAAGGCTATGAGCTCGCGCGAGGAAGTCAGCTACCCCATCCTTCGCCAACACGATGTCGACTACGTACTGGTTGTCTTTGGTGGTTTGCTTGGCTACTCTGGTGATGATATCAACAAGTTCCTCTGGATGGTTCGTATTGCCGAAGGCATCTGGCCCGATGAGGTCAAGGAGAGGAACTACTTCACCGCACGAGGAGAATACCGCGTGGATGACCAAGCTACTCCAACTATGCGCAACAGTTTGATGTAAGCAAGCAAACCCTCATGCCTCCCCCGTTTTACTACTTGTTAGCAGAAAGCTCACTGTGCGCTAAATAGGTACAAAATGTCTTATTATAACTACAACAACCTATTCCCCCAGGGCCAGGCCATGGACCGAGTCCGCGGATCTAAGCTTCCCGCGGAAGGGCCTCAGCTTTCCACCCTTGAGGAAGCCTTCACCAGCGAAAACTGGATTATCCGTATCTATAAGGTCAAGGATCTTGACAACTTTGGTCGAGACCACAACAGTGCGGTTGCCTTTGACCGCGGGAACAAGCGAAAACGGGCAACGAAGAAGAAGGGACCTCGAGTTCTCAGATCCGAGTAAACGAGGGGGGGTTTGAGCTCCCTCCATGTGTGGAGGCTTTAATGGGGAAGAGCTTTCCCTCCCTTCTTTTTTTTTTTCTCTTTTCCTTAAGCATTTCTTCAATTTCATGTCTCTGTATTCATTTCATTTTGCCCGTTCGAATGGGGAAGTAGACGGTCATAAAAAATGCATCTTTCTAATATGCCTCCAAATTCAAAAGCAATTAACTTGTACAGCCGATACCCAGTTTATGCGATTGAGTCTGATAGGTAGCTATGTCGAATATCCCAAAACGCAGAGGAGAAGATAATGGTATTTAGTGCTAAATAATATACAAGTGGCAATAATACACCAAGTTAAGCCAACAGAATAGAGACATATTTCTTCTCGCCATTGAAAGACCGATCCACGTATCCACTCTCCGAAAGAATTCCGTCTTGGACCTTCTCTCCGAATCTCATCCAGATACCGGATGAGTCAAGTTAACGGCGTGAATGGCCCATGTCGAATCCGCAATCGTCTTTGATACGGTATGAATTTCGATTCCGCAGATCGCGCGGTACCCTTATGGCCTGATCTCAACATTTCGAATTATGAAAAAGGGGAGAACTCCCAAACCCCGTTACACCATAGCTGATAAGGATATAAAAGGCTAGAAGGACGGTAACTCGCGCGAGACGAGCGTTATGCGAAATCTAGGTTGTTGTTGTTTTGAGGGCCGGGACAGTTTATTACTGTTTTGTTGCGGGGGCCTCGGGGACTTTGACGTCGGAGAATTCGTCTTGGCCGACGGCGCGGATGGTGTATGCATCTTGATGTTTAAGATTTAGCAGAGGTCCTAGATATGAAGTGTATTATGTGGAGTGTGTGTATGCTCCCTTTTTTCTGGGGGAGGGACAGTGGGGAAGTCGCCCGTTTTGAGGGTACGTAGTTAGGATGGGGGAAACTTACAGACGCCGATGGTGAAAGCGCAGAGGACTATACCGGTTGCAGCATTTTTGAAGAGAAAGGGACGGCGAGCGCGAAGGAGAGCAGCTCCAGCACGGTAGTCTTTGCCGTAGTATGTCGAGTTGAAACTGGTAGATGTCAGTTGTGTGTTTCGGGGGAGCGGAGAGGCCAGGAGGCGATAGACTGGGTTCAAAACTGATGCATTGGGGGACGGGGGATAAACATACATTCCAGCTGGCATCTTGAAGAAGATTCTATGTCGAGGGTAGTCGAAGGGTTGGCTGCAAAAGACAATAAATAGCAGGTATCGGAGAGGGACGGCGAAAAAGCGACGATGGAAGAAGCAAAAGGTGATGCCGCCGGTCCGGTCTTGGCACTTGGGCTGCAGATGAGCAAGTATACTACTGTCTCACGAAAGAAAAAGCCTCATTCTTATTAGGATAAGTTGACATGAATATAACAGCTTCAATGTTTATGATTACTTGAATTCTTGGTGTTTAAACTACTTCAGATGCTGGATTTGTGCTATGCACGAGTACACCTGCATTTATCACTGATCATGTGATCTTTACTTTACCTGGAAGCTGAATGCCTTCGCCTCGTCAGCACAGCGTAAGACTTGGGAATTGGGATAATCAACAGAATTCCTTTCTAAATACAGTCACTCTACCATGTCAAACAACATCCTCTTCTCCGTCTCCTGGGCTGAAAATATGTCGTTGGACGCCTCGAGTGTTGCACCGGAGCGGCCAAACCCGTGCTCCGAGCAGTGCAACTTTGCAGCCGCCAAAAGATCCGCCATCGATAACCAACAACAACTGCTGCAGTCCAGTATTCGCTTCTCCTTCTCCTCCTTCTCTTTCACTCATTCGTCTTCTGGAACTCTTCCCATCCTCTCATTCTAATCGTTCCTCGTCCTCTCTTTCTACTACCCCAGTCATCTATCCAGCTGGTTGGCTTGATTCTTTTAACCTTCTCCAATTAGCCTGAAGCTCTTTCACGTGTTCCATGCATCCCGTGAGCCATTGTACCTAATTTCTTGTCGCGCCTCTATCCCGGGTGTACCTCTTCCCTCCCTTTTAAATACTTCCCGACGTAGACAGCTTTCACGAATACCAGTCTCGCCCTATCTCTGGCCTTCCATCCTGCTCCTCCCCTCCCCTATCTACTTCGGCCGCCCTACCGTTGAATGGAGCCGTCATGGCTCAGTCGGGAGACCACCTCGTCGATCAGATCGCGCAGCTCAATGCTGCCCGTAATCTTGTTCTCGGAGATGCCGCATTTTATCCTCAAATCGTGAATGGGGTCCTCCCGCTTATTGGAGCGCATGCCCGGTTGGAATTGCGACGCTGGGGGACAGAATTCCTAGCCGAGACTTTCGCTAGCCCTGCCTTTGCTGCTGCCCAGAAGGAACAGCTGGCTACAAATGTGTTGCAGACAGTACGGAGTACCTTGGAACTGCCAGAAGAGGATCAATTGGTCTTGGAGAATCTAGTGCAGACCGCTGCCAGTTTGTATCCGCTGGTTTTTAGACATATGTAGGTGGCCAGAGCTTTGCTTTCTTTTCACCCTGAGGGTCACCTCTCGTAGACTTTGTCCAAGAGCCGGAGAAGCTATAATTCAGTCGCTGCATACCATGGCCACTAACGCTTGACATGATAGTATCAACCATCCAGAATCCAAGGAAGCCTGGGAAAACATCACAGCCATTAAACAGGAGATTCTGCGGAGATGGGACTCTTTTCCTTACCCGGTGAAATTATGCTGTATCAAGTTTGTACAGCGAGTCGTTCTCGTACAGACAAACGGCCTAATAGCGGACCCTCGGGTACGTATGCGGAGTATCACGTCGTGAATGGATGAGGCCAATTCAATGCTAACGATGCTTTCCAGCGACCCGAACACAATGAAACGTCCTTGGCCATAGTACCTCGAAACCATCCCATTCTCTCTCTACCGAATCTAGAAGCAGAGGCTTCCGGCTTGTTAGACAGGCTCTTGTCCGTGTTTCAAGAGGATGAAAGGTTGTTAACGTCCCTTTTTCTTACATACAAGAAGCTAATACTTTTGGAATCTTATGTAGTGATCCGCTCCTCGTCAATGCGACACTGAACTGCCTTGCGGTCCTTATTCGAACCCGTCAGTCTGTTGGCCAAAAGATTATCAATGCTGTTTTGAACTTTTTCCCCGCAAGACAAGCGCGCTCCCCAGTGACCCCGGCGGTACGGGTTGGCGTGAAGTCTATGGAACGAACTGCCCGATCTTTGATGATAAATGTCATGAAGAGGTGAGAACCATCGTTACTAAGCTACCACTAGGTTACTAAGAGTGTTTCAGAAATCCCAACCATCCTCTAGCGGGAAGGATGCAGCAACATATTGATCGATTGATGCAATCTCGCTTGGAAACCGTCGAAGACACGTCTCGAAAGCGTGCGCTACCGTCCGAGCCGACCGATGGCCTCGATATAGCTAAGCGAGCGAAATTAGACGCTGGAATTCCTCCGATAATCAAAATTCCACCTCTTCCCCCAGGCCGGCTAAGCTATGCACAGCTTTTCACCTTAACTGAGGACAGTGGGCTGTCTTCCTTCGATGTGAAACAGCTTCCTACCGACCTTCTTGTTAAGATTGTTGTGCCTCTGTTAGCACAGGTTGACCAGTCTTCTATGAGCCAAGCTGTTGATGTATGTTTATTAACCATCAAGATCACTATGATGTTCTCTAATTTGTCCGTAGGGTATACGAAAACGATACGAGACGTACCAGAAACAGCAGGTTGCTCAGCCCCAACCGGCACCTGCCGAGGAGGAAGATGATTATGAGCCCGAATATCAGCCCATGGATATTCCCGCGCCGGCAGTAGACGACACGGGCGCATTGTCGGCAGAGGTACCGGACGAGCAGCCCGATCTTGTGTCGTTAGGGCCGTTTGTCTTGCCACAGCCTCCTCCTCTGAGCGAAGAAGAAGCTGCAGAAGTTGGTCGAGGTGCTGCAGGGAGGGTATTTGGCATGTTGGCATCTACTGCAGTAGCCCCAACTCCGACAAAGGGTAAAGGTCAACAGCATTTCGGCTTTTCTCGACTCGCAGGTAGTACGTTTGACCGGGACGCCTGGGTCATGTTGCTCACTCGGCTTGCGACACGAGCTCCGGCGGGACTGGAAGTGGGGAGTCAAAAGCTGGAGTCGAACACGCCATCTAGGAAAAAGCCAACAATATCTGACACCATACGAGAAACTCTCTATCGATATATCTTAGAAGACTTCAGGGCACGAGTCAATGTGGGAGTCATGTGGTTGAACGAGGAGTGGTACAATGACCGAATTCAAATGAAACTGACCGCATCCCAACGCACGGGAGAAGACGAGGAACTAGCTGTGTCTCTTCACTACGATGAGTGGGTTGTACGACTCCTTGATGGTTTCCTGCCATATTTGGACTCCCGAGATACCAAGATCTTCATTCGATTCCTCAGCGAGATTCCAGAGGTGACGATTCCAATCACCAAGCGGATAGCCAGTCTTGCGAAGGACCCGGAGCGCGTGAACCTTTGCGTTCAGTCTTTAATGTCAGTTTTGCTTCCTAGTATTACTTCCAACGCTTTCCCAAACTGACTGTTGCTTAGGTATTTGATAATGTTCCGTCCACCCGCACGGGAAATGTGTCTCAACGCCTTGGAGGAAGTTTATCAAAATTGTAAGCTACCTACCTATCTTCCTTTTGTATGCAATCTCTTGCCCTATTGTCTGGTACTAATTCTTGTCCCCAACCCAGACGAGGAATCACGCCCCGCCGCAGGCAAAGTCCTGGCCAAATGGCGCCCACAAAACGCTGAACCACGGCAGGGCCAACAAACTACTCTGGTGAACCGCACTGCCGAAACACAGTCATCTAGTACGCTCTCAAACGGAGTCAAAGATCCCCGAATCGCTCCTTTACCAGAGTCGCAGTCTTCTGATGTCACGGCCACTTGAATAACCGCCGTGCCGTGTCTGAGTTTTAAGCGTTTCCCATGAGGCTTTTTGAATGAAAACAATACCAATGATTCCCCACCACTTTCTTGTCCGTCATATTGATCTCCCTTGCAGAATGGTTTGCTTTGGCATTACAATAGGAATGCCATTACTCCCAGGCTTGCATGGTGGTTGGCAGGGTGTTTTTTACTCCATGTAATCAAGGAGATGTATTTCTACTACTTTAACTTAGAGCCTTCTTTAGGCTATGTAAGGTAACAATTAATGCCACCCCTGAAGAAATAAACGTTGCTCAATAGTGCTATACATACAAGTAACTTCCATGACCAAGTATACATATGCACTGGAGCAAATATATATTTCCTAGTAAACTAGTCGCTCTATAAGGGTAAACTCAACCCTCTACAAGGAATATACATATCCTCAGCCACAACCAAAATATAAAAACGACAACCACATAAAAGAACCCCACCCTCCAACATTCCGACAGATTATCACCAGCCAAGGACGAAATGTAAATAATCATTCCAAATTCCCATCCCAACCCGAGCCATTCCTAATCGCCACAACAACCTCTACTGCAATTTTTGGTCCTGATTAAAGAACAACTTTAGCGCTCCACGTCTCAACTCGTAGGTAAACATATACCAGGAGAAATTCCGTAACGCACGCGTCTCCGGAATCTGGATCGTGAGTAGGAGGTCTCATCTTGGATGGATTTTAGCATCTCCATGAGGTGTTTTATTGCGGAGTGGGAGAAGGACGGATTGGTCTACGCTGGATGCTATGGTCACTACTGGGGCTTATCGGGTTATCCTACTTGAGTGCGTGATGGATGGTAATTCTGTTAACTCTAGAGGGGGGTTACAGTAGTACGGTAATACGCTTTGGGTAGTAGACGTCTGTTGTCTTTACGAGGTGGACTATTCTGGGGGATTTATCCCAACTCTCGGGGATGGGTTTATCGAACTAGATGGAGGGAGTATATTAATTGCAGGGCGCTGACGGGTTGTTCTTGATTTCTTTTTGGGAGAGGAGATGCTACGGAGGTCATTTTTGTGCTGTTGGACGCTGGGTTTTATGGCAATGCTAGACAGAGGTGGGGTATATAGTAGGGAGTGCGTTGCAGAGTGTCGTTACCGTAAGTTGGGGGTATATATATACACTCCCGAGGTCGTTCAGATGTTGCTAGAGACTGGGGCTGATGTCAATGCACAAGATCACCTCTCTTGACAGCATAGAGCAGGGGACTGGTGTATGGAAAAGGTGATTCCGTTGTTGCAGTGTGCTGCTTGAAACTCGGCATATCCTTGATTGCGCATATATTTAGAGATAAATATATCATGGTTTATTTTTCAAGTCATTGGTATCGTCAGTGCTGTGAGCATGAGTAGCGCTCTGCAGCCTAGTAGGTGTATCGAAACCCGACCTGTGGCAGACTGTTAGAAGAAACGGCAGTCTACTTGCGAAATGACAAAAGATGGTTGAATACCGTATTCTGAAGCACCTTTCCGCCGCTCTGGCGGTGATTATGGACATAGAACCCGATTGTGAACAGTGCAACGATGACTATCATGAGTAGATGTGACCTATTCAAAGATCGGTTAGTGTATCCTTAGATAAGGCTTTCCTAAGTAAAAGCAAAGGGACCCTACCCTATTGAAACCCATACAGCGGTTTCGTACTGCGGCGCCTCCTGCTGACGGACGATATAGCTCCCTGCTATCCCGCCTAGTCCGTTACACGCTGAGACTGCCGCTGCTGTAGTGGCTCTCTTCCACTGGCCGACAACGTTATTGGCCATGAAGGCGTTCAACGCAGCCCAGTTAGAGACATATGCCCCTGTGGCTAAGAAGGTACCGATGTACCGCACAGTTACCTGCGTTGAAGACGGAAGGCCGAACATCAGGAAGCCCACGACGAGACAGAGAGCGTTGAAAGTGATGAGTGGACCGCGGATTCGGTAGGTGTCACCGATAATGGAGGTAAAGAGCACGGGAATCACGGCCCAGTAGTATGGCTGGGTAGCAGCGTGAGCATTTGACTGGTGTGTAAACGTGGACTTGGGGTGACGGGATAGTGAAGAGATAACATACTGGAGTGGAGAGAAGAATAGATTCGTTGCCTGAGAAGCCCATCCCGGATTCAAGAATCATAGGGAGGAAGTAATTCAGCGCAGTCGATACTAGATTCAGTAAAAAAAACATACACGCAAAGCCGTACAGTTTGGGATCGGTGAAGTTGACAAGGACTTTACTCCAGGCGAAAGGGTCTAGGACGGCATCGCCACGATCAGCCTGGATGCGTTGGGTAGCGACTTTTGCCTCCATTTCAGAAAGAAAGTAGAAGCTCTTTTGCGCATTCTCGGGGAAATCAATCATCCACCAGTAGGTGACGATGCCAATGACGCAAGTGATGAGGCCCTGAACAAGGTACATCCAACGCCAACCCTCCATGCCTGCCCTTCCGTGGAGTTGATTCAGACCATAATTGACGATATACCCTGTCGCAAGCAAAGTAACTTCCCCGGACTGAAGAAAGGCAAAGCGGAGCTGCTGCTCCCGTCTGGTATACCAGGTACTGACAAGATACGTAAGACCAGGATAGATCCCAGACATGGCGATACCCAGCAGTATACGGACGGCAATCATTTGACGCCAAGTCTGGACGAATGCCGTACATAGAGTGATTAACCCAAAACAGAACGTCATTGCTGCAAACCAGATCCGTGGGCCAACCCAGCGCACTGCGACAGTGCAGGGGAGCTGGAAGACGACGCTGGCGACGGTAAATATGAAGATGGACACCGAGTACCGTGTGCCCTGGAGGTCGAGGTCTCCGAGCATGGTTGTGACTGACGCTGACGAGAGAATTCCCGAGTCGAGCAGATTAAGACTGCACAGTATTCCAGCAATGGTGCACAGTCGCAGATCTGTTTTCCGGCGAATTCTGATCTCGAGAAGCTCCAGTTCCTCATCGTCGGGAACTGCGGCGTCCGCATTGTGCTGGGGGTTCGGGCCATCCGGACTTAATGCTTGATCAAGAAGCGAGACAGGCCTCTCCAGTGATAGAACTCCATCATACTTCTGGGCCATTATGCGTACAGGAGCCCCGACCGGGGAATGGCGATGGAGAGTGTGATATGGCGATGTAGGAGTGAGTCAGAGAAACAGTTCAAGTTGTTTGTCGCTGGTGGGTATTTTTTATCGCGTCATTTTGGCCCTTGCATGTGGACGTCTTATCATCGCACAAACTAAACACAAGATGAGAGAAGTAATTGACACCTACTCGAAGGTTTTGCTTGAAACATACAAGTTCTCCAAGTCTGTCACTTGAAAGAGGTTCTCTCGTTGGAGGATCATCGCTTCTTGAATTTACCCCCGCAACTACTATCGACTTTCTTCTCGCGTCTGCATCTTACTCGCATTCTATTCTCGCATAGGGAATACTCTGCCTAGTGTCCTTTGCTTACTGTCGTTGGATTAAGTGCTGACTGGCTTCAGCCTGCGTGTGGCGCGAAGACTCTCAGTCTCGGGTCGTTCTGTGTTTCATTCCTGCCACTCAGGGCCCAAGTCATCTCGAGACAAGCTCCTTAGGTTCGCGTACTGCAGTCCACTTGAGGCTCTCTTCCATACCCCGGAACTGAGAAGTTGGGTAACAGACATTTTGGAAAAGGAGGGGAAAGGAGGGGAATAGACCGATGATCATCATTTCTTATGGAGAACCTCACTGAGATAAGGATTGCTCTTATAGGACAGTTTCGATTGCACAAACGCTATGCGGAGTAATATTATAATCGCGGTGATAACTGCATCAGTTGTTTGTGAGAACGGCTTCAACATTGCCCTTGGAACCCCAGATCCAAGAATTAGTTACACAGAATGCTCAAACTACACATCCACCACCGACGAGGGGAACGAACGTTGCTCGACAGGGATCTTGAATTGCAGATTACACCAGTTCTCTTCGTGGCGAGCTGCGTTGACCCTCATGATTGAGTGTGTCATCCAGGCGGGTGAATAGGCGTATCCTGTTTCAAGAAGCATGCAAAACAAGAACGGACTGTTATGGACTTCAGTTGGGATTGGTGGATTGGTGTTAATGGAGGCCGTTGACCACTCCATTTCATTCTGTTCCTACAATGGCTCTGGATAATATCTTATGAATCGAGCACAGTCATAACAAGGTCCTTCCTGCACCACGGAGACGCCTGCTGTATGATAGGATCTCATGCTGTTTCCGGTAATGAAGACGACGAAACGGATACCATTCTCGTGGACCACGAATAGGCAACCAGTGCAGTAGACACTGTAGCGGCCTATTTCGATTCTCTGCGGCAGTAAGTATGTAGTACAATGATGTTACTCGAGCAATGATGTTTATGCAAGGAATGAGGACTCCGTTACTTTGTAGATACTCTGTAGATACTCTGTAGACTTAATGCAGTCTCGTATTCAGAGAAGTATCCCCGGAGAGCTGAAAGAGATGGTCTGATGGGAAGTAAAGAAGGTGAAATGACCAGAGAAGTTTCCTCTGCTTCTCCTGAAGCCTGTTTCATTGGCATCCAAAACGCGAACTCCTCTAATTACATAAAGTACTTTAGTATTGCTTCTCCACAATTGCATTGTTTCCTGTGGAATTTCCAACTAACCTTCTTTGAACCAGCCTATTATGAGTGTTTCGATTTGTTCGTCGGACGTCCGGACAGCGTGGGCCTCTGCCTATCTCGACCCCGCAAAGTCCGACCCCTGCTCTTCGGACGAAGGGAGAGAGACACAGAGGAGAGATAGAGAGACTGCTTGGAGCCAGGGTGACCCTTAAGTTAGTCGTACAGCCCTGTTCAGAGCCATGGAGTGTATCTTCAGGGGTTCATCGTCACACCCTGTCCTTTTCTTGTCTTAATCATCAATCATCATAAATCATCATCACTACTTCTGGAGGGGTTCACCGCCGCCACCAACAAAATTGCTAGTCATTTCTTCGTCAACCAACAGCGCGTCGCCTGGCCGGAGAATTCGAAACTGAGCTTGCAAGGAACTACCAGTCTTCTGCTACAAGGCTCGCAAATATCATGGTCGAGCTTATTCCTCCTCCCGACCCTCGTTCCCTCCTACCTCCCCTGTTGGCCAGCCTTCCTACTGCTGCTGTCTCGCCCCATCCCAGCCCGCCTACCCAAGTCCTTCTTCAACTGTTATCGCCAATCCTGCGCCAAAGAGTTCTGTCCCTCGTATCTTCGCCCACAGATTCATGGCTCAGATTGCTCTGCTGGGACTCACAAAAGGCAGATCGCCTTCAGTCACTTGTTGACGGCACCAGCTTTGAACCCCACCCGGTGTCCGGGGAGATTGAGCTGTCCGGAGATATTCCAGTGACCTACAGACGCCTGGACGAGGAAACCCTTCAGGCGGGGGTGTTGGTACCGGATTATAATCTGAAAGTTATTTATCTTTGGTGTCCTCCGGATAAGGAAAATAGCGCCCCAGGATGGCGGGTAGCTGAAGTGCTACCCTATGAAAGCGCGGAGGAGGATTACGGGGTTTGGTCTTTCTCGATCGGAGATGCAAATGCCCATGCCAAAGAGCAACTTATGGAGGAGGCCTTGAGGGCAGCAGAGAAACACGGGATATCGTCACGGAACGTAGGAGGAGAAAAAGAAGATGATGAAGAAGAAGACGACGACGATTACTGGGCTCTCTATGATGCTACACCTGGACGCACTCCTTCGGTTAAGACTCCTGGACCAGCTGGCTTATCATCTACGCAACAAACTCTAGGCCCATCTGAGGCTTCTTACTTTTCTCGCTATGCTGACGTGCAGCCCGCGATGGACAACCACGATCCGGAGGAAGAGCATCCCGAGCTGGGGCCAACCTCGCTTCTGGGAGACATAGCCACCGAGATTATTAAACAAAATCTGGAAAAAAGGGAGTCGGCCTACCCTGAAGAGTCGAACAGGAACAATGAAATGTCGTTGAGCCATCCCCGACCGTCATCAGCTTCGTCCACCAGCTCAGAGGCTGTGGTGAGACTGGAGCAAAAGGCAGAAACCCAATTGACATACGAGGTGGGAGTTAAGCAGCATATAGGCTCCAACCTAAAGAGCTTGTTTCGTCTTGCAAAAGCCACTGGTATCTCTCGAGCCGAGTTCCAGGCACTTGTCAAGACTGAGCTCGATCTCCTGAATATTTCCGACGACGACGACTGATTTTCCTTTTTCTTTAATTAATAAAAGGGAGGCATGTTTTATTATGTCCATGACTTGGTCTTGGGCGTTGTTGTAGTAGTATTTCTCGCATTACTGGAGCGTTTTGGGTGCATCAATCTGCATTTGGATATCCGACCATGTATTGATTCTTTTTTGTCTGCAATTGATATGATACACCTTATACAAAAAGCAGAATAAAACAAAACAACCGCTGAATCCGCATCTCCCTTTTAAATCAATAGGAGTTACTGGCAGGATTGGATTCTCCCCCACAAAGCAATAAAGCGCGCTGCTCGGACCAAGGCCTTCTTCCGTTCCGCGTGTTTGGATCAAAAGCCTCCTAGTTCGAAGGAGTAAAAGACCACGCAATCCAGACTCTCGTCTGCATCGCTCCCCCTTCCCACGCAAGACGCCAAGTTGGGAATTGATTATTATGCTTTCTTCGTGATTGTTCTTGTAGGTCATTTTGATAGTGTGAGTGTCTCTCTGTCCTTCGTTTACACTCACTCCTGTTGCTCTATGCATTTAGCTGACTTCTGGTCTCCCCCCTGCAGTTCATTTACTCTTCGTACTTTCTTTCATACTCTTTGTTTTGTTTCGGTGATTATGTCTTCGACTTCCTCGCCCTCTCTTCGTAAGAGGGGCGGCAAGAAGGAGGGCACTCCGGCGCCCTCAGCTCATTCTTACGCTCCTTCATCGCCAGCACAATTGCGTGCAGTTCCACCGCGCCGGTCAGAATGGGACTATCGGCTGGCCATTACCATTCTGACGGTGCTGGCATTCATCACTCGATTCTACAAGATATCATACCCTGATCAGGTCGTTTTCGACGAGGTGCACTTTGGAAAAGTAAGTCCCTCCTATTCTGAAATGCTTCGTCGGTGCGAATATGTATCTGACGTGGCCTTGTCTCCTAGTTTGCCTCCTACTACCTGCGGCGGACATACTTCTTCGATGTTCATCCTCCCTTCGCCAAGCTCCTGCTCGCCTTCACTGGCTGGCTCATTGGATATGATGGCCACTTCCTGTTCGATAACATTGGCGACTCCTACATTGAAAACAAGGTGCCTTATGTAGCCCTCCGTGCTATGCCCGCTGCCCTTGGCGCTCTCACCATCCCCGTGGTGTTCCTGATTATGTGGGAATCTGGATATTCCTTGCCAGCATGTGTCTTGGCTTCTGGGCTTATTCTGTTTGACAATGCCCACATTGCAGAGGACAGGCTTATTCTCCTTGACTCCACACTGGTGATCACAATGGCCTTGAGTATTCTGTGCTACGTCCGCTTCTACAAGCTGCGTCATGAGCCCTTTGGACGGAAATGGTGGAAGTGGCTTCTCGCTACTGGTGTGTGTCTCAGCTGTGTGATATCCACCAAGTATGTCGGAGCCTTTACTTTTTTCACCATTGGCTCAGCTGTCCTAGTTGATCTGTGGAACCTGTTGGATATCCGACGACCTGGCGGCGCCCTCAGCATGGTCCAGTGGAGCAAGCACTTTTCCGCCCGCTTCTTCGCCCTCGTCGTTGTCCCCTTCTTTTTCTACCTCTTCTGGTTCCAAGTTCATTTTGCTATCCTCACCCACTCTGGCCCTGGCGATGATTTCATGACTCCAGCGTTCCAGGAAACCCTCAGCGACAATGCTATGGCTGCGCAGTCTGTCAGTATCGAGTACTACGACACCATTACCATTCGCCACAAGGACACCAAGGTGCTCTTGCACAGCCACCCCGACACCTATCCTCTACGCTACGAGGATGGTCGCATCTCTAGTCAGGGTCAGCAAGTGACTGGATACCCCCACAACGATACCAATAATAACTGGCAGATCATACCCACTGTTCCACTGGGCGAGGGTGATGGCAAGGGTCACAAGGTACTCAACGGTGATATTATTCAGCTTCGTCATCTCGGCACTGATACCATTCTCCTCACTCACGATGTTGCGTCTCCTTACTACCCGACAAACCAAGAGTTCACCACTGTTTCACACGAGCTCGCCAACGGCGATAGGCACAATGACACCCTATTTGAGATCAAGGTTGAGAATGGCAAGGCTAAGCAAGAGTTCCGAACGCTTTCGAGCCAGTTCAAGCTGGTCCATGTACCAACTAAAGTCGCAATGTGGACACACACAACTCCTTTGCCTGAGTGGGCCTTCAAACAAGCCGAAATCAACGGTAACAAGAACGTTCTGCAAAGCAGCAACATCTGGTTTGTGGAGTCTGTTGAGTCTTTGGAGCCGGATAGCCCTCGTCTAGTAAAGGAGGAGCGTAAAGTCAAGCATATGTCTTTCTGGCGAAAGTATCTTGAACTCCAGCGCGCTATGTTTTACCACAATAATGCCTTGACCAGCAGCCACCCTTACGCCAGCGAGCCCTTCCAGTGGCCATTCCTCTTGCGTGGTGTCAGCTTCTGGACGAAGAACGACACTCGCGAGCAAATTTATTTCTTAGGAAACCCAGTTGGATGGTGGATCTCCAGCAGTCTTTTAGCTGTTTTCGCTGGAGTGATTGGTGCCGATCAGCTTTCCCTGCGTCGTGGGGTGGATGCCATTGAAGAAAGTAAGTCTATATATACTGCAACAGCCTGTCACCACAGAAGCTAATGATTTTCAGTTTGGGGCTCTGGTTCCCGTTCGCGCCTGTATAACAGCACCGGATTCTTGTTCCTCTGCTGGGCAGCTCACTATTTCCCATTCTGGCTGATGGGTCGTCAGCGCTTCCTGCATCATTATCTCCCTGCACACGTTGCTTCCGCCCTCGTCACCGGCGCTCTGATTGAATTTATCTTCAATCTTCAGCCGATCTCCGTCCCAGCAACAGTGCCCACCTCCACAAACGACCCGTCAGGCAAGTCTAAGACTAAGCGTTTTGTCACCGCTAGGGAGCGCATGGGCATCAAGTCAATTGTGGCCATCTGGATCGCAAGTCTAGCCATCCTGGCTGCTACGGTCTGGGGCTTCTGGTTCTTCGCCCCCTTGACCTACGGAACCCCCGGCCTGGATATCGCAGGCGTCAACGCCCGCAAATGGCTCGGATACGATTTGCACTTTGCCAAATAATTGGCCCTCTCCTCAAGAAGAGCAGATTAGATCACTTGGGACGCAATAGAAATATTTGTGGTAGTGTTGGGGTTCCATCCCTTGCTGTTGAGGTGCTGGGTGTTGTGACGGCGTGTAAGATAGGCAAACTTTGGGATCAGGACTCTTCTATTCTATTTGGTATTTGATCTACGAGTAATGTGGGTTTATCAGGTGCAATGAAAGTGCCAGAGGAGCACTGGGAGGGCCATGAATGACATTTAGGAGTTAACACCGACTTGGCTCATTCATTGACCTTGAATATTTTTGTGATATTGGCGGCGATTTTCCCTCATTAAATTTATTTTTCTTTCCCACTGTTTGTCTTGGCTTCCTCGTTTTGTAAGTGAGAAAGCATTTGGTCCTTGATGGTATTTAATAATGCAGAAAATTTCTTTCCCTTACGAGTTTTGGATGTATGGATCGATTTGTTATATATATAAAATAAAATTTCGGGATCACGTTGATTGTCATGAAGATTTATCGCTCCAATGCTAATTTTCAGATCAACAGCACAAATAATACCAGAACAACGCCAGCATGCAGTAAGTAAGTTATCTATCATACAACCAAGACAAGAAGTTCAAATAAACAAGCCAATCTCAAAGGGGGAAGAAAAGGAAAAAAAGAAGACAAGGAAAGAGAGGAGTTTAAAACTAGTAAGCCATCCGCTTGCCGATATCACTTTCCCAGCCCCGGGATCGTTCAAACCCATTGGACGCAGTCTGGTAGTCCAGCATGGCCTGGTAGACCTCTTCCTGGCTGGTAAGCACAAATGGACCATACTGCACAACCTTCTGGTCGAGCGGCTGGCCCGCAACAAGAATAAAGCGGGACTCCTCCTCAGCGTTGTCGGGCACAGAGGCCTCGACGAAATCCCCAGATTGCTCAAAAACCACATTGTGGAACTCCTTCACGAGCTGGGTCGCATCGTTCGACCCGAAGACTGTCGTTCCGGAGAGCGTATAGGCAAAGCCATTCCACCCCTGCGGCAGGGGCTGGGAGATCCTCCCGCCGGGCTGAATCGTCACATCCAGCAACCAGACAGGCGTATAGGCGAGGTCGCGTACGGAATCAACACCATGAGATTGGCCCGAGATGACCTTTACCGTGACGCGGCCGTCGTCGACCTTGGCGAGGGGGATCTCGGTGGCGCGCAGATCGCGGTACCGCGGCTCGCACATCTTCAGCTTCTTGGGCAGGTCAACCCACAGCTGCATACCGACGTTGGGGCTACCGTCCTCATTCTCGTGCGGCATCTCAGCGTGCATGATACCGCGGCCGGCAGTCATGAACTGGAGATCGCCCGGTCCGATGGTGCCCTTGTTCCCGGCGAAGTCTTCGTGGTCGACGCCGCCGGAGAGTAGGTAGGTGATTGTTTCTTGGCCGCGGTGTGGGTGGTCTGGGAAGCCGGCGCCCTTGCCGATGGTGAAGTGGTCGAGCATCAGGAAGGGGCTGAAGTTGCGCAGTTTGGCGGTGCCGATGGAGCGGCGGACGCGTGCGCCGGCGCCCTCTGCCTGCTCAATGGCGAGGAAGACCTGGCGGATTGTGCGAGGGACGGACATGTTTGTGATGGGGAGGACGATGGGGTGGTACTCTGGTTGTGGAATTTTGTTCGTTGTCGTTGTCGTGGTTGTGGTTGTGGTCGTAGTCAAGTTCTGCGACAGAATGCTAACAGGAAGCTGTAGCTGCAGGTAAGAGAATAAGCTCTGGAGATGATTGGTATGGAAAGCAGTAAAGATGATTGCTGTGATGCCGACTAGAAAAGACCAAAGCAGCTTCATCGAAGTCGAAGACAGGTATTTATACACAACCAGCGGGTTGTAGGCAGGAAAGCAATAGAAGACGCTCGATCCATGAGTATACAGAAAAAACGCAGAGAGAAGGGGATTTAGTCAAATTTTTATAAGCTTCGAATAAGCGCCTTGGACGGTTCCCTGGGTCGTAGAACTCGGTGACGTACTTCGAATGCTTCTCCCAAGTTCCAGATGCGCTTTTGCTGCTGAGGCGACCATTAGTCAAAAAGCCTCAATCGCCCAAAGCGGGGAAAACGTGACTCTGACAAAGAATTGGGTCAGCAGCCCAGCGTGCCTGGGCCTCCAGGCAGCGAGAACGCCGCTTATCGGGAGAATCACGTGGTGATAAGATCACCTGTTCTTCACAGCTGTCATCAACATTACCTCCATTACTCGGTAGTCGGTAGATGGTAGTAACCCCCCTCATACTGGAGAATGCGAGTATTTGCTTGTGCTTCATTCCATTGAATGGAATCTCTTTGTTGACATCGAGCTCCTGGATTTAGTTCTGCTCAGTTGTTAGTCAGGAGTGCGCTATCCTCAACCAGCCACATCGCCGCCTCCTGCAGTGGTCGACCACAGTGATCATCTACGCCATTCACAGTAAGGAGAGAAGATGGGCCGACAAAGCCGTATTGTAGCCTCATTGCTTGTACTTGCTTGCGCCAGTTCCAGCGCATGGGCTAACAGAAAGTTTAATATTCACGACGATCTTCTCGCATTCCCCCAAGTATATCCACCCGCCGACCCTCTCCCCCCAAAGACGAAAAAGAAGCCCTGCCATTGCTAATGCTGTCTGTTGTGGTGGATAGTTCCAGATCCATTTCCCCGATGGCTACGTGCTTGACTCTCAGGCACGAGCCCTGCTACAGCTAGCCCACGGCGGCTCTACCTCGGACGACTCACACCTACAAACCACATTGAGCGAGGATTCCCACGATGCGACGCATGACGAAACCCGGGGGGAGCCCAAGCTCTCATATGAAGAGCTAATTCTAGAAGACCAGCGATATCTATGCCAGATCCCGCGCGTGGAGAGTAGCGAGAGTAACCGGACAAAGGGGCCACGGGGCGTAAACGAGGAGGAAGAGGAGCGGAAGGAACTCGCACGCGCAACGGACCGCGGCCTAGAGCTTCTTCGTGACATGGAGGGCAAATGTCTGTACTACATTTCTGGATGGTGGTCGTACTCGTTCTGCTACATGAACCAGATCAAACAGTTCCACGCGCTCCCCTCCGGAGGCGGCATCCCCAACTACCCCCCAATGGAGGACCCCACAACCCACGCGTTCATCTTGGGCAGGTTCCCCCACGAGGAGGGTGGGGATGATGGCGAAAACGACAGGAAGACTGGTGGTAAGGCGACTACGGATCTGGCAGAGTTGCAAACAAGAGGTGGTTCCCGTTATCTTGTACAGCACCTCGACGGCGGCGATCAGTGCGATCTCACAGGAAGAAACCGAAAGATCGAAGTCCAGTTCCACTGTAACCCACAATCGACAGACCGTATCGGTTGGATTAAAGAACTTACGACGTGTTCTTATTTGATGCTCGTCTATACCCCACGACTTTGCAACGATGTGGCGTTCTTACCACCGCAGCAAGACGAGGTACATACTATTGAGTGTCGCGAGATTCTTGCTCCAGAGGAGGTCTCCGACTGGGAAGCACTGCACGAGTACCATCTATCCCAACGGCTGGTGGAATCTGCGGGTGAGCAGCCCGAATTCCCTATCGTCGGGGGTATCGAGGTTGGTGCCCAGCGGCTGGTTGGGTCCGAGGGCAAGCAAATCGAAAAGGGCCGCGTGGCGTCCGTGGGCGAGGAAAAGGTCAGCGTCGTCGCGAAACGCGTGGACGGAGAAGTGCAATCACTGTCTGCGGAGGAGCTGAAAAAACTTGATCTTGATCCCGAGCGAATCGAGTCCCTCAAGGAAAAGCTGGACGAGGCGGCCAAGGGCAAAGACTGGACGCTTGAATTTGTTACGTCCAACGGAGAGCGCGGGCTCCGTGGGTTTATCAGCCCAGACGAGGAGGATGAAGAGGAAGAGAAGGGGTACGGCAAAGACAAGGGACAGGAAACAAGTTCTGAAGAGCACACTGAAAAGAATCGAGCCAGTTCTGATGAAGAAGCACGGACAGATCACCAAGACAAGAAGGACGAAATCAAAGAAGATGGAGGTGACGAGCAGCCAACACCCGGACTGGGGGACACTAACACAGGAAGCAAAGAAACATTCAAAGACGAGCTGTAAATACTCTACACATGTCATTCATTATAATTCCTTCAAAAGGGTTTCCACCTGGATATGACGATGTTCAAAGTCCCCTGCATTGGAGATCGAGGACCGATTGACTTTCTGTAGAGCACGAGAGAACGTGCGACGGAAGATCGCCTTGCGTCCGTGTAGTCTATTTCCCACAACCTATACCTGAGTACCCAGGAATTAGAGACATCAGTCGAATTGAGTGGAGAGAGAGATGTATATACATACATATATATACAGTGCTCGTATTATCCGTGGACCCCTCCACAGTTGGCGAATTACTTGCACAACGACTCTAATTCTCTCATTCTCCCTCTCCCTGCCATATATGCTTCTCAGTGTGCTTTGCCAATGAATAATAATAATAATCATAATCATAATAAATCATAATACAACAGTTAAACTAAGCCGCCAAGCCCAGTGCTCAACAGTAGTTCAGGAACTGCGCTATCTTAAGACTAACTGCTATTACGACGTCTGGCCCGAAGCCCCCGACCGTCCAACCAGCCAAGTTGAACTTCAACTTCAACTCTACTCCCCCCCTCTCTCTGTTCCCTCCCTAAAATCAATCAACTCCGATCCTTACTCTCACCCTCTCAACCAACGTCCTGTCGGTTTCTAAACCTCCTGTCTCGTCCCCCCCTCTCCTGGACGCTGCCCTTAGCAGCCGCAGCAACCGGTGCAGCAGCTCCCTCCCTCCCACCTCTTGTCTCCCTCAAAAAACACTCACGGCCGATCGCTTGGGCCGCTGACCAGCGCCCACCATGGGTTTCATCGGGGTCTATACTGCCCTCTACGACTACCATCCACAGGCGCAGGGTGAACTAGAGCTTCGTGAAGGCGATTTACTCTACGTTCTCGAGAAGAATGAGGACGATTGGTGGAAGGCCAAGAAGAAGGCGGACCGGGATGACGAGGATGAACCCGAGGGTTTAGTACCCAATAACTACGTCGAGGAGGTAAGTAAATACCCTTTCACAGAAACCCTTTGGAGGCTTGCTATAAGCGAAGGGCCTTGGAGTCGCATTTGCTGTCCTATGCGAAGGTTCCCGAGACGGTTTCTCTCGCTCAGGGGCTCTCGAGGAAGATGCGATGACGTTTGGTGCCGCTGGTATGAACGATAAGACACTTGGCTAATCATAGACGGGTAAAAAAAAAATGAACAGGCTAAACCAACTTACACAGCGAGAGCGCTCTACGATTATACACGTCAGACAGATGAAGAGGTGTCTTTCTCGGAGGATGCAAGCTTGGTCGTGTACGACACCTCGGACCCGGATTGGACTTTAGTTGGTGTCCAGACAGAATTCGGATTCGCTCCCTCGAATTACATTGAGATTGTAGAAGATGCAGCTCCAGCACAAGCTTCCACATCACCGGCTCCCCCTTCTCCAGATGCCGAACCTGCACCTCCAACTCTTCCACAGCGGCCGGCTGCGGTGCCAACGGAGGAAGCCACCGAGTCCGTCTCGAGCTCTCCGGTCGACGCCGTTCATAACCCCGCTGCGGCCGCAATAGCAGACATTATCCATAAGCAGCATGCGCATCCCCAATCGCCTAGGGGGATCCCCCCTCCTCCCCAGCCTGAGCCGTCACACGAACCTCAGGAGCCGTACCGAAGGGAGCCTTCGCCTCCGCCGCCAACCTTACCTCGAAGACCGCCATCCGAGCATGTGTCCTCGCCCGTCAGTCTGGATTTACCCTCTGAACCGTCACTACCTCATCGCCCTCAGCATGCCACGGTTCGGGACGGTGGGAGCCACATCAAGGAATCCCCTCCCGATATTCGAATTGGCCGCACACCGCGCTCTCCCTCTGGCTACCATATCTACAATATCAATGAAATGGTCGAAGTGATGGGGAAAAGGAAGAAGATGCCCACAACGCTCGGAATCAACATCGCCGCCGGAACCATCTTCATTTCTCCGGAAGATGACGGGAACGTGCAGGAGTGGACGGCCGATAAGCTTTCTCACTACTCCATTGAAGGGAAGCATATCTTCCTCGACCTAATTCGCCCGAGCAAGAGCGTTGACTTCCACGCCGGTGCAAAGGATACGGCCCGCGAGATCGTCTCGGCTCTCGGCGAAATATCAGGTGCCTATCACGCCGAGGGTTTGCGGGAAGTGATCGCAGCTGGAAGTGGGGGCGGTGGACAAAAGAAGGGACATATGCTTTATGACTTTATGGCACAGGGCGACGACGAAGTGACGGTGGCTGTGGATGATGAGGTTATTGTCCTGGATGACACCAAATCTGACGAATGGTGGATGGTGCGGCGCCTGAAGAATGGTAAAGAAGGAGTAGTCCCTAGCAGTTATGTGGAGGTGACCGGGCTCGTGAGCAGCCCTCCAACCGGCGTTGAGTCTGGATTATCATCAGTCGAGAAAAACCGACTCGAAGAGGCGCGCTTAGTGAAGGAGGCTACGCGGAAATCTGTTATTGACTCGGCTACTCCACGAAGTCCCAAGGTATGCCTTACTATGGAAAGTTTCGACCCCATGGAATGCTAACATGATTCATTACAGCATCAAAAGAAGGAAAGCAAGAGCAGTCAGAGGTCCAGTAAGTCTATATACACTTTTCTTTTTCTTAAATGCATTCTTTCTTTCTTTCTTTCTAACACAGCGTGCAGAACCTGATCCAACCAAGGTGAGGACGTGGATTGACCGTACAAAGGCTTTCACTGTGGAGGCGCAGTTTATCGGCTTGCAGGATGGCAAGATCCACCTGCACAAGACAAATGGAATCAAAATCGCAGTCCCCATCCCCAAGATGTCTGTTGAAGACCTGGAGTATGTCGAGAAGGTCACTGGCGAATCGCTTGATGAAGACAAGCCTTTGTCTGATATCCGGCGCCGATCTCAACGCATCGAAGCTGAAAAGGCTCGATCTTCAAACGAAGCGAAGCGGTCAGGAGCTTCATTCCAACAGTCCGACTACGACTGGTTTGATTTCTTTCTCAAGGCAGGTGTTGGCCCGCACCTGTGCGAGCGATATGCCCAAAACTTTATCAAGGACTCGATGGATGAAGCCATTCTTCCGGATATCTCACCCGAAACTCTTCGTACGCTTGGATTGAAGGAGGGTGATATTTTGCGGGTGATGCGCTATTTGGACAATATGTTTGGCCGAACTGGTGCGAAGTCCAAGTTACGCAACGTCAGCTTCGGCGGAGAAGAAGTCATCAGTAACGGCGAGGATGGCGGTTCAGGTGGTCTATTCGCTGGCCCTGGCGGAGCTCTACGCAACAATACCCGGAAAGGTCGGCCAGCACCAGCAGTGCAGACAAATGATGTGGTAGATGCAAAGGCATTCGAGCAGAAGGATGATGCTGCAAAGCCCGCGGAAAGTAGCAGTACTCCTCCACCTGCCTCTGAATCTGCCAGCCAACCGGTCCAGAAAGGATTTGATGACGATGCATGGGAAGTTAAGCAGCCAAAGCAATCGGCAGCCGCCCAAGCCCCAGCCCCAGCTTCAGTTCCAGTGGCCAGTCCACCACCTGCCGCAACACCACCTTCGGCGAGCCAGCCGCAGCAGCAGCAGCAGCAGCAACAACAACCACTAGCAGGAGCAATGGCAGATCTATCTCTACTCCAGGCTCCCCTCCAGCCGACGCCTGCGCAACCGACCGCAGCTCCTGCTCCTCAATCCCCGCCAGCGGTGCAGCCTATCCAGGTTCAACCAACTGCAGTTCCTGCGCCCCAACCTCAGCAACCCGGAGCTACACCTGGTTTCTTCGCCCAATTGCCTCAGCCTGGACAACAGCCACCACTGCAGAACAACATGCAAGGATTCAGCCCCCAGGCTACCGGCTTTCAACAGGCCCATAGACAACGCCCACAACCACCTCAAGTCATGGGACAGAGCTCTCTTATCCCTCCTCCACCCCAGCGGCCGCTCTCGGCCCCTCAGAATATGCCTCAACAGCAACTCTCGTTTGGTCTTCCTCAGCTGCAGCCGCAGCTGACGGGCCTACCTCAACAGGGACCTCAAATTGCTCCTCCTGGCCAAAGTCTAGCCGAGTTGAACCAGCAACGTTTCCAGCAGCAGTTCCAGCCCCAACCAACTGGATTCATGTCCCCAAGTCAATTCCAAAACGGATTGGTGCCCCAGCCTACTGGCTTCCAACCCCAATCGCAGTTTGGCATTCAGCAGCAGCAAACTGGCTTTCAGGGGCTGGTGCCACAACACACAAGTTTCGCTGGCTTCCAACCGCCTCCCCAGCAGCAGCCAATGCAGACTGGAATTAACTCCGTTCTTCCACCAGCATTGCAGCCTCAACCCACTGGTATGAACGGCTCCGGTTCTATGCCTTACACTCCGTCCCCGCCTCCGGTTCCACCAATTCCTCAACAACACACAATCGCCGCATTGCAGCCACAGAAGACCGGACCAGCTCCTCATATTAGGTTTGGTGTGAAACATGAAACTCCCAAGAAGCTTGCTCCCCAGCCAACAGGGCTCAAGGCCAATCTCGCGCAAGCCAGTAAGTTTTATGTCTGCTTCTCCCTTTTCTCCAATTTCTGGAATGCTGACGTTGAAAATAGCACCTACAAATCCTTTCGGCTTCTAACCAGACCAAACGTGTACATAGCATCCCTAATTTTGCAGCACATGACCTTTTCTATTATACATTATACTTGATTCTTCTTTTTCCTTGCTGGCGGGCTTTAGGCACATCATCCCTAGGTATCACATCGACAGTCAGTTTTTCTTTTCCTCTCCTATGTCCACAACCCCATGATACATGCAGCGATCTAGGCATGACCACGTATCTATCCACGCAGCTTCAGCGAGCTAGACTTCAATATCTTTTTTTTCCCTTCGTTTTTCTCTCCGGAACCGACCAATATACGTAATTTTGGAAGCGTCCACCCTAACGTCCTCCACCCCATTTCCTATGTGCTTGAGTTTTATTTGGTCTGAGAGGGCCCAACAGACTCATTCTTGATCAAGCCATGTCCTAGCATCGTTTTCCTCTCCTATTGATTGTGGAGTTGCATATTGTTATCCTGTTGAGTTTTGCGTCTGCGTTCTGGCTGGGGTGTCTGCGCTCATCTGTTGATTTGTTTGTTTCTGTTTTGTCTCCTATAGTTGATTTAATTGTGAAGTTATTACCCTCTTCTATACATATTGACCTGAGTACCTTCCTTTTCTGCCATCTTGGAGGATGAGTATGTACTTATACGAAGCGGGTTTTTACCTGAAATAGGATGCCTACTTAAGTGAAACTACTGATATTAGCCTACAACCATTTTGTATAGTATAGTATAGTATATGTACTCCAGAAGATGCAGAAAGGTAAGCCACGGTGTTTTGGCTTGCTTTTTGGACTGGAGATGGGTGGGTATTCAGAGTATTATGTCTGCTCTGTTATGGTTGAGCCGCGATAGAATCATCTTCATGTCAGTGTCTCTTGTTATTGATAGAAAATCTATTTATGAGAAAGAGGAGAATACCAAACTTCATCTTGAGATTGACAAACGCGATATATCCTACGTACCTATGAATAGATATAGAGTACGGTATAAAGTAAATGGAATCACAACTCAAAAGCACTTGTCGGCCGTAGAGCCAGCCCAGCCTTCTCATATGTCCGATCAATAGCCTCCATCTGCCTAATACTATCATCCCCATCAACCCAAACCCCCGACCCCTTCCGTCCCTTGACCCTATTCACAAACTCATGCAGCTGATACAGATAAGTCGACCACCACTCCTCCCCGCCACCACCACCCACCCGTCGTCGTTCATCACCAGCCGGCCACGTATAAGCCTTTACATATCGCGTCTTCGTCCACGTTCGAACGACCTCCCCAGCCCGACGGAGGATATGCGTATCCTCCACGTCGATGCGATGATACACCGTCGGGAAGAGATGGTTCCACAGCGTCACCTTTCGTCTGACAGACTCCACGAGGCCTTCTTCTCCTCCACCTCCACCTCCACCTCCGGTCTGAGTCCCAGACTCCGCTGAAACGCTAATGACTCTCTCGTCCAGCTCCGCCTCGCTCTTCGGCCACCCTAGACAAGGCAAGGACCTCGTCCACGACGGGGGTATAAACGTAGGAATCCATCGCCACTTACCGGACGCTGCCAGATCAGCTATGATCTTCGCCGTCGCCC
Source organism: Aspergillus funiculosus (assembly GCA_027569145.1). Taxonomy (NCBI): domain Eukaryota; kingdom Fungi; phylum Ascomycota; class Eurotiomycetes; order Eurotiales; family Aspergillaceae; genus Aspergillus; species Aspergillus funiculosus. The sequence goes on from JAPDEN010000003.1 coordinate 784,082, forward strand.
CACTGGCAGTCTTGTATGTCGCTGTGATGGCTTGGTCAACCTGTGGACTGTCCTCTCTAGACGCAGATGCAGACGCAGACGTAACCTCCACAATCTCCTCGCGCAAAATCTGCCGGAGCATATTAACGTTATAAGTCCCGAAATCCATCAAACAGCCGCCCGAAAGCGCAAAGTTCCATCTGATGTCATCTGAGGCGAGATACCCCCTTGGCATATATTGCTCCGATGAGGCGTGGATGATACGCCCTCCTCCTCCTCCTCCTCCTCCTCCTCCTCCTCCTCCTCCTCCTCCTTCCCACCCTGTACCTGTACCTGCTCCTGTGTCTGCGCCATCGCCCTGGCTAGCATCATGTATCTGGGATAGAAAGACCTGCCAGGCTGGATGGAAGCGGTAGTGGAATGCTTCGAGGAGGATGGGTGCCGCCGGGCCTGTTACCAGCGGGTGGGTGAAGAGGGCTCTTGCTTCGTGGGCGTTGGAGGTAGATGGTTTTTCTAGGAGGACGTGTTTCCCTGCTTTTATGGCGCGGAGGGTCCATTCGTAGTGCAGGCTGTTTGGGAGGGCTATGTATATTGCGTCTATGGTGGGGTCGTTGAGGAGGTCTGGTGTTGTTAATACATATATATACATGTACATATACATACACATGCACAGAGAAAGATGGAAAGAGAGAGAGAAACCTTGGTAAGAGGAATGAACAATGGGAATACCATGTTTCCTAGCATACGCCTCGGCGCGAGTACGGTCTCTGGCTGCCACAGCAGCGACAATGACTTCGGGATGAGCCTTTGCAGGAATAATTAGAGCGAGAGGACTAGTGTAGAGTGGAATGTTAGCGAAGGAGGATTGATTTAATTCCCCCCAACCCCCCCTTTTTTTTTTTTCTTTTCGTCGTTAGTCCTTGTCTTTCTTCTCATGGCTTAACGTACGCGATGTTAGAGGCGCCCAGGAGTCCGAACCGGATGGCGTCATTTTGCTTTTTGGCAGGGGGTGGATTGATGAAGCCTTTGTAGATGCGCTGGAGGGCGTTGAGGATGTCTGGACCCATGCTGTGTGCTGAACCGATTTACTCGGGGGGTTACAATAAGGTGAGTTGGAATGTAGATGAAGTAGATGAAGACTACCTAGGTAGCTGTGGTGGCGGGGTATGACGCCAACCTTTAGTATCAGGTTGAGAGTAAATCGTGGTTAATATTGCGCTCGCATTCTCGCTAGTAGCGCTAGGAATCTATAATTATGTTTCAAGCTATATCTTTGTGCGAATTGCATGAGACAATGGCGCAAATAAAGATGACAACATATGGATACATCCTCGCCTTCGGATAGACTTCAGATATCCTCAAATGAGTACTAGCTCCAGGATCCTGAGAAGACGACCGATATTTATCGTTAGCATACTCATTTATTGACAGACTCAAGCGTCAGCCATGGTCAGTGCCATTGAAACTACCCAGCTGTGCCTGCACCTGGAAATACCCGTCCCACCATTCTCGTCTCTGAAGCTCTCAACTGCATTGCTAAAGTCGTCATCGAAGGTAGACGGCAGAAGGTGGCTTTCGGGAGTGTGCTGCCTGCGGAGAGGCTATCTATGCACCGCTGAAGTACTCTGTTTGAATATTCCAAAATTAATTCTTCTGTATGTAACGAAACAGTCGCGAGACAAGGCATGGACCGGCGTTACTTTGGAATTATGCAGTCAACTTTCTCCAGAGCTAATCCGAGTCAGGCTTCAGAAGCTCAAAGGAAAAAATATAGAGCAAGAGGTGTTGTCAGTACTCCTGTGGATGGCATGACAGGTATACACATGTCTCTTCGATCATCAATGTACATAACATCCAGGATCCCACCAACGCCGCCACCAGCGAATTTACTCCACTGGAATTGATCGATCCGCTTTCCGCGCGCGGATGAAATAGAAGCATGTTCAAAGCTGCAAGTCATAAACAGTCGTAACATAAAAGAAGGGCAGAAGAGTGGATAATCATGTATCATCCCACAGTCCAAAGACGGGAAGGTCTTCTGCCATGTAAAGAAGCCCATTGTCTGACAAGATCATGTCCGACAAGGGCGTCTGCCCGCCCGGTTCTGTCCTCATCCCCGACGGACCGGTGCCTCCGGGGGAACAGCCGACCGGAATTCCGGTTGTTGTTAGCGTGGAAATGGCAGTGTCGTAGGGAAGACTACCAGCTCCTGCAGCTCCACATAAAGCATCCCAGATGCTGGTATCCTGTTGAGGTCCGAGAGTAGATGGCGCGGGTGCTTGAGAGGGGAGAGGTCCCCCCAGAGGAAATTTATCTGGGGACAGAGGAGATGGGACGGCGCTTTCGCCTTGATGGCGAATGGGGCCATTCTCTGTTGCTGGGGATGGTTCGCTTATTGGCCCTACTTGACCAAAGAGCTGGTCGACTTGTCGACTGCGCCGTTCCATCCATTGCCGGTTCCGTCGATGGACATACTCAGACACCGAATTTCTGAGGTACTTGATGATTTGAAAAAAGCGGCAAGCATGTGGATCGTGGGGTACAAAGAGATCAAGAAACTTCTCGGCCTTGTTCAGGCCCTCTTCGAGCGGAAGAAGATTATCGTAGTCAGCGAAAAATGCAGCTCCTAACACTACTGCAGAGTTGAAGACCGAATTAATCAAAAACGGCAACCTGTGCGGCAGATTGGGATACCGGGAAAGACCGTCTACAATGTCAAGGCCACGCAGTGCGGAATACACGCAAGCGTCAGCAAAAAGAGAGATGCGGGAGGTGCGACTCCTCGTCTCCGGAGCGCCCGTGGAGTCTTTCTTGTTCCTCACGTATTGCGATACCCAGAAGACAAGGAATGGACGTGTGAGAAGAATGATCGACCAGTAGTAAGACCCGAACACATGTGCAGCGACCAAACTCTCCTTTAAGGTTTTGGATTCTAAACGCTCGGTCTGCATTTGTAGGAAGGCCGGTAAATTCCTGACCCAGGTTCGATGCTGATTTGAAATGGCCTCTGCAACATGTATCGAAACAACTTGTCTCATGTAGACCTCTGTAAGAATGCGTTCGAAAATACGAGACAGAGAAACTACCGTCATAGACAACTGCTCCTCCGGTTGCTGATGTTGATCTTTTTGGATGGTGTCGTCTTCGTGCAGCTCGTAGTCAAAGTCCGATGTGGCAGGAGGCCTGCCTAGCGATGCGCTGAGAAACAAGTCCATCATCCGGAGACTCCTCCACACGCGTTCTCGGGCACGTCGTTCTCGAGCACAGAACAGGGCATTCGCATCTTTCCTGTGTATACCTACCGCATAGGCCGCACGCAAAGCAATGCCAAGATTCATGAAGGCGCCGTTGCGACGACAGGCACCTAGCATGTACATGGAAATCAACACATAGGACTGAATCGTGTATAGACTAGGTGTCTCTGTAAAGGCCGAAAAGGCTAGTTGTCGGCCACTGACAAAGTATTGCTCGGGAAGGGTTTGATTGGTATCGGATACCTGCGCTCCAATAGCGAGGACGAGATAAAATATCGAGCTAACCGTATCCTCATCTCCTGATGGATTCCCAACCCAATTGGCGAGCCGGGAGTGGAATTCTTCGATGTCGAACAAATCTAGCAATGGGCTGGTAGCAAGGACGAATTGGCGGGCGAGATGCTGGGCCTCATCGTTACTCGGTGGTGGAACTAAGGGTCCAGTCTGTGTAGTAGAGCTGCACTGGAAGGCCTCTAGCATCGAGTGGCGCGAGGTATCTTCCGTGAACTCGCAGCGGCCGATTGACAGTGACACAATGCGGCGAACACTTTGAAGGAAAGACAAGCTCGCAGAGTCGCCAATATACATAAACTTTCCTTGACCATCACGAAGAAGCCGCGCAACCTTTGGCACAGGGGCCGCGCCATCCTTATCATCTGCAGCCTGCTGCTCCAGGTTTGCGCCTTGGTCTTCCAGAGAGTTGAGTAGATGATCCATGGCTGTTTGTCTCTGCGGAGAGGGTACCATATGTTCGCTGAGCAGCATAGCCTCCTTGGGATTGTTATTCGGCCTGAGCAATCGCGCGGGTTTGTCCGAGAAATGGCATTCTGATTCTTTGCGGCGCTGAATGCATATCGTACACGGCTGCTCCCCATTGCACTTTTGTTTCCTCCTCTTGCAACTGTCACAGGCTCTCCTGCACCGTAGTCGGGCTCCGGGAGCCGTGCTGGCTCTAGGCATAGTGAGTAGCCAGCTCAGTACTATAAAGATGACACAGTACCCGTATCGTACAAAACAAGGTGGCGTCTTCGTGGGAGGAACAGAGGGGATTCGAATGCCGGCAGTCGAACGCGGGGGAAGAAGTCGCGATCAATCGGTGACTGAGAGCCCAATTTGGCTAACAGTGAAATATAGCCCTGGTCATTCTCATGGACAAACTGGTCTCATGAGAAATGGTAAGCTGAACAAATCGAGCGATGACTGACAGAGAGAGAGAGAGAGAGAGAGAGAGATAGACTTCTGGATCTCCGCTCGGAAGACCGCAAATACTTGGGTGCCTGAGGCCGCGAGCCTGAGGATGCCGTCTTTGGCCTCAGGCACCGGCGTCTACTCATATCGAACGCAGTACAATATAGCGATCGCTTGTATACCTTCACAGCTCTCGGATTTGTTTCCTTTTTGCACTACATTATAGTGAAGTTATGATGAGCTGAGAACCGCAATGCTGTCATAATGCACGCAAGCTCTCTATTTCCACACTGACAAAATATCATTCCCCTAGTATGCAAACCTATTCAGGTCGGAACGACACAGTCTTCCCCCAAGTATCCGCTGTACCCCAAATACCATGGCGCAGACACGACAACTGCACAATTTGGCTATGGTCGACAAACAAATTGACGTCAATACCAAACTCTCGGATATACCAGTTAAAGACCTTGGGGTCTGCAGCCTCAAACATGACGCGCTCCGCTGGCAATTCCTTCATGATCTTCGACACCACATCAGTCCTCCACGACCCTACGTTCTCGGTGATACCCTCAGACTCGATCATGAGGCGCTCCACACCTGCGTCGAGGAACTTCTGGCCTAGGTTTACTAGCTTTCCTGGATCCGAGGTGCCGAGTGCTTCGAGGCCGGCGACGGGGGTGTCGCCGCCAGCACCGAATTGAATGCCTAGCTCGGGTTTGGGTGTTAGGTTGTAGGAGTGGACTTTGTCTACCAGGCGCAACCAGTCGTCCTCGGGGAATGATAGGAATCCTGAGGATAGTTCAATGACGTCGAATCTGTACAAGTCATTTGTTAGAAAACCGGGAACTGGCTAACAAAATTTAGGATGATGAACAAACCCCAAATCCTTGCATTTCTGAAGATACTTGTCAAATACAGAGTTTGGGTCTGGGTGTGTGAGGAGGTGCTCGGCCCATCCGCCCTGTACAGAGGGACAAAAAGCCATGTCAGAATCTATCTTACTAACCGTCCAATTCGATAGGATACCCACAGTCGAAACGTAGACGTTGTGCTCATGAGCAAGCTCTGTCAGTTCCCTCAATCGCTGCTCTGGGAAGAGCGAGAAGGAGCCTTCGCTTCGTATTAGCTTTATTCGATGCGTAATATAGTAGGAATATAATAGTCACCTCCAGCGAATTTGAGGCCATCCACGTGTGTGCCCATTCTATTCAAGATTACAACCACTGTTAGCCAAGCGAGGAGGCTCTTCTAGAGAGGACCAAGTAGGCGCCTACGTCTCAAGGACATCAGCCAAGTATCTCTTGCCCATCACCTAGAATTGCCAGTCCATCAGCGTCGTCTTCAATCTCAGCCATGCTAGGTAGTAATTAGCTGAAGACATACACTGTAGTATGGTCCTCTGATCTCGGTGACACCTTTCGTCCTTGGCTTCGGAGGTCGAGGATTAGACCTTGCAAACCCGAACCCATTGACTTTGTCTTGGAGTAGGGTAACCTCCTGGGCAGCAGGGACTGTAGTAGAGAAGCTCCGAGGCCGTACTGTTGGGATTCTGGTCTTTGGGAGCTCTTGTGATACCGCTACAAGGGCTCTTTTCGTTGACACAAAGGCGTTTCGAGACGCAGACACGATCATTTTGCTCCTTTGGCTAAGAACGTCGAAATAAGTGCTTCTAAATGTATGTCAAGATATACGTAAAATTTACACAGGTCCAGTAGTGTTATGGCCGATGAGAAGCAGACAGGACTTGTTGCAATTGTCGATTCATGTGCAAATGAATGCCATTTTTTTTATAGACTCACTACATTTTGATGTCTGCGTTCTCCTGACGTAAATCGTACGTATCCTTCCGGCGTTATTGACGGTGTGCGACATGGGTGGACTGAGCTGGAGAGGATTGGGATGAAGTCAACATGGCGACACATCTGCTAGCCGGTGATGTCATAGTTGTCTCCAGGGATCTGATAACAAGCTTTTAAGTTTGGTTCCAGATCTGGTGACTAAAGTCGGTCCGGCAAATGTCAGTGCAGACCGCAGAAATCAAAGCACTGGACTAGAGGATATGGGGCTCATCCATCCGCCCAAGCTAGTATAGAAAGGATAGAAAAGATAGAAAAAGATTCTCAGGTTAGGTCAGCTCTGGGGCAGGGAAGAGTAGGTTGTGTGCATTAGTTGTTGGATGAGCATAAATCCAGGTTGCAAAATTAATGCAATTTCTTATGCAAGCCGGACTCGGCAGATTCGGTCTGTAATTATTTCCGGCTCCGAGTACGAGGTTGTGAAAAAGAACAAGTATCCGATACAGATCGATGCATACCAGGACTAATAATTTACAGAACCAAACAGTACCGTACAGCCAACGATCTCCTGAGCTTTACCAGTAGAGCTCGGAAGATCATAGGATTTAATGCTCCTGCTCCTTGAATAATTAGTAACTTATCACTCAGAGGTAAACATAAATTTCCACCTGCTCTTCAATTCTCCACTGAATCAGCGGTTTAAGTCCTGAAAGCCGCTCCGAAGGCCAGTCAGTGCCACCCAGACGGAACAGTCTTAGCTAGGTACTCTGTTGGCGCAGATAGAGCCTTATGAACTTCTTGTGAATCCCGAGTCGTGAGGTGTACCATGGATTTATGATGTCGGTATTTGGTGCTTAAGCTATGGCCGAGTAAATAATAATCAGGTTGTTCAGGACTATGATGTGAGATCCAGGATTATTACAACTGATTCATCATACAGACAGATATATTCTTGATATATTATCATATGCCTGCCAGGGTATATCCTTCTATCAGGCTGTTCCTAGTCCTGTTACCTTTGTTGTCTCTGCCCTATGTGATACATTTGGATCGTGTTCTCCACAACCTGAACAGGATTACTCCACACATGGTAAAAATTGGTCACAATGACTCCACAATTACCTTATTATTGTAGTGACAGGAATAATCATGGAAGTTATACTTAATTTGTAGGAAGCTCTACTCGCCTCTAGCATTTTATTCATTAATCTACCAACACAACACACTGAAAAGAACTTGGGAGTGAAATCCAGCGCCCAACTCAAATGCGCCTGGAAATCCTTCAAGAGAGTTCAAGAAGATAGATTATCCTGATGGAAGAACTGTTGCCATGTTGGCAATGCATGTGTTTTCAACTATTTATCGCAAGTAATAAATTCATGGTCTTAGGTGAGATGGATATCATTTTCCACCCAACCAAAGTTCCCACCAAAAATCCCATGCTTTGGCACCAACATATACCTAGGACTTCCTTGAAAGAGTCTGAGGAGACGGCGCTATGGATACGACAGAGCCTTCACCTCCAGTCAGCGCGATAAACCCCTCTTTTCGCGTCTGTTACCTATCTAGACCACCTCTTAAGAACGATAGTTGCCCTGTTGTGCGTTACTCAGTTTTGTTAGCGTGGCTGCTTCTGATATCAGTCATGGGCTAGTGCTTAGATGGCAGTCTGATTGGGTTGACTGAGTCGTACGCCAAGCAAGTGGCGTCTGTCTAGAAGGCTGATGAATAAAGGGAAATTGGAACAATATTAATAAGAAGATCCGGAGAGCGGAGGAAAAAGCATTAAGGCCGAAAGCTCTGTAACTACTCGGAGTACTGAGTAGTCCGTAGTACTTGGAGTGCGGAGGGAAGGCCTAGGTACTCCATAGTAATAGATTAATAACCCTTGATAATGCGATGCTTCCAAGGTGAGAGAGAGCTACTGTGAAAAGTCATCTGGCAGAAATAGTAGTGATGGACATGACTGATGGCCAAGTTGAAGTGCATGTGCCATCCTGCCATTTTGAAGGTCTCCTGACTGTCTTTCTTTCTTTCTTTCTTTCTTTCTTTCTTCTTTCTTCTCTCTTCTTGCTATCCTGTGCAGGTGCCCAGTGTTTGCAACCTTGTTCGGAAGACGGAAGCTCGCCTGCCTGCCTATCAGATTATTCAGATGGACAGCTGGCGGGTGCTAGTTGGTAATTTTCATTACTAGCTGCAGCAGTAATGCTGTTACAAGTTACGGTCCTTGGTAACACCACTATAACACTCAAAGTGGCGCGACCTCTTACTGTAATTGGCGAAGGCTGGACGGACCGAATATCAAATCCCACCCTTAGGCCTGTAGGGCGATCCTTACTGACCTTCATAACCTTAATCGCCCCCTCTCACAGCGAAACTATCCAGCAAGGTAGGATGGGAAAAATAACAGAAAAAGAAACGCAATCTGTTGTGATCAGCACATCAGGGTGTTCATGTCCACTGAATGAATGATGTTTTCAGCTTCCGGGGGATCCGACACATCAGTCCATGCATATATTCACCAGGGTTCTTCCTCCTATTACTACTACTGCTGCTGCTGCTAGAGTACGGGGTAAGATACGCAGAGTTGGTACATACAGGGCACTAGGAGTACTATAACTAACTGCTACTACAGTCTTACAAACAGCAATCATAATCAATCATAATATGGATACGCTCTTCTGTATCCACTCTTAGGGGCGTAGAGCCAGCCAAGGTACAGCTCGCCAACCACGACTCAGACAGAAGCTGTTCCTTGTTCTTCTTTTTTTAACTATTATTATTATTTCCCCCAAAGCTTCGAATGCTTAGGAATACAGAATAAAAAAATAGTAATCCTCCGAGGCAGGGCTTCCCCCCCACATAAGAAGAGCCTGTCACCAGTTGAACACACCTTTTAGAGCTGCAAACTGGTTGTACTACTACTCTAGTCCAAGTACTTGCATTTCCCTGGTTCAAGAGCACACCTGTGCATAGCGTGACTGTTTTTCGGTTGTACCTCCCGGAGATAATGTTGTTGGTTGCCAGCCCTTTATACTTCTCCTGATATCCGTTGCGGTTATACCTTCCTGCCACCCCCCCATTCCTGTAACTTTCGACTTCTCTCTAGGATTTTCTTCCCCCGTGTCATCCTTAGTTTCGGGTGTTTGTTGCCTTCTCCTCTGAATTTGTTTTCCCTTTTCTTGGTGCATCCATCCTTCCACTCATTCCCAAAACTATCTCATCTCTTGACTCTCGACGCAAGCCGGAGCACAGGCTCCCCCCCAGTACAAATACAACATGGGGGCTGGTGCCGTCTTGGAGCCCTTGGCTGTTATTGTCCTTCTTTTTGGTGGTACCTGGATCAACCGCACCACTGCCGCCTTTCCTTCCGCGCATCGCCCTCGACGTAGGTCGTCGTCAGTCTCTCGCGCAGCTTCCCCGGACTCGATTGAATCAGGTCTCTTCACACCAACTTCAAAGGATGAGCTCTTGGGTAGTCGGCCTGCATCTCCTTCGGCTTCTCAATTCGGTCAAGACCCGTGGCGCAAACGGCGGATCGGCATCTTCTCTTGGGCTAGGGAAGTTACCTCGCCAAATACAGCTGTCTTTCAGGATCGTCTACTGAGCCGCCTGCTCAGAAAGCTGCCATTCCTGGCCGAATGCTGGTACTGGGCTCTGGTCTACTGGGTACGATTCGTGATTTCCCCTTTCTATTTTTTTGTCGCATCCCCAACCCTCAGTATAGAAGACTGACTATAAGCGTGCAGACCTACCAGTTAGGAAGAGCGTTTACGGCCGTAACACTCCAAGAGGGAACCGTTGACGTGGCGAGGAAGCATGCGCTGAAGCTCATCGAGATAGAACAAACCCTTGGTTTGTTCTGGGAAGTCCCAATACAGCAGTTCTTCCTCGGACATCCTGTGCTTATGAAATGGACCAACTGGATATATTCTTTTATCCACATCCCCGGAACTATTGCATTCCTGGTTTGGCTATATTATTATACCATCACACAAAACAGGTCCGATGAGTCGCAGTCGGGGAAACCCCGGGGTGTGAGGAGCGGCTCTCCCGCAGGTCCGCTGTTATATCAGGCTCGGAGACGTACACTGGCGGTATGCAATCTCCTCGCGTTCGTTGTTTTCACGCTGTGGCCATGTATGCCACCTCGGTTGTTGAGTGATGAGAGCGTGGAAGGACCCGAAGGGAAGTTGGCGCGTAGCTATGGCTTCGTTGATACCGTGCATGGGACCAACGGGGCTGGTAGTGTTTGGACAGAGAACCGGTTTTGTAACCAATATGGTAAGTCCCTTTTGCGTTACTTTTCTCGATGTATACTGCATACTCACCACTAACCATTTGTGTAGCCGCAATGCCTTCTCTGCACTTTGGGTATTCTCTCATGATTGGACTCACCATTATGACGATTCCGCTACCTGCCCATCATCGCCGGCGTTCTCGAGTGCGCATTGGCTCTTTCGGATTCCAGATTCCTTCCTGGCGCCGCCTGGCCTGTCTGTCCCTCGGATTTGCTTACCCCTTCACAATTCTGGCCGCAATCATTGCTACTGCCAATCACTTTATACTGGACGCGATTGCTGGGGCGGTGGTATGTACTCTTGGGTGGAAGTTCAACGGGATCCTGTTGAACCTGATCCCCTTGGAAGACTACTTCCTCTGGCTTGTCCGTATCCATAAGCCTGAGCCGGCAGAAATGAATGGGGCAGTGGACACTGAAGCATGGTCTGACGAGGATGCGTTGGAGTATAACCCATTTCCATGAACATTCACTACCTTTGCATTGCGCTTTGTATTTCGATGATACCCTCTTCTTCATCATGACTGTTATGTCTTCATCAGGGGTTCATGCTTACCCCTCCCCATGTGCATATTCTTATTGTCTCTCTCTGCCGTATTCTTATCATGAATGTTGTATAATTAGAAAGAGTATAGGAGGATTTAATATGATAACGAGCATTCAGGATGCATAGTTTCCCTCTCCAAGAGCAATAAGCAATATATTTTTTTTTCTTGTTGTAGACCCTAGACAAGCATTAAATTACTAGATTGATGAGAAATATATCTTGAAATATTCTGCTCAAAGTTTAGGCCCCTAGTATAAAATACTCAAGGATGCATGCATGGCATAGATACAATGTGAAGAGTGCTCCTGAACAAACATTATCAAATGAATAGAACAGAAGGAATACTAATTCAATGTTAAAAGACATGGCGAATAAAAACTATCACCAGCATGCAAGTAAGTAGATTCACTGCTGGGTCTGTCCCATAGCAGCGTGCTAAGAGCTATACTTGAGTAGGACTTCGTTCCTCCATCCAACACCGGCTCCCTTGTCATTTTTACACAAACCAAATCCCCAAAACCTCATCCTTTTCTCCCAACCACACCATCTCCATCTATTCCTTCTTCTTTGCTCTCTACTTGGGCCTTAGCTTAACCTCCAAGGTCGCGCGGGTTGCGGTTCTTCTCAACTACTGACTCTCAGCTCCGTCGCGTCGGAGAGAGGCTCTTGGCTTCGCTTTACTGCTGTGGCGATAGACTGGCTCGTGAGTTTATCCCCCCTCATTAATATGCGAAACAGGTCATTTCTAACTGCTTTCCCCAGATATTGGCCTTTTCCGATCTGTGTCATTGCTTCATTTGGCTTATCTGAGTCTTTCGGTTTCGACGGTACTACTGCTGTGAGCAGCTACAGTGCGTGTCCATCGCGAGTGACCAACTGCGGTTGTTCGTCTCAGTCCATCTATATTCTTCTACAGGTACGAAGAGGTAGAGACGATCTTCCTTTGTCCCGTCATCCTGGTCGACTTGGCTGAGACCGAGACTGTCAGGCGTTGTTGTGTAGCTTCTCCGCGTTTTAGGGGGGCTGGAGGATCGTCTACGGAACCCGCGTCAAACTTGGATCACCAGTGTCACCACCGCTGGCCATCTACCCTCTTGCTATTTCATCAGCTCGACGCCGTCTGGCGCCTCATACTTAGAGTCCTCATCAAGTCCAGAGTCGCAGAATTCCTTATTGCTGTCTTGTTGAGCGCGTTCGCCACTGCTCGCTACTAGTGTACAGTGTATCTGCCCCGTGCTTACTGGAATTTCAGCTGACTATTAAACAAAGAAATATCTAATTTATCGACGGGTCGGAGATTCATCTTGGGAGAATAGCAGCTGTTCTTGGGTTGATTTGTTGTCTTGTCTATCCGGTGTTGAGCTTGACCGTTGCGTCAGTTGCGGTCTGGCAGAGTCCCTTTTTCTCTCCTTTCCCCCCCCCAAGTGCAACGCGTTGTTCGACTTCCCGCCTCCCGGCGTCGCGACCTTCTCCACCACTTTCTCTCCTACCGAAAACCACCTCAACTTTCCCACCATCTTCCGCAGGTCGGTCCCCGGATTCATTTCACTTCGTCCAGGACATCACCTGCTCCTCTAATTATTTAACGAGCTCCGTTGCGCACCATGGCTGAAGCCCCTGCCACCACCTCGGCGCCTGCCCCCGACGCAGGTGAGCCTGTCGAGCGCGCCCCTGCTGAGCCCAAAGCTGGTCCCGTGGAGTCAGGCCCAGAGCCCACCACAGAGAAGGGAGAGCAGACTGCCAATGGCGCAGAGGAGAAAGCAGCTGGTAAGTACCTTTCAGCGCCATCCCTCTAGGCTCGTTTTCCCACCTCTAACTGGGAAGCGACCGCGCGTACCTTGACCAAGTTGGAGCTTGGCTAATCTGTTTCTCACCCGGTCTGTGTGGCTGCTGCAGAAGACAAGAAAGAATCGTCGAATGCCCCCGCTGAAAAGCCTTCCACATCTGCAGAACCCGCTGACGCGAAGAAATCGGAAGAGGACGCCGCTGCCCCTGCAGAGCCTGAGCCGGCCTCAGAGCCGGCCGCCAACGGCACCCCCTCCTCTGCTAAAAAATCTGGAAGCTCAAAGCGCAAGTCTACTGGCGGCGATACCAAATCCAAATTGAACCGCAGAAAGTCGCAGAGTCGCATTACGCACCTGGACGCGAAGCCTGGCGAGTACTACCTGGCGCGCCTCCGCAGCTTTCCTCCTTGGCCAGCCATCATCTGTGATGAGGAAATCCTGCCCCAGACCTTGTTGACCTCGCGTCCCGTGACCGCTCAACGTACCGATGGGACCTACAGAGAGGACTACGCTGATGGTGGCAAGCGTGCCGCTGAGCGGACCTTCCCCGTGATGTTCCTTGAGACGAATGAATTGTGCGTATTTCATTGCAGAATTTTCCTTTTTTCTTTTTGTCTCGTTTTGCCTTTTACGATTTCATCCTCAAGAAATATGGCTTGCTAACGTCTACCACAGTGCCTGGATTCCTAACACAGACCTCACCCCCCTCGAACCAGCTTCCTGCAAGGAAGTATCGGAGAAGGGCAAGTCGAAGCTGCTCTTGGCTGCTTACGCTGTTGCCGCAGAGGGCCACGACCTCCCTCACTTCAAGGGCTTGCTCGCTGATCACCAGCGCGCAATCCAACAGGAAGAAGAAGAGCGGGAAGCCCAGGCTGCTGCCAAAGCTGCTTCCAAGGCCGAAAAAGAGGCCAAGAAGAATAAACGAAAGAGCATGGATATTGTTGACGATGTCGATATTGAAGATGCGGATGAGGAGAGCAAGAAACCCAAGAGCTCCAAGAAGAGAAAGAAGGATGACACTGAGGGCGACGAGAAGGTCAGTTTAGCGTATTGTTTATCGTGGAGCTCTTGAGCCAGTGAACTAACCTATTCTCTTACTTCAGCCTGCTAAGACACCCAAGACTAGCACTAAGCTCAAGCTCACAACTCCCAAGACTCCGTCAAGTGAAGCAGGGAAGAAGGCCCCTGGTTCCAGCAAGGCTAAGCAGGCTGCCAGTGGCAAGAAGTCAGCGAATGCTGCCAGCGACGAGAGCGGTGATTCTCGCCCCGTGTCGAAGGAGCCCGAGAAGCAGATTAACCAAGAGGAGGTCAGGGAAAAGAAGGAGCGAGAGGGTATGATCATGATCCCACACTTGATTTATCTAAATAGAAATGGAAATGAACGTCATTACGGGATGTCTTTGTTTTGTTTTTGCTGACCTTTTTTTTTGCTAGTCCGATTCGTGCGCCACAGACTCCAAAAGGGATTCATTTCCCGTGATCAACCTCCCAAGGAGGAAGAAATGACAGCCATGTCCGGTCTGTTCGCCAAGTTGGAGGGCACTGAGGATCTGGAGGTTTCGATTATCCGAAAAACCAAGATCCACAAGGTTTTGAGGATGATAATTAAGCTCCCCTCTATTCCGCGGGACGAGGAGTTCCAGTTCCGCAAGCGTGCATTGGACATTTTGTCCAAGTGGAAGAACGTGCTTGATTCGGATACTGCGACTCCCGCTGCTGAGGAGAAGGAGAAGGATGAGAAGCCCAAGGCTAACGGCGTCCACAAGGAGGGAGGCGCCGAATCAGCAGCTGTTAAGACTGAAACTAAGACAGACAAGGAAGAAGAGCCCAAGGAGAGCAAGCAAGATGTCCCCGAGCCTCAGGACGAGCCAATGCCCGACGCTGATTCCGCAGAGAAGACAGAGGTCGCGGTACCCGAAAAGAGTGAATCTGAAAAGGCTGCTCCTGAAGCCGGCGAGGCAGTAACAGAGAAACCAACAGAGGAGAAGACTGAGGAGGCTGCGGCGTAAGAGGGGACAAACATGGACAGAACGTCAGCTTTCTTTCTTTCTTTCTTTTTTTTATCTGACCTCACTTAGTATCTGGTGTGAATTTCTTTTCCTTTTGTTCTTCTTTATTCCGGGGGTCACGGGTTTGTGTATGTGTTGACTTTTTTTTCTCCTACCTCCATCTATCTCCTTAGCTTCCATTAGTTATGTGCTCCTAGTATGCTACTTGACTTGTTACCTGTTTCAATTTTCTCTCTTTTCTCTCTCTCATTCTCTTAATTATCTCCATTAGTTCCTGTTCCTATTTTGGTACTGATTTGAAGCAGGGAAGGTTACAAAATACTAAAAGCCCTTGAATGCTCAATTTTTTCTTTCTTTCTTTCTTTCTTTCTTTCTTTCATCATTATAAATATCCTCCTTCTGGTCGACACTTTCAATAGACTTCTGTCTTCCTCTTCTGTAGTGCTAGGGAATGTCTACTGGCGTTGGATGAGCAGAACATCACCATCTAGTATGGATGGGTGGGTTGAGTCCGTCCCTGGAAGAGTTAGGTTGTAGTAAGACCTGGTTGCTTGGGGTTTATTTATTTAGATGGATGGATGGATGGATGGGTCTTGGGTTGCGATGACTATTTCCTATTATTATTCCTGGGTACTATCACTACTGCTGCTGCTGCTGCTGCTACTACTCAGAAAGGGATGTCATTGTCTTGAATTTCAACTCATATGTCACGGATGCATTATTATTTATGTTCCTTGGTATACTATACCATTGCCTTGCGCATTCTCTCTCTATATATGTATCATATCGTGTCTATATCGAACAGGTATTCCATCCCAGTCCATTCCACGGACTCGGAATTCCGTAATGCAGGTGAATGTACATGTGCGTGTGCATGTGCATATATTGTTTTCTTTCCTCGTTGCGTAAGCGGGCCCCGAAACGAATGTGAGCAGCTAATAGCGTGGCCCAACTCTAGTTGCTGGCTATGGTCAAGGCTTGACTTTCCCCTCTTCGACGGCTATGATGATCAGAACGGAGATATCGTCGACCTTCCCGCCGCGGTACCAGTCGCCTGGGTGATAACGTTGAGCTTCCTTGGCGAAGGGGCCGTCGCGGCGGAGGTCCAGGCTGGCGAGTTTGGCTTCGCCGGCGATGGTTGCGGCGAGGAGGGATTGGAGGGTGTATATATGGTTGTGTGAGGTTGGGACGGAAAAGGGAGTGGGGGAGGATGGAGGTATGAGGGATGACAAGCCCTCTGGGCCGGTGAGTTGGCCGAGGGTATTAGAGGGGATGATGCCGATGTTGGGCGTGTCGGTCCACGCGCCTGTTAGGACCATACGGCTGGTGATGAGTTTCAGGATATCCTGGTTGTTGAGATTATCGAATACGCCATCCGTTGCGAGCACGAGCACGTCGCCGTGCTGCATGTGTAGATTAGTGACGACTGCATCGCTGGGGTAGTCCTCTAGGAATGCGCCTCCGAAGATAGATGCTTGGGCGCGCATGCGCGGCGGAATGATGCTGAGTTGGAAAGGGGTATTGAACCCGTGTGTTTGCGGTATAGAGTAGTGATGAACTGCGGCTTGACGGAGCAGGACAGAGCCCGAGTCGCCTAGGTTTGCGAGCTCGATGCGTCCGTCTTCGAGTGCCACCCCGACAGATGCTGTGCTCCCACCCGCGCGGATGGTTTCGTCTGCGACCACCTGATCGTAGCCTGCCTGTAATAGGTTTTTTGCTCGCAATTGCTCTGTGGGGTGATCCCAAGCCAAAGCAGTCTCCGCCATGTATCCGCAAATAGCGTGTGAAAAGTCTGCAGGGTCAACGCGCGACTCTGCCCAACCTCCAACACCATCTGCGACTGCGAATGCGATGGAATTGGATTTGGACTGGCCGATTTTGCTCACGAAGAAAGCATCCTCTCCACTATCTGGCCTCCGTTTTCGCTTAAGCACGGGATCCTTTGTGTCCACAGCAACGCCCAGCGCATCGTGAAGGTCGGGGTTGAAGTTGTAGGCATTTTTCGCGGGGAGGAATCGCCGGCCCTTTCCTGACGACGAAGCGGCAACACGGTATGAGATTCGGGGAGTAGCCTGCGAGTTAAGTTTCGCACTCGAGTGAAACGTCCTCGACAACGCTCCTCGAGCGGAGGGGGGTGGAAATCGTCCGCTCGGAGAAAAGGAGGTCGAACTTATTTGCTGGAGTTGTTGGAGCCATCTTGTCCTGATTGCAGTTGATGAGACACTTGCCAGCCTCTCTCTGGCGACGACGGATTGTAGGCCACTGCAGGCTAGACCGCAGGCTCTACTGGGCGAAACCGGTAGGACCATTGGCAAATAATCCGACTGATACCGGAGGGCCTCGTCCTGCCGAATTCAAGACCCTCCAGCAAGAGTCGCAGATGAGCAAAGAGAAATCGGACGAGGGGGTACAGCCAACGGGCTTATTCCGACCGAAGCTCGGCGCATGGAAGAGCCTCAGTAGTACAAGCAGTAGGCTGTTCTGGATGTGGGCGGGATTCAGGGACGTCAACACTAGAAGAACTCGAGAGAAGGACCGGAGAGGGAAAAGTCCGCGACGAATTCGACGAATTATCAAAAGCAGTTGATGGATCGAAAGGGACGTAGCGAACGATGTGAATTTTTCCTTCGTCAACTGAAGACACGGAAGTGCCGACCGCCTGGCTTCTTCAACGACTGCCGCACAACTGTAGAGGGTCTGTGGCTTCAACGAGAACGAGATGGCAGGTTAGACATCCTGGATTCATCCCAGACACAGACAGAGAGAGAGAGATAGAGAGAGAGATCCATCCGTAACTAGCCGCCGCGGATGGGCCGGTAGGAGATTAGTTGAGGACCAGATTCGGGGTAAATAAAAGACCCAGGCTGGCGGAGGAGTGGAAGTTCATCGTAGCAAATGATGCAGGATAATAAAATGGAATCACAGGCTGGACCTGATGAAGGAATCGTAACGGGTCTCTCGCATCCTGTAGGTCTGACTGTAGGCGTCAATCCGGAGCTGATGCGCTGACGAGGAGATTCGGTGCTCGTCGTCTTTTTGTTTCCGCTTTCTGACTTTCTGCCTTCTTTTCACATCTCGAAAAAAAGGCCAAAGAAACCACAGACTCTTCAGCCACCACAGACCATCCTGCGTTACTCGGCCATCCCAGGAGAGAGAGGAGAAAAATTCGTTAGCTGTTATTGGAACCGCCGATTCTACTCTTCAGAATTCTCGACTGCCTCTTTGCTGCGTGACAGTTGGGGTGGACTCCCCTCACTACGCCCACCATGATGCACCCAGCGAGACAGGCTTACGTGGAGGAAGCAGAGGTACGACACCCCATGGTGCTTTTCGAATTTCGACTGTTCTTGTTCTTGACTTGCCTCTATCGGCATCAAACGCGTCGACTTCATGTCCACTGACCTCTAATAGGATATGGATACGGGCATTGATCTTGCGAGTATACGTATGTTCCTAAACCCACTCACCCGAGACTAGCTATTTAGCCGTATAATGCTCATACTAATCGTTGAATTGGATCATCAGCTATTGACCATGATTATGAGATCCCCCCGTCGGCGGCAGGTATTCCGTCGCAGAGAGCCTCCGCGATCCTTTCCCAGTTTGAGCGCAAACGCAGAGCTGCCGCGATGGCAGTTCCGACAGACGATACACGAGTACGCGCGCGACTGCGAGAGCTAGGGGAGCCGATTACGCTCTTCGGAGAAGGCCCAGCGGACAGAAGGGATCGACTGAGAGAGCTTTTGACGGATATCGCGGAAAAACAGGACGCCGCAGCTGCGGAGGCAGATATTGAGATGGCCGAGGCCACCGGAGAAGAGGGGGAAGAAGACGAGGGGGAACAACAGGAGGAGTTTTATACGGAGGGTTCTGATGAATTGCTAAAGGCACGGAAAGCGATTGCGCGGTTCTCGCTCCCGCGCGCAAAAGCCCGCGTAGCTAGGCAACGAGATGAATCGACGATTCCCTTACGAACCCATATCAAAAATCGAAAGGCGATCAAGGAAAAACTACACGGATTCGATCTTTACGGGTCTCAGATTGCAGGCGATCGTCCCGTCAGTATCTGCAGGTTTGCGCCGGACGGACAAACTATCGCGACTGGTAACTGGGGAGGCGGCATCCGTCTGCTAACTGTGCCAAACCTAGAAGAGAAGCTTTCTGTCAAAGCTCATACGGACCGTGTTGGTGGTTTGTCGTGGTTTCCTGGGGCTACTCTTACTTCATCGAACGTTTCAGAATCGGCTGTCAATCTCGTCTCCGGTGGTGGAGATGGTAACGTTTGTCTGTGGTCCCTAGATAAGGACCAGCCCCTTGCTACACTTTCAGGCCATTCTGGCCGTGTGTGTCGCACAGAGTTCCATCCCTCAGGGAAATACGTCGCCTCGGCGTCCTATGATACAACGTGGCGGTTATGGGACGTTGAAACAACAACAGAGCTGCTGCTACAAGAGGGCCATTCACGAGAAGTCTACACTGTTTCTTTTAACAATGACGGATCGCTTCTCGCGAGTGGTGGCCTTGATAGTATTGGGCGTATTTGGGATCTCCGAACCGGCCGCACGGTTATGATTCTTGAAGGACACATTCGGGAAATTTTCGGTCTAGATTGGGGAATTGATGGATATCGAGTACTTTCAGGCTCTGGTGACGGGTGGATCAAGTGTTGGGATCTACGTCAGGTGAAGAACTCTGGCGGAATTGGAGCTCACAAGAGTGTTGTTTCGGATCTTCGATGGTACAAGGGCACGGAATCCGGCGCAGCTTCATTTTTACCATCAGTCGAAGGACAGGGCGGACGTATGGATGTCGATGGCGCCGCAGCTCCCATCCAGCCACGCAAGTCGGGCACTTTTTTCGTGAGCAGTGGGTTCGATAAGAATGTCAATATCTTTAGCGCAGATGACTGGTCGTTGATCAAGACCCTGAGCGGCCACTCGGGGAACGTGCTTAGTACCGACATCAGCGACAATGCTCAGTGGATTGCCAGCTGTGGACATGATCGCACAGTGAAGCTCTGGGGTATCGAGTGAGTTCCGGACAGTTTGCCAATGGAATTCTTTTCACTCTATCAACCCATGATGCTGTGGCTAGCTCCTATAAACTAGTATCTGATAAACGCATCAGCCGCCACTTAACAACCTTTCTCCCCCGGTTACCTATTTATTCTCGAGGCCATGTACCAGCCTTGGAGAACACGAGTCCGTACCCCTGCGAGAGCTATTTAGGCGGCTTCGCAGTGTGTACTGATAATGTCTAGTATAGCTCGTTCCGACACACGGAACAGGATGTGATCTTCCTACACGTATACCTGAATCCAAACCTCATGCTTGGATTAATTCGTATATACCTAATTCTGTAGCTTTTTTACTGTAGTTCTCGGAGAAAACAGTGCCTGTGACGTCACGGGCCGGTAATCGGGGGTTCTCCGCGGAAGCTGACTAATTTGCACGCCGGTTCTCCAAGTCCATTTCTAGATAATTTGAAGCCCATAGTTATCGCAGCATATACATCTCCGCTCACTAACCACTGCATGTCGAGACGGTTCTAGTCTAGCTGCAGAATTTAGAGCAAAAGAACTATACCGACAGCCAAGCCGTATCCAGAATGGCGGCTTCCCTCCGTTCCCAGAGGATAGTCCAGCGACTTGCAGCCTCGACACCAGGAACAAGGCCGCTATTCTTTACCAGTAACACTCGACGACCCATTTCCTGCGTCGCGTGTCAGGCTCGGGCATTAGGCACTCCCACACCCTCTCTACAAGTCCATCGACTCTCCCAGCAACGCCGCCCTTTCACCTCCACACCGTCTACATCCGACTCCTCTCAAACAGAACCCGGCGCGAACTCCATACCCGGCGCCCCCGACACTACAAACTTCTACACCATCTTCCCCAAAACGCTTCCTGCCGGCCCACCTCCAGCTTCCCCATTCAATATCTCGCAAGGCGACCTCCGCCGCGAATTCCTCCAATTGCAGAACATCATCCATCCAGACAAGTACCCGCCAGGCCCAACAAAGCAGCAAGCGGAGGCCCTCTCAGCCCGCATCAACGAGGCTTACCGCACCCTGCTGGACCCGCTGCATCGCGCGCAGTATCTTCTCCGAGAACTGCACGGGATCGATGTCACGGCGGAGGATGGAGCATCGCACCACCCGCTGGACCCGGAACTGTTGATGGAGGTGATGGACGTGCAAGAGACAATCGAGGAGGTAGGCGCGGAGCCGGACGCGGAGGCTAGGATCGCGGAGCTGAAGAAGGAGAATGACGTGCGGATTGCGGAGTGTGTGCGGGGGCTGGGTGCGGCGTTTGATAGTGGTGATATCGACGCTGCGCGACATGAGAGTGTCCGGTTGAAGTTCTGGTATAGTGTTGGACATGGGCTGAGGGAGTGGGAGCCTGGTACGACGCAGATCCGATTGGTGCATTGATTGGTATGCGAGTACAGGTACTCGGTAGATTGTATATATACCTTTTTCTCTTGTCCTCCTTCAAGACATTCGGAATATACCTGGTAGAATTGGCCCTTGATTGATATACAATGGTTTCTTGGATGGCTTAACTGTGTGATTATGGCTCGTGTACTGTATATTCATGATGGATATGTTGGGTGCTTTTTGTACTATTATACTCCTCTCTACTCTATAATACTTTATTCCGTGCGTAATCCTACTACTCTATTAACCTTACGTACTCCGTCAGTACATCGAAAGCCACTTCCTATTAGGACCCCCCGCGCAGCTTCCAGTATTCTACTCCATGACCCAATTTATCTATCATGATGACGTACCTACTAATCCCCAGAAGAAACTAAGTAAACCCTCATCGCGTCTCGCCCACCATACCAAACGCGTTACGAAGTCCGTATCAGGGTTCGTGGCAATTTGGCGATTCGTTATAGATCTCGGATCCTTCTTGCCCTGTCATTGGGTGATTCAAGGCAGTCTGTAACATTGGAGGTGTTTTGGTTTTGAAAGAGGTATTGTGAGTGACTGAAGAATGAGTAAATTTCTGGGTGCCTGGGGTTTGTTGTTGGTGCCTTGTTGGGATGCCTTAGGTGCTCTGTGGTTCTTTCCTGGGGAAGAGGGTTTGTTGGTCCTGTTACTGGGTGATTGGGGGATATCCGGGTAAAGTGTTCTTATGGGATGTCCGGTGGATCCTTGGGTTGAGCTTTTTTGAATATTAGGCTTCCTGTTTTTGTGGAGGATTTTATATAGACGGGGAGGGGTCTGAGGTCCTGTTGTGCAACGGCTTAGGAGAACAGGGATCTAAAGATCTTTGGTGTCTGAGTTTGTAATTCGGCATGACGATGTTTTCGAAGTGGCCATGCTACTATTTACTCTTTATTAGACTGATATTCCCTTTCTTCTCATATAGGGACAGATACCTGGAAACATGCGCACCAAGTCTTGTGCAATGGGAGTCTTTGTTGCATCTAGAGGTGTAACAGTCTTATAGAACGAGTCAACACAGCTCATGTACAAACCGTGAGAATATATAAATGGAGTACAAGAAAGCAGCTCATGTTGCATGTGTTTAGAGTCGGGCCAGTCTTTCCTTTTCCACGTTCCTTAGAAGTAGGCTTTGAATAGCAAAGAGATGCCATACTTCTTGCACCAGTTCAGAATGCTCAAGGTTATCTAGGATCTCTAGCAATGGTATATACCTCTTGGATATCATAATGTTGTTATACTCTCCCGGATGGTCAAATCAGCAGTAGTGAATTATTCGGGGCATTGCCATTCATATCTAAATTCAGGACATGGGCCTCAAGCCAAGCGTATCCTTGCGAATCCCAGTGCAGAAATGACGGGATATTGCCCGGGTCTGAGCTGATTTAGAGAGTATCTCAATCAATGTTCCAGTCCGTTTCGCGCAATGCATCTGCGTATGGTGTGCTGAGACCATGTAAATCAAGATGTATCCCCCTAACCTGGGAGAACAGGAAATTCTTCCAAGAACATTCTTGATATATCACGCAGAATAATACTACTGTAACTGCCGAAGATCAAATTGACCGCCAGATTGTCGGCCGGGTTTGCGGTCCTCCCCGGAACACTCGTTGGGTCTTCAAGAGGGAACTTGATCCATTCATCGGGCAACAACTATGGAACCGAAAGCTGGAAATTATTGCTCTGATTGCCGACGGGAACTATCAGCGACCACTGAAGAAGAGACTTGCTGACTGAGTTAGCTAATAGTACCGCCACTCAGAGCCAGCAGACAGCATCAATTTTACTCCATCCGGAGTAGTAATGTCTGCAAAGGTAGTCTTGCATCGTGGCTCTGGTGTGTGCTGTCCTCGTTGGATGGTTGCGCTGGATGCGTGAACGAACCTCTGCAGCACTATCCCCCGTGCTCTTGTTTGCAGGCTGTTCTCACTCGATGGAAATAAAATTCGGGTCTCTATCATAATCACACGATAAGAGGTGATCCCTCACCATCAACGCAAAATTCAAACCAAACGACCCAAGCCCTCCCCAATCTCCGTTCCACGACGGCGACACTGTTGGCATCGCGTAAGAGCTGGTGGTCAATTTGTTCCAAGTCCCGTCATGGATGCACACGTAGCAAAGTATCGTGAGCAATTTGGGTCGGCTTCCGCGCTTGTTCTTCCTGGTTAATCTCACACGTATGTTCTCAGTAGTGGAGGGGGAAGGACGCCATGATAAAGTAGAACAGTGTCAGGAGACTGGTGAGATTAGTTAGTATTAATACTAGTAGTAGGCACTTTCATGCTGAGTGCTGAGGCATGGAGGGATTTTATTCTTCCTAACTTATCACCTTTATAGAACTTGATTCTTCTTCCCCTTCTTCGTTCTTTTGCTCTTTTTTCGCCTAACCTTGATCATATTCTGTTCAATGGAGGTTGGTCGTGATTTCAGAAGGTGAGTTTTTGAGTAGATGGGAAGAGAACAACCTCATATACCTTTGAACTTGTGCTTGTTTGTTTGCTTCGAGTCGTGTCACACCATGTGACCACATTCTCTGTTTCATCGCCGCCTCAACGCAGCAGCTCGGCGCCCACTAACTCCTTGGAACTATCACAGCATCATCAATTCAGTCCCCTTCACCTTCCTGGTCGGTCCTAGCCATACAAAACTGACTGTTCAGTCGGGCCTCGCCCGCCATGTCTCGAGACCCCTGGATCATCTCATGAACAGCGGCCAGACACGCGAGTCCAAGCACCAGATTGCGGTCTTAGAGGACGAAGACGTGGAGACGTTTGTGGCTTTCTGCGAATATGCTTATACTGGTGATTATGGAGTGCCACCACCAGGATTCCGTGAGGATGACAGAGAGCAAGACGTCCTCGATAACCCATTTAAAGGGATGTTTTCAGGGAACTCGGATGATTCATTTCCCGCGTCAGCTCTGGTTCAATCTCCCGGAAGACAAGGCGCAGCTCCTAACAATGTCCAAAGGGGTTTCCCCAACGGAAGTGACCAAGGTTATGGAGGTGGCTATGCAGAGAGGGTTGGAGGTCCCCGCCAAGGGCCACCTGCAGACGGCCAACAAGCATGGTATCTCTCGACCACAACGACGGAGTATCCGCCACAGGACCCAACTGCCACGCCTAGAGAATCAGACCAATCACCGACTCCAAGCTCAGGCACAACTTCGTCGAGAGGAAGAAGGCGCCAGAGAGACAAGGTCAAGAGGACGGATAGTAAAGAGCAAGTACTGGTTGAGAATGATACGTCTAAGCTAACGCCTCCATCCACGCCTCCGCCTGATAAAGTAAAAATTGAGACGGGAGATTCTTCAGGAACAGAGGCCGCAGGAGAACAGTTCGCAGAGCCAGATGAGGAGGCCCCAAATCCGGAACTCGACCAGTCGTCACCACAAGAGGACAGTTGGGAGCAATCTGAATCTGTTTCTACTAGGGGAGTAGACGAGTATCAGGGACCTGGTGAAGATAATAACAGGGGAA
Organism: Aspergillus funiculosus; assembly: GCA_027569145.1. Classification (NCBI taxonomy): domain Eukaryota; kingdom Fungi; phylum Ascomycota; class Eurotiomycetes; order Eurotiales; family Aspergillaceae; genus Aspergillus; species Aspergillus funiculosus. The sequence goes on from JAPDEN010000003.1 coordinate 808,877, forward strand.
GGGGAAATCCCACCCCAAGCCAGGCCAGGCCTATTATCGATACGTCCTTTGCTAGTCAGGAGTATTCCTCTCGCCGTGGAAAAGGAACTAGCCTGTGGGACGAGTTTACAGCCTTCGATGGTACTGAATTTCATCCATATTACAGAGAAAGGCCCCCCAACTCGCTCCCAGGATTTGGGTTACCATATCTGAGCTTCCATGCAAAGCTCTATGTCTTTGCTACCCGCTATTTGATTCCAGATCTTGCGCACCTATGCCTCCGGAAGCTTCATCGAGACCTTGTCAATTTGGCGTTCCCGGATTTCGATCCAGACAACCAGTATGCAGAGCACTTTGTTCTTACTACCACCAAGGCCAGAATGGTCCTCGATCTCCTCTATTATACGTACACCAAGACGACGCGCCTGGAGCCGATTACCCCGACGTCTGCGACTCAGCTTCGAGATAATGAGCTTCGGAGGCTTGTCGTGCATTATGCAGCATGCAAGGTGCGAGATCTCGCAGAGTACTGTCCTCCAATGGAAGCCATAGCGGGCTCTTCACCTTATCCAGAGAAACCGTCTGCTCGGGGGCTTCGCGCTCTTCTGGACACACTTCCGGAGCTTGCTTCAGATTTGATATACCGCATGATATGATGAGCGCCGCATGAATACTTCCTGGTAACTACAAGACCCGGGAAATATGGAGAATACTAGACAATATTCTAGGGGGAAGAGAATTTGCATCGACAGGAGTTGGTAACTGGCACGCATGAGACTTCAGCAAATAAGCAGGGAGCTATGGAGTTGCTAATTCTGACATTCTTTTGTTAAGGTTCCTTATTTGGTGCGTTGAGCTTTACATGTTCATGAGGCCGTTGACGAAGTTTCCACATTAGTGGAAGTTCCATTTCTATACGAACTTTACTGCTTTTATACCTTTATGCCGTTACGATCAAGCAAGCTTCCCTTGCGTCCTTTTTTCTTACGAGTTTGGAAGCAGACTCATTCCAGATATATGATATATGCTTTCCCTTAATACCTACTAAATAAACATTAAATGAACCTTTCCTACTAGGTAATGCTCTCCACTGACCTCGGTTTATACGTAGTTACATACTCTAGATCGGCACTATATGTCTTGGAGCTCCTATTATCCGTTTATCCACGCCTTCATCTACAAGGAAGGAAGGTATCGATTCCCGATTCAGAATGGGCGTCGTCAGCCTAGATATCCCCGCTTTTGAGTAACCAGTAACCAGTAGCCAAGAACTGGGAAGTAAGAACTACGGTAAGAACTAAGTTCCAGGAACCAGTGGAGTTAATCCCTTGAAGATACTTAATAGTTAGTAGGTATGAAACAGTGATGTGATGTTCAACTACTGATTTAGTAGCATTCTTAAGGAAGGAAGCCAAGTGGGTTTATGATGGGTTCTGTCGAGGGAAAGAGGGAGGGTGTCTGTCTCGTGGGTTTTCATCAGTATTCTTGGCGAGGATGTTCTGGCTTGGCGAGCTCTAACTGTAGATCTGGAAAGTACTATTAGATACTAGGTAGAGGTAAAGGTAGAGGTAAAAGTAGAGAAGTGTTGTGCTACCATCGGATCGAAACCAGATGAATAATGGGCGGTGGCGGCGGATGGCGTTTTTAGGTTGTTTACTCCGGAACTGTATGCCTATAGGATATTGGTATATCGTAGGTTGGGATGCAGAGTATTCTACATACCATACCGTGTATACTACATAGGTAGCAGCCTTGGCGGTGATATATATAGATAAATAGCCTCAAGGAAGCCCAATATGATGTAGAGACCTGGATTGTGGACTGAATTGAAATTATCTATGACAGCATTCACAACTTAACTGTGTCTTCGAAGGAGGCAGGCAGCAGTCCAAGACAAATAGTTGCGTCCTGGTATGCGATGCCAAGACTTGGATGTATTCTTTAGCCTTTGAATAATTCATTATTTGTTTGGATTATGGCGAAGTATAGTATTAGGAGGAGATCTTGACGGCAGCAAACTAATAATGACTTGGCCAATCCTTTATCCAGTCTGTCGGGATTTAGTAGCGGATTCGAAATCTAGACCTTCTACTATAATAGTAGTAATACCTAGTATAATAGTAGTACTATAATAGTAGAGAGTAGAGAACACTTGGCAGCGACCTGCATTGATGATGTACAGTCGATCACCGTCTTGCTTCCCAGTTACCAGCATAGATGAGTACGTACTCGTTGCAATAATTACGCACTAGCCAGTTCAAGGGGTGAAGAGAGTGAAAATACCACATCTTGGGCACGATTGAGCCAAGCCTTTGTTGTTTCATCTGCAGACTAGAATGTAATTTCAACCCAGAGGATTTTCCGAAGCAACCCGAATGCGACAGGGGATCTCACCAGAAGCACCAATTGTACTCGACTTCTACAGTGGCATCGGGCCGAAACAGGCTACGGCTACGGGCGACGGCGAAGAACCGGACTCGCTCGGGATTCCGACCTGGAAGTACTCCTTTAGTTAACTACGGTAACTACTGTACATTTACACTTAACTAGTAAGTACAATACAAAACACTCTGCCACACGACAGACGCAACACAGGGTTGAGATTCGGGTTGGAATTGAGTTTTCACTTGCCATCATGCTCATACTTTTAATTATCTGTTCTTCTTGGCGGACTTTGGCGAAGATCGCAGCTCCACAGCCCTCTACTATGGAGGTGGAGGAGATAACCATTACTGCGTACATACTACTACGTACATCCTCGTGGTGGAATTGAAACTACTGTGTACTACTAGTACTGTAGTAAGTAGACTTGGCGATGAGTCAAGAATTCTTGGTTGGAGTCTACTATCGACGATTGACAGTCGCCGAGTCATGGAGTCTGTCTCTGCATTCCTGGTGCCGTCACTGCTATCAGTCCTCCGTTGTATAACCTGGTTGGATCGACAGGGCTATACACGACAACCGTCGACAATGCTACATTTGCTACTTTTTCACTCCTATTTTTCTTTGATGTTTCCCCTTTCGATTGATACTGCATTACGCATCAGCATTACTCCATCCTTTGTCCTGCGCCTCTGGAGGCCTACGTGGACGACTCTCGACATAAAAAGTTCTTCTGTTTCTATCTTTACTACTAGTATTTTGTATACATCACACCACACTCTTTTGTTTTGACTAAATACTGGCATTGTTTCGTTATTAATACTAAATCTTTCCCTCTCTATTCTCAAGTCTCATAGACTTTATTCTCTACCTCTGATATATCTGCTTAATGGTACCCTCGCTCGCCCCCAGTACCAGCACTGGCACAGGCACAATGTTTCAAAACACTACTCCCTCTCCAAACTCTGCAAGGTCCCAGACACCCATGCTGGAAACAGAGAGAAAAAAGCCTCTGAACATGACCATCGGCGAGCGACTTCGCCATTTCACTTGGGCTTGGTATACCCTGACCATGAGCTGTGGAGGTCTAGCCATCCTTATCGGCAGCCAACCCAACAAATTCAAGGGCCTCGAACAAATCGGCCGAGTCGTCTTCATCATCGACCTCTTCTTCTTCACCTGCGTTTCCTCCCTCATGACTCTAAGATTCATCCTCCACGGTGGATTCCTCCGCTCCCTCCGCCACCACCGCGAGGGCCTCTTCTTCCCAACCTTCTGGCTCTCCCTCGCAACAATCATCTCAGGCCTATACCGATACTTCGCCGACCAAGATAGAAAAGACATTACCCCCTTCACCACCGCCCTAGAGGTCCTCTTCTGGCTCTACTGCGCCTTCACCCTCATCCTCGCCATCGTCCAATACTACTTCATCTTCTCCTCCCACAAATACCCCCTCCAAACCATGATGCCCGCCTGGATCCTCCCCATCTTCCCCGTAATGCTCAGCGGCACAATCGCATCCGTCATAGCCCCAGGCCAACCGTCCCGCTCAGCCGTCCCCATCATCTGCGCAGGCGTCACCTTCCAGGGCCTAGGCTTCTCCCTCAGCCTCATGATGTACGCCCACTACATAGGCCGACTCATGGAATCCGGCCTCCCCAATCGCGAACACAGACCGGGCATGTTCATCTCCGTGGGGCCCCCGGCCTTCACGGCCCTGGCTCTAATCGGTATGGCCGATGCCCTCCCAGACACATTCACATTCACCTTCGACGTCGGCGTCGGTATCGGGGAAACGGATACGACGCATACCTACATCGACGACGCACGTATCATGGCCCTCGTCGCTGTAGCGGCGGCTGTATTCCTCTGGGCGCTCAGTCTCTGGTTCTTCTGTGTTGCTGCCCTCGCTGTCGTCTCCTCCCCGCCTAAGACCTTCCATCTTAGTTGGTGGGCTATGGTCTTCCCCAATACGGGGTTTACCTTGGCTACTATCTCGTTGGGGAACGCGCTTGATAGTGACGGTGTTAGAGGCGTTGCTAGTGGCATGTCGATTTGTATTGTTTGTCTCTTTCTTTTTGTTCTTGTTAGTCATGTGAGGGCTGTTGTTCGTCAGGATATTATGTATCCTGGTAAGGATGAGGATGTGGATTGAATCTTTCTTTTCTCTTTCTCTTTCTTTTTCTACTTTCCCTTTTCTACTCTTCTACTCTTCTACTCTTTTATCCTTGCATATAGACGATATATCCTTTTGTTTGCTTTACCTCGCCAAAAAGAACTTTTGACCTCTTTTTAATTTGGGCTTACAGCATTTTCAGGCGTTAAAAGAGGGGTTATCTCATCATGATCAGCGTCTGCTTCTTCCTCTTTCCCCTTCTTTTTCCTCTTCTCTTTTCTTTTCTTCTTCTCTTTTCTTTTCTTCTTCTCTTTTCTCTGCTCACCCCTCTTTTCCTTTCCAGATAGACATGAAAATTCCCTAGCTTAGAATTATAAATAAGTAATAATAGATGAATCTTTACACTTCCCTCTGGTACTCTGTACAAACTAAAAGGCAACATTTAACAACGTAGTTAATTATAACTAATCTTCTGTCTAAATGCCACTGCTAACCTTTTATAACAAAGACTGAAACAACATAAGTGGCAACAACAGCTAATATACATGCAATCTCCCATCTCCAACAGACAATAGTACATAACCAGTCCCCCCATTTGGGCCACAGTCAAGGGAAACATCCTCAATAAAGGTAAAAACCCTGACTAGGACACATGAAGCAATCACTATATAAAGACTCAAGACCCCAGACCCCCAGACCCCCAAGTCCCCTAAGACCCCCCAAAATGGTGCAAAACCCCTCAGGTTCATATATCCCCCCAACGAATGCTGTATTTTCAAATTGTCGATGTTCAGATATTCGGATACTCGGACCTCGAAGTAGCATAAGAATAGAAGAGTACCAGGAGAGCCCTATATTAACATTAGAAACCTAGTCTCAAAGAAGAACGGCCTACTTACATCCCAAGCCCATGGCTCTCACTTCACTGCGGGATGGCAGATTTTTTTTAGCCAGCCTAGAAAAGAGTGAGTTTGAATGCCAAAGCAATGGAAATGATGATACTTACAAGCTCTGTCACTTACTGGGCCTGCCATCGTGCAGCTACTGTCTGGTATTGTGCTAACTTGTTGAATCGAGGTTGTCGATGCTTCTGCAGTACATGTCAGAAGAATACATGAGACTGATGGAGATACTATACTTACGGTCATCTCACTGTACTTTCGCCATGCCTGCAGTGTGGACATTTTTTTTAGCCAGCCTGTAATGTAACATTAGTATGGTTACTATAAAGGGGCCTGAATCACTTACAAGCTCTGTCACTTACTGGGCTGGTCCACAGTGCCAGGCAAGTAAGAGAAGGAGGCGTAGTGAGGAAAGGAGGATGTCTTGATATCATAAAGTCAATACAACAGTCTCAGTCATAGTCAATAAATACTCACAGAGCATGTCCCATATGGGAGCTGGCCTGCGGTGCGAGCGGATTTTATTTAGCCAGCCTATTGGACATCAGCATTGGACAAAACGGCAGGAAGGGCTAACTTACAAGCTCTGTCACTTACTGGGCTTGCCCGCTGTGCCAGGCATTGTAATGCTCAGAGGAGGACGATCGAACCGGAAGGGATGCTAGGGTTAGTACAAGCAGACAGACTCAATCGTCAATCTGGTAGCAGATCAAGTACATGAATGGGAGTGACAATGAAGGGGCAAGAAGGGAAGAAACAGTAGGATCTGGCTATGGGATACATGCTAGGCAGAACAGGAAGGGGAAGATGGGATGGCAGACTGCAGAAAAGGGAATCCAGATCAGATACAGGCAGTGAATGCAGTGAATGCAGTGAACATACATAGAGGGACGATGACATAGAGAGACGATGATACACAAGTGGGAAAGGGGAAAGACAGTGCAGTGCCAGTGAGGCATGTGGGTAGTAGGGGCAAAGGTAGGGCAGAAGGGGAGGTGTAGGAGGGAAAAGCCAGAAAGCTGGCAGGGGGGAAAAGAGCAGCTTAAGTACAGCTGAATGCGCCGCCACCTTCGCCAAGTGGAAGCGAGAGCACAGGACCCTAAAGTTGCCCTCGTCTGTCGCATTTGGCAGGGGCTCAGGGTCGTGCCTTCCTATTTAGGACATCCTGAGGTCTGGGTCAACGTACGGATTATACCAAGCAATACCGTAAAGATTACCGAGGAGGGGCGGTAGTGACTGCTGCCCTGAGCCGTAAATTAGGAGAGATACTGGTAAAATAAAAGCCTTGAAAGGCCTTCAATTGGGAGCTCTTCCTTCCCTCACCCTAAGGGGAGCATCTCGCAGCTGGTGAGTATATCTTCGCGAGGCCGAAAGTGTAGGAGTACTAACAGACGAGCTCTGTGAGGTCCAGGATGTCTGGTATGGAGTCTGTCACAGGTATTGAAATCATCATTCACTTGACTTCGTTACCAACTGGAAGTATTACCTAAAATATTCACCATGGAATCCAAATCCGAGAGGCAAGCGAATTGGGGTGCTTCACTTGGCTCTTGCATTGCTTGTAGAAGGGTTGGCAACAGCTAGGAGTGATTCAAAGCTTGGGAGGTTGGGAATCAGCAATAGCTAGAAGGGGTCTACAATTAAAACAAGAATGATCACCAGGACCTAGAATCAATAGAAAGGAAAAGTGGTTATGCTGTGTTGATATGTATGTATCCTATATACAAAAGTAAGGAGGCCAGACAGAAAAGACGAAGAAAGCATCTACTATACAGTTCTTGTATCAAGAAGAAAAAAAAACCAGTAGCAAAGATATTCCGGAGTTCCAGTCAAAGCCTTTAACATTAATGGCCTAAGCGGCGAGGTCCTTTGGAGCAACTTGAAAGACTCGACATGGTGGGTATCATGGAAGAATGTAGCGAAACAGCATCGGATATCATATGTGGTGCTTTATCAATGGGCGAGAGTTACCCGGATATCACCTAATGAATACCGGAGGGAGGCATTGACTGAAGTGGGCGATACATGTGTACACAGCGTACGAGCCAGCCACATGGGGCAGATATCAGCCAGTGGTGATAAACACTAACTGATCTGATAGTCGTGAAAGAGGCATAGAGTGGATGGAAAGTAATCGTCCGCTGGACCAAGACTCCAGGCATCCCCTCACAGCAAGAGGAACATATGCTGGACTTGGGTCAGTTTTAACGTCATACATGACGATAATCTGAAACAAAGCTGCGACAATGTTATCAACCAACCACTTCAGCAAGGCTCTGGCGCAGGAAGAGATGTAGCAGCCAGCTGAAGTGGCCACGACAATAGCTGTAAGCATCTTGGTGTGTTCTCGTAATCAAGCAACTTTTCGTCCCACGTTACCAATACCTCGTCCGACGACACTGATGATGACATCTCCATCGTTATCCTCTCCAGGGGCATCCCTGAGACCCCAACCCGGAGCGCCGAATTTCACCAAGTCCCTTGCCAGCTGAATAACGCCTTCATCCGCAAGTACATCACGACCAACCTGAATACGTCCAACGTCTTCAGTTCCCATTGTCATCAACCCCAACATTATTGGAACTGCCGCAGGCGTAACACAACCTCCTTTCGAGATGGTCTCAAGCAGCTGGTAAGCACATTGCTTTCCTATATCCTCCGGTGGCTGACCTCCCGCCGGGGGCGACGCCACATCGGCCGAGTACAAGCATCCGGTCGAAGATTCTGCTACCAGGGACAATCCGAAGCCAAGGCCTATCTTCTTCTTTGCTGAAGGGTTGTTCTTGTCTGGTGCAGGCACGAAAGGAGCGGAGGAAACATCGGAAAAGACATAAGTATCAGGGGCGAACGGGTTGAGAATACCACGAGCAACATCAATCATTCGGGCGTTGTTGGATGCAGAGACACCGACCGAGTAAGCGACACCACGGATGCGCTTAATCCTACCAGCATTCATCAGATGAAGAGTTTTCGGGAGCCGCACTTGATGACCGAAGACCAGCTGAACTTCTCCGCCACCACCCCGGCCATTGGGCCCAGGGTTTGATCTTCGCAGGACACGTAGTTCGATGTTATTGAAAATCCCAAACTGGTTGAAGAGCGGCAGAATGGCAGTGCGAACACTGTCAACGGACATGTCGCCTGTGGGAGTTGAGGAGGTAATTACACCAGGACCGGTGAAAAGAACCTTGATGGGGGCCTTGGAAAACGGAGCCATGAGACAGAGAGGGATGAGGAAGTAGCTCACGCCACGAGTACACCCAGCAGGAATCTCATGTCGGATCACTCCGCCACTACTTGCTCCAGCACCTGCAGAAGAGCCCGTAATCAAGCCCGGCTTGTAGACAAGGATGGTACCGGTGTATGAGATTTCCATTTGCGAGCCATTAGTGACAGCCTCCAAAAGACGGAGGAAAGAAATCTCATGCGATGCAAGACCCGGGTTGGTAGGGGAAGAGGCACGGATCTGCGAGATATGAATTGTTCGGCCAGTCAGGGTCGAGAAGACGAGGCGATAGACAAAGTTCTTGTGGGAGGTTAACCGGATAGGGGGTTGAGAGGTTGCCATGGCCGCTGAATTGAGAATTGACGAGGCTATATCCGACAACCTCGATGTATTTCTCTCTCTCTCTCTCAAACAAAGCTTTTAGTCGCTGAAACTAAAAAAAAAAAAGGAAACCAGAAAATATGCCGGGGCTATATATTTCCGCTCCGACCCCGGACATAATCCGGACTATCTCCGTCCGATATCATACCATGATTCATTCTGATGCAAGAAGTCAACAACTTCGACGTTTATTTTCCAGGACAGATATTCACCCAGAAATATAATACCTAGGCACATTCTAACATACAGAACCAGAATGCTACCGCCAGCCCTGAACATCCCAAAATGGTTTGTACCCACCCCTAAGTTGATCGCCATTCCTCAGCATCCTCGTCTTCTTCAGAGCTACCCCTCCCCCGCGCATCCCAACAACACATACATACATAAACATACACACATCCCAAGAAAGAATTTTGACTAATAACTAAAAACCACCCCACAGGCTAGAAGCCAACTCCCATCTCCTCCAACCCCCAGTGAACAACTACTGCGTATATCACCCATCTTCACCCACAACAGCCGGATACACAGTCATGATCGTGGGCGGCCCCAACGCGCGAACCGACTACCACATAAACTCCACTCCAGAATTTTTCTACCAGTACCGAGGGTCGATGCTGCTCAAGACCGTTGACACTTCTGTTTCTCCGCCCGTATTCCAGGATATCCCGATCCACGAGGGATCGATCTTCCTTCTTCCTGCTAACGTACCTCATTGTCCTGTGCGGTTTAAGGACACGGTAGGCGTGGTAATGGAGCAGCCCCGGGCGGATGGAGCACTGGATGCTATGCGGTGGTACTGTCGGAAGTGTGTGCAGATTGTTTGGGAGAAGAGGTTCATTTGCACGGACTTGGGAACGCAGGTAAAAGAGGTGGTTGAGGAGTTTGCGGCGGATCAGGAGAAGCGGACATGTAAAGCCTGTGGGACTATAGCCGAGTCGAAGTATAAAGATGGTGAAGTCGTTCAACCCCCGAGGTTTCCAGAGTGAAGAATCTTGCAGTGCACGTTGGAAAGCATGGGGTTTTAGAAGTATAACCAAAAGTATATGATGACGAATGATGTATTTTAATTGTATGAATGACTTTTCTTTTTGCTTTTTTTTATCTCCGTTAACTATATCTAATGTGAGGTAGTATAAGATTTTTGGCTGAGACCGAGAAAATAGTACATAATAGGGCAAGGGCTCCAGGACAATGACACTCAAGGGTATGGCTTCGATTAGTCGAATTAATGTGCACAATGGCTATAGTAATAGGTATGAATGGAGGCTAAGGCCATGGGTAACAATGAAAAAAAGAGAGTGACGAAGAAAAACGAAAGTAATTAATACCCCGGCTATAAGCAATTCTACCAGTAGACAAGGGTAGAAACGAAAGGCAGATAAAACGAGACAGGGATTTATTAACACAAGACCTCTATGATGTTGGGCTCGAGCTGGGTATCCAAGTCTCGCTACACTCGCCAGATGATGCTGGTGAGCGAGGAAGATGGGGTATGGCCACTCGAACCAACTCAATCGAGAGGTAGAAGGATGCGCAAGGCATAATTATAAAAAGTATAAATGATAATGAGCCCATTGAAACCATATTATAAGGAGCTATGTCATATCACAGATGGACGAGGCGTGAAATTCAGCAAGGAAGAAGATTTGCCATGCTGGACATCAATGACCATCATCACCGTCTCATACACTGCCGTATGCATGGATATAGGTGCCATTGATTTAATCATCAAACGGACAGTCTATGCTTTCATGGCCGTCTCGCTCGCAGAGAGCACACCACTTTGTCTCATCAATCACACCACTGGCCTTACCGGCAACAGGGGTCATGGAAGATGTAAGTCCAACTCCGCGAAGACCTTCCAGAACGACATCTCGACCGGTCTTCTGGGGCGTTACTTTCTGGTTTGGACTCGATACAGGAGCTTCTCCGGCAGTAGAGTCTTCAGGAGCAGACTTTTCATTCGTAGAGCTGGCATAGGACGATGGTTCCTGGTCATTGCCGCTTTTATTCTTACTTTCTGCTCCGAACATATTCGTGCAGCTCAAGATATCGTGGCCCCCGGTCTCGCAAATTTCGCACCACAAAGAGCCACCATCTTCGGAGCGTGCATCAGACTCGTGCATCGTCTCTAAGCGGTGACGAGAGGCGTCGGAAGGGCCGCGACGATGGGAAGAGTAAGCTGGGTACAGACCCTCCTGTTGAGGATCATCCTGCCAATCGCTTGGGACCACAGTTCGATCAGATAATCGGTGGGCATGGTTAACGGTGTGTCCATTTCCAATCTTCCCTGTTGAACCTGATGGTTTTTGTTGAGCACCGGATGTTGTGACGCTGGAACTGCGGGTGCGGCCGACACCCTCCAATTGCAATTCCTGCAGCTCGCGCTCGAGCTCTTCGATGCGATAAGTCTTGCGCTCGCTAATGCGTTCAAATTCCTGGACTCGCTGCTCCAGGTCAGCCACATGGTCTGCATTGTGATCTGGTCGCGGTCCCGCTCCGAATCCATTCTGTTGTAATGCATGCAAGTCGGGATCACCCCTGCTCAGGGAGTGGATAATTGCTTTCAATCCGCGAATTTCGTCATCCTTCTGTTCCAGCTCTCGCAGGTGCGACTGACCATCGGGACTCATGCGAGCCTCCCTCGGCATGCCAGAGCTTTCGCGCTCCTTTTTCAACTCAAGTTTTGTTCGCTCCACCTCACCTCTTAGAAACTCCACCTCTGCACGGGCTTCAGCCTCTCCACGGCGTGCATCCTCAAGGCCCTCTTCCAGCTCAGAGACCAATTCTTCTAGCTGCTTAAGCTGCCTTGCAACGGCTTCAACATCCTCCCCTCGATCTTGCAGTTCTTTGTTATGTTGCATCAGCTCATCGATCCGTTGTTCGTAGACTCGTTCGGTCTCCGATGCAGCTACCTCCAGGGTATCAAGAGTACTCCTGAAGTCGGCGCGATGCAGATCAAACTCTGTCGTTAGTTGGGCGATACGTTCATTCTTCTCCCGAAGCTGGGCACGAATTGATAAAGCATCAGATCCCTCCAGCTCTTCCAAAGTTCTTTGGAATTCTGCGAGTGTATTTGCCTGTTCTTCCAGCTGCCTATCACGGTCCAAGAGCTGTTTTTCTAGAGTTTTATTTTGCTCTCTCAAATCTGCTACCTCCGTGCCCATTGAGCTGCGCCCGAAATCTGATGTCCGACCTGACGGTAGGTCATCTTCCACACTGAATCGAGACGGCGGCCGATCGGATGCGCGAGATGGGGCCTTGACTGGACTCCGCGAGTAGCTGTTCGAGCTAGAGGGGGCTTTTGAGGCCGCAGACGGAGTTCGCAGTCCACCCAAACCCAGTTTCGAAGGCGGGGGCCCTCGTGGAGATTCTGGCCGAGGGAGGGAAGGGCGTCTCATTCGAGGGGGTCGGGGCATAGAATGGCCAGGGCCAACGGATTTACTAAAGTTGGTCGGTCGCGAAGGAGTGGGAGGAACCGTAGAACCCGAGGAAGATCGCTTTGTCACATATTTGTTGCTATTCATCGGTACAAAAATGCCCGAGCCTGAGGTGGAAGTATTAAAGTACTTTTTCCCGTCCACGTCGCCGCTATTTTTTCCTCGTCTGGCGTGCTCCGAGGCCAACTCGATCCCAGCAAACTTGCCTGGTTTTCCGGCCACAGAACCCAAATATTTAACCGTCCCATACATACCCCCAGGGACGTTCACGACGTCACCCACCTGAATCTCGTCCAACGGCGCCATCGCGAGCTAGGCGGAAATAAATCTATTTCCTCTTTTTTTCTAGGTTCCCTTTTTATATAGATTCGAGGAAGGAAGAGGGAAGAGGTGATAAGTCGGAATGGAGCAGGAGAGTACCTTCAAAGGAAAGGAAGGTGGTCGAAAGGAGAGGAACAGGTGGGAAAGGAAAAGAAAAGGGATGGTAAAAGAAAGTGGAGGCAACGCGAGTGACCGATCAAAAGCCAGTCATCGTGGAGCTGAATCTGGGTTGAGCAACCAGGATCGAAGACAGTCGAAGAATTTGGCAGTGCTTCTGTTTTCCACGAAGCACAGGAGCTTGAGAAGGTCGGCGAAAAAGCAGGGGACTGAAAACAGTGAGAAGATCCAAGGATTTGGATTGTTATTCCGATCGTACTGTGTACTTGCAGTTAACTAGTACTACCTGGTGTCGTCATGGCCAGCAGCGCTAGGGGGCCATTGACTAGTGAGATGCACCCAGTGATATTTAGTCTTAGCAGATGCTGTCAGGAGTAATAAGGATATGGGTTTGGTGTCTCTCCTGCAACGCATGGACTTGGATCGTTAATTAAACGATTATCATCAGCAGCAGCGGCATTAGTAGACAATCTGTATTTACAAACTTCCATCAACACACGAACCATGGATTGCTGCCGGATCCACAGGCGGTACATGTGCCGTACCGTAAATTATCACTGCCGCTTGCCAATATACGGATCTTAAGGCTGCAATACGGTACTGCCGGGTTCAGGACCTGTCGTTCCTGTCTGGGAATAGCATCAATTTCACAGCCATGAGTTTATATAAAGCACAAGTACAGAGTACAGAGTACCTAGTCTAGCATCTAGTTAGTCTTGAGTGGATTCAAACAATAACCAGCTGCTAGACTGACTTGTTAATCAGCTCAAGTATATTCCTAATGCCTTGTCAGTTATTAATTGACAGTTGCTAAATACATATACGGGGGTTTTACTTCTCCTTGTAGTTCATTATTGTTTATTATATATCTCCTGTTGCTTTTGAGAACTGCAATGCTTGAATCACTAACCTACTCTGCAGATTCATTTCTGTTGGAAGAGCAGGTTCTCCTATGTACTACTAGTGACTATGTAGGTGGTATAGGTTTCATGGTTAAGACTTCGTCCAGTGAAGGTGACAGCTAAGGGGTGGAGACTACACTGGAGAAACCATCAATCCAGCATATAAAGTACCAATATAATATATAGATACATATATTGTAACTTCAAGTTGTTAATTTGCCAGCATTAAGTACTACTTGGTATATACATACAGAGTAGAAAGAGAGTCAAGCAAAGCTTCGATCTGGCCACCTTTCCGTCATCCGCCTTTCCCTTTCCTCCCGCACCGTCCCGTCGCTGCAGCATCCACGATTTCCTCTCAAGTGGAGCCTTAGCTCGAACATCCATTTATTGAAATAATAATACCTTACTACTCACATAGTACAGACCTACAGACCTCGAAGTTTGGAGTACTCTTACTCTTAGTTAGCAGTACTGCTACCCTCCCGTTATTATTGCCACCCGCGAACTCTGGACCGCCTTTTGAACTGGATCAATTGACCTTGACTTCCCATCGTTGACGTCGCTCTGGTGGACACTAGCAATAACTTCAAGTTCCAGCATCTAACATGGCTCAATACTTCTTTGATCTCCTTTACAACTTCACGGACTGCATGTGCTGCTTCCCCAGCACACCGCAGCTGAAGATCAATAACCGCAGCTTAAAAATGCTCCGGCTCCTAGGTGAAGTATGGCCGTCGCGATTCGTCCCGCTTTCTGGCGCCTGCATGTTTTCTCCGGCTGACCGCGATATCTCTTACTGCTAGGGAGGATTTTCCTACGTTTACCTCGTCGAAGATAAAGCCTCATCGGAGCTGTTTGCCCTTAAGAAGATCCGATGTCCTTTCGGCCAGGAATCTGTGTCGCAGGCCCTGAAGGAGGTGGAAGCTTATAACCTATTTACATCAGAGAGAAATGTGATCCATGCGATAGACCATTGTGTCTCAACAGAACCAGGCTCGAAGTTTCGATCAGATGGTGGGGACGCAGGCTCCAAGACGGTTTATATCCTACTGCCGTATTACCAAAGGGGCAACCTTCAGGACGCCATTAATGCGAACCTCGTGAACCACACGCGATTCCCAGAGAAGCGCCTAATGATACTTATACTTGGAGTTGCGAATGCGCTGCGTGCGATGCACCAGTATCGTGTCAAGAGCGGCTCCGGCACTACGCGCAAAGCCAAAGCAGTGCGAAGGGAAGGCGAAGAGGCTGATGCAGAAACTGGAATGCGAAAGGGAAAAGCCAAGCGACGGTCTAGTCAACTTGCGGGTGACGAGGACTCAGAACACGAACCGTTGATGGATGATGAGGTTACCCAAAGTCAAGAAGGTGTTGAGGACGGAAACCTGCGCCCTTACGCGCATCGAGATATTAAACCTGGTAAGGGCTAGCCCCCAACCACCCCCTTTGGCTTCTGCCAGGCTTAAAGGCGAGGCAACGAAATGTACATGCTAATGGACGCAGGAAACATCATGATCGATGATGACGGACAGAGTCCTATTCTCATGGATCTCGGGTCGCTTGCGCCAAGCCCCATAGCCATCACCTCTCGCTCGCTCGCCCTAGCCGTCCAAGACACTGCTGCAGAGCATAGTACGATGCCGTACCGAGCACCGGAGCTCTTCGATGTCAAAACCGGGTCTATTATCGACACAAAAGTGGATATTTGGTCCCTGGGATGTACTCTCTATGCTTGTTTGGTTGGCAAGAGCCCCTTCGAAGCTCGAAGCGAAGAGACTGGCGGTAGCCTGAGTATGTGTGTACTTGGTGGGGATTGGCGATTTCCTGACGAGAAGTCAGGGGCAACCAAGGGCAAGAGTAAGGTCGGCAGCGAGGAGACAAAGCCAGATAGTGCAACTTCTATTAGCGCGCCTGTCAAGGATGTCGTCCGCCGTTGTCTACAAGTTGAGCCAGCTGATCGCCCTGACATTGACGAGTTGATCCAAATACTCAAAGACGTTATCAAACAGCTCCCGGATGATGACGAAATTGGTGGTGGACTGAGTTGAGCTCAGAGTTTTCTCTTTGGCGTTTGGCTTTTGTCCTCCTTATCTGTTAGCTTCTGTTTGTTTCTTGTCCTGGCTGGTTGTTTATTGCCTTGTATAATAGTATCCGCCGAATCCTGAACATATTTCCGTCCGTCCGGCATATTGATACCTGCTTACCGAAAATTACTATATGACTGATAATTAACGTCTTTACTGGGTGGTTTGAACATGTTGTGTAGTTGAATAGCCTTGGATGAGAGATTAAGTACAGCATCGAACCTGTGTTCTAGTGAATCTTCACGATATGATCTCGGGTATTTTCAGAGTCCCCTTTGTTCATCCAGAAAATGAGCAATCTTGCCTGTGGTCAGTTTGAAGTTATTGGATATTCGACGCATCCAACTACCAACCAGATAAAGAAATAGAGAGCGTGAATCATACCCAATTCGGACAAGATAATTAATACCTGCAATGCGACCTTCTCCTCCTCGATACTCCAACTCCAACTTCTTGATCTTCTAATCCATGCAACTGCACACCCTCGACTCTCCTCTCCCTCTAGGCGGAAAAAGGAAGTTCTATCGCTCTTCCCCCGCCCTGCGCCACTTAGAATCCAATATTTCGAGTTGGGGCTCCGCTTTGGTGCTTGTATTCCGAAAGCCAGCAGCTCATTGCTCGTCCTAATCGACTAACCTGCGGGGGAGGATAAAGAAATAGAAGCTTATCAACCCTCTGTCAGGAGCTCTACTCGACACTGATAACTAAATGGATCTATTCATGTCATGTCCATCAGATCAGGGCTGGTAAATCCCGAGTGCGCTCTGATTGCTGTTGTTGAGAGTAGTCGGAATCCCTCTGACGCATCTTCGTCATATTCGCAAGATATCAGAGCTAGTCTGCATCTCTGTAAGGATACTCTTCCTACCTGCTGTTTGATAGCAGGACTGGAGATGATTGGGAGAGACTATCTTTTTTGGTACCAACATCCATGATGATCTGGGCGGTTCACATTCTTGATGATAGCGATATTCCGCCTTCGCAGAAAGGTTTATCGGAGAATTTATGATAAAGCGCATAAGCACTTATTTATATTCTGACCTCGCATCGCCGTGTCGTCTGATGATCGATGCTCACGCTGTCTTACATCTTCCATCGTCTGTCTGATTGTGGCCGAGAACTAAGTGGTTATCTATTATGACACTATCTATAGATCAGAATGCCATCCCTGGCACGATTACTCTTGTCGATTCAGACCATGTCCTAGCTACTCGTCATCTGGATAGAGGGGACCGCGACATTGTTCTCGTTCCCGAACCCTCGAGTGACCCCGATGACCCTCTGAACTGGTCGCCCCGACGGAAAATTCTATCTACAGCTTGTGTCAGCATGTACGTGGATTCTATAATCGAGAGAATTTCAAGGATACAAGCTAACGCTGTCACGACGAGCCAAGTTACACTCTCTTCGCTGGTATCGCCTGCGCGGTTGTGTACTCTGTCCTCGTCCAGCTTTCTGAAGAAACCGGAATCTCTATTAGTACTCTGAATCAAGGAACTGGCTATATGTTTTTGCTTGCCGGTTGGGGTCTACTCTTTTGGCAACCGTTTGCTCTGCAGTATGGAAAACGAATGACGTACATGATTTCATTACTTGGAATGATGGTAAGAAAATACTCTGTCTATTCTTTCTCCATCTTCAAAGTGCATGGTGTTAATCGTTGCGATGGCTAGGGAACGCTCATCTGGGGGTAAGTCTCGCCTCTACTTCCACAGTTAGAGATTTCTAATGGTTAATTCTTTTCCGATAGCCCTTACGTGCGTAGCAACGGAGAATGGATTGCTAGGGGTGTTATATCAGGATTCTTTCTTGCTCCGATTGAAGCCCTTCCTGAGGTATCCGTAACGGATGTGGTATGTTACTTGAGCTTTCCTTGGTAAAAGTACTGGATGCTGACGATAAATCAGTACTTCACACACGAACGAGGATCATACATGGGCCTCTACGCCTTCTTCCTGGCCGGGAGCAATTACCTCGCACCCGTACTCTCTGGATTCATTGCTGAGTACCATGGATGGAGATGGGTCTTCTACTGGCCGGCGATTTTCTGCGCTGCTTCTATCATCTTTCTATTCTTCTTCATGGAGGAGACCAACTATACACGCGACAAGCCAGGAAGTGTCTCTGCAGCTCCAACAACATCCCCGCCTACATCTCCGGAGTTTGGGGACAAGGAGAAACCACCGACCACCAACGTATCCAGTGAAAGTGACGCAGAGATTGGGGTGGTTTACAGCAAGAAGACATACGTCCAGAAGCTCTCCCTTCTAGGACCTCGTCAGCCTAGGAATAACATGTTCCGACGCTTTTGGCAGACGCTCTACTATTTGAGCTGGCCAGTCATATTCTACGCAGGGTACGTGCACATACATTACATACACCAACTTACCTCTGGATCCAGAAACCCCAAACTCACAAGCTCAGATTCTCATACGGTTCGTATCTCATCTGGTTCAACGTCCTTAACGGAACTGCTTCTATAATCCTGGGTGGTGCGTCATATAACTTTGGGTAAGAGAACCATAGCGCATTTAATCTTTTTCATCAAGAGAAGGACAGCTCATGTTAATTTCCAAATAGCTCCTCGATGGTCGGTTTGAGTTATCTCGCTTGCTGTCTCGGTGTAATTCTGGGGTGAGCTCCTATCCGCCAACACAAACCATGAACCATCTACTTATGAGCAAACAGATCGTTCTTCACTGGCCGGTTCAGCGATTGGCTCACCATTAAGCTTGCTCGACGCAACGGAGGAGTCATGGAAGCAGAGCACCGCCTCTGGCCCTTCGCCGTCTGTCTAATCGTTGTGCCGGGATCCTTATTGCTCTGGGGTGTCGGCGCAGCGCACGAGGTCCATTGGTTCGGACTCCTGGTTGCCATGTGTCTCCTCGCATCCGCCAATACCGCAGGGATAACCCTCAGCGTGAACTATCTAGTGGACAGCTACCGCGAGTTAAGCGGAGACGCAATGGCAACTGTGATCTTAGTCCGCAATACAATGTCCTTTGCAATTGGATATGGGTAAGACTTATCTGTATATATAATTTCCGATCGATCCGGGCTAATTAAGTGACCCCTTTGCCTCTAAATTACAGCATTACGCCTTGGGTGGAGAACCTAGGCTACCAGAATTGTTTCATCTCGGCCGCCTTTGTTGGGTTGGCGTGCTCGGCCTTATTCATCCCCATGATTAAGTGGGGGAAGGTATTCCGCATTCGCAGTCGCGAGACATACTGGAGTATTGTTGCTGAGAATTGGGAGAAGGGGATGGGGCACTGAATTTGACTTGAGTTTTGGGTTGATAGTATCTTGCTATACTATCGAATACCTGGGTGCCTAATTCCAAATAGCCACTTGGAGGTGCACGAACGAGCTTCATTACATATGTACTGTGATGTCAATTCTCCTATTAAATTACAGATGCCATAAACCCCATACATAATAAAGATGAGAGAATCCCACATCCGAACGAAGAATTTCTCGAGGGAAAACAAAAAAGGTTATATACATGATCTGTTTTGCTCAAGGCTTCTTGTGCTAACACTAGGACGCAGAATAGCAGAAGACTGTGCGCAAACCAGCTTATACTGTAACTTCCTCCAACCCTAGAGCATGGAAGAAACTAATCAAGTCCTGGGCAATGTTCGCCTCATCAATAAGACCAGTGCACGGGTTCAGCACCAGGAAATCCGTGCCATTGTATGTGAGCGGGTCTCCTGGCTTGAGCGTCCTATACATAGCAACATACACATATCAGTGATCTGAAGGAGAGAGAGAGAGATAGAAAGAGAGGAAGATGGAAAGGATGTGAGGAGTCTTTACGTTGGAGCAAGCGTGAAATTTTGGCCTATGACTGCCTCGAGCCTCCAACGGACGGCGATGTTCAATCCATCAGCAACCCATCTGTAGGGATGGAAGGTATACTGGTTCCAGCCCGTGCGGGACCGCTCAACAAAAGCGAGAAATTCAGCAGAGGTTCCAATTTCTATGGCGACGCTGCCAACGCCGGTTGAGGAGGGGAAGCGATCTCCGTGGAAGCTGAGGACGGGGGAGAAGGTAGAGTTGATGAGCGAGACGTCGCCGTTCCAGATGTTTAGGTAGTTGTTGAGGATGTGCTCAAGGTGTCGGGGGGACTCGACCTCTGGATTTCCAAAGTCTGGATTGCAGCACTTTGAGGCTCCTGCGAGAGAAGAGAGAAGAGAGATGGAGACACAGAGAGTGTTGATCATCCAACGGGTGACGGGAGCCATATTTTTTCCGCTTCAATTGTTTTCTGTCTGACTTGATTTCTCACTCTCTACTCATTGCTCGTGAAGCATCTACAGCCCTTTTATACTTCTTGATCCCCTTCATTCTACGTGACAATTTTTTTTCTACTTAAATCCGTCAACATTTCCGTATTTGATATTTGATCGCCGACTTAAATTATAAGCCCCCAAGCTTGCAATCCTGGGGGACTTGGCAGCTGCAGCTGGCGCCAAATGGCTTCTCTTCGGGATTAGTCTCCTGGGTCTGTATTCCTCCAAAGCCCACTCTGTCTTTACCTCTCTGTTAATCCCCGCCTCTATGTGCGTATTCGCAGCCTGTGTACCCTACTCTAATAACCGAGTAAGGGAGTGCTCATACTAGAAGAAGAAGGTCTCTAAACATGGTGGGCGTTCCTGGTCGATCGAAGGCCTGCGTGACCTGCCTTAAACGCAAGAAACGGGTACGTCGTCTTCCTTTCTCGTGTGCTAAATTCTCCCCTTGCATATCCTTGTATATTCGAATGGGAGGGAGGTTGACAGGTCCTCTTGTCCCCTAGTGCGATTTACAGAAGCCGTTTTGTGGAACGTGTCGCAAAGCTTGC
Source organism: Aspergillus funiculosus (assembly GCA_027569145.1). Classification (NCBI taxonomy): domain Eukaryota; kingdom Fungi; phylum Ascomycota; class Eurotiomycetes; order Eurotiales; family Aspergillaceae; genus Aspergillus; species Aspergillus funiculosus. Next base: position 829,579 of record JAPDEN010000003.1, read on the forward strand.
CTCGACTGTGGGGGGTACTACAGGCCGCGGATATTTATCAACAAGACCTTGCAGAATCCTCATGCGAAAGAGCGGACGGTTGGTAGCGGTAAGAGCCAGATTGCTCACGGCAACGTTGTTGTTGCTCTTTCGCCGTCGCTAGCGCGCTCAGCCTACCAGACGAAGTATTTGGATCTTTTTTGGAGATTGTATCTGCCCAATGGCGTAGCCTTGTCTTCTCAGGTGACGCAGCCTGCCCTGGGTGGATGGCTTGAGGCAGTTCAAGGCTTATACTCCACTGACAGCGTGCTCGAGAAGGCCCTATTGGCCATGTCCCTCACGGTTGTTGGGAAGCATGATGGCGATAGATCGCTCATGGAGGAAGGCATGAAGCTCTATGCTAGCTCCCTGCAGAATATGGCTGTAGCTCTCAAAAACCCACAAAGAGCAATGGGGGATGGCTTGTTGACGGCTATCAGAATCTTTAGTCTGTACGAGGTTGGTGTACCCCTGAAAGCTTATATTTAGCCCGTGTCTGACGCTGCATACGCTGGGGCGCAGTCTATGCATGGGAGCAACGACACACGTGGGCTTCCACAAGCCCGAAGTTGGGTGGTGCATAACTCGGGAGATAGTGCGCTTTTAGTAGCTAGATCTCCGTATTCCTTTGTTACGGGCTATTCCCATCGTCTCTTTGTGGACGGCAGACTACATCTGGTGAGACTTAAACCCTTCAACTCGGATTGCCAATATGGCAACTAATGTACTTGGTACTATACAGGCTCTGTCGGCACTCGGAACGAGGAAGAGGATTTTTCTCGCAGAGCCGGAGTGGATGACAATACCCTGGAGTGAATATAAAAAGTCTCCCCGAGACTACTTGGTGGATATTATCATCGATATCTCGCCTTTGTTCGAGGACATGGATATTATGAACGCCTGTAAAGATATCGAGCGAAAGGAAACCTCACGTCAGCATCTTATTACTCAATGTATCCAACTCAACCAGAGGCTTCTAGACTGGCAGGCTTGCTATGCACCGCTGGACTTTGAACCAGGAGCCGAGTTACCAGCCGTCATAACACCCTATAAACTCACAGCGGCCCATCTCATAACTCTATTTTGGACTACATCCATTGTTGTCGGAAGCAATCTTAACATCTTACTTGGGCCGGACGAAGCGTTTCACACGGGGATGGATCTGGATCTGTTCTGTGGAAATATCATCCGGACGATTCCCTTCTTCTGCCAGCCGTCCATGGGCTTATTCCGCGCACATGTTACCACATATCCACTGACCGTGGCATTACACTATATTCGCTCAGCGGGACCTACAAGAATGATTCCAGAGCGACGCCTTCTCGCGGACTGTCTTAATGATCCTGCGTGCGCGGGTATCCGGCAGTTCATTACGAGCATGAGCGATCAATTTGAGGAGTTCCTCTAATAGAGGTTAACCAACTTATATACACACCATCATAAGATAAAAACATTAAATGCAGTCAATACACCCAGCTAAGCTGTATGTATTGCGTACAATCATAAAATCAAGCAACCAGAGGCTTATTCTGTGTCCTCCCCTGATCTTAGCATTCGGAGATGCCTCACCCCACCAGATAGCTTACTATCATGGTAAAAGAGATACCATTTCCCTTGACCTCCACAATAGAACGGCACGTCGTCCACCCCAAGTCAGGCTTGAGAATCCTTCCACGATAAGTAAACACCCCCAGGACGAAACGCCCTTGTACACACAGATAATGCACGTGTATCACCGGTCGAGTACGAGAAATAGTCCAGTGTACCTGTACATTTACGCAGGGAAATAGAGCATCTACTCCGACACCCGAGAGCTCGTCAAAGATCCATCCATCCACCGTCACCGTCACCGTCAGCGCCACCATCCAAGAAAGAAAATACAGTCGTCCCTGTCTTTTCGACAGACACTGCAACCGGTCACTCAGATACCATCGAAATAAAGATATCCTTGCGCATCCTCATGTGCAAACGAGGCCGGGTCAATACTAATCTCCCGGGTATAGGCAGACTGCGACGCCACGGTCGTGCGAGGGAGGAGAAGATATATATATACTTTATTGTTGAAGACGCTGCAGTGTATATGTGGGTTACGGGGCAGGGTTTGTGAAAGTTAAAGTGTGTAATGCAATACAGGTATCCTCTACCAGGCCTGTTCTGTTCTTATATGATTGATTCTATCCATCACTGTTTTCTATACAGCACTATAGCTACAAGACGAGTATACTCCAGCGTATGTGTGGGGGGAACCGGGAAGAAAAATACAGGTAACGTAATTCGCATATGAGCCGACACCTTCGAAACTTCATATATTTTTAACATAAGAACAGCTATAGCTTCATTCATCATGATCAGGATCCAGTTTCGCTTCCCGTTGAAATTGGTCGAGACGGCTTGCACAGCGCTCCAGTTGTCAATGCAAAAGATAGAGCAAATAGGCGATCCATCTGTTCTTTATACATGTTGTCACCTAGTTGATCTAATAGATATTGAAAGTACGTTTGTCTGCCATGTGTTAGAATAGAAGCAGTCTCAAAATAGATCGGGTACATCCCCGCGAATGCCCAATCTATCAACCATACATTTCCTTGACCATCTAGTATTCAAGTTCCTTTCGTGTATGTCCATGTGGCACATCACGAGCTGTTGGAAAAGGGCCCCGAACCCCGGTTCTCCTGCATCCACAATCCCAAAATCACGACAAACAGCAAGACGGTCGTCGAACCACCTTTCCATTTCACCCTTTGAGGCAAACGGGCCGGCACCATAGCCGGTGAAAAAGGCACCCTGGGAAACACCACCACCACCAATTGGCCCTGGACAGTCTGCCGTCAGATGGCGAAGCTGCTGTATAAAGTCATACAGCTGTTTCTGTATACCACAGCGGATAGTATCGCTCAATTCAGACCAGACCTCGTCAAGTAGCTCGCCATCTACGTAGCTCATCACAATATAGCAAATGCCCTCTCCACCCTCAATGTTATCGCCGCATTCAGTCTCCACCCATGAATCCAGGAGGGCTGGTAGTCGGATTGTGGTGTGTTGAGAGACAAATTTCATGTTAATGGCCTCGCATATATTGACATCATGACCATATTTGACGACAACGCCCTGTGCAATCCGTGCAATCTTGACCCCTCCATTGTCCCATATCTTTAGTGCTGTACTCAAAGCGTGGACGATGGTATGTCGTTCAAAAGTCTGTATATCAATGTCGTCAAACGGGAAAGGGCCGGTTGTTTTGTTGGGACTCTGTAGTCCAGGTAATACAGGAGCTAGGGATGAGAAATACTCCCACGAAGTCATATTGAGAAAGGTGTATAGAGATAATCTTGCAGATAATAGGGCTGGCTATATCATATTCAAGAAGTATAGTTTGTAATTACTGTAGGAGGGTTTAGGAGATGGCACTGCAAAAAGTGAAATGGCAAGTGATAAGGGAGGGCCCTGTGATTAGCTATTATTAGTATGCTTACAAGACCATTATTAGCTTGATAAGATTATTGGTTGGTTATTCTAAGGAACACTGAAGTAATTAGAGGACTGAAACTGGCATTCTTGACGATGCATCTGACAAAAAAACTCTCATTAAAGTCCTGAAACAGGAACTCCTTCCAGTCAGATGAGAGAATTATCATAAAGGAAGATACCGAGATCATCTTACCTTGTCCAGCATTGTCAATAAGTACACCGGTTGGTATATGATGGAGCTGCTCTGTCACTCCTATATGCCTTTTTCCTATTGTAATACGGCTTGACAATTGTGAGTTTAATGGGCGCGAATTCAGCAAACTAAACTTAGATAAAGATAAGATTGAGACACTGTTCTGCTACAATGGCCTCAAGATCTGTGTGCACGTTCCGTTTTGATTATATAAAAGCCGTGCTGAAAATGATCCTGCTATAACTAGTCAACTGGCCTTATTGGAGATGATTAGTTAGCTGGTCCTCGAATATATGAGGCAGGTGTGCTTGTCCTTTTGTTACTCAAAATAATAACCATGAATAGCCTTCTTTATACAACTGCATATCAGGAACACAAGATTCTGGACTATATCTGGAAACATGTCAAAACTTTGATCTGGGGGTTCTTCTCCCCTCTGTTAACTGTATATATGGATTGATGTCTTCCTTCATATATCTTTCACATACCCAACCACCGTGACCGCAACCCAGGCCAGAAAAAAAAAAAAGACAAAAGAAATAAGCAAGGAAAAAAAACAACGTAGGCATCTACCAGCTCATCAAGAATTATTATTATAAAATCGCCCGAATTTCCTCCTTCCCGCATCCGAATCTTGCCTCGCCCGCCGAAAACACTCCTCCCACTCACGCTCCAGCCGTTCACGCATTTCCTCCTCCGTTTCCTCTTCGTCGCCAGCACGACTTGACCTAGACCCAGACCCAGACCTAGACACCGATCCCGATCCCGACACGGACAATGACAGTGACAAGGACAAAGATCCCAGTCTAGGATGCTCCTTAGTCACAGGCGAAGCACACCCGCGCAGACCGATGAACCTTCCAAACCGTCTGCGCTTCGTCGCGAGGTCGAGTTTATGTTCGAGGTCTGTGCCGACCCACGGCGGGATGGAGATGGGGTAATCCCATGTTTCGCGGACGGGGGGCCAGACCTGGTGGAAGTGGTGGGCGAGACTGTCAAGCTGCTGCGAGGTGAGGAGGTGGTATGATAGGAGGGTGGAGGGGAAGTCTGGGTGTGGGAGGCCAGTAGAGCATGAGACGAGCGGGGAGAGCCGGGTTGCGAAGTAATTGATGGTTGAGTGGAAGGAAGGATGGATTTTGGAGGTGGGTTGAGGGTTTTGCTGTTGCTGTTGCTGTCCACAGGCTCCCGAGATGAGCAGAGGTCGGGGGTCGGTTGGGGATATTGTAGGAGAGTGTGGAGATGAAGACTGCGGCGATAGTGGTTCAATTGTTGGTGGAGAGGACGAGGGTTCGTGGTTGTCCATTGCGCAGTACAACTGACGATAGCTAAGGAGTTGCTGGGAGGTATTCGAGGTCTCAGCTTTGATGTACGAGTCGCTGAGCTTGCGGGAACGACAGCTTTGTATAATGCATTGCTTCGAGGATGAAGTGAAGTAATCGATACTCGGGGGGATCGCATCCGATCATATAGTCGCGAAAAAAGGGAGCGATGACCAAAATCAACAATGAGCCTTTGTGCAAATATGAAACCGCGACAAGCATGGGAGTCTTTATTTTTCGCTTTTTTCGTTGCCAATTTCAAAATGAGCTTCAGTGAGGATGTAACAAAGGACAGCCTCGTAGTTCCAGTGCCCATTGTTTCTAAAATAGCATCACAAATCAAGATGAAGAAGTTTGGGGAGTATATGAAAAAAAAAGGATGAATTCAACTATAATCGTTACGCGCGCATGCTATGTATCAAAACCGACCTTGCCGCTCAATACAAAAGGAGGTCCTCATACTGTCTATGAGAGAGCCAGGTTGGCCATTTGCTTCTGCACCGGTGGGTTTGCCTCCGAAGTAAATTGTTGATAACGTTCGGAAGCCACAGGCAGTCCGACATGCTTGTTTATCCAATTGAAGACAGTGTAATGCCACATGAGTGCATTCTCCGGGTTTAGAACCCAGTGGTTCTCATCGGGAAATGTCAGGAAAGCGCTCTCAATTCCCTTCATCTGCAACACATTGAATGCTGACAGGCCTTCTGATATTGCCAACCGATAATCCAACTCGTTGTGGATAATCAGATGTGGTGTTTCCCACTTGTCCAAATGTCGCGAAGGGTCCCATTGGACCCAATTCTCAGGTACCTTCCAAAGCGGACCTTTCAGATCATGAAGTGGGAAGTATAACTCTTCAGTGGCCAGCAATGAAGTTGTGCTAAACACCCCATCGTGAGTCACCAAAGCTTTGAATCGGCGGCCGAGTGGCTGGCCTTGAATCCAATTCATCATGTATCCACCATAAGATGCACCCAAAGCGACAGCTCTGGACGTATCCACATATTCCAAGTTCTCCTCAATATAATCAAACCCCTTTTCGAGATCGATGTATGGTAAGCCCCCCCAGTTCCCCCGAATAGCATCTGTAAAGTCCTGTCCGTATCCAGTACTCCCTCGTGGATTTGGCGTAATGACAACGTATCCTTGCTCCGCGAAAACGGCAGGATTCCACCTGGTACTCCACTGATCGTTCCATGCTCCCTGTGGGCCTCCATGAACCAAAAATGCCAAGGGGTACTTGTTACCCGGCTTAAAGTTAGATGGTTTCACGACCCATGCGTGAATAGGACAATCCTCGGCTCCTCTAAACCAGATTTCATCCACCTGTGCCGAGAAAAGACCAAAAGAAGACCCCCCACGACCGATCGAAGAAATAACGCGCACATCTTTGGGGTTTTCAGGATCAACAATAGTCCAGAGACTGTTATCAACCAGGTTATTGCTAGAGATCAGGAGGCTGGATGAATTCGATGCAGCAGGATAAACCTCAGTCACATAGCCCGAATGTGTGATCTTTTTGAGCACTTCAGGAGTGGAGTGGCGGATATTGGCAATTGGAAGCTGGTAGAGAACCCCACGGCCGTACTCCTCCACCTGGACAAACAAAGACTGATCATCGCTTGAAAATGTCAGTCCAGATGGGCTGAAGTTCCAAGAGCCTTTGCCGTCTGGTGTTGCAAATGCCTCTATCATCTCGCCGCTCCAAGGGTTAGGAATATATAGGATACGGTTCTTATCGGACTCGTATCCATCTTCGCGCATCGCGAGAACAGCAATGGAACTGCCGTCGGAAGTTAGGACCGGCGAAGACATAGCTCCTTCGAGTCCCTTAACTCTGCAAATCTGAGTCTCTGAGGCGTTTACCCCGGTCCATGAGAACATGGGACAATAATAGCACGAGCCTGCCGTATGCTGAGCGGGGTCTGCGTCGGGATCTTTGGCGACAAACACGATGGCCGTGGAACTGATAGCAAAGTCACCAGAACCTCCGAAAGGAGGAATAGGAGATTCAACCCCTGTAAGTCCACATATCGCGATCAAGTTTGTAAGCCCCGAAACAGAGTATTTCCCCGCCTGTCTGGTCGCTGGAGCCAAGGGAGCACGCTGCAACAGCCCATAGAAGATGGAATTCCGCTCAGGCTCAATGTACGAATCCCAATGCCGAACAAAAAGAGAGGTGTAGACTTTGCCAGTGCTGAAAGGCTTTTTGGCGTTCTTAGGGTTGTACAGCGATCCGTCTGCGTTGGCCTTCCCAGTTACAGCGAAGCCAATCTTCCCCGGCTCGACAATCGTGACCTTGAGATCGGACACCGGTCCTGGAACGGTGCCTGCGGTATATGTCTTGTCTGCTTCTCGAGCGTCGCCAATGATAAAACTGGTGTTTCCGTTGGCCTTAGTTTTCAGCCAGACCAACTGGTCGGTGTTGTCCACCCATTGCGGGCAACTGGCGCCCGGGTCATTTGTGATAAGCGCCGATCGACCCGTCCCAATGTCCAACACCCGGATTTCATTTGTCTTGGAATGAGATTCGAAAGAGTAGGTAGTTTGGGTGTAGACTGCGAGAGTTCCTGTAGAATTGGGCACGGCGCCCGACCGTCGAGGAGCTCCAAGGAGAACCCTGGAGGTGAGTGTCAACACATCATCCTGGCCGACAATGGCTGGGAGCCGAATTACACAACGACGAGACTATTCAAGATACATGAAGCCTCATGTATGTGCCCTGTATCAAGTGGAAAAGCAAAAGGAGACAGCGACTCACTCTGGGGTGAATTTCATGGATCGGATCGTCATATCCAGCTCCGCAGTGTGATGATAAGACGATAAGATACGGACAGGGAGCTGCTGCAGTACCAAGAGCGCAAGGGGGACCAACAGCAGAATAACCAGCTGTACAGTTTAGATAAAGTTGCAAACGAGGATAGAGGATGAAAACGGACGATGGGTGATGCAGGGACGGAGGCGAGGGGAGAGAGAGGAGGGGGAAGAGAGAGAGGGAATGGAGGCAGGGGGCGACAGCTCCTGATTTGGCGATGGCTTCACTAGCGGAATGCGACCTCTCACCGACACAGTACATACATTGTTTAAGTCAATAATTGAATTAGCTTGAATTGTATTCCACGCTCTAGTTATTCCATATAATTACAATATACTCAGATCAATCAAATGTCAAATCACTTCAATAAACCAAAATGTTTTTGCTTCTTTTTGCAACAGAGCATTTATCCCTCCCTCACTCCTCTTCCTCCTCTTCGCTTTCATCTTCTTCCATGCCTTCAGCAGCAGTGACAGTAAAGGTAGGTGCCTGGTCAACTCCGACATAGCTGTCGCTCATTAGGTACAGGGTCAATTCATGCTCGCCCGGAGTCGGTACGGTGTACTCAAGGCGCATCTCCAACTTCCGGCCTATGGTGACTCGCTTAACAGCAAGCAGGCTCTTTGTCTTCTCGTCTCCCACCAGTAACCACCAGTTCTCCATCTTTTGGCCAGGGTAGAAAGGAGCATGGACCGTACTGTCCACCTCCTGGTCCTCGTCCACCTCCCGCTCGACCTTGATCTTGAGGTACGCTGGCTCGCCGGCTGTGATATTTTCGGGGTCCTCTGCCTCGAAATCAAGTTCCAGAACTGGATACTTTTCATTGGTAAATGCGGCGGCCTGTGCCAGCTGCTTATTATCTAGTCCGAGACGTTTGACCAGGGTCGCATAGTCCTTGTTTTCGGAGGGATCCATTGCGTCCATGAATTCGAAGATGTCATTAATGCTGCGAACACGCTCCACGTTAGTGATTTAATTTTGAAAGGGAAAGGAAATGCACATACTTGTATTCATTGGCCACCTTGATGGCTTCAGGGCCAAAGTGAGGAATTTGCTTCAGGGGGCTGTCCCTATCCCACATGGCCTGGACAACCATCTGAGACATCTCCATCGCGTTCATAGCGTTCAAATGGCCTTCCGAAGAAAGGATGTCCACACAAGCGCTGAGAAGATTGAGAACTTTTGTGACGATAACCTCTTGGTCCTTGGCTAAATCAATGGGCAGCTGCATGCGCGAGAAGTGGGCTTGCAGTAGCACGAAGGCTTTGAAGTGAGGAGAGTCGTACGCAGCCTGAGACATTTTAACCGGGACACGATCGTACACTCGGCGTAAAATGTGGTCCTCATGACGACGCATTTGTATGGACTCGAATTCCGTTGCGGATGTGATAATCTCAAGAATGCCCTTGAGCTTTGTTCGTGCTGACAAGGAAAGAAGGAAGGTCTGCATGGTGATGTAAGAGATATTGTAGTAGGCTCCAATAGAGGCCGCATTCAAAGGCGAGACGCTATCATCTTCTTCGTCCAGATCAATGATCTTAGCTTCTGACAACTCCTTCAATGTGTTTTCGACCAGTTCAGATAAGAAAGTACTCAATCCCTCGTGGCTTACATCGGTGAGACCGTAAAAACTTGGGTTGGCGAGGAGGCGGCGGTAGAAGTAAGTGTAGGTCAGCCAGTCAACCGAGTCTTGGGTGGATGCAATGGTTCCCATGCTAACTTCAGTGACGAAGGCGTCGTGTAGGTAAAGCTGTAGGTGACTTTCGACTGGCAACGCTTCGTTGAGGAACTTCTTATAATATTCGCGTTTGGCCGACGGGACCATCAGAACACCACGGCCAATGCGATCCTCTTGAGGACGAGAAGCCTTTCCAAACATTTGCAGAATTTCGCTGACAGGGTAGTCGATGTATCTATGTTCTCGTCCTTCGAAAAATTGAGTTCCCATAACAATCACAAGGTGAGCTGTGAAGTCGATTTCCCAGCAAACATCGCGCGAGGCAATGACTACCTGAATTGCACCGATGTTAAAGAGATGAGCAACTATACGTTTATCGGTCTGGCTTAATGCCTCATGGTAATACCCAATACCATGCGTGAGTGACTCGGCAAGCGTAAGCTCCTGGACCCTGCTGAGAAGCGGGGTCAATTCATTGACGTCGGCATGAAGAAACCGATCCTCATCGTCATCAGTGGCACAAGCCGCCAGTAAATCCATGGCAGTTGATCGTGTTTGCTTGCGACTGGGCACAAAGATTAAGGCTGGCTTGTCTGGAGATAGCTGCAAAATCGAAGAGTACGCAGGTCTGGCCATTGCTAACATGAGCGATGGGAAATGGGGGATACTGAAGGATTGAATATGGAGCTCCAGAGGCACTGGCCTGGCGTGAGGACTGAAGTTGTAGATTGTGTGCTTGTTAGCTCCAATCCACTCCCCAATATCACGAGCATTCGCGAGGGGCACGCTTAGTCCAATGATGCGCATGCCATTCTCGGTCTGGAGTGCAATCGAATGCATACGAGAGACGACTACTTCGTACACATATCCGCCATAGCCCCCAAGCAAATGTAACTCATCGGCGATAAACAACTGTACCGTTCGTACGTTCTTACGCTTCTGCCACTGTCTGGATATAACATCCCACTGTGTAGGCGTAGCAAGGACAAGATCTGCCCCAGCTAAGATTTTCAAATCTGCCGTTGTTTCCCCTGTGAGCTTGGCGATAATCTTGCCACCAGCCAGGTTACTCAATCGCTTCTCCCAATCTGCGAGGCGTTGGTCGACGAGTTCCTGGTAGGGAGCAACGTAGACCGCTCGGCCACTGTCTTCTTGAGCCCAATGACGCAGTAAAGTCAATTCAGCACAGACAGTCTTACCACTACCTGTAGGAGCCCCGACAAAGACGTTGTCGTCCGTGTCGAAAAGAGATTTGAAGGTCTGTGTCTGAATCTTGTTAAAGAACTGCCAGTCTGGATACAGTTTCTGATACTCGTCACGCTTGAGTGCCTTAACTGGGGCTCTTTGCATATCCAGCAAGGGAGTATGGGGAGGGAAGCGCTCCGGGAGAATCAGTTTCTGGAAGGACACAGCAATGCGAGTTTCAGAATGCATCCAGCGGTCGGATATGAGGGAGATGAAATAGTTGGGGGGCATGGGCTCCGTGATCGGAACAGTGAACTCGACTAGATGCTCGTTCATCTCAGACTGGGCGTAATCTTTGCGCAACACGAATTGATCATGGAACAAAATCTCCTCGCCGTCACAGTCCTCGACTAGAATCCAGAAGTCCTGAGCGGTTCCATGTAGATCTTCATCCCACACGAAGCTAGGAGTAATTGTCAGTTCAACTCGTAACATAGATCGAGTTACGGGCTGAACTTGGGCCTGAACCTCCAGACGAGGAAACTTGGAAACAAGATCGCAGACAGTTTGTCCAGCGCGTGGCATGCCGAGAAGTTCACCCATACGAGGTGGATCAAGGTCAAAGTAACTAGCCCAAGGAACATCGATCCTTTCGGCTTTCTGAAGGATATCTCTTGGACAACGTGGAAACTGACGAAGCGGGGTCATCGTTGGCCACATCCGGCGTTCAGCCATCTTGCAAAGATCAAGGGCGTTCTTAGCAACAGACGACCAACCCTTTCTCAAACAGATTTCAAAAAGGGCTCTAAGAATACGGCCAGCTGATTGAGTCACATACACCATATCCGCCATCAAGGCAAGACCCTCAAGCTTGAGCCTAGAAATATAGGCCTGCAGCAGGACATTGATCTTTGAATGAGGCTCGTCTATCCCCTCCTTGACTGGGACGGGCACACGGCCGAGCATTTTAGCCAGTTCGAGTTTCTCGTCTTGGCGTACTGGTATGTACTTGAACTCATCGCTCAGGGCAAAGATTCGGAAAAGCTCAATGTTGCCGATGGATGGTTGAAGATGTTGGGTGTAGGTAAGCATAGAATTGTGGCCGATATAATAGTGGGATGCAACTCGTCCTAGCTCTGTGGATTGAAGTCGTCCGCTCATTTTGTCGTATTTGACTAGTCCAGCTCTCTCCAAAACCACGGCCGCAGAGTGCACCAAATCAACTCGTTTCTGCTCCAGTGCATCGTCGTTCTCATAATCCGCACCAACACTGTAGAGACCTGGGGAACGCAGCATGCGGACAAATAAATAGGTGTAACCAAGCCAGTCGACTCCTTCATCTCGAGTGCGGATATTGCCGAGCACAATCTCTGCGTTCATATTGTCTGCGAGCTTGCTCATAAGCTGACTCTCAATCGGCAACTGTTGGTTCAAGAGAGAAAGATAATACTGGATTTCAGCCTGTGAGGTGATGATAATACCCTCACCATATGTGTCGTATTGGGGTCTTCCAGCTCGTCCGAGCATCTGGAGAACATCTTGGGGGCTCAACTCCACCCAGCTACCCTTCTCAGGGGAGTATACTTGTGTACCCTTAATAATTACAGTATGCGCAGGTAAATTGACACCCCAGGCAAGTGTGGCCGTACAAACAAGGACCTGAATACTGCCATCGCTGAACAGCGCTTGAACCGAGTCACGATCCGCAAGACTCAATCCAGCATGGTGAATACCAAATCCATACGGCAGTAGGTCCTTGAGCGAGGCATCATCGATAGACTCGGCTTCTTCTGCCAGGATTGCTCTACTTGCCGCATCACTTCTCAGGATCTGGCCAATTGTTTCCATCTCGAGAGCCTTATCTCTGATGTACTTGGCAGTCTTTGCTGTTTCCTTCCGAGAATGGACAAAAATAAGCATCTGGTTTCGGCGCTGCCCGACCTGCTCAATAACTTTATTATAGCAGATATCATTCATAATCTTCAGCTGCTTGATCGGCTTTTTATCAGTAACACCGATGAACTCCTGCTTCAAAGGACAAGGTCGGTAGGACCCGTCAAAATGGAACATTCCTCTGATAGGATCGACACGAAGGAAACTTCCAACATCACGATAGTTAGGAAGAGTTGCAGAAAGACCAACAATCCTGACTGGTTCACCGGTTTGTTCAACCTTGCGAATAGTCCTGCTCACGATACTTTCGATGACAGGTCCTCGTTCATCGTGGAGCAAATGGATCTCGTCGATAATAACCAGACGAACAAGCTTGGTGTAGCTTGTTTCTGACGCCTTTCGCGTAATGACGTCGAACTTCTCAGGGGTAGTAACAATGACTTGGGTCTCAGCAATCTGTTGTTTCGTGAGTTGACGATCACCAGTCAGTTCAGAAACTTTGATGCCGTATGGGGCGAGCCGGTTCCCGAAATTTCCAACTTGTTCTTGCACCAGGGCCTTCAGAGGAGAAATGTAGATGATCTTAAAATCATCAAGCATGATTTCACCGGTCTCAGGGTTGCGATTTTTGCCAACCTCACGAAGAATGGTAAGCATGGCTACATTTGTTTTTCCTGATCCTGTAGGAGCACAGACAAGCATGTTCCCATCATCGTGGAAAGCAGTTGGATAGCACTTTGTCTGAATGCGGTTGAGTTCCTTCGCATCACCGAATCCTATACGTGCCCATTCAGGCAATTCTGTGAGTGGGATGTTTTTCTCTCCGGGCTCCTTTCTAGCTTTTGGCTGGGGCACATGGATCTCTTCGTATCCCTTGAATGTGCGCTTTGTCGAGCCTTGTGGCAGTTTAACATTGGGGTTAGTCATCAAATGATTACCCTGATGAAAGACCAGATTTTCCAAGTTGATCAGTCTCTTCGGCTGCAAGCCCCTGGCCAATCCTCCATCTGTGGGCTTTTGCTCGGTAGCCGCAGCATTGGGAACATCGACGTCCATCAAATCGAGCTTAATCTTCTTCTCGGGGCGGCGTGAATCATCATCACGTATGGTCTTGCCACGAATCTCGTCCAAAATTGAGCGATGTCCAGCCTCAACCATTTCGCTTTCAACGAGATGGCGGGCGTCAGCATCTTCGGCCACCCGTCGCCAGCGGGTAGTCCAGACAATTTTATCCCGGTTCGTGACCAATTTCGCGACAAGGTCAGGGTAGTCATAATCAAACAGTTCCATAAGATCATTTTCCACGTCACGTAGTGTTTTCTCTGATCCATCCTCTCCTTTACCACCCATGATTTCGAGTGCGTCCGTCGCCTTTTCTTGCTGGATATGAGCATCCGAGTATGCGGAACCAATTTGTCGCTGGAGCCAGTAAGCGTCTATTTCCCTAGCAGCAACTTTCAGTCCCTTTGCCTGTCGATCCCCATCACGTTCAACTCCGCCATCTATGACCATTTCCTCGGTGGGTAAACCTTCACCCTCAGCTTTTTCTGCTGTGGACTCATCGCCGAATTCTCGTTGTTCGGCTTCATCATCTTCGGAGAGTTCATCTTCGTCATGCACTTCATCTAGGGTGTCCAGTCGATCTTCATCCTCGTCTTCATCGAAGACCACGGCGACACCCTGACGCTCATCCAGTTCGGCCTCTTCTTCCCCAGCAATACCTCCTTCCATATCTTCATCCTCATCCTGGGCATCGTAATCCGTGATCTTCTTTCCAAGATTAACGAGCTCATTAAACTCCTTGGGATCCATCGAGAGGCCGAGTAAGTCATCAATCTCCTTCTTTTTATCAAAGTCCTTCATCTCTTCGTCTTTGAGAATCTCCAGAACCGCATCAGCGGCGCTTCGAACGACCTCGTGTGACACGTCACCAAGACGACCTGCCGTCATTGTAAGGATTAAATCGTAGGTAGCTCGGGTGGCAGGTGTGCGAGGGCGGTATTTCAGGCCTTCTATAAGGGCGTCGCCAGCGGACAAAACGCCCTGACCCCTTAGCTGCGTAGACTGGCCCTTCTGACGCTTCTTCTGTTCCCGCGCGAGAACATCTTCACCTTCCCGGATCGCACCCCGCTCGATATCGATCGGACCTAGAGCCTTCTTCTTTGTTTTAGGTGCATCGTCACGTAATATCCTCGCGCCCATTTCCCTAATGCCAATGCGACCTGCGAGCGACTCCGGGTCTCCGGTAGGTTCATCGTTGACGCGAGAAATGAAACGACGGTCCGCCTGGAGAACCAGGTTGGACATCGCCGAGTATTTATACTGTGAGATGTTTTGGTCCGCCATTTTGAAGAGGTAGAGATGCAATCAATGAAATAATAAGAGAAGAAAAAGAAAGCAAAACTGGACGGAATAAGGCGTCACTGGGCTCGATGGGAGCTCGGGCTCAGGTTTCGGCGGCGCGTCGTGACACCTGCGACCAGAATATGATGAACTCAGTGGCAAATTGAGATCCGTAAGGATGCACAAACCTGGAACATCCTCCTGCAGCAAGTAAGCCCACTTCTGAATGTCAGGCTACGAGCTTCTGTGGATGATTGAGTGAGGAGAGTAGGGAGTGGGTGTGCGTGAAAGCTGTCGGGAAGATGAAGTTCTCGAGCCGCAGATTTCGGTGGCGGAGAAGGAAAGTGTGGCGATCGGAGCCTGAGGTATCCACGTTTTCTGCCGACAGAAAAGCAGGCGTTTTTGCCTCATATCAACAACCAACAACGACTTGAACGCGTACTGGATTTTCGCTGCGAAGCTTTGTGTTTCGTTCGGGGATCATGTCCATCAATGGCGTCGTCTGTGTCTCGTCTTTGATTTTGTCGCAGGCCCGATCTCTGGCTCGGGCTGAGATCATCACCCCATATCGCTGCCAGGTACATCGAACGATCTGTCACCATGCTCGACGACCTCTCCGCATTGCTGTCCCTGGGCCAGTGCAACCAGTGCCGGCTTTCCATCGCCCGCAGCGACGCTGTGCTAAAACGCAGTCAACTGTGAAGCTTAAGGATCTACCACAGGGTGCCGTGAAATTGGAGCCATATCGAGATGTTGTGGATGACACCCCACGGTACCCGACTGTTGTTCAGGGGCATCGCAACAATATGCAAAAGTTCAAAAACTGTATTGTACTGACGCGAGTCGGAGGCTTCTACGAGGTATGAATAGTGGCTACTCCTTCTGCCGTGTATGACATCAAAATTTGACTTTGTTTCAGCTCTACTTCGAGCAAGCTGAAGAGCTTGCCCCGTTACTGAATCTAAAGCTTGCGACCAAGAAGACCAATGCTGGTCCTGTTCCCATGGCTGGATTCCCTTTTTTCCAACTAGATCGTTTCTTAAAGATTCTAGTTCAGGACCTGAATAAGTACGTCGCGATCAGCGAGGAATTCGCAAATGATGCGGAGGACAAAGCTCGTTCAGGTGGCCTCCTCTTCGACCGAAAGGTAGCGCGAATCATCACCCCGGGCACTTTGATAGACGAAAAGTTTATGGACCCATCAGAAAACAACTTCGTAATGGCTATTTACATAGACCCTTCGTCAGTTGTGAATATGACGAACCCGAACGGCGAGTCATCTTCATATCAGCATATCCTTTCCTGTGCTTCCCAGAATGTGGGTTTGTCTTGGCTAGATCTTTCAACTGGCGACTTCTTTACTCAATATACCACGACCCAAATGCTGCCGTCTGCAATTGCAAGGATTGGTGCCAGAGAGATTCTCGTGGACCAAAATCTTCAGGATCTGATTGGACAGGAGTTGCAGTTGTTAATAGGGCATGATCAACGGCTCATGACATTCTTCCAGTTCCCCAAGAGGATTGCGCCCATGTCACAGTGGTCCACCATGCTTGAAGCGCCCCTTCTGCCTAAAGCAATGGAGACATTTACCGCAGAGGAAGTCGCTGCAGGCTATAGCTTGCTGGAGTATATTAGAGTTCAGCTTCAGGGCCTCAATATGAAACTGCAACCCCCTCGTCGCCGACACTTAGACGAATCGATGAACATAGACCGTAATAGCCTCAGAGGCCTCGAAATACTTGAGACAGCACGCGATGGCTTTGGTAAAGGGAGTCTACTCCATGCGGTCCGACGAACGTCTACTAAGAGCGGGGCGCGACTCCTCAGAGACCGCCTGACGTCTCCTTCCACATCATTACCAGTCATCAACGAGCGATTAGACCTAGTTTCAACGTTTATCGAGGATATCGAGTTACGGGAATGTCTCACACAACTGCTAAAACGCAGCTATGATGCCCAGCGTCTAGTTCAAAAGTTCACTTTAGGACGAGGAGATCCAGATGACTTGATTTGTCTATCCCGGGCTATTGAAGCATCAAAGGAAGTAAAACGGGCCCTCTCACGCAAAGAGGGCAAGGCCGTGAAAGATAGGTGCTCACCGTCGTTTCAGCAATCTTTACGTATAATGATCAGCAGGCTCAATGTAGATGGGCCGAGTTTATTGGCCGACAAGATTCTCTCTGCAATTGATGAAGATGGTTTGCTTCAAAAGCAACGAATCGAGGATGACACTGCCACAGAGGCAGCCATTTTGGCTCAAGCGGTCACTATGAACGAAGGTCTACCAGGGGATTTAGAGACGCTACCTAAGAAGGTCAGATCTAAGAGCACAGATCGCACAAGCCCGGAAGCCGATGACAACCAACCTATTGATACTTGGATCATGAGACGCAACGCAAGCCCTGCACTCCAGGAACTTCATCGGACGCTCGAAGGGCTGCAGAATGAGAGAGTTTCTTTGACCCAGCGTCTTCGTGACGCCGTTAGTTCGTCAACTCTAACACTAAAGTGGACTCCTGGATTAGGCCATATATGCCATGTAAAGGGCGCCAAAGTCTCTCAGCGAGCACTAGAGGAGCTAGGTGTAACGAGAAATGTTTCTTCGACCAAAACAACCAGATCGTTTTATTTACCGGTATGGACTGAGCTGGGCGGCCGAATGGACCAAGTGAAACAGCAGATCCGGCAAGAGGAGCAGGCCATTTTTGAAAATCTTCGTCGCGAAGTCATTTTAAACCTGGTGAAAATTCGACGAAATGCGTCAGTGATGGACGAGCTCGATGTTGCGTGCTCGTTTGCCACTCTGGCCCATGAGCAACAACTCGTCCGCCCAATTCTCACGCAAGGAACCTGTCATAAGATTGTGGGAGGAAGGCATCCAACAGTCAAGCTCGGCCTCGAGGAGCAGGGCAGGCGTTTCGTCAGCAACGACTGCTTCCTAGGGGAGACGGAGCGTATCTGGCTCATCACGGGCCCCAATATGGCCGGTAAAAGCACGTTTCTGCGCCAGAACGCCTTGATCACGATCCTTGCGCAGGTCGGATCTTTTGTGCCGGCAGAATACGCAGAAATAGGTATCGTCGACCAGATATTCAGTCGCATAGGGGCAGCCGACGACCTATTCCGTGACCAGTCGACGTTCATGGTCGAGATGCTGGAGACGGCCGCAATCCTCAAGCAGGCGACCCCACGGTCATTTGTGATCATGGACGAAGTCGGTCGGGGGACAACACCAGAGGATGGAACGGCAGTCAGCTTCGCCTGTCTACACCATCTTCACTATCGCAACCAATGCCGCGCCCTCTTTGCCACGCATTTCCACGCCCTGGCCGACATGACACACGACTTTCCAGCGCTCGCAAGATATTGTACGGATGTTAAAGAATCCGCATCGGGGTCGTTCTCCTTCGTTCACCGACTCCGAAGGGGCGTAAACCGAGAATCGCACGCCCTAAAAGTTGCCCAGTTGGCAGGGCTACCCCAAGAAACGCTTGATCTGGCGCGCAACGTGCGCAACAACCTCAACCCGGAAACCCCTCCCATCAGCGCCTCAAGTACCTATTAAGCATACCCGACCAGCTACCTATACTACTGTACTTTGAAATCCACGTCACTCTCAACATGTACATACACATACTCATGGATATGCAATACTAGGTACAAAATTCCTCATGCAAAATCCGTATGATACAACCCCCTTAGCAAAACAAACCAACCCAGGGAAAAACCCACTTGAGAAAAAGAAAAGAAGAAGAAGATGAAGAAGAAGAAAGTTTAAATCTTCACCTCCCTCCCACCCTCTCCAGAACCACCCACATCAACCACAATCCCCTCCCCAAACTTCACCTCCTGACAATCCTCCTCATCAACGCCATTAACAAACTGCACAATCACAAAATCCACCCTCCTCTTCCCCAAAACCACCATTGGCGCATGCCAAGTCCCCGCCCCATAGGTAACAGCCTGTCCCCCAGAGACCACAAACGCCCTCAACGCACCCAGGTCCGGCGGGTCACGGACTGTGACAGCTTCCCCCGCATCCGTAGTCGCAGCGGCCGTCTGGCCCTTCAGCGTGGGCGCCACGATAACGAGGTAATAAGTCTCCGCTTCGTTTCCTGTTGATTCGCTCGAGAGGCCGAGCGGGGTGAATGTCTGTGTTGTGTATGGGTGGCGTTCGAGGATACGAACGTCGAAGACCTGTGTAGCTGCTGTATTCCCGGGTGTAGTGGAGGAGGGGACTGAGCGGAGGGGTCGCGGGAAACAGGAGAACAGGTTCATGGATGCGGAGGAGGGTTTGCCGCTGGGACATTGGGACGGGTAGTTATTCAGGAATGGGGAGACGGGGCTGTATTTCAGAGCGGAGCCCTGGTTTGCTGGGACGGGGGTTGGGATGAGGTCGTACTTTGGGTGTGAGGAGAGGGGGTCTGGGGGTGCGGTGACGTTGCGGGGGAGAGGCGGGATGATTGCGGTGCCGAAGGGGGCGAAGGCCTCGCGGGTGAAGGGCTCTAGAGTGAGCGTGAGGGATGGCGAGGTTAGAAGTGTAGGAGCTGGCATTTTGGGTGTCGTTCTAAGTCTGTACTGAAATTGATGGAGGGGTAAATTAGGGAGAGAGAGACGAGGAGTCGATGTTTATATAAGGGAGGCTTCAGTGATTCAGTGGTTTCGCTGTTGGAGTCGTCGTTGGAGTCGCAAAACATGGATTGGTGGCAGGGCTAGCCCTACTCTACATCTACTCCAAACTTCCCAAGTCGCACTTCTCGGCCTGATCTACAAAAAGGAGACTTCAAATGTAAGTGTAATCTAGGTTTATACTCTTTAGATTGAGACTGCTTCTTGGTTGCGCCTACTCGGTTGTGATCACAGCCCGGAAACGGACTTTGTTCTTCAACATGGCATCTGCGGATTGATTAGCACAGCATTCATCATAGATCAAAAAAGGAAGCTTTACCATAAGCCTCCTGAGCCCTCGACAGCGAAAACTTTTCGGTCATGCAGTTGATTTCCGCAAGTTCAGTAAAGGCAATGGCCTCCTCTGAATCAGTAGCATGACCACTAGGCCAAGAGTGCACCGACAAGCCATTTCGGACCTGAGCAAGTTAGTTATCAGGCAGCGTCTGGTGGACATGAAACTATTTACCATAACAGCAACGTCGATTGGGACCTCTCCAGGCACTATATTGCGGATACCAGGTTAGAGATGTGAACCGTGAAGCCATCCGCAGAAAAAGAATAGACGATAGACATACCAGACAGAATCAGCAGCTTGCCGAGAATCCCCAATCCCTTCAACAAGGGAGTGATGACACTTGCGGACGGCGCGGTGGACACAATCAAGGATGCACCCCCTAGTCGCTGCAATGCCTCACTGACATCCTCCTTGCTACCGTCGATGTATTCATGGGCTCCCAATTCCCGAGCAAACGCCTCCTTACTGGCGTCTCTAGAGAGTGCAACAACGCGGTACCCAAATTTGTTCGCGTACTGGATAGCCAAGTGGCCAAGTCCACCCAGACCCTGCACAGCAACAGTCGCGCCAGGCGTGATGTCCATGCGTCGGATGGAGTTGAAAACCGTCACTCCGGCGCAGAGGATAGGGGCGTACTTGACGGCGTCGACATGTGCGGGCACCCTCACGGCCGATTCAGCCCGCAGGATACAGTATTCAGCGTCTAGTTAGAAGTCATTCATCTGCTATCGAACCCGCGTATTAATCTTGTAAGAATTAGAGAATACATACATCCACCATGTCTTGAGATTCCGTTGATAGCTTTGTTGGTACACATCTGGTAGTACCCATGTTTGCATGCACTGCATGTTCCTGAACGAATGTCTCCAGTTAGTTCAAATGGCAATGCAATTTCCAGTACCTATCCATTGCAGAGTCCTACCATCGTGTCCTCCATGCCAGCCCCCTCCAGCCCGGTCGTTAATACTCCAGTCTTTCACGCCCTCGCCGACGGCAGCCACGCGACCGATGACTTCGTGTCCGGGCACAATAGGGCTGCAGAGGACCAAAGTTCATTAGTCGCAGCTCAAAACTAAATCCAAAGTAGAGAGAAGAACCTACAAAGATCCACCCATACCATATTTCTGGGCAAAAGTATCAGAGAAACAGACTCCACAAGCTTCGACTTTGACCAGAATCTCGCCCGCACCAGGAGCAGAGAGCTGAGTCTCTTCAATCTCCAGGGGAGCTCCGGAAGACTTGAACACAGCCCGTTTGAAGGTTTGAGGAAGCGCCATGGTAGAGATTTCTGTTCTGTATTATTGTTATTATTATTCTCGTCGAAGATCAGGTACTCAGTATTTCTTTGCTTTTGTCTTCAGAGAAGAGGGGTAAACGGGAGCTGCAGGCATATATTTATACGTCGAATGGTATGCAAACCCAACGCATGCAGCCCGTGATAAGAACCTGGAGGGATTATTGGATTAATCATTGTCGTTGGGCCTGAATAACACTGGACAGATACTAGTAGCTCATTGTGTTTATATTTAGGAGATGGACGACAGATGTGTTTGTGGAATAGTGTAGGTATATCTTTGATATGTTTTAAGCCTTCTTACCTAGATATATATTAGTCCATTGTGCTAATCTGGATCAGGGCAAATTTTGGTATGCTTTTGTACTCAATGTATAAGTCCTAAGAATGCTATTCACAATAATATTCAATATAGAAGAAACTATCTGACAAGAATGCATGGATTACGCTGAAGTCCTCTAAATATAGTTGATCTTTCTATACAAAACTCCTTTTTACTTCTAGAATGTGAGGACCTATGAAATCAACACGGAGAATGACTGCAGAATTTAGCCTAGAATATTAATCTGACATGGTTATTATAAAAAGAATGGTTTGAAATACTCTCTAGCTTAGTATACACCCGAAGTATATCCTTTGAGCATGCTGTCAAGCTCACTCCTGTAGACAATTTCTTATCCCCCTCCGATCTATCAGACAATTGCGGATATCATCCCCGAGCTTGGGGAATGTTTATCATCAACTCCAGTTGCCTGACTATAGCCCACTAGGAAACGAAGTGCAATGCCTAGACCATCCTCATTCTTTGCTCCTGACAGATCTTTCCGATTTGACTGCAGCAGAGCCCTGGATTATCCCCATCACAATTCTTGTTTCCAGGACCAAAAACAACTATGAGCATCGAAATGGGAAACAACCAAAATATCTCCAAATACGCGTCAAGCCGTCAAGCCGCCGAAATTGTCCAGTCAAAAAAATCTTGCCCAATTTCGTTGATGCCCTAGGCATTTTCCCCCTGCCACCGCTCTGGATCATGTGCCACTTCTCTCAGCCTTCAAGGCTTTTCCTCCCTAATAGACTGAGCTTATCTTCTTTTCCCATAATCAAAAACAGCTCTTCTAGACTACAACGCGCTTTCCCCTCTTATTCTTTAACAGTGGAAACACTCTACTTGCGAAAAGGTCAAAAAACCGTCTGGGTCCACACAAGGTGCAATACCGATGGAATCGACGGATGTCTTGAACTGATATGCCCTCCCTCGTCCACCCGCTTCACTGGCCGGGATGGTGGCCGTCACTGTGGCACCATATTTCAGGTTTTTGCGGTACCGTCTTCCGATCATGGAAAGGGTTGCTCAATAGCATATACCTTCGGTTGAATAACGGATATACTAGTGTATGGTGCGTCCTGACCAAGTGAAACCCGTTTCAAAGGTTAAGTTGTCATACAGACCCCCGGCCTACCTCCTGTGAACAATTCACACAAAATTATCACTGTGAAACATCGCCCGGTCCTCGAGCAGTCTGATAACCAAAAGCTTTTGAAAATTGGCATATTCGCCGAAATCTATCTTGTGGATGGAAAGATAATCAGGAAGGCACCTCGCAGTGGAAGAGAGGAAGATATCCAGCCAGTTGTTCGTGAAGCCAATATTTATACGATTTTAGGCAAGCACCCCCGAATTGCTGAATGCCTCTCTGTAGGGAGGCAAGACTATGTGGATATTCAATACTATCCTTCTGGTGATTTGGCTAGTTACCTCCAGACAAACACGATCACACCCCATCTCCAATCTAAATGGTTTCGACAGATCATCGAGGCAGTCGTTATGATCCATAGCCGTCATATTATCCATTCCGATTTGGCATTACGACAGTTTTTCGTCGATGATGACTTGAACGTTCGTCTAGGTGATTTCAACTCTTCCCAGTACCCTGGACACCCAGCCTTAGGCTATGAGAAGGCATCTCATTGCTTACCGAGAGATTACGAGATGCCAAATATGACTTTGTCAGATATCTTTGCGCTGGGCTCTACGCTGTATGAATTTGTCACTGGGTTTATTCCATATCATGAGCTTTATGCGGTCGAGCCTGCGGACGTTTTGCAGTCTAGCGATCCTGCGGTCATTCGAGCGCGAATTCAACGGCAGCATCATGCCGATTTCGAAGTTGAGGCTCGATATAGGAAACGACAATTCCCTGACGTATCTCAAACCTTTGGGGGAGATGTTATCATGGGGTGCTGGAAGGGAGACTTCATCACGGCAGAACAAGCCCTTGCGCGTTATTTGGCAGAGCCAAACGCGTAACTGATCCCGATTTTCAATAGACGCTGGGGTTTATTATAGGGTTTCATAAGTAAACAAGTTGAAACTGTCAAGTAGCCCAGTAAGTTAGATTGATTCTACCCCTTTAGAGCTGAGTTCCAAAGATGGCGATCCTAAGACTTGCGTAAATAGCTGACCAGCATTTACGTTATACAAGGAGTCGATTGTTACGGAAGGTCGACATATCGAGCCTTCCTAATCTTAGGTCGTGTTGATCTAAGCTCTCGAAATGGATTGACTTACCTGGTTGCGCGGAGCGTCCAACTTGCCCTCAAGAGAAGCCACGTCGGGGAGAGCGCCTGTAGAGTTAAGTGCTAGACGAAGGGTGTTCGCAAAGGCAAGCAAGGGTAACTCTGTAGATAGCAGTTGTATTGATCACGAAGAACTAGATACAATGGGTAATGAGCGTCCTTATACACCTCGGGGTTCGACTACCATCTTGACTACCGTCCCACCACCTCATGGGTGGTAGTTGTAGCTCTGCGACTACCTTCGTCACTACCAACTGCCTTGGCCCCACGGTTCCGCCTGGTGGATTCGTAAGATCGGTACCTTATTTCGAGGGGGCGCTGTCTCCACCTGTAGCCCAGAGAGGGAGATTTTTCTTCCGTCGACTAGATCCTGACGCGATAAATTTATAATCTGGGCATTGCTTGATTGTACTCTCCACAGGTTTCTTGTTGCATTCATTTTCAATCTTTTCAGTTATTGTCTCACCATCAATTATTTTGGTGATTTCATATTCTTCACTCATTGTGGAATGTTCCTATCTCATTAGGGAGTCAGCAAGTTACAGGCTAACAGCGACACTTCATGAATACCAACAGATAGGTAGAAGAAGACTGTATTTTGTTCTGTTTGAGAATGAGGTAATAGTCAAAGTTGCTGAAGCATCGATATTATGGAAAGGGAAACACGCTCATTTTGATTAGGGGTGTGTAAACTTGCAAGTCTATGGATGACAAGATGAGGGGTTGGTTAAGAGTGATGCAGGAGATATCATACACTATTAATCTGATGTGTGATAATGTCATTGGCCTTCTTCTCTACCTGTGTTCGTCATGACCCCTGTAAAGATGGAGTGCTGAGCACTCCATCCTCGCTCCATCCTGCGCCCTCACAGAGATCAAGAACATAAATGAAGCTCCCCCGTATCCCTCGCTCTCGTCATCATATCAAAGTCTTGCTTACAATGAGTTCTCTACAGGCAGTTCTGGAAGCACTTTCAACTTTATCCAATACACAACAGGCACACAGAGAACACCTTCTCTTGCACCGCGAGGAGCTCAAGATCGCTCTTACAAATACCATGCGCTTCTGTTAGTAAGTCAAATTTAGCATTCAGGAGCTCTACACGACATCAATGCACTCTTGACTATCACGATGAACGTCCGGCAACACCCCCTTCAGAAACATCTCCCTCAACAATATCTCCCTCAACAATATCTCCCTCAACAATATCTCCCTCGGCAGTATCTGCTCCAGCAACATCTCCCCTAAGAGTAGCTCCTCCAGCGCTATCTCTACACGCTGACGTTCCTACACCAAAAAGCGTAACAAAATTTCGTAAACTCCTACGCGAGCGAAGAAGCGGAATCTTGGAATATACTCAAAAAGCTCCCGAGTTGGCTACCCAGTCTGGTAGAGACTGGTTAACCGAGGATCCGCGAATCGGTGATATTTCTCAGACCGACAAACAAAAACAAATATTCCCTGGACTTGCAGCTTCGCACAGCTACAATTTCCGACAGGCGTCTTTGGAGTTAGGAAGACAACAGGTTGCAGTCAGGTGAGTGCAGCATAAGGGAGGAGGGATTAAGAAAAAAGAAGGAATTAGGATGAAAAAGGTGATGGTAATTCTTATATTCTTAGAAGAACTAGCAGGTGGTGATAATAATGTAATATATCAGGCGGCTAACCCAAAAAAATCAAAAACTAACTTGAACAGGGAATTCACAGGTCCTCGCTTTACAAGGGCAAACAACCAGCTCCATAAGCTAGCTTCTAAAATCAATCTCGTCATCAAGCTTCCGAAGATGACGTGTGTGTTTCCGAGGAGGGAGACTTCTCTCTGAGCCCCGTCTTGGTCTCTACATGCTCCTTACTGAGATGTTGCTTCGTGATAAAAGCGCTCGCAACCAGTCCACAAGCCGCCAGAGAGGTATACAAGATCCAGATATTTCGGAGACTCCACGAAAATGCGTTCTTTACGGCAAGCCGTTGAAGCGGGTCCTCTACAGAGCGCACCAAGAGCGCATTAGCGACCGCCTCGGTTCCGGAGAACTTTGCGAGCATCGACGAAGAGAGTCCAGCGTCGAGTAGGCTAGAGTGCTTCATGGTCATGCTGTTCTGAAAGACCACCCCGCCAAGGACAACGGACATAGCGTTAGCGACGTTGCGAACGAATCCAAATGTTGCGGTTGCGCTTGCAGTGTCTTGCGGGGGAATATTGCTTTGAAGAGCTAGCAGCGGTGGGAAGAAAAGCAGGCCGCAACCAACACCCAACACGAGCTGGTATGCAATTATCTTTCCCAGAGAAGAAGAGCTGTCGTAGTTGATGAACAGTCCAGTTCCGAGGACCACAAATGCGGTGCCGGTCCTGACTACTTCAAGATACCTACCAGTGCGGTGAATGATAATTCCGGCGGAAAGGCTTACTGCGGATTCAACCACTACATAGGGAAGAATCAAAATACCCGAGCGTAATGGGGACGCTTCCTTGGCGGATTGGAAATAGAGTGGGAGATAATATTCTGCTCCCATGAAAGCCTGGTATCTAATGTTAATTGAATCCCCTTTGGAGCTTCTTTTCAACCCTTTTTCAAGGGTATGTAATGGTAGCCAAAGGGATCATTACTCACAAATCCATGGCTAAAATTGACCAAGAAGCAAGCAATATTGGACCAACTTTTAAACACGCCAAGAGGCATGAGGGGGTATTTGGCGAATCGTTTCTCAAAGTAGATAAACGCAATAGACATCAAAGCCCCAAACACAATCAGGCAGATCACCTTGGGCGAATTCCATGGGAAAGCCTCTCCTCCAAAGTCAAGCCCCAGCAGGATCATAATGGAGATGCCTAGTATGGAGAAACTGCCAAGCCAGTCGACTGCCTTAATCCCCTCAGCAAAAGGAGTCTTGGGATTGTGGACATCCAGGCACAAAATGAGAAGCACAAAGGCGGTTCCGGAGACTGGTAGATTGATCCAGAAAATCCACCTCCAGGAGAGTGATTCAGTGAAAGAACCGCCGAGCACAGGGCCGATAGCTGAGGCAATTGTCCAAATGAACTCTATGAGACCCATAAATAGGCTGCGAAGTCTGCTTGACCGTCAGCACTAGGTGAAAATCCAAGTTCAGAATCCTCTCCTACCTGACACTGAACAAATCAGAGATAGTGATGAGGATCAACTGAAGAAGACCCCCACCAGCTACTCCCTGAAGACTACGGCCAGCAATTAACATGGGCATATCAATTGCAGTCGCACATATAATGGAAGATACGGAGAACAAGGCAACCGCCGACAAAAGAATCGGCTTTCGCCCCCAGATATCAGACAAGTTGGCCCAAATGTTGCCGCTCGCAGCGTTCCCAAGGAGATAGGCACCCCCAATCCAGACATATCCACTTCCAGCGTGCAAAGATGAAGCTATAGTGGGCGTTGCAGTAGCCACGATGGTCTGATCGAGCGCCGCAATGAACAAACTAAGCTATTACTTGTGTAAGCACCCACGTGGCGCCGAGACATCCAAATATGCGGTGGAACCTACTCCGAGTGCGATCATAGTTGCAAAGATTCTCAGATTACTCCGAGTCTTCGGCGGTTCCGAAGCGGAAGCGAGGCGCATCTCAGCCATCTGAGTCTGAGGACCATGTTGCTTCGTTTCAGTGTCTAATGCACGCTGATCTGTTCTATTCTCGTCGGACATATCGGAAACCAACGTAATGTCGTTCATTTGAATTGGAATATGAGGCTGGCTCGCTCCGGAAGTCGCGGACGACACCATACCTTCAAACGAAAGCCTCTATACCGGCTAAGCAAGGCCCAGACACCTTGACCAAAAGGAAAAAAGTAAAGACAAAGAAAAAATATTTACAATATAAAAGAAATCAGTGAAGGAATTAAAGGGAAATTTGGAGACGTCTGGGATTTTGTTTTTGACTCATCCCCGCTGTTTGCTCCATTTGCCTGGTCTTGGAGCCTGAGGCAGCAAGACAGCAAGTATATACTCTTTCTTTGCCCTCAAGTTCTTGTTGCTCACAACTTGTATAAATGAATGCTTCTAATTATCAGATTACTGAAGTGCTTTTGCTAATTATACAGAGTAAGCTGCAAGTGTTATCAGTACTTTAAATTTTATGATAAGGAGAATCCCCATGGAAGTGTTAGATTTAAGATTTCCTCACTCTCCCATCCTTCAACAACACAACTTCTGCAACATTCTGGCCCTTTTCTTTTGGACATCAGCCACAGTCAAAAAACCTATTCCTTGGAAATATATGATCAAAAATATAACTTGACAGAAACAAGACCCAATTTCATCCTATTTATCAGTCCAAGTTCGACTTTTAGATGCGATACATTCGAAAAGATGTTCCCCAACGGCGTTTGGTGACATGTCTTCGAAAAGGACCAGGTAAGTCTAGCCTCCTCTAGTGTAAAGCCTGATCACTAATATAGATCCACTTGGGTAGCTTTAGTAGGGCGATGTTAGTGTACTTACTGTTCGGACTCACCAGTCATTGTCAACCATTCATCTTTGCCATTTTGCGGGGGACCCCAAGCTAAATTTTACCTCCTCTCCTCGATCAGTTGAAGATACTACAAGCAATGACACTTTTTGTTTCATGAAGATTTACAAAACCCGAAGTTTTCCCTGCATCCGGTAATTGGCACGGAAATGATGAGAGGCTGTTAAGGTATTTGGATAAGACCCCTGCGTATATGGAGCGGAACCCAAGATGCGGTTTCCAATATCCTGGGATCGGCAAACTCCGTATATTGTACACAGAGACCAATCCATCAATCAAGCCTAACCCCGCTGATATTGGAATTTCAATGGTTGGCTGGTGATGAAGCCCCAATAATAATGGCTCGACCTATTTCCCCGCAGCTTGTCTCCAGGAGCCGAGGAAATCTGCAGCCGAGCAACTATATCGCCAATCCTATTCCTAGGTTAAATCCCAGAATAGCCGGAGAGCTCCCCAAAGCTTTAAAGCCCAGCTTTTCTCCTCCATTCTTCTTACTCTGAACTACTCTGAAGGATACCATTGAACAGCGGTACAGAATATGGCGTCTTCAACAGAGATTCCCCGCAAGCTCTGGGAGCATCCGAACCCCAAGTCTACCCAGATGTGGGCGTTCAAGCAAAAGCTGGAGAAAGATAAGGGTGTTAACTTCCCAGTAAGCTAGATTCAACGTATAGTAAGTCTCTCTTTGAGGAATCCCTATCTCACCGATTTTCCAGGATTATTATGACCTCTACAAGTGGTCTGTAAACAACCGTGCTGCCTTCTGGGAATTTTGCTGGAACTACTTTCCAATTATCTACGAAGGCTCATACACAAGCGTTGTTGATGAATCTGCACGCATCGACAGCATCCCCAACTGGTTCGAGGGGGTTCGACTTAATTTCGCAGAAAACATGCTCTTCACAGCCGAGAAGGCAGCCAACGGAAGACATATCGTTACCACATCGGGGAAGGAGGACAACAAGGTTGTAGCAACCCAGGTGCGAGAAGGAGGATCAGAGCCCGCGATCTCTGTTACCTGGTCACAGCTGAGACAGCGGACAGGACATCTACTACAAGCATTGAAAGCCTCAGGCGTAACAAAAGGAGACCGCGTTGCTGTTGTGGCAAGTAACAGTATTGATACTCTTGTCGTCCTCCTAGCTACGACTGCCCTCGGAGCCATATTTTCTTCCGCATCAACCGACACTGGCGTCAAGGGTATTCTAGATCGTCTGCTTCAGATCAAACCGAAATGGGTGTTTTTCGATGATGCCACTGTCTATAATGGGAAGCACATCGATCTGCGGCCCAAGATGACTCAGGTCGTCAGCGGCCTGAAGGATATACAGGAGCTCAAGGGTATTATTACCTTGCCTCGATTCCCGGGACGTCCAGTAGATGTCAGTGGCGTCCCCAAAGCGCAACCTCTGGCGAAGTTCCTAGCCAACGCATCCTCTAACAAACTCGACTTCGTCCGTGTCGGCTTTCGCGAGCCATTCCTCGTGGTCTTCTCTTCAGGAACCACAGGAAAGCCAAAGCCCATCGTCCACGGGCTTGGTGGATACATTCTCAATTCTAATAAGGAAGCCCGACTACATCGCAGTCACGGCCCCGACTCTGTCGGCCTCCAATACACCACGACAGGTTGGATCATGTACATGTCCGCTGTTGCCGGCATACAATTTGGTGGACAAACAATCCTATACGATGGCAGCCCCTTCATACCAGGCCCGAAGTTCCTCATTGAACTTTTAGGCAAGTACAAGGTCACACATTTCGGCACATCTCCCCGCTACCTCCACGAGCTGCGAAAGAACGGCATACAGCCTCACAAGGAACAAGATCTGAGCAACCTCTCCATCGTCACAAGCACAGGCATGGTCCTTCCCGAGTCTCTTTTTGAATGGTTCTACGATGAAGGTTTCCCAGCACACACCCAGTTAGCAAACATCTCTGGCGGAACTGACCTCGCTGCCTGCTTCGGACTGGAGAATCCCCTCACCCCGCTCCACGTAGGCGGATGTCAAGGCCTACCTCTAGGCATCCCGGTCGAAGTCTACGACCAAGCCGAAGAAGGCGTCTCTGGCGTCAAAGGCACCGCCCTCCCGGATGGCGAAGCAGGCGAACTCGTCGCGACAGGAGCATTCCCCACCATGCCAGTCAAGTTCCTGGGAGACGACGGGCCAGAAAAGTACTTTGATTCCTATTTCGCTCGATTCGACAGTAGGTACTGTCCCACTGCCGACAAACCACCACGCCCCCCTGCCCCTCCCCTCCCTCAATAGACAGACTGTCAACTAACATGACCACTCCAAACAGATGTCTGGACCCACGGCGACTTCATCAACGTCCACCCAATCACAAAACAAATCTTCTTCCTCGGCCGCTCAGACGGCGTCCTAAACCCCTCAGGAATCCGCTTCGGCTCCAGCGAAATCTACAACGTAATTGAGACCCAATTCACAGAAGAAATCTCCGACTCCCTCTGTGTCGGCCAACGCCGACCAAATGACCCTGATGAATCCGTCATACTATTCTTGCTCATAAAGCCGGGCCATAAAATCACGCCGCAGCTCGTTGGACGCGTCAAGGAGGCAATTCGGAAAGCTCTAAGCGCCAGACATGTCCCGAAGTATATTTTCGAGACTCCGGAGATTCCAGTCTGTATCCCTCTTTCCTTCTTCTCTTCTTTTCTTTCCCTTTTTTTTTCTTCTTTTGTTTCTCTCTCGTTCTTCCACATTTATTTTTGAAAGCTAATTCCCTCAAAATCAAAATAGACTACGGTTAATCTGAAGAAGGTCGAATTACCCGTGAAGCAGATCGTGTCGGGGAAGAAGATCAAGGCGTCTGGGACACTCCTGAACCCGGAGAGTCTGGAGTACTACTATCAGTTTGTAGAAGTGGAAAAGCTCGTTGAGCTAAAGAGCAAGCTATAGACTAATAGTTAAATATATATATATATATATGTGTGTGTGTGTGTGTGAGATAACTAGAAGGATATTCTCATCCCGAGTTAGTGGCATATCAATCAGAATTGCTTACTGTCCGGACTGTATAGTTGCATGATAAATAGTAAAGAGTCGTAGGCTTATCAAAATCCAGGGTTGTAAATCTGCGTACTCTGCGTACTAAGCGGGTAGTATTCGTGATATGATATGGTATGATATATTCCTAGGGTTGAAGGGCACAGGCGTGTCTTATGACACTTTCTGATTCACTACACCTCTTCAGCATTTACGGAGAAAATATAATGGTTCGAGAAATACTCTATTGTTAAAAGGGCGATGTCTCCATTTCCCCATCCGCCTGCGGGAGGGGCTTCATAAATTCAGCATGTTACCGTCTTAGACAGGCCCACTTCTGAGGAAAGTAAAAGACACATGGAAAAATAGTACAGGGTAAAAATAACATGAAGGAAGGAGGAAATCCCAATAAACAAGAGAAAAAAAAAAAGAATACGCCGGTTCTATACGCCATAGTCGGGGTTATGAGGAAGCTGTCCCAAAAGAAAACATCGAGTGAAGGTATTCGTCTATTTGTTGTGGATAAGGAAGTTGCGGAATGAGTCCCAATGATCCGAGTCAGCGTAGCTAGAGAAAATACAGTTAGTACATCAATTATTCCGACGTGAAGAGGTGAGGGCAAGACATACATGTAAACCATACTACTTCTGAGACTGGACATTAGGGTCTCGGGATGCCAGCGGAAGAGGTACATGACACACGCCCAGCTGAGGGAAGCAAAAACAGCCCAAGCATTACCTTCAATCTGTTTCCGGGCTTCGGGAGTGATCAGAGACGACCAGGGGTTTACATCTGGTTTGATGGCGAGTTTGGCAAAGCTAAGCATGACACGAGCAAAGATATAGATCACGATCTAGATAGAAAGGTTAGCAAGCACACCATGAGTACGGGGGTTAGCTTATGAAGCTATTCCACGTACCTGCTGAGTGATACTCGACTTATGTCGACCAAAGACCGCGTAACCTCCAAGCAACCCCGCAAAGAAGCTATCATACTGCCCCTCTTTGCCAACACCAGTGGGGTTAAGATTGCGCAGGGCGATCATGGAGCTTTTGTATATCAGGGCAAATGTTGCTAGATTCCGAGCATGTTGGCGAGTGGCTTTTAGAACGAGCTTAACCTTTTCTCGGACGCTGAATGACTTAGAATTAGTGACCAAGGCGCGGTGAGAGCTTCGGGTATGCGGTGAGGTGGATGGAAGGAAACCTTACGTTCCGGAGCGAAACAGAAATATCATGCTATTACAGTGAGCGACATGTCAGTGCATCAAATCCATAGGGCGCTCTATACATAGGATACAGTATCAACCTACACTAGAGCATGCGGAAACCGCACCTTCGCGCCGTATACTGCGCCATTGCGGATGCCCTTCACAAGTGAGAGCAGCGGCGCAAGGTCGGGGTTGGTAACCAGGGCATCCAGCCGGGACTGAGCATAGATTAGCGAGATACCCCAAGATTTGAAGGAATCATATTCTCCAGCACCATACCACGAGAGCATCCATGGCATCAGTTGTCGAGGAAGTGGCAATTTCCTTGGGGATTGACAGTAGTAGTGCAGAGCCTCGGCAGGCTATGATTCGAGTTCAGTTGCACCGGCGGATGGCACCCAACACGACAGAGAGCATCGGGGGAGAAAAGAGGTCTGAACAGCACACCAGAGAGACTGAGGGGAAACTTCTCTTTTCTTTCTTTCTAAGGATAGAGACGCAGATAGGAGAGGGTGTGGGGAGAGCGGCATTTCCAGCATTTTTGTATCCGCGTTGAAAGGAAAAAGATCCTCGGCATGTGAGTTGCAGCCGAACTCAGCAACGTCATGGTCACGTGGATAGATCCCCCGTCAATCCTAACTAAATAAATATCGAGTTATAGATAACTATAGACACCGTATGAACGCCTGCACAACAGAACAAAGACTCATGCACAAAATTAACAATCAGTCATCATGCCCACTTGGGCCGCTTCCGCCCCTCGTCCTCCGATATCTCATCCACATCCATCATGTCCGCATCCTCTGCCTCGTCTTCATCGGACTCCACGCCAGCCCGCCGTTTCAATCCCTTCATCTTGCGCGTCTGCAATCCACGCAGATCCTGTTTGCCCAAATGTATGCGGCCGACCTTATCACCAATAGAGTCCATGCTAATGTTCTTCTTCGTCTTCATATCCTCATTCGGCCTCTTGGCCTGCTTCATAGCCTCCTT
The DNA here is from genome assembly GCA_027569145.1 of Aspergillus funiculosus. Classification (NCBI taxonomy): domain Eukaryota; kingdom Fungi; phylum Ascomycota; class Eurotiomycetes; order Eurotiales; family Aspergillaceae; genus Aspergillus; species Aspergillus funiculosus. The sequence goes on from JAPDEN010000003.1 coordinate 863,044, forward strand.
CATAGCATCCCGTGGTGCCTCCTGCGTACGTCCGACTTTGAAGTCAAACTTAGGTCCGATTTCCTCCAATTCCACTCGGGGCAGCTTATGGCCGCTCCGCTTGGTCACCAACTTATACCACCGTAGATGAACAACAGGCGCCAACCCGGCAGTAGGCTCCTCGGCAGCAACCATCAGCGCATACTGTAATCCCTCGACATCGATCTTCTCACTAGTCTCGCCCTTGAACAGATCCACAAACATGCTCTTCAGCATCGTATGCACCGTCGACGTCGAGTCCTCCCAGGCACTTCCTGTAAAGAGTAGCATGGGCCGTAGCCCCAGACCAATATGCATAGAGAGCTTGTCCATAGTGGGGACCTCGTCGCCACCCTGGTTGGGGAGAAGAAGCAATTCACACATGTCGAGCACCTTGGAGTCGAAGACCCGCGCAAGAGTCACGCAATTAGGTCTCTTTTTGTTGCTGCTTCCGAAAACAACCATGCCGCAGTCATTCTTGTTTGCCAGAAACTCGATATTTTCGACATTTTCGAACGGGTGGATGTTCTCATTTTTCTTGTGGAAGAGGACGGAGTGCGGCGAGGTCAGGGAATGGAATGTCTTGAGGACGGTGTGCAGGGGTGCTGGGCACTTGGAACCGTGCAGTAGCAGCGTCCGCTTCGGAGTCTCGATAAGCTGAGGCTCTTTGGCCTTGAGAATGCGGGCTGTACGCGGGTTTTTGGGTTTTCTGTCGCAGAGATTTTTTTTGGTCAGTGACGGGATCTTCAAGATTTGCTGGAGTACCAAGAAGGACATGAAATAGTCGCTTCGGTGAAGACAATCTTATTTTCCTTTATATGACAAACTTACACTTCACGAAGCATTTTGACCACCACAATGTGCACTTTACAGACGAGATCTGGAGATGCTGGCAAGAGATTTCCACGTCAAAAGAGCCTGAGCAAAAAAAGGCGGAGTGAAAAGTTTTGGCGGAAAAGGCTTGGCATCGCTTATCGATAAGCCACCAGTGTATCCCAAAGTATCGGCTTCCACGTACTAGAAAGAAACAGAAAGTTATAAACAGAAAACTAGTCTGGATTTTAACTAAGTTTTAACTAAATCTTATAATTATATGCATGCGCTTCTTTACTCTAGCCGTAGCTTCTCAAATTCACGGATCTGCTCCTCCAGTCGAGCAACCTCACTCTCCGCATCCCGAAGTTTCTTTTCCTCGAGCTCGCGCACTTCTGGCTTTGCCTTTTCCTTCCATCCAGCGCCTCCTGTCAGAGTCTGCTGGCGGCGTACGGTGTCACGTGCCTTCTCCAAGCTGGCCTTGGCTTTCTCTTCCTGCTCAAGTGCCACCTCCTTGGACACGCGAAGGTAGACGGCCGCTTGCGAGCCGACGGCAGCCACGACACAGCCGGATGGAGGGGTAGTGTTCTCAGGTCCAAGGACACTGAGCTCGCCGAGAGTCTTACCGCCCAGAGACTTAACAATATGGAGCTCATCTGAGACGGTCTTGAAGCTGGTGGCGTCGTAAGTCTGCACAATGACGTCGCCCTTGGTCTTGACGTCGTACTGAGCAAGGATAGAACGGATGGCCTTGGAGGTATTGAGGATCAGCTCATAGGCTGTCTCGGCAGCAGGATCATCGAATTCTGCCTTATATTCTGGGAATTTAGCCTTCATAATCGAGATTGTGTTGTCACCAGGGCGGCGAGGCAGGCGCTGCCAAAGATGCTCGCTGATGAAAGGCATAATCGGGTGGACAAGTGTCAAGGCGCCTTCCAAAGCAGTGTAGAGGGTCTCCTTGGCGGATTGCTGTACTTCCTCGGGGAGCTCTGGGTTCAAGAGTGACTTGGAGTTCTCAATGAACACATCACACAGCTGGCTGTACCAATACTGGTAGATGGTAGAAGCAACGATGGAGAATTCGCGCTGCTCCAGAGCCTCATTTACCTCCTTAGCAGCGGCATTGAACTTGTGCAAGATCCAGCGCTCAGAAAGTGACTCTTTTCCGGTCTTCGACGGAGTTGGCTGAGGCTTGAAGTCATCACCCAGCTTGCCAAGAACGTACTTAGTGGCCTGATAGATCTTGTTGCAGAACCGGCGGTATCCATGAATGACCTGAATATCAAAAGCAATATCACCACCTAACAAGTTTCTTTGGTCAGTCTTTGTTTCTATTAGCAAACTGGGGGGTTAGACTTACCACCAGTGGTGTAAGATACAAGGGAAAAGCGTAGAGCGTCAGCACCGCACTCCGGAATACCCTTAGGGAATGCCTTCTTCTGATACCTAGTAGCTGTAGCAACCTCCTTCTCGGCAAGGTTCCCAGTGAGCAGCTTAGCATGAAGATCCTGGAGCTGGATACCCTCCATAACATCCAGAGGGTCAATGACATTACCCAGAGACTTGGACATCTTGCGACCCTCCGAATCTCGAATCAGGGAATGGCAGTAAACCTCCGTGAAGGGGACTTTACCGGTCATCTTGATGCCCAACATGATCATTCTAGCAACCCAGAAGAAAAGAATATCCCAACCGGTCTCCAAAACTGAGGTAGGATATAAGTTTTCGAAATCATGAGTCTGACGAGGCCAGCCCAGGGTGGAGAAGGGCCAGAGGCCAGAGGAGAACCAGGTGTCAAGCACATCAGGATCACGCACAAGGTTGAATTTCTTGCCAGGGAACTTGGCCTCGGCCTTCTTTTGGGCCTCCTCCTCGTTGCGGCCTGTGACCCAGAGGTTGCCATCGCTGTCATCGGTTTCCTCGCCCTCGAGTTGGACCAAGTAAGCAGGAGCTTGGTGACCCCACCAGAGCTGCCGGGACAAACACCAGTCATTGATACCTCTCATCCAACGGAAGTAGTTCTTTTCGGCAGACTCGGGCTTAATGACAATTTCGCCATTTTCGACAGCTTTAATAGCAGGCTCTGCAAGGCTTTCCATCTTCATCCACCACTGGGGTTTGAGGATAGGTTCAATAACATCATTTGACTTAGCACAGCGAGGCACCTTCATGGGGTTATTGGTCCATTTCACATAGAGGCCCTTTTCTTTCAAAAGCTCAATCACCTTATAACGGGCATCGAAGCGCTTCATGCCAGCAAAAGGACCTCCCTTCTTGTTAAATGTGCCATCATCATTCAAGACAGAAATAAACTCAAGGTTGTGAGCCTTTCCACGGTTGAAATCGTTGAAGTCGTGAGCAGGTGTGATCTTCACAGCACCAGTACCGAATTCAGGGTCCACATCAGGATCAGCAACGATGGGCAGGAGGCGGTCCACGAAGGGGTGGCGGGCATATTTGCCAATCAAATGTTTGTAACGCTTGTCGTCGGGGTGAACAGCAATACCTGAATCGCCAATCATTGTTTCTGGACGGGTTGTAGCAATCTCAATCCTCTCCTTAGATCCATCAATTTCGTAGCAGAAGTGAGTCAACACACCAAACTCAATCTTCTTATCGTAACCGGGCACATCAAGCAAGGTGCGTCCCTCAATTTCCTTGTTCTCGACCTCGAGGTTAGACAAAGAGGTGTTCAAGGCCACACACCAGTTGACAAGGCGGTTGGCACGGTAGATAATGCCCTCCTCATGAAGACGAACGAAAGTTTCGGTGACAGCCGCAGACAGGTTCTCATCCATGGTGAAGGCTTCGCGAGTCCAATCGAAAGAGCCACCAACACGGCGCAGAGCATTACCGATGTTGCCATGGTATTCATGCTTCCAGTCCCAAACTCTCTCCAAGAAAGCCTGGCGACCCAAGTCATGGCGGGTTTTCTTTTCCTTCTTCCATAGCATCTTTTCAACAACACTCTGGGTTGAGATACCAGCATGGTCCATACCTGGGAGCCAGAGAGTAGTCTTACCCTTCATCCGTTGCCAACGGATCATAGTATCTTGGAGGGCATTGGTAAGGGCATGACCCATATGAAGAGATCCGGTCACATTTGGCGGAGGAATGGGAATAACGAAGTATCCTTCCGGCTTAACTTTGCCATCGGGGCCAAATTCAGGCTTGAAGAGGTCACGCTCCTCCCACCACTGGTATCGGCCCTCTTCGATAACCTTAGGATCATATGCATCGGTTGTCTTCTCTTTCTCCACCTTGTTCGCTTTCTTCTCGGCCTTGGGAGCTGCAGGTTTAGCAGCGGCAGCCTTCGCCTGTTTCTCCTGGAACTTCTTCAACTTTTCGGCCTTTCGACGTTCTCGTTCCACTAAAATGTATCCAGTATGGTCAGTGGGTTGCAAACACAATAGACCAAAACATCATTAAATGTAAGATCTCTAGTATTAGACGTAAACTCACACTCCTTCTCACTCTTCACCTTGGGAGCAGTAGCAGCATCCTGTCCGTTTTGCTGCTGGGCCTGAGAGATGCCATCAACCTTAGGGGCCGTGGCCTCGCCAGCTAAAGCCGTGGACAATCAGGTTAGCTATCGTGATCGTGTATGTAGTACGAGAACATGAGGTGACTCACTGGGGTTTTGGGGAGCAGAGGGCTGAGCCATTGTAGAAAATGGTCGATATATTGGAGGAGAGAAACTCCAAGGCGCCGCTCGCGCCACGAATCGCCGGATAAGTATCTTGAGACCGGTGACTCAACGGCGATAGAGAACAATGGAGGGGGAGGGGTTAGAGGTTGTGGGAAATGCGGACAAATTAAATTTCCCAGACGCAGAGTAAAGAGCGGAACGAATCAAGTTTGTTAAGGCGGGGCCAGAGGAAAACCCAGGCCGTTCACTGTAGCGCGATTGGGGAGAAAGACCTTGGGCGGTCAGGCGTAAACTGAGATAGCGACAGTTTAGCAGGTCAAAGGCAGGTTAAATGACTGTGATGGCGTTCCTTCTGGGTCTTATTTCTTCAGAATTCCACCCTCCTTTCTCTCGATGAAGCCGCGAAAAAAGAAAAGTTCGACGCCAAAGGTCGGAGCACGTGACCACGGCCCATCAGAGGCGACTACAAAAATTCCATAGGAAAACTGTTACCTGCTATGCATCTGTTCTATTGTGCGAGTAGAGAGCTGATCGCAGGAAATGCAAAGCAATCGTTGGTTTTTTGGACAGAATCATAAAATGACTATATGAGCACCAAAGTAGAACCCCCACCACGCCTTTCAATGACGCATAAAAACTATGTATGAACCATCCCGACGACTGCAATCGAAACTAAAAAGTAGAAAAACAAATGGAAAACAAATAACAATGCAGAGCATTTCAGACAGGGGGAAAATGTAAAAAAAGAAAACAATCGACGAATTCTCATCAATACCAGGCCAACTACTCGTAACGAAATTGGGGAGAGGTCAAATGACAGAAGGTCGTGAGCAGCAAGTCCGGTATACGCAGAGTAAACACAGAAACGCAATACCACCCTCGTCTGATTCCTGCCACATGAATCACATTCGTTCGGTACACCAAAAGAATTGAGCTCGGGGGGTTAGGCTCAAGTGGGTTCAAGGCCCAACATTATTAGATGTATGTCATCGCTTCGTCGTCAGCGTCTCCATCCGCGTTTCATCAATATTCGTACCCAGGTGTTGTCAGTTCATGCCAGCAAAAAGCAACAGAAAACACCGCACCCCTTTTCACTTATTTTCTGTAATAAATCCGCTCTCCGCTACACATAGAATGGACTCAAAATTTGAACCAAGAGGGGAGTTTTTGGCTTCCGTAGAACAACCGTAATCATAGGGGAGAATCTGAGCGGAGAGTGTGTCGCGGTCGGAAGTTTAATGCCATTGCCAGAGATTTATGCATATTAGGAAGACATAGAGTTGTTTCGATTGGCCTCCTCAGCACGAACTTCTGTAAAATAAGGATGAGCCATGGCTTCCTGGGCGGTAAGACGTTCCTGAAAATTGTCAGTTGGTAGGCATGCAAAAAAGCTCCTGGAAAAAGTAGCTTACCGCATGATCGTAGCGTAGAAGTTTGTCCAAGAAGTCAATTGCTTCGTTGCTAATGAAGCGCTGGTTCTCCGCGTTGACAAACGAGTGCCACGGCTTTCGGGGGAAGCGAGAAAGAATTTCGTCGTATTGTGGGTCAAGCTCAATCTCATACTTGTCCAAGTACTCAAACAGCTCTTCGGTTCCCAGGACCTTGGCAATCTTAACCAGCTGGTCGGAGTTGCTGTTTCCATGGAAGAAAGGCTCCTTGCGGAAGATCATGGAAGCGAACATGGCACCAAGTGACCACATATCCAGAGAATAGTCGTATTCTTGGAAGTCGACAAGTAGCTCAGGGCCCTTAAAGTATCTGGAGGCAACTCGCACGTTGTATTCCGTACCCTTGTGATAAAACTCGGCCAGACCCCAATCAATCAAGCGGAGCTAGACGGTTGTCAGAGAGATATCCATATTATCCTAGAAATAGGAAAACGAACCTTTCGCTTTTCATGATCGATCATGACGTTATGAGGCTTCACATCCCGGTGCATGATGCCCTTGCTGTGACAGAAATCCAACGCCTTCAGAAGCTCATAAACGTAGAAGCGGACATCATAGTCGCTGAATCTGGGGTAAAGAGTCCGGAAGTCGGTGTTGTTGACGCATTCAAACACCAGACTCGGAGTCTTACTCTGGCTATCGCGAACAACATCCAGTAAGGCTACAACATTCGGTCCGCCTGCCAGATTCTGAAGAATCTTGATCTCCCGCTTGATCTTCTTCTTCTTGACCGGCTTGAGGACCTTGATTACACACTTCTGGTAGTTGACAACATTGATACCTTCAAACACCTCTGAATACTTTCCCCGGCCTATAACGGCAGCCAGTTAGCATTTCAGATACCCGCGTAATCAGAAGGGAACCTACCAATCTTGCGGACCACCTCGTAGTTCTCCAGAACACCCCAGGAAATGTTCACACTGTCATAGTCCCAATAGGACCGAGGCATATGCTTATTGACATCAGCGTAGACGCGCGCCATGATGATGGCGGCTAAGGAGCGATTTTGAAATCAGCCCACAATCGGATATTTAAGAGCTTTTGGAAAGCGGCGGGGTAGGCAGAGACAGGGACAGTGCGACGGGAAAGAAGAGGATTCGCGAGAGGATAACACCAGTAATTGAAGAGGACAGACAACAACAGCTGCAAGACCAGGGATAGAGGATCCTGTCTAAACAGTTGCAGCCGTGTTATCGTCCTGAGCAGCCAGACTGGAAAGAAGTTGTCTCTTGCACCTATTCTGCTGATAATCTGGGATTGGCTCAGATGTGCCGCTCCGCCTTGCAAGTCACGGGACCGTCTGTCATGGGGCTGGCCTGGTCAAGCTAGACCAGTTTGGTCTCGGAGGAATGGTTGACGCGGCCGGGATAGTTTTGGCTTTCCTTTCTGGGAAATACCTGTGAATGTGAACTCTGGCGATTTGCATCTTCGGGTTTATTTCTCTGCAAGTCGGGCTGGGACTGAGCTTTAAAGCTCTAGAGATCCACGATGTTTTACGATCTGAACGTTCCGTACAGTCCAGATGATCCTGAGAGCCCAGCCACCTTGAGTTTTCTGGCTGAACGTAGGTCTTTTTTCCCTTCCCTCGTATTTTCCTCGAACACAAGGCCATACCTACTGTCAGGACATGTGGTTGAAGATAGCACACGGATGCTGACAATAGCTAGTTGGTTACACAACGGTGGCCCTCTCCCAGAGCATCGCCGGAAAACTTCCTCCAAACCCTACTCCTCCCACACTTCCGACCAATGTCCCCAAGACCCTAACGCTCCTCACGCGCCTTAACGTGGCCCTCTCTGACCCGGCCCAGAATCAGCGCCTCATGAATCTAGCCCAAGTCTACGACTTGGTTGCACTACGTCCGACCAATGAGAAATCATTACTAAACGCCTGCACCAGCATGGAATGCGATCTGATTTCGCTAGATCTCTCTGTGAGACTTCCGTATCACTTTAAATTCAAAATGCTCTCCGCCGCTATCACACGTGGTATACGTTTCGAAATTTGTTATGGTCCAGGGATTACTGGGAGCGGGCTGGATGCTCGACGAAATCTCATAGGGAACGCAATGGCGCTGATTCGGGCAACTCGTGGGAGAGGAATCATCGTGTCGAGTGAGGCCAGAAGAGCGCTGTGTGTACGGGGCCCATGGGATGTGATCAATTTAGCATGTGTTTGGGGTCTATCACAAGAGCTTGGTAAAGAGGCTATTTGCTCAGAGGCAAGGAAGGTGACCGCTTTAGCCCGACTGAAACGAACCAGCTGGCGCGGGATTATTGATGTTGTTGATGGCGGTCAAAAATCAGTTGCCAAACCTGATGCAGCAGCAGCAGCTATTGGAAAAAAGGCCGAGTCCAAGCCACAGACGGACGGCAATGGTGATGGCTTGAAAAGGAAAGCGTCTCTTGGATCGGAGGCCAACTTGGAAGAACCCGAAAAAAATATTTCTAGGCGTGAGATGAAACGTCGCGCAAAGAAGGCTCGCCTGGAGGCAGCGATGGGAGGGGCCTAAGCATCCATCAGTTGATTGCTTTTCGTTCACGGCTTGGCTATCAATTGCCTTCAACGCTCAGGCTTTCTTGCAGTAAACTTACCAATTGGATACCAGGATCCAGGAAGGTTAATTCCATCTCTATCTCGAGGACAGCGCAGCTAGTGAATTGTCTTGTCCCTTACGACGGGCACAATACCACCAGTCTTGAGTCTTCTTTTGAGCTTGAGGTCTTTGTATCTGAAAAGCCAGAGAGATTATTGCGCCACATTACGACAAAATTCCCCGGGCTAGCACGGAAAACAGCACGTTCTTCCGTGGAAACCGAAGCGCCTCCTGGGCCTGAGACAATATACGGGGAACCTACAAATATCATTATCGACCAAGTCAACCGAAGCCTCGCCAGAATCATGCTGCGTCACAGGCGAAAGCTCATCCAGGGGTTACAGGACCCGGACCCTTCGACATAGCAGAGGAGGCTCAAATGACTCCTTAACATGCTATAAAAGCATGTTACATTCAACTCCACGAGAACAGCACTGGAGGCAGCCCTTTCTCGTCACGGTCCGCCATACTTCCTTCCCTATTATAGTATGACTTTAGAGCAGAAGATTAATATCACTTGTACTACTTGTAGTATCTACCAGATAATCTCATCCTTACCATTCCCTCCGTGGAACTTCAAGTGTAGCAGCTACCAGATACTCAGCCACGCCTATCTCCAGAACCCGACATTCCCATGTTGGTCATGTCGATGCACATCCATAAGACCCCCGGCCGTTTAATAATAATAATACTAATAATAAAAATAATACCAAAATATCTCCCCTATCCCTACCCCAAATCCCCTCCTTACATAGTACAACCTCTTTCCCAAACTCAACCTACACAACGATTCTCTCCTCTCAGCATGTATATAAATAATGAATAATCTACTTCACTCAAGTACGTACGAGATACCCAAGCAAATAACCATGATTTTTTTTTTCTTAAGAAAGAGAAAGAGAGAGAAGAGCAATAACATATTTTGGAATTCATTGATATTGATTAATTCAATCCGTCTACTGAACATTGAACCTTGAACCTTGAACCTTGAACCTAAATTACCCAAGCCTTTCAAGTACTCGCAACATCGTAGATCTGCTTACACATATGATCATATCGTAGCCAGTGACGTAAAATGGTATGAAAAAAGAATAGTTCGTCCGTTAAAAAAAATGGGGAAGAGAAGAGAGAAGAGAGAAAAGAAGTGGAGAATAGGGATGTGAAGGAGGAAAAGTATGCCAGGGAAGACACGGGATTTGCTTGAAGTAATGATATGTTTCTTCCACCGCTGGGTCAGGTCTGTAGAAGAGGGAGGAAAAAAAGAAAGAAAGAAAGAATAAGGGCTTGAATTTGATAAAATTACAAGTGAAATAATAGGTGAGTATGTATGGGGTGGGTATGAGCGGAGTAAAGGTAGGAGGAGGAATCAATCGGCATTTTGGAAGAGAGAATGTGCTTAGAGTCTTAGTTGACATCTTCAGTCTCAATGAGAACTTTCACTTCTCCGTCCATCCATTCTACCTTCTCGGTAGATAAAAGGGCTAGGGTCCAGTCGCTGTCGTTTTCAATGGGCGTGAGTCCATCCGGAAGCCAGACTTTGATTTTCCACGTAGCGGACGAGTTCCAAGGACTGGAGGTAGCTGGTGAGTTTGAATCCGAAGCAATGTCGGGGATTTCGCCGGCATATTTGCGACAGATGGCTTGTTTGGTAGTGGCGATGTCCGGGCACTGGATTGCAGGTAGATCCAAACGAGGAACGATGCGCTTGCCACCGTGGAGAATGTTTATTCGCAGGTTTAGAGGAGAGGAGATAGGGGGAGCTGTAGTTGCTGCTTCTGGTGGATGCGAGAAATTCGGGGGTGTCATAGTTTCAGTGTGAGGTAATGGCGTATGGTCGTGGGCTTCCTGCCTTTGAGCTATATTATCGCGGATAATTCGCGAAACGTCACGGCTGATACTGCTTGCACTGCAAGGGAAGTTTAATTAGCCCACTGTTTAATCTTTCCGCATGCATTAATATAGGAAGAGAGGAAGGACTTACAATTCATTCCTAGCAGGACTATCCATGTTCCCACCGATGCGCCAGCGGAGGTCTGAGGTTGCGTCTGAGTTGAGAATACGGTAGATATTAGCATTCTCACAAATTGAAGGACAATGATAGGTGCCATTGTGAACGACTTTGTAGTGGCTGTCGATTGCTGCTACTAGACCGCGCCAATCCCCAAGTTGCAGACCTGAAAGAGACCATAGATTGTCAAGTTCGTAATTCTCGTTATAGAGATCATACGACTTGGAGATGACGTTCCAGTCTGTACTATAGCTATCCAAAAAGAGGTCCGTCAGGCCCAACTCTGCGATTTGAGAGGATGTCTGCGGAGGTGGTGTTGCTATTGAAGCCTGCGCCGAGGCATAATCGCCTTGAAGTTGGTGCTGGGCGTGCATCTGAAGCTGTTCCTCAGCCGTATATTTGGGAGGACTGGGATGATTGAAGTTCTGGATGCTATCCTCAGTCCTACGTCTCCTCCGGTCGTCAGCCACGCCACCTTTCCTAGTTTCAACGGCGTATTGTCGCTGGCGTTCATTTGTGACCATTCTCCTCAGCAATGGGATGACGAGTGTGATAATCTTCTGCTGGTCCCTAGGCCAGACGTACGTCCGCGGCCCCATTCCCTCATTAACTACGTGCTCCCCGAAAAATCGAGGACCATTTCCTTCAACTTCGAGAAAGTGGCGCACGCAATTCCACAGTCGCAATTTGACCATCTCTGTATCTCCTTTACCACGTTGACCAACACAGTCACGGCGTTCTGGATGTCTGTCATCAAGCATGTACGCCTTAGCTGCTGCCTGGAGATGCAAGAAATTCTCCGGAGACAACTCAAGAGATGAAAATAACTTTGACATGGGTGGGCGAGTGTGCTTTTTATTACTTGACGGTTGGCGAAAAAGTGCCGCCGCAGAGTGTAGTCCAACAGTGCGCGCATCGTCAACACTCCGGATCTCTAGGCCACCTCCACCGTAAGGGTTCGCATGGTGACTGGGATGGTGCTGGGACTGATGCTGGTGGTGACCTCCCAGGACGGCACCGGACGCAGTAAGAGCCGGGTCAAGGGGATCTTCACCTCTCTTCCTTTTCTTTGTTCCTGTTCGCGTCAGTCCCGAGGCTTGAGTGTGCTCGTTGACCGATGTCGACCCAGAGCCCCGAAATTGCCGTGTGCTGCCGATTCCAGATCCATAACCTCCATCGCCAAAGCCATCATCATCTAGATGAATTTCGGGTGCGTAGCCATCCAGATGGTGCTGATTCCCTGCTGCACCGGCCGCCGCAGCAACTGCTGCTGCCGCTGCCCATTCGGATACGTCTTGACCAGCGGCCGCTGTAGCAGCTTCTACTAGGCCCGCGAGCTGGTTCTCACTAGGCGCATACCCACTTGTCACAAGGTGTGAGTTCTGGTCAGTATTAGAGGTGGATGTCGGTGGATTTCCGGAGAAGTCGCCTGCGGAGGTGGTGTGGGGATGTTGGTGGTTTGATGCGGATGTGGACGTCATGATGGGTCGAAAAAACGTGGGCTAGAAGCTCCTTGGACCCTTGCGATTTGGTAAATGTAGAACGGAAGGTGACAACCAAAAATTGCGATTTAAATGCGCATATAATGGCACGCGTCTGGCGCGACAGCTCAAAGCTCCGCCACAACAATACTGAGGTCGTTTCTAGCCCTCAAGGCCGACAGCTATGTTATTCGTTTGGTATCGACGTTTCCCAAAAATACTTCTCGCAACCTTTGAAGAAGTCAATATCAGCCAGAGTCCATTATATCTAAAGCATTCAAGACATAGACAAAAGAGTCGGAGCTGGGTACGAAGGGTAAATACAAGCTGGGTAGAGCTGTTCCCCCTGTGACACCAGTTGCACAATCTCGCCCGCTAGTTCCGGCCCTCCAGGGGCGAGCACAAGCCGGCACAACGTCGCTGTTGAAAAAAGACTGGCAATATATGGGGGAGCTCAGAGCTTCCAACCATCAACCGAATGGCAGCTGCGCGATTCGCGATAAGTCAATCAATCAGATAGCTCAATGCGGGCGAGATGACGCTGTTTGCGTGGTTTGGAGAAGGGACAGACAGTGCAAACTTTTTGCTCCCTGTGACCCGGCACGGGACCCGCGCCGCCCAATGGGGAAAGTCGGACCGTCTCAGCGTCTCAGTGCACGTGATTAAAGAGGCTATAGAGATAGAGCACGAACTACTACTACTACCAGGTACGCAACTACGAGGAAAAGAATCTTGTTTTTGATCTCGTCACTCATATCGCTACATCGACTTTGGGACCAGCCAAACAGGAAGATAGCTGCGAAAGGTATCCAGAGTTCCAAAAACACGCATCCCAGTTTCGAACACCAAACCCAGCGCTTTGTCAAGCAAATAAACCAACAGAGTTATGTAACTAAAAGGGAGAAAAAAAAAGGGGGGGGTCGCATCCCTACCGATCAACTTGGCGTGTCGACAGAAATTGATATACATGGCGAAAATATAAACAAGAAAATTATAAGACTGATCACTTCATATCGTTCCTGCCTCCAAAGCCCTAGCATTCGGGTCTTCTCCGCGCATGGTAGCATTGAACAATAGTTCGTTCATGAGTTGCTCCTTTCCCGCAATTTGGTCTTCGAGAAGAGTGTCCTGCCCAGGATCAGGAATACTAAGGTGGCTATTTTCACCGAGGGTACCACGCAGTCGGGCTGACTCGATCACCTTTGCGCGACTCCGCCACCGGTCCAGCTCTTCTTGTAGACTCTCTCGCTCTGTATTCAAGTGCCGGAAAACCGTATACTCCTCTTCTCCGCCGAAACAAATCCCGTATCCGTCACAGTAGCAAACATGCTCCAGGGGGCAAACCACATTCTGGCCCGTAAAGACAACGTGCCAAAGGTATTCCCAGATTCGACCGGAGATATAGTCGCTAAGCTCCGTGCGGAGGATCCAGTCACGGTAAAAGACAAAACGCGCTCGGGGGATGGCGAGGATCCGTTCACGCGAGACGGCAAACTGGGCGCAGCATGGTTGCGCCAGCACATCCGGGATGGGGTCGTCGGGGAAGATCTCACTCCAGGACCTGGCTAACAATACTTCCTCCTGCTTGGACTCGTCTTCTTCCAGGGTACCTGGATGCAGCCAGTCGGGACAGCCAGGGCCCCAACCGCAACGCAAATTCATGTAGCCTTCTCTAATTACCCGCTCTGGGTTAAGGCGTTGCAGCATCTCGGCCGCGTTGCCACCGAAGAGATCATCGTTATGCCAAGCAAACTGATGCGAGTGCAGGAAGGCAATTATTTCGGGTAGGGTATCGTAATGTTCGATGATGTAGCTCAGGTAGACCATCACCTCATGGCCTTTGTTCTTTGGAGGGTGTAGCGGTGCTAACGGGTCGTCAACAACATACACGGCGGCTTGCCATCCTAGAAGCTCCTGTTCGATCCATGAGGTATCCTCATGAGTGGTTCGCGGCACGACGACCACTTTCGTATACTGATGACCCACAGGCCGGGGAACTCCAGGAACAAATTGAGGTCGGGGCGCGTATGGTTCTCTCAGTATCTCGCTGACATTCCAGTGTTCAGGCAGTGATGATGGTGACGGCGAAGGCGAAGGCGACGGGGAAGGCGACGTGTTAGTTACCAGCTCACCCAGACCAACGGTTTGCGGCATGTCTTTCCATTGTTTGGAGAGACTGTATAGACCGAATAGAATGAAAAGAAAGAAGCCAAAGCCGAAAAGGGGAACTAGTCGTCGCGACGAAGCCATGGAGTCGGATACTGGGTATTAACACTGATAGGGGGAAGTTAACGACAGGCGATCCGCTGCTAGAAACAAAAAGCAGACAATTAGCATGGCGCGCGAAACGGGAATTTTTTTTTTAGAGATTATTCAATAAAATTGGCTGCCTTTCGTCATGATGAAGGAAGAAGTCCCCGAGTGAGACAAGACATCACTGGTGGAATCCTCGTCTCTCAGGATTGGAGTAAGCTTACTCAAGAATACAGCCGACTGGGGATCTAACAATTGACCAGCATCAGCCAAGGCCACTTGTCAAGCCCTGAAACCCGAGGGGGACATGCGTGGCAGTAGCTGGTTGAAGGAATTGTTTTTTTTTAAGGAGTAAAGGAGTAAGAGGAAAAGAGATCCGCGGCAGAGGAAAAGCCAGCCGCCTGGATCGGTCGAGACTGAGATGAACGTCAAGGGGTTACGCAACGACGCTGAAACGGTCACGGATAGATAGCGGGCGGAGGCGGAGCTGGTGGCTTGAAGAATGAATAAATAACTAATTATAGTTATTTTAATAGCGATGATGACGATGGTGATGATAATGACGACGGAAGAAAAGAGGCACGTTGGAAAGCTGGAACTCTATCTTTCAAGCACAGCGAACGAGAGTAACTCCAAGCTACGGACCTGGGTTGGAGGCGATCATGAAGCCACGGGGGTTTAATTAGATCGATCCCAGACGATCCCCCTGATATCTGTCTGGTGCGGATGAATCCGCCAATGAATCGCAGAGTGGCATTTTTAGTCTGTACTCTGAGTCTGCAGTTGTACTCGTGCTCCTCGGCTCCCCTTTCACTTCATGCATTTACTTGGCAAGATAGAACTATATACTTTTGCATCTTAAGCCCTTAAAATCGTCGGATGGAGAGTTCTAGAGTCGGGTGTGTTCCCATTGCACTCGGGGCATGTTTTCGTTCGTATGTGTGTATGTACATGTAGGTGGTACGGTAGTATTATTTAGAAAGTGTCCATTCTCTCCAACGAGACATCCGGTCCTAGAATTGGGAAAATAATATGGCGGGGAAGAGAAGAAAATTCTCTCATTTCGAAAGGAAATTACCCCGGTCCATCTGCAACAGAGGTCGCGCCCTCAATCAACGGGGTATGATCCTTACTCGCTTGAAGAACGCCATTTGACTTGATTCCCATGAAGGTACTTGGTAATAGAGGGTACATCACCCAAAAAAAAAAACATATAGTGCTGAAGAAGTGAAGCTTTCATGGGAAGCAAAGACAAAAAAAATGAGGAAAGAGGTTTAAAAATTACAATGCCAAGGTCATGTCTCATCATCTGCTACATCTTCTACCGTCGCCATTCGGGCTTTGCCTTTGGATGGTGATCCTGACGTCTGACTTTCAGCCGCAGGGCTGTCTCTCTGCTGAGGAGCAGCCTTGGCTTCGCCGTCTCTGTTGGTGAATGAGTGAGAAGCGGCTTCGGGGTGAGTCTCCGTACTCAAGTCGGTCCATTGTTGAGAAAGTGATTCAACACCGCCATCAATAGCGGTGGTTGAAGTAGAGCTTGATTGCCAATTTGGTAACCCCTGCGGCCTGGGGGTGGACGTAGTTGAAACATCAGTGCCACTCAGTCCTTCTGGTTCGGAGCTTATGGCAGAAGTCGACAGCTGGGGAGCGGGAGCGTTGCTAGAGGCGCTTACCACAGGTGTTGGATCCGGGGCAGCTGGACTAGCATTTTGATTCGACGTCCCAGGGCCCGCAGAGTGGAGCGGAACGAGGCTCCAGCCTTGAGGAAGGGCCAGCCCCTCCGGAAGTCGAGGGTCTCCGGCAGTCATGGATGGAACCCCAGGATCAGAAACAAATTGACGGCGCATGGCCACTGATGAGGAGATTGCGGGTAAGGAAAAGGGTTGGGATATGTTGCTATGCGAGTCGGTCGACTGGGGCTGCAGGGTACGAAGTCGTTGAAGCTCTGTTTGAAGTAACCGAACCAAATGTAGCTGGTCTGCTGTGACGCGGAGGTTGTTTATCTCATACATAATTTGCTGTTCCATCTGATCTAGTTGATGTTGCATGTTTGGCACATTTGATGTCGGCGTTGGGGTCGTGTGCGCCACAGATGGTGGTGCAGGCGGAGGAGGAGGGCGTCCGAAGCCGAACCCAAAGCCAATTTGCCTAGCACCCGCAGGAGCGGGATTGTTTGCCTGCTGCCACTGAGCATTATTATTGCCTTGATGAATTTGTTGGTGGAAATTGTGGAAAAGATCGCCTCGGCCTGCCCCGAACCCGATTCTGAACGGTCCAAACTGGTATACCCGGGCTCGAGGACGACCATCAGCCTGACCATTTCCAGCAAACGCCTGATTATTCGGGGGCGCATTCTGTTGTTGCCCTGGAGCAGCGTTTGCCTGACCGGGGTTGGCGCCATCGCCAGGAACATTGGTTCGGGGAGTGGCAATGACCGGCCGCCGACAAGTAGGACAGTTCTGCTGCCTTTCTAACCAGCTCCTAAGGCAAGAGAAATGTAAAATGTGACCACAAGGTAGCTTCTTTGGGCGTAATCTTTCAGATACGCGGATTCTTTGCTGTACTGCATTCGCCCCGTCGCCGGGCTGTTGCCAATGAGTCATCTCCTCCCGACAGATGATGCAGACCTCCTCCCTTGCTACTTCTTCAGCAGTAGCATCGGGGTATCTCTCGTTCATATCGCGGGTCGCATTACGATATCGGACGAAGTCCATGATTCGTCTTCCGAATGAGCGAATCGTAACCACAACATCCCGGAGAATATGAATCGGCAGCCCGTAGAATGTGAAAAGAATGGCAAAGAATGTAAGATAGACAGTCAGCTTGAGGAAGTCTGTGAGGAGGTCAAGGTAGAAAACCCAACGCCCTTTTTCTTCCCAGCCTGGAACATCAAGCTCCATCTCATCGATGTCGTTTTCATCGGGTAAGACAGCAGGAGTGGAATTTTCTCCGGCCTCGGCCTGTTGAGCCACTGCTTGCTCCCTTGCAGCTCTGATCTCTTGCCGTCGCTCATCGATTCTAGCCTTTAGCTGCTGGCGATTAACGTAGATCTCGACGAGCGAGATAGAATACCTAACTGCAGTGGAGCTCGAGAGGATAGTCAGGACGGCGAATTCGAAGCCGAACATAACCATCATATCGGGGCGAGCTTGTTCAAGGACAGTGTCGACACAGTATTTCAGCATAAACAAGTTGAATAGTACCGATAGGAGGAGCGAGATGGCCAGCCTAGTGTGAAAGAGGACGGGGTTTGCTGGAGGCTGCTGTTCGAGGAACTCAACACGACCTTCCCCGATCCAGCCCCAGACCTTTCCAACAAGCAAGCAAACGAACATGACCAAAAACCAACCCCCCAGCTCCCCCCGGAATATTGTCATAGCCAAACATGTTTCTGTCACTGCAAACCAGGCCTTTTCGTAAAGTTGTTCGGTTTCGATGGGTCGAAGGGGTCCGTAAAGGAGTCGTTGAAGCCAAAATAGGAGGAAACCGACAGTCATGAGGCAGACGTTTGTCAGTATCTGTAGGGAGTTAGGAGCCAGCGCCAAAGCGGCGGTAGAAAGAGGCATACCATGAGATTTGCACTGCTTTGGGAGAGATACACGCAAGCAGCGTAGAAATTTGCCCTCTGATGGAGCGCCTTCAAGAAAACGCCCGTGGCTAGTGCCACAGAGGCCTAAAGACAAGGTCAGCGTCGGCTCAATGACAATATGCTATGTCCACAAGCGCATACCCCAGCGTACGCAGCGAATCTCATGGCCGCAGGGTGGGCAGAAAGCCCAAGGTCATTGACCAAGTCAAGATGTGGAAAGCGATGTTAGCCTCAGACGAGCATTGACAGGAGATGCTAGTGTGTCGAGAAGAGAAATAAACGCTAGATAGTCGGTTTAGAATAAGAATAATGATGGTCAAGCCAACAGGATCGCGTGGTCAGGGCAGTTCGTGAGAGCGGGTTCTGAACAGTGGACAGCTATACAGTTGACAGGCCCGTGTCTTACGTCAGCGGGGCCGTCTCTTCCTCCGAGCGTCTCCCCAGCCAGTACTCCTTGAGTAGGAGTAGTAGTAGTACCTGTAACCGGTGGTTAGGTCAGTCAAGGTATTAATTGCTTCTTCATGAAATAGCAATGGTAAAGGATGTTCATTTGGAATTTCTAGTAAAGAAAACCTATCTCTACACCCGCTGCCAGTAGTAATAGCTGCTGGGGTGCTAAAGAGTTTCCTAATTTGGATTATATTTAGGTTCGCATGGCTATAAAAGTTAACCTTGCTATAAATTCCTTAATTTTAGAGTATATATATCACTAAAGATACAATGTGACTGCAAGATCCCAGCGTAAACAGCAGCAAAGACAAAAAAAGTACTCCAGAGCACAACTAGAGTAGTAGTCGCTATACCTTCCTATTTGGCCCACGGGATCTACAACCTCCGAATGCCTCATATCTTGGATGCCTTTCCATTCGGGTTATTTTACCTATTATTGTTCTACCTATATTGCTTACAGTTTTCTATGTATCTAAGCTCCTTTCTGTAGTTAGATTGGGAAGAGAAAACTTTCCTATTCGACAATTCAAACCTTCTCTATTACTCGGTAAAAGTTCTCCCGAGTACAGACTCGATAGAGCACAAGTAGTTAGTTAGTTAGTTAAGTCATTGTATCTGACTAATGGGATACTTACTAAAGAACTGCGTCATCGAATAAATGACTTGGTGATGCGTGAATCTCCCGACTCGGATGAACACTTGGAAATGGAACAGGGTAGAAGACTGAGCACGGATATTTCTCTTGGACTGCCAGTTGGAGTCGCGGACCGCAAACTTACCTGCCTGGTACTAGTGGCAGTACTAGCAGTAGTCTGGATCTCGGATACTTACCTGCCTGGTACATTTGGCCGGACAGTTTATGCTCCGTTTTCTCGTCATTGGCCAGACTTTGCTCCGAGTCGCCAGATTCTATGGATAGTTAGTTGGTTAGTCACATAGTGCAGTGATCGCCTAACTCTGAGCTCTATACTCCATGGTAGAAGGTCAAGGCGAGGAAATATAAAAGACAGATAGATGCATGTTAAAGAACTCTCTTCAGACTCTACCTAGGCATACTTTACCATTACAGAATTCACTGATCACAGACCAAACCTCTTCCTTTTTTTTCTTTGCATCCCTTACACGATTTCCACAAAATGGCACCTACCAAGCTTCTTCTTACCGGCGCTACTGGCTACATGTAAGTTGCGCACTGTCTTTTCCAGGTCTTGGGTCTATGTCTAATAAAATTCAGTGGGGGCACTGTTCTCACACAACTCCTCAACTCGACTGCGCCCGAAATCAAGGATCTATCTATTTCCGTCTTAATTAGGAAAAAAGAGCAAGCCGATCTATATATTTCGAAAGGCGTGAATCCGGTTCAAATCAACGGTCTAGAAGATCTAGAAGGCATTCGACGTCTAGCGAGTGACCACGATGTCATTATTCATGCTGCGGATTCAACAAGTCCCACCGCCGCTGAAGCCTTGATCCTCGGACTTGCAGACAACCGCGACAGTGGCAAGAACAAGTACTTCATTCACACTAGTGGAACTTCTAGTCTAGGCGACCGACCCATCTCTGGGAAACTCATCGAGTCTAGAGAGTTCTCAGACAAGCAGGATATATACAGTTACTTGAAACAGCGCGAGGCACTAGAGTCGTATGCCCAACGGGCCACGGATATCAAGGTCGTTGAAGCCGGCGAGCAGTCAGGCATCAACACTCTTGTGGTGAAGGCACCTATTATCTACGGCAGGGGCACCGGATTCTTCAATCAGAAGTCGTTCCACATTCCAGTCCTTATTCAGGGTGCGGTCACTGCTGGACAGGCCGAGTATGTCGGTGAAGGCTCCGGTGTATGGGATTACGTCCATGTTGTTGACCTGGCTGAATTTTTCGAGCTTCTCGTAACCAAGATCCTGAGAGGCGAAGCTGTACCATCAGGACAGAATGGAATTTACTTTGCCCGGACTCTGAGGCATTCCTGGAAGGAACTGTCCGAGGGCATAGCTGAAGCTGGCTATAAGCTTGGACACTTGTCGTCGTCAAAGCCACGATCAATCACCCTTAGGGAAGCAGCCGAGAAATATACCGGAGGAGACGAGCAGTTGGCAGAAGTTGGGTTGGCGTCCAAGTATGTATTAGTATGCCCCTGATATTACTCTAGATCTGAACTTAACTGTTTCACTAGCTCGCTTACCGTCGCTGATCTCGCTCATGAAATGGGCTGGACACCGAAGATTGACGTTGATGTCCAACAGAGTCTCATAGATGACTTTAAGCTGCTATTCGGGGGTGCATAGTTGCGAGTAGAGGAGATGGGTTGGCAATGCAGAATTCAATTACAACATAATAGAACCTTGATTTGATGGCTTGTTAGATAGATACATAGAGGTGTTGATCTTATGATGCTTTTCCATTCCCATTATATACTTCGAAAGAATACCATCTATTTTATCCTATTTTCACTACAGTCTTTATGCTGGGGTACAGCCATCTAACTGACAAGATTAATGTCTCTATAATTCTCTGATGTCTCTGATTATATAGGATATATGTACCTTAGGAAACTACTCTAGTATATCAGCCGAGTCCAGTCCTCATGTTGTCAAACCTGTCAGGCTTCTAACACGCTACATCCCACGAGCCATAAATGTTTATGGTGAGGAGCGTCTGAGTATTCAGCAGGCCTAGACCAGTCGCTTGAGGTACACTAGGATAATTGTCCGAGTCTAAGCATATTCAAATCGAGAGAAAAATGTAATTCGTACAAGCTCAGTACAGCCCAAGCTGCGTGTCTACGTCACTCACCGCCCGTTACTGCTTAGTAGTGCCGTCCCTCCTCCATTACCGACTCCATCTCAATAAACACTAAACACGACTTGCTGTTTGAATCGCCTTATTGAAACGTGGTTTAACTCTCGAACCTCCTGTCCTGATGCTCAAGCACAGTCCATCAGCGTGTGATTGTGGGAGGTGATGGCTTCTCGACCATCTATGTTTACCGCCAGCCGCATCCAGACATTCACCTATCTGCTTGGCGTCTGTCCCTTTTCAATTGCGTTCCTGGTCTTTATTAATTCTTCCATCTCCTTTGTTGTCACCGATCTAATTGGCATCCATGACGGAGAGGGCGATGCAGTCGGCACCCTAGGTTTTGCTGATGAGCTGCTTGCTCTGGCTGCCTGTCCCCTGTGGGGTGTCCTCTCGGATCGCATCGGCGTTCGCCAGGTGAGCACACGATGACTGGTATTTTCTGGATTGTTCATCGGGTTTCTAACATTTATCGGTGGCAGGTTTGTACGGCTGGCTATGGTATCATTGCTCTTGCATTGGTGCTATTTGTCCAGGCCAAAAATGTTTACCCTCACCTTCTCCTTGGTAGGCTACTGTTCAGCCTTGGAGGCGCAGCGGTCTCGACCATGGTGACTGCAGTTTTGCCTGTTGTGACTGGGAGTATACCCAACAGCCCAATTGACGAATCCGAATCCGGGTCAAGAGCAGACGCATCTTCGTCACGGCTAGCAGGGTTCGTGGGGATGTGCGCCGGTTGTGGTGCCTTAATCTCCCTTGTCGTTTTCCTCCCACTGCCGGCTCAGTTGCAGCAACTTGGATTTTCCCCTCCAGAGGCCATCCAGTATAGCTACTATTCTGTTGCTGCGGTCGCCCTTCTTGTCAGCGTCTGGTGTTTTGTCGGTCTTAGAAATCTTCCTGGGGAGGATGGCAAGGCCTGGACATCGCTATGCGCGGCTCACAGACCGGACATGTCACAAATCGCATGCAGCGCCAAATTCCCTTATTCTACTTTTTTGCAGACCCGGCTTCCGTACTTAGCCCAACTCAGTACGGCAATTGCCTTGGGATTCCGCAACCGTGACATTTTTATCGGCTACTTGGGAGGATTTGTAGCCCGAGCATCCTCCGTGGGCATCTCCCTATTCATTCCCTTATTTGTCAACCACTACTATCGAATGTCCGGCCTATGTGACGAGCATCCTGCAGAAGGCACGAACCCTGGAGACATCAAGCGATCCTGTCCCAAGGCGTATGTGCTTGCTTCGATTTTGACGGGCGTGTCACAACTTATAGCACTGATGGCTGCGCCCTTGTTTGGGTTTCTCTCGGAAAGGTCACGGCGCTATCATCTTCCTCTTCTGTTGGCTTGTCTGGCTGGTGTCGTTGGCTACCTCACCTTGGCGCTGCTACCCAGTCCTGAATTCAAAGGAGACAGAGGCAACCCTGGGATCTTTGTAGTGATGGGGTTAATTGGTGTCAGCCAGATAGGAGCCATCGTCTGTAGTTTGTCGGTATTGAGCAACGGCATTCTGAATCTTGCAGGCCCCAATAATGACGGGGTTAACAACACTACATCGACTGAAACACCCTATGAGGCTGATCCGACTACGGATGACGAACCTGATGAGCAACGGCCATTGCTAGAAGCACGCACAGGCCCAGAACTACAGCGACCCTCCAACCTGAAGGGGTCAATTGCAGGGGTGTATTCTTTATACGGCGGAGCAGGAATCCTGTTACTCACCAAGCTAGGGGGGCTGCTCTTTGACGTTCTGTCCTCTAGTACACCGTTCTTCATCATGGCTGGCTTTAATGGGATCCTCCTGGTTGTAGGGAGCATATGCGGCTTGGTAAGCCACTGGAGGGCAGCCAGCTAGTTAGTAATTTACCTAGATAGCGTCTGAGCTTAATTGTGAACAAAAACGGGCAATATTGAAATCTATGCTTCTCTTCTCTTCAGACGTCCAACCCACTAAGTATCGCCACTTCCAGGGTCTGGAACAGGGGCTGTAACTTAGAACTAGAGAATGAAATTGTCTCTAGACTCCAGACCCCTGGCGACTCTTGGGGCATTCAGTACCTAGTGGTAAGACTAAGGCAGTCCTTGATCCGCAGCCGTGAGTCCCAGCCAATCGGTAGTTCCAGATTGTGTTGGTTTGCGAGGTTGAAGTCTAATTGCCTGCGCATTAATTTCCTTCTCTTCCCTATTATTATTAAGGGTCCTCGCTCACCAAGCGACTTCTTTTCTCTTTCTGTTGTACTCGCCGTCTGTCGTTCTTCGCCACCAGTCGCTCTCTTCAATTTGTCAACGTATCTGTCTATATACACACTCTCTGACCTTCATTTTTAACCCAACCTGCCTCTCGTTTCCCGCAAGCAGACCGTACAATAGCCAACATGCGTCTGCAAACCATCCGCTCCCTCGCCATTCTCGGCTCCATCTCTATCGCAGCAGCGGACGAGGTTGTATCTCTCGTTCTCCCAGATTTCGACCAGCAGGACCTCGTTGGCAAGGTCATCGGCAGCGTACGTACTTCTGCCAGCTCTTCTTCTATCCAACCCAGATCTTTCAACTGACTGACTCCCCTTCCAGAGTGGCCCTGTAACCACCTACGCACTCTACTGTGCCCCAGGCACCCCCTCGGAGGACTGTGGCATGCCTTCTGATGGCCTAACCATCGCCGAGGGCAAATCAGCCTTCGAAGTTACCTACACCTACGAAGACTAGTACGTATATGCTTCAACCAAGTGAATCCCTCCGTACACTACCTTACTAACCACTCCGCGCTCCCCCACCAGCTACCTCTACGAAAGTTGCACCCTCCGCGGTACAACCTGGGTCTCCTGCGTCGCAACAAACACGCAATCCGACTTCTCCTCCGAGATCACCACAACCCTCTCTACAAAACTCTCCTACGTCCCCGTCACCATCACCGCAACCGCAACCGCAACCGCAACCGCAACGGCCTCTTCCTCCTCTTCTTCCACGGCAGAAACCACATCCCAAACCGCAAGCGCAGGCGCAACAACATCTGGCCCCTCGCAAGCCTCGGCAACTGCTTCCTCGACGCTCACGAGCAGTGGAGTATCCAATGCTACCAGCGGAAGCGGAAGCTCAAGCACCTCAACCCCCAATACCGCCATCTCGCAGACGGCTGGATCGGCGGTCCAGTGGCTTCTGTGTGGAGCGGGCATGGCGTTGGCTCTGGTGATTGTTTGAGGGTTGGATTGTGTTGTTTATTTATATATTTATGCATATATATATATACATACCTAGGTATGTTTCTCGTTCGAGATATGTGGTTATGTGGTCCGTTCGGGACTTGAATGAGATGAATACGTGTAAAATATATCCCGTCTTGATTAATTAGGAAATGTCATGTTCACTTCATGGTTAGGGCGATACTTTCTTACGAGTTCTATGTGCTTGGAAATATTAGGTAGATGTATATTGTCCTGAGACAACAACGAACTATGTAGTTCTCCGTCAACCATCACACTCACTTGGGTGATTGGTATGAATATCAGATGGGCATCAGCAGGTACTACCCTACCTCCATGTCGTACTAGTATAAGAAAAGAATGCGACCCCATGAAGTAGATAGATGGTTCAAACTACCGTTCGGCAAAGTAAATCAATCATCCAGTCATTTCATAGTAAAACTAACCTAGCGTCCTAGCCACCTAGGTAATCCACAGTTCTCTATCTACAAGAGTTATTGTTTCATGCTCGAACCCCGCGAAAACATCCCCCCGAATCCTCCTTTCCTCCCAATACCTCCACCACCACCCCGTTCCTCCATTTTGGATCGTCTATCATCCGGCAACGCGCGCACCTCCAGCCCCGCCTGGAGAATATTCGCTCGCAGTAAGCGGATATGCGCCTCCTTAATGAAGCTTTCGAGACTCTCCAGCGCCGCCTCCTGGACCTCTGTGCGCAGGTCGCCCTGGTTGGAGACCAGGACTCGTTTCTCCAGGTCGATTCGTGCATCTAGGGTGCCGTCTTGGATTAGGCTGATGAGTTCCTGCACGAATGGCGAATTGGAGTCTGTTTCGCTATACTGTGCGCCGACGTCTCCGAGGACGAAGATCTTTGACATCGAGTCGAGCGAGACGCGGTTAAATGGGATGAGGTATTGCTGGATAGACTTGGTGCGGATGCGGGTGTATAGGGTTTGAACGTGGCGCTGAAGGTGGATATCGAGGAGGTAGTCTGCGCGGTATGCCTCGAGGATTTCGAGGCAAGGTCTGAATTTCGAATTGCAAAAGAACGAGATCGCTCGGCGGATGTGCGGTTCTAGCTCTAGGAAATTGCGGAATGAGTTGTTGTCAAGCACACGGCGTTGCAGCTCATTGCGATCCATGGAAGCTAGGGCACAAAGTCCGCCGTAAACTGCGACGTCGTTGGATGTAATCACTTCGTTATAAGTGTCCCCGAGACTCGGGTCCGTCAACAAGAAGCTATTTGCAGCGTCTACATACGACCCAGAGTGTAGCTGTGACAAACCCATTGCGGTTGATATCTTTGGCTGGTTTTTGGCTTGTTCTTCGGGTTTTGATTGCAGGCCCCGTAGTCGCTGCACATTTGACTGCACACTTAACCAATCCCCACGCTCGATTGCCACATTGATGATCTTGAATAGCATCGAGGCAATGTGGCTTGGAGTAGTACAATAATCTCTCATCCGGGAGTAGGCCTTAAAGGCCGACACAAGATCGCCGATTTGATGATAATGCTGCCCAAGATCCTCATTTCCCATCTATGACGCGAACTGTCAGGAAAAGGTGTGAAACGTCAATTGTTTTCAGGGTGATTGGTCTTGCATACCCTGATACTCTCTTTGATCAAATTATTTTTATATCCCCGGAGCTCGTGCTCAAGCCGATCTGTCTCAGCCTTGACGACTTTCTGTAAACGCTCCGCCCATTCCATATCGATGACGGCCTCTGCTTCGCTCGGTGATACCTCAGCAAGCGCTTCCACCGCACGTTCATATCGAGACACATCTTTACCCGATTTCGCCTCTGCGACTGCTGCTTTAAGCGCCTCGATGGAAAGATAGGAGGAGCAGGTGCCGATGAGAAACAGGCGGTTGAATTTAGTGCGGCCTAAGAGGCGAGCATATCCATTAGCAGTAAACCCAACAAAAGGCAATAGAAACCTTGGGCTCACCGGTGTAATTCGCAATGTATGACTCTAGCTCGAATTTGGGAGGATCTATAAAAAAGCATGGTTAACTATGACGTGCCCTCCGAACTTGAAGTACAATGAATCAGTAGGACATTGCATACCATCGACCTTCACGAATGGTCCCACAGAAGCCACATTCCCAGTGAAGGCGTCCAGATCTCCCCCGATGCCTCCGGGTGCCTGTGGTGCGTAAGGACCGGAAAAGCCCGCCTCGGCGGCATCCGCCATAGATTCCATTTGTTGGGTATCTTCGTAACTGCGCTATCCACACGCAAGATAGACGAAGAAGTGGTATCTCACGCTAAAGAGACTGGGTTCATAAGAAAGGATTCGGTAAAAGAGCCCTGAAGATAATTGCGGAGGCTGAAGATGGATTCCCGGATCGATATACCACTTCAATGTGGGGAAGTGAGTTGATGACGGATAAGAGGGTCCGCTCTTAATAATGAGAGAGCTAATGCTGATGGATATACTCCCGCACTCCTGTAAATTACAATAATTCTGTGCAACATACGCTGGGAGCTATGACGCTGGGATGGCGTTGGGGTGGAGGGAGTGAGTTGAGTGTGATGGTCTCAATCTCCAACACCATCAGCGGAGACATCATTACGTTTATCAACAACATGGTGCTCACCGCCTTGCAACCCGCCTTCGAGCTCTCTCTCAATTCTCCCATTTGTTTCACTTCATTTGTTCATTTGAATCTCTTCAATTAACTTGCCTGCATGCTGTGGATTACAAGTATATTTCCAACTTCAGTGAATTCGGGCCATCGAGCCCGAGCTCCAGGGAGTTCCTCAAATACGGTCAAGCACTGTCGGAATCAAGTATATATCTACGGTCGTTATCCAGAAGCAGCATTGATGACTACAATAGTAGCCTATTTTATTTAATATTTTTTTTGGACCATTCTCATCATAATTACAAATAATCTGCTAATACACTCAATAAAGTGACTCTCTCTGGTTGGAAGGCAAAAGTTCATGAAAATTACAAAGAGGAGTCCAGATTAATATTACCACTAAACAACCAGAGTAGAGCCATGAAGTAAACTGAGGGTTGTTCCTGGCCATTTGCAGCCTAAAGAGAGCTGATTGACGCTAATAATACCACCTGAACATACAATGCATCAAAGCAAAACAGCAAATCCAGCAAAGAATCCACCTAGAACAATGGCGAGGCCATAGACCTGAGCAAGGTCAGTCGACGGCCTGGCAGCTCGTCCCTCACCGGGCACTCCCGTGAAGGGAGCCAGCGATGAGGTAGTAGAGGCGGCAGTGTTGGTGGCGGTTGATCCGGCGGTTTTTGAGGTAGCATTGACTCGTGTGGGACTCTGAGCTCCGCAGGGGTTCTCAGCACGGCAGTCATATTGACAGGTTGTGTCACCCTGAGCGCAGTTGTCGACGCACTGGTCGTTCTGCTCAGTGCAGAGGTAGTAGGGAATAGTTTGCGAGTATTCAGAGGAGTTTGGTGAAAGGCCATTGCTGCAGACACAGCTATAAGAGAGGTTATCCTATTTGCAAGAATAATAAGTCAGAAGCTTAAAAATAACAAGATAGCCGGCGTTGAAGCTGCTTACGGCGTCGCATGTGTTTGAAGTTGGCGTATCTGATGCACCAGGGATCTGAAGGCATAGAAGGGGGCAAGAAGAGGTTTGAGATGAACACCATTGCCCTGGCCGTGTCGAACATGTTAGATCAATGTTGATCAGGTAGGTATCAAGGGAGCCATACTTTTAGTAGCAATAGGGATAGTGCTGGGATCGATTGTGACGGCAGTCTGGCAGTGCACAAAGCCAACCACGGAGGCGATCACGACAAGGGGACGTAGCAAGACCATCCTGACTTGAGAAGAAGTAGCGAACTCGAGGGAAGGAAAGCAAGCGAGTGACAAGAAAAGCTCAATGGAAATGCCCTGGACCTTTGACGACGATGATAGGAAGGGTTAGCAGCGATTTCTGTAATAAGAATTACTCAAGAGAATCTAGCATACTGAGACGAACAGTTGTAGGAACAGTCGCTGACAAAATCAGGGGATTAAATTTCCGGAAAGCAACAGAACGAGGGATTCTTATGGAGGAGACGAAGAATGAGAGCCCCTATAAAGGGTAGCTAGGAAAACGAAGGGGTCCAAAAGGAAGAACGGCAGCACGTTTGGAACTGGAGGACAAGAGAAGCGCAAAGAGAAAAAGACTCAAGACTAACAGTGAATAAAGAGGGTGCTGAGGGTCCTGAATATGTATTATTTATTTAATTAGGAATTGTCCCACCCCGTGTTACTCCCAGAAAGATACTGTATCTACACGAAACGAGCTTCAGGTGGCGACGCTACAGTGCTTAAGCTCCGACGGGGGCTAGTGTAGGATCTGGAGAAACCTCGCATGCATCTTCGATGGAGATGGATTGAGAGAAATAAAAATGCGTGGTTGGTGAAAGTGAGGTGATTGTTTTTATCTTCAACTCCGCATACTCCCAAAATACTCCGAGCTCCATTTGTCTCTGAATCCTCCGCAGGGGGGTGTGATATACAAACTTCCAAGGGAGCAAAAGAGGGTTCAACTTCTTGCCAACTATTGTTATTTTTGGTACTGTTAGTACTCTGTATTTTATATTATTATTATTAGCGTTGGCCTTTGACTCAGGAGCTCGACCGAATTATTGCCAGCCGAAAAAAAGAGAAACACGTCGATCCGGGGACAATAGCCGATGGACGGTACAGACGTATCATCTACTACTAGTAGTAAGACAGCTGTCTGAGAATTACAATAACAATAATAATAATAAGCACAAGTCCTAATAATAACAATGCCTACCTTCATGTGCGTATATATTGAACCACATAGGCAGTCTTGGTTTTGCACTTTGTTTACATTTTTTGCGAGTCGTAATGCGACATACAGGTATTATCCGTACCGAAATAACCAGGCCATAAACAGTGCAGAAAATCAGACAAGAGCAGTAGTACTCCTACTCCTAATACTGCTATGAATCTATAGCCATCAGTCCTTCAGGGATCCTTAGCTTCCTTACTCCACGGTGCTGGAGGGTTAGAAAACCGTAGCCGGTGCCCTAGTAACGCATTAGTTTGCTAGGTGACAGGTCTTGCCCCCCTCATTTTCTGCGACTCGAAGTAGGCCTAAGAACAAAACGTTTGGCATGATTCGGTCTTTCCCTGCTTTCTGACCTGGTTTACTGCAGAATTCCAACTTCACATGGTCCTGGAATGTCTTAGAAAGAGAACGAGATGGAATTTATCATTACTATTATTATTATACACAGTAATGCTGTGGTTGTAATTTGTAGCTCTGTAGCTGGACATATTGGGATTAGGGGTCCAGCATGTCTTACTTCAGAGAGCCGACAGCCATGTTTCCTCTAGGGACTAGACTGACTGATTGGGCAAAATGATGCTTGGCTTTTTCTAGCGCGAACCGTCTGGTCCAACTAGTGAGACTTTAGTCCTCCTAGTCTACTCTCTAGGTAGCTCCCATGCCAGCGGGAGGTGGTGGCCATACACAGTACTCCGTAGTCATGGTACAGTAAGCTTTCCCTCTTTGGTTTCTGGTATGCTCCAATCCTGCCTGGTGACATTATTATTACCGGTGCCATCCGTCGGACTGATAGGAATGCGATCCGAGAAAATTAGAACAGAGATATCTGAAACTACCTGTATGTTACTTCTTGCTTCGTTACTTTTCTATAAGAATCAAAATTCCAGGTTCTTGGCCATGCCTGTTATGGATAGGCGTCTTGGCAGCCTGGAGCCCATCCTCCCCCGTGATCTCCGGCTTTTTGGCCTTTGAGACTCGAAATGCACCAGACTGCTATTACTACTACACTACGCGCTACCAAGTTTATCATCCCATTCAGGCGAGACACGGCTTGCTTACCATGTCTGATATCCTATTTTAAACACCTTGCCACTCGAATCACCCGATCTTATCAATTACCTGCCTTTCCCTTCCTCCACTTCTCATCCCCACCCTCTTCACCTTCAATTGAACCTTTTGAAGGACAGTTTGTTCGGTGTGGCAGCGAATTTCAATCAGAAACTGACCCCGTTAGTCACATCATCCTTGCTTTCTACATTCCCCGGCCACCTGGCTCTCCTCCCGGATTACTTACCTATTTTTATCCCTCTGTTGGACTGTGCAGTATCTAAATGGATGGAGCCGGCGAATAAGGAGACCGGTCTGGTACCTCGGCTGCAGCCGGTCCCAGCTTCCCCTCCCCAGTCCTCATCGACCTTACCCAGCACCTCTTATCCTGAGACCGTGCCGGCCGCATCGTCGCCCTCGAGTGACACTAGTGTTAGCGATAATAACGGCTCTACCCTTCCTCAGCCTCCGAACCTGCCGAAAGAACGTCCAGTGTCAGGCGTAGTCCCTCCCTACTGGAGCCACCACCGCAATGCGTCTCGTGTATCCCAAATCTCTACTGATGGAGCTCCGGCCATAACCCTCGAAGACCATACTGAAGATCCTGACTCCGAAACCAGCCGTGGTCTGTGGGCCAAGAGTGTCACTATCGATGACCATGTCGTTGTTCAAGGCAAAACAGGTGTAGGCGCATATGTAGTCTGGAATTGTAGGATCCGAACACTTGAGGTAAGCAATGGGTCTTCAACGATAGTTGCCTAGATTTACGTTGTCCTAACTTCAGCTGGAGGGTGGCGCCATTACGGTTCGCATGAGGTATAGCCACCAACAACTTAAAACATAATACTTCGTAGGAATATTTCTGCTCACCTTGATATAGGTACTCTGAATTCGACGACTTGCGGCAAAAGCTGGTCTCGTCATTTCCACACGCAAAGAATGCATTACCTTCCCTTCCACCAAAGAGTGTTCTTTGTATGTTTTACTGGTCTGGAGTGCTATCACTTTACTAACAGCGATTTTCAGTCAAATTTCGCCCTTCCTTCCTCGAGTCTCGAAGAGTCGGTCTTGAGTATTTCTTAAAGTAAGCATTACACCAATGCTCCCATTTTATATTCCTCTTGGGTTTAGAAGACTAACACCGCTTGTAAAGCTGTGTTCTGCTGAACCCGGAGTTTTCCAGCTCTCCAATTGTCAAAGATTTTCTCTTCGGGAGAATATGCTAGCACCTTTTTTTTTTCAATTTCGAAGAACAACAGGTCTAAAACACAAAGCAACTAATGTCCATATTGGCCAGCATGATGGAGTAAACAGGGCATCAGGTACTACTAGCCCAGGTAATGTACTTGTTGATATTATAATAAAGAGTAATGTATAACCAGGTATTGATACACAAATGCACTTACACTTCTACTTAAATATTCCCCTGTTGTCATGACTCAAAAGTATGATTGCCCACCCCATCCCTACACTTAGAAGGTTGGGACAACTTTAAAAATCCAGCCATCCAAATTTACTAAAAACAGCCCCTACTTCGGAGTATGCATACAGCACCAGTGGACGTGAAATAATTAAACAATCCGCAGGTCAGCCACCTCGCCTCAATGATTGTTTTCTAAGGGTAGTAAAAGTTGGGTACAATGTTCCTTGCGTAGGTCTTCGAGATGTTAGGTACTTGAACGGGAAACACCCAGGGCCAAAGGATATGTTAGGTTTTCGTGTTGATAAGTAGGAAGTATGGGTATTTTGATTTTAATTTCTTAGAGCACGGTGAAAAGAAATATAATATATTCATTTCTATGGATATAATTATTATTAAGCGGGGATATATATATATCTATGTTCTCAATGCAGGGTGCCTCGGCTCTCGTCGTCCTCATACTCAAATGTGCTTGGGGCCATAAACTGAGGTCGTAAGTTCATAAGCCTTTTTCTGTGCAGGTGGCATATCCAAGACGGCGTTAACAATGTATACAGAGAAGAGTGGATAAAACAAAAGAAGAAAAGAAAAATTAGGTAACATAAAAATGGACAGCTGGATGAATCGAGTCATTCTGCAGTACGGCCTCTCAACCTAACCCTTCGACTGAACTCTCGAAACTGATGGATGTATATCAGTGGCTCTTAATGGATCCCTTGTTGGGGTCGGAGTTAGCGTTGGCAAGATCAGGCTGTTCAACTCCCATGGTGCGGTAGGCGTTTTCTCTCTCAACTGATTTATCTCGTCGAATTGTCAGGCAGTTGATACCTAGGAAAGTTGTAATCCGATTGATCACTAGGATTGCCCAGTACATATACGCGACAAATGCGAACAAGAAGTAGGCTCGCAGGTAGAACAGCTCGATTGACGCGCTGACTGCCGGGAGACCCAGAAAAGGTAGATTAGCGAGCACTGCACCACCAACTAGAGGAGTCTGCAGTACTGTCCAGTGGGGGAACGGTTGCCTTAGTAGATGGGCAATAATGATTTTCGTAGTCATTCGTCCGAAAACGAAGGAAATGGTCCAGCAATACAACACCAATCGGTTATTAGCCAAGAGGGACGAATATGGAGAAAAGAGCCAGGCCATATTACAACCCGTGAAGATAATCATGGGCACCCACTCCTTGAAGATCGGGGAGATGGGGAGGCTCTGTCTTCTGCGAGCAGAAATGACATTATAGACACAGCCGGGCAGGTGTCCGAGAAAGAAGGATCCTAGAAGAATTGGGATCCATAGATCTTTCACAGAGTTATTGCCAAAAATTTGTGGGTAGTTCAGGCACTCGACAATGGGACGAGACCAGATTTGCGGACCGTAATACCCAGAAGCAATCATGATGCCTATTGCGATCAGAAGACCTTCAGTCGGCCCGTTGAAGTAACCCAGATACAGCGTATGAGTGTGATACGTCTCCCAAGTCGAAAAATACATGGCGAGACAAGGCACAAGAGCCGTGTAGGCTCCAAGTTGGGAAGACCCGAGGCCCATTGCCGCGGTCTCCAGTAGACTGGCAAGAGTACAGTTAAGGGAGTCAATCCCATGACTGTAAGGTAAGATATTAGCACTTTTCTACCTATTATTAATCGCAGACTAACTCGAAAAGTTCTCCTAGCCCGCTGGAGGTGCCTGTTCTTCGTGCTTGTTTTCCATCCACATTATCTAGTGTCGAGTACCTTCATATTCATTAGAAAAATTGTCCAGGGAACAGAATAGCGTTAGCGTAGCCATCTTACATCCACATGCCAAAAGCAAAGCTGTAATATAGCCACGATGGTCCCTACAACCCCAGACAATTAGGACCCAGGCTTACAAGCTCATAGATAATAAATGTACTTACCGGTCCCACAAGATCTGGCATAAGCATTTCGATGAGCATCACATTACCGACGATAAATAGGAAACCCAGAAGGGTAACCATGTTCGGGGCGAGCCAAAGCGGCAGGAGTTCGACAAAAGCATTCCACTAGGACCAGCGTATTCTTGTTAGGAAAGAAGGGTATTGTCGGGGTGGAGCGAAGTACATAATGCCTTAAGATATAATTCGAGATGTATGATTTATCCACGCTCTGGTACTTGTAGCTCTTGAGGGGCAGTAAAACATCGTCGGAGAGGGAGTCTTGGATCTCTATAGAATGCGCAAGTTGATGTTAGTTGTCTGTGAATTATACCAGGCATTGGTTGCTACTTCAAACTGACCCTGGATCCTCCGGAATACCCTAACCATATTGACTAAAGGACACAATTTTATAAATTTTCGAGGACAGCAAGGACGGAAGATCGAGGTCAGTTGTTCATAGCGCGCGCGTGGAGTGTGACGTGAGGACGGATGAAGCAAATAAACCCAGGACCAGCCAATGGCTTGCTTAACGGACTGTTGGCTTCCTCAAGGACTTGTGCAGAGAAAAAAAAAAGACCAGACAGTCGAACAACAGCGATCAGTAAAAGAAAGAGCGAATCTCGACGATCCACTTTTTTCACCCTTGGAAAAGCGGCGGGAGAAAAAGGGGAGAGAGGAATCGAGATCCTCAGCGTTCCTTTGGTTCCGGTGACAATCACGTGCCGGCGGTCTGGCGAGAGACTGAGAGCTCCGCAGCTTTCGGATGGAACAAGACGCGCTGTAGGAGGAAAGGAATTGGAGCATGAGTGAATACCGCCTCAGTCAACTTTGATGAAGAGGAACACAATCGCTAGCCTTGCATTTCACTGGAACCTTGTCTGCTGCTGGCCTTACTGTGTGTTATTCCTTGAATAAATTCCCTTCATTTGCCATCCACTCAGCTCTTTCACCTCGCGCCTCTAGCTCTTTATCCTCCCCGCTGTCAGTATTTTCGTCCCGACTGCCTCTTCGCTTGCCTCTACGATAATCGCATACGTTAGACTTCAACTGAGAGCGCTATCGGATACTAGTAAGATTGCTCCTTGAGCTTGGACATGACGGTGGATGGTCAGCTGGGCGCTCGCGGCGCAGTGCACGACTGAGTATTCTGTGCGATGCCAGGCGTCGTCGACACTCCTGCTGGCCCAGGCTGGCCAGGCCTGGGTTATACTGTCGCACATCAGAAAGTGGAATTGGAGGTAGATTTCGCAAACAGGAGTTTGAAGGGTAAAACAGAGATTATTGTTCACCCGCATTACAAGGACCTGCGCACTATTCGGCTGAACTTCAGACAAGGGGAGTTGAAGCGTCTGAATGTCAGTGGAAAGGTGCCTACGGTGAAATATGTCGATCCTTACGAGTCGCTTCAGCTATACGGTCCTCATTATCATCAGCGTCTATCGTCTAAAATAGAAGGCCTGCTCAAAACTCCATCGGAACCTGCCCTGCTCCTGACGCTCCCGAAAAGCGTGCGCATCGACGAACTTGATCCTTTTTCGGCTGAGGCTCAGGATCAGATGACATTGCGCGCCACCGGAGCTGCAGATGAATTTGAAGGTCCCTTGAGTTCTAAGGCCCCCGATACGTCTCTTCCCCGGTTTACAGCCCTAACAATTCATATCGAGTTTGTCATCGATAATATCCGAGATGGCATGCAATTCGTTGGTGTGGAAGGTGGCGATAGGCGCTACCCACACGCTTACACAACCAACTCTCTGGGGTACAGCGTCGGTTGCCCTCTTTTCCCCTGCGTTGACGATCCCTCATCGCGTTGCACTTGGGAAATTTCCATCAAATGCCCTTGCTCCTTGGGCGACATATTTGACCGTAAATCTCGTGACTCAGGTAGTGCTGCCGCGAATCGTTCGAAATCTTCGAACCATGATCGGTGCATAGCTGCTGATGACGAGACCCTGGATCTTTCTGTTGTCTGTTCAGGAGATTTGACCGACGAGATCGTCGATCCGAGAGATCCTAGCAAGAAAACTGTATCTTTCGCTTGTTACTCCCCGCTTTCTGCCCGACAGATCGGGTTTGCCGTCGGTCCTTTCGAATATGTTAACCTGTCCGACTTCCGTGAAAGTGACCAAGACGAACAGCTTGGTCAAAATGCCATCCCATTGCATGCTTTTTGCCTCCCTGGAAGAGGAGACGACGTCCGAAATACCTGCTTTCCTATGGCAAAGGCAATCGACTACTTCTCATTGACCTACGGCTCATATCCTTTTGCGAGCTACAAGATGTGCTTTGTGGATGATGCACCAGAGGATACTCTGCCAACAGCGTGCTTCTCGATCTGCAGCAACCGTCTCCTCTTTCCAGAAGAGATCATTGATCCCATGTACGATTCTACTCGTGCCATTACACATGCTCTTGCATCCCAGTGGATCGGTGTCAACATTATCACCAAAGAACCTGTTGATACATGGGTATCCGTTGGTGTTTCTGGATATATTACCGACACCTTTATGAGAAAGCTTTGTGGGAACAATGAATATCGATTTCGACTGAAGCAAATGTCGGATAGGGTTTGTGACTTGGACTATGAGCGTCCGTCGATTTATGACATGGGAAATATCCTCAACATAGATCCGTCCGAAATCGAGTTTATTGCTTTGAAAGCTCCACTTGTGCTTTTCATTTTAGATCGACGCCTGACCAAAGCCAGCGGGAAGGCAACCATGTCCCGGATCATCTCCCGACTTTTCTTAAATGCTCGAATGGGTGAAATACCTAATGGTGCTGTAACAACCTCTTTTTTTCAGAAAACTTGCGAACGACTGGGGCACGCAAAACTAGATGCCTTTTTCAACCAGTGGGTTTATGGTGCCGGGTGTCCTCGGTTCCAAGCGACACAAAGATTTAATAAGAAAAAGTTGGTTGTGGAAATGATGATCAAACAAGTCCAGTCAGACCAGCCAAGCACTCGTGACCTGGAGAAGCATACTTTCCTGCGTGACGTGAAAGAGGAAATCCGAGGTATCTACGCTGGTGCCATCCAGCCTGTCTTTACCGGTTCCATGACTATTAGAATCCACGAAGCTGATGGAACACCTTACGAGCACATTGTCGAAATCAAAGAAGGCGTCACAAAATTTGACATACCGTATAACACGAAGTACAAGAGGCTCAAACGCAATAAGAGACAAAAAGAGCGTGCTGCTGCCGTTTCGGGTGGCGACGGCAACACAGAAGCACAGGAGGATGTCCTCCTCTACTGCCTGGGCGACGTCTTACAGAGCGAAGAAGAAGTACAAGAGTGGAGGCTTGCTGACTGGAGCAAAGAGGACGAAGAAAGAATGGGCCAGGAATCTTATGAGTGGATTCGCATGGATGCAGATTTTGAGTGGATCTGTAAACTTTCCTTGGTTATGCCCGGATACATGTATCTTTCACAGCTACAACAAGATCGCGATGTTATAGCCCAGCTGGAGGTAGGTCAATACACTCCTGAGATATCCACTTGTCTCGTTGCTAACCCTCCGAATAGTCTCTCCAGTATATGACCGCCCAACGAGAGCACCCTCTGATTTCAACTATCTTTGTTCGGACACTCATGGATCGAAGGTACTTTTATGGAATCCGGGCAGCTGCGGCACAGGCATTAGTAAAGCATGCAAAGGAAGAAATCAATTGGCTAGGGCTTTTTCATCTGGAGCGAGCATTTCAAGAGCTTTTCTGCCTGCCAGGCTCCCCTATGACCCGATCAAATGACTTCTCTGACAGAGCAGCGTATGTTCTCCAGCTAGTTATCCCCGAGGCTATATCCAAAATCCGCGACAACGATGGTAAAACTCCAATGAGGGTTAAGAGGTTTCTATTCGACAAATTGAAGTTTAACGACAACTCAAATAACGAGGTAAGGGATTCACCAAGCGCTTGTATTTAACCTGTACTGACGCGGTGACCAGTACTCG
The DNA here is from genome assembly GCA_027569145.1 of Aspergillus funiculosus. Taxonomy (NCBI): domain Eukaryota; kingdom Fungi; phylum Ascomycota; class Eurotiomycetes; order Eurotiales; family Aspergillaceae; genus Aspergillus; species Aspergillus funiculosus. The sequence continues at coordinate 900,472 of JAPDEN010000003.1, forward strand.
GATAACTTCTATGTTGCAACTTTAATGAAGTCCCTGTGCCACGCAATGTTGGGAAGAGTCGAGTCTCGGCCTGATGACATTGATGACTTCGACATGGAACAAGTTCTTGAAGCCCAGGCGGAACAGCAGCTTGAGAAAGACGCTGTTGCCGAAATTGACCGATACAGAAGAATGGACGAATGGTCCAGCTCTTTCCAAAATGTCTATTCTCGCGCAGCTTTGCACTGCCAGATGCAGCTCATGCAAGCAAAGATATCTGATGTCGATATCATGCAATTTTTACCCTACACCCGGGCAGGCACTTATGATCTCCTTCGACTGGATGCCTTTGAATGTCTCGTTGAGTTGGATCTGTTCAAAAGCCCTGAACTGTTGAAATGGTTCATATTCACAATGTCAAATGACTCGTCCATTTGGCTCAGATGGCGACTTCACTACTTGTTTGGAAAGGCGCTTGCTCCAGTGGCTTTCGGTCGTGGGTTCAAAAATGAACCGTCTACTGAGTCTGATGCTTTAATTATTGAGCAAGAATCCACCACAGAGGTTCGTCAGGCAGATCTTGCGAGAAGACAAACCGTTACCGGAGCTTTGGCTGCCCTGAAAGCTGAAGTCTCCAACGATCAGGTGCTGAAGGAGTCCCTCTGGGCAGCATGTAATTCTCCGCTCCCTGGCATCTTAGAGCTCTCTGAACTCGCAGATCTGTGCCGTGTCATATACGACCCAGTCACCTCCAAGATAGTGGCACTGAAATATCCACGTTATTGGGGGGCCAAACACCTCGGAAAGGTAAATGATATATATAGTGCAAACCCCCATACCCACCAACAGCTTCACTGACAATTTCCTTGCCCAGGGCCGCCTGCATTTCTTCCGGACATCTAATGTTCGCACATCTCTCACTCCCTCTAAGGATTCATCATCTACCTCTGCAAAACGCAAACGAGATGACCAGGGGATGCCAGCGCCTGGCCCTCGTATTACTTTCAAGCAGTCAAAACTTGTCCCACCGACTCCATCCATTCCTCCAGGCCCCAGTTTACAACAAGTACCCAAGTTACATATTCCAAAAATTTCCGCTTCCCCGGTACAGCCAACACCAAAACCCACGACTGCTCCGTCTACTGCATCTACTCCCGGCGGCGGTGGACTCAAACTGAAATTGAAAATCGGCCAAAAGCCAAAACCTTGAGTTACTTAATGATTCGTGTATTTTAGTTTACTTTTGAGGTTTTCTTAGGCGGGTGTGGGTGCTTGGACTAAATGAGATATGAGGCTCATGGCGTGAGGCTGGAATTTAATCATTTTTATACGTATTTGATAATATCCTTCGTACGCCGCTTGAATATTTCCGACTTGAAGCTTGATTGGATATGAGTCGGTTATTGGGTAATGCCTGGAGCGTCGACCTCGACGCTTGCACAACCAGGGTGACTAGCAATAATTACTTTCCCAGATATGTCATTACCGACAGGCGCAGGTTAATATCTGAATTCAAATTTATCCTTTCCTCCTTTCGTAAGATAGCATATGAAGAAATTGAAAATGCCTTAGAATAGTTCCGTGCGAGTAGCCAACCCGTGAACTCCTTATTTCATTGAAATTAAACCCACAACAAAGGTATTAAAAAAGACGTTCGATTGCTCTTTGTATCCTCATTTCTATTTTTCGCTGATCCGTTCCAGGGCCTAGAAGAAACGCATGTTAGCATCATTCAAAAGAGTTGTGGGGGGAAGAATCATTAAAGCAAGACTAACCTCAAGCATAACAACAGAATTGCCACGGATGACCTGTCGCGCGTCCTAGTTAATATTTCTCCCAAATATTTTGACAACGATTTTTCTCCTATTCACTTACAACCATGCCAATAGCGACCTTCTCTCCGCCTGGCTTTTCCTCAAAAGCCTCGTCTAGAACGATATTCATGAAAACCTGCCGTACTTTATCAGACATCCATCCACTAATACGTCGTCCGAGAAGAGAAGGGTAAAGCGAGCTAATTTCAGGGCATTTAACGCACATCGTAACCTCGTAGGATACCAATGACCTTGCGGTTGCCATTCAGTTGGCAGAATACCCGCTTCTCCATATACTGTGAAAGAACAGCTATCAGCTTTGGACACGGCTAATTTGAATCGGCAATTGTCCCGCGAAACATACCTTTTTTAACTCAGGTTGGGCTTGAGGCATCTTGGCGAGTTGATCGTACTTGAATTTCCTGTCTCAATGTCGAGATTGGTCGCGTTGCGGACTTTTGATATGCGGCGGGAGGAGCTGGGCCGGAGAAATGATGTTCCCGGGAGCTCAAAAAGTAAAGTGACGCAGTTAACCTATGTGCAGCCAACTTGTCCAACAGCACCACAAGGTCGCGGCGATCTACGAAATTCGTCGGGTGGAGACTTGGCTAATCACTGAATATGAGCTCTGGCTTTGCTGCTCGAAGGAAGCCCCGCAAGATCGGTGGGAATGATGAAGACAATAATGGGGACGAACAAGGTGAGTGAGCCCTCTCTCCAAAAGTCCAAGCTCTGTTCTGGCGGAGTTAGTGGACTAATTCAGGCAATTGATAGATTTGGGGCCCATTGTCAAGCGCCCTCTTAACCCGAAGACGAAGCAGAAGTCAAAAGTGCGTCTTTCTTTTGGGACAAATGAGACTTCAATGACCGATGAAGGCGAAAACGAGAGTGAGGTCGTAATACCGAAACGACATGGCCTGGGGAGACGTGTTCTAGAGAAGAACACAATTCAGAGATCGATGACACCATCTATGTCAAACGGTCAGCTCCCAGTGAGGGTTGGACCGGAGCAGGACCGACTAAGCTATAGCAATGAATATCTCAAGGAGCTTCGGGACTCAACCCCCTCAACACCAAGAACAGGAAGCGAAGACGATACGAAGAATGAAATTGATGTGGCTGCAAAATTTGGTGAGATCATGAAAGTTTCGGCTCCCGCTGTAATTCCAAGCGAGGCAGAGATTAGAGAGAAGAAAGCTCGACGAGCAAGGCTGGCGAAGGAACAGGATTATAGCGTGACAGAAAAGGATTATATCTCTCTGGAAGACAATATAGGTGATGATGATTGGGACTTGAAAGAAGAAAAGGAAAACTTGAAGGACACAAGACTTATACGCGATGATGAGGACTTCGCGGAGGGATTCGATGAATATGTGGAAGACGGGCGCATTTCTCTAGGGAAAAAAGCGGAACGCGAACATAAAAGGAAACAGCGAGAGGAGATGCGCGAATTGATTGAAGATGCAGAGGGGATTTCAGACGAGGATGATTCTGATTTGGAGGAAAAAGCAGCCTATGACGCCAGCCAGGCAAGAGCTGCGATGGGATATGGCAGCAGAGGTTTACCTGATCGTCCAAGAACACCACCGAAGATGACATCCCTCCCACGTCTCTCAACCTGTCTAGACAGACTGCGGACAACCCTAACCGTAATGGAAAAGTCTAAGTTGCAAATGATCAACCGAATGGAGGAGCTGAGGAAGGAGAAAGCCGACATAGCCGTTCGAGAGGTCGAAATCCAAGCTTTGATCAAGGAAACTGGCGATAATTATGAAAAGCTTAAGCAGGAGGCTGGCGTTACTCCAGGTTCTGAAGCTGATACTCCGGGAGCTACTGATTTTGAAAGTTCTCGTGGCTTGGAGAATTTCGGGGCGTCCATGGCAGTATCGAGAGGAAACTCAGAAACTGAGCCTTGAGCAACAGCAACGACTACTACTACCACTGGACTTTTCTGTATCACCATTGAAGTCCGGCTCTGAGGTCGTACTGGACACCTTTTTGCTTCGTGGTCAGTCTCTATTTAGAAGGCGCTGCTCAACCTCATTTATTCCCTTGCGCTTTCCAGTCTACAGACCGAACAAATGTTAAGATTCCAGCTCTACGATTTTGTCGACTTCCAGGTTCCAAGCTAAAAGGCTTTGCTCTTGTTTTTTACGATACCCATAATTGAGCCTTTTCTTTGCAAATCCACATGCCATGATCGAAATGCCGTTCTTCTCCTTGGTACGCCCGCCATTTTCTCAGCCTCCACGTTCTCTGGGTAAAACTGCCAAGTAAGTTTAATGCGCTGGAGATCCTCTTTACACAGCCAAGTAGTAACGTATAGCAACTCAAGTCGACGTAAAGGATTGCCTCTAATTGAGACACCGATTGAGGAGCGAGGTGGGAACCCTCCGCAACTTTATCGGCATTCGGATGCAACACCGATTGAGTTGTTTTTCGACCTGTTCTTTGTGGCAAACCTGTCCACCTTCACGGCCACACACGAGATCAACAATGTCGAAGGTGTGCCACACGCTTAGATGTTATTTCCAAAGCTCTAACCTTCGGCATACCAGCATTGGGTGCGTACATTGGCTTCCTAGGGGTGATATGGTTCACCTGGCTCCAGGTGACGATGTTCGATATACGCTTTGCTCGAGACTCCATCTTTGAGCGAATCTGTAAGGCGGTACAACTGGCTGCTATGGTTGGATTTGCTTCCGCCGGTACAAGATTTACGACGCATGTGCGGGCGGAAAATGTGTGGGCTTTCCAATCGCTAAGCCTGATACTTGGCGGGAGTCGACTCCTTTTGGCCTTACAATATACTGTCAGTATATATTTTATACATAAACAAATGAGTACGGCAGCAAAACCATTATCCCTTATAGTTGCAACGTTATTCGCTTCAAGTTTAGTATATATCGGGGTAAGCCATCTGTCCAGTTGCAAAAGACCTTAATGGCCACCATCAACTAACCAGTTAGAAGATGTTTTTTGCCTTTGGAGAACATAGTGGGTCAGGCTCTTATGTCTGGACGGTGTGGTTCGCACTGTTCGGGCTTGAGATGTGGGTAGTAATGGGAATATCCTGCATCACGCCGGGAATTGGATTTCAAGACACCCATCTAAACGTCAGGATGGGTCTTCTTACGCTAATCATCATTGGAGAAGGGGTTATATCTGTCACTAGAATTGTCAATAAGACGGTACGGCCTGGTGGCTGGACTCCTTGGTCGTTTGTCCATATTCTAGGCGTCACTACGAATGTGGTGAGGACTCCTATGCCTAATTTTATGCCATACGTTGTTGTGTTGTATCTGAGAGAGAACTAACCGGTTTGCCAGTACTTTCTGTGGCAGGAATATTTTGACCTAACACCGAGAGGGAAATTCGGCAAATATGCGCAACAGATATGGGCTCAACTACACTTTCCATTCCATGTAGCCCTTATCCTTCTCCTTGAAGGCTCCCAGATTCTTGCCTTGACTTTGGATACCACCTTGAAACTGGGGTACCTTGTGGAGACCATCCTGTTTGCATGTGAGGAACCACGACCCAAGCCCGAAGCAGCCATCAGCCTCCTTCGCCAGACCATTGATGATATGGAAATCGAGTTCAGTCGAGGTGCAATCAAGGAGCAAAAAGCAATATATGAGATATTGGACGATCTTCCTAACCATTCACTATGCCCTCCTAACGGAACGATAGGGTTTTCCATCACTAGGAACCTATTCAACGATTTGGTGGGGAATGTTACTGCAGCTCTGTTTTCTAGCATGAAGATAGTGCCGCCGCATACCACAGATGTCAGCCAGATGAATAGCTCTCAATTACTGAGAATGTATGTTGAAGTCTTGGGGTTTGTTTTTGTGTACTTTTTCGTCGTTGCATCATTTGCAATGTTTATTTTTGCGGCTTTTGTATGGCTCTCTAAACGCCATGATAGGACATTGGCTATGGGTATCGGTATAGCAGTTCGCATTACGCTGGGGGCCCTCCTGGCGAGTATGGCTTCATTTTCCCACCATTTTGCTCTTGCATATTCTTTCATGAAGTCTCCGACCATCCTCTACGCATTCACGTTCGTATTATTGACAGGTGAGTTTTCTCGTTCATACCCGGTTCGCGGTACTTTTTTTTCCCCTTTTCTCACTAGTATGTAGTGCTTCTGGTTGACCGACTTTTGGACCATTACACTGGGCAGAAGGGAAGCAAGAATCCGACGGACGCGGGAAAGCGAGGACAAGATGATTTTTCTTGAGGTATTCTTTTCGATGAGGCTTCTACGAGTGGTTCTTTTGCTGGGCTGAGGTTACGAAAGAAAGCGAATAAAAATAGACCCTTTTTATATTCAAACATCTGCGTCTTTCCCGAGTGGCGTTAAGTTCTGAATTTTAGTTTATTGATCCTTCTGGATGGATCGAATACCTTCTTCGCCAATAGTTTTGAAGGATTTCCAGTACAAAGGACAAAAGATAGATCAGATAGGTCTGAAATCATCATGAGGCCAAGGCGGGAAATGTGCAGTTCTCACGCTTCTTCTCCCCAGCGACGGCCATTGACAGCGACTCAGGGAGAGTGATCATCATCCGTTATGGAGAGCCAGCGATGTCCTGCGAGGCGAGATCAAATCAAGCCTAGAGTAGACGTAGTAACTGTCGTAAGTACGAGATAATAATAGAACACGATCCGGTCGTTTGGACCTGGAGGGATACTCTCGCACCTCACCTGTGGTTAAAACCATACCCAACGATGGATGGCAAACCAAGTGGCCAACGTCAAACGGGAACAAACAGGAATACATATAGGTATCTGTGAGGAAAGCCAACCGATTTTTTTAAAATAAAAAAGAAAAACAAAAAAAGAGAAGAAATAATAGGTATTCGCAAAGTACATAAAATAAACAATAGAATTTGATAAACTCACAGTCGGGAAAAAGGACTTCCTCACTTGGAGCACAACCACTGACTGGGACTCGGTCCGAAATAACCCTAATAATAACCACGACTCGGACTGGACAGAATAATATTACTTTAATGATAATGATGATAATGTTAATAATAAGTAATTGGCATCCACGCACGTATACATATCAAGAATCAAGTCAAACACACAACTACCTCCCTTTCTTTCTTCCTAACCACATCCAGAAGAGAACAGACAATCCAGACGCACCGACGGCCGCATACCTACAGGCTCTGGGCTCTGAGCTCTGGAGTCTGCACTGGACTGTAGAAAAAAAAATGCAACAAGCCATCGGGGAGAGAGAAAGAGAGGAGAGGTTGTGCGGGGAAAAGAGACGCACGAAGATCCGGACAGATTCTAGTTATTTTTTTGAGTCCTGCATTTATCTTTTTCTCTCTCTCTCTCTCTCTCTCTCTCTCTCTCTCTCTCTCTTTCTTTCTTTTCTTGTTTTTCTTTTTTGGGGTTGGATTAGCTGTGTATCTATCCACCGGGTGCTGGGTTCCGGGGGATTTTGCGCAAACTGGGACAGGACAGAGTGAACTCAGTGGGGGAGGTATATATTAAGGTTATTATTTGAGTGGCCTGTACGGCTTGGCTTGCATGAAGGGCATGGGATTTGCATTTGAAAGATGAAAGACGTTTGAAGGTATTTTCTGAGAAATTTAAAGAATATCGGAGGTTCGGGGGTTGGAAGAGAGGGAAACCTGATAGTCGTACAAAATGTGTAACGACGGTTTCATTCCCAAGCTTTTTTTTTCCCTTTTTCTGCATCTCATGTTAGGCTTCACATCAGAGCGCCTGAGAAGCAGACAGAGAAGAGTGGATTGCATATGCCAATCTCTGCGTTTCGTTGTCGGTATGAGGGAAGTCTTTGATATAAAGCTGTTGATACAAAGAAGGCAAGCAGACAGACGGGTTGGAGAGGCGAAAAATACAACTTGGGCAGCTTACTCCACAGATCCAACATAATTCTCCGATCAAACGTCCTCAAGGAATGGGATTCGGGGTCGGTCTCTGCAACGGTGCGGTTTCCTCTGGACATCCTCAAAGACCAGTGCTGTTGGAGCGGACGCACGAAACAAAACGCCTCATGTAGCCACCCGTTCAGCGGACACAGCCGTAAAACCACAAATTATGGTGTCTCCGGGTATCAGGTCATCCTGATATCTCTTGATCTGCTTAAGTTGGTGCTCTTTTTGGTAGCCTCTTGGGGACTAGAAGGATTCCAGACGATGAATATTGGGACTTGTCCGTTGATTGTCAAGGATAGATCAAAAGAAATAGTAGAAATAATCCCCCTTTCTTCTCCAAAGTCGATCATCTCCAGGCAGTATCCATGTCATCGAGTCCAAGTGTTTAGGGCTTAGCTCTAGAGAGGAGGATACCTTGATGCGAAATAAGGGATAGACTTCCGTTAGTCCAGAGAGTCGAAGGTACTGTGAAAGAAGATAGCAAGTTCAGGGATGTGGAAGCTGAAACCTATTAAAGGAGGACCTCAGGCAATGATAGTTCTTGAATATAATGATTTGTGGGAGCTTCCTGAATCCCTTTTCCAGTATCATCATTTTCTCGTCTTGTTGTTAATCTCCCCCGTTTTTAGTTTTATATTTCTTGCGTTTTGGCAGTAAAACATTCCAAGAATAAGCATTCAGTCCCATCTGGAACAAACTGCCTGCTCCTCGAATTGTCTCTCCTTATACAGCGAACAACTGAGACATACCACTCGTTCAACGTTACTGCTTGCCGTACCAAGACAGTGGCCCAACCGGAGCACAAACTTCAGCCATCTCAGAAGTGCAGCATCAGGAAGCAGATCAAGACGCCTCTCCTAGCTGAGAGTCTTTCGTGAGTTGACTTGTTTTTTGAGTGCCGCTGTGCCTTTCTGAGAGTGGACTAGAGCAGAGCCTTTTGGAGGTGGCGTGAAACCAAGTCACTCTCTCTGGCTTGAGCCATAGTTCCGTAAGGCAATATCACAGTCCAAGGTCCATCAAACAAGTGAAACATTTTCCATCTAGATATTGCAGTGCTGACCAGGGCCCTTGGATCTGCAGGCGTCCCGATAAGTCCAACAACTTGCATACTCCAGTATCAAGATCTGATGCACGCGGTTCATTTAGCATCTATACGGGTTTCAGGCGACAAGAGCGGTGAAGTTGATAGAAAGAACCATTTGCTCTACTTTAAAGCAATGCTCCGCGTCTTTATAGGTCACGGTCATCCACGGAAAGACTTCATGCCTGATAGTGACTTCTTTTCTGCTTACCCATATTCGAGCATTGCACCGACTGGCAACCTCGGGGACATATATCAAACTGAACAGCTTGACACATCAACAGAACAAGCCCCGCGTCTAGAAGAGACTATCAGGCTTGCTCATCTCTTAATGGGAAGCCAAGTGGGACACGGGCAGTTTTCGAATATCCCCAACGAAATGCCAAACGGAAATCCATCAAGAGAAGAAACACAGACAGGTTCAGACCAATATAGTTATTGCTCTGTGCCCTTGCCTATGTTTGAACCAGAAAGGAGCAATCCACCCAATGGGCTTGGGAGTCGATCAACATCACATAGCCCACATCGGGGGCTGGGTTGTGAAGAAGAGGAGCCCATTTCGAATAGTCCATTTCAGGTTGGAGATATTGGATCTAGTGATCCTGCTCCTGGTTTGGCCCATCCTATTCCAAGGCACGCTCATTACATGGCAGCAAGTTTCTTTGCTCCCACACCATTTGCAGAATGTAAGAGCATGTCAGACACAGCATCAGCTTTCGATCAAACAGGGACATTCCAAGGGACAGCCTGGACGAGCAACGACCTAGGGTCTCCGTTCTTACTTCAAACTAGAATATCCCCAGATTCCGGCTCCGTAACTAATGTGCCTGACAACTGTGCTGCGATTGAAATTACACGCTACGAACCTATACCACATTCTTGGTCAGCTATTAGACACCAGCCACGTTGGGACATACAGCACAATGCCTGTCATCATGAGCAGCATGAGCAACATGAAAGCTTTTGGACTGAAACGCGACTCCTGTCGAGCTTTGATCAGAGTCATGCCCTCTTGAACCAACTCCACCTAGAGGAGGATGATATCAATGGAGTCCCATTGTTAGCTGCCGGTGACCAGGCTTACATACAACCTTTAACCCTTATAGACCCTTATAAATCAGTTTACCCAGACTTCACTTTCGAGAATGATTTGCCCGCCGTGGATATAGACTGCAACGCACGTCAGCAATCCGCGGATGTCTTTGCGTATCAGAGAAGTCCCCGACTCGACCATACCCCCAACTCGCACACTGGAAGCGACAGAGACTCTCCTTGCCAGCCAAGACATATGAACCGCTCAAGCCTTTCCTCCGAAGATACCAGAAACGCTTTTTTGATAGAATGCAAGCGTCGCGGCTTATCATACAAGGAGATTAAAAGGATAGGAGGATTTCGAGAGGCAGAGTCAACCCTTCGCGGCAGGTTCCGAACACTCACGAAATCCAAGGAACAGCGGGTGCGGAAGCCACAATGGCAGGAAAAAGATGTGAGTGTTTTGTTCAAGTGTTCAGTGGGTTGGGACGATATTGCTTGGATGAATTCACGTCTCGCTGACCACATGTAGATCAAGCTTCTTTTCGAAGCTGTTAGGGCTTGCTCAGGGTCAGGAAAACAGAGTCCCTGTATCTCTGGTTGTGTCTTGAGAAGCGTTATTCAGCCGCCAAAGGTATCGTGGAAGAAGGTTGCTCAGTACATCTGGGCCCATGGAGGGTCGTATCATTTTGGAAATGCCACCTGCAAGAAGAAGTGGTGCGAAGTACAGAGCAGTAGAGTTCGTACGGTCTGAGCTGAAGGAGATAGATATCATAGACATTATCAGGGACTTAGGCGCGATATAACTTTTATTGATTTGTAGATATCTGGGAAGCGTCAGTGTCGAATTGTCCACCGTTGAATAACGCATATTCTTACTATAAACCCCTGTTACTGGATCTCGTCTTGTTGTTCTTCACCATCAACTGCCATCAAGGACTTTGACTAAGAACCGATGTATCCTAAGGGCCCTCTAGAAACGCATCAGTACTTCCTGCAGTTAGTAGGTCATCTAGATAGCTATGAGCCCATATCTGGTTATACTATTTCCTTCTACTTTAACATTGCCAACTTCCGCCAGCCCCTGAATATCAGCCCACCGTTATCATGTCTAGAGCTTTCTCTACTGTTCGTCAGAACCTTGCAAGATGACTGGGACACAACAAGCACTTATATTTAAATTATATTTATGTATTGAAAGATCACTTATCCCCCAAGTCTTCCTTTTGGGGACCTGAACCACGTGACCAATGGATCCTCCTTTATCTGCTTTCTCTTCTCTCCTACCGCAGCATCATCATCATCGTTTTCTGCTCTTTTGTGTTGGGGTCTTTTGTCCTTTTTGGACAATGTGTCGTCGTTTCTACGCTCCTTACCCCGGCTTGGACGGACATAAAAGCCCCTCAACTTCTCCAATGCAAACTTCGCTCGGATCCCAGCGAGTCAGAAAATTGAAGAAGAGACCTTGCCAGATTATATTGCTTCCCGGTATTATCCTGTTCGAATAGGAGAAATCTTCCAGGACCGGTATCAGATTATAGGAAAACTGGGATTTGGAGCTAGCTCCACTGTGTGGCTGGCGCGAGATATGAAGTAAGACTCCTATATTACCAATGGACATAATTATCCCCTGCTTACATTTGAATTATAGCTATCATAGTTACGTTATCCTTAAGATATTTATCAAGTCTATATCTATGGGACAGCAATTGGATGATGAACTTCAGATGTATAAACGCATTAACAAAGGATTAAAAAATCATCCTGGTGGTAGTGCTGTTCGGTCATTACTTGACTCATTTGATATTGATGGGCCTGAGGATAAACATCGATGTCTCGTGCATCCGCCTTTATGGGAAAGTGTACTAGCCTTTCTGCACCGTAATCCAGTGCAGAGGCTACCTGCACCAGTTCTAGCATTTATTTTAAAGCGTTTATTTTTAGCACTGGATTACTTACATACAGAATGCCAGATTATCCATGCTGGTATGTTCTCTGGTTTTGCCTTTCTTTCTTCTATTATTTACTTACATCTGAAATCTATCAGACATCAAGGCTGATAATATTATGTTCGGTATTGCTGATGATTCGGTCTTCCATGATTTTATGGAAGGTGAACTTCGGAACCCTTGTCCAAGGAAAGAGGTAGATGGAAGAATCATCTACATATCCCGGGAACTCAGAATGCCTCGAGAATGGGGCGCTCCAGTATTATGTGACTTTGGCTCAGCTGTACCAGGTGGTGTGGAGCATTTAGAAGGATATTCAGCCTAATATCTATCGCGCGCCTGAAGTAATTCTGGAGGTCCCATGGACATATAGTGTTGATATATGGAATGTGGGATGTATGGTAAGATAAGAAACCGGATATCACTAGTAATAACTTGCTGAAACTTTTCCTTTCCTTATAATAGATTTGGAATATCTTCGAGGGCGGGTCCTTATTCACCGGCTATGACCCAGAATTCCAGACTTATAGAAGCCGGGCCCATCTTGCTGAGATCATACGGCTACTGGGGCCTCCTCCGCCGAGTCTTCTTGCCCGAGCAAAGCTCCGCAATAAGTTCTTTTCGAATGACGGTAAGCTAATATCCATATTCTGTTGTGGCTTCCATTCCTGCTCATCATGCTCGACTCTCTAGGTGACTTCTGCGCCAAATTCCTGTTAGAGGAGCAGGTACCGCTTGAGCAGAGGGAGACTACTCTCGAAGGACAGGACAAGGCCCGTTTCTTACGCCTAATGCAGAAGATGTTACAGTGGGAGCCGACCGAGCGTAGCTCTGCGAGAGAACTGCAAGAGGACGAGTGGATCTGTGAGAACCTAAAGACGCGTTGAATTTCAGTGTTAGGTTATCCCTACACCCTACTTATGGTCAGAGTGGCCATACCGTCTATTGAATCTGAAGTAAGTTCACTCGAAGCCATATCAGTACCAGCGGATGTTGTGCTGTCAGGCGAGACCAAGTGGTAATTCCCCATACTGTGGAAGCATACAGTAAAATCCTTGGATACTTGCTGTAGGGAGGCGTCATAAAGATGGCCAAGTGCACGATTTCTCCAGTGAATGGCCCTACCCATCAATTGAGGCTATATTAACCCTAATACATTATATCTAGATAATTGTAATTAATCCACTATACTTTATTACATATTCATCAGCGACCAATATAGTTCATGACATTCAATAGAGAATTAGAGACGCGGCTGGGCGACATGGCTTGCGAGACACACCCCATGCCCAAATTATTTAGGAATCATGGCTCGTCTATATCCGGAAAACGACTGTATCTAGGTTCAAGGTGCGTCATATCTTATGCTATATGCGACGGTAAGATGATAAACCAGTATACGACTTCTCCCTCCATCTTGAAAAGATCCCTCATCCACGACATTCATCCAAAATATAGAAAGAGATATATCTATAGCAAGGACATCCCCCGCAAATCAGGATGCGGATACCCAATAGCCGCGAGCACATTCGCCAGAGCCCCAGGGTTACGGCGCAACTCATCCCACTCAGCCTCAGCCTTGACCATAAGCGTGCCAGCAAGAACAGTCCCATTAAGCTCAACAACGCCAGCTTCCGCAATATCCTGCGACACCGCGGCATCAACCGAGATGCGAGCCCCAACACTCTTCCTCGGACAGATCGCCATCACGGACTCGGTCATAGCGAGGTTGTAACTGACGACTGCTTCGCCCGTGGTCGGTTGGGCTTGGGCCTTGGGGACGCCCGCGGCTGCGGCTGCAGCTCTATACAGGGATATGTATGTATCACGGAGACACTCGGCCGACGGATCGGCGGGTAAGGGAAGCGCGAAATGCGCGAGCGGGACTTGGCTTAGACGCCTGTACGCGGTATTAGAGGAGGCGGGTTGTGTTGCTGAGATGGTATCGATTAACGGTCCCCAGACGCCTGACTCGTCGTCTCGTGCCATCGCTTCAACGGGGAGGAACTGTAAGTGTCTATGTGGCTGGCTTGCGCCGCTCTCGTAACCGGAGTTGAAGAATGCGAATAGTCTCCTCCCGGTCCTTGGGACTGGGTTGTTTGAATCTCTCTGGGGTTCTTCTTCTTCTTCTTCTTCTTCTTCTTCTTCTTCTTCTCCCCGCCATTCCTTGATGCAGGCGTACGCGGCTGCCAAGTCCTCCTTCTCGAGGAGATCAGTTTGCGATCGCCAGGCTTTGGTCGCGAGGATGAAGTGGTTAGGGATAACGGGGAATTTATTCAGGACGAGGAAATGCGTTGGGTTGTCGTGTGGGATCTGCGCGATCAAAAGCTCTGGGGAGGGGTCTTGGAAAGGGTCGAATTTTGGGCCTGGGCGGGGTTGTTGTTCTGGTTTGGATGTGTCGGTCGGTTTCTTCGCAAGAGCAGGACAATATCGGAGTTGATACTAAGGGGGGAAAGAAAAGTATTATTATTTTACTGTGAGGTGTTTTTCAGAAATAAGAAAAAGTCCTGGCCAGCTAGGACAACTTACCGGGATTCCGCCGGCATGAACGATGGAAAGATGTGTCTGAGAGAAGATAAGGTGCCCACCGTCTTTGGCGGCGACGAAGCGCCTTGCCACGAGAGATGGAAGACTCTCTTTGAGCCCCAACTGCATCATGCCAAATCTCCCCGTTCGAACTGTTGCAATTGGGAGTTGGAGAAGACAGCAGTCGATGCGTGCGGATTGTGCGGTTCAGCGAGGCATTCGGAATGCGGGGTATCCAGGCGGATGGTGACGATCAACCAAGGAACTGCAAATCAACCAACCATCCAGAGCAAGTTAGATCATTGAGGATCTACTCCGTTTGCTATATATCTCGGTGACTTATACAACACAATACGTCCTAGCTTCTGGAGGTTGCTGTTGTTGTTGTTGTCTCTACAAGAGTGGGAGGGGTATTCCAAGTATCGAGAAAGGTGAAGTCTTATTATAAGAGAATAAATATAACAATAATAACAAGAACAAATGCTAGAAAAAGTCTTGTAGAATCACATGTTCATTTCATGAGGAATAGCCTGATCCAAATGCTCTTTTCCATGGTTCCTAAACACCACAAGGTCCAGCCTTTCAGTATAAATACAGAATTCTGAAATAGACAGACGTTATGAAAACAAGAAAATCCAAAGTAGTGGTATCAATTCATATAGATATAGAGGATGCCGCTATCATCATACCAAATGGAAGAAAAGGTATCCGATGTATTAGGCAGGATGTGTATGGCATGTAGACAAAACCCGGGTTGTGGTTTCTAAGGGAGGAGCTCGTCGATGTCTACTTCTCCATCGTGAGGATGTGAGAAGTCAGGAAGCAACATCGCCGGCTGGCCGATCAAGTGGGTAGAGGGACCGTCGATCCAAGGACCACGCTCCTCATCGGAGGCGTTAAGAATGCTGTTGGCGCGTTTCAAAGTCTCAACGTCCAAGTCTGTAACATATGCCTCTCGGTTGGTGCCGTCACCTGCACCGCCAGGAAGCTTGAGTCGGACTTCGAATTCATTGTCAAGCATCATCTCGTCTTTCCATAATCGGCGTTGGCCATCAAAAACACAAAGCACACGCTTCTTGGTTTTGATGTTGCTGCTGGGGCAACCCCAAGATTGGGGATAGCGATCGCGGTTGTTTCTCCTCTTGGAGGCAGTGATACGGCCCTTGTTGTTTGCGTTCGACGAGTGTTTGCTGATGGCATTATTGTTTCCTAAAATCGCACGGGAGGTCGCACCCGAAGGGCCCTTGGTAATCTTGAAGATGCCTTTGGCTGGTCGTCGGTCGTTAGAATCATCATCGTCGTCATCATTTTCATCGTCGAATCGGTCAACGGAACCAGCCGTGTCGAGTAGCATGTGTTTCTCCATCGTCTTTTTCACCTCCTCATCGGCTTCAACTTCAGCAAGTCGCTGCTCGTTGATGGCTTCACTGGGCTCTTCCTGTTGAACAACACGAAGAACGCAGTCATCCAAATGCTCGTAGAAGTCCTGAGCATTGCTGAAAGTAGCCGAGCAGGTGGAACATTTGCCAGTCGCATCATGACAGTAATCCGAAACGCTCTTGTTCGAAGAAGCAGCAGGGCTCCTCTTTCGGCAGTTGGGGGGAGTTTGCTCTACTCCATGAACCGAGGTCAAATGGCGTTTGAAAACATCCGCCCGGTTGAAGCTCTTCTCCGCAGGGGATCCAGAGCCTGGGCAAAATCCGCACACCATCGTTCCCTTGTAGTGGGTCAGAGTGTGCCGATTCTTGTCATATTTGCGTGCGAAGCCCTTGATATGGTATTCACAGTTGACAATCGGACACTTTTCGGGTCTCTCGGACTGGTGGGTGAGCATGTGGGCTTTTAAATCTTTGAAGACCCGCCCACACTCGGGGTGAGGGCATCGGCCTTTCTCATCATCGATATCTGCGCTGCTGGCGGCTGGGCTGGGCTGGGATCGACGGGAATGAATGGAGGATATTGATGAACGGCGATCATACATTGATACTGGGCGCGACAGAGGACCAGAAGGGATTGCGGAAGGTGAGGAGGCTGGGAACATATGTGATTGTTGTGAAAGCGACTGTTTTAGGAGGTAACTCTCTGCAAGATGAAAATGAGAGGGATTAGGGGACTGGGAAACAAAGCCAGCTTGGGCTAGCATGTAGTCAGACTGTTCTGGATAAGAGATTGCAGATGGCGAGAGATTGGTGTGTTGCAGTGGGATTAAGGAAGGGTCTATCGGGACATTTGAAGTCAGTATATTTGGCGGGACATGATGTAGTGTATCCCAACAATACTCACCAACAAAGCTATCTGGACTTTTCTTCGGGTAGTAAGCCTCCGAGTCCAAGACGTTTCCAATACACTCATTGGGGAACAAGTCTCCCATAACTGCCGCGGGTAGCCCTAGGCCATGGTGTGTATCAACCCAGTTCTCATGAATGGTGTGTGTATTTGAAGAATAAGGCGATCCGATTGCGGAAGAAGAAGCGCTTGCAATTGAGGGGCCAGAGGCGGTCGAGAGTCCCGACATGTATGGCTCGGAGGACTGAGAGATCGGAATAGTGGGAGGGGTAGCAGGCATAGATGGGAAGCCATTTGCCTTGCTCATGTCTGTAAATGAATCTGCAAATACTGACGGTGTGGTCTGGTAGGACGACTGGGATAACCTGGAGGAATCATGGGGTTGGCCAAAGCCGGCCAGGGCGTCCACACTGAAGCTAAAAGGGTCGACCAAAGCTGGATCCATGGAGAAATCCTGGAAGTATGGGTTTTGGTGGTGTCTTGAAGCCTCCAATGCCATCATCTTGTGCTCGCTAGTCGGTTGTGTAGGAAAAAGACGGAAATCGGGTTGACTTAGTTCACTTTGCATAGCCAAAGTGTGAGTAGTGGCGTTAGTGCCAGGTTTGATGTCGGAGAGCGACAATTACAAGCAGGAAATCTGCAGGCTAATTTAATAGTCAGTAAGGACAGTATTCCAGTGTGTCTTGGAGGGCAATCTGCATTGGAATGGAGGTCGACCGAGTTTCGACAATAAAGGGAACAGGCCGCTCAGAGAAAGTAACCCACCAACAGCTGACTTGTATGCCTCCGGACGACGATACGTAGGTAGGAATAATGAATTTCCAAGAGACAGAATGAGTAGAACCCGCTGTTTACAGGTCCCTGGGAGAAGCAGTCAAGAATATGATGCGCTTCCGACAACTAAGATAATGGTACCCAAGAACCAGGTAGTGCTTTGTATCCTTCACAGGAGGGAAAGCAAAATATGAGAATAGAAAGTGAACGAGTCTAGAGAGATATGAAGATGACTCGAGAGCGCAAACAATACGGGAGGTTGTGATCCTTCCTCTCGAAGTCGCGGCGTATCTAGAGGGAGGCGGAGACGGGGAGGAAGGGAGAGAGAGCGAGAAAGAGAAGGGAATGAGTCTTGCTTTTCAATGCCCTGACTTGATAAGAGTTACAACGCCCGACTCGAATGTTGAGTGGAAAGGGAGATGCTAAGAAGAAGAAGAAGAAGAAAAGAAGGGAGATGGAATAGTGGATGGAGGGGGAGTAAAAGCATTGTTAAATGTTCTGTGATTGCTGGCCCTACGAGCAGCGTACCATCTGGACTCATGGTGGATCAGACTGGACCAGGATTGACCAACTACGCACGAACTAAAGAACAACGCTAAATCATGGCCATCCATAGTGTTGGAGGTGGGAATGAGGTCTTCTGTACGACAGGGACAGGGGAAATCAATTAGCGCGCGTCGAGAGTCGAAACGGACTGGGGTGGGTGGATTGTAACTTGTGGACGATGCTGATGATGATGATACTGACGATGGGTTGTGGAGGGGGGGAGGAGGAACTAAGGGAATGTAAAAATAAAATAAAATAATTAATTTGGCTGGTTAATTATTAACTTAGTTAAAATAAATAAAATAAAACACATACTCCGGACTTAATGGTCATACTAATTTAAATAATAATGATAATAATAATAACAATAACAATAATAAAAATAAATAAATACATGAAAATATTAGTGATCGAAAAAGAACAGGGGGAGGTGGAGATGCTGGCCGGGCAGGGGCAGCGCAGGCATGAACGAGCCCAGTATTATTAGCATCCATCTTTACGCCCATACTCGGTCTGGAAAGACTAGCAGTGCTACTAGTAGTGGTAGTAGGAAGTACTAGTAGTACCTGTTGTTAGTAGCAGAAGTCAGTGTGTAAGGTAATAATACGTACCACTAACCATGCAGGTTGCACTGCCTGCCAGGCTCTGAGCTTTAGCGATCTTCTGAGCGACCAGAATCCAGGTGTTCCTTTGGCTATCGTTTTTCTTCTTCTTCTTGGAAGTGGTTCTGGTCCAGCCAGCCTCGGAAAGCAAGAGACATCAGGATGGAATCGAATTGCGGTCAACTGGTTTGGAGATAATAGAGAGAATTCAAGTATACACTGAATAATAATACTATTTATTATTATTACTGTCCTCATCATACTGTGAGATAATAATAATCCTCCAAGTAATAACAATAACATTTGAGCCTGGGGTGATTTTGAGGTCTATCATGATGCATCCAATTTTCCACAGACTCTCCAACTTGGAAAAGCACTACGCAGAATATCTCTGGGTACCTAAGAGAGATCCACCACTATCCAACCAATGATTAATCTCCCTCGGAATAATTCTCTTGGATTTGGACCCTATGAGAGAGATAGGATTCATGGGAATTCATGGGAACTCATGCTGGCTCCTGCATCATGGATTCCTTTCTTCCTCCTTGAATACTACCAGTAGTACTACATACCTAGCAATGACGATGTTTCTCCAAATAAGAGAAAAAAAGACTTCCTTCTGTCATGCTGTCATGCTGTCAAGTTGGCCTCTTCCAGTCCACTCTCGCTTTTCTTACCTTTTTCCGGACTCGTTCCCCAGTAAGAATCGTGGTAATTGTATGGGATGCAAAAGAGATCGCCTCGCTTGTCATGCCTCAAAAGTAATAGTAATAATAACAACCAAATATTATATTACTATAATATAAATCAATAAATAATAATAATAATAATAATTGTTATTATTATTATTTTATGAAAATAGTGGCAGAGGCGGATGAATGATCATTCATGGCACTAGCCACCGCCGAGTGGACAGAGTACTCCCCGGAGACGCCGTGTTCTGTGCGCGCCCTCTTGACACTCGTATCCACTATCCACAGTGTGTCATCGGCAAGTCCGTGGCACGCAGTCATTATCATCATTGTTGTTACAGTTGTTGCTGTTGTCAAGAAACTTGGCATCATACCATGACAACAATTAATCCAACCTTTCGACAGTTTTCGAGTTTCGGATCCGCTTTCTTCGATCAAATTGTTGAAACTTAACTATTGTTCTCCATGATAAGATGGTGGCAAATAATGACTTCCAGCGACATCCCGACTTCTCCATCGCGGGAGGAGACTCGGTACAACTCCATTCTCCGCAATAAAGATTTGAAATGTTATACTAGAGCTAACAAGCGAAGCGGCTTGCAAGTTACTACTTAGTAGTGAACATGATTCATGAAGAGAGCCTATCCACTACTAGTTTTCAATAATCATGATCGAGTTGATCCGTCAGAAGGAGGTTGAGATGAAATCGAAAGGTCGCTTGCCAATTTAACTATGGAACACCTCAGGCTCTCACATTATTCGGCCTCTCCTTGTCAAACTGGTAACTAATTTTTTTTCACCTCCCTTGTACTGGTGGCTCAGTGAAGAGAAGAAGCCAAAAACTCTCTTAAGAGGATCCTTCTATGTCCCGTCAATATGGTTCAGGCCAATTCTTATCCAGGCGAGTGAGGTTTAATTGGTGAGTAACCACTCACTCAGCAGTTGGAAACTTGGCATGGGGATCTGGGCCGTGTGTAGTCGCCAATTCCGAACACCGTCACGGCGTCACCTAAGGCTAAATCTCCAACATGGTCCTCTTCAATCTTGACGATCTTAGTAGTTCAGCTCCACAAATTCCACCACCCTTTTTTGAGGAACGTGCGTGTCCCTTCTCCCGGAGTCATTGGCTGAGGTCTGGTGACAGTCAAATGAACCGTCATTGAGCTACTAGGCCCTGGCGCCAATCAAAGATCTTAGATGGACCCAGGCGGGAAGTCCATCCTTGACTAGGCGCTCGAAATGGACAATCACTTTGCCCAATGTGGGCGAACATGATTTGGCTTGAACCATCCTTCTATCTAGAGCCGCATTTTTTTTTTGGTTTACAGCCCACGTACGCTTGTAATATATTTTAGCTCCCTGCAAAGCTGTCAAATGCATTTGCTGATTCTGGAAGGTTTATCATTCAACTTGAAGGGGATCTCCATCATGTAAATTCTGCTTATTAACTAAGTCTAGGGGCTTTTTTTTATAGAAAAAACACTTGAGTTGACAACCCAAATTCTAGTTACTGTAACAGAAATGCTGCTAAACTTCTGTACAGGAATTCTGAAGGTTTTTGGAAAGTGTGGGGCAGCTGTGGCTAATGCAACCTTGAGGGCTGAGTGCTCTACTAAGTACCTGTAGTTCGGACTTTTGTTACGAAAATACCCCCAGCATCTTCGGCCGAGGAAAGAAAGAAACGCCGGAGTTTACTTCTGTAGTATGGTCATGAGTATGGAGATGTACTGTCTGGATAGCATCAAGAAGAATCATGCAAGAATTAGTTACCCGTTTAGTCAATGCTCGATTTTGGCATATCCTCCGTCTGATCTTGCGCCCTGGGCCCAGTTCCAAATAATGGGAATTCCCCCGGCCGTAGGTGAGCCCCTCCCAGACAGGCGGAATATTAAGTTTACTTGCTCCAGTACTCCATAGTTTTTGCACTTGACTCCCTCGTCGGCTAAGCATGATGCAAGAACGGCCGTAATACTCATATGCAGTAAGTACTACTACCCTTGTCGACATCCATAAAGGTGCAGATTACCAAAACAGAGGCTAGGTGTATTCCGGCACCAACAAACCTTCTGCCGTGGTCGGTGAGGAAATCTTACAAGCTCGAAATTAGCGCCACATTATCGACCTAGCCACATTTCGGGAGCCTATCGCCAACCGAACTGCGGATCCTCGTGCTCTTCCATTGGTAGATCTCTTTACGCTAGTGCGGCAATGGATCTTTTGAGGCGCAGCACCTTTATTTTTACACCGCTTCGCCGAGTTCGCCCAGGTCCACCATGACTGTCGGTTTTCAACGATACACACGCAGGAGTCATAGGGCACATGACACTTAATGCCCGATAATTAATAATAATAATACCTTTTTCCTTCCCCATCCTTATGTCATAGGTAGGTCATCGCACTGTTTTCCCTGCCAAGCCGGTCAGGAACCAGACTTACCTAGCCCCAAAATCCGGACTTCACTTGAATTGACCGACGTTTCCACCCAGATTTCGTGGGAGAACCTTATCCTCTCTCTATGAATTTGCGGTGGGATGGCCCCGTTTCTGACCGGACTTTCGCTCCTTCCTACGGTGACTCTAAATCGGGAGGCTTGCTGCTGCTGCTGCAGGTGGCAGCCTTCAGGCTGTTTCTATGACTCTTTTTTTTTTCCAAGTTAGTATGCCGGAAATATTGTTTCAGCGTTCAGACAATGGCCAAGAATGGACCCTGTGCGATGCCTCTGAAACTCGGTGATGTGTTATAAGGAATGGATATCCCTATATGAAGCATCATCTCTCGCAGTGCTAGTAATCTATCAATCTACACCCCAACATCCTGTCCATACTTCCCCTTGTCTCAGACTACAGAATATTCCTTGCCTTGCAACACACCTACAAACATCGCGCTTGTCGTGGGAAGAAAGTAATATCAACAGACTACTTACCCCTGTGTATTAGACCCCCAGTCCAAAAGATACATTTCCGATTATTGCGTCAATGAGAACTACTTACTAAATCTAGAAATCGAATCGTCACACCAAAGCTCAGTACGTCCTCCGTACAAATCGATGTAACAATGGAAGGTATTGGCTTTACCACCCCCCCTCCCCCAAGGTTATTTGCTTGCACGTGGCAGGACAGTTTTGGATGATTACTCCCCTACTACTGATAAGCCTCCTGCTCTGTGTAACCTAGTTGATCCAGGTGGGATATTTTTCCTAGTCTTTCATTCCGTCCAGTGATTGCCTCTTATCTGAAGGCTAACAGTACCCAACCTTCAAGTCAAGTATTTGATGGCCAACATCATGCTGAGCCGCCAACCAACGGTGCAATGATTATATGAAGAAAAGCTTGTCATCCTGTTCCCCGAGGCATCCCTCAAAATGGAGGTAACCATTGACAACATATATCCTGCGAAATATTGTACAATACTTAAAAGGGATGGGGCACCAATTTCGTAAAAGACCAACCATTGGCTCATATTAGCTCATATTGGCTCAGCCCTATTCGAGGGCTTCCAGGTTTGTGTCAGACTCGCCATTCAACCCCGTGCCTCCTATCTTTTCTTGAGTGTCAGAAACAGAGGACTTTGATCCTTGTCTCCATGTGTCTGAAGGACATTTTGTTGGCAGCACAAAGGGGAAAACAAAAAAAAAAAAGGTCGTCCAAAAACTCCCAATTTGTCAAGCACCTTGGCAAACTAAAATGTGTACTAGAAATTACGCTTAACTTGGCAAGGAAAGGATTGCGCAGAGCCCTATTCGGAAAGTACCGTTCTTACAACATCATTTGCCAGCCTTTAGCTAAATATAGGACACCAAATTAAGAGGCATCCACCAAGGCAAAGTTTACCTACCTCCGTATTACTGCAGTAGTGGTCGTCGTACTCCAGGAAAAAGGTTATTACTCTTCAAGAACGAGAGAGTCGGATAGCGATCAACAACTCACCCACAACACTCGCTTAGCCTACCCAGTACCTACATACCATACCTGTCAAGTTACACAAATCACGCAGTTGTAAAGCGAAAATATATAATTACAGACTCAAGAGTCGAGAGCCGAGACCAGGCGAAAGCTGCAGAGCACAGAACCCCTCGTAATAATGTCAGGGATACGACTAAAAGGCTGCTGCACCTGTCAGACAACGGTTTACGGAGGCAGAGGAAGAGTAGATGCAGCTGGTGAGAAAGGAGCGTGCTATGCCCCACATTCTTGGCCAACTTCTCCATGCTCTGTACTCTCCCAAGTTCAAGTATGGCTTTGAGTCCTCCACGCTCTCTCACCTCCCCACCCCTTTCCAAAAAAAAAAAAAAGGAACAAGAAAAGAAGAGAAAAGAAAGAGCAGCGTTTAATTAGCGCACACAATCATCAGCATCTAAAAAAGTGTAAAGAAAGAAGAAGAAAAAAATATTATTGTATCCCGTGGAAAATGGTTCGAAATTCGGCCCCCAATCCCTTCCTCTCGGACGCAAGGACTCGACTTGACTCGACGTGGCCTAACAAGGTTCATTCCCTGCTTCACTCGTGGCGACAGATAGAACTCGGAGACAAGGACGGGGGGAAGAGAAACAGCGTGTCATTGCAAACCCCAGTCAGACGGCAACAGTAGGTAGCACAGTACTCCGTGCACAGTACCTGCGACCTACAACTGCGACCTACAACTTAGTACTACTCCTACCTACCTGTAGAAAGGTAAGTAGCTACCATGACATTATTATCACGCGGGAAATAGATGAAGAAGACGATAAAGCACCCCCCTCTCCAGACAAGGCAGATTTAGACGTGTTGTACAATGCACATTTCTCTAGAGAAGTAGATCCAATCTGCATGTGTTTTCGGGGAGGATAATACATACATACATACATATGTATATATATATATATATAAAGTACCTACGTGCTCTGAGTACACGGTACAGGTACTACTACTATAGTACTACAGGTGCTACTGTGTATTAATATAAAAATCTCCATTACAAGAATGCAAGAATGCAAGAATGAGCCGGGCGCATACAAAGTACTGCATATCCGGGTTTCAAGCGCCTGCATTGCACATACCTACAGAGTACATCGACGGAGCACACTTACACACAAGTTGGGATTGTTGATCCCTGACAGCCCGGACCTTGTGTACACATTCCGGACAGTGTTGGAGAGTGAGACAGGCAAGAAGACTTCGAGAAGGAAAGGGATAATACGACGAAAGCCATGGATTTTAGTTTGAAACAAATTATTTTTTATTATTATTATTATTATCATAGGTATAATTCAGTTATCTTTCTCTTTTGTTAAATTCAACACCTGAAGCTGGCTCCTGGGATGGATGCCTTACTAATTCGAGAGTCGTCTTGCTTACCCTCCCGCTGGAACCGCCTCAGATGTTGCGTGTCTGCAAGCAGGGGTTAGAACTTGAACGCCGCTAGCTAGTCGAAATGGTTGCTGAACCTGAGTAATATCGAATCGACTTATAGTTTGTTAGTTAGTTAACTCGGGTCAATTAATAATTCCTCCGAGATGGTGAGACTGTTCGCAGTCTACAGGCTATCCAAAACCCACTCCATACTCGGATTGTTCGCAAACTCGCAACAATACGAAGGGGGGTTCTCTGATTCCTAATGGTGATTATCAATCAGCACATTATTAAACAGGCGATTCTTCTAGGTCGACATTAGTAATGCTACCAGCGAATACCATGGAAGCTTCTATGGAGTCCTATTCCTAAAGTTCACCTTCTTGTTATATCGACAGAAAAGGGATGGCAGGAAAAGTCATGCATCGATCATCCCAAGGCTAGGACGGTAGGATAGAGGCTTGAAATGCTAGACCCATTATTACATGGACAATCTAACAACTAGTCTGGCAGATTAATTTCCTGAGCCATCGCTTTACTCCGGAGTCCATGACAGTCCCCATATGGGGAATCAGCATGACGGAATGGGAAAATGGTGCTAAGAAGAAGAATAATTAAAGTGGAATCCACTCTTTTTAGATTTAGGGGGCCAGGCTAGGAGAAATCCTAGGGCAGTGGAATCTCCCACAGACACATACCCCATAAACGGGATTCTCCTAACCTCTAAGCCTCCAACAAGGCCGGCGGGACTCGCTATGTTATCCCGTATTGGGGTGGTGGATCACGAAGAGATCGCCGAAGGAGCTCCTTAAGCTTCGAAGCATGAAGAGCAGCTTATAGCTATTATCAACGGTCAGAGAATGAGATACACTAGTTATGAAGCGAAAAAAATGAAACTAACAAAGTCTCGTACAGTCCCAGAGATACATCGGCTTTAACGCGCTTAGGAGGTATCATGTCGACGCTGCCGTCCCGAAACTTAAGTCCGGCAAGGCAACAATAACGAAGTCTCCCCCCGAATTACGGAGTTGACTTGTTAAGACGATAGGTCCTTGTAGGCGCGCAAGTTGACTTTTTTTAGAGGGCCTCTACGGAGTATGGTATCCTGCTACGGCGCACTCATGGAGAATTCTGGATCTCTGCGCCAGGCCCTTGGCTGTGATTGGACAGGCGTAAAGCTACTCTTGTCCGAGCCGTGGTAGAGATCCAGGTACTTAAAGTTCCTTTCTTGACCACGAGCCATAAACAAGGCTATGGAAATTTGGAGAAGTAGTCTGCTGCAGAGGTAGTAGGTAGCAGGAGTAGGAATTCCACCACCATGCGCAAAAACAATTAGTAAAATGAAATCAAAGAAAAGTAGGGGGGAAATGAAATTATTCTTGTCTCAGATTTCCAGTCAGCTTGATTAACTGGTCTACTACCTAGTTATACTGGGATTAATTACTTTGTTTAAGTTACAACAACTCTGTCTTCCGTACCCAAGGCGGGTGTAATTTCCTGCTGCTGGGTAGTGAGATCTCACTAACAGCAGAGCCTAGTCGTGCCATGTGGTCGCTTACCACCACGACTACTAAGGTAGTAGTAGATCGCAGACTTCGAAGGCTCCTTTAAGTCCTCGGTCCTGGTAGGACCGTAGGAGTGGACACTGGGTAGTGGCGTCCTTTTTCCACTTTGTTGGCTCGTTTAACAGACATCAGTCTAGAAGCGCAAACAATAATACCTACTACACAGTATGGTCCACACAGTCCCTAGTAAGCTTTCGCCAATAATTACCTGTAAATGTCCCGTCATAATATCACCAGATCTTGGTACGAAATTCTTCAAGGATCTAACGAGGCCTGTTGCTGTGGCGAATATGCAACGGAATCTCCCGGAGGAGGGTCGGTTGGCTTGTGGTGTTACATGATGTTTGAGTAGTAGCCGCTAGAGAAAAAGAAAATACGAGATGAATTCAAAGGTTCGAAGTTGAAGATGCCGTCTCTATTGATGGAGACAACGCTCACGGAGCTACTACGGACTGGAGGAACCTTTGAGTCGTAGCCCGTAAGCGCTCAGTCAGGTGTCACATGGAGTTTCAACGATGGACGCTGTCAACTTATAAACCCTGTAAGCGAAGGCCTCTCCGAGAAGCTTTGGTATTCATATCGCAACACATGTTACCGAGCTTGAAATTAGGTAGTAACACTAACCCAAAGTACGACGATTGATCCATCTTCGAGGGCTGTATATCCGCCCATGATGACTAGGTAGAGATACTACTAGTACCTACGACCTAATAGTAGTAGTATGGTCTTGATACCCGCCAGTATTTCTCTTCCGTGACTTATGCATAATGCAAGCCTATCTGTTACTACTTACTAGTCCTAAGTAGATCGATGTACATACCGACAGCGACCGTACTTGTACTGTAGATCTTTCCCAACACTATTATCGACCTGCCAACCATTGAAAGACGGACGCCCATAGTCAGTCTGTATCACACGTCATGAGTCAAGACGCAAGACTCGAGACTCCGAGACTCCCGACTCTTTACTACGTACTTACTTGGCCCGTCACAAAATTGAGGCAGGTGTCGAGTCAGGTAATTTATCACTAGTCGAAGATCTCAATCTCGATGAGATCTCGCCCGTTT
The DNA here is from genome assembly GCA_027569145.1 of Aspergillus funiculosus. Lineage (NCBI taxonomy): Eukaryota > Fungi > Ascomycota > Eurotiomycetes > Eurotiales > Aspergillaceae > Aspergillus > Aspergillus funiculosus. The sequence goes on from JAPDEN010000003.1 coordinate 927,633, forward strand.
TGCGTCGCTGGCGGAAAAAGGAGCAGGTTCCCGTGCGCCCTTTCAATAGTCTGGACTTTAGGCTGTAAGAACCCTCATTATTAGACCTAAACTGACAGCTTATAGTTGGGCAATATTACGGGCAAGAGTTGACCTCAGGAGTTAGGGATATGCTTAATTCAATTCATGTGCCTGAATATTACTTCGTAGACTGCCTACTACTAGTACTAGTAGTACTAGGCACAGACAACATTACCATAACATTACCTGGGTAAGCTCGTGAGGGACATCTTCCCATATCCAATGGGTTTATACGAGTGAGAAGTAGGCAGATTCCCCTTTCCACATGTGTTTCTATGTCTCACTTCCTCTACCTCTTTTATATTACAGTGGGGGGATGAGAAATTGCCATTTCTCCAGGTCCAACTCAGTGCCCCAGAAGACGTTCGTTTTCCAAGTTCTAGTTGAGAGACACGAGGTTGATGTATCTCTTAAATTTTGAAAAGAGATATCAACAGTATATCATACTAACTGGCCAACTACTGAGTCCTGAGTCCTGAGGCCCCCTTTATCAATAGTTAACAAATACTCTACAGAGTGCTCTGGAAAGAAAACAAGAATACATACCTAGTTTGATGATGTTGGCAGCGCCAAGCTAGAATGATAGCCCAGATTCCAAAGAGGAAAGTCCCAGATTACCTATCTTAAGCGCTAAATTATCGGGAAGATCATGGCAAGCCATAGCTAAGATTACTGGAGGAGCTCTTGGTCGTATCTCAACTAGTTCCTAGTCTCTAGGTAGGTTCTCAGGGATTCGCTCGGTCGGGTCTACGGAGTCGAAGGATTGCTAAGCCACACATCTGGAGCGAGCTAACCGTCTAATTAACGCAAAAACAACCATGTACGGTTAGTGAGATGCTGGGAGAACTCAAAATCCAGAACCACATGGAATAATGATGATAATGATACTCCTGGATATTACCAGGTACCTACTAGTAGTACCTAAGTGGAGAGGCTCCGAGCCAATGCGGAACGTCACCGCTAGTACTAGGAGGTAAGTTCCCCCGGATCGTGACCTATGACAGCGCTGTCTTAGCGACGGCCGAGACTCCCTCCTTATAATACTTCTAGGTTCTACCTCCTACATAGTAAGGTATTACTGACTTCACGACAGAGTCTACAGAATATTAACTGACACTAGACAGAGTCACTAGTATTCACCTAATTCCAACTAGCAACTAACTAATAATTTTAGCTAGGATGACAACATGGGGACCAAGCGGTGTCTTTTAGATAGACTCTTACCTACCTAAGGTGCAGACCAGGAGATAAAGAAAGGAAGATCTGCGGTCCGGGCCCCCGGCTCTCAGGCCAATAGTTTCGGCCTCCCCGAATTTAGGTGGTTATTATAGTCGTAAACTGGTTGGGGATCTGGCGGCTATCTTGTATTACCTACCCATGCTTTCTTCACTCTCCTTTATGTCTGTTACGAGTATATCCATCTAGGCTGAAATTGACATGCTGCATAACCGGGGACCCCGATCCTTCGTGCCAAGTCCTGCAACACTTTACTTGATGGGTAGACACTGGACGGATATGAATCCAAGGGTACCTAATGATCCCGACTTGGGTCCCCGTTAAATGAGAAACGGGATAATCGGTTACTAATAGTTAGTCGATAGAGAATTAAAAGCTCATATATTTGAACTTGTTTCCTTGGCAGTCCAATACTGCTACTAAATGAGGAAGTTACAGAGTCAACTCATTACCTAGTTCCTAGAAGTTAAATGAGATTACTCACGAAAAGAACCCAGGTGATTTTCCTCCCATAGGGCAGAAGGATCACTACCCTTGCAGCGAATACGGTCTGGAGCGTGCCGTGCACAAACAGGAGTTGAGGACTCTGGAGTTAGAAAACTTGGGAGTCGGGACGCATTATTCACCTTGAGTACCTAGTATGGATTGGGTCCTATCCCCGACGTCCCGCTGTTTTGGTTCCGTGGACAAATGTTTATTTTGCTCGCAAAATGTTTACTTCTTACACGCCATTAATACTAGTATGACTGACTCTATGAGGTGCCCATTATTTTTCGTGTCTTGCGATCGAGAGGTATATTTGGTTCTTGGGTAAAATGCATCCTATTTCTTTCACCATTTGGATGGGTGGTTTATCTGATCCCACTTTCATTGACAATCATTAAGTAGTTACTACTAGCAACTTGCTAGTAGCAAGTAGACCTACTAGGTACTACTACTAGTATTATGGAGCTATGGAACCATTAGTGCGAGACGCTTCTCTCCGATCTTGACATATGGAGTGTACGGAGTAATAAATGATGGCTTGCAGCTGTCAAAGCCACGAGGGTGACGAGGGCAGATGTGGAATTTTGACATCGCTACTACTGTACTCTGGAAAACACAAGAGCAAAAACATAACAGAATATCAGAAGCCAAAAAGAAACACTTTACTTCTCTCTATTTTATTCTTCCCCCTTCATTGTCGGAGCCCGCTCTGGGCGACTTGCTTCTTCCTCCCTAGTTTATTTCCTGTTTCTAGGATGCCGGTGCGAAACTAGGAAATAAAAATACTGCCCGAGCGATAGGCTGCTTCTTGGTGAATAGCACGTTGCCACGTATCAGGAAGGAAGAACGGGTGGGCAAATAGACAGACAACCTGGTAATACTGTAGTTCTCTGTAGTCACTTAGTAGGTAGTAAACTCGACCATTTTCCACTTCCGTCAACCTGGTCTTCCAGATATATTCCTATAAACTAATAATGCCTAGAATTATTGCATTTTCTAGTGCAGCAAGTTGGTAGTACCTAGGTATTTTCAAGGTACTCTGGTGGACGACATCTGATATTACTCTTGGAGGAGAAGCTCTTCACTGTGTTTGGCTGCAAGTCTCACCCACTTACATACAAAAGGGTCAGTATGGATTCAGCATCTGTACTGAGCAGTTACATCTAACTCAGGCCCCCAAGTCTCCAACACAGCTAATATTAGCAGCACAAGAATGCTACTACTACTCTATATCTAATAGGGAGACTCAGCAATCCACCGACCGTCTGGGGGTCTAAAGAGCGATCGTCCACTGTATTGGTGAACAGATTTTCTTCTCTCTCCTATTAATTCCCAACCCTCCCCGTCCCCGTTTCGTATGGCGAGGGGCGATTAGTACACAGTAGATACTCGAAAAAAATTCCATCAACAAGGAAAGGAAGTGAAAGGTGGGGTAATTAAGATTAAGCAGATGAAGGCAAGCAGACAGGTGCCTATCGTTCGTATCAAACTGCAGCCCAGATACTAATGCAGAGTAAGCCTATGAACTGATGTCTTCTCTGCCTAACTAGTACCTAGTTATGTAATGCCTGTGCTTTCAGGAATCCCTTGCTGCTATGTGCTGCTGTTGGTTAAGTGGTGTGACATGACAGAAACACATCGAGACAGGTTAATTACCCTCTTAAGAGGCTCTCGAGGCTCGTAACAACTAAACTAGTACTAGTAGTACGTAGTATATAATACATTTGGCAACGAAGTACTATAGCTTAGTAGTACTACTCGTAGACTGATAGATTGAGCTGCGCGGGGGATAACCCGGAGTATCCCAGTGTAGTAGTAGGTGCTTTCAGCTACTACCGACACTACTTACCTACTACGTAGGTAAGTCTTGCTACCACATGGAGGTAGAAGGTACAGTACCAAGATATACCTCAAGATGGCTGTAGCTATGGCTGGCATCATGAAGAAAGTCAAGACCGAGATTTCTGTCCACATCAATAATCTCATCTTGCGGGAATTAAAATGTGCTTTCCAAATCTCTTACTTCGTTGTGGAATTGCGCGTTCAATACTCCGCCATCAATGTAGAAAATGGGACGGTAGGGCTGTCGTGGGGCTTCTCCTATTCTACCTACGCTTTTGGGGAATTTTCAGGATCCTCCTCCCCCTTTTCAATATTACTTGTTGAGCCCCCTTTGCTCGAAAATAATAATATCATTATTATAATTATTGTCTTCTGGCGAGTTTTTCGGCCGTAACTAACAGGGCCCAGCAGAACTAGCAATGACACCACCAGCCCTATATTTCTAGGCGTGGCAGATCACCTACTACGTATAACGCCTGCGGGATTACAACGCTTGTTGGCTGACCCATATTGAGGCTACATTAGTGTTATGACAGTCAAATGAATGCATTGATGATGTGGTAGTTCCTGAGCAAATCATTTCGCTTTTACACCCCCTACTGACATGGACATTAAGATTGTCTCCCCTTTGCTGTCCTACTAGTATACTAGCATACTACTAACCTAACTAGTGCTAATAGCTGGGGAGTTATAGTTACTCGGGATGGCCGGGGGTGACAGGGCTGAAACCAGACGGGGAGAGAATCCTTCCAACCTCTAAGCCTCTAAGCCTCCAACTCCAAACAGCCCAACAACATTACAAAAGTGGTTCCCCCCTTAAGTTTCCCATGAAGGATCAAGTGCCCAACGGATGAACGGACGGACGGGACGTTTCATCGTTGAATCTAAGACATATCTGATGGGCCTACCAGGCTCCAGATTCGTGGAGTTGGCTGGATTCTGAGCAGGCAGGATCAATAATAACACGCAAAAAGTAGTGAGGAAGTGCCGTTTCTTGCGTTCTCATTAGTTCACGAAGTATCCAGACATTGCCTGGCTAATTAAAATCCTCGTCCAATTGCATCTCGATATCCACTGATGTCCTTACTAGGAAGCATTTTAGGGCCGTTCATCTCGGGCCAATTGTCTTTCTAATCGGCGGACCTCGAGTCTGGACGGACGAGATGTGGAGAGGAGGCTTTGGGTGATTTTCAATCCCCTTTTTCTTTTCGTATTTTTTTTTGATTATTATTATTCTGGTTCTTGTTTCTTCGGTGCCTGAAAAATTGGAGTTTCTATCGGCAGGATGACCAAAAATCCCCGTAGCCAGCTGCTGGACGTACCTAAGTATGTATGGTGGTGGAGTATGCCTGCACAGGAGTCTTTGGATTAAATGCTGTTAACATTTACTCTGTAGTACACAGGTTGAGGTAGTGTGCTTGAATTATACCTGGAACATTGTATACATCAGGTCTCTGACAGGTAGGGATTTTTTCTATCGCAGTCATCGACATATTATCTATCTTTCATACTGCGTTTCTCAGCGTTCTAGGATGTACTTTGATACCATCTCATTCATCAAGTTCATAGCCATTGAGTATAGACTCGAGAAACACAAGAACCAACCAGCTAACACCTCGCTCAAGTATATAGCTAGATACTAAGGTACAAACGCCTTACAGTCCTCAATACAATTCTCATCCCAAACAACTATATACCCTGAACAACCAGCTCAGCCGGCACATCGAGCCCCGGACACCCTTCACTCTGTATCGAAGTGATATTGTCGTATGGAAAGGGGATAACCCAAATCAAATCATACCTATCTCACCCATTAGCCCAGACAAGACAAGACAAGACAAAGCATGAAACACAGCTGTACAACTCACCTATCTGAAGGGTACTTCAATGGGTGACGAACACCCAACTCCCGGGCAATACTGTCTATCTTCGAATGTCGCCAGGAGATCAAGATATCGCCTGATCCGGAGAACTTCTTCACCCGGCTAGCCACACACTTGGCTTGGTTGCGCTTACAGGAAGTGTCTACGTCTAGTCCCAGATCCCTCGCTAGAGGAAGAATAGTTTCATAGGGACGTCGATGCTCGCCCTCTGCATGGAACGAATTGGTTAGTTTGGGCAGTTCACTCACTCAATCTAGAAAAGAACAGAAAAGAAAAGAGAGAGAAAGAAAAGCATCATTGTTCTAGCCCCAGACGAAGAAGAATCGGATCAAGGAGAACATACTCTCATTAAAATACGGCGCCATTATATACCCGATGTCATACACCGAGTCGGACCCGAATACACTGCGAAGACAGGCTGCCCGTCTGAACCCATCCGCATTCAGCCCTTTCTCCTTGCGACTGACCGGCTTCTCGCCATGGCGGATGATGTAGACGGTCGGTTTGTGAGGGGATGTAGGTACGGCCGTAGCAAGGGAGAAAGCGCAAAGAAGAGCGACGAAAACCAGTGCGAGAAGGGACCGTTGTAACCTGCTTTGAGTTCCCATATTTTTTTATTTTATTTTATTTTATTTTATTTTCGATTTTGAAAGAACGTTCCTGGATATGGCTTTCTTTTGCTTTGAGTCTGTTGTGGGGAAGATGTGGGTGTTGGTATTGTCTATGACTTCATCATATAGCGTGCTGCGCGTAATGTGAACTTCATCCCTTCCGTGGTTGTGCGTGGAAGGGGTTGGAACGTCAGGGTCTATAGTGGGCTGACTGCATTCTGGAAAAGGTAGTTTTTACGAATGTCTTATTAGCAAGATGTAGCTTGAGCTTGAGTGTTGAACTTGATTCACAATATATATTTGAAAGACCTGGACAGATAATGCCATTATACTTCTAGGAATTTGAGCGGAGGTTTAATGAGTGGATGCATACCCTGGTTATATATATAGTATCAAGGATGTATGTTGGAGCTGTGTACTATATATATCGTCGCATCTGTACATATTTTCTGAGTTTTACGGCAGTTGCTATGATATTTTGCCTTTAGATATTTTCTAGCTGAACTGAATGAATAAATGATTAACAAGGCGGCTCATCTACACTCTATGTAGTAAACGCACATCCGGAGTCTCCTTTCCCTTCTCTTTGAGCTGGATTGCGGGTAACGAGGACTATCTGAGCAGAGGCAGATCCTCGTGCCATGTAGTCACCAATATAGCGACATCATCTACGCCACGTCTATCAAGCCCGCCTAGTCACTACATCAGACGCCCACTGGATTTACACATACGACAAAGGTCTACTTCATCTCCCAACACCTTCAACCAGACTAGCAACGCGTACCGGTCTTCTACGAGTCCAACACAAACGGCGAAATAGAGCTTAACTCCGACCTAACCACGGCTCTGTTTATGACGCTCGATTAAACTACGAGGAGCCCTCGCCGTGGTACCGTATCCAAAGTCTCCGCATAATGAATCTTACGTGCAGAGGCTCTTCGGCACATACATGAGCACGACAACACTCCGGTGGCAGCTTCGGGCCTGTCTACTGGTCGGTGACAACGACGTATCACAGACTAAGGTATCCTCAAACTGGCCAACTATAACAGCATGCTGGTCGGTGCAAGTCACCTTGAAAATTTTGACAAAGAAGGCACCGCTGATCTCCATGGCAGCTTTAAGGCCCTAAATGTCAATAAACTGTCTTCATTGGGTGCGAAATAGACACACCACGACCATGATGCTGTATGGCAGCGGGGTATTTTCTGTCTGTTTACCAGTATGTATAGGATTGTAACATGATTCTGCTGGTCTATCTTTCTGCCTAGTGCTACAGCTACAGATGGGAGTTTTTATTATCCCTACAGTAATACCTAGGTAGAGAAGTTGACAACCTCCTCGGAGGTGGATGTATATGTTGCTGAGGCAGAAATGGGATATTTCTTTGTTTCCCAATCGGGCAACAATAGATCCAACCGGACTTTCTATTGAGCCCCGTTTAGGAAATAAACTGCCTTATCATCTCCACATATCTGCTATCCAGAGTGTGCCCCAGAGCTCTGAGGATAGGAGAATACAAGCTTATAAGCAGACTCAGCCACCTGTACCACAGCTTCATATCCTTTTATCCAGAAATCACAGCACAGCAGATGGATGTACACACAGACACAACATGCCCAAATCCAACGCCTACACCAAGCTCACCAATTCCTCTCTGCACCTCGTAACCCTCACCATCGCAACCCTCTTCATCCTAACAATCACCCTCCTCATCCTCACCCCATCCCTCCACTTTATCCTACCCATATCCCGCCACGCACACCACCACCACCACCACCACCACATCCAAACCGAATACACAACCCCAAAAACCTACTACGACAGTCCCGCCCTCCAATACTTCCGCTCCAGCCAACACCATAACCAGGAACCTTCAGAACAACCACCACCACCACCACCAGAAGAAGAAGAAGAAGAAGAAGAAGAAGGAAAGAAAGAACCCAAAGAAAGAAAAACATGGGAATCCCTCCTCATCCCCCCCAGCGGCGGCGGCATCCGCATAACCCCCTCAACCATCCTCGACCCCTCACCCCAAAAAACAGCCTCAAACAACCATAAAGTCGGCCACGGCATCGCCATGTTCCACCAGCTGCATTGTCTGATCGTGCTCCGCGGGTTGATATTCCCGGATACCTCGGCGGATGTGGTCAACTCGACTAGTCAGAGTCATCATGTGCATGGGAGGGTAGAGGATGATTTGGAGCATTGGGCGCATTGTTTTGATTATATTGCGCAGGTTTGTTTGCTATTTCTTACCTACTCTGTGCTTCTTATTACCTTGCTTAGCTTGCTTAGCTGCTTTGCTTGTTTTTCATGGTGTAAGGGTTTGGGGATGAAAGCTAATAAATAGGTGGTAGGCGGTTATTTGTGCAGCGGATGATACGATCGAGAGGACGAAAAAGGTTGTTACGCCGGAGAAGACGTTTTGGCATGTTGATGGGGTGGGCGCCGTGCATCAGTGTCGGGATGCGAGGGCCTTGTGGGAGATTTCGATGCGTGCGGATCGAGAGGCTGTCGATATGGCGTCGTGGACTGATCAAGGCGTGAGGGAGTTTTTTGCGGAGGAGTTGAAGACTCCGTATCAGTATGACATTCCGGATATCTATTTTCTGGGAAATCAGGAGCTATAATCTCTTTTCATTTCTGCATTGTTTGAGGTAGTCTGAAGACCCTAATATCAAGTGCTCTCTCCCTATTATATGTACAGTCAAGTGCTTCGTGGCATCCGAAAACAATACAGATAAAAAAAAAATACCCCATTGCCTACTGAATAGCAGTCTGGTTGTAGTAGAGGTCGCACGCATGGGGATGCTGCAGGCAGTACTTTGGCACCAACGCCGACGCCATCACGCCGTTCGCAACAAGGTACTCACGGAAGTTCAGGATTCGCTGCGTCATCAGAGTAGTGCGTTTGTTCCCATTGGCATCGCGGTTGCCAGACCATACAAGCTCCGCGAGTGCCGCTGCACGAGGCCAGAACATGGTGGAAACGTTCACATCGTCGATCTGTTCACTCCAGAGTGGAGCAATGGCGCCCACAATGTGTTTGGCCTGTGTCTCCGTCAAGTTCTGGGTAAAGTCATAGTCATAAATACGCTGCCATGTCTTGTAAGGAGCACACCACGACCCACCATTCCCTCCCCAGTTGAAGTTCGGGGTGTTGGCGTCCGGGTTCGTCATCACATCATATCTTGGGTCGTTGGTGACAAAGCCTCCGTGGCCACAGTCGAGGTACATAAAGTCAGAAGAGGACACGATCACGTCGTAGCCATTGGCCGTGAGCTTGTCAATGTTCTCCAGCCCATTGTTCCAGCTCTGCATCACAATGTCCTTGGGAACATTGGAAGCGGCCTCGGCAGAGAGGACAATGTCTTCCCACATGACCAGACGGCGAGACTCTCGCACGCTGCGGAAAATCGGCGTGGCTTGGTCAACCCAATGCTGCACCAGGTCATTGTAGGTGCGCGACTTGTCCTCAGCAAACCACTCGGTTACGTACGTGCTGAAGTTGAAGCAATTGGGCTGGACCTCATCACCGCCGACATGGAACCAATTGTCAGGGAAAATACCAGAGAGCTCGGTGTACACATCCCGAACAATATCGTATGTCTTGGGGTTAATGATATCCAGCTGGCCTGGATTGGGCTCGACCGCAGTGTGCAAGGCCCAGTTGTCGTTGGACCACCACGAATCAACGCAGGCCACGATCTCGGGGTCAACCTGTTTCCAACCAGACGCAGAGTGGCTGGGCATGTCAATCTCGGGGATCACGCGGATTCCACGGGCACGAGCATAGGCCACGATTCCGCGTAAATCTGCGTGGGAGTAGATCTCGCGCGAGGAATAGGCATCGTTGGTCATCTCCGGGTGGGAATCAATCTGCACAGGCCATGACTGGGTGTCTTCCATGTGCCAGTGAAGGACATTAAGCTTCGACAGGGCCATCCCGTCTAGCTGCTCGTAGATCTTGCCAACCGACAAGAAATTGCGGCCAGTGTCAATCATGATTCCGCGGTAGGGATAGATAGGAGCATCCTCGATCTCAACGGGCTGTTCAATGATCAACCCACCGTGTCCGTCGGAGATTATGAGCTGCTGCAACGTGGTGAACGCATGGAGAGCGCCCCAAACCGTTTGCGCCTTGATGGAAACCTTATCGGAGCTGTCGCTAACACTAAGAGTGTAGGACTCGTCCACGCCATGCTGCAAATCCGCCTGCGAGTCTTCCACATCAACTTCCACAAACTGTATGGACACCTCGGAGCGCTTCGACTTGTTGGAGGCAGCAGGTGATGCAGTTGGGAATGGTTCAAACGATGAGATGGGCGATTCCACGGCGGCAGGGACCCATTGAAGCGAGACAATGGATTGCCAGGTGCGCTGCCAGGCACTTGTAAGAAGCCCCTCCTTATCATCAGACGTACGCAGGGCCACCGAAGGCGCAAGCGAATTGGGACCCGAGGAACCCCAGGAGATGTGAGTGGGAGCTGGTAAGGGATTAACGCGAACGGCGGCGACCGAGGAAACCACCGCGATCAACACGGGGAAGAGACGGGAGAGTAACATGATAGATGGGTGCTATCCAAAGCTGCGATGGGTAACTCAAAAACAACCCTGAGAAGGCCCGTAGAAGATGCAATTGTACGGGCCAATCCAGTTGAATGATGGAAGAGAAAATAAGAAGCAAAAAAGGAAGAAAATAAAGAAATGAGGTTGAAGGTTGAGCTGCTGCGGCCGCAGATCAACGTCTCACCTGCCTTTATAGACAAAAAATGGCCTTCTTCTTTCTCCCTGCATTCTTCCTGCATTCTCCTTGTCTGTGCAGGAAGTACATCAATATGAGAAGTCACTCTGTGCTGCTTCTCATCCCTTTAATCATCAATATCATGTCCTTCTTTATTGCAACCACAAACATCACTGACTTTATTATTGCAAGGTGAATGAGAGGTGAATGGACTGATGATTGTCATGCTCATTCTTTCTTCTTGCAATGGACTAGAGCTAATTCTTGTCAGTGGCTGTCTAGTGCTTAGCTGATTTCCTCCAACTGGTCGACGCAGCATCTTGGCCTCTTTAGCTCAGGGACGCTCAAGTCAGTGATGCTTCTGTTTCGTTTCATCGCCCATGCAGTGTTACATCCACACTTGTCGTTTCAATTGTGACTCTCCGTCGTGTTATCGTGGAGGAGACACCGGATGGGATGCTCGACTATCTCGTGTCTGGCTTGAGTCTTTATCACAGCTCAACTGTCTATATCGAGTTCTGCTACAGTGACATCGTCAGGATCATATCGCGTTGGAATCAATCTACTCTGCTGGGCTTACGCTTACAGCCTTGTCAAGTAGAACTCTACGGTTTCATTGCAAGCTACCCTATACTGTCGTATTTATACAGAGGGAAGGGTTGTACTCGTAGTATTCCGTCTGAAAAGGATCAACAGCATGGAGGTCAAGATCGAGATAACCACCGTGCTACGTGTACAGAATCTCCGACCACAACGTCACAGTAGAGCTGGAACTACTCAACTGTCCATGCGCATCCATACAACCTTCATGGACCTTGACGTCGTTGCCGTTGTCTCGTTGTACTGCACTATCGCTATCCTGTACTGTAGCACTGGGGTCTCAACTCATCTCAACCAGATTGCTATATCAAACTATCCTATAGATACTTCAGACTAAACCTGAGAACCGCTTCAAAATTAACTACTCCCAGAACAATATCTTTTCATCTTCACAGGTACATCCTCGTATCAGTTGGCTAAAACCGGAAATAGAATGATATATCGAATCCTAGGTAACAATCAGAAGCCATACTAACATATACAAGTGGATAATTCCACTACTCCTTAACACAAACAGTCTCTACTTTTTTACTCCATCTTATAACTCCCCACAGAGCTGGCCGTTCTTTATCAGCCATCCGCAATAGCGACGTACCATTCCCATCCTCAATCTAATCCAAATAGTCTATCGGTTTACTTTTCCTTCTCTTTCCTTCGTAAGTTGATCCCCGGGTGTTCAAGTGTCTGGTATACAGACTAGTACTGCCTGTCTTAGACAAACGTGCGAAAGGAGTGAAAAGACACGTTATTCATTCGAGTAGGTAGTAGACTTGTTTGCTCATTTTTTTAATATATAGATAGATAGATAGATAGGTAAATAGTTAATGCGACTCAGCTTCTAATTCCTTTTCCAATGCCACCCCCTCACTAAACGCCTCCTTAATAGCGACCACCTCCTCCGGCGAGGGCGCAACACAAGGCCTGCGCGGCTGCAACCCATACCCACGGTACGACTGCAGTGCACTCTTGACCGCCACAAACCCGCCCTTGATCGCGGGCCAGTCCGCGCGGGCTACCACGGCCTGCACCTTCTGGGCCTCCTCTACCTGGCCTGCTGCGTAGAGATCCATGATGCGGACGCAGGCGCGCGGGATCAGGTTCGCGGTGCCGGCGATGACGCCCGCGCCGCCGGCGATTAGGGTCTGGAGGGTGAAGTCGCAAGAGCCACCGAAGGTGAGGAAGGAGGGGTTAGCCTGGGCGGCGATGCGGGCGAGCTTGCCTGTGTTTCCGCAGGTGAGCTTTGTGCCGACGATGTTGGGGTGTTGTGCGAGGGCGAGGATGTCGTCTGAGGAGAGGTCGACGCCGGAGGAGGCGCCGGGGAAGTTGTAGACGAGGACGGGGATTGGGGAGGCGTCTGCGACGGCGCGGAAGTGGGCGAGCATGGCGGAGGTGGGGACGAGGGCCTTGTAGTAGCTTGGTGGGAGGACGAGGACGTAGTCGCCGCCGGAAGCTGCGGCGTCAATGCAGAATTGGATTGTTTCGCGGGTGGAGGGGGCGCCGCAGCCTACGATGAGGGGCATGGATTCGGCGCCGCTGGAATCGAGGGCGCGACGGGTTGCGGCGGTGATGAGCTTGCGTTCCTCGCGGTCGAGGTGGACGGCTTCGCCATTACTCCCTTGCACGACTATACCGGCGACTCCGCTTTTTGCGAGATACGTGGCATGTTTCTCGACTGTGGGGATGTCGACATCCTCGTTAGGACCCGAGAAGAAGGCGACAGTGGGTACGTAAACACCGGGGACGAGGGGTCTTTTAGTAGAGTTCGAGTTGGAGGATGCCATGACCTAGCAGAAAACGATCAGAACTAGTTAACGATATATTCGGGAAAAGGTGAGAGTGGAGTGGAATTACTGACTGTGCGGGGATGCGGGACTATGGGGAAACTATGCGGGATGGAAAGCAAAGGGGGGGCGAGAATAAGAAAAGAGAAAGCAGGACAGAGGAAGAAAAGGAGGGAGAGGGGGGAATTAAAGAGGCGGAAGCGGACGACGAAGCCATGGACAGCTGGAATGCGATCGCAGAACAAAGAGGGGTGAAGAAGGAATGGAGGGAGCGAAGAGAAGCTCAAGTGTGGTTCGGTATAGCCTGTTGTTGGCGACGAGTTTCCAATTCACCCCCACGCAACCCCACAGGAAGAGGGGGTTTTTCTCCAGAATCCATCCGAAATGCAGGACGCAGCATGCAGGATGCCACGTTTGGGATCAGAGTGAACTCAGGGTGTCGTCTAGAAGAACCCCCACGCTTCTTGTCCTCATCATCATCGCCATCAGTTGCCTTGGAGCATTAGTATACATTCAAAGGCGATATAGTGTGGTCGACACCAACATCCTCATGCACGCCAGCTGCGAGTCATAACCGTTGAGCGAGCGGACTAGTAGCATCCAGCCCCAGATTAATACTGAATAATAACGATAGTAATATAATAACAATAATAATAATATAATATAACTGGATTTCTCCACTCCATCGGCCAGAACTCCGACCTGGAAGAAGCCATAACAGGGGATTGTTGAGAATGCATCTTTGAAGACTTCCAGTAGATACTTTGCTCGTTTTGATGGAGATCTAGAAGAGCTGAAGTCGACCTTAATCCGAACGTAGCATTTTGTAATCGTGAAGCGTATTTGGGCTCTATCCCAACAATTAAATAGAACTAGTAGATTGCCAGAGAACAACGGAAAGAAAGTTCTCTGAACATCATTCTGAAGACCAGGTACCTGTATAGTGATGCAGCTTCTCCAAAAGCTAAGAAGGATCTGATATACGAACCGTCTGTAGGTTAGACGCCAAGTTCGTATTCATCTGCTGATCCATTCACACTTGAGATCTTTAAACCTCCTGTTTCCTACCCAACCAGCACAGGAGCGAGTCTCCTAGTAATATCCCATGAAGACAGCGATTATCATTACCGCCGCCATCGGCGCAGGCACACTGTCTCTCTCGTTCTTCCTCTCTCGCTGGAAGAGCAGTATCTCAAAACGAGTTTCGCACACCTCAGAGCGCGGCCAGGTCTCGCCGTCAACCCCGTTCAATATCGAGACCATCCCAGACGAGATCTTCACACCGAAATACTACTGTCTATACGACCATGTGTCGAAGTCAGTCTCCCGTCGCAAACTGGGAGACGCAGAACCATGCCACCTTCTCACTCTCCTGCTGCAGAGAAACATGTCGACCTTTGCATCGCTCCCACAGGCCATGATTTTAAGGATGACCGCTACATCTGAGGCCCGCGAGAGCTTTGACCCCACGCATATCCGGGCTCTGGCTTTCAGGGAGGGCGATCTTGTATGCAATGCATACCGTGTCAAGCTGCGGACGGCCAACAAGGTCGAGTTTGTCTTTGAGCTGGGGGTTAGTGGCAGGCTGGTTGTGAGTGTTGAGCAGCGAGGGAACGACGTCGTTTTTCACAATGAGACTCTGATGTGGCGTGAGAAGCAGTCGAAACAACCTCTTCCGCTGGAGAGAGGACTGGCTCAGTGGATGCACGAGTTGACAGCCTGGTGGATGCTGGATTCCGGGGTCCAGTATTTGGTAGAGATGAAGCAGTGAAGAAGCAGATATTCGAGTCCTTGTGTTGCTGTATTGTTTCTGTTCATTACTGTCTGTTCGATTGAAAGCAACAATAGCCTCAACTTTTATTTCCTATTAATCCCATTACTACATGCCTGCTATTATCCCTATTGTCTTCACCTTTAATTCTATTCATCTCTACTATTTCTACATCTCTATAGAATCTTATTGAATTGGGCCAGACAATATATTACGTTACCATACCGTACAGACACGCGACGGCCTCAAACGGCCTGAATTCCTGCGATCGAACTGGCTTCTTCCGCGCCCTCTTTTTGCCAGGCGAGAGTTGCAGCATCTTGTCGGACAAGAGGCTGAAAATATGATCCCAGAAAGTCTGCGCGACTCCTCGTTTCTTCCTCTCTGCTGTCTCTCCTCCGCCAATGACCTCCACCGCCGTCATGGCTGTGCGGTCGAAGGCGTCTCTCCGCGTCTCATTGCGACAGGATCTTGACGGCACCAGCGACAACCTCAACCTCGTCCACGACTCGGCCAGCAATAATCCTCCCCCATCAAAGCGGCCTCGTCTTCATCAGCCCTCGTCGCGGAGGAGGAAGAGCTCTCCAGACCTTCTAGACACCACCATAGAGACCACGCCTTCTTCTTCTTCTTCCTCCTCCTCTTCCTCCGCCTCCAAACTCGTCCCTCCCCGGCGCTCGTCAGCGCGGCCCCGACCGCCCTTCGCCCTCTCCTCCTCCTCCTCGGCTCACACCACAGGCAAAGCGTCCTTCCCCCGTCCGCCGCTGTCGCCTGGGACTCCTCGCTCCAGAAACCTCCGTGTGTATCACCATGAGACTCCAGCGTCCAGCCCCGCGGACTATTACTTGAACGGCGGTCGCGAGTCTCCCGATCCGCTTGACACAATATCCCCTGCTCCCGTGGCCCCCAAGCCTACTCCGAAGCTCACTCCCTCCGCTGCCGCCACCACTAAAACTACTGCACACCCCCGGCGTCGTGCTCATCAAGGTACAGAACCCGGCCCGCGGCCAGCTGAACCAGTTAAATACCAAACTGGCCGTCTCTCTCGGGGAACCGCTGTGCCGCCTTCGGTCGATTCGAATTCACAGTCAACCCCCATACCCGCCGGAACGGCCAGCCCCGCTGTGCCGGAGCAGCGGCGGACCCTCCGCTCCCACGATGGGGGCTCGAGGGCGCGGAGTGAATTGGCGCTGTATTTCCCCAATTACGAGGAACTTCTGAGCTTGGAACCTCCAAAGACAGGTAAACTTCTTCCCCGTCTCCCATTTTCTCCTGTATGTCGTTTCGCAATAGGCACATACATTTGTCTCCATTCTTTCGTAAATATCAGGGGGGTTAAATAATAACAAAATGCAGAGTTCCTCACAGGCCATACAGTGATTAAGCTAATTGACGACCTTACTGAGTCTCCCATACCCGCGTCCGCATTATCTGCGCCGAATGCAGAAACTCCATTTGGTAATCCTCTCGCCCAATTGCACAAGTGTGAAGTCATTGCCCTACCGGAACTGTCCTCGAATTCCAATAAAGAGCTTGAGGAGCTTGAAGAAAATGAAGACCCGCTCAATGAAGAGTTCTATTTCCGAGCCCATCGACGAAACGAACGGCAGGAGAAGCAGCTCCGGAACATCGAGCGTGACCGCGCCCAGCACGAGAAACAGCAGCTGGATCGTCTGCTTGACGAGCTCCAGAGTCACGACTGGCTCCGTGTGATGGGGATCAGTGGTCTAACAGACCAAGACAAGAGGCTGTACGAGCCGAAACGCGACTACTTCATCAAGGAGATATCCGCCTTGCTTCAGAAATTCAAAGTCTGGAAAGAAGAGGAGAAGCGACGCAAGCTTTCAAAGGATAAGTCTTCTTCTTCTTTCCACTCAGACGCCACCCAACCCCATGAACCTTCATCCTCACACACGAAAGATATCACCACCAATCACCACCAGGGTGGTCCTGGCGTGGAGGGGTCCGACGAGACAACCGCCGGAGCACCGCTACCAGACGCCCAAACCCCCAGCGAATCCCCAGATGCCAATGACGTCGACGCCCTGGCTGCCCGCCAACTCCTCCAAGAAGCGAGATCCGCAACAGCCGGAAAACGCCCGAAAGCTTCAGCCGAAGGACGCAAAAGGCGTTCATCAGCAGCAGCGAAGCCGGATTCTCAAATTTCTTCACATCTTCTCTCTCCTCCACCTCCCCCTCCAGAACCAGATAAACCATTCACCTCTTTCTACTCGAAACCCCATCTTCGCGAGCTAGCTCTATCAAAGAACCGTAAGGGTCGCGCGCGCTTTGCGTTTGGACACCCGATCCCCGAACTAGAGGAACGCGAGTTCCAGCTTCCATATGACATCCTAACTGATGAGGCGATTGCTTCATGTCAGCGTAAGCAGAGACGGATGAAACGTGCGAGGAAGGGATGATTCTCTCTTTTCTTCTCTTCTTTTTCCTTTCTTTTTTTCAAGTTCACTTGAGAGGTATTACAGTTGTTTCATTAGAACCTGTATCCTGTATTACTACCTAGGTATGGGGGTCGGCAACCTATTTTCTGTATGATACCTGCGTCTGCACTCTGCACCGAAACTCAAATATACCAAATACGACGCATTCCAATATTCCACAGTTGATGTGATTGTAGTAAATCTCAATTGAGTAAAAGTATGTCGCTCCCCTGCAAAGAAAGTCCAAGTAAGCTATGCAAGCACTTATTATCCTTGCGTAATCAAGGTATATATGTACAGAGTATATCCTCTATCCAAAACGCCACTATGCTTTTTGCACCGATGCAACAAACAACCAAGTGAGAAAACAAAAATGTAAATAAAATAAAATGAACAACGCCACCCATGTATAAGCCCTATATATATAGATATAAAAGACACACAACCATCTACTAGGTAGTAACTAGTAGTACCATGCAACCTGCTAAGCGGTATTCGCGCAGGAGAAACTCGCGCTGCTGGGGTTATCATGGATAGCCTTCCCAGAGACATAGAGACCGAGTCCGCACTATTCATGCATCAGCTATACTGTTGGAGAACTGACGTGGAAGAGATAGTAGATCGTAGATTGTAGAGCGTAGATAGTAGGGAAAAGGAGAAAGGAGAAATGAGAAATGGGGAAGTAACATACCAGCGTCGCACCCATTCCCACTAGAAACAGATTCAACATCGTCAGGGCGATCTTCCGCGGTGATGACCACCACAGGCCGCGATTCATGTAGAGCCAGAAGATCCCGCTTAGGCCGTAGGAGAACCAGCTTGCGAAGAGGGCGGTCTTTTTTTGTTTTTATTATTTACAATTAGTATTCTGAATTGAAAGGAAGCAGGGGAAGGGAGGGACGTACGATTAGACTGAGTAGACTGCTGAAGACGGGGATTGCCTCTGCGATTATCCAGGCTAGGACCCAGAGACTGAGGGCGATGGCGACCCAGGTGCCGATGGCGACGAAATCGCGCTTGTGCATGCGGTCTGTGCCGCGGAAGATGCGGATGTAGATGTATTTGAAGGCGATGTGGCCGTTGATTACGCCTGCGATGATAATCTTTTATTACATCAGTTAGGTTTCCTTTTTTTTTTTTTTTTGGTTTGGTTTTTTGGGGGGGTGGCTTGGGGACGTACTGTTGGAAGGGCGATGCCATAGGCGATTTTGGAGACGATAGAACTGGCGGACCCGAGGGCAGGGGAGGAAACGCCTGCGCCGCCGAAGCGGTAGATTACGACGGCGGCGATGATGTACAGGGAGACGTCAATGCCTTGGAGGAGACAGAGGGCTTTGGGGAAGTCGTGGGGGTCTTTCAGTTCAGCGGCCAAGCCGAAGAAAGCAGCATGTCCGGCTAGAGCGATATAGTTAGCCTCTTTGTACAGGACAATATGCAGTCGGGAAGAAGATTATATCGCATACAGAAAGCAAAAACAATATTGGTCACTGCAGTGAAGCCATGGTAGAGATCGGTGCCGACGATGGCTTCGACTTTTGTTCCGGGCTTCAGGCTTCCCACACCGATCATGCAGATGATGACGGCCGATAGGATACTAACGAAAGCTGCTCGTTCATTAGCATTTGCCATCAAAGCATGAATTAAAGGGGTTGATTGGCTTACAAACTAGTGAAAGCCAGGACATCTTGGCCAAAGTACGAGGCAAAGAGAGAATGAATGAGATGGCCATCCCCACGACTCCGAAAACAATCGAGCATGTACCGTGACCCGTTATAGTGTTCATGGCGATGGTGAAGGTAAGGAGATGGCTGGCCATGACGAAGACTAGGAAAAACATCTGAGCAATTCCCAGGAGCTCGCGACCAAAACGACCAGCTAAGACCTCTCCGGCATCCGCCATGTTGGAAACACGAGGGTATTTCCACTTGAATTGTCCGATCACATAGCCCGTATATGTCGCGAGAATACCCAACCCAACGAGAAGAATGACGGATCTAGAGCGAGTAATAATCAGCGGCTGAATTGGGAAATGCGTAAAACGAGGATTGAGACGTACGGTAGGAGACCCAGCCCGGCCACAGCGGCAGGCAAAGAGAGGACGCCCAGGGAGACCGTCTCAGCCACCATGAGTAAACCGCATTGCCTATAACTGTCAGAACTGATACAATTGCCATAGAGGGAGTCATGGAGGAATTGAGTGCATACCACCACTTCAGAACCTTGTATTTGACCTCTGCGAACTCTTCGTCACCAAAAGCGTCTTGCAGGTATGGAGCAGGGATGTCCTTCTTCTCGTCTGGTCCAAACGAGGACTCGTCGGCGGTGATGTTCTTCTCGAGGGACACATCCAGATCGTAAAGTGAGGGCTGTGTGGCAACCTGGGGAGTCATGATACATACGAATTGAAGGCTGACACAGTAAAAAAACAACGAATGACAGGAGCAAAAGAATGAGTGAATGAAAAGAAAGAAGAAGCCCTCTGATATAGGGGTGCAGACGGGATGTAGAGACGAGGGAGGAGGGAAGGGGAGAATTAAAGGATAGAATTCAAGAATGTAAAGTCTCCCAAGGGTTGACACGGTACAATCCCGATCTATCTTTCTTCCCGAGTCTCCCGAGTCTCCCGAGAATAATACCAACAGAAGAGCGAGGTGCGTGAAAGGTATAAAGAGAGAGAGAGAGAGAGAGAGAGAGAGAGAGAAAGACTTGCCACCGGCGTCAAATCGCACGGTTTCAGTGGGCCGGCTGGACCTCAGGCACGAATGAGGGCGACGAGACGTAACAGAAACTACATTGAAGGACACTTGAAGACTGGAGAACTGGGGAAAAGTTGTGAAAGGGGATCCGATGCCGGTGGATGAGCGTCAAGTTGGAACAAGACCATTATCAAGGTGTCATCTGAGAGACTGATGTACAGAACAATCCTAAACTCGGAGTACACGTCGCTATTCCAGCTATTCCAGCGTCGAGGAAAAACAACGGATCGAGGATCGACAGCTAAAACTGGCCTAACAAATTAAGCTCACGGTGGCGTGCAGAGTTTTCTGGAGAGAAATTCACGGAGTATCCAAGGATCCAACTGCTCAAAGTATATTCCAATCTATAAACTCTGAATATTCAATTGCCATATAATTGCAAATTGTATTGTCACTATCACGTTAAGTACTTATGAAGTACTTCAGTAGCAGAGGGAATGCGGGGTGAATTCAGCACGGACAAAGCCCGAACCCCTCTCGTTTACTTAAACTTATGAGTCCCGAGAGATAACATTTACCTTAGTAGATCCTGATATTTTATCTCTTAGTATCTAGTATAGATTTAGCGGCGGATACACACGCCTTGCATGTTGGAACTTGGAGCCGGAGCGAGCCCCTCCGCGTGCAGTGGAGTCGCCTTTTTTTTTTCGTTGGAGATGGTCGAAACCCCAGGATTCTTTATTTTCACCCAAGGGGTTCACCTACAGCTCCATGATCCTCGAATAACTAGGGACTGTCTGCGTCTCTAACACGAGATGGATCAGCAAAGGGAGTACGACAGTCTACCCCAAGACGTGGAGAGTCCGTCGTCCGCTCGCGAAGACTCATCCGAACCCTCCCAAAAGGATGCGCAAGAAGTGTTTGGCAAGATCTTGAGCACGAACTTCTCTCTGCTGTGTATGGGATTCAACGGTATCTCCATCTCTCTCCAGCTTAACTTGTGATATGATGGTGATCAGAATAATAAGCGAAAATAATAAAAAAACTGAAGATTCCACCCTCGGAGTCCTGATCCCATATATCCAGCCGTCGTTCCAAATCGGCCTGCTTCAAATCTCGTATATCTACCTGGTCAATTTTATAGGCCTGTTCTGCGCTTCGTTCGCCAATATCCACGTCTCCTCGCATCTAGGCACCGGCGGCACCCTGATCTTGGGCGTCTTGATGCAATGTTTCGGATACGCATTGATGTTTTGCGCCCCCTCGTTCCCAATCTTCCTCGCCGCATTCTTCTTTACCGGCACTGGTGTTGCCTTTCAGGATGCCCAGGCCAATAGCTTCACACTCACTGTCCGTAATGCCCATCGGTGGATAGGTATCCTGCACGCAGTTTACGGGGTTGGAACTATTGTGGCTCCCCTGGTTGCCAATGCGATCGCCTCACACACCCCGCACTGGCAGCTTCACTATCTGGTTGCTCTTGCTCTCGGGTCTATTAACTTCTCTCTGGTTGTCTGGAATTTCCGAGATGGGCTGTTTAAGCCGAATGCGCTCAACGCCAAAGAAACGGCTGGACAGGAGTTGCGAGCGACTTTGACAGATCGGACTGTGTGGCTCCTCAATGGGTTTTTCTTCCTTTATACAGGGGCTGAGATAACTTCTGGCGGTACATTTTTCTTTTCCGTTCTTTTTTTTTTCAGCTCTTTTTGTCTCCCTAAATAGCTAATTACGCGACAGGATGGCTGGTTCAGTTTCTGGTGTCTGTAAGACACGGTGACCCCAAGGTTGTCGGCTACATCGCGTCTGTCTTCTGGTCCGGCTTCACAATTGGCCGCTTTGCTTTGGCAGATGTTACACATCGCTTTGGAGAGCGACGCATGGTTTTCATATATCTTGCGCTGCTTACTGGGCTACAGCTCATGTTTTGGTTGATTCCTAACATCGTCGCCAACGCCATTACGGTCTGCTTGATAGGTAGGTCACAGAAGAAACAAAACAAAAACAAAAAAAAAAGTCGGGTTTGATACCTAGTGTATAGGCGGCTGAATGACTACGCAGGATTCTTCATCGGGCCCCTTTACCCAGTAGGGCTTTATCTCCTAACTGAGGTGGTTCCACGAGAACTCCATCTCGGAGCAATAGGTGCGGACACACAAAAAGAAAGATGTCTTGAGTGCCTTTCCGGTTTCTTGCTGACACTCCATCAGGATTTACGGCTAGTTTTGGATCTGCCGGTTCTGCTGCATTCCCCTTCGTGGCTGGAGCTATAGCTTCCCGCGCTGGTGTGCAGGCTTTGCAGCCGATCATGATAGGCTTGTTTGTTGGAATGGCTGTTTTCTGGGCTCTGGTTCCAAACCCGAAACGCGTCATGTTGATATAGGAAACGCACTCTCTGCGGATGGATAGACTGAAATCGCCTGACAGGTTACCGTGTGGCGAGGCTTTGGAATACATTAGAGCTTGGTCCTTCAAGTACCTAGGTAATTAGCAAATCGTTTGATAGAATTCGGTATAAAACTTGGCAATCCAGAGAGCAATTCAGAGAGAAGATTGAAGTCGTCAAAGCCTCACACATCTACCAAATGGTATGGCATTCCGACTAAGGATGACTGATACAAAATTTCATCATGTAAGGGAAATGGGTTATATCGTAGCATAGGAGAAAATATAACGTACCGAATTGTAAAAGGTTCCCCGAGCTTCATCGCGAGCTATATCGAAACAAGCAGCACATTGGCTCCTCTCCAGTACTGTACTCGTTTTTATACCGAAGCTTGCTTCAATCTTCATACGAGATTATCCTACGCCGCGTGAACTGGGAAGGTGTCTGTCTGTAGGTGTTCTGCTGGCCATCACTCTCCTCATTATAATCCAGAGACGCACTCGAGGCAACGGCCGCTGGCCTATTCGACGTCGAAGCGTTTAGCTTAGGTTCACGTACTTTGCCTTCATTTCCGGCAACCTTTGCATCGCGGTCATTCAGAGTCGCAGTCGCATCGTGAACCCTCTCTGGCTTCACCGTCGAATTTTCACCCGAACTCCCGGCTTCAGCAGAACCCGAGGATCTCTGGAAAGCCTCTTCATCCTCTCTCAACTGCTTTGCACGTAGAAGAGCATGGACCTCGGTGTGTCTGAAGATTCGGATTTGCTCGTCGGTGAGAGTCCGCTTCACCCCGTCAGGATAATAGCCCAGCTCATCGTCTTCGGCGACTTCGTTGACTTCATAGGAGTGGTAATCGTCAGATCCTTGCTCCAGCTGGAAGGACTGCGCGCTTTTGGGGAAGTGTTTTGCTTGGAAGGCTTGTAGGTCTTCCTTTTTAGCTTGGTCAGTGTTGCTGGGGAAGGGTTCCTTGTATCGAGGGCACACTTACCAGGGTCACGGTGGGGATTTGAATATGGGACATGTTAATTAGTTGGATATTAGCGGGTATCTGGTGGCATGATAAAAAGACATTTAGAATCTAGGAGATGCTTGGCGGGCTGTTTGGCTGGCTGGCTGAACTGGTGAAAGATGGTGTTTTGCGAGGAGTGAAACAGAGGCGCGTCACAGCCTAATTTTAGAGGGACGCACGCCAAGTCTTACTGTTTCAGGGATAGCGGCCATCTCGAGAAAAACTGCCAGCGCTGGTTAGAACTTAGTGGTTACTATGAATATCATTCGTCTTGATAATTACTATACTTCTGGTTATGATGACAATATATGACCTGTTGGCTCTGGTTCTATAGGTTGTTCTGCATGTATACAACACCAGATCAAGCTATTTATACTTATTTCAAGATCCGATTGATGGACTTGCATCATGGTCTAGACATTGTAAATAAAGAGCTTAGAAAATATCATGGAAATATTCAAGTGTTTCCTTACTTACTGCCGGTTAGCCATCTCTGGCCGGTGCGTACTACGCTCAAAGAGATGGTTTCAATGTACACTATGTGGAATGACTTGCTCGCTGGACTATTAGTGCTGTTGTTGATGCAGGTGCGGTGTCACTTTCAGCTAATATCTGATCCTCACGATTCATGTACCACCTATGCCTTGGCCTCGCGTATTTGGGCATTGGTATTGTCGCTCAGGCAACATTCAGCTGGAAAAAGCCATGCTCGAGACCTGGTTGCCAATCTTGGCTTTGACACAGTCGAACCGAATTTGAAGCTCATTTAACCTGCGTAGATCTATTCGTTCAATAAGTTTTCTATCCTTGGCAGATGGCTCTGTCAAGCTCCATGCAATGGAGATGTGGAAATACTCGGTGTAGTCCTTTGGTGGTTGCTGGGTGTCTTGTGCACGTCGGTTGGATGGGTCTGTTATTGTAGGGTCCGATGCAGCTTCATAAAGTGGAGGCTGGCCAAAAAAGCCAAGGGAGCGATTGGAAATTCTTAGGAGAGAATTGAGGTGGTCCTTGTCGGGCTTCCTCACTCGCAGCACGTAAAACCAGCGGGTCTTTTCGAAATTCGGGACGCAGTCCAGACTTTCAGTCTGCACGTCAAATCTAGCGGAAAAGTTAAGAATCTCGATCAGCCTACTTGGAGGTACTGTATCACTTACGCTGGTACGTTGGAATTTCGCAGTGCGGTTTGAAGCGTGTCCATGAATTGTTGCCGTTGTTCTGTTCGAAGTACGACCGGTCTGGAAAGGCTAATATGAAGAGGAAGTTGTGCTCCAAGGTCACTGTGCAGAAAACTGTGGATTTCGTTTTTGTTTCCTCCTAGTATTCCTTCGGTTTGGGTGATTATGCTACCCAATATCTCGAGCTCCTTCTTGGAGGGATACCCTACCACAGTCAGATGTTGGAGAAAAATAGACGGCAGGAAACAGGAGACATACATTCGAGATAGATGTGCGTCGGCCAGTTCCCTTCGACATGAGGGGTAGCGCGTTTACGGCCTCCGTGAAGGCTTGGGTCATCTCTGATACTGACCCGACTATTTGAGGCATAGAGATCGTGAAATCCAGCGGGGAGTGGAGGAAGCGAGGCGGATGCGACTTGTCGATTGCCCGTCTGGGGTTTGTGTTGAAGTTTATTGATTTTTCTGGGAGGGCCTTCTTCCTCTATATCCGACTCCGAGTCTGAGTACTGCACCAACGCCATCACTGTGCTGGACTTTAGAGAACATCCGGGAGTTGGCAAGTTGTTCCCAGTTGCTATTCCGCCTTTGCTTGGTTCTTACGACGAGGCGCCAAGACTGCAGGTCAGTTCTCTTTAATTAACAGAAAGTCGGACTTCAACCAAGAAATACACAATTTCGACTACAAACGCAACACAATTCTGAAAACACTTGATTTTCGAGGCATACAAGATTTCTCGCTGCTGCACACATACTGAGTTACAGGAAAGCTGCACAAAACGCCATCCACACACCTTGTCAAGTTACAGGAACAGGTTCTTGATTGATGTAGATGCTGTCAGGCTACTAATTTCATCAGCTGTATATCTCTGGGACTGAAACACCTGGTACTGCAAGCACGCGACAGTCTCGCAAGAACAGGCGGGGTAGGAGACAAACCAACATCCCTAATGAATGCCTCCTAATCTTACCTTGTTATTACAAATACATCCCTACGCCAGCATCTTCAAACATAATTGCTATGAGTCATTTAAAATGCATTACGACAATTTGATGCTGTTGATTACCATTGAATAAGACAACGACGACTCTTCCTATCAGACCTGCAAAATCATTCTGGATTATCAGCAATACATGTCATCTTTTTAAATACAGCTTATAATACCTGCAGTGACGTTTTTATCACATTTAGAGCATATGAAGCCTTTACTTCATTTTGTAATGTTTCTAACACTGCAGAATACTCGGATGACCCATCTGGTGTCACAGACTGGTGTTCACGCTATGAATATACTAAGGATAAGCTTAATTAAAATCCGATTTTTTTCAGAACCAGGAATAGAATGATGCTCTCGGTCGTGTTTCGCATGAATTCTGGCGTCCTGCCTGGTAACTCAGTACTGGTAGTAGAGAGCAGTGATGTCAGACGTGACCTGACTAAGATTCCGCTGTATCACAGAAAACTCAGCATGGAGTCAGCTGATCAAGGCTGACGGGTGACTTTGCCACACGGATCCGAGGCTTCCAGACATGGCCGCTTCGTTGAGAGGAAAACGACAAAAAAATATTTCTGGCTTCTAGGCCACTTCTAGACCAACTGGACAACGGCTGCCTGTGAAGAATTCTGCTCTTTTCATCATCGACGCACTGGCCAATGCAACCGAAGCGGCCTTAGGTTTCCGGCTAATGCCTACACTAAACCCAGGCAGGCCAAGTACTGGTGTTATCGATAAGGACTGGGGTCTGCTGGGACAATCATGCGTCAGTCTGTCACGTCACTCACAGGCAAAGTCGGCACAGTCACGACTCCAGAGTGCAGAGTACTTCGCATCTACCTCGAGGGTAATAAGGTAATGGTGGGTAAGAGTGAGGTCAGACCGGGGAAGAGCAGCAGAGAGGAAAAAGTAAATCATTGTGCCCCGTACAAATGGCCTTCTCTCTCCCTCGTCCATTCTTCCTCTCTCCATCGTTCTTACAACTATCTTTCTTTCCATACAATCCGTACTTCATAACGTCCAAAGGAGAAGCTTCAAAGCGACCTGTCACTTTCCTGCTGGTACCTCGTATCCATCCTACTTAGTACACTGGCCCCCACCTTGCAGTTCTTTCTAGAGAACGCAGGACGCCACTAGTACCCCCATACTATTACCATCCTACATACACATAATTGGGCCGCACTTTCCGGCCTGCCTTGCAGACGTGCCCTGAGCACGAATTCTCTTATATCTTTCGTGTCTCCTCCGCTCTCATATTAGTATCCATGCAATATCACATGGATCATTCCTATCCTTCCTTTGCTTCCCATCACACCTCCGACATGAATATGGACTCAGACCTGAGTTCGGGCAGCCAAAGCCCATACCAGCGTTTCCTTTCTCCTTCGCCGAGCCGCTACTCGATCAGGCACCAACGGTCAACTTCTGTGCCCTTTTCCTACTACTCGGGCTTTCTAGATGACTACCCCGTGGAGCCGAGACGGCCAAGGGAGACTTCTCCCAGCTACAGTTATGGCTCCCCCCGACATTACCGCGGTCGACGTCAGACCGGGCGATACTCCCGGGACTCCCAGCTTGTTAATCCCGACGTCATTGACCGACTGGACAACGCGGCTGGCTATCAGTATCATCATGAAGGGCCATATGATGCTGTGTATCCAGAAAGGAACCAGTACAGCCAGCAGAGCCCCGTCGAGGCATTACGGGAGTCAAACGCAGAGGCCCTCAAGGCGACCCCGTATCACAAAGTCCTGGACAGCATCGACAGGCATCGTCCCCTCGATGGGGTGGCCTTCTTCCCTCCTGGTCACACGGACAGAGAGGGCCGGACTTATGAATACGAAGAGGGGGCCAACATGATGAACGATTACGGCAATTTCGTTCGCATTCCCGGGCTGGTAAGCCTCTGCTTATCCCTTCCTTCTAGGCGATCTTCACTAACCTGCAGCAGAGGTTCACGGATGACGACTTCAAGAACGACCCGTTTTACAACTCCCCGCATCCAAAGCCTTTCGCCTCAATTCGAAAGGTCTTCCGTCGCCATCGCGGGGATTCGACCTAAACGGCAATGAATCCCGAGAGACTCTCACGACTATTCAAGATTGATTATTACTTCTTTTTGCTAACTTTATTTTCAACTTTGTTATATTGTATTGTATTATTGAACATGTACGGGGGAGGTCATGAGATGCTGGCCCAAATCAGACCCGGCGTTTATTTGGGGAATTTTGCCTGTATTGAAAACATTCCTGTATTGGAGTTGGTGGAGTCTTATCATATTGGAGCCTGTATCTTTATTTGGTGTATTTGTTCCAAGACTCAATAAAGAGCTGTGTGAACCCGAAATCATCCCAGAACATCTTTAAACTTATTTAGGAGCAGCAGCATTAGTAACTGTAGGATCACCGCTCCAATCTCGACGTGTACTGTACACATTCCGGCGCGTTCCCTCGACGGCAGATGATCAGTTCCCTGCGATGCCCCTCGCTGCAATATCAAAGCCAAATTGTCTGCGCTCGTTGTGCAATAGAGGCTACATGTCAGTCGATCCATCCGAATTGGTCGGTGCTTTGAGACCTGCTCATGTCAACTCTACCCTCGAAAGAAGCGGTATGGACGAAGTACATCTATGGGTTGGTACAGCCTTCAGTAAGCAACAAAATATAGGTAATATCGTGTCTCGGAGAGTACTAGTTGTTAATAATATAAGAGTAGTGCTCAATATAAAAATAATAATAATAATGGTGTTGTAGTAGTAGAGGTATAGTTATTGATGGGAAAGTTACCCCGGTCTCCCTCGCATATCAAATTGGGTTTAATAAATCATGGGCATCCCCTGCGTCTGTCATGGTATATCTCAACGATAACCCCTATACTTCTCTTCTTCTTCTTCTTCTTCTTCTTCTTCTTCTTCTTCTTCTTCTTAGGCACTCAATAGTAGCATTTAGATACAGAGTGTTTGGTCATACAACGTGGCCTGGATAGAGTAAAGATGTGGAGCAGACCTGACTAGAAAAAAGCCCCATTCCATTATTCTACGGCCTGGTTAGTTTATCTACTCATAAGCCCCCAGGTATGATAGATAGAACTCTGCAGAGAGTTTAGAATGCTGGGGACGCTAAAACGTTGTTGACTAAACAGGCCTTGGAGATGAACTCCATTATTGCTTCAAATAGAGGAGAAGATGAGAGTAGGACAATTCGGGCTCTTGATTCGAGAGTTGGAGTAATACGTGTAATTAATAATGAATCGAAAAACTAACTAACTCGTCGTCAAGAGCTGAGAAGAAGTAATCAATAATAAGAATAATAATAATCAGGAAAATCGGATGATCTGGTCTGCCCATACAAAACCTCCGCCACCAAGGACAGCTTGTCCACTTCGACGCCGCAGCCCCTTCTTACAACCTCCGCATTGTCTCTTTCTCTTCACCTCTGATCTACCTTTCTCTGCATGCTTAGATGCGATCTTGCTTTTACCCTTTCTGAGTCTTTCCCAACCGCGTGTTCTGGATCTGCGTAGACTCGCCGTCTGTATATCGACTTTCTTTTCATGTGAAAAAAAAGCCACTCGTTGGATTTATGCTCTATCTGACGCTCTTTACCACTGGTTTGGTTCGGTTAAATTATTTCTTTATACCCCAATAATAGACCAATATTGCCTTGCGATTTCAACCCGTCCAGTCGTCGAAAAGAAGAAAAGAAAATGCCGTCCGCGGCCAAAGTCTTTTATCTAGCCGTGTTTGGCTTCATGAGCCTGTCTACAGCCAACACTCATGAGCGATCGCGTTTGCGCCATGACCATGACACATGTGCAGTACGTTGTACTATTTCTCCTTCCCCAAATAAACCATGCTAACGCAGTGCACAACTTGCTTTTGCAGATTGATCCGACAGCCATGGTTTCTGACGCCTGCGCATCCTACGCCACCGTCGACGCCCTCAACGACCAGGTCTACTCCGTCCTCCAATCTCTCACCCAAGAAACCGACTTTTTCTCGTACTACCGTCTCAATCTCTTCAACAAAGTCTGTCCGTTCTGGTCCGACTCTGACGGCATGTGTGGCAACATTGCGTGCGCGGTGAACACAATCGATTCCGAAGATGATATTCCCCTAACATGGCGTGCGGAAGAGCTGAGTAAACTCGAGGGCCCCAAGGCTGGCCATCCGGGTCGGAAACTCCAGAAGGAGCGGCCGCGGGATCGACCGCTGCAGGGGATGTTAGGAGAGAACGTTGGGGAGAGTTGTGTGGTGGAATACGATGACGAGTGCGACGAGCGGGACTACTGTGTTCCCGAGGACGAAGGGACAGGCGGGAAGGGAGACTATGTCAGTTTGTTGGACAATCCCGAGAGATTCACGGGATATGCAGGGGATGGAGCCCGTCAGGTGTGGGACGCCATTTATCGTGAAAACTGCTTTCTCAAGCCCGTACCTGACCTGGAAGGCTCCTCCTCCTTCTCCCCTCCGTTGGGCGGAGGACTCCAGGCTGTACAGGATTTCCGCCACGTGCTTGAAAAGGAGCTGAAACGGCCTGACCGGTTACCTCTGGATAACGAGTGTCTCGAGAAACGAGTTTTCCATCGGCTCGTTAGTGGAATGCATGCTTCTATCTCGACGCATCTCTGTTGGGACTATCTCAACCAGACTACCGGACAGTGGCATCCCAACCTCCAGTGTTTCAAAAAGCGGCTACATGACCACCCGGAACGCATCTCGAACCTTTACTTCAACTATGCGCTGGTATCCCGTGCTGTGGCAAAACTGCGGAAGCACCTCGAGGGATACACCTACTGTATCAGCGACCCGGCCCAGGACCTGGAAACGAAGACGAAGATGTCACTCCTGACCTCCACGCTGGCACAACGGCCGCAGATCTTCGACGAGAACGTCATGTTCCAGGACCCCAGTGCTGCTGGTCTCAAAGAAGATTTTCGCAATCGCTTCCGAAACGTGAGCCGGTTGATGGACTGCGTGGGATGCGACAAGTGTCGTCTCTGGGGGAAGCTCCAGGTCAACGGCTACGGAACGGCTCTGAAGATTCTGTTCGAATTCGACGAGACCAAGAACGGCGAGAACCCTCCACTGCGACGCACAGAGTTGGTGGCTCTTATCAACACACTCGGCCGCATCTCGCATAGTGTCGCTGCGGTCCGTAGTTTCCACCGCGCGATGGAGGTTGGTGACGGCGAAGTCTTCGCCATTCCAGCCGGCTCGTCTGCCGGGCGTGGTAGTGGTAGTCCCAGCGACCGGACAACGAGGCGCCTGATGAAAGACGGTGGCTCGAGCTTCTACTACGAAGGTGATAACGAAGACGACTTTGTATATATCGACCAGCTGCTTCCTTGGGAGCGGCCAAGGGTACGCCGCGAGAGCGACACTATTATAGACGACATCAAGGCCGAGTTTGGAGTGGTATGGGACACTTATGTCTTTGTGTTGAAGAGCTGGGTCAATCTCCCCAAAACGCTGTAAGTTATGCATCCATCCTTGAGCGGCCTTTGGTAGCTTTGGTTGTGGATTTATCTAACATGACCAATCTGCAGATACGAGCTCTCCATCTTAGAACTCAACCGTCTTTGGAACTATTGGCTGGGTCTCCCAGTACCACCCCGGGCGTGGAAGATCCGACTCCCAACACGGGCGCCACCCCAGCGCGATGAGCTATGATAGACAATCCCGTCGCTTTTGATGATTTGCCGGCGTCGAGGTTTAATAGGAGTTCAGGGTCAGGTTTATTATGTTGCATGTACACTATGGGATAGATCTGCATAGGCAATTCTACACTTGCTATCACCTCTACTCTGGGGCATAGTCTTTTTAATCTTAACTCCATAACGCGGAATTGGATTCATAACAGACATTATAATTCAAAGCCTCGCCACCAGTCTCCTGTTTCTACTGCGACTATCATTGATATCCATGTACTGAATTATGCATGGCTTTATGGGAACTCCAACTTTGCCCCACAGCCCCAGACCTGCAAATGCGGGGAACGCTTAGTACCTGAGGTGTCTGCCACCTTGTGCTTTATGTGTAAAGCAGATTCCAGTCTTGTCAACTCTGCACCTCTTCTTAATATAAAGCTTCAACTATCATGTTGATTTTAAATATGTGTCAGAATCTGAGGAACAACAAATTGCGTACGAATTCTGAGGTCAAGCTTCTATGCATCACAACAATAACAAATCCATATCAAGGATACGTGCAATATCAAGTCTAATTGTACTATTTCTATCTATTTTGCCTTGACCTGTTCAATAGACTTGTTAACTAATTGTTGCAATTTGTAATCGATGATTCTAGAATGCACATGTTTGCAGCCTCAGGCCTCAATCGGTGGGACTTTGTTCCGGTCATAAATCAGGCTTGTATTGCCGTGACATTCTCTTACCAGCAGAATTACACACCATCACAGAGACCTTTCAAAGCTGTGGAGGGTTTTAATTAGGAGATATCAATTTAATATATCCTACTAGTATACCAGTGCCCTCTAAAGTGTGTTTCAATGACCATTTCAGACTTATATAAATGTCCGAGTAATGCATCCCAAAGGGATCCAATTGGAATGGTTTGTACCAACAGCACTGCACTGCTAAGTACTTTAGAATCAAAATATATAAGACTACCTAGGTATACACGATAGTACTTGAAGAAACTTGAATAATTTATTCTGATTATTACAATTTCTCTTAACTCTTAATATATCTTGTATAAAGAAATCAGTCGGCAACTCAAGCACTCCGTCCGGGCCTCGGCATTTGCAACCGCATGTGTTGACTTTTCCACCGCCTTTAGTGGCTCTTTGTGACTGTTGGTCTCTCAGTCCGGCTTCATCCATGATCTCTTTCTCACTCCCCACATCTTTCATCCCCAGACTCCAGACTCTTCTTTTAATCACTCTTCTTACTGGAGTTGTCTGGCCCTGTGGGTTAGCTTCATCCTTCTTTAATTTGATCTCCATGCGAGACTGGTGAGAGATTTTTCCCCTCCCGCTTCTCCATGGCGTCGGTTTCGCCACCAAAACCGTGGGAGAGAGCAGGCGCTACTCCTGGTAAGTAATTCTATATATTTTAGCTTATGTTCACGGCTTGCTTATGCATGTTTTCAATCCAGGCACTGTGATCTCTGCGTCTCCTGCCAGCAGCGCGACCGCCCCCTCCACCATGTCCCCAGTAACCAGCAGCATGTCGGCTGCACCAACCGCAACCACTAGTACTTCCTCCACCGCTCCCGACCTCCCCTCCCGACCAAATACACTCAGCACTGTTGCGAACCGGAATGCGTCAAATTACTCGCCGTACGGGGCTTCTCGGTTTACGACGTCCCCGTATACAGGATACGGCGGCTACTCCTCGCCTTACTCCCGATTCGGCACAATGGGCTCCATGTACGGGGGCTATGGAGGCTACGGAGGCATGTATGGTGGAATGGGCGGCATGGGGGGGATGTACGGCGGCATGCCGGGCGATCCCAATGACCCCAACAGCCTGACCAATTCCTTCAGCCAGAGCACCCAGGCCACGTTCCAGATGATCGAGAGCATTGTGGGGGCTTTTGGCGGATTTGCACAGATGCTGGAGAGCACCTACATGGCGACTCATAGTTCCTTCTTTGGTGAGTTACCCCGATCATTGTCTCCCTAGATGATGGCGTGTATCTTGCGAAAACTAATCATGTTTCTTCCAGCCATGGTATCCGTCGCGGAACAATTTGGAAACCTACGCAACACACTAGGCTCAGCCCTGGGGATTTTCACAATCATTCGATGGTTCAGGACGCTGATCGCTAAGATAACCGGTCGACCGCCACCTGCCGATGCCACTGCACTCACACCCGCGGCCTTTGCGGCCTTTATGAACGGGCGATCCGTGCTTCCAGATGGGTCCCCTGCGCCCCCGCGGCCATCTAGGAAGCCATTCTTCATGTTCCTCGTAGCGCTGTTTGGTCTCCCCTACCTCATGGGCAAGCTGATAAAGGCTCTTGCGCGCTCGCAGGAAGAACAGCGGCGCCAGATGATGGTCGGGGCTAACGGCGAGCCTGCGCAGGGTACGCTGGACCCCTCGAAGCTTGATTTCTGCCGAGTGCTCTACGACTACTCTCCTGAGTCGCAGGAAAGCAACGGGATCGATTTAGCAGTGAAGAAGGGCGACATAGTCGCAGTCCTCAGCAAATCAGACCCGATGGGCAATGCATCGGAATGGTGGCGTTGCCGTGCCCGAGATGGACGGGTCGGCTATCTCCCTGGGCCGTATCTTGAGACAATCCAGCGACGACCGCCGCAGCAGCAGGCGATCACGTCAGGCAGCGAGGCGGGCAGCCGCAGCAACACGATGCAGGCGAGTGTCACCGCGGAGGTACCTGTCAAGGAGCAGAAGCCAGAGATCAAGGGGAAGATGGGTGACATTTCCGCGGAGAGTTTCCAAAAGAGCGCCTTTTATTCATAATCATCCGTGATGCTTTATTAACGGTGTTTTTTTCTACCTTTTTTACATTATTTCTTCTGTGTTACGAACTGCAGGACCATGACTGCGTGGGATATTACAGCGTTGGGTACTGTCGCCTACTTTTCTAATTGTTCTTTCTGTTTTTTCAGCGTTCAAACATGTACAGAGTACTTTTTCTACTCTCAGGCAGAATATGATATCCGATATGAGTATATTTGGTGGTCCATCTACATAAGGTCTCATCAGTCATATAAGAACTAGAACACTCGTCCTTATACAAATCCATACATAAGTCATGACAAAATATACAACGACCCATCCACTTACTTTAAGCCCATCATTATAACACACATATATCCCCCACTTTTTCTCCTCAAAAAGCAAAAAAAAAAGGAAGAGAAAAATCACCTCCCCTCCAACTCCACCAACCCCCCGCGTCCATCCCCCCGTCCATCCCCACCAGCATCCATCTCCAAAGTCCCAAACCCAGAAAGCTCAGAAACAGCCTCTTTATACGGAGACGTACTACTCGCCGCCGTCTTCCCCATCGGCACAGCAAAGTATCCTCCCTTTGCATACCCAGGTCCAGCACCAGCGCCGGCACCGTCCCCGTCTAGTGCAAATACATTCGGATTTGGGGTCTTGCGTAGACGACGCCAGAGGTATATACTTAGAGCGAGGAGGAGGAGTGCGGCTATGGTGACGCCGGCGCCGATGCCGGCTTTTGCACTGGGGGGGAGGGTGCTGCTGCTGCTGCTGTTGTCATTGTTGGTTGGGGGGACTGTTGCAGTTGCAGTTGCGGTTGTACTTGTAGTCGTCGATGTTGCTGTAGATGTTGTTGTTGAGGTGGTAGAGGTAGTGCTAGCGATGATATTGAACTTTGGACTAGAGACTTCTTGGCCGCTGGAGCCGATCCAGGTGACGTCGGAGGGGAGGAAGCGGAGAGTCCATTCGGTGGAGGTGGAGATGTCGGAGGGGGAGAGGGAGACGGACCAGTTGTAGGAGAAGGTTGTTTTGACGTTTATGCTTGCTTCTGGGGTTATTCTCTTTCTATATATATCCATATATGTATGTACTGGGGTGGGATATATATATATATATATATATATATATGTGAGTGAGTGTGTGGTGGGTGGGAATACCTTGTATCTTCCTATAAATATTCGTACTCGTAAGCCATAAATCGACATTTGAGATGTTGCAGCTCGAACAGAACTGGCTGAAGACTTCCCCCAGCTGTGGTTCCCAGCGGATCTGTGTTGTTGTGTCGGCGGTTATGTTGGAGTGGTAATCGGGGGTCTGGGGGAAGAGCCAGAGGTCCTGGACTGTGATGGCTGTGGTCTGTTGTACCAGGAGGGAAATCAGGAGCGTTAATATTATCATCTTCTCTTCTCTTCTTGTTCTTTGAATGTCAAGTTGGTGGTCTGGGATGAAGAGCAGGGTAAACGCCTACAAAGGGACGGACCCTCTTCAGCTCTACTTACTGTGGTAGAGCCAGAATACGAATGTGGCTGGAGGATCCATAATTCTTTTACCTCCAGCCATTAATTCGAACGAGAGCGAGATGCATTTTCGTATTTACTATTTTAGCGGGCGACCTTCCATCGATACCAGACTCCATCGATACAAGGGAATTCAGGGTTCACCATTTTCTCCTCTTCTCTTCTCTTCTTCTCTTCCCATCTTCTCTTCTTCTGTCATAGAATAAATACCCCTCCACTCAATTCTACATCCTAGACAATACGTCTACCTACACAATAATCCTGATAATCCTAAAAGTCCAGCTCCTCTAAGCGCGGCACAGCCTCGATCAAGGCTTGCACTCATCCCATCCCATCCCACCTCTTCTACTGTTTATAAACTACGCAATTATAGAGTTTTGCAGAAGTATTTACGTTCTTCTATGTCTATCTTCTATGTCTATCTTCTATGTCTATCTTCTATGTCTATCTTCTATGTCTAAATTTGGGATCCTGCATACAAGAGCCTCAAGTTTCTATTGAGATAACTACATCCCGCGCCCACTACCTAACTAATACTAACACTACCTAAGACTACCTAAGACTAACTAAAAGTAAGACTAAGACTGGCTAAGAATGAACCTGATAGTGAGGTCGTGAAATATGGGCTACATATTAATGTCCATATTATAGGTGTGTCATGTTGTGCATTATGGTGGTTAGTTTGGAGTTTCCTACTCCTCCTCCTCCTCCTCCTCCTCCTACGCTACGGATTACAGTCGTACTCATAAATGGAATGATATTCAATTGCGTCTTCCAAGATACCAGAGCTTGGATTGTCAGACCATATTATTAGTCCATTGCGCCAATAAGAAGGTACTTATTTCTAGTGCACTCCAGACAACTGTCCTCTTCTTCAGTCTCGTCGTTGTCGTTGTCGTTGTCCTCGTCCTCGTCCTCGTCCTCGTCTATCAACTACAATGTCGTCCGTTACCTGTCAGAGGACTGGGTTGCTCCTTTTCTCTCCTCCCCTTTTTTTCTTTTCTCTTCTTCCTTTTTCCATCTTGATCCTTTCATTTCCGTATTCCGCGCAAGGGTTGTGCTTGATTCGTACCGGATTCTATATCCATGTGGTCCCGGGGGCCTTTGCGTCTCTTCGGCCGTAACGACTACCTGCTGGGTATCTAGAATAGGCGCACAACCTAGGTAGGTAATAATTTGGGTTCAAGGCTTGTTTGTCCAAGTTGAAGGAAAAAAAAAAATAGGATAGAATACTCCGGCGAATTGAATGAAAAAAGGAAAAAAGAAGAAATTGATTAACGCCCTTCCCCACAGGCTTGGGGTATTCTCTTTTGTTCGTTAAAACGAAACACAAATAAAAGCTAGGTTAGTCGTAGACTGAACATCCAACTCCTGTCCTCCGTACCCCGTACTCCATCATTCGATTCAATCCTGAGGGTCCGACCACGGCTGTGTGACGCTATATGTAGGCCCTGATGTATAGTGCTTGTCTGCATACTCCGGTTTTCTCTGTTTGCTTTGTTGCTGCTCCATCGATAGTAACGCCAGTCTGGAGCTTTTTCTCTCTCTCCCTGGTAGCTGACTGGCTGGCTTCGGAGTAGAGTCACCAATTTCCGAAGTAGGAACAATAGTACCAGGTCCATCCATTTCAAACCATAAGGCGGGGGATTCACTCTTCCAAACTCAGGGATGATCCGTGCTTCCTTTTTCGTTCCTTGATGGGCTGATGACCCAGATTGCCGATAGGTTGCCCTGTTTGATGTTGCGGTCGGAAATAATGTGCCAGGTCGCCATAAAAACAAGCTCTCAGTGGGTCTGTTGGCTGATTCTCTCAACAGCACAGGGAAAAAAGTTTTGGTTTCTAGATCTCGATAGTAGGTAATCTCCAATGCAGTTGTGTCCCAGTTATGATGCGCTATAATCTGCACCAGGATCCAGATCCTCGTTCCTTTTCTCCTTGAAGTAGGGACAACGACAAAAAAAGCAATTCATCCTAGTCCAAGTGGGTCGGCCTTTCCATGGTTCCAAGGACGACGATTCTGGTTCGAGATGGACGGGATAGACCCAAACCCAGACCAACTGAACGTCTAGGGGACCATATTTGACAGGTGAATGTCCAAAATTGGCGTGGTGCGGAGACAGAAGGGCGCGTAGTCTGATCTACCGCACCATGGTCGGCCTCAAGACAATATTGGAACGGAAGAGCATGATGGCTTTGGCTGGGTGGATGGTGGAGATATATACTAAATCAAGAGCATTAGATATAAGGGTATCATCCAAATAATAGACGTAGACGCAATCATATACCCCTGCCTTCGTTTCATCCCCACCCTGGTTTCTTTCCTCGTCACCTTCTTCTCCTGTTGCTTTAAGAGAATACCAAATACCTACATTCAACCTGTCTCCCCGATACATTCACAGCATAGCTCTATATAGTCGGCAAACTTGGAAGGGAAAAAAGGTGAAGCAGGGGGTAGTCATAGTGATGGCAAAATAAGCGGAGGAGGGGAAATATATGCTAACATTACAGATCAAATACCAGACTGATCGAGTAACATACTCTTGGCCAATGAAGAAGAAAGAAAAACAAAAAAAGGGGGGAGAAAAAAAAAAGGGCAATAATGTCCAATTTGATTAGATCCTGGAGGTTGAATGTTTCCTTTTTTTTTTTTTTTACTGCGTCGCTGAAAGGCCGTCTGGGGCATATATGATGCTTGGGAATTCCAGATTACTGTCTTGGGTCTTCGTGAGGTGAAAAGAATCCAGCGGTCGTGCTTTCAAGGGTTTCTTGGAGTTCGAGAAGGCGACTCTGAAACACAGCAAGAGCATGCCAAGGATCTTCAGCCGCGGGGGCGCTGCTATCGATGGGTTTAGGGGTATCGTGTGTCGAGGTTGTTGGGCTGAGAGTGACTTGAAGTGACTGACTATCGTCTAGTTCGGAATCAGGGATAGGATTTAGCTTATCAACTAGACGACGGGTATTTGATTAATGAGATTATTCTCAAGCTAGTGCGTCCAGATTTAAGGACCAAGCTAGCACCAGCGTGAAGCAAGCAGCCGAGCTACTGGTAAAGATAAATCAAAAGAACAAGCAGAGTTAGGTAAACTCACAGGGATGTGGTTGTGCCTCTGGATTGGGGGATAATGTCGAAGCCCTCTCGTCCGGTTCTGGAGTAAAATAACTCATATCAGATGGAGTCTCTGCTTCACAAGTTAGTATTTTACACATCGATGATATGGTCAAATTTTTGTTAAAGATGACCTACCTGGCTCAGGACTTGCATGTTGATGAGGCTCAACGGCGCGAGTGTCGTTGTCCCAGTTAGTTCCATATCTACGAACGAAGCGAGCAATACGCTTGGTGTCGACTTTCTGGCCTGCCACTCGAAAGGCAGTTTGCTTCCCCCTGGCAGCGCGCTTCTGCTGTTTGCGAATCATGATATTGACTTCTTTGGCTTTGATGTTCTTGCGGATGTTCCAAGCTGCCAGACGATCTTTGTACTGTTTTTCTCTGGAGAGTTCAGTGTTAGGGGACGGTCTATAGGATGTTTATCTGGAAATTATTGAAAAAGAAAAGAAAAGGAAAGAAAAGAGAAAATAAAGGGGTAAAGAGAGCAAAAGCAATGGTGCTGAGATATTGCTCTTTGGCCCAGAAAAGAGGCACATGCGAAGGGGGAGGGGATGACAAACAACAGTTAGTCAAGAAAGGTAAAACAAATACTAGGCCGTAGAGAGCGTGTTGGCGAGGGGACAGAAGGGAAAGAAAAGAAAAAATCATTAAGAAAAAAATATAGGAAAAAGGGAGAGCAGTACGACGCAACGAATTTATGATCACGCTCCATGATTCTCTTTACATCTCGGAGCTTCAGCTGATCATCACGATAGAGCTGTTCGATGTAGGGACGGTACTTGTTCCAGTCCTCAGACCTGCGGGGACGGAAGAGGGAGGCGGCGGTAGTAGGAGCAGTAGCAGGAGCATTTGGTGACGAGGAGGAGGCTGTGGGAGTCGAGAGGCTTGACGAAGAAGGGATGGAACCTTCCATCATGGACAAAATAGAGAGTGTCTTCTGACACTCATAGTCTGGAGTGTTGTTGTGCGGTCGAGGTTGATTATGGACGTTCGGACGAAGGGGGAGGGAAGGGGAGGATGAAGATGATGAAGATGGGACGATATGGAGTGGGGGGTGGGGGGTTGTGAAATGAGAGATGATGAAAATGAACTCGAAGGGTAATATTAATAGTCAGGAAGTAGGTTAGGTGGAGGGAGTAGAGAAATAGGAAGAATGAGAGAGGAGGCGAAGATAGAGGGAAAAATCTTATGTCGGCCGTCAAGGCGTCGACAACGGTCAGAGCAGGATAATAATAATAAAAGCAGTAGTAGTAGTAGTAGTAGTAGTAGTAGTAGCAGCAGCAGCAGTAGCAGTAGTAAGTAGGACTGTTAAGAACAGTTGAATTAGTAGCTTGCAACGATGATGTCGTTTGGGCCGGTCAGCTGTAGCGAGCGTGAATCCAGGCAAGGAAACAGAGTAATATTAATAGTCATATTAAGAGCAACAGAGGCCCAGAGTCCAGACGACCACTTGATTCCTAGTCGTCAAGAATAGCCAGGAGTTATGCAAGTGTGTAATGAATGCAGTTGGAGTGTTGAATTGATTCCTACCTACTACCTTTAGCTACGTAGTACTGGTTGTAGTTGTCCGGACTGTACTGTGAGACTGGAGTAGCTATATCCAACGCTCAAGGTTATTTTGTAAGTATACCCGAGTCATAACTACAGAGATGATATTTAACAATAGGGTCAACCTCAAGGATTAATTAAGACCCTGTCATACGGACTTACAGAGCAGCAGGAGGAGAGGAAAAAAGAAGAAAATTGTAACTACAGAGAAAGTACCTCAGGGATCCCACAGGGCAACCGGGTGGTTCGCCGCCGGGAAAAAACACAGGACGGGCGCTAAAAAAAGTACTACCGCCGACTGGCAGGCGCAAAGGCCCAGTCATTAGTACTTGTACTAACTATAGTGCCTGCCTTTTGGAGCGACCTGCTGCTGGAAAAGCCCGCGGCCCTTGCGATCCATACTTCCCCGGCCCAATCATGGCGGGCAGCCGGGAGGTCTGTGTACTTTTGTCACGTTCTCCTGGAGTGGATTGTATTATATCACCACATACTACTTACTAGTAGTACTGTAGGTAGTAGTACTGCATTATAATAACTTACTCTGTAAGAAATAGACAGCTTACATGGTACTACTAGTAGATGTAAGTGCTCCATAATAAATATAAGACAAGATATTAGATTCCTTGGATCCATTAAACTGCGGAGTACTACTAGTAGTACTAGTACTTAGTGCTGCAGTAAGTACTATACAGATACTACTGTCGTACTGGAGTAATACAAACAATTGTAGTACTTCGTAAGTTCATACACTATGTAGGATTAGTATTCTTATTATGATCTCCATCTGTGGAGGACGAGACTAACGATCAAAACAGGACAAGCGGTCCTTCGTTGCGTGCGCCATTTCTGCAGGTGCAACCTCTTGAAATTGGAATCTGGATTAACCTGCCATTGCCAGCACCAGTAGTTCTCTTTTTTTTTCCCTTTCAATTTTGAGTTTTTCTTCATTTTAGTCTCTGGACTCTGGGGCTCTCGAGCTATTTCGTACAGCCTAACCTGGCAGGGATCGGGTGGGAGCTGTGATCCTGTTCGCTTGCTGCCTCCGGGGATCGATTCAATAATCGTGGATGGATCTGAGCGACCCGACTAGTACTCATAGCAGTTAGTAGTATTTGGGGGAGGGCGAATGGTATCCCTAGTGAAAATGTACGTATGGACTAGCGAGCTACTACTCTGGAGTACTAGGGGGTAATAAAAATAATAATCAGATTTACTCCGTAGGTCTAATAACAGCAAGTGCTAATTATCATGTAGCGGTTTACACAGTACTTACTATCTGACTAGGTAGTGCTCTGTAAAGTCTGTAGTAGAAGTGGTAGTAAACGTTGAATTGTCCTGCGCGATGAGACTAGATGTTAATCTAAGATCCACTAATCATTTCAATTTCAATTTCTTCTTTCCAGCTTTGTCAATCTAAACGACAGAAAGCCGACGTCCGTGATCTACTGTCGCGAGGAACAAAGTGTCAACCCCATGATCGGTGTGTGAAGCTGAAGAGGCCTGAGCTCTGCTATGATGCCATCCCCTCCCTCCCCCCTCCCCCCCAAAAAGATCCTGACTCGTGGCGCTAGCTGGGGATTCTTGCATGGAAAATCATTATCTGTAGTCAGGCTCAGGATGTTGTTGGTCATTATACCCTTGAGAACAGCTAGGTACCTAATACTAAGTAGGAAGTAGGTACTATAGCACGGAGTATACCCAGAGCACTCCGAGTGGGGGCTCGCGATAATAAAAGACCTAATAAGTAATAACCACTGTAGTAATCGAGGAAGAAGATTAAGAAAGATAGGATGTTCGGCCCGTGAACAATGCGCTGCTGGCGTCTCGGGTCCGACATCTATTCGTTGTGATTCCAGTTCCACCTGCAATAACGTCCCCATCCTAATTTCTGCTACCTTGAGTTACTAGTCCTGAGTACCTAACAGACGACAGAGTTTGTATACATAGTGGGTTTTCCCACTGCTCCAGTCTCTATGGCTCCATACCTCATCTCTCTCCTCATCTCTCCTCTTCTCTTCTCCGTGGATCATTGACTGTCATTATTCGCCACGTCGCGTGTGTTGTCCATCTCCAGCTACTGAGCTGCCATCAGTATACCACGTCCACTCGATACAAATAGCCCAAGTCCAGCTTCTCCTCCATCTACCTCGTAGTTGGTAGCAGTACTTAACTACTATCTGCTATTATATTTTTAATCATCATTCTCAGTACAGAGTATTACAGAGTATCGTCAAGTACCTTATTATATTGCTGCATAGTGATTTAACGAAAAAGAAAATCTCAGCCCTCATCTCGTCCTACCCGATCGCCACCACCACGACAGAACTGTGGCACACGACGCCCAATTAACCCACGCACCAACCGGATTTCTTCCTCGTCGATCGTCACTACTCCGGAGCATGACTCTCGTGCGAGACACGCGACATCGACATCGACATCGACACTGACACCAGTATTGATATCTTGGTAGTGGTGGTGGCAGGCACTCTGCACGGGGCCATGGCAGTACCTCTCCCTACCCAGCTTGTAATACCTTGTATATCTACTCGCCCTAGAAGGCCCTACGTAGACAGGGCAAAGATACTTACCTAGGTACTCACCTAGGTAATGGTGGATGGTCGCATCCTGGCGTTGGTTGGGGGCCACACACACCAGCATATGACCAGCCAGTTAAGACAAGTACAAACCGTTGATCCAGGTAGACTACCTAGGTACAGTACCTAAGCATGAATTACTAATTACCAGTCTTTCCCTTGATTATGGGGAGGTATAGTAGAGATCTGAAGGTCTGAAGAGGATGGACAGTTATCCTTATAACTAGAGTGAAGGTATACTGA
The DNA here is from genome assembly GCA_027569145.1 of Aspergillus funiculosus. Lineage (NCBI taxonomy): Eukaryota > Fungi > Ascomycota > Eurotiomycetes > Eurotiales > Aspergillaceae > Aspergillus > Aspergillus funiculosus. Next base: position 970,789 of record JAPDEN010000003.1, read on the forward strand.
GCAGACAATAGCTCTGGTATCTCCCTGGGAGTATTAGTAAGTGTCTATATTACCTACCTAGGTAGGTAGTATACTGGTAAATAGGTAGAAGAAGTATCTACTAGGTACTACTACTACTAGTAGTAGTAGTACTTAGTACCCAAGCGTGATATCATACTAATTCCAAGACAACATCTAACCAGACGCAAGAGCCAACAGTCAAGACTCTAACTAACTACTCTCTAGCTACCGTAGTAGCTACTAACTAACAAGACATCAAATTCTGAAGAACCGCTGGGGAAACAGCGCGTCATACGCAGTAGTAACCCACTTCCTCGGAGTACTACCGGCCAGCAAAGAGCGGACTATACTCCATAGGTAGTTAGTAGTTACTACGTAGTTAGTAGTAGTTAATTAGTTGATTTCTACCTCTTCCTTTCCTGTTCTTTCACCTCTCTCCAAGATAACTAGCGGTCTGTTTGAGGAATGCACAGACAGACCGTGGACCCAGCAAGATAAAAGTCAGAGTCTGGACTTGCTCGAGTGGGTTTTTTTTCATTTTACTTTTTCACTTCATTTTATTTTCATCTATTTATTTATTATTTATTGTCTTAATTCCTGTGTGGTGGAACAAACGTGCCTCCAGCGCGTAGTAAAAGATGCACAGTGTATTTACTTCGCATGTACGTCGAGTCAGCCAGTCGCAGGATACCTTAGTGGTAAATACTAAATCGATGTCCAGTGAAATTGACCGATGGAGCCTGGGGCAGTAAGGGATGTATGTGGATACTAACAACCGCAGAATCAAAGCATGTACTACCTTACTACTAGTATGTACTTACTTTTCTTTCTTTTCTTTTCCCATCTGGAATTTACCAATGTCGCAGTGCAAGATTACTATACTCTGAAGTATGTATTGAATAGTAAGTAACTACTAGTAGTAGTCTTGTAAGTGAGATTATTAGTTGCTACTTCCAGTGCCTTGGGTTGATGAACAGGCGATTAAAAGTAAATGCTCATGTAAGTATCTACTAGGTACTTACCTTGTATGTACGGTATACTACGTCCGTCCGTTCGGAAGAGATACAAAGTACCGAGAAAAAGTACCGTGCGGCTGAGCAGAATGTAGAGCTAACTGGGAATCGGAAACGATGGGGATAATATTATATTTTCTAATTATTACTACTACTGCTTCTGCTGCTATTACTGCCACTCTCAACAAAGTAGACGAGTTCAATTCTCTTGTTATTCGTCCTCAGAATGTCGAGGTGGCTGTGTCTAGGTTACACATAGGACGCAAAGTAATAATAGTAGTAGCAGTAATAATAGAGATATTAATAGAATAGAGAACCGAGGCTGACATTGGCATCGCACTAACTCGTTAATCGTACGGGCTGAGGGCAGGGATCGATGAAACTTGAAAGAGGGGCCAAATAACGGGCTAGAGTCTGCTACGGAGTGTAGAGATGGCCTCGTGTGCCCGGGAGCGGCCCGAAACATTCCACCTGGCACCAAGTTGTAGTTGACATGTAGGATCATCCTGACCATCTGTATAACATTGACTGTCCCAGCGCTATGGATCCATAGAATGTCCGAATCGTTGTGGCTGCATTATTAGCCTCTTTGTTGCTTTCTTTGTTCTCTCCTGCTGCGGCTTCAATCTTCTTCTCAGCTCCCTCTCAGCTCCCTCTCAGCTCCCACCCCTTTTCTTTCCCCTCCCCTCCGCGGCACAGCCGTGGGTTGGAAAGTTCGAGTAGCATGATGAAACGGGCATGCGGTGACAAGCGCGGACACTGGCTGCTGGAAGGAAACGCGCGAATCAAATCCACACATAACGATGCATCGATGAAAAGGCGGGAATCCATCTGGATAGTACGGAGTAGTATCCAAACTTCTCATGCCATGATCCCGTACGCTCACAAGGCTGGAAACCAGAAAAGCCATTCCCCACTTGCTTACTCCGTCCCCAAAGTCTCTCTGTCCCGTCCCAGAAAGCCTAAACGTTGATCTCCCGCCATCGTCCTTCGTTTTCTGACTGTCATAATCGTGGTTTGCACTGGTACAGCCTAGGAGAACTCATAAATTGACACCAGGCCCGATCTCGTCATGGTGGTTATTATTCAGGTGTAACCCAGGAAAGACCAGAACCGGCTGTTCCCTCGAGGCTTCAGCTCATGCCCTTTTCGGTTAAATATCCGGTCTTACGAGCACTCTGACAGGACAACATCGAATGAAAAAGGGGGAAGAGAAAAAAAGAAAAGAAAGCAAGAAAAAGAGACACAGAAAAAAAAAAAAAAGCGCGCAAATGTCCTTGCACTAGCGCGGCGTCGTGGTGATCTCTCGCAGTTTCACAGGTGAGAAAACACACCAGTCATGGATAAGCTGCGCGAAGGTCATGTCACGCAAGGGCGATGAAGGATTGAGGTGTTATTCGCAAGCTTCAGCTGACTAGATACATGCCAGCAATCCGGCTTGCGACCTAATATTGTAGCTGCTGCGTTGAATAGGAGATCCGTGAAACGCTTTGTATAGAATTGGCCTACCCCCCAGGTAACTTGAGGTGCCCGAAAACGGTTGCAGCCACCATGCATTAGACCAGACTTGGAAAAGAAAAAAAAGAGGCGTGAGGTGGCTGGCTTGGGCTGTGCTGTTAATTATCCGTGTAAGACCAACTTCGGTTGTCGTCACAAGACCTAGTTCTATTTTCTAGTAGGGCTGGCCGTGGCAAGTCTGGCTTGTTCCCCGGCTGCAACAGCTGCAGCCGCGACAGCGGCCGAGTTACTCGAGCCTGCACTAGCAACGTTGCTCGCATGTGCCAGCAAAAACTTGCAACATGTCAAGGTGTACTTGCAGGCACGGGTCCAAGTCTCGTCATTTTGGTTAAAGCCTAGCTTGATGCTGGCGTCACCAATCTTGTCCCGTTTGATCTCGTAAGGAAGCTTTAATCCAGGCACGACGGTACCAGCGTGACCTCGGCGATTAGAGGGGACTGGCGCAGGTGTTTTCTCCACGAACTCCCCCAGTTGACGTAAACATTCCAGAAAAGCCACCATACCTGCATCGAACCGTCGGTGAAGCCATGGAATATGAAGCGGTAGGTCGCCCGAAGAAAATAGCTCAAGGCTCGTGATCTTTGGTGCTGGTGTTGACAGGTTCGCATTTCCACCGTCGACGGCTGACTGCGCGGGCGACGACCGTGGGTACTCGATCTTATCGATTTTGGACATAGACCCCATGGGCTTAAGGCGGTAACTTTGAAACTGAAAGCCAAGCTTCTCTGCTATCGTAGCAAGCAGCAGTGCTGTCTGGCCCCAGGCAGCGTTGATCTCAGGCCATTCAACTGAAGGGTTCGTGAGCCGGCCTAGGCGTAAACCATTGATGGTTCCAAAGTAACCGTCATGACCAATACAGAATGCATCGTTGTAGACATTAGTTCTCTGCAGTCTTTCAAGCTGCCGAGAATCATGGTCGTATCTCATGTTGAGTGCATCCCGCTCATTCTGGAAGTCAGCAAGAACCAGAGAAAATGCATTACGATCGCGCCAAAAGGCCTCCTCTTCCAGGTCTAGCTGACGGGACTCCTCCTCGAGCTGTGCAATCTCATCATCCAAGCCTGCCTTTTCTTTTTCTAACGCAAGAAGTTCGGCAAACGCCGCCTCTTCTGCCTCCAAGGTCTCTTTAAGAGACTTCTCCGCAGCATCAGCCTCCTCTACTGTTGGGACTGATGAATGGAGATTCCGCAGAAATGTGATATACGCATCTCGCTCCTTGGTAGCGTCCGCCAATCGCTGCTGTAACCCTTCCACGAGCATCTCCGTGCATTCCGTGCAAATTGGATGGTCAATATCGGAACGGGAGGATATAATCTCAAACAGCCTGTTGGTCCGCTCAACCTGGTCCGAAAACGACCCATTTTCCGGTCCGTGTTCATCGTTATGGATATTCGACGACCTTTTATTCTGTGATGACGGGTCATCGCCATTAGCTCCGGAGAAAGCATGAGGTGGACCGAGTTGGGACTCCGTGAGCATAACGAAAGACATATTACCACTATCCCCTCGCCCTAGCCTTGTGGGAGTAGTCAGACTTCCAGCAGCCTGGCGGGGGGCTGGAATCGACCTTCGATACACCGGTGACGAAGCATTTTTAGAAACGCGATCATAGAGATCTCGTCGTTCTTTGGGGTAGGATGGTCGTGAAGATGAGGTAGCCGCATAGTCTGGTAGCGTTTTGCCAGTAGAACCTAAGGTTGACAGTTAGTTATGGTAAATTCCCTGTGTTGTTGACAGAAGGACTCAGACGGGGGAGGGAGAGTTACCGATAAGCAGGTCGAAGGCAGCTGGGTTGAGCGACTCAAGAGAGCCGTCCAGCTTCAAGGGGGTGCGACACTTTTGGCAATACATATTTGCTGAGACCTGGTAAGAAGTAGTTCTCTGTTCATTCTGGTGGCATTAGGGAGGACGTTGGAAAGCAGAGGAAGAAGATCAAGTCACAGTAGAAATTAGAAGATGGAGGTTGGCGGAGAACGTCATGCGGCAACCCGCGTGTGTTTTTTTGGTGTCCGCCTTTGCTCAAGTCATGCAAATCACAACAATCAACTCAACCCTGTTGATTCTGGGGATGGACAGCAATGCGGTCTGCATTCTCGATGCTGGTATGAGCAAGAATCGCTGTTCAACTGTATTCTTGTCTTCTGTCTTGTCCTCCGTGTTTTTTCCTCCTTCGTATCGCGCTTGATCTTGCATCCATGCAATGAACCTCCACTGCTGAGACTGCTGGAACTATTTACGCTCTTCCTAGGACCGAATTATTAACGGGTGTATGACTATTCTAATTTTGCAAGGGGCTGCGTCGATTGTGCTCCGTTTCTCTGTCAACTGAAAGCGCCCGTTTCGCAACGCCCTCCCTGCCTACTGAATGATGGAGAGACCCTTGAAACGGCAGCGTCTGTCGCTGACGCCGGAAGAGAACGAGGCCCCTGATGACATTGACCTACAAGAAGCACGCGCTCAGAACGACCTGCGTCTCAAATCCATCTTCGAGGGCATTTTTAAGAAATACGGTCGCGACTTTACTGACGTTGGAGATGAAATCGATCTACAAACCGGGAAAATAGTGGTGAACAATGGTCATATCAATGATATGGAAGGAGAAGACAACATTGGGGCCATCAGAGACTGGCTGTCCGAACCGGATTCACCAGCCGGGTCGATTTATGAGGGAGGGGATACTCCAGAAAACGTTCAAGAAGCGAGTCGCAGACAAAACTGTGAAACAAAAGATGCCGACGACCACGCCCGAGAGGAGGAGGAGGACCGCGCACCCTCTCGGCGTAAATCAGTCTCTATTCTGTCGCAAATGATACCCCGCCTAGGCTCATTACAAGGAAATATTGACGACGTTCATGCAGCCAACTTGCTGTCGGAGGATGAGGACGACAGGTCCAGTGTGGATTCCCTGCTAGACACTGCGCTATACGTTCAGAACGCTCCGGGGCGCTCTTTACAACGGAATGCTCGTGTCGGGTCAGCAAAGGAGCGTGTCATCGAAAAAGCAAACCCCGGAGCCGAGGGAACCCACGAATCCCGAAGCAGACTTGCGGAAGAGCTCAATGAGACTGTGGAGCCCATCTGGCGTGTTCCTGAGATCAGCGGGAAGTTCTCAACGCCGACGCTGAACCGATCTCGACCGAGAACTGTCGTCGGTGCTGTACGCTCTCAATCCCCACCTGGGACAGGCTCTCTCTGGGCTCTTCCCTGGAAGTCCAGACGGAATACAGACGTGACCAAGAAGAAAGGACGGAAGGAACTCAGCCCTAAAAAGCGGAAGACGCACCATTCCAGCCCCGTCGTATGTGACTGGTCGTTCGCAGAGACTGTTGATGGAAGTGAATCCGACGATCCGCTACAGGAAGACTACGAGCCGTCTCCAACCCCAAAGGCCGCATTGTACATTAGGGAAAAACGGAAAGATCCTTTTGCCACGACTCATACGAAAAATACATGTGATTATTGCAAACAGTCCTTTTCCCATGATGACTACATCTCACACCTGAGAGCTGTGCTGTCGAGTGCCTCAGACGGCCGACACAATCTCATAGATGTGCAAAGACAACTAGACAAGATCACCAGCGACCGTGTTGGCGGGTCACCACCGCAACCCGCGGTTGATGTTGGACTCGAGGTTCGCTCAGAAACACTGACTTCTACAGCTAAGCCACAAGAAGCGCACGAATCGAATCAGGATTCTACTCCGTCGAAGAGCAAGCGTGCCAGGACGATTATAGGGCCCGAGGAAGCCCGACTACTCATCCGAATGAGACAAGTGCAGGGCCTAAAATGGAAAGAAATTCTAGACCACCTCCCACAGAGGAAGCTATTGCAACTCATGCAGTGGAATCGAACCCACTGGATTGATCGCCTTGCTAACCCTCCTCGACTCTCAAAACCATGGTCACCCTCTGAACTGGAAAGTCTCGGGAAGTTTAAAAACGAACAAGGTCTTACATGGTCCGGCATTCGTGCTGCGCTTCCGGGGCGTTCCCATGCAGAGGTCGAGTTCAAGTTATTGCGACTGTGGGCTGGAGATGGTGTTGACAGCAAACAAAATACCCAGTCGACTGCATTGCTTGACCCGCAAGGCAGACAGGAGGCGACTAAATCGAAATATTCTCCACGCTTACAGTCTGCCAGTGGAGCAGATCAACTGGAGCATGAATGATCGGAGATATTCCTTCCCCACGGCAGCCCATCAAGGGGTTCGTCACTACTGAAGAGGACGCTTGTAGGGAGGAATAATTGACCCACATGTAGTAAAAATAACAATAAATAATAAAGGGGTAGTCCGCGATCGAAATCTCAATGCAGGCAACCTGATTTGCATCAGATCAAACCTGATGGATCTCACCACAGTAGCCCGAGGCTTGACCCAAGGTAAACGTAGTAGAATAACTTGAGATCCATGGCTATCCTTTCGTTTCCTTGTTACGACGGTGGTAAGGCTATCTTCCCCGCCAAATTTAAGACGAATAGTTGATGATCACTGGTTGGCAGTTGCGTTCAGGACGTCCTCAAGCTTCGTGTCCACAGCGCCGCCAACATCGCCAGCCTGTGCCCAAAATCTTGAGAGATGCCTTGAGCCCGAATCAGACAAAATTGTGACAATTCTGTGACCGGGGCCTAGTTTCATCGCTGTCTTGACTGCAGCAAAGCCTGTATAGATCTGAGGTCAATCATCACATATCCAGGCAGCAAACAAGCTTGGGGAATCTGCACTTACAGTTCACGGCACTGCTGCTTCCAATAAAAATCCCGTCTTTTTCGACAAGCCACCTGGCCATCGCCATCGCCTGCGCATCTGTCACCCTAACTGCGTCGTCAACTAGCTCCCGCCCTACTTCGAAATTCGCCGTCACACGATTGATGCCGATACCCTCGACGATGGTGTCAATTTGTCTCCGGCGTCGGGTGCCTTCTTTCTCCTTGGGATCGAACATAACCCCATAACGAACTCTGTTGTAAAGCCCGCTACCCTGGGGGTCTGCGAGCACAACGGTCAAGTGGGGAATCTTTGGCTTGAGGAAGAGCGCGACACCAGAGATAGTACCTCCAGTTCCCGCACCAGCAACAAAGGCGTCCAGGGATCCATTGCACTGGGCGTAGATCTCGGGACCGGTGCCATCATAATGGGCTCTCCAGTTCGCCTCGTTCTCGAATTGGTCGGCGAAAAAGCCTCTTCCGCGCAGAGAACCCGGGGTCTCCGACGACGAGTCAGACTCGGAAGATAGAGTGTGGGCTTGGGCAAGAGCTCGTGCACGGTTGACAAAGTTGTTTTTTTCCACAATTGGCGCAGGCGGGACGCGGTCGACTATTGCGCCGAGTTTAAGAAGTAGGTTGGACTTTTCGATCGCTTGATCGGATGGCATGCAGCTAGTGAATCGGTGTCAACCTAGCCCACCTCCGTGGTTCTAGATAGAACGGTAGCCTCGGGACTTACATATGGGCAAGGTAGCCCTTTGCTCTAGCTAGGGTGGCCAGCGAGATTCCTGTTGAACCAGATGTACCCTCGTATACTGTATCCCCTGAGTACGGGGTCAGGATGCCTTGTTCTTCGGCCTATTCAGGGCATGTTAGAATATTGTCAAGAGGCGCAAGAAAGTGCCATACGATTTGGATCATGCTCAGCGCCACCCTGTCTTTCGAGCTCTGGCCAGCTCCATTCAAGAACTACGTTCGTTATTAGAATAATTATTTCTTTAGAAAAAGAAGAAGGTAGAATGAATTAAAAACGGTAGACTCACTTCAGCCTTTGCCAAAATTTCACACCCAGTCGCGTCGGACAAGGACTTGATTCGGAGGAGCGGAGTGTTCCCTATGCAGCCTTCGATTCCTTGTACAATAGCAGGAGGACCACATCTCGCAACCAAGCCCTGCACCGGGGCTTCTTCAAGTGATTCTGCAGACGTTCTCCTGCGAGCTCGATATTCCCGGATGCTCTCCTCCAGCTCAGGATAGAAAAGGTCCTTGGCCGCTAGAGAGAGGACGACTCCCGCCACGAAGGCGGTCCCTATGTAGATATAAGAAGAGTCCTTCATCCCCATATGATTCAGCGGAAGGAGAAAATCATTAAGACGAGGGGTCGAAAGGGCAGAGATAGTGGGAAAAGGCGAGTTCGAGGCGTGAAGCTGTTCTGCATGGAGTAAAAGCTCGGACCACCTCAGAAACTCCGCCGCCCGCGAGTTCGCTCGACGTTCTTTTATTCTTCTTATCCTCTTTTCCTTCCAACGTTCTTTTTATCACCAGCTCTCGTCTTGTTCGCTTGTTCGAGTTCCTAGTCCTGCGATGGACTCGCCTGTTGTCACCCAGCTGTTTCGACAGCTGTTCCGTCATCCTGCCTGCCAGTCCCTGCGGCCCTCCTCGTCGCACGTCTTTCGTCTATCCCATCCGTCGCGACAACAGTACCAGCCATTTCTCACCCGACGGTCGCCAGCGAAACGCAAGGGCTCAGACGATGGAATGAATTGGACGAAGCGCGGGGACTATCCAAAGGATATTGATGAGGAATTGCGGACATATCCACTGGTGACTGCGAAGGACCTGCGCCATCGGCGAGATCGGCCGCGCCAGGTGAAGATGTTGACGAGAGAATTCATTGACGGTGAGAGCTCAAGAGGTCAATAGTTTACGCTAAGGAGTCTATTACTGACGTTCTTTTCGGTGTTCACAGATAGTCTGTACAATCCCCATTACGGCTATTTCTCCAAACACGCGACCATTTTCAGTCCCGGAGAGCCGTTCGATTTCAACACCATTGAGGATGGGCCAGCGTTTCACCGTATGCTAGGAGAACGGTATACAGAATTTGAGGATCAGCTGGACAGTATAAAGCCAGATGAGGCTCGCCAGCTGTGGCATACTCCGACGGAGCTATTTAAACCTTACTATGGCGAGACCATTGCCCGGTATCTGGTGTCGAATTACAAGCTGACGCTGTACCCTTATCATGACTTAATTATATACGAGATGGGAGCTGGGAATGGAACGTTGATGATCAATATCCTGGATTTCATCCGCGATACGGATTACGAAGTCTACCAGCGCACCAAATTCAGGATCATTGAAATCTCGCCGGCTTTGGCCGGCCTTCAAATGAAGAACTTGACCGAATCCCTTCATGCGGCCGGCCATTTAGACCGCGTCGAGATCATCAACAAATCGATCTTCGAGTGGGATACCTACGTGCATTCACCGTGCTTCTTCCTCGCGCTCGAGGTGTTCGATAATTTCTCACACGACGCCATTCGCTACGATTCCAAAACCAGACTACCACAGCAAGGCGGGGTGTTGATTGATGCAGACGGCGAGTTCCACGAGTACTACAATGCCCAACTGGACCCTATTGCGTCTCGATTCTTGCGTGTCCGTCAAGCCGCAGCCCGGCGTGAGTTCCCCAGCCCACTGGGCCCGCGGCTCACGCGACATCTCCGAGGGAACCTGCCCTTCCAGAAGCCCTTCACTCTACCAGAGTACATCCCGACTCGACTTATGCAGTTTTTCGACATCCTTGATAGCTACTTCCCGGGCCACCGGCTGGTAGCCAGTGACTTCAGCAGTCTTCCTGACGCTGTGCCGGGCGTCAATGCGCCGGTAGTGCAGACTCGATACAAGAGGCGCACTGTTCCTGTCTCTACCCCTTTTGTAAGTACTCCTCCGCATCTCCTCACCTAAAACAACCCACTGACATGCTACGGCTCTGCAGGTCCACCAGGGTTATTTCGATATCTTCTTCCCCACGGATTTCAACGTTATCGAGGATCTCTACCGGGCTGTCACGGGCAAGCTGACCCAGGTGGTAAGCCACGAGGACTTCATGCAACGCTGGGCATATATCGAGGATACAGAAACAAGAAGCGGAGAGAACCCGCTGCTGACATGGTACAAGAACGCCAGCATGCTGATGACGGTGTGAATGGGGGTGTACATACATGCATACATAGTGTACGAATAGGAAATAGGATATGATATGTCTAAGCGTACTCAATATTCTAACCACGGTTAATCTGGCCACTGACGTCCTCTTCGTGCCTCCAATAACCATGGTTGAAGCTGACGCAAATCCCTCTTTGTTGCTTCCCCGCAGATAACACGATTAGCAGTAGATTATCTGCAGAATACACGCTCCTCGCATCCAGTTCTCTGCATCTTCTTTTATTGCTAATCTTTACTCGAAACTAATCTACAGGAAAGAAAAGAAAATAATAAAAGTCCCACAATGACAGTCCCCCACTGGAAACCCATCGTCCTCCAGAAACGCGTAGCCCAACTGCAAGCCATCCCCGCAGCCTGGCACCTCCCCAAGTCCACCATCGCATCGTCCGACGCAGACACCATCGACACCATCCGCAACTGTGGGATCCTCTCTGCACAGGAGCTCCATTGGACGGAGATCACCGATGTCGCGGAGTTGGTACGCCTACTTGCGTCGCGCGAGGTGAGCTCCGTGCAACTCACGACCGCGTTCTGTAAGCGGGCGGCTGTGGCACAGCAGATGACGGCCTGCTTGACGGAGATCTTCTTTGACAAAGCCCTGGAGAGGGCGAAATTGCTGGATGAGGAGTTGGCGAGGACGGGGAAGGTTACGGGGCCATTGCATGGGCTACCTGTTTCTGTGAAGGATAGGTTTGATGTGGAGGGGTTTGATACTACGGTTGGTATGACATTGTGTCTCTCTTTTTTTTTATGCCTCTCTCTCTCGTGTTGGCTTGGTGACTGGAATGCTAAGTCTAGTTGCTGGGTAGGATGGGTTGGGTTGGTTGGAAAGCCAGCGACCAAGTCTAGTTCTGTTGTGAGGTTGTTGGAGTCCATGGGAGCAGTTCTCTATGTGAAGACGAACATCCCACAGTCCTTGATGGTAAATATGCAATCCTCCTCCGCCTCGAATCTATGATCAGGGTGTAACGAGAGATGGTAGATGTCCGACTCGTACAACCACGTCTTTGGGCAGTCTGTCAACGCTTTCAACCGCCAATTGATCTCTGGTGGAAGCTCGGGAGGTGAAGGAGCTTTGGTCGGCACTGGTGGCAGCGTTTTAGGTATCGGAACAGACATCGGCGGCTCTATACGCATCCCGTCCAACCTGCAGGGTCTGTACTCCATCTGTCCTACGACGGGACGAGTCCCATGGAATTGTTCATTGTATGTGCAGCAGTAGTAGCAGCAGCTCATGAGGAGAGAAAACATCTACTGATCCTGACAGTATGCACCAACACTACCTTGTTCCTCCCGTGGCGGGTCCCATGGCTCGAAGTCTTGCTACAATAGAGTATTTCATGCAAGGCTTGCTCGACTCTAATCCCTGGAATGTCGATCCGGGGTGTATCCCCATCCCGTGGCGCAAGGAGCTGGCCGAGTTGCCTAAACGGAAGCTCAAACTCGGCATCATCTACGATGACGGGGTTGTGAGACCACAGCCTCCGATTGCGAGGGCTATGCGAGAAACAGCACAGAAGCTGAAGGAGGCGGGACATGAAGGTCCACTTCACCTTTCCCCGGAATCTAAATATGCAGATCGGATAGCTAACCTCAACCCCACTAGTAATCGAATGGGACACATCCCTCCACGTCAAGGGAACAGCCCTGTGGACCAAGGCTGTCCTCGCGGATGGTGGCCATCATTGTCGCCAACTCTGCGATATTGTCGACGAGCCGTTAATCGAGGGCATGGTGGTCGGGACGGCAGCGGACGAGCTCACAATGCCCCAGCGTGAGAGGGTGAGCTCTCCTTTGCTTGACAATCGGTACTAAGCAGCTAACTAGGTACTTTTATGTGCAGCTCGAAGAAGAAAAATGGGATTTCCAAGAATCTTTCCTCACTCAATGGGTCGACAGCGGCATCGATGCCCTCTTGATGCCCGTGACGCCCTGGGTTGGATATAAACCCAAGACCTGGGTAGTCAGCAAACAATGGCTAGGATATACGGCCATGTGGAATCTGCTGAATTATGCAGCCGTTACTATTCCAGTCACTCATGTGAATCCGGAACTTGACATGCCAGACGTGGACTGGGAGGATTATACACCCCGAAACGAATCAGATGCATTTAATCATAGGCAATGTGAGGCCCCTTTTTTTCCCAAAAAAAAATAGTTAACGATATAAATAAAACCTCATGGCCCACCCGCTGACGACTACGTAGATGATGTTGAACTAGTCAAGGACATGCCAGTCACCGTCCAGATCGTTGGGGGCCGCTTTGGAGAAGAAAAGGCCGTTGCTGTTGGCAAGATACTGGATGGACTTTTTACTTACTGACGCTGCATGCGAGTCTGCAATACAACACCAGACTTAGACTGGAATTTGGAAATGTGTTAGAAGTTGGCAGGGCTAGCTGATTGGACAATTATTCAACCACATATTTTTTGCTCTCCTTTTTGTCCTCGTGGGTCACTGCAGATGATTCCACGTAAGCTCCCCAAGGGGCCCAGTTGCACGCGTGTCCTCTTTCCCAAATGTGATATATAGTCTGGGGCCAAGGCAGCTTATGGAGTAGGGCGAATGGAGGCTAATGGGCTCTTTGGCCGACGCTACTTCATATCACAAAGCTTTTCTATGCTTAGCTCGCGCCAGAGGAGCCGCTACTGGGGCCGATTGGACGCTTGAAATGAGCAGCGCGAAATGGCGCTCTTTGCTGTCTATTCCGTATTCCCATCCACCTCTAGGATCTTACTTGGACTGGCCATGTTTCTCGCGTGTTAAGTGCCGAATCGCTGCACCCGGATTATCCGAGGGCTTCTGAGAAGAGCGTTATCAAACAAGGCTGGGGACGAGATATAGTCCACGCATCAGGAGAATGCTTCCCTCAGAATTCTCTCTGTGTCTAGGAAGTACTTGGAAGCATGTTGTTTCGATAGTACTAAGTCCAGTATACATATGACTCCCACTTTGCTCCTGGTCCTCTTTGTCTCAGTCTGGACTCTGGAGGCGATTGCGTTTGAACGCAGCAATGGCGACGACCTACACTCGTTTGTGACGGTAAGCCTTGAATACTACTCCCTGTTACTACTGTCCACCGGAATACAGCTGATCTCCTATAGATGCCCGAGGCGCGTCCCATGAAATTCAATGTGACATACCACGATCGCTCGCGCGTTGACCCGGGCCTTTTCTTCGTCGCCCCGTACTGGAACTTCATCATCGATGCGCCGGTAAATCGATGGATCCCATGTCAGATGGGCCCGCATATCTATGACGCGAATGGCGATCTGGTCTGGACCGGGGCATGCCAATTTGGAGATCATAACGTCTTTGACTTTAAGATGACGGACAACATCGATGACCAGCAGTACCTTACTTTCGTCAAGGCTCACTCCTTCACCTTCGACAATAGGGGCGAGGCACACATCTTGGATCACCACTATGAGGTGCAGAAGAAAGTAGGCGTGACGAACCAGTTGGCGACCTTTGACACTCACGAGTTCCGAGTGCTCGATGGAGGACGCTCAGCTCTAGCCACGCAGTATCGCGGGCGTCGCCGCAGCTTTGCAGACTTCGGCCGGCCAATGGAGGAAAGCTGGGTGATAGAGGGCGGACTACTAGAGCTCGATATCGAAACTGGCAAGGTCCTCTACGACTGGAATTCCGCAGACGAAATCTCGCTCAACGAATCCTTCCAGCTGAACCCTGATGCTCCAGTGCAGCCAAACCCCGAGGGCTACGATTTCTTCCATCCCAACAGTGTAGACAAGGACGGCCTCGGCAACTACCTTCTCTCCGGACGGTACATGAACACCATCTACTACATCTCCGCCACCGAGCACCGCATCCTCTGGCGGTTGGGGGGCAAAAAGTCCGACTTCACCATGGACTTTACCTTCTCGGGCCAGCACCACGCACGGTTCCGCTACACGAACAGCACACACATGATCCTCTCCTTCTTCGACAATGGCGGCGTCGACGAACACCAAGAAGAATCCTCTTCCTCCGGCCTAATCGTCCTCCTAGACCTACAAGCCAAAACCGCCACGCGTCTCCAGCAGATCACCCGCCCAGACGGCGGCCTCACCGTCAGCCGGGGCAACTTCGCCTTCCTCCCTAACGGCAACTACCTCCTGAACTGGGTGAATGGCGGCTACATGACCGAGTTCTCCGCCACAGGCGACCTCCTCATGGAAGCCCGCTTCCACTCGGACCGCTACTCCACCTACCGCGCCTACAAGTTCGACTTCCACGGCCAGCCACGCACCCCACCGGCCGTCGTCGCACAGGCCTACGGGTCCAACACAACCAGCTTCCTAACAGCCGTGTACGTGAGCTGGAACGGTGCGACGGACGTGGCGCAGTGGGTGTTCTACGCACAGCGCAGTGCCACCACACCTCCCATCCGCATTGGCTACATCGCGAAGACCGGGTTCGAGTCCCTGTTTTCCACGTCTGGATACCTCGACTGGATCTCCGTTGAGGGCGTCGACAGGAACGGCGTCGTACTCGGGAGATCGGAGGTGCATCGGACAAGGGTGCCTGGAGGTGGAGATGATGGAGAGGTATATGTGCATCCGGATGACCCAGAGATTCTGTATCCCGATGTTCAAGCTCCTGCTCCTCTTACTACTCCTCCTACTGATGCTACTCCTGATACCAATATTAATACTAATACTAATACTATAGCCACAAGTTCCAGAATGGAGAATACATCCTTCGCCTTTTTCGGGCTTATATTCTGCATCTCATGTCTCGGGGGGTACGCACTGTATCTGCTCAAGTCGCGACTTGGACTTGGACTTGGACTCGGACTTGAATTTGGATGTGGAGGTGGAGGTGGAGGGTGGAAAAGGCGTTACAAGCGCTTGGTTGGCTCGGAGTCTGTGTAGTTTATTAGCTGTTTTGAAGTTGGCTTTGGAGATCTAGATACCTCTTAATAGAGCCCGTTCGGTTCCTGGTTTGGCTCATCACCTATTATATATAGCCCGTCCATTCGTAATGCAGGACTGTAGGACTAGTGCATGTAAGCTTGCAGGCCTGGTATAGGCTGGATTACTCTGCCATCTGGAGTTAACAGTTCTATTCTGTCCTATTCTATTCTATTGTAAGTGTTTCTCCTTCCTAGCAGGCATTGACGTCTTCCTTTGATACAGATATAAAAAAGAGGTTCAGTCTCTGATTGCAGAAAGAAAGGTGTTAGACCTCTCCCCGCATGGCAGAGGATTTATCAAGGACTTGAATACGTACTAGGTAGGAGTGACTACTTTACTCTGATCTATTAGTTATGGATGCAGCATCCAAGAGAAAAGTCGCAAATTCATTGAAGTATTTACATGGGCAGATTTTAAATATATCATCGCCAAAATAAATGAATCAAAACGTAATAATCTACAGCTTCGCTTGTCCCTCCTGGGGCTTATTCTGCCAGGCAAAGCCTATTTCCTTGCCAATGCCAGGCTCAACAATCACATTAACAATCGTCACTTTGTCGCTCAAGAACCCCTCTCGCGTCGCAGTCTCGAGTTCCTGCTCGTTACGCACAAAGTATCCCTTCCCACCGCACATAGTCGCTAGCATCTCGTACCGCGTTTCGTACAGCAGACTGGTGGAGCGCAGACCCTTCGTCGCGCCGTCGTATTTTGTGTCGTTGGATGCCGTTTGGTCTTGGAGGGCTCTCCATGAATCTTCGGAAGTACTATCTCCGTGGTAAATGCCAGAGTTGTTGACTACGAAGATCAGCGCTGGAATGCGGTACCGGGCTAGGGTCTCGATTTCCATTGCGCTAAAGCCAAAGGCGCTGTCGCCTTCGAATGCGACGATCTTCTTTGCTTTGCCGCTCATGGGGACGGCGTTGTAGGCTTCGTGTGCTGCGACGACGTATCCCATCCCCACGCCCATCGTGGCGTATGTGCCGGCGTCTAGGCGCTGGCGAGGGTGGAACAAAGGGAAAATAGACCGGGAGATGTCCATCGTGTTGGCGCCCTCGGAAACATACACGATATCTCCGTCCTCGCCGGGTGTCAAGGAGTTGAGTGTGGATTTGATGATATGGTAGGCCCGCTGATACGTCAACGGTGCTCCCGGGGGTGTTGGGAGCAGAGCGGCTTTCTCAGCCTTGGCTTCGTTCTTTTTCGCCGACTCCGCCAACAGTGAAGGGAACTGCCCCGATGGCAAGTATCGCCAGTTCGACAGCGCTACCGCCAACTGGTCCACAACCAGAGAAACGTCCCCCAGGATCCCGAGCTCCGCGTTCGCGGCGTTCCGCCCGATCTCCTCAGCGCAGATGTCGACCTGGATGATCTTCGCCTTGGGAGACCACTTGGGCGGCTCCCCAAAGTGGAGAATCCAGTTCAGGCGGGCGCCGAGAATCAAGACCACGTCTGCATGCTTTAGTGCTGCGCTTCGTGCACTCGACACGTTCAGGGGGTGGGAGTCTGGAACCACTCCCTTCCCCATGGGGGTAGGCAGGAAAGGAATCTGGGTTTGTTCTACCAGCTTGCGGATCCCCAGTTCCGCTTGAGCATATGCTGCCCCCTTTCCGATGATCAAGAGCGGCGCACGAGCGTTCTTCAGCATCTGCGTAGCCTTCAAAATCAGAGAAGGATCTCCGCTCGCCTTGGGCGGCGAAGGAACCAGGATGTTCTCGGGTTGTGGTACAGGAAACTCGGGGGATAGTTTGCCTTGGATGATGTCGGCGGGGAGATCGATAAAAGTCGGCCCTGGGCGGCCGTACCAGCATGTCCTGTAGGCATTCTCCACAGCTCCGGGGATGAACTCAAGGGAGGAGGGGCGCACGGCGAACTTGGTGTGAGGGGTGAGGACGGTGATGGCATCCATCTCCTGGAAAGCTCCCTTGGTGACGGCGGTTGTCTCAGCTGATCCGGCGAGGACGAGTAAAGGGAGGTTATTCACAGCGGCATTTCCAATCTGATTTCAATCCAGAGAATCTGTTAGCCGACTATCTACTGATTTAATTGGCAAGAGAGGAAAAGAAATCGGGCGCCAGGGAAGAGTTACCCCTGCCAACGCATGGAGGACTCCAGGCCCTCCGACAACAAGACAGACTCCAGGTCGCCCTGTCATATAGCCATAGATACTGGCTGCATAGCTGCACGCCTGCTCATTGCGAAATGCAACAAATCGAATACCCAGGTTAATCGCTTCCTCTGCAATCTCGACCACTGGAATGCCGACAATGCCGAAGATCACTGTGACGCCTACATCGCGCAGGCTGCGGGCTATAAGTTGAGCACCGGTTTTGACCGCCATCCTTCCTGCTCTATGCGGGAATTTGTATTTCACTCAGCAGCACAGAACATGAGAGAATAATATCCAGAACGTGGGAAAGCCTACAGCCGGTGCAGGTTGGATGGAGAGCGGAGAAGATGAGGAGGAGGAGAAGGTGAAGTTCCGAGGTTGGCGGCGGGCGATGATGTGATGATGTGATGATATCGATATCGATATCGATGGCGATCACAACTACAAGTACGTCTACGACTACAACGCAATCAAAGAAAAGAAATTAAATTATGCACATATGCCGGTTTTCTACCCTCCCGAGATATCTCTGAATGCTAGTAATTACAATCTAAATCCAACATGTGCGAATTGCTGGCCCCAGTACGCGAGAATGCCAGGGTATCCAAATAGATCGATCGTCGTGGACCATACATATATCTTCGTAGACCATATCCTCGTAGACCTCAAGACAAGAAGGTGTTTCATCAGGCTTAGAATTCAAACTCCTTGCGGAACACGTTTACATCCATGCCGGCTACAACCATATCGGCCAGATCCCGCCGTCCCATTTGGCTGAAGACTCGACGTAAGGTGTCGTAGAGGTTGGTGCTCTGGTTCTGGCTGATATGGATCATGCGCTCGAGCTGTTCGTCGTCAATGCCGCCGTCCCCGCCTACTATCTCCCGGGCGCGTTCGCGGCCTTCCTCTTCGACTACGCGGTGCATGGACAGGGCGCCCAGTAGGTGTTGGGCCGCCTCGGGGTAGCAGCCAATGTTGATACATGATACGCCCAAGTTGTACCGAGCGCGGACAAAGTTGGGGTTGATGGTCAAGGCCTGTTCGTAGGCCTCGATAGCTTCCTCGGACCGCCCCGAGTTGGCCAGTGTGGCTCCAAGACGGTTCCATAGAAGGTGGAGCTGTTCTTTCTGGTTGGATGTCCCAGATTCGGTGCTTGCGAGCGCTGTTGTGAAGCAGTCGACAGCCTTGTCGTATTCCTCTGCGCAGTAGAAGAGAACGCCTAGTCCGACCTGGACATCAGGGTCCATTTGCTCTCCGGAGGGCGATAATTGAGCTGCCTGGATGAAGAGATTGGTGACCCGCTCATGTAGAATCTGGCGGTCTGTGAAGCCTAGGTCTGCGTCGGACGACAGGTTATCGGGGCTAATGATCTGCGGATATTTCACCGAGAGCCAGCGCTCGAGCGTGCGGTATGCGGTCGAGTCATACCCTTCATTGGTATAAGAGACAGCCAGCCCCATGAGGGCATCGAGACTGTTAGGATCGACCTTGAGGGCCTGTTCCAGCGCGCGAATAGCAGGGAGCTCTTTCTCATTCTGAGCTTGGGCTGTACCCAACATCGTCCACGCCTGTACATGTTGGGGGTCTTTCTGCACGGCGGCCTCAAATGCCAGCGCTGCCAACGACAGATTGCCGCCCTCGCGCATAATCTTCATTCCTTCCTCGAAGGGGCTGGTGATGTTTCGGAAGACATTATCCTCTTCGAACATATAGTCGCCCAGTTGAGGATCTCTGAATCGAGCGTTGAGATTATCGAACCCGTCCCACTCGCCCATGTCTCCCATGTGAAGGCTATTGTCGATGTCGAATTCGGTTTCTCCCTCGGCCAGTTTCCTATTTACTGCCGTCTCAGCTTGGACTCTTTGCCATACGCTCTCAAAATCACTGTGATCTTGATCATTATTATCGGTACTGGTGATGGGGACTGACCTGTCAAGATCATTCAGCTCGGCCTCTATGGCTGCGTTGGCCTCATCGTCCAGCTTCTGATTACCAGCTGTCTCCATCTCAGCGAACTGTGCCTCCCAATCTCCATCGTCGAGTTCAACCACACGGCCCTTCCCCTTATCCTGGGTGCTAGCCTCCGCAGGCCCCTGCTGCTGCTGCTGTTGTTGTTGCATACCCATGGGGCCATATCCTGGCTGCATCATGCCCATCCCCCCGAATCCCATGTATCCCATACCCATAGGACGCTGATAGCCAGCCATCACCGGCGACTGAGCGGATGCGACGGGACTAGCCGATTGAGGGACCCCCATTGTGCTCTGCATCTGGAAACGGGCAAACTCTGCTGGTGTAAACCCCGAGCCGCCGTTCATCATCGGACCCTGGGGCCCCGCAAAGGCAGCCTCCATGCGAGCATGCTCTCCAGGGTCGAACTCCGCCGCCCAGCCCGGAGATCCTGTGCGAGGCGGGGTATTCTGGAACTGGTCTAACTCGCGTCTCAGCTGCTCCATGGCAAATGGTTGTGGAGCAGCGCCTGGTAGCTGGGCCGATTGTTGAGCAAAATCGTCCATCATCTACAGAACACAGCACATTATTAAGCATCTCGTCAAACAGTCAAGATAGACGCTGGAACTCGTAAAGTCGTACCTGATCCTGGCCTCCCATCATCCCCCGGGAGCGCATGCCCTCCTGCATACCGGGGCCACGCCCAACCAGCCTGTCTCGTTGTAGGGACTTGTCATCTTGAACGTGTTTTGTAAACTGAGTCAACGGGTTTCCCGCAGTGGAACACTCAGCACCACCAAGGAACGACATCTTGTAAGAGGATGCGCGACAACGAGTCACGGAGAAGGAGGGTGTTCACGTATAGGGTATCCAAGGTATATAATAGGGATTGATAAGGTAAGGATAAGACAATAATGGTGATGGAAATGGAAGAGTTGCTCCAGATCTTCTTCTTCTGCTTCTTCTTCTCCTCATGCTCGAAACGTGGGGTTTTGGCGGCGTCGAAGCCGAGGTCCCGGATAGTCACGTGGGGCCATCCATCATCATAGTGTAATACAGTATAGTTGATATATTATTGATATAGTTATGGTATGATGATGGTAGAATAATATAATATAATACAGTACATATAATGCTATTATAATACATGTGTCCGACGAACAACAGCCGTCTCAACCGGCAACAGGAAACGTCGGCCGCTTGCTGAAGCTGTAGTCAAGCCGCAGCTTTCGCCCATATGGCGCCTTGCGACTGAGGATTTCCATTGCAGCCTGTGCGCTTTCCTTGTCGACGAATTCGACGTGAACGAAGCCCCGAGGCTGGCCTGTCCGCCGGTCGACAGACACCCGCACATCAATCACGTTGACCACGTCCTTGAAGAGAGCGTTGATGTCGCGGTCTGTCATCTCAAACGCCATGTTACCGACATACAGCGTCTTGGAGATCGGAGATAAAGCCCCAATCTTTCGCATGTTGTTCTGAGCAAAGTGGACAATAACTCGACGTCCCTCGAAGATCCGCAGATGCATTGCCTGAATCGCCTGTTTCGCTGAAGCGATGGTATCGAATTGCACGTAGCCGAATCTGTAACAACAGCAAGGGATGATAATATTAGCAAACCACTCACCCCAAGAAAAGATAAGAAAAGAAAAGAAAAATAAACTCACCCTTTACTAATCCCCCGATTGTCATATATAAGATTGACCTCCTCCACAACCCCATACTTCGACATCTGCTCCTTCACATCCTCCGGCGTAACATCGTAAAACAGATTCCCAATATAAACCGTCTCCTTCGGACTAAACTGATTCCGATTCATCATATGCTTCTTCTCCGCTTTCACGGTACTAGCAATGGTCTTCTCAAGAGCCGCCTGGCTTGCTCTCGGGTCTTGCTCGGCCGCTGCTTCTCGGATTTGCTCAGAGTCAACCTCGAATGGCGATGACGATGACGATGACGAAGAGCCCACCGCATTATCCGTTGCCGTCGCATCTGTAGCTGGCTCGGCTGCAGTAGGAGTGGTACTGGTACTAGTAGTCTCTGGTGCCTTCTCCGCAGCTACCTCCGGTGCAGCCGCTGTCTTCACTCGGACCTCATCATTATCGCTCTTCCACCGCGTCTGAGCCAATAATCGCGGCGCCTGGTAGGGGATAGCAAAGTAATTGGGATTCGATGTCGTCGCTAACCTTGGTCGAACTGGTAGCGTGGTTGGTGTGGAAAGCAGGCGACATGCGGCGCGCCGAAGGGAATGCCTGATAAGAGGGCGTAAATGTTAGCATAATAAAATCCTGAGATAGCCATGTCCTTTTTTTTTTCTATACAGCCAAAAGAAAAAACGAGAAAGGGGGAAATCGCACATTTTCTAAGACGAGGATGACAGTTAATAGAAACCGCCTGCTGTTGATGTTCCAGAAACAAATCGAGTCTTTGCACGAAAAAATCCCTCTGCGTGGCGGCGATCATTTATCTGGCATCACGTGATGATAACCCATACAATCATAGAGAGAGAGAGAGAGAGAGAGAGAGAGAAGGCATGGCATTACAGCAGGGTGAGAATTGGAAATATGATTGATTAATAGCCATACCACAAGCTAAATACCAGTCCCAGCGCGGTTTCGTCCGTCACATAACGCCTTCAAGCCTTGAACCCAGAGTGGAGAGATAGTCATACATGATTCCAGAGAACTCCAACGACGAACCCAGATATAAGAATGCAGTAATATGTCGCCACCCAGCGCCGTGGACCCCAGAGCCCACGATTATACAACCAGCAGAACCTCTCAGTCAAAATATAGGAGAAAGAGCAACGGTATGGAAGCAATCAGTATCATATCCACCCAACTGACATGCCTAAGTAACACCAGAAAATCCGACTTTTTGATATTGCTCTGTAAAACAGTAGAAGAACACGATTCAAAACTAGACGTTTCGATACTAGATAAGTTGATATTGAAGCCAGTGTACACACTGTATTTTATGTGGAACCGTTATTTTCATAGCCATTAGTGTGCGGGAACAGATTAGTTGTGCGAGGTAATGGTCGCATTCTATCCACAGGGCTTGCTGTTAATTGTGACGATGATAATGACGCAGGGCTTTGCTGTTGTTGCTGTTGCATATCCATGGACGGCCACCATGAAGCCGACGGGTCAAGCGTTGAACCTTGGATATAATTATCCCACGCGTCCTAGAGTCATGTCAGTCAGAAAATATTGAGAGATCGGTTACGCAATGACGAGAAACTAACCCAGTCCAAATTGACCTGCATGTCCGGCACCGGGCCGAACATGTTATTGAAAATGGAGGGAGCACCCGGAATTGTATCCGTGGTTCCAAATCCTCCAAGAGTTGATATTGGGGCATCTGTCATTTTCAACGGCTGATCACTAAATGGTTGGCCCTGATTCATGGAATTCATTCCGCTGCTGAGCAAGCCCAAGGTCATCGCAGCACTTTGTTTCTCATCTTGGGGCTCAATGGCTGGTGTATTTTCCGACGAACCTCGGCCAAGCCTACTGAGCATCACTCCAAGGGCTGTGCCAGCTTTCCATGCTTCCATTGTCTCATCCTTGAGTTCATCCCAGATATCTTTGCTTCGCTGTGCAGCAGCCAACATCTCATCACGCCGTTCTCTACCCCAGGCAAAGGTATCGGCAGATGTCCTTCCATTAGGTAACTGGTAGCCATGGTAGAGGTCCAAACAAAGAATGGTTGCAGCAAGTAAGAAATCGCTGGAGCTGAGGGAGGTAACACGGTTTTGTCGACTTCGTAATCGACCCGTTGGACCAGTCTCTGCATGGAGCATCGACTGGAACCGTAGCAGTTCCATGGCGGAATCGATGCAAGTTCTCCGCGAGTGTGTGAATCGAGGATTTTCTCGAGCTCGGATGAGGTATCTTCGGTGTAGAATACATTGGGCTTTATGATAAACGCTCATCACCTACAAAACATATTAGAGCAATGAAAAACACCCATGGGATAAATGAGGTACTGACCGAAAATCGCGACATAATGAGAACCAAGGAATCCAAGGGGCATTCTTCAATAGGTCGAACAAGAAGATGCTCTGGTATTAGGTCCCTGGCTCGACGTAGCTCCAAGTCCATTTCCATGACCTTGTCGTAAGATGTGCTCTGAAGAGAAGAGGTCTGTTCGATGGCCTGGCCCAGAACATATGCCAAACGAGTCTTGGTGATGAGATAAGAGAGCGGGGTTGGCTCACTCGGAGGTCGTGAAGGAGGAAGCTCTTTACAGTTTTCATCGAAATCGTCATCGTACAGATTGCGAGGAAGTTCAGTGTCGCTATCCGCAATGCGAACCATGCTAGGCAATCCAACTTGGCAAGAGAATAGGAGATCGGCTTGCCGCACAAACCCCCAGACTCTTCGACGCATTTCACCTTGGAAGGGGGTGATGTTTGGAAATCCTTTAGAGTCGCGGTGATAGCCCATTCTCATGGCTAACCGAACAACCACCCCAACTAGAACCCAGACGGAAATATCTGCTTCTTTAGTTTGGCAGAAATCGCCGTGAAGGTGAAAGGCCAAACACTCAATCAGATACGGATATGGTTTCGTATAGTCAGCCAGCGTCAAGCACATCGCCACAAGATTTCGGAATGTCCCAGCCATGTCTAACGACTTGCCCCGAAATTCAGGCGGTTCATCACCTTCTCGGTAGTATGACAACATAGAAAGCCGCATCATGGCAAAGAGCATACCAATCCAGACGATACATGTCTGTGATGGATCTTCCCAGTGTTTATTGTACTAAGATAATCTGTCAGAAATGGTTCTCCTTGCCAGTGTGAATATACAAGGTTGCTCACCTGAGCCTGGAAGGTTGGCCCATGAAGGAAGTCTGCGACCCCCAAGTTAGATCTTCCTATACAAGACGTACTGCAAAGAAAATTACTGAGGAATCACTCACGAGTCGCGGGATCATAGCAGTTAAAGTATCGGGCAATAAGCATATCTGTCGTATATTTGGATGGAAAGGAAGACATGATTTCAGCTCGACTGGTTGGTTTCATGGCCCCGAAAAGCAATGTGGAGCCAGGAACGTCGGTCGGAAGCCGTGTGGTCTTCAGCTTTTCAGCTTGTTCCTCATATTGCTTCTTATGCGTGTTGAAGTAATTTCGGACTTCAGATATCTATGTCGTAGGGTTAACATATATCAATAAATGTGGAACCATTGTTGACTTACCTCGCTGAGGACGGATGCCCAGTGCGCATCGCTGATATAATACGACTTGTTGTTGTCAACTTTCAGAATACCGAATGACTTCGTGACTTGTTCGGTATCACTCTCCTCCTGAGCAGGTGCATCATCATCCACATCCACATCCAGATCAAGGACATTCTGGGCAGAATCGGTGTTGCTGCTGGTTCCGGAGATTGCAGCCAAGGCAGCTGCAGGGCCTTCAGCTTGCGATCCATTGGTCATCAACGATAAGACCAAGCTTTCAAGTCTGTCAATTCTGTTTTGCATATCGTCCGGAGAGTTTGAAGCGCCTTGGTTTGGAGAGTTCTTTTTTCGAACATTCGTTTGCGCGTATGTGCAGGAATGGGCATCGCCTCGTTTAACACAGTTTTCGCATGGGTGCGCTCGGTTGCATTTCAGCCTATCGAGCGCGGTCAGAACACTGGCTACCAAGAAGCACAAGGCTGTGGGAACTTACTTCCGATGGCGACAGGGGCCGCACGAAAGAGGGACACGGTTTCGTTTTCGAACGACCCGGAACTGGCCCTCGGGCGAAACTGCGCCGTTGCTGGAAGATGTTGTAGACGGCGGTGTCGGAGACATCTTGTGGTGTCGGAAACGATAGCCGCAATCCAAATAATAGCAAAATCCGACGAAGCCTCGGAGGTAGCCAGCTCAGTTTTCAGAGAGACTACCTAAGAACGATTAACAGGAGATAGTTCGGTCCGAGCCCGTCCCAGGATCCCTCTCGGGTTTGGTGCGGACTCAGCGCCAAAAGCACGATTGTTTCAGCCCTGTCCTGATAAAATATCTGTCCAAACCACACTTGCAGCCAAAATACTGAAGATCGGCGTCCGGGGGGGGGGGGAAATATTCGCTCGGTGTAGAACCAATTCAAGAGCTCCTCCGGTCACTTTGCAGCGGTCGGGCTGTGCGAAGAGCTAAGATGCGATTGCGCGCTGGCCGAGAAACGCACTGCAGTATGTAGGTGGACAGATGACGACGATATGCGGGGCGTACGTAGTACTAAGAGTATGCCGGTTGCGGTTTTGCGATCGAGGACACTGCTCGAGGAAAATAGGTGGGCAGCGCCAAATCTAGTGAATTGCAGACGGAAATGCCCCAGTAGAACGCCCAAGTGGTGGTGAAAATGGGTGATAAAAAGTAAGGAAGAAATAGAAATCGAGGGGCGCAAAGACTCCCGTCAGGGATCCTGAAAGGAGCTTAAACGGTGCCAAGATATCACAGGATGGGTGGTGAGGTACAAGTATGATAACCTTGGAATAATAATGAGCAGAATATTCCCCAACCAGGGTCAAAAACCAGCCCAGATAGGGTTTAGACGATAAGAGGGAGGGGGACGCGCTATGCTGGATGCCTAGCAATAATAATAGAGGCGAGTAGCAGCAGCAGCAGGATGATAGTTGGACAACATAAAATCCAAAGAGAAGAGACGCTGCCAACGAAAGAGAGCGAAGGGAGGGGCCGGATTAGTCAGCGGTTATTGCCGGGCCAGCGTTATCTCCGTTATGGCCTTTTCCGGGCGGTCAGTCCTGCGCTTTTGGTAGCTGCCGAGCGCCGTCAGTCAACGAAGAAAGAATAACTCGTCATAAATTATTATTAGGAAAAAAAAAAAAAAAGGAAAAGAAAAGGGAAAAGAGAAATAATAGAGAGAAAAAAAGAGGGGGAAGAATGTAGGAGATTGAGCAAATATAAAAGTCAGGACCAACTTAGATGGGGAGAATTCTTTCTTAGTCGCGTCGGAGAGATTGAAAGAGACCATCCGCACTGTGTGCGAACACGCTTCAACCTGTCCATCCTTCCCCCCATCTCATCCCTCGTCCAGGGGGAAACGTGAATCTGGATTGGGGTCGGAAAGACCTCCCTCCGGTACTGGGTCTGCAATCCCCGTCGAGAGATCACTGTTCATTTGCTGGGTGAGTGCAGGGATGGTGTTAGACTGTGGCTTTGGTGGAATACTGGTTGAGTCACAGACTCACCACCGTCCATCGACTCCGTAATGCCTTGACTCTTCTCCAATCACGGTCGCGAGGGACGGATATAGTTTGTTGGTTCAGCGGTGAACCTGAGCTCAGGACTAAGGTAGGGAAGCTCTTCTTTTCGGTGTTGGTCGGGTTTTCGCCCTATGGTGGTGCTTCGGAGACTTATGATACTCTCCAACTCAAAGTTGGCTCGCTAACTCGTAGTAGTACCTTAATTAACCATTGTGGATCGAAGGCCTAGATGTAAAAGGGCAAATATTTGGCGACATGAGATGACAGGACTTGAGGCTGTTGAATTGTGGGTAGCAGATTGCAGCTACGTCACTGCAGATGCTGTCAAAGGCATTCAATCAGGAGGATCCAAGAATAATAAACATCTTACTTGGTCCAAGCTTCAGCAAGACGTTGATTGTCGTCTTACTCAGAGTCTCGGAGTAGATGCAGTGGCTATATGTATGAGGCTTGTGTCTGACGCTGCCTAATGGGATAGAAGTTAGTTGCTTGGTAAAGGATGGCACACGGAGCACAGAGGATACCTAGGTATAGAAATATATATTAGTGCTCGGTATGCTACCATTTACTTCCCATGAGTACTACTTAACTTCAGGTCCTAGATACGATCTAGATTCTGACTAGTAGTAACTACAATTGAGTTGAAAATCCAAGTAAATTAGTATAGGAATCTGCAGAGCACTAATAGAACCCATGGGACTGGAAAACTGGGGCCCTTTACTTATTCACTTTTAATACTCATCACTACACTCTATATTATCTTATATAAACACTACCAGTAATCATGTTTGTATGTGAATTACCACACCACCTTTCCAGTCTCTTAACTTTCCAACCAACTCCATCCAATCCCCTCCATAACCAGCACCACAGGCTGGGATTCGTGGCCGATGAAGCAAGGCTGTACACCATCGCTGACAGTGACAAGGAAACAAAGGCTGTCCAGCCAATAACCAGTCCTGGTTTGCCTCTATTCTTTGGAACGCGAGACAATACAGGGTAACATGGATTTCTTACCGCAGCAGTTATGCATTGATTCACTTCAACAGAGGAGAAGGCTTTGATGAATTGTTATGGTGGGGAGCTCGAGGCTGGACATATTAAATCCTCCCCTCGAAACACCCACTTCCAACTACACCTTCTACTCCTACTAACCTCAGTCCATCCAGCTTCTTTTATCCCCACACTTCTCTTAACTCTATCTCTTGCATATCTTTCTAGAAGTATTTTTTTCTATCTTATCTTTGTTTTGGATATTCTTAAGCTCTAGAGAGTCTCCCACACCTATACTTTTTTGTTGTCTGTCATGTCTAGCTCGGGAGGCCCACCCCAGCGGGGCGGCGACCGTGGTCGAGGACGAGGTGCTGATAGAGGAGGAAGAGGAGGTGGTGAACGAGGTAGGGGAAGAGGAGACTTCAGGGGCCGTGGAAGAGGAAGAGGAGATGATTCAGGAGGACGAGGAGGTCGCGGGGGACGTGGAGGACGTGGAGGACGAGGAGGTGGCCATTTCGAACAGGGCCCAGCAATCTATTCGTATGTCGCCTCTTTAGAGATCACTTGTCTTACTGAACCCCCCGAAAATCTTCGTTCACTGAGATCTGCTAACACGATAACTAGTCCAAATGGAGGGATCCCTGCTCCCAGTGGTCAGGTAACCAAGATGGAGAATGCCCTGGTCACAGCTCTCGTGAAGAAAAACAAGGTCGGGGGTTATCCGGAGCGGCCAGGGTATGGAACACAGGGCAAGCAGGTACTGCTCTACGCAAACTACTTTGAACTCAAATCAGTGGGCAAAGGGTTGTTTCGATACCATATCGACATCAGCGGTGGCCCGTCTCGCAACGCGCCTGCATCCAGAAAGGCAAAGCAGGTTGTCCGACTATTGCTTGAGGAGCATTTTCCTCAGGTTCGCAGAAGCATCGTGACGGACTACAAGTCGACTTTAATCTCGCATCTGAAGATTATGGACCAGGACCAGGAGCCGGTGACTTTCGACGTTCGCTATCGAGACGAATACGCCGACGAGTATCCGGAGAGACCAGAGATTTATCGGGTCACCTGTCAGTTCACTGGTCGGCTTGACCCTGCGGACCTCCTAAACTACCTCACCTCGTCAGATGCTGGCGCCATGTTTGAGTCCAAAGCAGACGTCCTTCAAGCGTTGAATATCGCACTCGGTCACTATCCCAAGTCCACCGGCTCTATTGCGTCTATTGGAGCCAACAAGCATTATGCTATGCAAGGAGGCCTACAGGAAAAATATAACCTTGGGGCTGGTCTTGAAGCTCTCAGAGGCTTCTTTGTCAGTGTTCGTGCCGCAACAGCACGCATCCTGGTTAACGTGCAGATGAAATATGTTGCTTGTTACCAAGATGGCCCACTGAGGCAGGTTATTGGCGAGTACCAGCACTCGGGCTCTTCCGATGTCAACAGCCTTCGGCGATTCCTTGCCAAAGTTAAAGTCAGAGTCACCCACATTGAAAGGAAGAATAAGAAGGGGGAGTCGATTCCGCGAATTAAAACCATCATTGATCTTGCTACTCCCCATGATGGAAGTACACTCCCGAACCCGCCGAAGGTGCACAGGATCGGGGCCGGTCCCAAAGATGTTCAGTTCTTCCTTGAGGCCCCAGGACAAACTTCAGCGCAGCCGCCTACAGGCTCCGGGGGCAAAAAAGGGAAAAAGCCAGCCAAGGCAGGCCCTAAGCCGGCTGGAAGATACATCAGCGTAGCTGACTTCTTCAAGGAAAGTGCGTGTTTGTAATTTTAAATCTTACTCAGAAAGGAGTCTATTTCACTAACGTGATTCAAAGCCTATCATATCATGGTTGACCCTGCCATGCCAGTGGTGAACGTGGGTAATAGAGATCAGCCATCCTATTTACCGGTTGAAGCCTGCATTGTTGAACCTGGCCAACCGGCAAAGACAAAGCTTACACCTAACCAAACCAGGAATATGCTGAACTTTGCGGTTAGAAGCCCATCCGAGAATGCGCTTTCAATTGTCACCAAGGGAGTAGACACATTGGGGATTGGAGACCCCGCAAACCCTACTTTGGTAAGCGCCCACTCTGTAGTTCTAATCCAGTTGCAGAACCAATTAAACCTAATTCAAACAGGTGGACTTTGGCATCCAGCCAAATCCTAGTCTCATCACGGTCCCCGGACGAGTCCTCCCTGCTCCCAATATCTACTACAAGGATAGCAAGGAAAACCAAAAGCAAATCACACCCATTGGTGGTAGTTGGAACATGAGGTCGATCAGGTTCTCTACTTCGTCAAAATTGGCCAACTGGACCTGGATCCTAGTAGCTACACAGGGACCGAGACAGGCCTTTGCTGGACCCCAGGATTTGAATGACTGTCTTGGCCAATTCACAGCCAAGTTGAACGAGATTGGGGTCATTGCACAGGCGCCTAAGCCTGGAACGCGCGTCATCTTTAATCGAAATACCTACGAGGATGATATAAACGCTACAATCTCTCACCTGATAGAGAAACACAAGCCTACGTTGATCCTCACCATCCTGCCGTTCCTGGACACAGGTCTCTACAACTGCATCAAGACAGCCTGCGACCTACGGCACGGTGTGCGCAACATCAACGTCCTCGCCGAGAACTTCAAGAAGAAAGAAGACCAGTACTTCGCCAACGTTGGCCTCAAATTCAACCTCAAGCTAGGAGGCACCAACCAGCTCCTGAGACCAAACGAGCTCGGCCTCGTCGGCGCAGGCGAAACCATGTTCGTCGGCATAGACGTCACACACCCGTCCCCAGGCTCCGCGGAAGACGCCCCCAGCGTCGCAGGCATGGTAGCCTCAATCGACTCCTCCCTCGGCCAATGGCCCGCCGAGATCCGCGTGCAGAGAACCTCACGCAAGGAAATGGTCGAAGACCTAGAGTCCATGCTAAAGGCACACCTGAAGCGCTGGGCACGCACACACAAAGGCCTCTATCCCAGAAACATCATCGTCTATCGCGACGGCGTCTCCGAGGGCCAATACGAACTCGTCACAGAACAGGAACTCCCCCTCCTCAAGGCAGCCTGCAAGGCCCTCTACCCAGCATCCGATACTACAAAGGGCCTCCCCAAGTTCTCCATCTTGATCGTCGGCAAACGCCACCACACCCGCTTCTACCCCACCCGCGAGGCCGACACAGACCGATACAACAACACCCCCAACGGCACAATCGTCGACCGCGGCGTCACCGAAGCCCGGAACTGGGATTTCTTCCTCCAGGCCCATACCGCGCTCAAGGGGACCGCCAGACCAGCACACTACTTCACTGTCTGGGACGAGATCTTCCTCAAGATGAAGCCTGCCCCTCCGTTCCAGAATACTGCGGATATCCTCGAGGCCATGACGCACCGAATGTGCTATCTCTTCGGGAGGGCCACCAAGGCCGTCAGCATCTGTCCGCCGGCTTACTATGCCGATTTGGTCTGTACCAGGGCCCGTTGTTATCTGAGTCAGGCGTTTGACCCTAGTACCCCTAGTGGGAGTGTTATTACGGGGAGCGGTGGACAGGGTCTCAGGGCGGAGAATTCAGATGTGATGATTCATCCCAATGTAGCTGATACGATGTTTTATATCTAGGTGGAAGGGAGTGGAAAGGTAGGTAAGTAGGGTATTGTATGGTGGGGATTGGAAATACTACTGAGCGCAGACACCTGGATTATGAGTTTGCTAACTCTTTCTTTCCCCCATATATGACCATGTTGATGATACTCTTGGTGATATCTTTGTTAGATTCTCTATTTTCTTTTTTCTAGTAATTAACAGCCACTTGGATATTTGGACAGGTCAGATTGAAACACATGGATGGAATGCTTTTACTGACTCCCTCAGTGCTAAACCAGCCTATATCATGTAGTAAGTAGCACGTACTTCATTATTATCATTTTCTCTGTACGAAATCATACACTCCAGTCATTGCTAGTAGCACAGGGTACCAGGATGACATTCAACAAAATGACGTGTCGGGGAAATAGAGAAGAAAGGCACAAAAAAAAAGATAAGGAGTAAGAAAATACATGAAAAGAAGACCGATGAAATCCACACAGCTGACAAATGTAGGTATAAAAAAAAGAAACACCCATGAAGATGCTACTGGAGGCAGTCGTAGATCCATGCAAGCGTTGACCAATCAGCCGTTTAGTATCGTTTGGATATTTTTGGCATTTTATGTCGTGATTGATCGGATTCTGAAGCTGTCGTGCTATAAAATTCCACTGGCTGGGGAAAAAATTTTGGCGACATTGGAAAGTTCCCATGGCCAAGGAGAAGGACCTTTTTTTTGTTTGCTTTTTTGCCTGTTTCTCTGTTTAAGTAATGGTATTTTGGTTTACATGTCGTCATTGTCGAGTTCCCAACTCCTCTGGTTGACATTGCGCAGTGCACGACGATGAGGAGGAGGTGCAACCTTGGTGGGCTGTGGAGACTGATCGTAAGTGTCCCAAGAAGCCTCCAACATCTTGACGGCCTTCTGACGGTCCGTGGAAATAGGTTTCTTATTCTCAAGGTTAACATTGGACTCGCTAGGCTGAGCCTCACCTGTGACGTTCCAGTGGCTCTCGAAGTCCTTCTGACGGTTGGGGCCATTGTGAACGACTGAGAGAGGTCGCTCCTTAGTGCCGTTTTTCTTGGTTTCAGCCTCCCGCTCAGCCTCCTCATCTTCTTCGCTGTAAAGTGTATTGGTGTAAAGGCTCAGCCCCTTATTCTGATACGAACTGATGATACGTGCGCCATTCTGTTCTGTGTCGTCGACATCTGTGAGCTGGAAATGTGTTTCTGCGTCAGGTCGCGGATGTACAGCGCGAGGCTTGGCAGGTGGTGAATCCTGCAGATCGGGCTCATCGTCGCTCCAGCCGAAATGGCGGATCTCCTCACCACGTAGCTGACGACGAGGCTTCTCGGGGGTCACGAAGTCTTCAAAGTCCCAATGGGTGACCTGGCGAGAAGTCGGACGCGAGGGAATCTCCTTGACTTCGCGAGTGCTGTTGTCACCACCCAACTCGAAATGATCGAAACGCTTGGTATTGGCACGGTAGGCAATCTGATGCGGTTTCTCGCTTGTGACGGTATTATCATCATCGAAGATGCGGGATGGCCCGAACCTCTTGTTGGCGCCTGCCTTGGGAGCGATTGGAGTGGCTTCTTGTGATTCCTGGGCATCATCGTCGTCGCCGAAGATGCGGGACGCACGATAATTCTTGCCAGCGCCAGCCTTGGGAGCAATGACGCGGGATCGAGGTGGCGTTGCTTCAGGTGTGGCATCGTTCTCGTCGCCGACGAAGAGTTCGTTGTATTCACGGGGTGGAGGCTGTGCGGAGGCAGGGGCGCGAGGGGGACGCACTGGTTGGGTGTCCTTTTTGCTGGGCGAGAGGAGTTCGAATAGCGACTCGGCTGCGTACGGGTCCTTGATGTACTTCTTGCCCGGAGAGGCGGGGCTGGATTCACGATCATGCTCTTGTTCCTCCTTTGCGGGAAGCGACTGGGTAGGTTCATTGCTCTCCGGTGCCGCAGCGGCCGCAAGCTTGATCAGACGGGTTTGCTTATCTGCATCGCGAATAGGCCAGTTACGAGAACGGTTGCCAATGACTTCGACCTGCTTCAGGAGGGAGGCTTGGTCCCAGTAGACTCTGACATTCTGGATCTGGTTCTGGGAGTTGAAGCGAACGATATGTACCTACAAGGAGCAGAGAAAAAATTCCATAGACATTAGATTAGGTATTCAGCGGCGAAAAAAGTGAGAGGATATTCATGGAAGGTCTACCGTGGGGAAAGTCGCGACGCGATCGAGCAGGAAAGTCTCATCTAGATTGGGGAGATAGGCGCCACCTCCAGAGACAAACTGAACGCTGGTTTCGATGTCGAGACACAGGGAGTTAGAGCCTTTCACGGCGTCAATGACAGACTCGGAATTGATCTTGACGATGTGTTGCTTCCTCGTGAGGTGGTTGATGACGGCGTCGGCTCCGTTGACTTCGGTGGTAGAGGTGATATAGATGAGGGAGACATCCGCAGCCAGGGGTGCCGACCTTGGGTTAGCCAGGAACCTCTGATACACGTCTTGCAGAGACATGGCGGGATTGGGAGGGAGAAGACGGAAATGAGGGGAAAGGATGGAGAGGGAGAGGGAGATGGAGATGGAGAGAGAGATGGAGATGGAGGTTGTTGTTATTGTTGTTGGCCTGGGGGTGGATGTGAAACGCGAACCACAGTTTGGGAGTCAGAGAAGATGTGAATCAACAGCAGAAGGTGAGGAATGCAGGATGACGCCCAGATGTTGATTAATATCAGGGGTTCTTTTATTAAGGCATTTATTATTATACACTATTTTATTATAATTTATGA
Source organism: Aspergillus funiculosus (assembly GCA_027569145.1). Classification (NCBI taxonomy): domain Eukaryota; kingdom Fungi; phylum Ascomycota; class Eurotiomycetes; order Eurotiales; family Aspergillaceae; genus Aspergillus; species Aspergillus funiculosus. The sequence goes on from JAPDEN010000003.1 coordinate 1,004,807, forward strand.
AATTATAATATTCTTACTAGGAGGAGAGGATTTGTACGGCAGTTCGGCTTGAGCACAATCATAATAATAATGAACTAGAATAAGAATCTAGTTTAGTAGGCATTGGTTATATACTTTGTATAATGCTTCTAGAATAGGCTACTTTGATGACTTCAGGGGTTGTATATTAGTCTATCTAATGCTAAGAGTAAATAAACTACAGCTGTACTGTGTTGCTCACAGCAAGTTATTGTCTCTACAACCCTGGGTGGATAACATTAGAATATATACATCGAGTGCTAAGGATGGATTGATGCAGTCAAAACACCAAACACCAAGATCAATAACCTTGGATACATTAAATATAGGCTCCCATGGCAGATTAAAAGTACAATAATTCTCACCTGCCAAGGACAATCCACGTCGCACCAGTGTTTCACCACTCACCCTGGCAACTGTGATAATAATAATACTCTTAGGAGTAAAAGAGTTGGAGTAATAGAGGAGTGGAGCTGAACTCAGCTTGCACAAGAGCTTCTATTTCATTATTATGTTCTATGTTCAGTATACATACTATATCCTAACCCCCTTTCTCTCTCGGACCGGAATTGCCCTGGTCGGTGGTAGTGTTTGAGGATCGTCCTCGCTCATGGTTACCCTTGGCCTTGCCTGGCTGTAAACCGGATCGCTTTTTTACTGCAAACGAGCAAGCCGTGCTGGCCCCCAGGAGTCAGAACAGGCAGAGACTACAGCTCCATCGTCCCATGCCTCGCTGATGCAACTTCAGCAGTCATAATTGCCGCGGGTGATCACTGCTCTAGGACTATTTCCCGCAGCCGGATAAACCTGTTTTGTGTGTGCGTGTGCGTGTGCGTAGGTAAATCAAAAACATTCTTCGGCGTTGTTTGTAGTGGTAATTTTTGGTATAAATCGTTAGAATCGTCAGAGAGCCGCCGTGTCATATTACAGTGGTCTGGTAGAGAATTGCGCAAGTTAGAAATTATAGAACCCGAGTTGCAAGGTTACCACTCACCCAAGATAATCTTCCTTAATGGTTCCAATCGCGTTGATCGCTGCAACATCCGGCTTGACACCGAGAATCTTCAACCGTAGGCTTGTCCCCTTTTCAATGACCTGGTCTGCGTGGTCGGTATACTGTGGAGGCACTGTGTTAGGCTCCCATTTGATATCGGATGGGATGTTCTGGATCAGAATGTTAGCTCAACCACCATAGAAAAACTGTCTTATACCATCATCAACATACTTTCCGCGCAATAAAAACCGATAAAGGGCCAGCCAAGGTGAAAATACCGGTAGGCTTGACGGAGGTAACGATAGCATCGACCTGTATGATCCATGTTAGAAGCTACAAGGGTCACATCGTTTAGTCTAGCCAGCACGTACGGTCTCTCCCCGGAAAGGCTTCCAAATAATCGCCCGGTATTTTATGGTGTATTCAGCTTGGCCATTTGATGGGAGCACCCGCCCTTCGCCAATGTCTACCATGTCCATCACGCAAATCACAAAATGGTCTCCAGTACATCGCCCTTCCTCCTCCTCGTTTAATCGGTTGATGAGATATTCTCGCACATTTGGCCCAAAGTATGAAGGGTGTAGTGTAATGACCTTGGTCTCTTCTTTGAGGAAAAACATGGTGGACGCTTGTGATGCTAGCCTGATGTTGTAGGAAGCGATTGAGTCGACTCTTGTTGCGAGGTCGACTTGTTAAGCGTCTTTTATTATCAACTGTCGTTCACTGGTATCGAAACAGAGGCCGAACGGTGTAGCCAAAGTTGCAAACAATCTCACCACCAGATTTAAAGAGGAAATTCGAAGCGTAACGACCGGAATTGCTGTAAATAAAAAAAAGATAAACACTTCCAAAAATCACCAGCTCATAACTCGTTACAAACACGAGGAAATTGAGGGGAAAGTCCGACAAACAAAGGAGCGCGCGGTCCGGTGGAGGACTGCAATAGGGAAATCACACAGAGGTAACCCGCCTTTTGAGAAGAGCACGATCCTAGAACCAGCGATGGCCAGCAAATCCAGCTTTGAAGCTGTCGTGGAAGCCTCAAGCGTGATCGGACAAGCTGGGGCTAGTCACCTGACCTCACAAGGGCTGATATTTACTGGGGGGATTTAATACCGTATCTGTCAACACGGTACATTGAAATTGCGCATAATTTGCCCAGTTTGTCGTTGTTTTGTCACGAAAATACTGGGCTGCCTAAAATTACAGCAAGACCTCGGTGTGCTTCAACAGCACATGACGTTTGGCTGTTGCTCTCCTCGTCCGAGTCGCCTGCGATTCTTTTAGTGAATCCCCGCGTTTCTCTGGGGTCTCCTTATAAGATGACCTCTGTCCATTCAGATCTACAACTTCTTGCTCAAAGAATTTCCTTTTAATCCTCGTCGACTTTGCCTCCTGTTCCTTACCCTCCATACACGCAGACACGCAGACACACAGTCTCAATATGGCCTTGAATCTTGAAAAGCAGCTACTGTTTGTAAGTTTCTGGGGTTGCATGATCCTGGCCTCAAGCTCATGGTCACTTTGCTTATGTCTATAGTATGGTGCATACCATAATAATCCAGTAGGTCCCTTGGACTCTATTTAAACACGGTGACCATTTCCGCTTATTATTCGACAGGTCAATGTTGCCATTCACATCACATTCGTTCCGATCCTCTTGTTCACGGGCATTGCGATGGTATGTTCCTAACTCACAACTGCAGATGGATCAGTGCCCTTTAATTCAGCAATCTTCTGACAACATGGCGCCCTCATCACTAGGCGTCCAATACGCCGGCCTTTTTCAAACTCCCCGAAGCCCTCCAGTTCGAAAACCTCCCTCCTAATCTCGGAACGATCGCGGCACTTATATACGCTACGTTTTATGTCCTTTTAGAGCCTTTCGCAGGCGCCCTATTTGCGCCGCTCGTAATCGGCGGCGCGGCGTTTGCCAACCATCTCCTAGCCACTCATGGAACATCCGTGAATTACTGGTTTGGTGGAGTCCATGTTGCGTCGTGGCTAGTGCAGTTTATCGGCCACGGTGCCTTCGAGGGCCGGGCTCCAGCTCTACTAGACAACTTGGTTCAGGCACTACTGCTCGCACCTCTATTTGTGTGGATGGAGATTCTCTTCTTTTTTGGTTACCGCCGCGAATTGAAGGCACGGTATGATGCTAGCGTGGAGAAGGAGATTGCTGCTTTCAAGGCGAAGAAGAACAAGAAGGCTGCCAAGTGAACGACCGATAAACCATGCCATGAGACTGGAATTCCCCTGTTTTATGAGTGAGCGCTTGTGTAGATTTCAACAACGGTAACGGTAGGAGGACTTGGATTTGAGTCTGAATTTGATGCCGGATATTCGGGTTGGGCTTGATTATAACCACCGAAGGCGAATTAAGCAGTCTTTCATCATTCTCAATTGCGCAAGATTGTATGAATTATGAAGAGCCAGCGTCGAGAGGGACCGATCTGGCTTGATACGAGCTACACCGAAACGGGTAATACTGAGGGAACGGGGCTTTGGGGTGGGGATGCGAGACTCCTCAGGTTGGAGGGAAAAACATGGCAGGGCGACGGGGGACGTTCAAAAATAAGTGAACAGTCCAAGCCAATGCTGACCCGTTGTAGGAGTACTACTAGTAGTTAGGACTGTTTCTGTCTTACAGGCTGAAATATTTTGGATAATCATCTGAAAACACTCTACACAGTACCTAGGTATACAGAATGTACCCCAGTAGCACTTGGCCGCTCAGGGGAGAATGGAGACTCGTTGCTGGACAACAGAGCGGATGAGTCAGCAGGTGCAGCAAAAGATCCGGCGATCCGAAAAAATACAAACACACCGTCTGTAAAAATGGGAAAAACTGGGACTGCCAGGTAGCCGGCCCGACAACCAGCAGCCAGCCAACCCACCACTTTTCCATAATATTGGTATTGGTGGACAGGTGAATTTATCTACAGTGAATTTTAGAATATAGAAAGAAAAAAAAATAATTTTCATAGTAAGAATAAGTAAAGAGAAAAATACAGAATTTCCGCGCTGCGTTTCGAGCCGTGGGATTGCCTTGGGGCGGGTGTCCCGTGAGCGCACTAGGGCGGGTTCGGAGGTTGCTGAGGCTCGGCAAAAATAGGCTTAGTGGCAGTCCTGAGAATCCTCCCATCCCCGACGACAAAGCTCTCCTTCTATCCATCCACAATCCTCTCCTCTCTCACCTCTTCCCCCAATTACGTCTCTTCTTCAGAGAAACCACTCTCCCTCTCCTCTGAACTCCTTTCACAATGTTCAGAAACGCTTTGCGGCAATCCAGCCGCACCGTTGCGGCTGCCTCTGCCACTGGCAGGATCGCCTCGGTGAGTTCCATCCCTGCCCAGGACGAACGACGGCGACGACAACGACGCAATTTGCCCGTTTTCCATCCGAAAGTCATCTCAATGAGTCTTTCAAGCGCTTCTCCAGACGTCGCAATTCGTTTTATTCCACCAGGACGCGTGGTGGCTGCCCTACTCAGGTGTTAACAAATTTTGCTTCTCCTCAACAGGTTCGCGCGGCTGTTCCCGGCCCCATCTCTGCTGCCTCCAAGCAGGTCCGTACCTACGCTGCTGAGGCCAAGGCTTCGCCCACCGAGGTCTCTTCCATCCTTGAGCAGAGAATCCGCGGTGTTCAGGAGGAATCTGGTCTTGCTGAGACTGGACGTGTCCTTTCCGTCGGGTACGTGCCTGGTTCTCCCCGGATGAAAAATTTTGGTACCGGCTACAATATCTTCGAAAACCTCGAAAAATATCGAAAGCCATATCACAATTGTTTCAATCCCTCTAGTGCAATTGACTAATGCGATTTTTATTTGATTAGTGACGGTATCGCTCGTGTCCATGGCATGACCAATGTCCAGGCTGAGGAGTTGGTTGAGTACGTATCCTGATAGTGCTATTTTTTCCCTCCTTTATTCTTGGCAGCATTTTTAACTGGATAAATAGGTTCGCCTCTGGTGTTAAGGGCATGTGCATGAACTTGGAAGCCGGCCAGGTCGGTGTTGTGTTGTTCGGTTCCGACCGTCTCGTCAAGGAGGGTGAGACCGTCAAGCGTACCGGAGAGATTGTGAGTATTTCCTCTTAATATGATTGAATACGTAGTATATCATTCATACATTGTGCTTTACTAACTAGCTACATAGGTTGATGTCCCTGTTGGTCCCGAGCTTCTCGGCCGTGTCGTCGATGCTCTCGGTAACCCCATTGATGGAAAGGGCCCCATCAACACCAAGACCAAGAGCCGTGCTCAGCTCAAGGCCCCTGGTATTCTGCCCCGTCGTTCCGTCAACCAGCCTGTCCAGACTGGTCTCAAGTGTGTCGACTCCATGGTGCCCATTGGCCGTGGTCAGCGTGAGTTGATCATTGGTGACCGTCAGACCGGTAAGACCGCTGTCGCTCTTGATGCCATGCTTAACCAGAAGAGATGGAACGCCACCGGCGACGAGTCCAAGAAGCTTTACTGTATCTACGTTGCTGTCGGTCAGAAGCGTTCTACCGTCGCTCAGCTCGTCAAGACCCTTGAGGAGAACGACGCCATGAAGTACTCCATCGTTGTCGCTGCTACTGCCTCTGAGGCTGCTCCTCTGCAGTACCTTGCTCCCTTCACTGGCTGTGCCATGGGTGAGTGGTTCCGTGACAACGGCCGCCACGCCGTCATCATCTATGACGATCTCTCCAAGCAGGCTGTCGCTTACCGCCAGATGTCTCTGCTGCTCCGTCGTCCCCCTGGTCGTGAGGCCTACCCTGGTGACGTCTTCTACCTCCACTCTCGTCTCTTGGAGCGTGCTGCCAAGATGAACGACAAGCACGGTGGTGGTTCTCTCACTGCTCTCCCCGTCATTGAGACCCAGGGTGGTGATGTGTCCGCTTATATTCCTACCAACGTCATTTCCATTACCGACGGCCAGATCTTCTTGGAGGCTGAACTCTTCTACAAGGGTATCCGTCCTGCCATTAACGTCGGTCTTTCCGTGTCCCGTGTCGGTTCCGCTGCCCAGGTCAAGGCCATGAAGCAGGTCGCTGGTTCCCTGAAGCTCTTCTTGGCTCAGTACCGTGAAGTCGCTGCCTTCGCCCAGTTCGGTTCCGATCTGGATGCCTCCACCAAGCAGACCCTCAACCGTGGTGAGCGTCTCACTGAGCTCCTCAAGCAGAAGCAGTACTCCCCCATGGCTGTTTCCGACATGGTTCCTCTTATCTTCGCTGGTGTCAACGGCTACCTCGACTCCATCCCCGTCGCCAAGATCCTCCAGTGGGAGTCTGACTTCCTTGCCTTCCTCAAGACCAGCCACCCCGAGATCCAAGAGACCATTGAGAAGGAGGGACAGGTCAGCAAGGACCTTGAGGCTCAGCTGAAGGACCTCATCACCGGCTTCAACAAGTCCTTCAACGCATAGGTGAGCACTAGGCAATTTTGCTGATTAGTCCGCCGTGTACTGTTTTATTCCTGACTCTATGTGTATAGACAAGATAGCTTGTACAATTTGACCCCACTGTTTTGTTTTTTTTGTTCATCGGAGCTTCAGGTTGGTCGGAAATGAAATCTTATCCGGATGAATCCTCGACGATTTTCCAACCTGGTATATCTGTAGCTATGAAGCAAGATAAGTGAAGGGCCGACTAAAAAGGGCTAAAAATATGATTAATATCCTGTACGTTTAGATGTTCTTTTTTCTCGCAGCAAAGGACGGGATCAGACAAAATGACCGGATGAACCGGCAATTTTAGAGAACAAGAATTGCATGGTCTCTGGTTAGTTTCGATTGGTATTCCTTTGTCTACATATATGCAGCCTGAATATGATTTCCTTTGTTACTTTGCATCTCGTACTTCTGTTTCATCGTAGCCTGATGTATGATCAATTTTGACCTGCACTATAGGAGCTGGTTTTCCCTAGAGACTAGGTACATATATATTTTCTGAGAGCGTTGTTCTCTGTGCCTACTAACAGGTTGCTCAATCACTTTGAACTGAAATGAATGTCTATCAGGACGTATCTGTCTCTGTTTATGATATTTCATAATTCAAGATACATTCTATCCTCAATTCCTGTTAGATTTTCTGTAGTTGTGTTGGAAAATGCCGTCGCGAGAGTTCCCAGACGAAGCGCATGTCAGGTGTAGGATTGTTTGTGGGAGATATTAGAGAATACGGAGGATTGAATACTTTTTGCGCATAGAACTTGTATCTAGTTAGACTAAGGCCAGACAAACTTGATAAGAAAGATATAGCGAGGCCATACCTATACATACATACCTTGAGTAGATGGCGCTGAATGCGGGATGTTCCTTTTATCGATAAGCGAATAGTTTTTTTCCGGACCAAATTTTCTTCCAAGCCCCTCCACCATCATAGCAGCTCCAGGAACACAGCATTGACTCATTCTCGGTCTATCCTGCCTGAATTTCTTTCCTGGGACACACATGGCTACCGCTACAGATTCAACGCCAGCCTCTTGCAAGGTTGTGCTCTCCAAGAATGTCGTGAACAGCCTGCTTGCGGAGGTTCTCGAGGGAGTGAAGACCTTGGAAAAGCCGCCTCACTTGGTCGGCTTTCTGGCCAACAGTGACCCTGCAGCGCTGATGTATGCGCAGTGGACTGAGAAAACATGTATTGAGAAGTGAGCTTTTCTCTCTTTTTTTACCTGCTTTTTGCCATTGGCCATCTCCCGACTCAGCACTGAGTTCGCCCCTCTTCCTCTCTCCTCTCCCCTCCTCCCCCACCTTTGGGTTCTCGATCATAACCAGCTTTCTCTTCTTATACATCGTAGCTAACGTAATTCTGCTTGTGATATAGTGGATTCCGCTACTCCCTCCGCGAGGTCCATCGCGACAACCTCGAAGAAGCCATCTTGGATGCCAATACCGACCCAGAAGTCGACGGCATCATCGTATACTACCCCATCTTCAACAACCGACAAGACCAGTATCTGCAGCAGATCGTCGACGTATCAAAGGACGTAGAGGGCCTCAGCCATCGCTATATCTTCAACATGTACCAGAACATCCGTTTCCTCGACCCGGAGACAAAGCGCCAGAAGTGCATTCTTCCCTGCACGCCCCTCGCGATCATCAAGATCCTCGAATACCTGAACATCTATAACACAATCTTGCCCTACGGTAACCGGCTCTTTGGACATACAATCTGCGTGGTGAATCGTTCGGAGGTCGTCGGTCGACCGCTGGCTGCGCTGCTGGCTAACGACGGAGCTTGCGTTTACAGCGTCGATATCACTGGTATCCAGAAATTCACTCGTGGAGAGGGTCTTAAGAAGGGGAGACATGAGGTAGAGGAGGTGGAGGGCCTGACCTTGAAGGATATAGTCCCGTTATGTGACACTGTCATCTCCGGCGTTCCTGGGGAGTCATATAAGTTTGACACCAGCCTGCTCCGAGAGGGTGCTGTTTGTGTCAACTTCTCAAGTGAGAAGGTGAGTTTCTATCCGACCTTATCTTATTCTCTGGAAGTGTGCGATTCGTGCATAACCACTGACACTACTGGAATAGAACTTTGGCCCGGAAGTAAAGCAAAAGTCATCCATCTTTGTGCCCTCGACTGGAAAGGTGACCATTGTTGTCTTGCTCCGAAACCTCTTGGTAAGTGGACTTGAAAAATCTTACGCCACACACACACGCACATATATATATATATATTTCAGGTTCTAATTCATCTCCGACAGAGACTCATCCAGAACAAGAGATTGGATGATGTTAAGCCTGCTGCCGCCACTGAGCGACCCGGGACCCTTGAGGCTTCTTCGTAAAGGCGGAAAGTATTGGATCGATTACTTGTTTTTCTTTTCATAAAGTGAAGGAAGATGATATAAAGCTCAGCCATAGAACTGTTTCTGCTCATGCTTTTTCTTTTTCTTGTTTACTATATTCTTCTCCACGAGTGTCGTCAGTTTCAGCTGCCTATTGTGGACATTATTTCATCCTACATTTAAAATCTAGACGAGCCGCAAAAAGAAGCAGATAAATAACCCAAGATATGACTATATGAATGCAACCCATTGACTACCACTATGCTAACACCTATAAAGTTAATTCATGCCACATTTTTTTAATCCCGAAAACGAAGATACCGGCTATTGTTCAGCGCAGCCTCAGTTTTAGGGAGGTACACATTTTTTGGTATGGTTGATACTGGCATCCACTCGCTACCTTCTCTTCTTAGCGCTCTTGGATCCCTGGCTATCAGTTCCTGACACTCCAACAACACTTGCCACGCCACCAGTTTTCTTCTCGGTTTCCTTCGCCGCCTGCTGCAGCACAGAGATCTCCTTCGCGAGCCAGCTTCGGAAAGGCTCAGGGTGGAAAGTTCCATCTGCGGCAAACCAAGCTGTAAAGGGCGCCTCGATTTCTTTCTCCTCGAGAATACTGCCTGAAGCGGACTTGTACTGCACACGAAGCTTGTAGAGCGGAGTATGTTTTTTGACGGAGGAGCGGATGGAGATCTATTTCCATTTCACAGGTTTTTACCCGCCTCAACATTAGCCCATGGAAGGAATATGAATGGTCTTATTACTGGGGCTAGTATTACCGTTTCACCTGACTTGCGTTTCCCCCGAAATACCTCGCTGGCTTCAACCGCCCAGATCCAATATGTGAGTAGAGAGTTCAGAATGAAATATGAAACGACGGCTGAGATGACCCATGTGGACTTTGTTGCTTCCCATCCCAGCTTGCGATCTGCGTAGAATGTAAATGCGGAGATGGCGACGGCGCTGTAGCCCAGGACGAAACGAACGTTCGTCTTGAAGTGGTCTTGCGCGAAGGTGTACGGTTGGGGAAGGGTGCTTAAGTATGGCACTAAAGCGTCGTCTGTAGTTGATTTGAGGTCTGCATGGGAGGGCAATTGGTCAGCTTTATCTACGCATATGAAAGAAGAGAAATTGCCCAGAGAATAGGGAAACAAATAAAGCAGAGAATCTTGTAGGCGTGGGGAACTGCGATCTAACTAACCATTGGGAGAGTAAACTGGCACCTTCTGTACCTCTGCTGAAGCCATTTTGAAGAATGGGGGTTCTCAAGGAATAGCACGGGGGATTCTGTATAATACAAATTATAGCAATGAAGAGCGTAAACGATTTAATTTCCCGACGAGGCAGAGGGAGAGGTGTGCTGTTGTTTATTGTCCCATGAGAAGTTGGCGAGCTGTCCCTTTTGCGGAGGGCGGAACCAAAGCGGCAGTAATCGATCGTCGACGACTCGTTCAACCCAGCCCGCCTTGTCTTTTCTCTCTTGACTGAACGAAGCTTGCGTCCTGTCGGCCTTTATCTCCATCAGAATGGCATTGCAAGGCGTAGAGCAGACGATCCTTCGGGATCCAGCTCTATTGTGAGTTTCTTTCTTTTTCTTAATTCATCAGCTCTTGACGTTGCTTGGCTGTCGAGGACGAGGTGAACTGACACGCATAGCTACTGGATCTTAATACCGATTTCCGTTGTCATGGTATGTCTCATTTAATGCCGGTGATATAACTTTTCTTGACGGTGCTAACCACATAAACTAGATCTTGACCGGTATACTGCGCCATTATGCTACCGTTTTGATGAACTCTCCCCCGAAACCTCCCTCCACCTTGGCCGAATCCCGTGAGCGCCTCACCCTTCTGCGGGGAGTTAACCTGCGCAACCATGCTTCAGCGGTGCTTCCAAAGGAGTCATTCGAGATGCGAAAGAATTATCTTGTTTCCGGGTTCCAGAACGGCACTTTCCTGAAAGATCCAGCCAGCCGTGGACAACCCCCTGCAAATCCGATGACGGACCCCGCGGGCATGGAGGCCATGATGGGAATGATGAAGGGCAACATGATGATGATGATTCCCCAGACCCTGATTATGAGCTGGATTAATGCGTTCTTCTCGGGGTTTGTTATTTGTAGGTTACCGACCTACCCATCGCCCTCTTCTGGTTCGTACAGTAGACGCTAACGAAATTGGCCCAGTGAAACTTCCCTTCCCTCTCACCATTCGCTTCAAGTCGATGCTCCAGTCAGGTGTTATGACCCGTGACTTGGATGTGAGATGGGTGTCCAGTCTCTCGTGGTATTTTCTGAACTTGTTTGGTCTGCAGTCTGTGTTCGGCTTTATCCTAGGCAGTGATAATGGTGAGTCGCTTTCGATTTGCATTACTCTTACTTGAACACCGATAAGAGTCATATATTTGCTACTTTACATTGCTAACCTTGCTTAGCTGCGAATCATATGGCCCAACAAATGGGGTCGATGAACCCTGCTGCTGGAGTTAATCCCTTCCAGCCGGGACAAGATCCGCATAAGATGTACTTGAACGAGGCAGAGAACCTGGAAGTAATGGAGCACTTCTGCATTCTGGATGGCATCGAGGAAAGAATTCTACGCAAATATGCTTAGGTTGAAAGCCAAGCGGAGGGCTTTGAGGACCGAATTGGTCTGCGGGCTCACAATTCTCCTGTTTTATATTTTTTCGAGAGTACCGAAAAGTAAGGTTATAGGGTGACACAATGAGATGAATAGAATAATTGAAGAATTGCAAAGCTCCATGCAAGTCTCGGGAATCTAGATTTGATGTACCAGGCCTGTTCAGAGAGAAATAGATACACAATAGCAGTATTGAACCTACGAGTTGCAACAGCAGAATTATCAAGGATAAAAACAGAACACGCATCACATCATAAATCGTTGCATAATATTCAACGGTAGTTGATCACACCGTTCAGAATCCATACTTCCCCGTTCAAGACTTGCTCAGCGATACTCTCGACCTCTACACCAGTTGGCTCAATCTGAACATGGCATGTTAGTATAGACGTACTTCTGGCAAAAAAGAAAATCAGCATCGAAAATAGAAGTGAGGCATACGTAGATCTTATCGCCGTCTTTTCTCCACCATAATTTGTCTCCCCCAATAGTCTCAACCTCTTCACCCTCTTTCCACGGGCTCTGGGGAATTATATGAGCGGAAACGAATCGCTCCAAATTACGCCTTGCTCGATCTCGGCCCTCGTCTCCCTCATACGCCTTCATCTCCCCGAATTTCTCGTAGTCGTCGGGGTTCTCCCAGGGCTTGCGCGGTAGATCCTGTATAGCGCTATTGCGCGGCGCAAGAACAGTTACATTCTTTGCGGCGTTATTCAACAGCGACTCCACAGACTCAAATTGCCGAGTGAGAGAGGCAAAGATATTGATGCCGCGGGTTTTGGGCAGCACATCAGAGATAATGGGGTCACCACCATTACCACCACCGCTACCGCCGCCTCGCGGAGATCCAGTATCCTCTAGAGGGGGCATAACAACGTTAGGAGTTACTGCACCCGTCAGTGGCTGCTGATTCTGGAGCCACTCCCTGATGCTTTCGAAGTCCTGTATACGTTTATCGTGTCGCAGATGAGGGGGGTTCACTAAGGGAGCTGGAAGACGCTTGCGAAGGGAGAGGGATGGCAGGCTCCACGCCGTTGAGACTGTGCAGAATAGGAAGAGAAGGAGGAATGCGTCTGCAACTGAAACATGCCGCATCTTGGGCTGAGCTATATATTAATATATTAATATCTGACGTCTTGCCAGTTCTTTTTATCTTTTCCGCTTGTCAAGGACTCCATGACGCAACACCCGTCACTTACTAGCAGTTACCAGCCGTTACCACCCGTCCCGTGCACAGCACCCCCACGTGACCCCCGCGGAGACCGGGTGGGGTGCTGCACGTGACCTATATCGATAAGGGCAATGGGCGACCACAACGTGGAAAAAAGCGTCATGACAACGAGCCAAACTGCTGTTGTACGTCGAGACTGGCGCTGGTTGAGACGATGTCGGCCCTGCAGACGTTTATGTTGGTCGTCGACCATGACAAGCAGGCAGCCAGGGAAATTGCAGAACGAATTGCCCACGGTAAATGTTCCTCGAAACGAAATTGGCTCTGATATCCAATGGAAAACCCCGCCTTGCTAATAGCTGCCACAAGATCTCGAGACCAAGAAAACAACCCTTGTTGAGATTGTACAGTCTCTGGGAGAATATATCAATGACGAAGATCCTCTCCTGCGGGGGAAAGCCGTTTCCTACCTGACTGCCGTGATCAAGGCCCTCCCACCCAAGTTTCTTTCTCGGCAACAGATTCAGGTTCTGACGACCTTTTTTTGTGACCGTATCGAAGATGGAGGAGCTATCGCGGGCCTGGACACACTACAGAAGCTCGATCGATTCACAAAGGAGATGACGGAAGACTTGGTGAAAGCGTGAGTGTCAAGATATCTAGCCTTCGACTACTCATAGGTGCTATGTTACTTGCATGAGCCTGCAGGAGGAGCAGGTGGAACAGAAGGGTTAACTAACGTGTTGTAGCCTGTTCGAGAACTTCAACACACTGCAGTCCCGATCCCAGTCTCAAAGGTTCCAGGTTTACCAGCTGCTCAACGAATTGATGTCTAATCACCGAAGCGGTATGATTCCAGCTTGTCTACCTGTTCGTCTACATACTTATTATATCTAGTTTTGTATGAAATGGGAGACACTTCTCTTGTAGGAACGGTGGACCTTATGACAGGAGAGAAGGACCCGCGCAATCTGATGCTAGTGTTTTCCATTCTCAAAGTGATCATGGTTGAATGGGATATATCAAACCATGTAGAGGTACGCCCTACGCCATGACTGCATATTTTTTGTCTCAGCCACTGACTGCAAAAAAAAAGCTTCTTTTTGAATCTGTCTACAACTATTTCCCCATCACGTTCAGACCACCGCCCAATGATCCTTATGGAATCACTGCACAGGACCTGAAAGGACGGTTGCAGGACTGCATATCTTCATCTAGCAGCTTTGCTCCTCATGCAATCCCAGCCTTGCTTGATAAACTAGATTCGACTTCGCCGAATGTCAAGGTATGGCCTCGCACCTGCACAATCCGTTAAATCTATTTTCTGACAGTCCCCAAGAAAGATGCTCTCAACGCGTTGATCGCCTGTATCAATTCCTACAGCCCAGACACTGTATCTAAATATTCGATCACCATATGGGAGGCTCTAAAATTCGAGATCCTTAATGCCCAAGAAGAATTTCTTTCGGATTTGTCACTCCAGGCACTGCATGATATTGCGAAACGGTTGTCCGAGGGCGTTACGCAGGTATCTGACCAGCTGCCTCTTGCACAGTATCTACGGCCAGTTACCAAGGAGTGCAACGAACAATTGCGGGAGCCTCAGCACAAACAGGCGAAGCCAGCCCAGCAGATTCTCAAGTCTACATCGGAGGCTTCTGCAGCTTCCTTTACCTTGATTGTGCAGGTGGTAGTTGCGCCTCTGTTGACTATTTATCAGGAAGCAGATGGAATCATCAAGCAAAGAGCCCTCTTAGAGACGCTAACAATACTATTTGAATCTGCGATTACGGTATTTGGCGAGTGGACGGCAAGGACTCCTGAAGTCCCGACCCAGAACCCTCTTCTGGAGTTCAAGGACCAGTTTTCAGAGATTTTTGGTCAAGTCCTAATGGGAACGACAAAAGAAGAAGTCTCATTCCGTATTTCTGCTTTGAAGGGATTCCTACGTTTGTCGATACTGCGGGATTACTTCCATGACTCTGAGATCGGGCTGTTTGTCCAGTATCTGAATGAGATTCTGCTGAAGGAAGAGTCGGCAGGCCGGGATGATCTTAAGAAAGAGGCCATAGCCGCTCTCACCGAGATCTCCAAGCACAAACCGCGATTGATTATGGACATAACGTTTCCCGCTTTTGTAGCGACACTCCCTGACTCTGATGATGGGACAGATACCAGTTACTTGTCAACTCTAGAAATCCTCGCGCAAATCAGTGTTGAGAAAGCAATTTTCGAGACGCTGGTCCGACGACTGCTCAACAAGCTATCGTTACTGCTACAGAAGGAACAGCCGGGGTCCCCAGCGTACCCACGAGCAATATTTTTGACAATCTTCTATGTTATGAACCAGAGGAAATTGGAAGAAGACCCTAGCCTGGATATGTATTACGAGAAAATAGCTGTGGCTATGTGTCGCAGCGCCGCTGCAACGGCAGCAGGCAGGACTAAGAACAGCATCCTAAGTGATGCTTCGGTTCTTGACATTCTTGGACGGCTTTGTAACCTCATTGTTAGATCGCTTGCAAGAAAGAAGCAGGACCAAGTTGCCGACAACATTTACACGTTATTTGCCCCAGCCGATGAATTCCAGCCCGTACCATTTGCGCAATCGGCGACAGAAGACCAGCAGCGCACAATGATCCTCTCAACCTATCTCCTCGCGGGACTGCCAGCCGAGTGCGTATTGCCATACAGCAGCCCCAACATATCCAACCTACTCTCCGATATCGTGAAGCGATCTGTGGACGGAAGGGAGCCTGCCACGCAGATAGCTCTCCTGCGCCACATCGCCCTCCTTGTGAACAAATTCTTGCCCAAATCTGAACTAGGACTTGCAACTGCCCTCTTCGAGTCTCTTCTCCATCCGGATTCCGCAGAGAAGAAACTGACACCAGAAACAATCAAGACCCTCTTCTGGCTGTCAAAGGCTCTAGTCCTCAGACTTGCCCCAAACACAAGCCAAATATTGACCTCTCTCCTGAGCCTTCTCTCATCCCCAGACAAAATCACAAGCACAACCGCAGCCCGGGGTTTCGCAGTCCTCCTCAAAGACGACGACGTCCTCTCCCCCACCAACGGCGCCAACATCCGCCTCCTCTCAAAGCAGCGCGTCTTCACAACCCTCATCCCCCTCGTCTCTACCAAAATCCGCGAGATCAACGTCACCGGCAACAATACCTCCTCCACAACCCCAACCCCAACCCCAGAAGAGCACATTAAACCCGCCCATCTAACAGCCCTATCCGGAATCCTATCCACCATCTCCCCAACCCTCGTGATGCCCGAACTCCCCACCCTCCTCCCCCTCCTCCTCCAGAGCCTAGACCTCCAAACAGAAGACTCGCAAGCCGTGAGAGCAGCAACCCTCGAAACCCTAGCCGTCATAATCCGCGAGAACGGCGTCGGCGTCATCGAGGAATGCGGCCACGTCCAGAGCCTCGTCACCCGCCTCCTAAAGACAACAGAGTATGCTAAACCGGCGGCGAACGGCACCAAACTGCGTGTCGATGCCCTCAGGTGTCTTTTCCTCCTTGCCCAGACTCCTAATGGGGAGAATGCCCCTGCCGTCGCTAGGGCTGGGAAACTTTCTCCCCTCCTCCCCGTCAAGAACCAAGTCCTGTGCTCGCTGCGCATGGTTCTTGATGACCCCAAACGTGATGTGCGCAAGGCTGCTGTTGATGCTCGAGGGGCTTGGTTGAGAGGGGTTGATGATGCTCCAGAAGATGACGACTGAGTACCTATTGCCGTTCGCTCTTATATATATATATATAGTATTGGTATTTATTGTCTGTTCAAAAGTAGATCATGAGCCTGTCGAAGACTTTTTGCCTAATAGAGTGCGTGTGCTCCCTTGGTTTTCTCTATCCTTGGCTCTTTCTGTCTCCATCTTTGGCACTTTTTTCTTTTCTTTCATGAACCTGTGATGTATTTCAATTATCTAGACGAAGAATTTACGGTAAAGAAAACATTGGATTGATTTCAAATAGTCTCCTAGTTTCTCCTAGAACAGGGTTTGAGCTAGACCTAACTCACAACGACTATTTCTGTCGCTCATTCTACCAGAACTCATGCTCATATTGAGCAAGAGCCTTTTCTTCAAGCTGATCGACGTTGGGGCCGACACTCTCGACTTCTTTAATGCTCTCTAGTTCGTCAAAGTCCCAGCCTCGAGCCTCAGGTGTTGGACCTGTGAACGAAGATGTGGCGGGCTTGGGAAGCAGTGCTCCTAATTGGTTGTTCCAATACCCGACACCATCTATCTGTTCGACAACAGTCTTCGCTAGGCGAAACAAATCAGAAAGCCCTGCGGCACCGATGGCGGCTGCAACAGGGGAGAGCGATGTTGGTGAACAAGCTGAAGAAAGCTGATCGTCAAATAGAGTGGCGTCCCTTCCAAAGAGATCGGTGCTTCGCCAATCATCAGTGCGCTCGCCAACTTCGAGATTGGCATTGGTTTTCAGTATAGCCTCGATGGCTGGACTGACGAGCGTAACTTCATACCAAATCTTTCCCTTTCGGATCATTTCTGATGCTTGTGTGTAGCGGGCTCTGACCAACGGATTAATTGGAGAGTCGTTGTTTACCCCCTTTAACCCCATAAATAGCTCCTGTACCTCCATGACTTGTAGAAAAATATCCTGGTTTTCACGCCTACTTTCATCAGTTGTGTTATATTGATCATCCAAGTTCCTGCCATTTTTCGCCCTCCTACTCGAGACTTCGTCAGCCCGAATATGCCGGTGGTGTGTCCAGCGTTTCATGAAAACCTTCTCGATAACGATATTATTGCCCTTGGGAAGAGACGTGTAAATGCAGATATTTTGTCTGTTCGGCTCAACCCAGATATGATCGGCGATATATTGTGCAGCTTCTTCAAACTCCGGATTGGTACCAGGACGATAATCGGTTGTCCCAGTGAGAACTGCCCTAGCATCCCAGGTTTGGCCAGGAAAATTTAGGTTCACTGCTCCTAGAATTGCACCTGGGTTCTGGATTGAGTGTTTCCCTTGCTCGTCAATGACGACAACGAGAAGCTGATCTGTCCTTGTTCGGCAATGATACTCATAGCTGATGTTGTATTCGCTATACTCTTGCTCGAAAACACGAGCTTCCCCTTCTGCTCGAGAAGTCTTCATATCCACGATGTGATCGACGTCTAGACCAGAAGCTGTAACCCTGTTGAAGAATTTTGTCGTCGGGCCGATACCACCGCGCGGTTGAAAAATTCTTGACCATTCGCTGAGAGGCATCAAACCATCGTTGACTGTTTTTGGTAGAAGTGGTATCACCAGAAGTCCTACTTGTATCTCTAGAGTAAGGGTCCCCGGAAATGCTTCGGCAGCTTCAAGAATTGGCTTAATGTTTTCAGAGAATTGTCTGACATAGCCATTAACTTGCGCTTCCTTAGGTTGTCTTTGCTGCTGTTTTGCTTCTTGTTCTATCTTGCTGATGAATGCCATTTCCATTTCATTGTTAGAAGAGCGCCTTGCATTCTCTAAGGACGGCGTAGGCTGATTTTTCGTCCCTTTTTTGGGTATTCCCCAGGCGTCATCTAAGGTAGCTTGTTTCTTTGCCTTGGTGTCGGCTTTAGTTTTTGTTTTCTGGCTCACATTGGGCGCTTTATGAGACATAGTCCAGCAGTATTGTCTGGTATGTATCTCATCAGCTGGCTGCTGCTCTTCAGACCTATACTGACCTTCCAATTCTGCGAGTTTCTTCTTGCCCAGGTCGTTGCTATACTCCCTGAAGATCCTCCGGGCTTGAATAGATGTTGATCTAGGCTCCTCTGTTTGCCTGAGGAAAATATCCTTCAAAATTCGTAGTTTGGTCGCTTGATCGGGGAAATCTTCTTTGCTTGAGGATGTTTCTTGATCAGGAAAAGAATCTGAGCTGCTAGATCTACCATGTTGGTCAAGGGCTGCACCAAATTTTAGTCCAGCGAGTTCGGAAAAATTGTCACTTAAATTGCGACGGGGTTGACTCCCCAGATGATCATTTAGTATGCTTTGTGTACCACTGGAGGCTGACCTTTCAGGAATTAAAGCAGGGTGATCAAAAGCTAGGGGCGGCTGAGGATTGAAGGTTGCACTGGCAGCTGGAGCTTGTATGTCTATGAGCTCACTTTGTTTGCCAACTTTTTTACCCCATGGTTGTGGTATAATTGGGTTGATTCCCTGAACTTTTTGATTGTTTCGGTTATCCTTTGTGACTTGGGTAAAGGCTTTACTCAAGCCATACTTGGTAGCATCGAATGTTAGAGGAAGACCTGCTCTGCCTTCGACCTTCGTTTTGTATAGCTGGATCCGGTCGGAGGGGGTTGATTCGTGGCTGCCCTTTGGCTCCTGGATACCTAGCATTGAAGTACCCTGACTTAGTTCAGGTTTGCCAGATTCCGGTTCATATAGCATCTTCCATCGCTTGCGGGAAGTGATAGCACCATCATTATTCGAAACCCGCGGTGGAGTTTGTGGCCATGATTCAGTCGACGGTTTCTCAGTGGCCTGAATCGGTCCTGCTTGAACCTTTGCTCTTCGAGTTTTTATTCCAGGACCAGTTTTGTTAGGGGGGGCGACCGAGTTCTTGGATGGAGATTCCGGTCTTGGAGAAGAACAGGGAGACGGACCCCCAATTGCAGGATCGGACTCAGTTTCAGCAACCCACTGGTTGACTAGCTTCGCCTTTTCAGGGGTCAGATATTGATTACTATGTGCAATAGGCGGCGTTATTGCTTGAGTATTCGTATGATTGCTCTCGATGATAGATTCCCTAGTAAGGAATTCTTCAGCCTTCCCTATTTCGTCGAAAGTGAAATCATTCCATATGCGTGACTTCCCAGGCTCATTACTGCACCGTGGAGAGTTACGAATATTTTCAGGCACAACAAATGCCTGAGTTTTATCATCAAAGATATGAAGAATTGTGACGAACATCTGACCTAGACCGATATTTGGGTCCATATTTAGATCTGAGAGAATACGACGTGAACCCACTTGATTCAAATCGCCATAATTTTGGATACTATACCGAGTGTCTTTGTCACAGTCGATAACCGCAAGGTTCGTTACCCTTGGGCATCGCAGGCATGCCTATTGTGGATGTTAGACCGTATGGACTTGGTGAAGGACAGATGTCATACTAGAGGTTTTTCAATCCGAGTAAGTTTCGCCATAGCATCATCGACATCATTTGAACTTTTCCCGCAAACTTGGAGACCTTTGAGATTGTCGACGATACTTATTTCTGTTCCGGTATTCTTTGCAACTTCGCTGAGGATCTCCTGGGAGGTGTTGGATGAGAAACAGCCTATGCCACCTTCTGAAGACAGCCAGAATTTGGTCACACGTGTAATAGGATGAGGTATAACCTCGTCTGGGCCATCATCCAGCGCCAACAAACCCACATCCTCAACAGTGTCCGCTATGGTGGCTGCAACAAAGTCGTCTTGGAAGGCAGGAGCAACATCTAGGAAGCGGAGACGAGGCATCTTTAACATGGAGTTAGTATGGCTTTCAGAGTTGAAAAAGAATCGAAGGCCTACGTCGAGCAGATCTTTGTTTCTCTGGCCTTCGATAAAATCGAACAATATTTCGGCAGCCTGCAGTTTTGACTCCTCTGTTTTCCCTTTCAACACAAACACCTATAAAAGATTAGACTGATTGATACTACTATACTAGCATAACTGTGTGCAAAAAGAGCAAGCTTACGTCGTCATTTGCGGAGTACTCCCATTTCTGTTCAACATCAGGCAGTTCTCTCCTAATACCAGAAATCAGTGAATTGGACCAACGGGAGATAGAAACATATATATATATATATATATATATAACAGAATTATTGCTGGAGACTCACTCGATTTTCTGTTGCACTTCTTCGACCTAAACCATGTCATGGTTAACGTAGTGAGTGCCATACAAACAGGATATCGTACCCCTATATCTTCAAACGCCCACATGGAAGCAAGTGTGAGTCGTTGCTTGGAATCCATTTTGACGTTCCCAACAACTGGCAGTTATGAAGCTCAGTCAGTAAAGGCAGTAGACAGTAGACACTGGAGGTATTTGGACCGTAGGAGAAGAGATGCAGTAGACGATCGTTCGAGGATGGGGGATTTGCTGGAAGATTTGTAGAGCTGAATAGATAGAGCTAATGGAGGAAACGACAGGAAATATTCCCCAGAGCAACTTGAAGATGGGATTAGAGTTCCTAGTCGGTAGTAGGTAAGAGATGGAATGGAATCTGAGTTTGTGCTAATGGAAGGAAAGAAGGGACTGAGGACAGTGAACTTGAAAGGAGCAGTTGGGAGGGTTAGAAGTGGGGGAAAATAAACACCTCAGTGCAATCACTACAACAGTAGTCTCAATCATCAACCTTCTGTGTATAAAGTCATATACATTACCTAGGGGCTTCCCTCAATAGGAGATAAGGGAAACAGTAACACTGCAAGTTGCTAATCCAAAGCAAACAGAGAATGGATAGGTGCAGGTTAGAGTGAATACCTGATGTGACTGGGCATGTGTCTATATGTGATAATAGAATCTATCCAGGTGCTAAAACAACTTGTATAAAGTTATAATAACCTATTAGTGTTACTTCCCATATTCTCTATCACATGGACTGCATGATATAATGCTGTTTGGAGCAGTTTTAAACCCAAAGGTCAGCCATATCGTTTTGCAAATAGCACAGTAGTAAGATTAATAGGCTGAAGTCATTGGATTTGAAGATATGCTCTTTTCTTTATATTGTTGATTATTGATGTCTATGTTCAAAAGATGTTTATCACGCTTTAGATCTCCCAGTGATCAATATACTCCAAATATAATGACAAGGAAATGACAAACCCGTCTGTTTTCCCCAAGGGTATCAAGCAATCCCAAACTCCGGAAAATGTCAAGTATCCCGAGAACACAGGAGGGAAAGAGAGGGATAAAATAAAGAAAGTCGAAGAATGATAAGAAGAAAATGATAATATACACCTCCATGTCGCATTAGAAGCCACGGGAAGAAAGTTGAGCCATTCGTAATGTGCGTTGGATGTTGGAATCTCTAACAGCATGAGTTGCAGCAAGATGGCTTAATATGGCATATCAGAGGTCGGCCTGCCACGCAAAAGGTGTCCTATTCTGTGCGAAGCCTCAATGGAAGATATGCCAATCATTTCATTCAGCATCTTTTATCTCACGCTTAACCTGCAGGACCCATTTCATCTGCCCCTCAGCTTCTTTCAAGGATGCAAGAGCAGCGTTGAATCGGGCTTCTCCCTGCTGGCTCTGTTCAATCAACGCTCTCACTTCCTCATCGTGTGTTTTCCGGTAGGTCTCGTATTCCTTGAATAGCTTCTCGAAATTCTCCCTTGCTAGTTCAATCTCCTGATCTTTTTGCGACATGATGGAATCCAAGCGTTCTAGTTGGGAATTTGACTCTTCGTGTTTCTCTCGTAACGAGGTGAATTCATCTCGGATAGTCTTGAGCCGTCGTTGTTGGTCCGCCCTTTCCCGCTGACTGGCCTTCGCCAACACATCATATTGGGTTCGAGAATGGTTCGCGATTTCCTGCAGTTCCGCGCACTTCCGGTGGAAGTCGTCCTGGGCGTCGTCCATCAATTGATGAAATTTCCTTGTCTCGTTCTCCGCCTGTTGTCGCCGATCTTTTTCATTCTGAAGCTCGTCTCGCAATTCCTCTATCTTTTTGTCCTTTCGCGAGAGAGAATGTAGATTCATCTCGTTCGAGTGCTCGAGATTCCGGAGGCGGTCGCTCATATTCTGTACTTGGGTCTTAAAGGCATCGCTTGTTCGCTGCGTCTCCTCTGCACGGGAGCGGTAAAGGCTGCACTCGCGCGTCAAACGTGCGATTTCCTCCTGTAAATTGTGTATGACCCGACCGGATTTCCCGGTCGCTGCATGGCCGACGGCGGAGGACCACTCCGTCCCTGTCGTATCCCCGTTCGTGGAATGCGAATATCCGTTCGTCTGGCTTGGCGGAAAGGTCGTTGTATCTAGACAGAAATGAGGGGAAAAAAACATGAGCCAAGCTGACATTGAACTATCACAGCTTGCGTACCCACCTATAGAGGATTCTGTAGTCACCGAGCCTATTTGTCTGTCGGGAGAGTCTAGCTCAAACAATCCATTGTACTGATGCATATTCAGCTCCGTTTCCACATGGAGCAAACTGACACGAGGGGCGCGGAATCGATCTGACGTAGCCAATTCATGCACACGCGAGTCAGCATTCTCGGTTTCTGACTTGGATGATTTCTTTGCCCGTCCAAATCGCGCTATGCTGGGCATGACGGAAGAAAGGGAATGTTGGCAGATGACAGAGGTACCGGATAGGGCAATCCTGGAGGAATCGACCGCGACAAGAAACCGCGCTTAGGAAGTAATGTCTCTCGTCGCCACGAACTTATCGAATGTAGCAGATGGCAGCTTATTCACACAACCCCCAGGATTTGCCACCTCCAACGGCAAGAGGATTTTTGTATGAGATGGAGGAATGGGAAGACAACGCAGGAACATGGAATGTAGAGAGCAGATTGAACAGATATGGAAGGAAATTGAGAGCATACCGGCAGTGGATCGGATGTTGATTGAAGGGGATCTGCAGCAGTAGGATTAACACCACCTACTTTTATTTACTGTTATGAAGGTTAGAAATGCGCTTATTCATGCGTGCCGAGACAGGTTAAAGTTGTGATGCGAAGCCAGGAGGAGGGCAGCTGAAAAGATGAGGCTAGCAGAAAATTGGGGAGTGGGTTTATTACTGACTTACCTGCACTTGCAGCCCAGACTGTTTCACACTGGAAATTATACACACAAAGATGATGCTAAACTGCAAATATTTACAGGATTGATAGGGAGAAAAAAAAAAGGAGATGAAGATGACACAAAGGGAGGTTGCCTGCTAGTGAGTGGTGAGCAAAAGAGAAGAGAGAAGAGAAGAAGAAAATGACAGCCCACCCGGCCAGAGTTTGAATAATCCTGCTATTAATATTCCAAACGAACCATGTTGTTCCACATTAACATTAGTATTATGATTAGTACTTTTACTATGGCTATGCTGTGGCCCGCAAATAATGATGGATAACTATGATCTGTAACTACACTGTATGGAGTTGCCGCCACTAAAGACGGACGCTAAGTTCTTACACCAGCAGCCCCAGGATCAGGCACAAAAGAAGCAGCTAACAACTGATGCTCCAGAGGACTTGGCTAAGATTATATACTCTTATTACTGCTGGAAATGACATAAACATAGGTAAGTGATGCGATGTCTTTGCTTGGATTTTCAACTAAGGCTACTCATCACATCTATTCCTTACCGATAGACACAGAACGGATTCCTGCAGGTGTCCCGTTCATTTCCGACAGGCAGCAGTGGAGCAAGGGAAAACAGGCAAAAAAAGAAAACAAAAGTGATTGATAACCATAGGATGATAAGACTTCTCAAAAACCATGCCAGACCTGGTGAAGGATTGCCGCGCCTCGAGGCCTGTTTACAAATAATACAGACTCAAGTCTGGTATATACATACTTCCCAACAGTGAGCATTGGAACACTGATGTTATGGCTGTTTGGTTGCCTGTCTTCCTAATTGCAATGGAGGAAGAAGGTTGATTGATAGTTGGGCGTTCATTTGCTTTAGACGATATAATATACCATACCAGCGATGGCGCCGAAGATCAACTCCAGGGAAATGTACGCCAAGGATGCATCGCCGGTGAAGTTCTTGGACGTCGTGCTTTTGGTGGAGGTCACATTGAAAGCCGACGACGAAGGGACTTGACCGTTATTTCCTTTTGCGACACTTGTTATAACGCCACCGAGAGGAGAGGTGCCCGAGGCGCTGGGAATGCTCTTGGAAGAGACAGGTGGAGACTCTTTCCCTGGCTCATGTGCGAGCGTCAGAAGGCCGGTGTAATTAATACTGCCATCTTGATCGATCTGCAAGGCATAATCGGATGCATCAGGGAGAGAATCATCGGGGACCCATGTGAAGACACCGCCCGTAGCTTGGGTTGTCAAGACCTTGACATTCTGAAGATTGTCGGATGAGCCTTTGCGCAAGGTGATTGTTGCAGGCTGCACAAATGAACTTATTAGTAGACTATCACTTGCGTGAAATGGCATCGGCACATACAGCATTGGAGTTACTAGTCCAGTATACGTTGGCTGGCTTTCCAGTGTAGACGGTGTTTGGCCACTTTGTGAATGCCACTGTGGTATCAGCCAGGGCAACATGGACTAGAACAGCCCAGACAGCAAGAAGAAGCTTTAACAGATACATCGCCGCAGGGTTTGAGCTGATGACTTAACCGCTAGAATGTAAGAGAGAATATGATAACGAGTAACTGTCTATATCGTCAGACTGGAACAGAAGTAAAGCTAGCTCGTGTATTGACAGTGATGATGGGAGAGGAAGATTGATTGTCTGTCCTGAGCGTCTTGGGGATGAGGAGATCGCGTCCCAACCTGTGATGAGGGAAAGAGCAACTGCCAGTTGCGTGATAAAAGGAAGGAACTGCCTTGGTATAAGTTAATTGGGTACTTGCCTTCTAGTGATGGGCTTTCCTGGCTTTGGGGGTAAAGGAGACGCCTTCATAGAACAACCTCCTCTTCCAGAGAGATGTCAAGCGTGTGAATTCATGACCACGCGTATCGCGAAGAGAGCTCTTTATTTACTACCTACCTAGGGAGAGATTCCATTCGGCTCTGGGCCAATTGAAGGGGGATCTGGTGCGTACATAGCATTCCTGTCAACAAACCTGTTGCCAAGGGTGGGATGGACTCCCAGAGAATGTTTGTGCTGGCGAAGGGAAACCCACTTCGAGCATTTGATTATTACTTAATCACATTGCTGTTGATTCCGCGGTTTCCCCCAGCAATGGGAGATAAGTTGGGTTCTTCGCTGCGAATTTGTGAATACTACCGAAAGCGGAAGTGAAGTGGGCTTCCCGACGACGTCAACTGTTCCTGGTGCCTCGACGCCCACTTCGATGCTTGAATCCATACGACCTGAATGGATCTCCTCTGTGGAGACCAGTATTTCCGGTTACATCTGAATCTCGATAAGGTTACACCCTCGTTCCTTCCGTCGTAGCTCGAGATCGTCATATATCTTCATCTCGAATTGTAGAACCTCCCAGACCTTCACCTCCTCGACAATGCTATCATACACTCGTTTACCCGACACATATCGGTAATACTATCGTTCTATCCCTACCTATCAATTCCATCATCTCTTTTAGGTCACTCGTTGAAAATACACTCGTTTATCTATATCTTTCTTTCCAATTGCAATCTCAGTAACCCCACGAGTTCCTTTTTAGTTCTTCTTAATACCATTACGTTCAGCTTGCTCATGTCATGGCTGCAACACAGTCAACAACCATGCTACATAGAAGTCTGCCCATTGTTCCAAAACCCAGCAGTTCTTCTACCCAGGTTACCAACGAACCTGCGGATGCCCTCACGAATTACTCATCGACAGTCGGATCACAGCCCCAGTATTACCATTCTACAGACAATGCTGCCCGTCTAGAGCCTTATTCACATGTTGAACAGGCTGTACTCACTCCTGCCGACAGCCAAACATCTCTGGAGGAGACGCGGCGAGAGGCGCTTCGAACACTCGCAATGTGTCGTCACGTAATTGCGTCTCTCGAACTGACCCGGCTGCGCAACTCACGAAAAGGGCTATATAACTGGCTGGGATTTTGGGACCGACTCTATGAACGGTCGTTCTCGCGTTTGCTGTCCTCTCGAGTTTATTCTGCCCTATATAAGGTCGATGCACTCTTCCGTGCTGTTTCCACTGACCTCCACGCGCTCACACAGAGGATGGAATTTGCTGTGGGCAATGCTTCCTCTGAGAAGGAGATTCTTCATATCCTGGAGACAATGGAAGACGAGGTTGGCGTAAGGCGCCGGCGAAGACGCAGAAAGGCACAACATACGTTGAATAAAATGCGAGCCAATATCGAAGCGATCCCCGTCACCGTGAACGAGACTCTTTTTGATGACATGAAACGTGGAGTATTTGCATTGGACGTTTTTTGCGACTACCATCCAGGCGACCCGGCAGCTGAGCTGTCAGAATCCATGTGGCCCGAACATTTCCTGGAGCAGCCGGTGGGATGTGTTGCGGTTTCGCCGCACCTCTACAGGCAGTGGCAGCAGCAATCTTCTGCGGCTGCAGGCGCATATATGCCTCTGTCGACCTATAGCTCGAACACGGTCTGGGTGGATGCTCCCGAAGAATGGGGCCATGATATCAATGGAGAATACAATCAAAGGGCGCAGCAAGGAAGCTTGTAAGGTTCTGGAGTTGAAGCTTCACTCAACCTCTAGTATAAAATTGAATGGCGTTGGAGTTGGAAGTCTTATTGTTTTGGTAGCTTAGATCAAGATCCACGCTCTCTACCTGTCACTTTTACGTCGGTAGAGATATGAGTGGAATAGCATAGATTTAGAATGGATTGTGTCTCTCTTGGAGCCACGGGCTTGACAAGAACTAATTATGTACTCTAGAAAGAACTCGATCCGAGGGGGGCTCACAAGGCAGTAAAAATACAATGCTAAAGTTAGGCAAAGTCCCACAAGGCTCTCATCAAGCTGCCAGGAGCCGTATCCTCCCCGCCATCCTCTTCCAACATCCGGTTCGTAAAGATGCGTTTCGGAATCTGGTACTCCACGACAGGAATCTTCCTTAGCGGTTTCTCCTCCGTCCCCAGTTCCGCCTGCAACATGCCCTGGTACGTATAATCCAGAAAGTCTTCGAGATTGTAGCCCTGCTTCGTGAACTGCTCTGATATGATGCGTGCAATAGCAGCGACGTTGGGGTGATAGTGGGACTGCAGGCTTTCGATCTCCCATAAGCTGCTCTCGATGGCACCCGTGCGCACGGGATCGGGTTCTTCCGGGTCAAACGGGTCGTCCATCCCCTCAGCCTCTAGTTCGGCTTTTGTTTCGTCATCTCGGACCACGCGATGAATCATGTAGGTGCATGTGGGATGGCTTTTCAAGAGGTTGTAGATGAAGGGGACGATTACGACGATTGCAGTTGGGGGTGCATTGAGAGCGAGGCGTGAGAGGCGTTTGATGAAACTTGCGACGAGTGTTGCGGGGAGATGGGTAGAGGAGAGGAATGTGTTCATCAGCCGGAAGAAGCGTGAGCGGTGCTTGGAATGCAAGAGATCTGCATCGAGGAGCGAGTATAGCTTTGGGTAGAATTGGGGGTAATCGAGGTTCTTCTCTTGGATAAGGTAGAAGAGGCCGGATAGCGCGAGCAGAGATGTGGCTCCGCCGACGTTGTAGGAATCTGTAAGGAAATCCATAAGGAGTTCTGGTCTCGTGAACCACGGCTCGATGTGGTGTACCATGACGCGCAGCAGGGTCTTTCGGAGAGGTTGCGACAGATTATTTCGGAGCACGGCTAGCCATGCATCTTGGGCTCGTTTTTTGTGCGAATTCACTGAGAGAAGCTTCTTGTTCTGTTTGCTGGACTTGCAGTAGAAGTTTTCGAATTCATGATCGGCGCTCGGAATGGAATCACAGGCCGACAGGACTGAAACCAGGATTTCGAGGATTTGGGTTTTTCTTGCTGTTGCCGCATATTCACTGCTCACTATGTTAATACCATTCCACCGGCACAACTATATAAATGGCGCTCGAACGAGGACAACGTACGCG
Organism: Aspergillus funiculosus; assembly: GCA_027569145.1. NCBI lineage: Eukaryota > Fungi > Ascomycota > Eurotiomycetes > Eurotiales > Aspergillaceae > Aspergillus > Aspergillus funiculosus. The sequence goes on from JAPDEN010000003.1 coordinate 1,033,091, forward strand.
ACTTGCACAAAGGTATAATATGTCACATCCTCATATGGCTTCGCAAATTTCTCGATAAACTCGGACCGTAGTGACTGTCCGTCTCTCGCTTCAACGATTGCTTCGAAAACATTGCGGAACAGCCCCGATATCCAAGCCTGGGTATCTTCACCGGGAATGTGTGTGGCTCGTTCGTTGAGGAGGCGCATGGAGAGGGTCAAGGCAGTAATCTACCAAAGTTAGTCTAAGTCGAGGATAGGGGCCAACAGAGGGCATTAGCTCACCTGCGATGAGGTATCACTCTCCCGTATGATAGAGACCAAGAGCTTCTGGTATTCCCGACAGCGTTCCTTCAACCAAGCCACGATAATCTTCTCATTTTCTTCTGCGCGTTCTGGCTCTGTCAAATTTCCGCCAGCGATCAATCTGCTGAAGACACGACATAGCGACACTGCCACAGCCAGATTCGGGTTAATGCCGGATCCATCCTCACTGAGCATAGAAATCAGCGTTGCGATATTGTTGTAATGCTTTCTGGACTCCGATATTTGGTCTTCCAACTGCTGGATCTTCGCCATTGCCTCTGCGCTCTCATTTTCTGCGACGGCACGACGCTTCGACGAAGGAACGCCGCTTTCCTTGGGGCTCTTCCGCTTCTTAGAGCTGATGGGTTTATCTGTAGCTGCAGGCATGTTGTGCAATGGAAGCGAACCAGACGACTGCGTCCACAAAAGGCGTTTTCTCGTTTCTTCCGTTCTATAAATTCCGTAAATTCCATAAATTCCAATAAATTTTCGGGGATTCCTCGGTTAGCGGTTTTTCCGGCCACCACGCCATTTCCCGATCGGGCCTAGTGTTTTCCCGTTCAAACCGCCATCCCGACTTCAAGCCTGTTCAGTTCCGTTCCTCCATCACATCCTGTCAAGGTCTTCCTATCGCTACAATGGCTTCGCGTTTGGCTAAGAGCGCCATTGGTAGGCTTCCAATGACTCCTCAAGGCTTGATTATCTCTCTGATCAAGTTTGCTAACCCCCTTGTAGGTGCTACCCGGCTGCGGCCGACCCTCCCCTCGCGCAACGTTGCTGCCATCACTGCCAACATCACCGCGACTCGTTCCGCCTCCAACGTCCCTGCCGAAGACCCCAAGCAGAAGGCTCAGTCGATCCTCGATGCTCTTCCCGGTAACTCCCTTGTGTCGAAGACCGCTATCCTTTCCGCCACCGCTGGTCTTTCCATCGCCGCCATTAGCAACGAGCTCTATGTTATGAACGAGGAAACCGTTGCTGCTTTCTGTCTGCTCAGTGTTTTCACTGCTGCTGCCAAGTACGGTGGGCCTGCTTACAAGGAATGGGCGGAAGGTCAGGTCCAGAAGCACAAGGACATCCTCAACGCTGCCCGTGCCGACCACACCAACGCTGTCAAGCAGCGTATGGAGAGCGTCAAGGAGCTGTCCAGTGTCGTTGAGCTCACCAAGCAGCTCTTCGCTGTTTCCAAGGTAAATATTGGAGAATTTACTATCGGATCCGTCCTCCGATTTATACCTATATGGCCAATCCCTTGTTAACACTTCACACAGGAAACCGCTCAGCTCGAGGCTCAGGCCTATGAGCTCGAGCAACGTACTGCTCTGGCCACCGAGGCTAAGCAGGTCCTTGACTCGTGGGTTCGCTACGAGGGCCAGGTCAAGCAGCGCCAGCAGCGTGAGCTTGCCGAGAGCGTTATTGGAAAGATCCAGAAGGAGCTCGAGAACCCTAAGGTTCTCCAGCAGATCCTCCAGCAGAGCGTTGCCGATGTCGAGCGTAAGTCCCAGTATTCAGAGCATATGCCTTGAAATAAGTCTAACGATTTACTTCTTTTTCTAGGCATCATGTCCTCCAAGGCCCAGTAAATGGAGTTGCGTGAATAGCTCTGCTATCAGCATCATGTACAAATTAAATCTGCTTCTGTGCTAAATTAGACATAACAATACCATACCGATTCAAAATCTCTGGATTACTCTTTTATGTTGTGTAGTTTCAGCCGACTCTTTACTAGGACATGCGGTGCTAGGGGAGATGTGATATGTCGCAGTTGTAAGACGATTTTGTCTGAGTTGCAGTTTGCCCAATTCCATCTTATTTTGAATAATCATGCGGCAGCAAGATTTTGAGTCGATGCTGGTTCTTTCTATACCTGGTCGAGGTAAAAACATCCATCTCTTCTCTGCACATAATTCCATGTCACTGTACACCAGTACACTGGGTATTACTTCTTCCTTCAGTCCTTCATTATACCATTAATTGTGTAGGTTCTTATGACCTTGCAGATAATTTAAAGTGCATTTACAGGATCCAAACAAAATATCCCCTAGATTTGCTACTCGAGTCGACTCCTTCTCATCACCTTCAAAAACCATCGATTCACCGCCACATCCTTAAAACAACCGAAAAGCAAAGTGATTCAAATTCCCTCAATTCACCAAGAAAAACAGAATGATCGTCACCAATCAAGTCGAAAAGCCTAGTCTTACACGAGGCCAAGGCGACCATTGTCAAAGTCTCTCTCTGTGTGCGACATGAAATTTCCGATAATGAAGAGATTCGGTTGCAGGGCGGCTAATCCGCATCCCAAACCATGGGTAGCCAAGAGAAGATTGAATGAATGAATGAATAATAATAATAGGGTACGATATTAAGGACAAGACCTACTAACTACTGCCTACTAAGATTAATATTCATCAAGCTGAGCGCCGTGGTCTGGTCTGACACAGCCCCGAACTCAGACTCAGCGTTTGTCTCGTCCTACCAGAGGAACAGCATCGAGGCTCAGGGCACTCTTGTAAAGCTCCCGTATTCTTCTTGTCTTCATTCTCTGGTCTTGTTCACTTTTTTTCTTTTCATCTTTTTCCTCTGTTCTACAGCAATTGACAAACTTCAGACCCTTCAACTTAGCCTTACGGGGTACCCACTTCCATAAACACCACCCCCGCGCGATCAACCAAACGCCGCAATCATGCCCTTGCGCGACATCATTCATAAGAAGGACAGGCTGGACGGCAGTAATGGCCAGTATGCAGCTGGCATCCCCGATGCTCGTCTGAACCCCGTGCCTGAGATAAAATTCGTCCGCTCCGATACGACCACACAAGAACTCATCATCCCGCCTAGTCACCCTGACGATGACGACCATTTAGACTCGCCGCGGCCTTCCTCCTCCTCCTCCCATCGCAGATCACTGAACCCATTCCATCGCTCTAGGTCGCCGTCGGATCCGCAGGGTCCTTCATCGCCGATACGTCCGCGCGGAGAGGGCCGGCTGTCGCATCTGTTGCATCTTGATCGGCGAAGCTCCAGCGCATCTTCCGTCAATGTTCCTTCGGATCTTCCGCAGATAACACTAGATAAAGGCGATGAGCAGGAGAGAGAGGCACAATGGGAGAAAAGGGCGACAGTCCTCGTACAGCGCAACCCGCAGTTCGGGTCCCCCGGGCTTTCGTCTAGCTCCTCTATAGGACTTGTGTCGGAGGCGGTAGGACCACGTTCAAGGAGTTCCAGCCATAATAGGATAAATGATCCAGAAGGAGATGTAAGTCCTTTGCGCGGATGCTTCTTGTATCAACCGATTACCCAGGTTTTAATGGTAGTACTAGGTCAACATCCAGGAGGCGATCCGACTTCACGAAGCCGGCGGTAAGTTGAAAACAGGACGCATAGTGAAGAGACCATTGGTTCCAAATTGCTTACGCGTAACACCAGATCTTGAGCGGTCGACGAGTATGTTTGCTCAATTGGCAGATCCTGACGGGGCCAATAATGCTCTAAGCCAGGTGCTTTATGGCCTTGCACTGAGGTAAGTGCTTTTTTTTTTTTGAGCTCCAAACCCATCGACTACCAATACAATGGGCTTAGGAGTCATACAAGCGGGACAGCTTTCTAACGCTTAGTTGGTTTACAGGCATGGTTGGGGATGTACCCAGGACCCTGAAAGAGCAGTGACATATCTTTCGGCTGCGGCGTCGAACTCGGCTTCTATTGAGGCCGAAGCTCTCCAGGCTGGGTTGAAAAAAGGTGGTGCTGCCAAAGGCGAGCTTGTCCTGGCGATATTCGAGCTAGGGAATTGCTTTCGCAACGGTTGGGGAGTGAAAAAGGACCCGGTCGCGGCGCGACAGTATTTCGAAACAGCTGCCAATCTGGGCGACACAGATGCGATGAACGAGGCTGCCTGGTGCTACCTGGAGGGGTTTGGAGGCAAAAAGGACAAAGTAAGTTCATAGCTGTTTGATTATATCTTGTCCAATCTTGAACGGCCGTTATACCGGCGTGGTCCTCCCACTGTTCATCTCTCGGGCATCAATGCTTGGTTGCACGCTTCACTCTTCTGGCGCCATCAAACGCTCTGCAATGACTCGCTCTTCAGCTTGCTAACCTCTGGGCTCTTATTTCTTAGTTTACGGCTGCTAAATATTACCGATTAGCTGAAGAAAAGGGACACAAAACGGTTGGAAATTCCTGGTAGGTTGGAACAACTCTACGATTCCCTTTTTTGGGTCTTTTCATTTTTTGCTTCTTCCCGACTTTCTGGATATTCTCAAACCAAATGTGACAACATGGGAGTCTGTACGCTCGTTTGATGATCCGCGCGTTGCAATCACCTGCATACACAGTACACCATCCCATCATTCTTTCTCTGCTCCTTCTGGAGGGCGTCTGAGAAGCAGCGGCTGCGGTTCAATCGATAGGCCCTCGTGGTGTCTTCTGCAAACTGCGCCATGCAAACTGCCGTCTCCTCCGCAGCCAACCACAGCTCCATTTCTCCAAATCTTCCCCTCTATTTGCTACCTAAGTACATCTGTGCAGGCGCCGGATCCAGGCTGACAGTCCACCCTTACTCGTTCTTTCTAGGATATGGAAAGAAAAATACAATCCCAAATAAATCTCCCCCCAATCCCCCGATCTTCCTGCAGACTGCATAACGCCCAGGGTTCTGCGACTATGATTCGTTTGAAGGAATTACCACAACCCTATCACCATCGCTCCCTCCGCACTTCATTTGCATCCTCTCTTCTCCCATCGACCAATAACCCGTTTTACCTCTGGGGCTGAAAATGCATCAGCACATCAGCACATCATTGCGACATACGGCGGCTCCGAAACTAAATGAACCATGAATCTTCAAAAACCCCCCTTCCCTTTTCCCCCTTCTCCAAACCACCCCGACCTCGCTCCTCCGAAGTCCCGATTCATAGCCTAAAATAGCCTCTTTAGAGAAGAGATTCGGAGACTCCGTGCGGCCGCTCATTCCTCTCTCTCGCTCTCTATTTCTCTCTTTGTGTGTGTCTTCATCAGTGAGTGAAACAAAGCACAACTACCTAAAGTTCATGGCCCAACCTGGACTCCCTACCCATCCCTCCTTTCCGTCGGTTGCTTTAATCTTCTTCTTCTTCTTCTTCTTCTTTTTCTCCTAGTCTAGGCCTGGGCTTCCATTTTTCATTTCTTTAATTCTTCCTTTTCGCCTATTTATATAAACTCCCCCACCGGAGTTCTCCTCTTCCACCCTGAACGAGTTGATATGAAATCTAGATACCATTTACCTCCTCCTCATTATCTACTCGTAAGACCTCCAGACATAGTAATAACCGCTTTGCACCGCATAGATATCTCTTGTAAAATATTAGACCAGAAAGTATTTTTACGGGGGACGTAGTCTGGAGATGCCAGCGTGCTCTACTACCTAACCCAGACGAGAATGAAGGCCCCCTCCCTCGGCGTCCTTACTCTTTCTTCCTTTCCCGTTGCCATCATAAAGGATTTTCCATTTAGAGATAATGGGTATTTCACTCTTGATGGTGTGTTTCATGGTCATGCTAGAGAGAAATAAGCGATGGTGTATTTTCAAGTAGACGGTGAGTCTTCAGCATCGCTATTATATCGATATATACAGTATAAGAGGAAGGAGGAGAAGAGGAAGTGAGCTATTACACAAGTGAACAAATGAAAAATGTTGTAATTGCTCCAAACGAGTGGAATGGGCGAGTGCCCGAGAATTGGCTGGTCTAACCCAGGCCATGGTAAAAAAAGGATAAAGACCCTGTCAAAGTATATAATGACAAAGGAAATGTGAAGAGAAAGTAAAGGTTTGCCGGTAGAAATGAAGAGAAGAAGAAGAGGCAAAAGTCAAAACGCTCAAAGAGACCACCCAAATGTGGCAGCCCTGCTGTCCAGGAAAAAAAAAAACCATCAAGAAATCAAGCATCAAAAACATAGACATTAGAAAACATTTCAGTTCATAAACATGCCAGTCGTATCATAGTAATCGTAACACAATCGCCACCCTAGGCCAAGTTCAGTCCACCCGCTGATGCACAAAAAAAAACAAAAAAAATAACACAAGAAGTCCTGAATACAAAATTCCGAATGACAAGAAGAGAATAGTTGAAGAGGCGGCCAAAAAGCCCCGATTCCGCTTTTTCTGTGATTTCTTTCGTAGCTCCAGAGAGCAGCGGTCAGAGACACTGGGGTTTCAAGTCGTACTGCTAGAGAGGCAGCCCGAGATGGTGAAAAAAAAAACACCAAGGATAAACACAGAGTATACATAAATGCAATGCGCTCTGGAGGTTCGTGAGATCCATTCCAAAGCAAAATCCGGACGCTAATAAAACCACATGTACGCCGATAAGCCGAAGGAGTGCGAGTCCAAAAAAGAAAATATAATCACATCGCTAAATTGTCAGACAAACACATGAAAAGCTAGTCGGTAAGATATATCCAGGCGAAGGAAACGGTAAGCTGTTCTATGTATGTATATGGCTAAGTATGGCTAAAGTTGGCCAAGAGTCGTATATCGGAAATCAAAAGGCGCTATTGTAAAGGATAGAAGAGCAGAGAGGCGAAGGGTGGAAGCATATGGAACTGGTCAGGGCGCTTTTTTTGGGGTTTTCCAGGCAGGAATGCAGACAACAAAAGGAAGGATAGCTGTCTCTGGATACGCTGAGTGTAAAAGAGCGGACATGGGGATGCCTAGGTAGACGGTATGTGAACAGGGCCCTAGTAACACCGAATAGACTACTTAAGTCTGGCCAAAGCCGTTTCCTTCCTCCTTAACAGGGGAAGCGCCATATTCCTGGACCATTCTTCGGAAGTCCCGAATTACCTTTTCAGGAACATGATCCCACATGAGTGATCTGGAATAAACATCCGACGTAGCTTTACCCGACACCTTAACCTGTGCAGCACTGCCTCTCATGGCGGCTAATGCTTGCTGCAGGTTGGAGGGTTGCTGCGACTTGTACTCGACACCCGTGTCATCGAAGGTCGTCAGTGAGTTGTACTGGTCAGCGTTGAGCGCAAAAACCTGCTCTTGTTCTTGCTCCTTGGTAGGCATCGCGAGTGTGTTGTGGAGCTCATCCAGGGTAGACAGCGGCGCAGTTCCAGAGGTCATTTGAGCCATCTCAGCACCAGTGATTGTGGTTGGCAATGGCCTAGCCGATGCAGAAACCCCAGGCTGGTTAATAGACTGGGCGAGCTCGGGGGGAGAAGCTGCCAAAACAGCCTTCAACACATTCGCAGACTCAGCGCGATATTCCTCCGAAAGATGGGGGATAGAGCGAGCTGGGAGCGAGGCACTGTTCGAGGCAATGAATGCACCGAAGAGAAGACACATGTAGAAAGCATTCCAGCTGAAAGGATACTCTGTGCCAGCAGCCTTCTCGGGAACCTTCTCGTTCGCAGCAACCACCATTGCTGAGGATTGAGCGGTAGGAGCAATGGGTTCCGTGTCCAGAGAGAGGCTGTTGACCATGGTAAAGTCTTCCCAGGGACTACTTTCCATGTTCAGATTCTCAAAGTCGGAGAAGTCGGTGGTAATGTTGGATCTTGCGTGGTGTTCCAGCTTTTCCACTGTCTCCTTAAGAATGTTGTTCTTCTTTCGAAGCTCAGCAGTCTCCAGAGTGTGAACCCGAATCATCTCATCCTTGTCCATGTGCATGGTGTTTATGTACTGGGTGATTTCCTGCTGGGCGGCCATCCATTCATTCTTCTCACGAAGGTGGTCAGCTTCACGCAGTCTCATATTCTGAAGCTCTTCTTCGAGTTCAGTGATAAGTTGCGTGTACTGCTTCTTCTCCTCCTCAAGTTTCTCGGTGTGGAGCTTCTTGCGCTGTCGCGAATCCAAACTAAGAGGATGGGTGTATTAGTACATGCAAGCAATAAAATAATGGAGCGGATTGACTTACGCGGCCTGACGATTTCTCAGCAAGCGCTTCTGCTGCTTCAACTCCTTGATCTCCTCCTCGTTGGTCGACTGACTGATCAGATGGTCGATGTTGCTAAGCGTTCGCTCAGCAGGGATCTCGAAACGAGCGTTCTTCTTTCGAATTCCGTCTCGACGGACGCTCAAAGGAGAGCCATTTCGATAAGTCGGGCTATTTTTGGGTCGCGACATAGCATCAGGCATATCTGTCGATGCAGGCACCCAGCCTTGGCTCGACTGTGGGGACATGGCAACGGCGCGAGGTGCAAAGGCCATCTGCTGACGATGATAAGACATAGGCGGCATGTTGATGGTATTTACCGGGCCCACGGCGCCGCCTGCAAAGGGAGCTACCGAGCTGTTTTCAAGGTCGGTGGGGAATTGCTCGTACATTGCAGAGGGCGTACAGGAGCCGGAGTCTTTGGACATCGACCACGGCGCTTGTTGTCCATAGGGTACAGATGGATGAGGGCCATCCATCCTCATGAAAGGATTGGCAGGGGATTCAAAGAAAGGATGTCCAACTTGGGAGTTGTGACGAGACTGAGTACTGGATACTGACTGGGAGAAATCGGACCAAACTGACTCTCGATGTTGGAAGGCATCGGGGCCTTGTTCATACGAAGATCTCCTGTGGTCGGCCATGGAAGAAGAAAGATCGGGTGATGTGGAGTCAAGAATCTTGTCATCTAATACACTCATCTCGTCTTCCTCTGGATATGAGGGCTTTGCTTCTAGTGTGGTGGAGGGGGGTTGTTGATAAAAATCAAAGGCTGGTTGAGAATATCTAGCCATGACTGTGAAAAATGTGTGATGATGAAGAAAAAGAAGGAGGAAAAACAACGATATGGAGAGAAAAAGAGCCGTTGTGAAGAGAGTCAAGAGGCGGTGTGGTGAGAAAGGTGCGGGGTTTTTTTTTGGATATTGATGAGGTGATGGAGATGGAAGAGAAGATGATAGTAAATAGGTAGAGAGGATGAGGATGGGAAGAAGATGAAGAAGGAGAAGTAAAAAGAGGGGAAGAAGATAGGCAGAGAGAGGTCTCTTATGATCAGACAAAGACTCTCTGGGGAAAGCAGAGAGTTCTTAGCTCAGTAGTGGTGGTGGTGGTGGTAGTAGTTGGTGATGGAGGAGAAGGAGGAGGAGCAGAGTGGGAGGGGAATCCGAATATAACTACTTTCTTTCAAGGTTCAAACCACCACCAACGGCGACACTCGCTGACTACTGACTGATCCAGAATAAACTGCTTAATCAAGAGAGCGAAAAAGAAGGCAGAGAAGAGTTGTGTACCTGAATCTGCTCGTCAAGTTAGAAATCCAGAAAGAAAAATAAAAGGAAAAATAAAATAAATAAAATCCATCCCAATAATAATAATAATAATAATACTGATAATAATGTGATAATAATAATAATCAGACATATGGAGGATAATAATAATAAAATCATCAATCATAACGCTCTGGATCGACCCATATAGACGCCCACAGAGTTCCCACGGTTCCCCCATCGGCTCTAAACCCAAGCCTGTCTTCTCTCATCAACGCCTGCTTCCCAAACATTGGAGCATCCGGCGGTCAGCGGGAAAGTCAAGACGAGGCGACGATTTCTGACGGCTCCCGAGTTTGGCGGGCATCAGTCATTGGATGCTTCGTTGGGCAGACGTGCAGCTCTGGTCGGAGGACTTATGAGCACTTACTGCTTAGTACTTCCTCTGGTACTGGGCGATGAATAAGCACTCTCCTCCAAAGGATGGGCCATCTATCTTGTTCTTCTTCTGAAAGGAGAAGAATTTGGAGTAGTCATACTTGGTAGGTGTGTATCTGGATCAAGGGTCAGTTTCCAGTCCTAATCTGTGGCATGTGAGGTTATTCAGAGGAAATTTTCACACTGGACTTGCTACTACCTACCTAGGCAGTAGTAGCAGTGTTACCGAGATCCATGATTTGGGATTGATCATCCTGCCTAAACCCTAAAGCACAGTTGACAGATATTTACACATCCGATCTCCAGCAGTCACGATCATAATACTCTGGTAGAACAGCTTCAGAGTTCAGACTTATCTTGGGTACCTACTCATACTCTTCACTGCTACTCTGTACCTCCTCCTACTACTACTACTACTACTACTACTACTGCTACTACTACTGTATTCTCTCTACTGCCAGATCGGACTGAACCGTGGATATTACAGTGGGGCAACCTTTTTTGGTTATTGATCCATGGCAGCCTATCGATGGGTCTGTCATTACAATACCTCTGGCAGCAGCACAGACTGCAGGCATTGCCTGGGCATTAGGTATTAGGATTACCGACTGTATTGCCGTCACTCCTCCCTCTCAAGGTCTCATCACATCCAACCCCAAATGATTGGTATCCGGCTTTTCTTTTTGTGTATGAAATTGAAGCCATGCCATACCATGGGACGCGATGCTATGGAACACTCCCTGGTGATCGGAAGTGTACCCGAACTGCCCTATTTCAGCATCAGCCCAGTTCCTTTCATTCTGCATTATTCTTATTATTCTTCTTATGCTTTCTTACTATGAATGTAAGGAACCTCGGAGTCCTTGATGCTGCCCAAAAGGGAGCCAGCCAGCCCCCGTCTGTGCGCTCACAGATCCGTCATCTCATGATCCTTTTTTTTATTTTCTTTTCTTTTCGGAAAGCGTAAGTAATTTCCCGGTTACAGGACCTTACCATTATTACCCCCGGGTCCGAGTCCCTTCTGGAAAGAGTGGATGTGGCTACTACTGTACAGTGTAGTATGATGAGGATCCATGATCAAAAGGACAATTCAGTTCCACTCGTCATACAATACCGTATCAGGATTCTGTTGTTTTGTTGGTTCAGTTTGTTCAATCGTTCCGCTTTAGTGTGACCTTTGGGCTCTTGGATCTGAGTATCCATCTCTACTACTACTACTACTACTACTACTAATGTAGCTCTACTCAAGGTAATAATAAAGTTGCTCTATTGTTGCGCGTTGCGAGTCTAGGATGGAAAGTACTTCTACACCTACAAAGAGTATGAATTGATAGTAAAGACTTTGGAACTGGAACAGGAGGGCCGGCCCGTGGGAGATCCAGTCATACTACTACAATCTAGTAATAGTAGTGATCCACCGATGACGGGAAGGGAACTTGGTTGAAGTTTCCAGGGAACTTTGAACCCTCTTGTGCCTTGCCCTTTTTGGACCGTAGTTGTACTTCGATATAGTGATGACAGTCATGTACTGCGGAAGCAAGGCAGACGCACATAACAACTGATCAAATTCTACCTACAACCAGCAGTCGAAGCAAGACAAATTGTCGTAACCCATATTTTCTTTTGTTTTGGTTTACCCTCCCTCTGCCAAGTTCCCCTTCAAACCCCTCCTCGAGTCTCCCCGCCCGTCCATCTTGTCTTACCTCAAAGGTATAGTGAGAGCTTATCCACGAGTCGGTTGGTCACTTGCATCTCTGTCTCTCCTAGCCCAAAGAAGGAGCAATGAGCACTATAGTAGGCTCTTGAGTTTGAGTTGTCACACTCACCCCAAGGTTAGGTTACGCGTCTGCCGAATTGAGTAAGGCAGCAGTGCTCCTAGGTTGGGACTACTGCTAGGAATATCAACTTGGAGATGAAGTGAAGTAATCCTGGAGTGAGAAGCATAGACCGTATCACATAGCCCTTCTATCTCGCTTTTATCTAGACGTGCTTCTCATGTATGTAGTATGTACATAGTAAATACGAGTAGTAGATCTGACAGGAGCGCCTTGCACGACTTGATTTTCGTGCAGAAATAGCGCTCCCTGGTTTCTCATATCATTGATAACGGAGGATTGGTTAAGATATGAGGCTGTTTTTGGACGCGCATAGGCTCGTCCGGTGATATCTGGACTCATTACTACTTCCTCTACTACTATCCAAGTACTAGTAGTAGGACTGGTATTAACTTCTGCAGCCCTCGAGATTCGCCTCGTCTTTCTCAGTCACGGGGCAGCTCGTGACTAATCTCGCCCGACTTCCAACTTAGTTTATTCTTGCCTCCGTGAGTGTAGGTACCTAACCATATGGCATCCCTTACTTATTTTTATCAAAGGTGCAATGAGCTCATGATTCAGGTCAGGCCCGTTGCTTGGCTCAGATGCTGCTTCCCCAATAATGCCTTGATCTACTACCTGTCTCGAATTCATCGGATACGCCGCGCACTGTTGAGCTCAACGCTGGCACCATTAGTATATCCCTCGCAATGCCTCGTCGCAGAGTCCAGCGTATCGGCCGATATTGCAGATATCTATGAGCCCGGTCTGGGAATCTGGGAATGTCGTCAGGGGAACGGACATCCATAGCCTGTGAACTTGGTTCCATAGGGAATGCTACCAAAAAAGTCCATGACGTCCAACCCCGAGACCCCGTTGATAATATGAAACACCGTGAAGAGCATTGAGCGACCCACATCGATGCAGGAGGCTATGATTCACTCTAAGCCTTTACTCTTCTCGAAGCATTGCCGTCCCATTCAGGAAGTGCCTTACATCATTGTTGTTTCATGTTGGTTGTTCTAAGGGGCTTGACCTGATAGACTGCGTACTTCTGCTCTTGGTTGCGCTTACATTTCGGTAACGGGTTATGGACCACGGCGAAAGCACACTGCGGATAGGAAAGGCCGAGCACCAGCTTCACCGTTCAGGTATGCCACGTTTCATTATACTGAACATGATTACCCATTCCCCCGAGATGAGCATCATGTCGCCAAAGGGACCAAAAGGACAGTCGTCATTTGCAATCTCGCGATGAACGTATTGAAGCGGAACAAGAGAAAAAAGCGCGCGGGGGGCACGGAAAGTCGGGATACAAAGACCAAAGCAGCAAATGGAAGTTCTCGCAAATTTTATACAGGTTCCGCTGGCGCTGCATGCATTTGCCGTTCATATCATTGCCTCGATATCAACCCCCCGATATCTGACTTGCAACCGAGTCCTCGGGCGACATACAAATCAAGAGGAGCCAACAAACCCAAGTTGCTCCCCAAGACAAAGAATATCAAGCAAGAGTAATCTCCGTCGGACCCCCAAGTGAATCCTCAATCCGAATCTAGGCAAATCATCATCTTTGGGGGCCGTGAAGTGGTCGTCACTCTTGTTTCTATTACGGGAAGTTTTGCCTCCCCAAGGGGCCTCGCATCCGCCGACATGCGAAGCACAGCGAGTCTTATTTTGCCATCCAGAGTCTAATTCAAAGCGGACCGTAAGTTTTAGCCTTTTCCTTTTCGAGGACTACTCCTTTCCTGGAAATTGATGACGCTGTTGGAGTGGCCATTCTGGCGGTGTACAAGCGCGATTGATCCAATTGTAGAACAGGACGCAATCAATCGGTGGAGAGCTCAAGAACCGCCCAAAAAATTCAGTCCGTTACTAAAGGCAAATATTGTAAAAAAATGAAAAAAGGGCCCTTAATTAGCCATGACCCTGCTCCCCCGAGTCAGTGGCAGATGCGTTGGATGCCCCCAGGCCTTATCCCGTTCCACAACAAAACAAAACAAAAATGTAATACCCAGGGACTCACACAAAGCTCTATGTACGGAGTGCCGCGAGACACCTTCATATTGATAACATCAAAATGTCCACACTACTGATGCCCAGATGCAGACTACAGACTACAGAGTAAATCACAAGCGTCAGGAAGTGGGACCCCCCTCTCGGACTCATGTGCAGGAGGCGATTGTTGCCCAACACCACAGCACCGCATAACCTACTCTTAGCATTACTACTGCTGATCATGATCATATTCATGCTCAAGCTATGCTCATGCTATGATCAATGCAACCTGTCATAACGTTATCCCACAGAGTTTCGAGAGAACCTACCTTTACAAAGGGCCAAGCAATACATATGTTTAAACTCCGGTATAGAGAGAAGAGCAGTTCGCTTGGAATGGCGGCTACTCCTACTTCTCCTACTACTAAAGTGACTTGAAACAGACATTCTCCTTCTCCTTCTCCTTCGAGTCCTCCTAGTACTACTAGGCTACGTATGTACTACTCGTGATACCTAGTACTCGTATAGGAGGAAAGCCTTCCAACCAGCGGTCAAGAGTACTCTTTACTACGAGGTAGGTAGGTATATCATGCCATGAGTGATTCTCCATCAAGGCAATTGGTTTACTCTGTACTCCTCTATATATCATACTACTTATGCCGCTTAGAAACAACAGGAGGTAATAGTAGGTACAACTTGCGATTGAGGAAGAAGATAGTACGAATTCCCAGAAAATACCCTGACTCTATTACTGTTACTACTGTCTAAGGAGTAGCCTACGTACTTCAAGGTAAACATGGTAGATTCCCAAGAGAGTCTCCTATCGGAATACAGACGCGTATTCCGCATGGGCTAAATATGCTTTGGCGACTATCCATGATGTAAATCGCAACGATATCTACAGAGTATCGAAGTATGTACATTCGAACAAATAAGTAATAAGGTCATAATAAATAAATAAATAAATAATAAACTAGCCCCAATAAAGCATCTAGATAGCAATAAGATCTGAAGAGGGGGTCATCAGGCACAACATAATCATACTACTGTACATACTACCTCTACCTAGGCACTACTACTATAGTACTAACTTCACAAGGCAAGCCAGGATACTTTCCACTCTAGAAAAATCACAACAGTCCACCCACGACTCCTTGAAAGTAAGAAGAGAAAAGGGATAAGATCATCTACCTAATTCAGGGTGTTGGATCTGCAGGAGGCACACAGACCCTTTTCTCAATGTCAGCATTATTCTTTCTTATATTGTACGTTAATACTTATTACTACTATGTATACGACATTGACAGCATCAGGTATTGTTAGTACCTACATAGGTAGTAGTACTACAGGTATCTATATATGAATGTGCAAATGGATATATGTAGGTAAATCTGCATGTATATACATGATAGGGCAGACAGACAGCGCAAGAATACCTACCCTGAAACATAGACAACATACAGACACCTACCATGTGTTTCAAACAACTCCAGGTATGAGTCCACGACAAAAGCACAAAAGCCGAGCTGGCTAGCAAGTAATTACCTATTTAGTAGTTATAACTGATTAGTTAGTTAGTTAGTAGTAAGTTGGTTAGGTAGAAAAACCCGGCCCTTATGCGAACCATACCGAGCCAACCATTCCTCTTCAAATACACAGTTGTTACTTAGGTAGTTGGGTATTCATCATCATTAGTATTATTATTGTTATCGTCAACTACTTGAAAGAGGAAAGGAAGAAAGAAATGGCCTTCCTAACCGGGTACAGTGCTGATTATGGATGATTCTCACCGACCACTAGTAGTAGTAGTGGTAGCAGTAGAGGAAGCACGTAGGAGTTAGCTAGCTTGCATTGCATTGCATAGGCATCCATGAAGGATCCACGTTGTGGAGAGTTGGTCTGAATCCTTTCTTTGTTTTTATTTTGTTTTTATTTTGTTTTATTTTGTTTTATTTTTCCTATCTGACTTGCTCTGAGCTGCTATGACTCATATCTTTCTGGTCCAAGGCCTGATGCGAGGAGGGATACTCGCCGCTTCCCCAGAGTGCACGGTGCCAGACTATGTGACTTTTGTGTCCACTTTCTCAGCCTTTACTAGGTACGGAGTTAACTAGTAGTAGTTCAGGTCAGGTACATCGGAGAATACCAAGGTAATAAGTAGTGGTAGAGCATGCAATGCCGGGTCAGGTCGAGTAAAAATAACCAAGTCCATTTTTTGCTATAATCTATCAACTGTCCTGGTCTCAGGAAATACAGCCTCATGTAACACTACAATCGTGCACCAGCAGTTCCTTGACCAACCTGTGAGAAAGGGTCGATTCTCGAATGAAGCAGTCCATCGACAGTTCGACCCTTAAACAAACGAAGCATCAGTAAAGCATGCATGCTAGGGTATCTTCCATCAGAGAACAGGCAAAACAATTCATAAAATATCGAAGGCCGACAGGGTCCAACGGGTATAGTATTTATCCCCCTATTTTCACTCCCCCTCTTTATCTGCCTTTATGAAACCCATAAAGTACATACAACCCAGGTCCCTGATTACAGGCTGTGGTTAGTAGGGATGTATGTATATACATACATACATACATACATTAGAACCGGACAAAATCCTGCTGCTGCGAGAGGTCACCACTGTCGACCGCTTCGATGAGTTCCGGCTCATCAGAGTCAAGGTCGTCGGAGTCGACGTCATCGGAATCGATTTCATCGTACTCTTCTTCACTAGAAGCATCTGATTCTTCGTCGTCGTCATCGGCGCCCTCTCCCTTGGATACAGCATTCTTCCGGATCTGTCCAGCACGGTCAACATGCGGAAGTCGGCAGCGCTTCTTATTGCAGACGCCGGTGTTGGCATAATCAGGGCACTCATGAACATGCCTCTCTTCGCATGTTTCACCCTTTTCGCAGTAGCCTAAGGTTGCGAAGTCTCTGCACACAGGCGCACCGGGTGTGACTCGCACATGTGCATAGCGACATTCTGGATTAGAACAACGACCTCGAAGGAAATGCACGCACGCAGGGGACCTATGAGGTGATGGCTCATGAGACAAATCGCAACTTGTACCTGCACTGCATTTGCCAGTCTGGAGGAATTCTTTACAAATGGCGACTTTGTTCGGATCATGAATATACAGGCACGACGGTCCTTTGTAACAGGTGCCTAAACAGAAGAGATATCTTGGTCAGTACTGCTCAAGCACGGGAAAAGAAGATTGCATTGGCAAAACAGATAAAAAAAAAATAACAATCTGAAGGCCGGCTCTGAGGGAAAAGCGTTGGTACCCGTCGTAGAAAATCTTTCGCAAAGTGCGTTCTTCTTCCTAACTGTTGTTGGGTTTCTATGGCTATCATGAGCGGCTGGTCGGTACTAGACTGGCAGAGAAAACGATCACCTTTTAGACGTCACTGCTCCCAGACGGTGGAGGTTGCCATTTCTGCTCCGGACAAACGTCACTCCTGCTATTTTCACCCTCTTTGGGGTGTTGTTCGCGGTGTTCGGGTCATCTACCAACGGTAAGCCAGCTCTCTACCAAATTCGGACAAGTAAGTGGGTACGCACTAGAAAGTCTGATCAATTTACTACCACCACGCGACACCTTGAAAGGGATCTCATTTAAGAAAACCTGATACTCCGCCGAGGGATTACCAGTGGAGGACACCTGAGGCACGGAGGCCGTGGGGTAATTCCTACTGACACCCTGAGCGTACCGTAACACTTTTTCCTGTTCAATATGAGCCTTTTTCAGAGCCTTCGTCTTTCGTGTCTCTTCAAGAGCCTTGACTCTCTTTTGGGCTTCCTTGTCGTAAACCGCTGAGTTGATCAGTTGCATGTGACGCGCGTGTTTCGTGACCCAAGCATTCGGCGTCGCTGATCGGGTTTCACCATCGTTTTCAGTTGTCGCACCAACAGGAGGGGTCGCGCCTTGCGAAGCTCCCGGGGTTGCTGCATTGTTAAGAATGAGGGTGCGGTGGCGGTGGGGAGCTACAGGTCGTCCTCGACCATACGGCCGTCCACGATAAGGAGCCCAGCCAGGACGTCCACGGTATGAGGTATGTCGCGACACATGGGAACCAGAGGCCATATCATTGTTATCAAAGGGCGACTGCGCTTGAGGGTTTCCATTCTTGTGTTTGTTGATCTGGCCTAGGGAAGGTTAGCAGCTGGGATCTGATGTAAGAGCTCTCCTCTATATAGCTTGGCTTACCAGCAAGTTGGCTGATCTTGGCCATCAAATCCTGATCTTCTGTCATTTTGGCCAGATTAGATAATTAGTCACACTAATAATAACACATGAATAAGAAAGGTCTTTGTCTTTTTGCTGTGTTTTTGAAGGATTGGTTGAAGCTTTTGTGTTTCGATGCTTGGGAAGTGATGAAAGAGATCTGGTGGCGTTAGTCAGTCACGTGCCCTCACATCAAGACTTGGAGGGAAAGGGAATTTGTAAGAGCTTAGAGTGCTACAGGTTCAAGGAGAAACGATTTGAAACAGATGGAATTGAATTATATTGTTTATTCAGATCAAATAAATACTGGTTGAAAGAGTTATTCCTGAACACCTTGGTTGGATGACCTTACCCATCCCAAACCAAACGCCATGGCAGTGCCTATGCTACAATGAAGACTCATGTTTTTAGACAACATTCTCAAATTGCGTATCATCGTTATCCATCCCAGATGCCATCGCATCGTCTTCGGAGGCTTCGTCAAAGTTGTAGTCAAGGCCAGGGGCCAGCTCTTCTTTGGCCTCTCCATAACCCAGTGCATTCGCGTAGCTGCTCTCTTTCGCCTCTGGCTTGAGCTCCCAGGTCATAGCGAAATCGCCAGATTTAACCAAGTGGGCAATCATTTCCAAAGTCTGTTTAAGGTACGCCTCAGGTTGCCTAAGTCTGGCTTTGAGGGTTTTAAAGGGCCAATATCTGTACTCCCGGAAGCACTGGTAAATAAGATCCAACAGCTCGTTCTGTGGCATACGCGTTGTCTTGTTTTCTTGCGCCTTGAGTTTGACTGGTCGTGTTGCTTGCTGTATGCGGTGTTAGTCAATACTGAAATGATATCTGAGAGTAAACATAAAAAGGAAAGAAAAGGGCATACCACAAACGCTCCTTTCTCGCCAGGCAGTGCATTCCTTGGCTGGAGGAGCTTGCCCGGAAGTTTATCGATGAAAACGGTCTCCCGTTTTGGCTTCAGAGCTTCTAGAGCACGCTTCTCTGATAAAAGTCTGAATTCCTCATTCTCAACAGGGAGACAGTTGAACTCCTCTTTCACGTTTCCTACCAAAGCAGTTTGCTCTATTCTGTGTCAGTACAACGAACTCGATCTCTCAGCACGGTGAACATACTAGGTACTGTTTTTCGAACATAGGGCTCCCACTTCTTCTTGCGTTCCTTTTTCCTCGCATCGCGCTTCATGGATTCATATAGAGCAGACCTCGCCTCTCCGAAGACGACCATCCGATTCTCGTGGCCAGGGATATCCTTTTCTGTGAAAAGATAGGTGTTTTGTGTCATGTGCAGCAAATTATCCGCATTCACCGTCTGTCGCTGTAAGATGTAGTCCTTGGGAATCTCGCGATTGTCCTCTCTCTCGTTGATGCGCAAACTGACCTGCAGTATCCCACCATCTAGTTAGCTGATTCCGAGTGTAGCAAACGACAATATCACCTGGAATCTTTCGTACCCTTTTTATATCATTTGGCTCCCCTTCAATTCTGATCGTACCAATCTGGATTTCCTCGTCGTCATCGAGTGTGGACCAATGTTCCCAGAGCGACCGCGGAATCCGAGAGAGCCATAAGCTTTGCGCGGAATTCGAGAAGTCCAGGTCCCCAGCATCCTCATACAGATCCTCATCGTCGATGTCCGGGAGAATGGTATCTTTGCTGTCGGGATCGGGCTTGATGTAAGGTGTTGAAGGGTCCGGATCCTGCTTGATGTGGGTAACCATAGCGCCAAGCTTCAACGCAGGCGCAAAAGCGCTCAAAGAGATATCTGTAGATGCAAGTTATATGGCAATGAGACTGTAGATACGGACTGACGAGCGACGCAGATGATGATCTTCCTGGGGAGGCGTGGGAATGACGGTGGGGTGAGGCAACTTGCAAGAACAAGACGCTGTATGCACTGATGCAGGCCAGGAGGAGGTCCAAAAGAAACACAAGAAAGCGGGTCAGTCGAAGGCGGTGAGGCGTTTGGAGGCGTTCAGTGACGACACTCGACATCCAACGCTGCTCTCCATATTTCAGAATTCAACATTCTCAACGTTTTCTCCTCCTTAATCGTCTGTCTTAATGGCTTTCATATTCAATAATTCTACAAGATTACTTTCCCTCCTTGAATATCGGCCTTGATATCTTCAAGCCCGCTATACATCCCAGATTCGAAATACACCGAATATCTCGGGATGAATTCCAGGACATCATGTCGTACGGCCATCTGGACAATGGCACCTTTACCCTGGATCCCATTGAAACTGGGATAGTAAGCATATGAGATGCGTTTTAGAAACCTTCAGAAGTGCCAACACCTGCGGCCCATTCGCTGCCGACCCTAGTCTTTCCCTCACAGAGTTCCGTCTAGAATCCGGCAGTTGAAGGATGTAGCTTGAGTCGACCAGTTCCATTGCCTTTTGCTCATTATATTTAGATATATATTAGCTGTAGAGCAGGATAGTCGTGATCAGGCGTATATTGGCCGATAAGAGTGTCGCTTAGATGCTGGGACAGAGCCAGGTTGACTGTCTTGCATTTAATACTATATGCGGATTGATAGATGCTATAATTTTGCCACTACTAGCACTATATAAGCTACATCTAAATAGCTCTTCATTTTCAATCTGTCTAAATATTAATTGTGACCCAGAAATACTTATGCCTGCCTGTATACCTGAGGCGTCCAATTGAGTTGCTATAGAGGTCCGTATTGTGTCCCGTATCCAGCTGGGCCTTATCGATAAGGCGACGATCTCATAATAAATACAGACCCTCAGAGCAACGCTCAACTCCCATCCACCCCGCCGCCTGGAACTATTTTTAAAGTTGATCCCCAATTTCCCTCAGAAGTATTCCATATGGTGTCTCAGAAGATCATCTCCGCCCTTGCGGAGATAGATTCATCCGTAAGCTCCCAGAACAAACTACAGCTGTACAACGATCTCCTCTCCGAAACGGTGTCAACATCTTCCGAACCCCAACTCGCCAACGACCTCATCTACTACCTCGATTCAGTCTTGAGCGAAGACATAAGCATCGTCGCTGCGCGCCCCATCCTCGACTCATTCATAAGCATCCTGCGTAAACTCACCCCCGAAACCCAGATCAAAGTCGGCCAGCACGCCGTCTCACTACTCCAGTCCCGGTCCACATCCGTCGAGGAGCAAGACGCCCAGATCCGCGAGATTCTCGCAGACGCATACGAAGCAGAAGAAGAGTACGCGGCAGCCGCTCGAGCCCTGCAGGGGATCCACATCGAAAGTTCACAGCGCTTGGTGTCCGACTCTGCCAAGGTGCGGCTATGGATTCGGATTGTGCGGTTATATCTTGAGGAGGATGACACAACGAGCGCCGAGGCCTTCCTGAACAGAATCAAGAATCTACCAAGCAAGATTGAAGACCACGAGCTGCAGCTGCACTTCAAGCTCTCGCAGGCGCGTATCCTCGATGCTCGTCGACGTTTTCTGGATGCCAGCCAGGAGTACTTCGGTGTTAGTCTCGCGGCTGGCGTCGACGAGAGTGACAGATTACAGGCGTTGGCGGCTGCGATCCGGTGTGCGGTGCTTGCTCCTGCGGGGCCCCAGCGGTCACGGACCCTGTCGACGTTGTACAAGGATGATCGTGCGACCTCGGTCGAGGAGTTTGGTATTCTCGAGAAGATGTTTCTCGATCGATTGTTGAATCAGGAGGAGGTGACTGCGTTTTCGCAGCGTCTAGCCCCTCACCAGCTGGCGCAGACGGCTGATGGAACCACGGTGCTTGATAAGGCGGTGGTTGAGCACAATCTTCTTGCTGCTAGCCGACTCTACGAGAATATTACCACCGATGCACTGGGTGTGATTCTCGGGTTGAAGCCGAGTGGCGATTTGACGGCGGGTGAAAAGGCCGAGGCTTATGCCGCTCGAATGGTTGAACAAGGCCGACTAAGTGGTAGTATTGACCAGATTGATGGTGTAATTTACTTCGAGTCGGACACTGCTGCTACAGGGCGCCATATCCGGCAGTGGGATGCGGGTGTCCAGGGGCTTTCAGAGGGAGTAGAACAAGTAGCGACCAGTATTACCGAAGCGTTCCCAGTGAGTTGCACTCGTCCGCTATCGCGGGCTATATTCTACTCTCATATTTAATATACGCTAACGATTCCTGCTCCAGGACTTCGCCGCCGGACAGACAGTACACTGAATACGTGGCAGAGGGATGAATTAATGAATGAAGTACTGATGATCAGATACCAGCTAGCGATGCTATTCACACCGATAAATAAAGCGAAATTCTCAAAAGTAAAATAATCAATTCAATTACTCTCCAACTCCAATTCTAATCTAACTAATTCTTAGTCAACATACATGACACCTTGTACAAAGTATATATATAACATATAGACAGCACCTATTAATATATATAACACAATATTTGTAACATGCATCCGCAAAGGTAAGCCCAGGTTCAACCTCTAGCAATCGTAAAGAAGGGATGTCCATCTTACATTAAACTTATTCGCATAGGCGAGTTCGAACTAGGAGCATTCCAACAATCGAAGCGACCCTCACCACGACGTCGAGTAGGGGGCTTCGACAGTTGCCAAATGCCGGCCGTGTTAAGCGGTATCTGTGTGGCTGTTTAGAAGGGACAAGCTTGGGAAAACTAGTCTAAAGACGACTGTCTCGAATGATGGGACGAGATTCTTAGCCTGGTAAGGTACAACGATACCTGTGATGTTGCTTGTTGACGTCTGGTAATCTAGGGGATAGATAACTGCTAGGAAGATATACTACGAGATCGCATAAGGAATCAACACAAAAGGAAAAAAGTGTAGTTCAAGTTCTCGACTGCATCGATGCTGCATCTTGCACGATGTTGATATCCATGAGAACCTGGGTCCGAGATGGGTGGTACTGGCTGGATCGACGTTAGTGCCACTGGCATCCTCGAGTTTGAAGAACCCAAAGCTGGAGCCTTGTAGCTTGGGAGACCAAAGTGCGGGTTGCCAGCGTCCCCGTGTTGGGGAACAGGCCGCTGGATATTCTAGATCATGGCGACTGGAACGGCCAAAATGACAAAGTCCATGATAACGTTGACGACCTGATTAACGATGAAGAACTTGGTTCCACCAAAGCAGTAGCCATCAACACTCCTATCCCAGTAGGCTCTTAGCCAGTTCTCTGGGGTTCTCTTCGGGTTACTATGTGCCGGTTGAGTATGGTACATATGAAGATTCTTTGTGTGCTCTCGTTGCCAATATTCTCCCCGGATTGGAGCATCTAGTGGGGTGCCGATTTCTCTATTCCACACGCAGAACTTTCAGGACAGAATAACTGGCACGTTTCTTCTGCCCTCATTCCCCTAGCCCCTTCATCAGCCACTCGTCACATAAGAGTTCCAAAGCTGTCGGCCGGTCCTCGGGGTTCCATTGCAAGGCCATCCGGAGCCACCGCAAAAACCCTTCTTTGTCTTCCCCTTCAACCTTCTCGGCAAGACTCTCAAGGGTAATATCTGGAATTGGGGCTACTTCCTTCCAGCTTCCCGACTCATCCCAGAAGACCGAACTGAGGTGTCTCTGTTCCCGGAATTCAGGCGGCGCAGGGCCTAGCAGGGCAACCAGTTCTGCCATATGGACCCGGTCATCAAATACGCCATTTTGGTTTTTGCCATCGATAAGGGTGCGAGGGCTGACGATATCCCAGGCCTAAATATATCAAAATATTAACCTTTTCTAGTTGAGCAAAAGTCAGAATATTTCCACTCACGACCATGGCAACATTCCATATATCCACCTTGTAACCCCAGCTCGATCTCAAAATCACTTCGGGAGCTCTATAAACGTTCGGCATGATATCATCAATGTGCTCTTTGTCGCCCAATCTAGCTTCCCCGAAATCAGCGAGAATTGGCAGCCCACCTCTTGGAAAGAAACCTAAAGTCTTGTAGATTGTTCGGTCTTTGAGCATCTTTCTAGGTGATGGGTCTGTAACTTCAGCTTCTTCGAATCGGGAAAGATAGCTTGTCTCTGGTCCGGGAAGTAGTAAGTTCTTCAGCTGAAGATCTGTGAGAACGTTAGGCCTATAATATAAGGACTTGGGGGGATTAAGCACATTACCAGTATGGATGATATGACACTCCGAGTGCAGGAAATCTAGTGCGACCAGTAGCTGTCGGATACCAGGCTTCATGTCATCAAGGGTCATTACGCGCCCAGGAAACATCTTTACCAGAACATCTGCACTCGTTCCAAGAGGCTCGTGGACAAGACAGACGTGACGGCCATGAGGGCCCTGGATATAAAAATGGTCGAGGAGTTTGCGAATGAAGTTTCTGCCAGGATGTTTGGATTCCACAGAATTCATGTGCTTGTAGATGTGCAGCTCGCGCTCGTGGTCCCGGCTTTGGCCTGTTACGTAGACTTTTAAAACAACATATACTGATGCACTGGTTTAAAGCGTGCTATTAGAATCATCATCATCTGGTTGGGTTGAAGTGAATCCACTGTACCTACATCAAGTCTTTCGCGAGCCAAACTGTTGAGGTTACTCCGTACCCTATTTTGGCAAGTATTTGATACCGATCATTGAGTACCTCACCCTGGTTGACTGGGTAGTATTTCTCGGGTTGGTAAGCCGGCAGTGTCTCCTCGTCAAGCTCAATAGATTGGTCAAGCAACTCGAATCCCGAGGTGGGAAACGTTCTCGGGGTGCACGTCCACTGCGGTGATGACACAACTGTTCGACGCGGCACAACCGTGGTTCTCGAACTAGAGCGCAGTGAAATTCGTTGAAAGCAAGAAGTGGAGGGTAGAGACGTAGTGAAGCCCCTGTTAGCACCGGGGATATAAACAGTCTAAGCGTTTCGCGCGGCTCGCTTCATCTTGAAGTTGAGCGCAGAAGAGACCGGCAGGTCGGGCGCGTAGGCAAAGGTGGTAACGCAGAGATGGATCAGAGATAGAAAGGAGTCTGGGTGGAGGGAGCCAATCTTCCAGGGTGTATTCCGACCGAAACACACCCTAGGAGTGATGAGATAGGATTCTTGGTCTCGGCAAAAACATTCAGTCGAGTTTTGGCCTGGTTTTGGCCTGGAGAGATGGAGAATCAGTGCAGTTTGGGCAATTAGATTCAATGAAGACGCTTTGTATTCACGGAGGTCACGTTCTGGTATATGAAGTTTTTAACTGTACAAACTATCCGTTTGCTATTTCCCAAGTCACATGCGCTTGCTTCACTTGCCTGGGGGATTAGGTATTTATTGAGATAAAGTAGCTTACAGAAAAGTACAGAGTATTACACCTATCTTTAAAACTAACTAATATATTTTAAAATATATTTCTAAAGAGAATACTCCGCAACTCGCTTTGCTCGTGCGCTCCGCAGAGTACAGGCACAGGATATATAAATACTAAGTAACCTCTATTTGCAGTAGTGTGCCGTGGTACTCTCGTTCCATACTTCTACTTAGGTTCATGAGCAAATCGGCTGACGAGCCAGGACTGCACCGTATATTCGGTGTCCGATCAGCCTCATGGAGCTGGAGGGAAAGAACAGTGCAATTGTGTGTGCAGACACAAATGTCGAAATTGCCGTTAATGGCGTGTTAAGCGGTGCTTATTTGCATGTATGGATTTTCGTCCTAGGGTATAACAATGGTACTTTCCCCCCTTTTTTTCCCTATTGAACTACATCTAATAAGTACGCTTTTTTATGTTGCAGTCTAGTCAAATCCGCATGGATGCAGATAGGATTCTCGTGCACCCCTCTATTGCGCCGACTTTCATGGATGCCATCAAGACTGCTTTGTAGATGAGTTCTGACGCCTCGTCTCTCCCTCCAAACCTTGTGAATGTGGCGTCCAAGACACGCGTGGAGCGTATCATTGAGGATGTGCCCGCAGCCGGTGCGCATGTAATCCATGGACCAATATCCAAGGACTCCGATGCAAAAGCGCAGCCTGACTCCGGGGTGTGTATGGCACCTGTCCTCCTAGGCGGAGTCGGAGAGGATATGGCTGTGTGGCAGGAGGAAGGGCTTGCTTCGCTGGCGGCTTGCATGATCGTGGAAAGCGATGAGGAAGCCATCCGGATTGCGAACAGCAGTAGGCACGGATTGTCTGCGGCGGTGTTCACCGAGGATTTGCGGAAGGGGTTGGCCATGGCTAAGAAGATTCAGTCTGGGTGGGTTAGTGGTGGTTTTCTAGCGAAGGCCTTGATCCAACTTGAGCGGCTTGAGTTGGATATTGTTGGCGTGTGAAACTGATGGCTTTTTTTATGTATAGGATCGTCCATATAAACAGTATGACTATCCACGATGAACCTGTCTCGCAGCATGGAGGCGTCAAGAACCGTGGCTGGGGTCGATTCAATGCCTCACTTGGACTGGAAGAGTTTCTGGTTACGAAGAGCGTGACTTGGATGGTTTGTAAGTCAAATATGGAGTACTAGTATATCCATTTATATATTCTACGAGCCTACGAGACGAGTCCGTATTTTCATGGAAGTCTTTATATAGCTCGACATTGACAATAAACATGTGTATTGAAGGATAACTCGCTTCCCTCTATGGTGCAATAGGTAGTATTGCAGGCAGCAGCACGAATCATCGGAGACAGCGGAATTGATCCAATACTGCCTAGTATAGTCAAATAGTTGCAGAAAAGCTCCTCCACAATCCCCCTCGATTCGCCCCTATTTAGCCGAAATGCCTTCTCCAGTGCGTGCGGGGAGTTGGGGGATGAGAAGCGAACCGCTTCGTCGTTTTAGGCTGGAGGCTGGATATTTACCACCAATGAATCGAGCAATGAGGTAGTAGTGTTTTCATGCAGACTAAGTCTCTTTCCGGTGTGTTGTTCGATTAACTTTGTTTTCCCCGATACTCGAGAGTCGATGGAAGAGCCGGGTCTTTCATTCAGCTTCCTATTTTCCGAATTTGTGGGCCTGGCTCCGTTGGAATTGAGGGAGCACGAAGAAGTCAAGGCCCGTACTCCGCGTCTTTGAGAGAAAAGAGAGTGGGAAATATCTGGGGTATGTTGTGGGATGTTGCTGTGCATATATAATGAGGGAGGTGTGTCGCTCTAGGAGTAGGAGATGAAGAGAAGGAGTTCTGCAGCTCGGTGGTCAATATGAAGGGGACTGTATGGTTACTGGCGCTTGCGGGCTTCGCAGCAGCTGGGACTGTCGATTATGCTTATGATTTCAAGCCGGTGGTGGTCTCTGGTGGAGGTTATATTACTGGAATCATTGGCCATCCGACAGAGAAGGACCTGCTATACACACGCACAGATATCGGCGGCACCTATCGCTGGGAGGCGAAGGAGGACCGCTGGATTCCTCTGAACGACTTCATCAGCGCGGAAGATGCCAATCTGATGGGCACAGAGAGCATTGCTCTGGACCCGACGGATCCTGATCGGCTTTACCTAGCACAGGGTCGGTATCTGACCTCGAACAACTCTGCCTTCTTTGTCTCTGATGACCGCGGCGCGACCTTTGAGATATACCCGGCGCCGTTCTTGATGGGCTCCAACGAGCTCGGGAGGAATAACGGAGAGAGACTTGCTGTCAACCCGTTCAAGCCGGAGGAGCTTTGGATGGGAACTCGGTCTGCTGGGCTGATGAAGAGCTCCGACCGCGCCCAGACGTGGACAAATGTGACCAATTTCCCGAATGCAGCTACGAATGGCATCGGCATCTACTTTGTTATCTTCGATCCGAAGAACAAGGGAACTATCTATGTCGGGGTTGGTGTCCCCAATGGGCTGTACTATACGACGGATTCTGGAGAGACCTGGGAGTCAGTCCCTGGGCAGCCAACAGAGTGGGACCGCTCTATCCTGGTATTCCCTAATGAGACACAGCCTTTGAGCTCTGGTCCCCAACCCATGAAGGCTGTGCTGGCGTCGAATGGCGCGCTGTACGTGACCTTTGCCGACGGTCCGGGCCCTTATGGTGTCTCCTATGGCGGAGTGTATGTCTACAACACCAGCTCGTCTGAATGGGCCGACATAACCCCCAATGAGCAAAACTCCTATCCTGCGCCTTATTCAAATCAAACTTTTCCTGCGGGAGGCTTCTGTGGGCTCAGTGTTGACGCTAAGGATCCTAAGACTCTTGTTGTAGCGACCTTGGATCGCGACCCTGGCCCGGCGCTGGATAGTATTTATCTGTCCCATGACGGCGGCAAATCATGGAAGGATGTAGCGCAGCTTTCGACACCACCTGGCTCAGGTGGATACTGGGGTCATCCGATCAAAGAAGCTGCATTTAAGGATGGCACCAGTGTGCCGTGGTTGAGCTTCAACTGGGGACCCCAATGGGGAGGGTACGGAGCCCCATCCCCAGTCCGTGGGTTAACCAAGATCGGATGGTGGATGACTGCTGTCCTTCTTGATCCTAGTAACTCTGATCATGTCCTCTACGGAACTGGAGCCACCATCTGGGCCACCGATAACTTGTCTGTTGCTGACAAGAACCAAGCTCCGGACTGGTATGTCCAGACCCAAGGCATTGAGGAGACAGTGGCGTTGGCGATGGCGAGCCCGAACGGTGGGTCTTCTCACCTCCTCACTGGACTCGGGGATGTCAACGGGTACCGGTATGGCGACCTCGATGTCCCGCAGCCGATGTTCGAACTGCCGGTGTTTTCAAACTTGAACGCCCTTGACTGGGCTGGCCAGCAGCCAGATACTATCATTCGCGCTGGTCCATGTGGGCACAACTACACAGACGGCTGCGGACTAGCTGCATACTCGGCGGACGGTGGCAGCAATTGGACCAAGTTCGCCACATGCATCCCCGGCATCGATACCAGCTCCACAAACCCCGGAATACTAGCCATCGACGCTTCAGGAAAGCATATTGTCTGGTCCTCCGCCGTAACCACATACTGGGAAACTCTGCAATCCATTACAACAAGCACAAATGGATCTGGCCCGTATTCCACCACGGATCTCGGAAAGACCTGGCTGTCTCCTACCGGTCTCAACATCCAGACACCCAACATCAGCGCTGACCGGGTCCAGCCAAAGACGTTCTACTCCTTCACGGACGGAGACTGGTTTGTGAGCAGGAACGGTGGGGTCTCGTATGACTCTTTCAAGGGTAAGGACGTCGGACTGCCGGTGTACGCGGGAGCTGTCCCAATCGCAAATTTCAACAAGGCAGGTGAGCTGTGGCTGGCACTTGGCGACCTGGGCATCTACCATACCAACAACTTTGGCAAGAGGTGGTCCAAGATTAGCGGGCCCGGGGTGACGGCGACGCTTTTGACCATTGGCGCAGGTGCCCGTCGTTCCTCTGCACCAGCACTTTTCATCCTAGGGACAGCCGCAAGCCATGGCCCTCTAAGCAAGGACGGAGTGTATCGGTCTGATGATAATGGGAAGACATGGGTTCGGGTGAACGATGATCAGCATCAGTACGGTGGAATCGCGATCATTCAGGGCGACCCTCGCGTGTACGGACGGGTTTATTTGGGTACTGGTGGACGAGGAATCGTTTATGCAGATATCCAGAAAAGCAAGCTTCGGGTTTGAGACGCCTATGTACTCAACGTTAGAAATAGCCTCAGCGCATCGCGTGATCTAGAAAATATCATTTTGTTGACCATTTTCTTTTTTTGTCCCTGCGGCCAGTTGCTCGCGATGACTGTGGGTGTCCTCCACAGTAGGCTTACCATGCCGTTCGTTACGGACCCAGTTGTAAAATAATACACGGTCGAATATGACCCGATTCCCCGGAATCCAGACGCAGCTCATCTAGGCGATTGTGGTCTCTCGGGGTAAGTTCCGACGCAGACTCACAACTCGGGAAAGCTCCCGCCGAGCACGTCAACGATCACGACAACCAGCTTGAGGAGTAATGAGCATTTCGACGCAGAGTCAAAGAAGGAGACACTTTCAGGGTTGATCTTTCTTGCTCGAGCAGGCTTCTATATCCTGTATTCTCACTCCATAGTTATGGCTGTCAAACACGTGGTCGGCAATTGAACCTTCTCAAAGCGGCGCTGCCAGAAATGGGAGGTCGGATCAGGTGAACAGCGGCTGCTTGTGTTCTAAATTCCGTAAGGACAAAGCATATAATCAATCGCCGATGCTGAGGTGCAAACGGGGGGTATGGACTAGAAGTTATCCAGAATTGAGGATGATACGTCAAAGGGATGGACCTGGGTATGCCTGCGGATATCTCACCTTGTTCACCTTTGCTGCAGGATAAGGTGCTCGGTCCGAGGCTTTTTACGGGATTGGTGCTGGAGGATGAAGGATGGATGGCAATGACAGGGTCAAGTGTCGAGCTCATGGTGAGTTAAAGAGAGTTATGCGATTATAATTTATATCTTTAGTTAACCGGTTTATTAGGTCGTTCAATATGTGAAAGAGCTGGGATAATAGCGAGTAGTATTATTATTGTTAGTTCATCACTCTGGGTCTGAGTCCCACTGTTACTGTCCCATGCCAATGATTGAAGCAATGAGAACTGGAGAAGAGCAGACATGACGTGCCGCTGACTTAAGGGAGGCTTTCTATTTGCCCAGCCGCGGAGGACATGTGAAAGCTGGAGAAAGGACCAGGCCAACCTTGGAAGCATGTGAAGATTCGAAGACAGTATCAGGATCAACTGGAAAGTACCATCAACGGAAATACTGGGGAGGGGATCATGAATATCTGGATGTCATGGATGTTCGACAAACCAGCGCCCGTGGATTGTGTTTTACTAAGTCGTAGGGAGAGTCCGCCCCATACATACTACCTAGTAGTCACTAGCAGTCGTTGATCCTCCACTCTGGAAACAAAATATGGGGATGGCTCGAGTCGCTACGTCTGCTCTACGAATACAAATAATAAATTTCTGTATTGACACTTTATTATTTGTACAAGTAATTGAACAGCAGATCTAGAGAAAAACCCAACAAGGCATAAGTATTAAAAATGCAAACCACAAATACGCGCAGGAAATGTACTTCCCCAGCGCCCGCGCGTATTCGTACGGTAAGAATGGGTGAGCCTCGGCCGAAAAGACAGTCTCCCCGTCGGCTTCTGAATGAATGAATGAATGATTTCCACTGCTGCTGCTGCTTCTTCTTGCCTTTAAGATCTCCCCACCCTCCTGTTCCATCCCATCCCATCTCTTTCTCCTTCTCCTCCTCTTGATCTACACGCGCCTCTCTCCCTTCCATCTTATCTTGTCTTGTCCTTATATCCCTCATCATGCCCCCTCGAGTGATTGTCGTCGGTGGTGGATGTGAGTCGCCTGTCCTGGATTCCCACAGCTTTCCCCGCATTTGCTGACCATTGTGTCGCCTCTTAGTGTCTGGTCTCAGCGCCGCCCATACCGTCTACCTCAACGGTGGAAACGTCCTCGTTCTCGATAAACAGGGTGTGTATTGCCTCTCCTGTGCATTTTGTCGCTTTATGGCTACCGATACCTTACAAGCCTCTCTCAAACCCAATCACGAGTCTACTGAGGCTAACTTGGACCAGCCTTCTTTGGTGGCAACTCTACCAAGGCCACCTCCGGAATCAACGGTGCTCTCACTCGCACCCAGGTCGATCTGGGTATCGCCGACAGCGTTAGGCAGTTCTACGATGATACCTTGAAATCCGCTAGGGATAAGGCCCGCCCCGACCTGATCAGGGTCCTCACATACAACTCCGCCGCTGCCGTCGAATGGCTGCAGGATGTCTTTAACCTCGACCTCACCCTTGTTTCTCGTCTCGGGTAAGCATCTACCTGGTTTTATGTATTCTTGTGAATTATTTTCGGAGTATTGGCGTGCTAACACGAAAAAAAGTGGCCACTCCCAGCCCCGAACCCACCGCGGCCACGATGCCAAGTTCCCCGGTATGGCCATTACCTACGCCCTCATGCAGCGTCTAGAAGAGCTCGCCGAATCAGAGCCCGAGCGCGTTCAGATTATCAAGAAGGCCCGTGTTACTTCTGTCAACAAGTCCGGTAACTCCGTTACTGGTGTCACATACGAGGTGGACGGCCAGACACAGTCCGCTGATGGTGTCGTCGTTCTGGCTACTGGTGGTTATGCTGCGGACTTCAGCGACACCTCTCTGCTCAAGCAACATCGTCCTGACACATTTGGCCTGTCCAGTACCAACGGTACCCATGCTACTGGTGACGGCCAGAAGATGTTGATGGCGATTGGCGCAAACGGCATTGATATGGACAAGGTCCAGGTCCACCCCACTGGCCTTGTTGACCCCAAGGACCCCGCCGCCAAGTTCAAGTTCCTTGCTGCCGAAGCTCTGCGAGGTGAAGGTGGTCTTCTTCTTAACTCAGATGGTGAGCGGTTCTCGGATGAACTCGGCCATCGTGATTACGTCTCCGGTCAGATGTGGAAGGAGAAGGAGAAGGGCAAGTGGCCTATCCGCCTTGTCCTCAACAGCAAGGCTTCCAAAGCTCTGGACTTCCACACTCGTCACTACTCTGGCCGTGGTCTCATGAAGAAGATTACTGGCAAAGAGCTTGCCAAGGAGATTGGCTGTGGCGAGGCGGCTTTGAAAAAGACTTTCGATGATTACAATGCCATTGCTGAGGGCAAGAAGAAGGATCCATGGGGCAAGCGTTTCTTCCACAACTTGCCTCTGAGCATTGACGATGAATTCCATGTTGCCCTCATGGAACCTGTCCTGCATTTCACAATGGGTGGTATCGAGATCAACAAGCACGCCGAGGTTCTCAACCTTGAGAAGGAGCCTTTCGAAGGCCTCTACGCTTGCGGTGAGCTTGCAGGTGGTGTTCACGGTGCTAACCGTCTTGGTGGTTCCTCTTTGCTTGGCTGTGTCGTCTACGGTCGTGTCGCTGGTGACAGTGCGAGCCAGTACCTCTTCAAGAAGCTCACCGCTGGTGGTGCCACCTCCGCTCAGCAGCGTCTAGGCCAGATCTCCCTGCACATTGATCCTTCTACCCCTGGCAAGATCTCTGTTGAATGGACCGGCGCCGGCGCTAGTGGTGCCCAGGTTCCCGCTGGTACTATAACCCCCGCTGCCTCTGAGGCCGCCCCCGCCCCCGCTGCTGCTGCTCCTGCTGAGACATCCAAGCCCGCTAAGTTCACCATCCCCGAGACCGAGTACTCGATGGAGGAGATTGCCAAGCACAACAAGAAGGATGATCTGTGGATCGTCGTTAAGGGCATTGTTCTGGACGTGACAAACTGGCTGGACGAGCACCCTGGTGGCGCTAACGCCCTGTTCAACTTTATGGGGCGTGATGCCACTGAAGGTTAGTGATGGACCCTTTATTCTCAGATAACCTTTTTTTTCTATAATGTTTTGACGCTAATGGCTGTTTATTTAGAATTCGCCATGCTCCATGACGACGAAGTCATCCCCAAGTACGCTCCCCACATCGTTATCGGCCGAGTAAAGGGTCAAACTCCCAGCCTTGAGATTTAAAGAATGCCAATAGATTGGGAATAACAATACATTATTGGAAAGAGAGAAGAGAAAAAAAAAGAAAAGACACGCACGTGCCATGTAACCATCCCTTCAGCACACACATACCCCTTCGTTACCTTTCCCATTTACGCCTTTTTCTGCTCCCCATCATGATCCTTTTGCAGGGCGAATTCTCTATCTTTCCGTTTTTTCATTATCTAGTTTTTGTAAGATACAATTTCCATTATCGGTTCCTTCTTGGTTACGTACTACCTAGACCTTCATTTGAATTAACCCCGTAGAACGCCGTTGTAGGCCAACCCGGAAAAAGAATTCCGGTGGTATCCTGGGTGTATTGACTGCACATGCTTCTGTCTCTGAGGATCCGGTCGGGTTCTTGATTTTGATCCCCGGCCAGTAACCTCGGCTACAACTCAATGACATGCAGGTACGAAATCCGAGCAATGCGAGAATAACCATGAGTACTGCGAATAGTATATATAATTATTCATATATATGTGTATATATATGTGTGTATATATTTTCTCGTAAATTTACACCATAGAAAGACAAGACAGAGCAAACTGATCTCAATGCTGCATGTGCTTCAAAATCATCTTTAACCGGCGAATAGCAGGCCCCTCTTCACCTTCCCTTCCTGGGCCATCCTTTTTAGAGTCTATTTCTCTGGCCGCGGCTTCTAGTGTAGGTTGCAGGTAACCCCATACCTCGTCGTGGTACTTTTCCTCCACGGAGATCCATTCAGCAGCTCCCGGTAGACTGGTTAGCACTGTATCGCGTAGGGCAGTGGCGTGGCTGTTTCCTACGGAAGAAACGGGGACTGTATCCAGGAATGCGCCGATGTCCGGGACGAGATTGAGGGAGGTGAGTTGGCGGGAGGCGGATTGGGTTGCGATTTGTTCGGGGGGAGGGAGTTGGCGGCGAAAGGACTCAATTATTTGGATCTCTGCTGGGGTGAGCTGAGGTAGAGAGAGTTCTGTGTCAATGGGCTCGAATGGTTCGTCGGCGGATGGAGGAAGTTCGGTGTCGAAGTTTTTGTCGGAGAGGAGGGATACCACGGCGTCGCCGTCTGAGGGTAGCGTTGTCGTCGTCGTTGTTGTTATTGTTTCGAAGAATTCGGGTTGGCTGGGGGTGTTTTCGTTGGCGTCGCCTGCGAATTGGTATTCAAGTGATGGTTCCCTTCCTTTTCCCTTTCCTTTGCTTATAGTTGTAACTTCATCCGAGATGTCTCCACCGTATGCGCTTTGGAATTCCTCTTGCGTTAGCTCTGGTAGCTCAAACCCTCCCTGTAGGGCTGTAGATGACGATCGGAAGGACTCTGAAGGACGATACGCCGATTGATCTCGCGACGATGGCGATGAAGACGAAGCACCGGGGGATTCTCTGTACTTTTCTGCAGCTGCTAGGGCTGAAGACGAGGCTGAAGGTGCAGCCTTACTGCTGTCCGACAGCAACTGCGCAACATCCCCCGACGGGATGGAAGGCAGGAACACATTTCTTGCAAGCCCTGACGCTGAGTTCTGAATGCGGGTAGCTAGGGACGGAGGATTTTGACCGTCATTTTCGGACTCCGTTGGGATATTATTCTTGTCTGGTCTAGACTGTGTACTTTGGGGACTATTATCGTCAGTACTACCCCGCTTCTGGTGGTCGGACATGGTCAGGAGTAAGTGGGCGGGGGGGAGGGAGGAGTAGTAGTAGTAGGAGTCAGTGCGGCACAATATACCCCTCAGGACCGGAAGCTGAGGGAGGGAAATGAAGCTACCTAGTGTACTTTTGGAGGAGCTTGGGAGAAATAACAATGACGTTAGAGATAGAGCTAAATTCTGCCGATCTTGGTGGTTTTTGAAGGCGCTGGTGTTCGGTTCAAGGGAGAACGTCGGAACTGGCAGGGCGAGGGAAAGCATGTGAAGAGCCTGAGGCTAGTGACATACTCAGGATTCTGACTGAATATTCGCGGTGACTGAGTCGAAGAGCATTAAGGTGAGGAGGTGGTCCAACTTTAACATGGGACAGTACAGTTGATTGCTGTACTGCTAGTCTAGTAAGAAGAATAAGACCTATACGTAAAGTCCTGTAAAGTTAATAGTCGATAGTGTGGTTGAAGATCGTCTAGTACGTAGTGGGTAGGAGAGACCAGAGTCTTGAGAAAGGGAATATCTACAGCAATATTAGGTACTAGGTGTTACCCTTTAAATCCGCAATTGAGCCCAGTGTATATACTTCTCGTAGCACAATGAAAACAATGACGATCTGCCTCCGAGCCCTATCGACACTGGACGCTGTGGACAGTAGTGGTTGATGTCAGCGTCCACCGTCCAGTCTTAAGTAAGTTGGGTAGTTGCTGCGTGTGGGTTTACGGGCAGCCACTTTCTTCTCCCCACCACCACCACCACCACCTCCCGCAGCAAACGACGACACCGACGACCGGGTCTTTCCAAACCGCCTCACCTCAAACCCATCAACCCCGTCATCCTCTCCCCAACCCTGGTCAACTCCCACGTTCGTTCTGCTCCTCAACAGACACACTGTCTGTTGTTGTAGCCCGTGGTTGTTGTTGTTGTTATCGTCGTCGTCGCTGCTCGCTCTTCTCTTTCTGGGTTAGTTAATTATTTCCTGTGATAATTCATCACAAACCGAAGGGGGGAAACTCAAGAAAGAAGAAGAAAAAAAACCCTCCCACCGACTCATTCCCCTCTTCTGATCTTGTCAGCTCAGGCTGTCAATCATTTGTCTTCTTCAGCCTGCCAGTGACTGAACTGCCTCACTTGGCCTTGTTTCACGCCGCGACCCTCCCTCCACCTCCTCTCTGCCTCCGTGCTCTTTCCGACCTGGGCTCCTTAATCCTTCCTTATCTTCACCTTCGAAATTCATTCCTATATCTGAAGTGTTCGCCGTCCTATCATCAGCATCATCGCCTGACGTCGTTGTTGTTATCGACCGCGAGTCGTCTAATCGAAGAACTTCACTTCCTCGACCTCTCCCTTTGCTCGCGATCTCGGTCTCCACAAACCCCGCTAGTCGGATTGCTCTCAAATCCCGATACCTTGGTTTCTGAAGCTCATTTCTTGTGATAATCGTCAAACTACCCAAGGAAGGGTGGTTCTTGCAAAAAAGAAAATGGTAGACAGGGATCCAGGTTCACCTACCTGGAAGTTCACACAGTGAGTTCATCCTTCAGCTCGTCGCCGCCATTCCAGGTCTATCCTATAGATACACTTGTACATTTGTTTTCGGGATACAGTCTTGTTGGGGCGAATTTGGAGTATGATTGCTGGCAAAGATTTATACCAGGGATATCTGCCCCGCAATCCCTTTATTTTCTGATTTTTTTGGCCTTATAAATTTTGATATTGTAGCTAACGGATGTGTATAGATGTTTTGGTGATAAAGGCGATGTGGAGGACATAACTGAGGGTATATACATCCATCCCAGCCCTGCATTTAATCTATCATAAGAGACTGCTCACCTATGGGTTGGCTGAGATGTGGCTTCAAAATTGCTGACCTTGATATCTTCTTCTAGCGGATATTATTTCAACCGTCGAGTTCGATCACACCGGTAACTACCTAGCCACAGGAGACAAAGGTGGAAGAGTGGTGTTATTCGAAAGAAACGAAACGGTAGCGATGCCCATACAACGCCAGCCAGATTTTAACCCAGTAGCGCTAACTAAATTGGATAGAAAAAAACCTGCGAGTACAAGTTCCATACCGAATTTCAGTCTCATGAACCAGAGTTTGACTACCTAAAATCGCTAGAGATCGAAGAAAAGATTAACAAAATAAAATGGTGCCGACGACAAAATGCTTCTCATTTCCTCCTCTCAACGAATGACAAGACGATTAAACTCTGGAAGGTGTTTGACAAGTCCCTCAAGGTCGTTGCGGAGAACAACCTCTCAAGCGAGCTCACTCCTGCTGGCGTTGCTGGTGGAGGGGCTCCTCGTGCGCCCCGTGTATCATTCAAAGACCCGTCCCTGTTGAAACTTCCAAGGATGACACATCACGATACCGTTGTAGCGGCTGTGCCTCGGAGGACCTACGCTAATGCCCATGCATACCATATTAACAGCATTTCTGTCAATAGCGATGGTGAGACCTTCATTAGTAGTGACGATCTGCGAATCAACTTGTGGAACCTTAATATCCAAGATCAAAGTTTCAACATTGTCGATATCAAACCAGCAAACATGGAGGAGCTCACGGAGGTCATTACAGCTGCTGAATTCCATCCAACAAGCTGTAATTGGTTTATGTATGCGAGCTCTAAGGGCACCATCAAACTTGCCGACATGCGGCAGCGCGCGTTGTGCGATCAACACCAAAAGCGTATGTCTTTCTCTTTTCTTTTTAGATTCCACCATTATGTCAGATGCTGAAATTAATACAGTTTTCGAACAAGAGGAAGATGCCTCTTCCCGTTCCTTTTTCTCCGAGATCATCTCGTCCATCTCCGATGTCAGGTTTTCTCATGACGGCCGGTACATTGTGTCAAGAGACTACTTGACAGTGAAGATTTGGGATGTTAACATGGAGAGACAGCCAGTGAAAACAATCCCTATCCACGAACACCTGCGACCACGTTTGTGCGACACATATGAGAATGACAGTATCTTTGATAAATTCGAGGTGGTGTTTTCTGGAGATGCTGAAAATGTTATGACTGGAAGCTACAACAACAACTTTATGATCTACCCCACCGACCCCGCCAAGGAAACGGAGATAGTGCTGCAGGCCGACAAGTCTGCCTTCAAGGCAAAGAAAGTTGGCGTACCAACGCCGATGAACAAAGGTGCCAATGGAAAGAAGAGTAATTCCCGCTCTGGTAGTCCGGCTGGTCCTGGCAGCCGCATGAAGAAGGAAACCGATGCAGACCAGATCGATTTCAACAAGAAGATTTTGCACATGAGTTGGCATCCTTTCGAGGACAGTATCGCCATTGCTGCCACAAACAA
This sequence comes from Aspergillus funiculosus, assembly GCA_027569145.1. NCBI lineage: Eukaryota > Fungi > Ascomycota > Eurotiomycetes > Eurotiales > Aspergillaceae > Aspergillus > Aspergillus funiculosus. Next base: position 1,071,367 of record JAPDEN010000003.1, read on the forward strand.
CGTGAGTCTCCATTCTGCCGCGGCTACTCTCTTATTGAAAGGTTGTTGATATTGACGGATGATATAGCTATTTGTATTCTCTGCACTGTGAGTGGGAAGCTTAATAAATGCAGTGAACAGGCGTCTCAATGTGTCAGAACGGCACTAGGGAGGGGGATCCTCACGATTGGCATTTACAACAGTTTTTTACAGACTAAAATCATTTCAAGCTGCCAGTTCAAATTTGAGTCCTTCCTGCTCTTCTCTTTATTTCAAAGTTCTAAGCCTCTCCTTCCCCTATTGTTGGAGTCTGGTGATGCGATTCTACAAGTCAATTTTCTTAAGCCTACGGGCTATTTACATGCGACGAGAAATGATTCTCAATCCTATCTGTTTTTCTTTTTCAGGCAGACTTTGGTGGTTTTGATGATTTGTTGGGGAAGGGCGTGCTTGAACGGAGGCCTAGAGAGAGGGAGAAGATGCAAAAGGCGAACCCGAGAATGTTTTGAACATCCCCCTTCCCTTACTTTACGCCTATATTCACTATTTATGCCTTTACTGCAGCACCCTAGTCATTGCGTAGGAAGGTCCATTTCCAATTCCCCTACTTCCTTGTTGTTGCAGTGGTTTGAGTGCATTGGTCGCAATTAGAGCAAGATTTCTTTTTTCGTCATGGCTCGGACTGAATTGGTATTGGAGTCCACTTAGCGTTATTCGAGTAGATAATGAATATATGCGAGTTTCTTCAGAGTTTCCTCCAGTGCTTTCCCAGTGTATCCGAACTCGCCATCCATGATCATCCAGCCCTGAGGTCGTCTATCTAGGCGGATTACCAAGAGCGTCGATGACGTCGGGGAACCTCAGACTTAAGGTTCCGTTCACAGAGGCTTCACTGGGCCAATCACTGCCGCAGTAAATGTTGCCCGCACCGGCTCGGAGCTTCGGAAAAAGGATGATGCTGGTGATAGGGGCTAGACCCTAGAAGGGTTTAGCGTACCTAAAGTCTCTCCGCCTTCTCTCTGGAGCCCATCCGTGATCGGTCGCGCGCAAACCATCATCACCAACTACGTCTGCTGTTTGCTGGCTTGTTCAGTCAGTTCTACTTATCTATTTTGCTCTTGCTCCTTGAGATCCTTTTATTCTATCCCTGTGAACCATTCACTGTACTTTCTTTTGCTCTTTCTGCACCTGACAGGGCTCTAGATTCAGTGATGTTCCTGTGAAATGAGTTCAAAGAGAAACTAATCCGTGCGAAAAGGATTAAGAAGTCAACAGCTTAGTTTGGGGCTACCAGTAGCTTCCACTTTCTCTCTATTCTGGACTTTCACTTTCAGAGTGTATCGAAAGCAAACTGTGTGCTATAGGGGCTTCAGGGCCTCTTTTTATGTCCACAGGTCATGAACTCCTCTGGGAACGATAACTGGCACCCTGGTGGGCCGCCCTCACACCCTAGCATGGATCACCAGCAACCTCGTCAGTTAGGATCTTTCGGGTATGTTCTAGTATTTAGTTACCATCTATTCATTATCTTCTTGAGGAAGAAAATGGCATGAGCTGACTCAGTCACTTTCTAGACAAAACCCACCTCCCCAACAGGGCCCGTCCTCGCAACCTTCAGGACCCGTCCTCCCACCTCCAGCTGGTTAGAAAATTTTACCCCCCAAAGTTCATGAAAATGGTCTTGAAATGAAGACTGACTTGTTTCCCTTTGTTAGCTCCATATCATCCGCCGGGTCAACCAGGTGGGCACTCGCTTCCCGGACTGGCTGAGTTGAGCCAGAGTCATGGTGGTCCGCATCAACCACCCTCGTATGGCCAACATCCATCTGCACCCTCCCATGGCGCCGGACACCCATTGCCAGGTATTGGCCAAGCCATGCAGCACCCTTCTCCTCAAACCATCAACCAAGAGCGCGAGAGAGATTCAAGGGAGCGGGAATTGATCGAAAGACAACGTCAGGAAGAGATGGCCCATAGAGAACGTGAGCAGATTGAACGCCAACAGCTCGAACGGCAGCGGGATCAGCAACATCATCCTATTCAGAGCCACACTGGGTCGATTCCTCTGCATCAGCCCGTAGCGTCGAAAGTTCCAAACTCCATTCATGGACCAAATGGTCTTTTGTCCAATCTAGGCTCAAATCCAGCCACCGGGCCCCCAGGCTCCATTCAAGCCTCTGGTGGCCCGGGCGGAATTTATGGCTCGCAGATGCAGCACGCTGAAAATACTCCGAGGTCGTATATGCAGCACCCTGCAGGGCCACCTGGTCAGCCGCTTATGGGATTCAACGGGTCTGGGCCGCCAATCCCAGGTAATGTTGCTGCCCTCGCCCACGGCCAGCAGCCTATCTTGAACGTAAGTGTCACCATTTCTAGGTTTCTTATGACTTTACAAACTCAAGTGCTCACGACATCCGACTAGGATGCGCTTTCCTACCTCGACCAAGTGAAGGTTCGCTTCGTCGACCAGCCTGATGTGTATAACCGTTTCCTCGACATAATGAAAGACTTCAAAAGCCAGGCGTAAGCATTTCGTCCGAATTCTTCGGCCATATTCTAACTGGATTCAGCATCGATACACCGGGTGTCATCCAGCGGGTCTCAACCCTTTTTAATGGACATCCAGCGCTCATCCAGGGGTTCAACACTTTTCTTCCGCCTGGTTACCGAATCGAGTGTGGGACTGAAGATAATCCGGATGCGATTCGGGTGACTACTCCCTCTGGCACAAATACCCTTAGTATGCCCCGTGCTAGACGCTCCTTGGACGGCCCGGGTGACCCCCCTCCCTCAGGAGGGATCGGACCCCATGGTCGGCCTGAATACTATGAGCAGTCTCGGCCAGGCTGGCAGCAGCAGCCCCAGCCTCAGCACCCACCAGGTGGTCTTTCTGGGTCTTACTCTCCTGGATCTCGTATGATGGGTCCTGGGTTGTATGGACAGCAAAGCACACAAGGACAACCGCAGGAGCTCCACTATGAATATCCTGGCCAGCAAGACCAGCAATCGTCTGCGACCGCAGCTGCAATGGCCCATCAGCAGGACCAGCGTGGCGTATCGCAACTCCAGGGCGCTGCATCGGCTGCGTCGGCTGGGTTAGGGCGACCCTCCATGATGCAGGTCTCTCCCGCCTCGGCACAGGCCGCTATGACCCAACCCATGAATAGTTTGGCTGGAGTGGGATCAGGCATGCTTCAGGGTAACCAAGCAGACTTAAATAAGCGAGGACCGGTAGAATTCAATCATGCCATTAGCTATGTGAACAAGATCAAGGTAAGCTTCCTACCAAGGTATATAAGCTAACATTAACTGATATCAAAATCTTTCTCCTTCTAGAACCGGTTTGCAAGTGCGCCTGAGATATACAAGCAATTTCTCGAGATTTTGCAAACATATCAGAGGGAATCAAAACCAATCCAGGATGTTTATGCTCAGGTCACCCAACTTTTCAACACTGCTCCAGATTTGCTCGAAGATTTCAAGCAATTCCTCCCTGAGTCTGCAGCCCATGCTAAGCAACAGGCCGCTGCGCGCCAGGCAGAGGAAGCTGCTCCCATGAGCAACGTTCGCGGAGAACCAAATTTTGGGTCTAGCTCGCTCCCTTCGCAGACCCCGAACCGGGACCTCAAAATGCCACCTCTTGGTCAGTTCAACGTGAAGGATTCGGGTAAAGAAGGCAAAAAGCGCAGAGGTGGGCCTGGTGCTCCATCCACACTGGGGCCATCGTCCGCAGCCACCGTTGGAGGAGTTGATGCCACACGAGTTGTTGATGCTCAGGCTGGACGACCGCAGGCTATCCCAGCGGGTAGTGCAAACAAGGTCAGTCAGTCATTTCTCCAATTTAATGTTTATCCGTATAGGATATGTTTGTTCATCCAGAATTCCCTCTGCGCATTGCCTAGCCACTGTGGCTGTAATTTACTGATTGCTGCTAAATATTGGCGCTGTCGATATGGTGATGCTCATATTCAGTGAATGGCCTGTGGCTGGTGCACACCCCAAAACAATCTCTTGCAATTTGTCATTTTGTTTTCATCTTAATTTTGACCCTCGCAACCCTTTCATTACAGCCCTGCTAACTACTGTGAAGAGAGCCAAGGTTCATCACACGAAACCGTCCCAAGCAGAAGCGCCAATTGTTTCACCTACTCTCGTGCCGGCTCTTCCTGAGCCAATTCAGCCAACCTTTTCCTTGACGCCGACTCAGGAAGAGTTTGCCTTCTTTGATCGTGTCAAGAAATACATCGGAAATAAACAAACGTTCAGCGAGTTTCTCAAACTTTGCAACCTCTACTCGACCGACCTCATCGATAGACACGTTTTAGTGAAAAGAGCTGCTGGATACATTGGTTCCAACCCTGAGCTCATGGCCTGGTTCAAGCGATTTATGCATGTTGAGGAGCCGGAAGATAAGATCATTGAGCTTAAGCCTAAACAGGAGCTAGGAGTCGTCAACCTGTCTCACTGTCGCTCCCTCGGGCCTAGTTATCGTCTTCTCCCTAAACGCGAGCGGCAGAAGCCATGCAGCGGTCGCGATCAGCTGTGCTACAGTGTTTTAAATGATGAGTGGGCTTCTCACCCAACCTGGGCCTCAGAGGACTCTGGTTTCGTTGCCCACCGAAAGAACCAGTTTGAAGATGCCTTGCACCGCATTGAAGAGGATAGACATGATTATGATCACCACATCGAAGCTTGCACTCGCACTATCCAACTTATCGAGCCGATCGTGCAACAGTTCCTCGTCATGTCGGAAGCTGAAAGGGCTGCTTTCAAGCTCCCTATCGGCCTCGGTGGCCAAAGTGAAGCGATTTATCAGCGAGTGATCAAGAAAATTTACGACAGACAACGTGGAGAGAAGATAATTAAAGAAATGTTCGAGCGGCCATGCCATGTTTTGCCCATTGTTCTTTTCCGTCTGAAGCAAAAATGCGAGGAATGGAAAGCTAGTCAGGTAAGCCATCCAAACGTTTCCCATGTAAGTACATGGTGACTAATTGATGGCAGCGTGAATGGGACAAAATTTGGCGTGAACAAATGCAGAAAGCCTACTGGAGGAGTCTGGATCACCAGGCAATCGCCAGCAAAGGTGCGGACAAGAAACTCTTTGTGGCAAAACACATTCAAAATGAAATCCAGAGCAAATTTGAGGAGAGTAGGAATCTACGCAAGAGCGGGTTCCAGGTCCCCAAACACCAGTTTGAATTCACTTTCTCAGATCCAGCAGTTCTCATTGATGCGACTCACTTGCTATTGATTTTCATTGATCGCAATTCTGCTGGTTTTGGTGCAGACCCGCAGAAGGTTATGATGTTCATCAAGGACTTCATTCCAGTGTTTTTTGGGATGGATCGTGACACATTCCACGTGTACATGAACGAGCTTTCCAGCGGCACTACCCCTGTTGATGAGGGTGACGATGAGAGCCTCGTGGCAGAAGATGCTGCAACTCCGCGCAGCCGAAAGGGTATTACTGGCAAGAAAATGGACCTACTCCGCGATGTCTTGGAGCGTCGTAGCGAGAAAGCCAGCAGAAGCGACAAAGAGGGTAGTGCCCCTGCAAGTCGGGATGGTACTCCGGATGCTGTCCTCATCCCTTCTACCCCGATTCCCGATCCTACTGAAACCTTTGACGTTGCCGAGCTCAAATGGATGGAACACCCTGGGCAGGGCAACTTCAACCAGCAACGCGAGTACAATCTCAACGAATCATATGAGAAGAAAGCACATCACTTATACGCTAACCTGAACATCTACTGCTTTTTCCGGACGTTTGAGGTTCTTTATTCGCGCCTACTCCGCATCAAGTTGAATGAAAAGAATGCTCATGGGGATGTACGTCGTGCCCTGGCACAGAAACCAGCACGAGAGCTCAATCTTCTCGATAAAATTCCTACGGATCTCTTCTATGACTGCGACCCTAAAGCCAATCTATATCAACAAATTGTACGCATGTGTGAAGAGGTCATTAGGGGGGATATGGAGACATCACATCTCGAGGAAACTCTTCGCCGTTACTACTTACGGTCTGGATATCAGTTATACAACCTGGAGAAGATGTTTGCCGGTATCGCGAAGTTTGCAGGTGCTATATTCCATGGTGACTCGAAGGACCGGAGCTCCGATATTATGAACCTGTTCTTTAAAGAACGCGACAGGGAGGAAACCACACATAACCAGGAGATCCAGTATCGGAAGCAGGTTGAAAGATTGGTCAAGGATGGCGATATCTATCGCATTACCTATGTAAGTTGTCTTTCCTCTGTATTGAGTGTTCTCTTTTTTTTACTTTATTTTTCTTTTGCTAACGCGACATTACTGTAGTACCCAACCAACAAGAAAACTGTTATTCAGCTCCTTACCCCGGAAGATGCCACATTGGAGAACGAAGAATTAAGTCAGGAGGCGCGCTGGTCGTACTATGTCTCCGCATATACCATGCGTGACCCCACAGAGGGAGTACCCTTCTCTCAGATGCGGATGCCCTTCCTGAAGCGGAACCTTCCAATCAAACTTGAGCAAGAAGAGGAGTATAATCGTTTCTATCGCCCATTGGTACATCAAGATGGGCTCATCATCCGCATTTGTGCCAATAGCTATCATATTCTCTACGAACCCGGTAGCTCCGATTGGTGGTGGCGTCCAACGCTACCTCCAGATGAGGTGGCTGATGAGGTCGCTAAAGAGGAAGCAGCTGTGAAGGAGAGGAGACGTGATCGGTTCACTGAAAAGTTCATCAACAACCCTACCTGGGCACATGGTCTTAGCAAAGACCAGGTAGACGAGTCTAATCAGCGCTTCCGGTCCTGGATCAAGGGATCTGATTCAGAACGCGAAACAAGTGCTCCCAGCGCCTCGGAATCAGACAAACAGGGCAACAAGGATGATACGGAGATGCAGGATGTTGAGGAGACCTCCGAAACTAGGGAATCATAGACGTTTTGCATCTCACACCCCCTTCTGGCATGGGCCATTTTGTCCAGTTATGGTTATCTTTCGTACAGGCACGGCGGAGCGTCTTAGGAGCTTTGGGGCGACTTTGAAGATTTCTTCGATCATGGTCGCTACTTTTTTTCCCTTTTTTTTTCCCGAAAACTCCCAACATTCTCATTCATGTGTATCGGTTGTATGTGTACTTCTCTTCTTTGATGCTTGTGTTTTTACTTGCAAGGCAGTGTATTTATCTCATCTCATCACGGCATGATCAGCGAACTCGGTCAAGGGTTGTACGAATGGGTTTACTGTTTATTGAGAATCCTGCCTAGCGTGGTTCTTGTGCCTCTTGTGCTTACTGGGAACAAAGCGATATTCTACTGGTTTGCAGGTAACCTCCAGGCGAGATTCTCCGGGCTGGTGTAGAGGGATTTTATCAAGGATCGATGATATGCTTTTTTTTTATTCAATTGTGTGTACTTTAGGTCGGACTTAGGGTAATTCTCAGAGGTTAAATTTCAACTCTTCAACACTCTCTGTAGGTATGAAAGTCGAGATAGGTTACAGGGTCAGTAGAAGTGGTGGCATCTTTCCTAATCAGGACAAAGGAACCTCGGCCGACGAGCCGGGCAGCTAGTACCAAAAGAGCATCCTCCACTCTCTCTGTCCTGAGAAATATTGCACATACATGAATGACACTACATATCCGGAGAGCCCGGGGGGAACCCTGGGGTCCTTGCAGAAAGCTCCGTGTAGCCGAACAAAGATAGCCGATACAGAGCCGAGACTAAAACCGGCGCGCCAGACCCGGAGGAGACTCGGGATCAGCAAAGAAGGCAGACGGCGTAGTTTTCTGCTATTCCAGTGACATGGAACAGTGAGAAAAGGAAGCAAAGACTGAGGGTTGGGTCTTTGGCGAGATATCTATGCGGGAGGATTCTCCAGGTTTTAGAAGAGATCGCTAGGAGCAGTAATTGCTCTTCATCCAGTCATGTTGAGTGTGATTATGAGGGCGTGGAGTTAGCGCCGAGAAATCCCCGAGGTGACGTCAAGGGTTTTGCGGAAGGGGAAAAAAAAAATGTTGACATTGGGACAATGGCTTGGGGACGGGATATTATTCTAATTGTTACACGGGGAAGAAAAGGACAAATGGCATAATCTTCAACTCCACGAACTATCGGGGATCAGGATAGTGGACTGGGTGTTATGGCGTGTTGGTTCACATCTCTTTTCCATTTCTACAGCGAGAGTGAGCGCTATCTCCGACTCGGGAACACCTACACAGTAAGAACTTCTAGCAAACACCAGGGCCTCGTGTACATTTTTATTATTATTCTGATTACTCCGTACCTATTTTTTAATACCCCAACGTAAGAATAACAATTGCCCCGTGGATTGGAAAATACTTTCTCTCCACTCGATGTCTCCCACGCCGGGGTGGCGGGACTACGGCACTGCAATACTTAAGTTATTTTCATCCTAGGAGCTCCCCATCCGGCAAACTCCCTTTTTCTCTCCCACTTTTCCCTCTTCTCTTGAACCTCTCCCCTCTCCCCTCTCCCCTCCTCTTCCTCTCTCTCTTCTCCCTATCCTCTCCACTCTCCCCGCACAATGTCTGCTTCTGCTCTCCTGAGGAGCCGTGTCCGACGGCCCTCGTACCTCAAAAAGTTGGCTAAAGCTGAGGACCTCCTCGAACATTTTCCCAATGGCGCGTACATCGGCTGGTCCGGGTTCACAGGTGTTGGGTACCCAAAGTATGTATTATTTTTCATATATATATATACATACATGTATATATTTTTTAGTGTTGTTCTCAATCGCTGGAGTTGTAGCTGACAATGCCCCTCTCTCTTTCCAGGAAAGTCCCCAAAGCTATGGCTGACTATGTCGAGAAGAACGGTCTTGAAGGAAAGCTGAAGTATACACTCTTTGTTGGCGCTTCGGCAGGAGCGGACACAGAACCCCGTTGGGCTCGATTGAACATGATTGAACGGCGAAGCCCTCACCAGGTCGGCAAGGAGATTGCGAAGGGCATCAACAATGGTCAGATCAAGTTCTTCGATAAGCATCTTAGCATGTTCCCTTCAGATCTTACCTACGTGAGTTTTATTCGGCGGTTACGCATCCCTAAAAATTATTGGTTTAGTGCGTGGACTAACTGCGGATTCTTTTCCCGTAGGGCTGGTATACTAAGGACAAGCCCAACAACAAGCTGGATGTCGCTATTATTGAGGCCTCCGCTATCACAGAAGATGGCGGAATTATTCCTGGAGCCTCAGTTGGCGCGTCACCGGAACTTATCCAAATGGCAGAGAAAGTCATCATTGAGGTCAATACCGCCAGCCCCTCGTTCGAAGGCTTACACGATATCACTATGGGCGAACTTCCTCCCAACCGGAAGCCTTATCTGATCATGAACCCTGAAGATCGCATTGGAACTCCCCACATCCCTGTCGATCCAGAAAAGGTTGTTGCCATCGTGGAATGCGACACCCCTGACTTTACACTCCCCAACGCGCCTGAGGACGCCACCTCGCAAGCCATCGCTTCAAACCTGATTGAATTCTTGAAGCATGAAGTGAACCACGGCCGCCTCCCACAGAACCTCCTTCCCATTCAGTCTGGCATTGGAAACATTGCCAATGCCGTTATTGGTGGCCTGAGCAAGGGAGGTGCGAATTTCTCTCACCTGAAGGTGTGGACCGAGGTGCTGCAGGACGCTTTCCTGGACCTCTTCGACAGTGGACACCTAGATTTTGCTACCGCCACCTCTATCCGCTTCTCGCCGGATGGCTTCAAGCGCTTCTACGACAACTGGGATCGCTACGCAGACAAGGTGCTCCTCCGGTCCCAGCAGGTGTCAAACTCCCCCGAGATCATTCGCCGACTAGGCTGCATTGGCATGAACACCCCTGTTGAGGTAGATATCTATGCACATGCCAACAGCACATGTGTCATGGGATCTCGTATGCTCAACGGTCTCGGTGGATCCGCGGATTTCCTCCGTAACTCCAAGTACAGCATTATGCACACCCCTAGTGCCCGTCCCACGAAGACGGACCCCACTGGTGTCAGCTGCATTGTGCCATTCTGTACACACATTGATCAAACCGAGCATGATCTCGATGTCATTGTTACTGAGCAGGTACGTATCAATAAAAAGCTCTCCTATCCGCTTATCATCGTATATAAATCATAACTAACACTTCTGCCAGGGTCTTGCCGATGTCCGTGGTCTGTCTCCTCGTGAGCGTGCTCGTGTCATCATTGACAAGTGCTCTCACCCCGATTACAAGCCTATCCTCCAGGACTACTTCGACCGCGCCGAATACGAATGTCTGAAGAAGGGAATGGGCCACGAGCCTCATCTGCTCTTCCAGGCATTCAAGATGCATCAGAACTTGGCGGAGAACGGAACCATGAAGATCAAGAGCTGGGAGTAGATCCGGGGCATACAATCCTAAAGACGAGAGAACGAATAAAGGGGTTCTATTATCAGAGACATACTATTACACATATAGCACTATCAACTGGCGAGTACAGGTGGGGTGTTCTAACTGTCTATTCCTTTTCTTTTCCTAATCCTTTTCAGTGTACTTTATATACTAGATACTATACACTACATACACGAAATCTATTTACAGACCTATTGGAGATCGGACATACTCAGACCGCTGACGAGATTCTCGATCATTCAGTCACTTCTAAACTGCATACCTACCTGGTTCATTCCACGAGGCTTCTTCCCGAGTCGAACTTAATACATTGCGCCGGAAATAGACGGAGATAATCACGCGCGTATCCTGACTAGTCACTCTATGCTACCTCCGTACGTATTGCGTACATTACATAGGCGTGGATATTAAGTAGCCTTTATAAAGTGGTAGATCCAACAACAGTAAGAACAAAGCAACTAAAATAATTATAAAAAAATATCCTCACATTGAATTTTTTTTCCTGTGCAGGCCTACTATAGGAATTCGGTACATACCAGTAACTGTCCGATTACCTTGACTATATTACTTTCCTGGAGGGATACATTTACTTGGATTATGTACCCAACTACGTATCTCCCGGGTAATCTCTAGATCCAGGCCGGGGCGGGGGTAGGACTAGCCTTGACGGCTACTGGATCTACAACAGTTGCAGTATAGCAGTCCAGCAATATAATACCACATACAGCATGTATAAATTTTATCTTACCCTAACAGGCTATCTAAGTCTCTATCTACGTAGCATTCTCATTATAGGCATTGCTATAATGAGCATCAACGCCATCTCTCTCAAAGATAAATTTCAATCTACTATCCGATACTCGTTTATAATCTGTCTCTTCTGGAGAATTATTACATACGACCACAGGAAGTGGAAAATAGGGCTTCCCGTCCGCTCAGCCGTACTCAAGCCACTTGCCGGCCCGTTAGTACTATGGTGGGTGACCACATGGGAATCCGGGCTGTTGTATGTTTTTTGTGTATTTTTTTTTCTTTATATTCTTATTCTTATTCTTGTTTAAATGGGATTGTGTAGTAATTGTCTTTAGTTTGTCTTTTGGATGGGTGTATGGGGTTGTCGGTGGTGCGGTGGTTCGGTGGTTGAGGGGGTGGCGCTGGCGAGGGATGTGGTTGGCCCTGGGGCGGTGCACATAGAATCGCTTCGATGTATAGGAAGGGCGGGTCTGGGGGTATTTCTGGAGGAGAGGAAGAAGAGCAAATTAGTCCGGGGTTTGGGAATTCTGGGGATGTGGCGGTGAGAGATATCTTTCGTTTGAAGGATAGTTTTGTCACCAGGGGAGTCGGATAAGAAAGGCGGACGTTGAAAAAGTAGTGTGTTTTGTTTATTTTATTCTTATTTTAATATATTACTACCTGTGAAGTGTGTACTTGACTGTGGATGGGGATTATGAGAATGATAAAAATGATAAATGCAGTACGGTATCAATTGCTATATACAGGGATCATGCCACATTAGAACGCCTCCGCCCAATTATGTAGTTTTGCAGTCGATTTACTCTGGAGGTCGGTAGCTGCCCCCGAAAATCCTGGACGGGATCGTCAGCTCGGTTCATAGTGCTTAAGAGAAGGAATTACGGAATTACTCACCGACTAAACAGTGATCCAAAAGCTCCTGGAGCTTCGTTGTTGCGCTTCGCCCATCCGGACTCGACGTTATAGTGCTTAACGTCTTGGAGGCCGGCGAATAGTCCTCGTCCCGCAGTTGGGTGCTGCGACATCGTTAGACCATGCATGCATCGAACCAAAATGATATGGAGAAGGAGTTACGTACTCGGTGAGGGTTTGTCCCTTTACGGACCCATAGATCGGCTCCGAAGTCGTTCTGGACTGGGTGGGAGGAAGAGGTTGGCTTTGACATTTTTGTAGTCTTTGTTTGTTTTGTTTGTATATATATTTGTATGTGATGTTTGCTTGTGCTCGTTGAGCTGCTCTGTCAACTAGGAATGATTGAGAAACGGGGTTTGCTGTCCAAATCCCGTTTTATATCTGTCTGTTTCTCAATATACATCGGGCCATTCAAGGAACTGAGGTATCCGAGTCACCTCATCTGGTTCCTGAGCCATGATATCCGATGTCTTTGTCCCATGATGGGCATCAAAGAAACTGAAGAGACGTCACGGGTGCTACTCCGGAGTATGGTCTGAGATGGTCAAGTCAGGGACAACATCTGGAGGTTGGATTAGTGAATGGTCCAATCACGAGAGAGATATAAGTAACTTGGTTCTCGTACTATGAGGGCCTCGAAAATAAGCAGGAATAAACGAATTGTCATGGCGTGATGCGGATTGCGAAGTAGTGGACGGATCTGCTGGGTGGCATGATTTACTTGGTGTGGCTGTGGCAGACGTCGGAGCGGGCGATGGATGTATCGGCAAATAGGGACAAAATTTCTCCCTCCAGATCACATACGATTCCGGAATGGAGATTATTGAATCATTGATTATTGGATCTGGAATGAGGATGCGAGAATGAAGGGGCGCGTGTTGCGAGGAGAAGAAAGAAGAAATTGAGTGTTCGAAAAGGACCGCGAAAAAAGACAAACCACGTGAATGCCACATTCTCCGTGTCTTCGCGACATCTCGTCGTCCAACAACAGTTACTAAGTATTACAGCACTTGAGCCTCATCTCTCATTGGATTTTGGCCAACTTCGGTACATGGCTCGTCAATTGCACTGCTACCCTCTTCTAATGGCCATGTTGATTTCTGTCTCTATTGCAAGGCAGTCCAAGACAGCACAGGCCTATAGTTACTAGAACATGCCTAATGCTGTCTAATGCATGGTTTCGTCAACTCAATCACCGCTCAGTTCAAGTATCCCGCTAAACAACGCATCAAGTCAGACAAAAAGTTCAACACTGCCCAAAAGGCCTCGCCCACTGCTGACCCGCATGATTCACGCGCTTCTCCGCTCGTATCTCCCCTCCACTAAATGAGAGAGATGCCTGCGGGGTTGATGCCTACTCCGTCAAACCATCAAGCTAAAGCAGATGGATTCCCCCGAGGGGAAAAAAAATGTAATAACTTGTCATCCAGAAGTTCATCTTCGTCTGATCTTTACCTCTTTACAAGATGATATCTGCCGCACAAGCTGGAGATGTACCTCCAGTCTACACAATCGATCTCTCTCTGCCCCCAGCCCAGCGTTACGCCCATGTAGCTCGTATATACCGTGACGAGCTACGCTCAATCACCGGTCTCTTCGACGAACTTGTCCTCGAAACTCTTCCAGAGAAATGCCTCCCCTGGATCAAAACTCTTGCTCGTCTTTTCCTGAGACGTCTCTACAGCAATGAAGAGACAGAGGAGATCCGCGGCATGAGCAAAGTCACGGGGATAGACATGTATCTCATTGTCTCGCTAAACGTCCTCCTCGACCTTCTGATGGGGTGCACAAGCGGTGCAGCTCTCTCAAAAGAGCGTCAAGCGCCCCCAAACGAGCAGGCAAGACTACTCCACTTCCGCACACTGGACTGGGGCATGCCCGCGCTGCGGAAATTGCTTGTCCGTCTGGACTACGTGCGCAGCGCAGAGGGCCCTGCCGTCATCGCGACGAATATCACCTACGTCGGCTTCGTGGGCGTTCTCACTGGCGTGCGGGAGGGTCTCAGCATCTCGCTGAATTTCAGACCGAACCACGACGGGAGCAGTTTGCTGCGTCATGTGCGTTACTACGGGAGTCACCTCCTTGTTCTTCTGGGTCTCAGACGGTCCATCTCGTCGCTTCTTCGACAGCTTGTCATTCCGTCTAAGCCGAAGAAGCGAAGCTGGTTGAGTCGGTTGAGCTCTGCGTGGCTTCCCAAAGTGAAGACCCGGCTCCTGCACCAACTTTATCTACCAGAGGCCGTGTCTATGATCCTGCGCACGCCCTCAACCGCTTGCTACCTTGTTCTCTGCGATGGGAGTCAAGTATACATGATGGAAAAGGATCTCCGTACCTCGACCGTGGAATCCCACTCCTCATTTCTCGTAGCGACAAACCATGACCGCGGAGCACAGGTTGCACAGACCGGGCGCTATGCACAGAAAGAACACCACGGGGCATCGCTAAGCACCGACCAGCCCATCTTTCTAGCTGACTTCCTCAAGGACAGTATCGAACGGCGAGAATGTGTCCAGGCCCACTGGGACATGAAGGTTGCGCAGGCCAGACAAGCCGCTCGACTTCGTGCGGCTAGCAAATCAAATACAAGTCCTCATGCCCGGAAAGATTCCTTGAGACGGACATGCTCTTTCCAGAGACAGGAGACAGCCGCACCCTTGCCAATAGAAACAGCAATTACCTCTTCTAAACGTGTACTCCCGGACCCTGAAGTCACAGCCACGCTAGATGAAATTGTAAAGTGGACGACAATGTACCCGACGACCAACGAGATGACTCATTTCTCAATAGTCATGGATCCCACCAAGGGGGAGGTCACCTGGATCAGACGGTATCCAGAACCCCTGGAGTGTGATTGGGAAATAGATGATTTCGATTGACAGTAGCACGCACTCTTCTATGGAATTTGTATTATATCAAATCGTCAGCATAGTTTGTTTCAGTGACCACTAAGGCTTATCGATTAGGCATCCAAAAAATTGCATTCGTAATCGTCTAGCACTTGTAGGTATATAAAATCATAAATCATATAAATCCATCCGACCTTCTACTCACGTCTGATACAGAATGTTGATGAAGTTTTCTTTCCGGTAGCTTATCAAGAAACGAGATGGGCCCTTGGTCTTTTGCCAGGTTGACCTTTTCGTATACCTCGTCGGCTGGCAACGGTTTCAATCCCGCAATTCCATCTTCACCTTCGTTGGAATGAATCCATTGTACCATTGTTTTAGATAACGACTGTGGGTAAGGGTCTGCGCCAGTTGTGCTAACAGGGGGAACAATATCATCCAAGTCAGGGTGTCTTGTCGCGCGCAGGATAGTGGAGAAAGAGTCGGTGAAAGCAAATCCATTGTCGATCATGGTAAGGAGGCCAGATATCACACACAAGAGAGCAACGAAAATCGAAACGCCGTAAGCGATAAGGAGGTTTTTCTGAGAGTATTGGTATTTGGTTTCATTTTGGTAGATTGTTACATTGATAGAGTCCGTTTGTGAGGAATTTGTACTAAATGCACGATCAGATTCTAAATGTTAGCTATGCACGTTTACTGAGAGGCAAGGTGTAAAAATGGAACCTACAGGAAGTATGGGTCGCTGAAGAGACTTAGGGTTATGTTTCTTCCCAGCTCAGCAGCAGCAGCAGTTACAGATGGCAAGTCATCTGTCTTGACATTTCCCACTGTGTCGTCCCCGTATAGCATTTCCCATATATCTTTCGAATACCCAAGGGCAGTGGAAAATATTTGAGTGTCGATGCAATGCGGCGTCGTACCAGTATGGCATACTCCTGCCAGTAGATCCACAAAAACATCCATGATTGCCGTATACGAGAAGCGCTCATCCGCGTTGGCAGGAGGCGATGGTACCATGTCCCTGTAAGCCGGAACTCTGTTGAGCACGGTGAGATTAGTGATCTCTGTTATCTGAGCGCCATTCTCATAGTTAAAGTTGACAACATAAGAAGCGTTATACATGCCGCACTCGATGACAGTCCTGCTAGGCATGATTGGATGCAGAGCAAAAACCAGTTTCCCTACAATATCGGAAGAACTGACGTTGAAGTCAGGGTCAGTCCATGATGAATCAGGATTAAATAGGTAGTCAAGATCTTTGGATATATTTCCCGTGGTAGACTGGAAGCCAAGGTAGGGCACCTCGAACAGGGAAGGAAGCCGATGCCAATTTGCTATTGAGGCGTTCACACTGCTTCTCGCCTTGATGCAGTCTATCAAGGGGCCAACAAAGCTCCGGGTATATGAAGAATTGGGAGCTGGTGCTGAGAGAGTGGGAATCGAGCCCTGTATAACAGCTCCCGTAACAAAACGAGTTGCAGGATAGGTCGGCCCAGCGGCGCCACCTTCAGTGAGGATAGTGAATTTAAAGAAGTCATAGTCGATTACTGACATTCGTTGGTGTGATGCCGTGGCTCCTACCACGGAATGAACTGATAGAGTTGACGGTGTCACAACTGTAACGAGAGGTATCAACCTACCAGAATGAATCTTAGTTTAGCTACTTATGAGGCGTATAGGGTATTTACTTACCATGTGACTAAACCGAGTATAGCCACGTTCGGACCCCTAAGCCATATGTGAAGATCGAAGAAATTAAAAATGCTGCCTCGGATGTCAAACATCGAGTCCACAGTTGAAATCCTGACGGGCTTCAACCGCAGAATCCACCAAAGGTTTTGTACACAGGCAATTCCAACAGCAGTGGTGAGGAATGTCCTGGTTAGAAAGGCAAGACCAGTGCCCATCCTGAGGGCCCAGGCTTGTTGGGTTTGGCCTCCCACAGTAGTATCATCCAGCGAATAATAATAAAAATGATGGCCGACGGCCAACCCCAATCCAATAATGTAACATGCAATCATCGCTGATGGCATCCTCCAATGGATACCATCTCGATTCCACATTCTGTAACTGGCTATTTGATTATTTGCAATTAGTACTTGACTTTCACATATAAGGCAATGCTGCGAGGCTTTTTACCAGAAAGAAGCCGCTTTGGGGGAGCGGCTAATGTGCTCTTTATATGGTTGTTCAGTCTCGCGCTGTTTGAAAGGAAGGCAAAGAATTCCTCTCCCAGCTTGCTTTTAGAGAGGGGCCCTCCTCTCTATATAGCTATGTGCCTTATCACTGGCGCCATGGCTATACATCCCAATCAAGTTCCTGGGCGCCTAATATTTTTAGAATAACAGGGACTTAGCGCCTGCAAAAGTCCCTTAAACGGGATCGACATGGGAGACAGCGTGGTTTTGACTCCTCATTCAATTAGCGCTTGGGCGCCATTGGTGGTTTTTTGCGGCTCAGGGCAGTGGGAAGTTTCAGACCTCCAGTCGAGAGGGTAGCTAGGTAGTAGTCGCATTAGTTGTACATACAACCCATCGACAGTGTGTGCCTGGGATTTTTTGGACAGTTGGACCAGCCAGTAATATCCACCACAAGTTATAGTTCCGGCCCCCAAAATAGCAAATTCCAATTTTGGGGCAGGGAAGGCAGTCAGTAACCAGCGAAACATCCCAGTTCGCACTGTTTGGTGTGAGGCTAAATGACTAAAATGTGCAGTCATGATGCAGGTCATATCGCGGAGTATCCTGTCTAACTTGAACAAGTGCCTTGTCCCACAGCCTGCATCAGCCCCAATTAATGATTCATTCTTGTCACTTTCCCCAAGCATTATTAACTAGCTTACCTCCCTTGAATGTTTATCTGTACCATGTGCAATATAGTTGCTTGATCACGGTACGATCTTGGGCCTTTGTTCATTGATGAGAGGCTGGTGAGAGGGACATAATACAGGTAGCTGTGTCTGATAGCTTTTTTTTTTGGGGTGTTTGGGGGGGGGGGGGGTGTTCACGTGACTTAAGTTATGCCACTTTTTATCTTCCACTTGCAAGATGACTTTTCAGGCAATAAAGTAATTTATACTCTTGTTCAAGAAGATAGTATAATAAGAGACAGTGTAAGTAACTAGTTACTAGTCAACTATGTTACTAACAGTAGCTTGTAGGTTTACCCAGCTTACTCCACAAAAGCACACAAAAATCTCATCACTATACATACATACATTTGGGAGTAAAACCCATGTTACATTTAGAATTTAGATAAAGTTTAGCACCTTAAATCTAGATAGTAAGAAAACACGAGATACACTAATGCTTACTTAGTAAGGGAATAATATTCCTATCTAAATAATACATGTCCATAATTAAAAATAAACAATCATCAGACTTGCCTATACCCAATTCCGTAAGGGACAAGACTGTTACATGCATGATTGCAGGAAATATAATGAGCTACATGTGTTGTTGAATAAGGGAAGCGGAAAGCACTACAATAACCTGCAGGAGGGTGCATATCAGAAATTTAAAATGGGACTTTGGTGGAGACAGTCCGCTGTTATTCAAAGGTATTTATCTCTACCAAGTGTCGTGAGTCCGTAATAAATTAGCAAATACAAACTAGGAACCAAGAAGACAAGCAGGCGCAGCCAAATCGGTAGACATGTCAGCGGTAAAAGGGAGAAAAAAAAGTTATATGTACTACATGAACATCGAAGTATACGAAGAATGGAAAGACGAAATAAGTCCAATCGTCTGAATATACCTGGAAAATGGACAAGAGAGAGACTGCAAAAAACTACTGAATAGAAACTTGTACACAAACTATACACCTCTTCTCGACATGGCCTTTTTAGAACTGGTCAATGCAGCCCCAATGGGTCTCAACCTGCCACTTATCACTGGAGGCGTACTTGATCTTCCATGGGTCGTCGCTGTAGGAGAAGAAGACAGAGAGAGAGCCGACTTTGTCAACAAGAGATTTGATGGCCTCGGTCTGCTCGCTTTGGCCGGGGACAGCCAGTCCATTAGCATCACCAGCGTTGGGCCAACCAGTCTCAAGATTGATAACGTCCTTGCCCGTGCAGACAGCTTTGAGGTCAGAGATCTGATTCGAGACCAGCTCACCAGCCTGAGCGGCAGTGAAAGCAGCGTTGAAGAATGGGTGGAGGTTAGCACCAAGGATGTCAACAACTGGGCAGAGGGTAGAGCCACTTGCGAGCCAAACATCAATGGGCTCAGCGGTAGTGACCTGGCCAGTGTAACCGGCCGACTGCAGGTGCTCCTTGGTGTAAGCAACGAAGTCGGCGAGAGCGCCAGCAGTGCAGAATCCAGAATTAACAGCCTCATTACCAGCGGCAACGAGAGTTACAAGGTCCCATTGTGCCCAGGCAGCGATCTCATCGACCTGGGAGTAAACATCGTCACCGATGCCGTTGCTATCAATATAGATACCAAGGATCAACTTGAGACCATGAGCGGCGACAGCCTCGCCGACGTACTCCAGGGTGTGGCAGGTAGTGTCGTAGACACGAACATGGGTGAAGCCCTTCGCCTTGATATTGGCAATCCTGGACAAGACATCGGCCTTGGCCATGCAGTCTCCGCTGTCGGTGTAGGGAGTGAAGGTCATACCCATCTGAGGGCCGTTGGTAGGGATGGTGGACTGGGTGGTGCTGCTGGTGCTGGGAGCGGCGGTGCTGGTAGTCACGACAGCAGTGGTAGTCGGAGCAACAGTGGTGGTCGGGACGGCAGTGGTAGTAACAGCAGCAGTGGTGGTGGCAACAGCAGTGGTGGTGGGCTCATTGGCATTGCTGAAGGGGCAGTAGTAGGTGTAGTCAGTGCGAGTCACAGTGACAGTGGTCTCGGGCTGAGTGTAGGTTCCAGGGGTGATGGTAGCTGGGGTAGGGTAGACCACGACGGTGCTGGTGGGCACATAGGTTGTGGTAGGGTTGATGGTGTAGGTACCAGCGCTGGGGCAGACGTAGGTGGTTGTCTCAATGACGCTGGTAACGGTGGTACCAGTGGGCTTCACGGTAGCATAGGGGCAGACAATAGTGGTCTCGGTCTCGACGATGGTCGTAACACCACCGTAGGTCTGGGTACCGCTGGGCAATTCGGTCGTGGTGGCACCGCACACGGTGGTGGTGTCGGTAACGGTCAGGGTGGTAGCCGGGATGGTGTAGGTACCAGTCTCGGGGAAGGTAGTCACGCCAGCGGTGGGGAGAGTAGGTGTGGCAGAGGGAGTCTCTGAAGGAGTCTCCGAGGGAGTAGCAATAATGGTGACAGTGGTGTAGCTGGTGGAGTGGACAGTGGTCGTGGTCTCGGAGGTCACGGTGCTCACGGGGCTCACAGTGCTGGGCGTGGGAGCAGAGACGGTAACCACTGGAACATGTTAGTTTAATAATCCTTCCTTGCCTTCGTGTCCCGATATGGTTCCGCGAAGTCGATTAACGGTAACAACAAAGCGACCCCTGACACCCACGCATGCCTCAAAAGAAATAGCTAAGATGGAATTGAACTTACGGGTAGGCTCGCCCCAGAAAGTGACGACCTCGGTGGTGCAGCCACAGCTCTCCTCAGGGACAGGAGCGGACGAGAACAGGGCCCGACGATGCAGAGCATCGTGGCCATGTCGACGCATGTGCGCAATATCAGCGACGGCCGAGCCAGCCAAGGCGGCGGCCGCGGTGGCCAAAAGAGCGCCCTTCATGATGACGATGATGATGTCGATGACAGTGAACAAGACGGCAGATGGTTAGAAAGAAGCTGGACTGTGAACCAGGTTTTTGTGGGTTTAGTTTTATGTAGTAAATTGCAAAGAATGCCCGCTGAACGAGTGAAGCGGTGGTCAACAAGATGATTAGAAAGGAAGGACCCGAGGAATAGGCACGATGGCCTCTTTTTGATGAATATCTTCAACACAAGCCTCTGAGGAAAGGAGAGAAGAAGAAGAAGAAGAGAAAGAGAGGAGAGGCCGGGAGAAAAGAGGGGGGGAGGCGTGGGAAATTAGACGGTCGAGAAGCCACAGCATGACGGGAGAGCGTGGGAACAGACTCCAGAGAGGTGGGGGGCTGGTGATTGGTAGAGAAAAGGGGGGATTCTAGCCCAGACCACGAATGTCACTATAAAATAGTACCTAGGTAAGTGTACAGAATCGAATAATAACAAAACCCGCCGTATTGAAGCAAAAGGGGGTCAGTCGATGCCAAGTTGCTTGGAGAAAAAACTACGGTGACAGCAAAATAACCAAATTCTGGATCTGGTTTGATGATCTCTGATGCCCAAGTGGGGCTGCGGAAATTAACCTCATTTGTAGAGCCACTCAACGCTCGCCAGCCCAGCCCATGTGGGCCTGCAAACCTGCCTCTTTTGGCAAAGTCATAACACCGCACAAACCTTAATCTCCACTGGTCTTCTTTGCTGGCGTTCCTTGCAGGCATCTTTGTTCTGTACATACTGCTACTGGTACTAGTACCTGAAGAACAGACAGGCTTGCAGAGTGCATTTCAGAGTATGGAATATGGACTATGGAATATGGATGCTCTGTATAGGAAGTATACTGGACAATTGTTTAGAGTGCTCCTATCACCTTTCTTCATCTGTTGTTCATACTACTTAGGTGGTGGACTGTGTAGAGTCGTATTGTGCTGGATAGAGTTTCGTGTCTTACCAGTACGCTTCCGGTTGGATGGATTCTCACCAGATGAGATGGATGTGTTTCAGGGCCTGAGCCACCAAGTAAGGCTCCTCCCACTTCTTTTTATACCTTCTCGCTAAGTAGTTTCCGAGACTCCCCTGCACCGGAGTCCTCCATACACTGTACTATCCTGGATACTCTACAAGGCAGAATACAGACTCCCTCAGAATATGCAGTGAAAAGTCATTGTAGGTACCTATAGTAGTCCATTTATAAGACTGCGGTCCAATAGTGCCACTGTGGTGCCTGACCGCCACCTGGAACCTTCTAACTTTCGGGCGTATCTGTAGTCTGTATGCAATCCCATCGTTGGCGCAGCCCCAGTGGGTTCCCGAGAAAGTCGTAAATATCGTTATAATAATAATTATTATTATGATTATTGGGAAATGAAACGTTCGAATATCGAAGTAATAATATCGACAAGATATCCCGAAGAGGCAAAAAAGAAGTCATACTAGGTACTCTCCTGGTCCATGGTTAGTTCTCACGCTCCTTACCGAACCTAACCATCCCTCAATTATTGACAATAATTCTGTCGATCTCTCAGCAACTGATGGAAAATCTCTCCATTTCGAATGTTCGAGGGCATGGAATATTATTATTCATGATTAGTTTATTACTGATGTTATTATTGTTACTATCCAGCTCCAACTTCCGAAGCAAACCGAAGGCCATCCGCTCAGCCCCTCTACGAATACAGCATCCAAGGGTCGTCTTCCTCTTCCACGGTAATAAGAAGAAGAAGAAGAAGAAGAAGAATAGAGCCGTTCTGCTGGGACCTCGTGCTCCCTTGTAAGTTGTTTATCTGATACATACCCCTGACTACTTAGTGGTTACCCCAGACAATCTAGCGAGAGTCGCGACCGGGATTATAAGACATACTACACAGTAATACTAATATCATCCCGGGTCCGCAGAAAAATCAGAAATGCCCTTTTTGTCTCCTGAGTCTTACCTCTCACCTTTCCAGTGATCAAGTGCTCCATCATCTATGAATGGAAAAGATCACCCGCAGAATCCGGTCTCGACTCGACTTTCAGAGTCTCAAACCAACGATCTGATTCCTCCTCCGGCCCGGAACGAGGCAATGCTTGGTCCAGCCTTTTGAGGTTACTGCTAGGTCCTTCTTCTTCTTCATCATTATTATTATAAGGCGCTCAAGCTTGACTCTGTCTAGCTCTTGTCTCACACTTGTCCAGGACGAGCCAAAATAATATTACGCCTATAAATATCCCTCCTGGACAGCCACCGGCAATTGCGGATTGCCCCTGACTAACAACGGCTCACGGCTCCGAAGTTCAGACCTCAGAATTCAGGAGACTCGAACATCCACCGATACGAAATACTACTAATAGAACCAATAATTCATAAGTTTCCTTCTGCCTCCCTAAACGAACTTATCTACGGAGCTCCATCTGTACTTTATGGCTTCGCCTCATTGTGGTGTATTTTAGTGAGACATTAAGATTCTCCAGCCTCTGAGCCCCCAAGCCTCCGAGGCCTTGCAACTTTCGAGGGGTCTTCTCCTGACTCGTTCGTCTAACGCTCGTTACGTACTGTGTACTCTGTGCATAGCTTATCTCGAAAGATAAATAAAGACAACGTAGTTACGAGACCCTAATTCATGATAAATGGAAGGGATTCAGTTATGACATGGTAGTGAATAATACGTGCTGCCATCTGGAAAATATATTTCCACTCCTGATATCATCAGAGACACCCACCAGTTATACCCGCGCCACGACAAAAACCAATATTAACATGGGTTCATACCTGGAATATGATCTAACATCTTGGTACCACATCTGTTACCAGAAGCAAATATCTTGATAACCCTGCACAATCCCACCTCAATTGCCCACAAGCGTACCAAGTACCTGTAGAAAAGCGCAAGCTATCCTCCCTCCTAAAAGAGCCCGTCACGCCTCATATTGTCCAGATTTATACCTCAAGGTCATAGACACACGTATCTATTCTAAACAGACCTATCAAAGGCCGCGTCGAGCGCTTGGGAAAGTGATATCCTTCTTTTTGACTTCAGGTTTTGTCTTCGGTATATGAATTCACTGAATAATAAGCCGCTGCTTTCCTCCCTCTTAAATTCCACGCCCCCGTTGGAAAGGAACGGTCATGACCAGAACAGGAAGACCCCCGGGGGATAGGAAAGAGGCTCAATATTTTTGCTCATAATGATACAATTGGATACTGCATCACCAACTTTCCCCAGCAGAGTTATGACTTGATGGCTTTTCAGTTTTCAGCCTGAGACGATATCACGAATGCATCCAGCGGGGACGCCGTGACATCCACACTCGCCTTTCTTCGCTTTTTGAATTCCGCGTTGCTAAATTGGTTGTGTGTCCAGGTCCAGCAACTCCTCCAGGTCAGAGTCCGAGTAGAGTATGTCTGCAATGTCTGCTACCGCGCGTTGAGCCGAGCAGATGTCCAGGGTTTTCTTGCTGGCGCGTCCTCAGTGGCTGAGTGGATTCTTAGTTCCAAGGAGCCGCTTTGGTCTGGATATACTGTTGGAGAGCTGTCACAGTTTATACGTATGTTGCGTGGGAATGTTGGGTAGACAAGGCTAGTAAATTGAAGGCGATGGAGAAATTAGTGCTATGGCATCTTTTTGGTCAATCGGACGGTCAATTTCCCAATATGGGAACAAGAGTAGCTTTATAGAAGCTGTAGACGTGTGATATAGATGGTGTAACCGAATCAACAAGGCGGATCAGAAACGTGTTCGAGCCCATCGGACTAGAGGTAGGGACATTGACAGGCATATTATTTGGGTTCAGACTGAATATATGGCAAGAATCGTACAAATCGTACAGAAAACAGTAGTTAGTAGATACTCCTAGAGATAAGACGCAAGGAATTGACGCAACTCGTACGCCATGATGTGGTGATTGTTGGTGATCATCTCGAGAGAATAAAAATAGGGCCCACAAATAGGCTTCGTATGTGGACGATAGTCATCCTATAATTCGACAATCTGGGAACTGCTGCAGCTGTCGAGTTGAAATATAGCTTGCTTTGTGATCTTGCAAGTACTTAGTATCGAAATCTTGTCATCTCAAGGTGTTATCCTTAGACTTACCATGTACATCATCGCAAAAGCTGCATATATCCAGTGCTGTTGGCCGACGTTAACTGGAGGTCGCCTATCTCAGAGTCCCCCATCTGGCGATGAGTCACTCTGCACCCAGACAGTAGTTAATCCGAATTGGTTAACAATTAAGATGGTATTCCGGAGTGCAAAAGAGACACCAGCCTAGATTGGAAAAATGATAAAATCAAAATGACTTGATCCTAAGTCATGCTCATGCCAGCAAGCTTCTTCGTTCCATCTCGGCTATAGATAGCCGTGAATGTGAGGTCTTTGGTTAGAAAAGTCTGAATAGTAGATACAGGCATGTTAACAAGTATTTCCATAGAGGGCTCCTGAGGAAGCATTTTACAAGAGCTCATAGAGAACCCATATGTACAGAATCTATTAGCTACAGCGCAAAATTGGCAGACCGGAGAATCACCTACCTGGGAGCATCCAACACACCCTGATGTGCTGCAAAGCGTCTGTGCCGCTGATAATTCGCTTCATGTTCCCCATTCTGTCATGTCTAGTGAATACCGACAAACCATGGTAAAATAGTTCTTCTAACCCGGGTGGCGGGTCCTGTGAAAGGAGTGAGCACACCTGGCACAGGCCTAGACACAGGCCTATCCATGGCTCGAAGCACCATCGACAGCAGCTCGTTCTAATCCTTCAACATCGTCACTAAACACGAGAAAAGCAAATGCTAGTGCAATCTGCTGCCCAGTACCAAACACCCCGGCAAAACACCGCGATATTTATATCCACGGAACTCCAGACTAAAAAGCAGAAGAAGCAAGGCATAGTTAATAGAAGGAATAGACGCAATGTCAAACAACAACATAGAACAAAGCTGCAATAGAGCAAGACAAAGCATACAGCCTAGAGACCTCCTTAGTAGCAATGCTAACCACACAGGCGACCGAACAGGCACGGCAAAGTGCCGTACACAAAGAAAGACAGGAACTCACAGTAACAGATATCTAGTCATTATCCAGGTCTTGCTGGGAGATGGCATAATCGGCCACGGCCTGACAGAAGCGCAGCACGACATTGATCCGTATTCCTGGCATATTCAGGGTTTCCGGATCAGCTATACCAAGGGCCTTCTAATGCCTCTTCGCGGTTTTTGTGCTGAAACTCAGGTTGTCCAAGCACTCTTGCTGGGAGATGGCTGTGGATATGGGCTCGTGTCCGACGCAGTCGCGACAAAGGCTTTGAAAAGTGTAAGTGCTCTCTTCTATTTGCTTATGAAGTCGTTTCTTACGGACGCCTTCATCCTTCTCACGTTGGAGTTTCGGAACCTGATGGTTCTAAAAACCTTGGGTATGTCCACTCCGGCAGCCAACCTGGCAGTTATGCTGGAGTTCTCGAGGATAGTCGTGAGCACCTCGTAGCTCTTGAACATTGCCGTTTGGTCAGACATAGTACACAGGCACCTGTATACCTCGCAGCACTGGCCCTCTCTTTCCCCAACTCTTCTATCCTCTTTCTCTTCCTGGCAACCAGGAAATAGGCTCATACCGGCCCTTGATTTGGATCTTGACGCAAAGATAATAATTGGCCAAACCAGAGGGAACAGCTACATAATATTCCAAATGGACACGGCGAGCACATACTGAGCGCCCAATAACCTAATTCTTTGCGTTGTTTGGGTCTTGTTTTCCGCATCTGAATCGTCGTCTCTGTCGTCAAAAATGCTTGGCGTGTACTGCATCGAAGCAGGCTTCAGCGATGTATTTTCTCATTCTGTTGCAACAAGCTCGGTGTAAAATCCTCCCAGTCGGTAGGAGTAGGTTGGAGCTCTCGAGCTCTCGAGTTTAATAGCACCATATAACCGTATCCAAATCTAGGTATATATCAATGCACTCGAAACACGTAGAAGCCGATGACTTGCGCCGGCGGCACAGGAACGTCGAGACATATCTTAGTTACCAGATCTATATCGATATCAACGAAATTCCGCAAAAGCAACGAAAAAAGAGCAAATGCTATTGATATCCACGGCCGCCAACACTGAACTCCCACGGCAAAGCAACGCAATATTTATACCCGCGGCGCTTCAGACCAGACAACGGGGTAAACAAAGGCTCAAACGATGAAAGGATCAACTGCAATATCCGAAAAATGACGCAAAGCAAAGCCAGTATCGGTGGAGACAACGCGGCAAAAGCTTCCTTGAGTTTCTGGTTCTCTAGCGCAACAATGGTTGTTCTATAATGCATAAATTACCTAGGTAGTAGATGTGGCCCTGTATATTCATTGCAATGGTATACTTGGAACCACGGAAACAACGAGGCAATGTCAATCCGTTACCAATGCCAGAGTTAAACGATGACAGCCTCATAGACGTGTAGGCGTCCCACTCACGACGAGGGGCATCTAACGCGGGCGCGGGGATCATCTGCAACTCGGTCCTCCGTCCTTCGCAAAACGAATGATAGGCCTCCTCAATTCTATCGGAAACCCTTGCACCTTACAAAAGACTAGGAAAATCCTGGGGAAGAGCAAGTATTTAAACCCCCAATATCAAAGACAGGCAGAGATAGACAGACGTAGATCCATTAAAGCAGGATTTA
This sequence comes from Aspergillus funiculosus, assembly GCA_027569145.1. Classification (NCBI taxonomy): domain Eukaryota; kingdom Fungi; phylum Ascomycota; class Eurotiomycetes; order Eurotiales; family Aspergillaceae; genus Aspergillus; species Aspergillus funiculosus. Next base: position 1,098,605 of record JAPDEN010000003.1, read on the forward strand.
TATAACAGACAGACAGGAAAATGCAGTGCCAAATCTAGTGAAATGAGCTACTCGGCTGTCTATACAAAGCAGACACATTCACCAATATATGTAGTATTCATCACGCCCTCAACCAGCTCGAGCGTATTATGACCAGTGGTGGTATTAGTAGTAGTAGATACTCAGAACATGAATCGCTTCCCGACCTCCTAAAACCAAAAGAATATTGACACGACACGTATTAGCCATAAGTACATACAACCGGCTATGTAACCGCTCTGACCCTCCGCCGTCCCGACCATAGTCTTATATTGCATTGTTCTTTCTCTCTCATCATTTTCGTTAAGCTTGTCGTTCTTCAGTCCGACCGAGAGGATACGCAGTAGATTTGAGTCATCGAAAACGGGGTTTAGTGGCATCTCTGGTGAATAAACCGAGTGTGGTTAGCTTTCTATTCCTTGTAGATTTGGTGATGTTGTGATACGATAAAGATCCGTCCATACCGAGTCACTTCCACATCGCAGAGGGGGGCAACAGGTCAGCCCGCTGGTTGAGTTGTCACAGAAGCGATTGTTGAGCTGGCAATGGCAATAATGAATTAGCTATTTGAAGCGTAGTCGGGAAAAGAAAATTGATTGTTGCTGCTGGGGAACCTACGCCAATGCAGGAGATCTGGTTGCTGGCCTGGTATGGTTTGGCTACTGCCACACTGGCGAGGAGAGCAATAACAGTGAAGAAACGCATGATTGTAATGAATTAGTGGTGGAGGAGAGAGGTGAAATGATGGAGGAAGGGAAGATTATAGGATGCAAATGGAGTGAGTGGCGTTGTTCGCGTGTTGGTTGAGTTGACGCTCACGTTTGTTATCCCTTGATGGAGACTTCGGAGGGTGAATCCAGGACACAACAGCAATGACGCAATGTGGATACAGAAGGGATGAGAGATGGAGGTGAGAAACGCGTTCTAAAAGGAGGAAGAGAAGGGAATAAAATTGAAAAGAAGAAGAGGAAGACGAGTGTTGGTCAGCTAAATACTACTTATGCAGGTACAGCAAATATGAGCCTGAACCAGGACTCCGACATGCAGGTGGTGGCAACCTTGAAACAAGACGACTTGCACAGATCATCTGGCATTGGCTGATCATTTTTTCTTACACAGAGCGGGGGATACTCCGAGTAATGTGAGATATTGCAGTATTCCTGAAATGCGTGGAGTAGTAGAGCGTGGGCACAATAGTCTATATCGACTAGTATTTACTGATCTACAAGATGCAACAACTCCTCCCCGTAGATCCCTATCAGAATTGACCGATCTTCACCTGGAATCCACTCCTGGTGCCCCTGAGATCAAATATTATCCCTGATTGATCATAAGCCGTCGTCATCGTCTCGAGATCCATTGGGAGTCTCATGTACATATTTAAATAGAAGGAAGCCTTTCATGAAAAGAACCAAACGCCCCCCTCCACTTATCAAATCAACAACTGCGCGTACAAAACTAGTCCGGGTGCTATTTTCGCCAGAAAGGAAACCAATGATAGATGGTGTTGATAAAGATTGCCCCGATATGCTTGACAATAAGGAAGATGAGTGAGCCAAAGCAAAACCCACCGATGCTCGCGATATGATGTATTGAAGAAACCCAACTAGCACTATGTTTATGAGACTGCCAGCAATATATGAGGAAATTATAAATAGATCATTTTCAGCAATGCAAGATCCTGGTAGAGAAAGGCAAATCATCCGCTAGAAAAAAGTCGCTTGAAGAATAGAGAAAGAGAGTTTGTGTTGATGACGACAATGGAGGTACAAGAAAACAATGCTATTATGTATTACTCCCGTAGTAGATTAGATTGTCTGCTTGTATGAAAAGCTGGAAATCATCAGGTCGGTAGTGAACCCTCCAGATATGCAGGTAGTTAGACGTGCTGTATGCCGGTTTTAAAAAATTCCAAATTTTTTCTGCTTGCCATCTGTATGACCTATTAGCCATTTTGCAAATAAAAGAAGCATTCGGAAGTTGAGAGGTATGTACGTACCGGCCTTCCGGCTAGGCTTCTGTCCTCCTCCATTATTCTCCGCAGCGGCCTGCGCTGGGGTAACACCGTCTGCAGCCGCGCGAATGGTTGCGATCCGATGAATGGCCCGGGTTTCACCTTGATCGGCCGCTTTGACGTACCAGACGTTGGCTTCCAAGGGATCACGTCGACAGCCGATACCCATTTCGGTGAAGTATCCTACCGCATACTGTGCCTTGGCCAATCCTGAAATTAAATCAATGGTTAAAAGGGATTTCCTGGTAAAACACAACGGTAACGTACCAGTCTCAGCCGCACGTTTGGCCCATTCGTACGCCTCATTCTCGTCCTTATCTAAAATAGGGTCGGCACCGACCAGATACCAAGCACATAGTGCCATCATCGCCAGGGGATGCCCTCCCTGGGCAGCGCCGGTGTAAAAGTGAATGCTCAAAGCGGGATCTCGAGGGCAATTCAACTTTCCGTGCTCATATGCATCCCCAAGGCGATAGCTTGCTTCAACATGGCCCAAGTCAGCTGACTTGGTGAATAATTGAGCAGCATAAGACGGGTCTGGGAAAACATCATCTCCGTATCCAGATTCGTGGAGTAATCCAAGCTCGTAGGGAGCAGAATTGTACTGGGCATCTGAAGATTCAGCGGCGCGCTTCATCCATTTGATGCCTTCACGGTAACGCTTGCCTAGACCCATATCTCCTGAAAGACAAGCCTTTGCCATTCGAAGCATGGCACCTGGGTGGTTTTTGGAGGCCGCCTGGCGATAAAACTGCTGAGCCCTGGCGGCATCAGCCCTTGTTCCCCAGCCGAATTCGTAGCAAAGGGCGGTACGGTAGCATGCCTCAACATGGCCGTGCTTACTGGCGGCGACGAATAGGGTGAACGCCCGGTCATAATCCTGCTTCCCCTTACTGAATAAGCCCGAAGCATAACCATCGGCTAAGTAGTATTGCGCAAAGGGGTAGCTGCGGTCTGCAAGGCGCTGAAGAATTGATTTGGCCTCCCTTAGAAGGCTAGACCGGGTAATGTCGTTGCCTTTTTGATTGTAGACTGCTAGCTTCCCGTCGTCAAGATCATCTTCGGGCATTTCAAGCATTGCATTCACCATAAAGACTGCAAACTCATACTGGATTGCAGGATCATCAGTCTTTTTTACATTCGCAAGATACATATCAAATGTTTGCTTGTGGCTCAGTAACGAAGCATTGTTGCCGACGGAGGACCGCAGGCGGGAGTTTCCGAATTGGACGGGTACAGGACCTGGCTGGGGATAGGAAGTATTGAGAAGGTCGACGAAGGACAGCGGTCGGACCTCGGGCGAGCTGGAATTTCTAGAAGATCCACGTGGATGAAGATACGGTGAAGGCTGAGGCGATCCGTTGCGGCCCTCTGCGCCTAGGTCAGACGCAAAAGAATATGCCGAACGCGGGCGCTGTAGGCGGTTCCGTCTAGTAGTTAGGTGGCTATTGGCACCCGGATAATTCTCACCAGATCCTACTGCAGGTGTAGACTGTAAAGCACCTTGACTTTGAGAGTCTTGGTAGGGCCGATGGTGGTATTGTAGAGGCTCATAGTTGTCGGAGGTCTGTGCCGTGCTATCCAAACTCCCACGTGAAGAGCTATTTTGACTACCACCTGGGCCACTGCGATCAAATGACGAACCGCTAGTCTTTGCAGGCTTGTGGGGATCATCATGCGCCGGCGGATCTACGGCAAAGGATGAAATACTGCTGGTAGGAGTATGTCTATACAAAACGGGCCCGGGGCCACCAACTGACTTTTTGCGGGGGGAATGTATCGCACTCGAGTCTTGTGCCTGGTTCGGAGGGTTATCCTCAAGCGACAGGCTGGAGAAGACAGACATAGGGAGCTGTGGCCCCGAGGAGTCATCCTCGGTGTTCTGCAAAGCTGGAAGTGAAATTTGGGCATGATCGATGTGTCCATTAACACTTACTGAAGGAACAGGTGGGCGCTGTTCCTTCGGAGTAACTCTAGGCAGCGATGGAGAAGCCGACAGTGGCTTGCGTGCCACACCCATGCTCAATGGATAGTTGGGTGTTGTCCTTGGGGTGGGGTCATGGTGGGATGGAGAATGTGGCGGCGAAGATGGGAGGTATATCGGAGGAGGAGACGGAAGAGTTTGGGGGTAGTTGCTGGCCATAGGGCTTGCCATTGCGTCACGCAGTTGAGTATGCACGTCACCTAGAAGAGAGTCGAAGACACTTAGGAAGAATATCCCACTACCCTAAAGCGAGAGGACCGGAACGAACGCAGGTGGTGTGAAGCGAGAGGGCCTATGATTTGGACATGGAGATCGCTGCAAGACGGATTCTTTGCAAGCCGGCAGAACCGGACTGGAGCGACGACGATTGCGATGTAGTCGTCGAGAAGAGATCCGCAAGAGCGACAGATGAACCACCTTTGAAGCTGGAGGGTCGAAGCGGGGTGCCACCAAAGAGGGATAGGACCCTACTGGAATGTTAAACCACAGTTGCTTGACGGGCTTGTTTCGGAAATAGAGGGCCATCCATACCTAGTACCGGAATGCCCCAAGGCAGAACAGGTGGTATTAAAACGAAGGTGTTGATGAGAGAGGCGGACAAGAAAAGGAAAAGAAATAAAGAAGAGGGGGAAAGAACCAAATAGACAGGCAACACTGAACAAACGAGAGCAAATGCGAGAGGGGGAGGTGTGGGGGGGTTGGAAAAGAAAGATGGATGATGGAAGCTGGATGAATCGGAATTGGTAGAGCAAGAATCTGAACCAATGGTCCAATTGCCAGAGTAGGAGGAAGAGGATGAGGAGGAGGAGGAAGTCTTGGGGATTACCTTACCATGTACCAGGTAGGCACTGGCAGTAGTGTAGGTATAGTGGTACGCACTGGTATAATAATGTATTTTACCAGGATTACGGGACTGTGACTATGAGCGCTAGAGGTCTTTTAGAAGAGACTATTGTTACCTTGGACTCCATACATAAGGTACTTAGTATAGTAGTAGTGAGATACTCCATGGAAATGACATGAACTTCTAGCAGCACCGAGAGTCCAAGACTATTCCTACTATGTATGCAAAGTACTAGTAGGAGTTGGAGGAACTTGGGAGTCTTTCGGAAGAGCAAGATGTCCACAGCAACAAAGAACTGCCCCCACCTTGTTATTCGGAGTGGTGTGTTATTGCCATCCATGGTCTCTCTTCTTTTACTACCTACTACTAGTGCTGCTAGGAATACTGTCTTCTGAATTATCTTTTCCTGCACTACAACCATGTTCGAGAAGCTGGAAAATAAGAGAGGTAACAAGCGGCTGACCTGAAAAAAAGACACGAAAACTTTAATAAAAATTAGTCTATAAATAATTTATCAGCGAATCACCATGCTAAGCACGACATACCCCAGACTCAGAGGACCTAACCTCCTGTCACAGAGTAATAGCAGTAACAAATTTCTGCTTTATTTTTGGGTAAATTACGGATAGCGATGAGTGTGAACAATAATAGGATGCAGTACTCTGGACTCTGTACTCTGTGCCCTGAAAAGGAGGAGGAAAATTTCTGTCACTTGGCATGAACGACGGCTCAGATACGAGGAGGTACTTTGGGGGAACACGGTATTATCCCCACCCTCTCTACTCAGGGGCCAGCATGGTGAGGCTGAAACCTGAAGTGAAATCACATCAAATGCCAACGAGGTTGATATAACCGTATTCTGGCAAGCGATGTGTCGTGGATTGTGAATACGATCTGTAGTCATGGAGGAGTCGTTTCTGCCTTACTCGGATCTGCCAGGAAGTGGTAAATTTAGGTAGTACTAGTAGCTTCTAGTGCTCTTTTTTCAGTGTCTTGCAATTGAAGGGGTTAATCACGCCAAGTAGGAGGAACTCATCAGAAAATCAAAACAGTCTTGCAGTCGAGGATTGATAATATTATGCTGCATCAAGTTGGTGTCTTACTCAGATGAACTGTCTGAGACAAGATCCGGTTGTCTGCATGTCAGTGCTAAGAATAAAGACTAGTGTCCTATCATATTGATAATCATAATCGGAATTTGAATCATGCAATGTGTTCCACGCAACCTTGGAATGCATGGCCATAGACCATATGGTTCCGACATCTGTCATCCCCATTTTTCAGTCAGGAATGCTGGAATTCGGTGCGCTTAGTACCTAGGTAGTAGTACTGGCGCCTTGTACCGCCCAGGTAATCCGTGCCGGACCAAAGAAACCTCTGGAAAACTTCGTCGAGGTGGGTAAGAAACTACCTAGGTAGTCACACATTATTATTAACATCGTTGTATTTTTAAAGTGGCCATTTCTTTGGCCGACAGGACTAGACCCGATGGTTTGGCGGACCTATCATTATGCTACCACTGGAAGAATTACATTGACATTGACCCATGGACTCATTCATAACTCCACACACAGAAAAGAAAATGAAATCTCAAACCAACCAACCCTGTGTGTCCGACCCCTGTTGACGGTTCTTTGCCGGACTGAAAACGTGGCTGGCCAGATTCATTGCCAATATCAAAGTCTGCCTGGTCATGGCCCTCTGGAGTACTTTGTCTGCTTCTGGGAATAGTCGCTTCCTTGAGCCATATATGGTTTGGTACAGCGGAGGAAGAGTGAAGATGTTTCCAGCTTACCGTGTTTGATCCCCACAAGGCTAAAAGAGCCCATACTTGGCGCCAGAAATTACAGAGCAGAAAACAATTTCTCAATGAAGATGGATCACAGATAGGAGCAGGCCCAAGAGTCAAGAGTCGAGAGACACCAGAAATGAAGTAAAGTCAGTGGTGAGGTTTGAACCCAAGGTTGAGATTCCGGAAGCACCTAGGTACGGGGTACTACTTAGTACTTCTACTGGTACTACCTTAGTTAATATATGCTCTGTAAGGCACCCGTACGCATCAAACCTTCAAATGGGTATTAGACGCTGTAGTCTATAATAAGCACCGAATCGCGACAGACAAGCCACTGGTCCCATGACCGCCAGATCGAGCGCTGAACTACTCGACTGAGTAGGCAACTAAGTCGTTAGGTGAGAGTCACGGACTCATGGGCCATGGTGCCTGTGGTATCTTTATCTTGGATGTTCTAATTTCTACTAGCATGAGAAAGGTAATCTGAGGATGAAACTTCGGATCAGATAAGTTGCGCCTAGGCTTCATTGACTTCTCTCCTCCGTATAGAGCCTCTCATAAAAACAGCTAGTCTGGAGCCCACGTAATGCCGGCGGAGTTGACTGTATAATTTAACTACTTAGGTGCTACTACTGTAGTACTAGTAGTATACAATAGGTATCGAAGTGTTCTCTGCTTGTGCTCAGTAAAGATGCGATCTACAAGACTGGCGGTAATAAATGACAATAGCGCCAAGATACTTGAATACTACTATTATTCAACTTAGTAGCAAAGTTTGAATCTCTCGATATTTTCAGGGGTCCTGGAGCTCCACAGCATCCAGTGCGCCTGATGTTCGTGCCCTGTATCCTTATAAGTTATAGTAGCAGGAGTAGTACCTCAGAGCAGGTACTATAGTTCCTCATCTTTTTATTTCACCCAGTCCCACCCCCTATTCTCCCTACCCATCAGAGCACATCCAATAAATGATTTCTTGGAAAGACAGTGATATTTAAGAATCTCAGGAGACTTTTCACAGCTGGAATGCCATGCATACTCACACACAAAAGAGGCTTGATGATAATGGAATTTATGCACAATACTGGGCACTTAAGCTACCTTATTACTATTTATGACCACCTGCCACCAGGAAGGTATCCCCAGAACGGCTCCTGCCGTCACCCAACTGGTGACTAATCGGAGTACAGCCTCGGAACTAAGCCAGCGTGCTGAAAATAGAACTACTTGGAAGCGACGGAGCAATTTTAGCCTGGCATGATCCAAGGCTTCAAGTTCTTGCCACAGGCCCCGATCTCCTAACATTTCCACATCTGGAGGTTGAGAGACATTATCTAATGATAGAAATACCGAGTAGTACTATAGTACTCCATGTAAGCATGTTACGGCGACAAAGAGACTGTAAATGCACTGGCAGTTTAACTTGGAGGCTTCCAGTTTCAACCCTGAAGGTCTTCCAGTCTGGCCTTGTCGGGTGGTAAGATTTCATACTTCCAAGTGTTTCAAACTTCGGCTGCGAGATTGGATGGCAATCAAACAAGTGGAGCCTGAACCAGGAAACTAAACTGGATTGAGTTAAGAGGGGGTTTGTCATGAGTCTCCTGGCGGTTATCCAATGATTATTATTACGACGTAACAGTAACTTATCGGCGGCGCTAAACCCTTCCAAGGCCCTAGGCGGAGCCATGTTCTCTGAGGAGCCGCTGCGATTGGTGGGTGTAGGCCAAGTTCTTGCGGATTAACCCCGGTCGATTGATTGATTGCCCCTAGCGACACAGACACAGGGCCTTTTTTGTGTGTGTTCTGGACTTTGGAGCCCAGGTAACACTTGGGAGAATCAGGCCCCTGGGACTTGATGGACGCTGGGTACTGTATTTCGAGGACAGGTCATGTCTTGACAGGAATGATATAGTGCTATTAATAGTTAACTGAACTCGTGGTTGTCATTAAGCCCAGACATCTGGGCGTAGAGACAAAATTTCCCCAGCCCTGGAAATGGAGATTTCAAGGCCTTGACCTGTCCGGAGTAGTGAGGCACAAATGTCAGTCGACCGGCTCGGGCACTTTACTATCCGTTAGTAGTAGTATATACATACAGTAGTGGCAGTACCTAAGTAGTTGCACATGCTCCAACATCGCCATGCAGACAAAACAAATCAGTAAACAAATAGCACTCACGATGGACCATATCGGGTGGAGCGTGGATATTAACCCTCAAAGTGGTTCCCAGAGAGACCATTTTGCTTTTCCCCAGAGTAACCACTAACGACCTTAGTCCTACAGGCGACTAGGTACTAAGTACTCCCAGTAGTCGTAGTAACTACTAGTTAGGTGCTACTACTAGTAGCAACTTAGTAGTACTGACTCGCTGTATTTTTCGTTGACCCTCTGACCTCCGCACCATCTTGATTGCCATCACCGTCCCACTGCTGATTACTTACTCTTCCTCCATCGCCTGCCTCCCTGCGTCTCTTCCCCTCGCTTTGTTTACTGTCTTCTAATCTTTGATTTGACAGGGGCATATCGGCTGCCCTCCAGTCAAGTCAGTCACTCGCTTTGTTTTCTTTGGGAGAGGGCCTTAACAGCACTGCTTTGTTCTTTCATTCTCGCCGACCGTCTTTTTTTGCGACTCTGGCTACTCGATTTTGCAATAACGCCTAATAAATATACCTGCGCTCACTTAATATTTAATATATCGCCAGATATTAGTCTGTGTCTTGCACAGAGGCGAGGAGAGCACATACTTCTCCTCAGCGAAGCTTTCCAGGTCGAATTATAGGACGTTATTCACATCCTCGTGTCGCCTATGTTGTGTTAAGATACCTAGGTAAGTCGAACAATATCGTCTTTCGGTATCAAGTCAGTTTTCTTTGTCATGCAAATTTCATGCGGCAGTCTGTGGGATGTTCTTTCCATGCGTCGGCCGACCCGAGCGCCTGTACTCAAGAGTCACACTGACTTCCTACTGACTTCCTTCTTGGATTTAGAGATAGACAATCATGTCTTTGCCTCAACGGCCGGGGAAGCCTTCCCCGCAAAGAGAAGAAACTCACTCTGCATTTCGAGAGCCTTCGCGGAGACGACGGCGCGATTCTGGATCGAGAGGGCCCAGCGATCCCACCAGCCCAACATCAACTCAGCGACGTCACCGTCATCACCGCTCGCATAGTTCTCGACGCCATGGAGATGTAGACGAGGAAAGGGCCGATAGAGATGGAGACATCAGCATTACTCGTAAGAAAAGTCTTGTGAAGCCTGAACGCGGTCGCATGGATCCTAGCCACCCGAACTATCATTACCGCCAACACACGGAGAATATGCCCACTTATAATTTTACGACCGGGTCGGAACGTTTAATTGAAGGCGGTAACGGCGAAGTTGATACGACCAGCTCTCAAAGTATGGAATCCAAACGGAAAGAGGACTTGTACGGTGCGCATGGGAACGTCAACAAGCCGATGGAGCGGGTGCCAAGTCGACATCGTTCGAAGCGCAAGTCTTCTCGGAAAATCTCCAGGAAGGAAGCTGCTGCAGAGCGACGGAGGCGGAAGGCATTAGAGCAGGCTCAACCACCAAGCCTGTGGACTACTTACTGTTCAGTGATCACTTTCTGGGCACCCGATTTCATCTTGAAGTGCTTTGGAATGCCACAGAAAGAGCAACGGAGTGCGTGGCGTGATAAGATCGGTCTGATCAGTATCATTCTCATGATAGCAGCCGTCGTCGGTTTTCTAACTTTCGGTTTTACAGCCACTGTATGTGGATCACCCCCAACACGGTTAAAGATCAATCAGGTCGATAGGGGCTACATGATTTTTCACGGGAAGGCGTACGACTTGTCTAGCTCTGAGCATCCAGCAGCTGCAGGTATACCTGGAGGCTCGAATGTGCTCTATGATCTACCACACAAGTATGGAGGCCAAGATGGGAGTTTCCTCTTTCAAGAGGTCAACGGAGACTGCAAGGGCCTCATTACACTGGCTGACGGATCTGATGTGCCGACTAACTCCAAGGGTGATCTTGCTTGGTATTTCCCATGCGCAGCATTCAATCAGGATGGCTCTTCAGAGCCTAATCTGACAACCTCGTACTATCCTGGCTGGGCTTGTCACACAGCCGGATCGGCTCGACAATCCTTTTACGGCCTGCAAAGCTCGGGGGATGTATATTTTACGTGGGAGGATACCAAGAATAAGAGTAGAAACCTTGCAGTCTACTCTGGCAATGTTCTGGACCTTGACCTTCTACGGTGGTTTAACACATCGCAGGTGGCTTATCCGTCCAAGTTCGACGACCTACGCACTAACCCCGACATTCGAGGAGTGGATCTTACCTACTATTTCCAAACTGGCGAAGACAAGCAAATCGGCAAATGTCTGTCTCAGATTATCAAGGTCGGCAGTATCGACACTGACACCGTCGGATGTATTGCCTCAAAAGTCGTCCTTTACTTGTCGTTGGTCTTCATTCTGTCTATTGTTCTTGTCAGGTTTGCGTTCGCTATTATTTTCCAATGGTTTATCTCCCCTCGGCTTGCGGCCCAGACCACGAGCATGGGCCCCGATTCCAAGACCCGACACCAGCAGATCGAGGATTGGTCGAACGACATATACAGACCTGGACCTCGTCTTGCAGATCATAGCATTCCTGATCGAACCAGTAAACGGGCCAGTTTCTTACCAACCACATCCCGTTTTTCAAGCCCTTACACCGTTAGCAACGGTGGAAAACAAAAGCCTCAGTATGTGACCATGGCAAGCCAGAACTCAACGACTCGGTTGGTACCCAGCGGTACATCCCACTCTCTATACAAGCAGAGTCACAACGGCAGCGGCGGTGCCCTTAGTGTCGATAACTCCCGCCTCAACCCGTCGGCGAGCCGCACGAGTTTGGTCCAGGACTCCCGCTATTCAACCGCAGGGCTGGACTCTGAAGGTTTCGGATCAACTGGATACGTGCATGAGCTTGTGGTTCCCCAACCGCCCCCTGACTGGCAGCCTTATGGATTTCCTCTGGCTCATGCGTTGTGCTTAGTTACTTGCTATTCTGAAGGTGAAGATGGAATTCGCACCACTCTAGACTCCATTGCGTTGACGGATTATCCGAATAGCCACAAAACTATTATTGTTATTTGTGATGGCATGATCAAGGGTAAGGGAGAGCAGTTTTCCACTCCAGATATCGTTCTTGGCATGATGCGAGACCCTATTATTCCGCCAGAAGAAGTCGAAGCGTTTTCTTATGTCGCAGTCGCCACGGGCTCCAAACGACATAACATGGCCAAAGTTTACGCTGGATTTTATGATTATGGACATAATTCCGTCATCGCTCCGGAAAAACAGCAGCGTGTCCCAATGATGATCATTGTCAAGTGCGGTACACCAGCGGAAGCAACCCAGTCGAAGCCCGGAAACCGAGGAAAGAGAGACTCTCAAATCATCTTGATGTCTTTCTTACAGAAAGTTATGTTCGATGAGAGAATGACAGAGCTCGAATTTGAAATATTCAACGGACTCTGGCATGTAACCGGAATACCACCCGATTTCTACGAGGTCGTTCTTATGGTCGACGCAGACACCAAGGTTTTCCCTGACAGTTTGACCCATATGATCTCCGCAATGGTCAAGGACCCAGATATCATGGGTCTATGTGGTGAAACAAAGATTGCCAACAAGACAGACAGCTGGGTGAGCATGATCCAGGTGTTCGAGTAAGTGGATGACTAGCCTGAGTTTATTCTTCATTTGGTAATTAACGATGCTAACCTAATGTCTCCAGATATTTTGTATCCCATCATCAATCCAAGGCCTTCGAGTCAGTCTTTGGTGGTGTTACCTGTCTCCCCGGATGTTTCTCGATGTATCGAATCAAAGCCCCGAAAGGAGGCCAAAACTACTGGGTGCCTATTCTTGCGAACCCGGATATTGTCGAGCATTACTCGGAAAATGTCGTCGACACCCTGCACAGGAAGAACTTGTTGCTTCTGGGAGAAGATCGATACCTGACGACGCTGATGCTTAGGACTTTCCCCAAACGCAAACAGATTTTTGTACCTCAAGCTGTTTGCAAGACTGTTGTGCCAGATAAATTTATGGTTCTCCTATCGCAGCGACGCCGCTGGATCAACAGTACTGTTCACAATCTAATGGAACTTATCCTGGTACGCGACCTTTGTGGAACGTTCTGTTTCAGTATGCAGTTCGTCATCTTCATCGAACTGATCGGAACGCTTGTGCTCCCTGCCGCCATCTCCTTTACCATCTACGTGATTGTCTCGTCGATCGTCAGGAAGCCCGTTCAGATCATCCCTCTGGTGTTGCTAGGGCTTATTCTTGGCCTTCCCGGTGTGTTGATCGTTGTGACTGCACACCGACTAGTCTATGTCTTGTGGATGTTCATTTATCTTTTCTCACTACCAATTTGGAACTTTGTGCTGCCGACCTATGCGTACTGGAAATTCGATGACTTTAGTTGGGGTGAGACGCGAAAAACGGACGGCGAAGACAAGGGACACGAAGCAGGAGAGGGCGAGTTTGACAGCAGCAAGATCACGATGAAGAGATGGCGAGACTTTGAGAAAGGTTAGTATTATTCTCTTATCTACCTACCTCCTTGGCGGACAATTTTGAGGAAATACGATGGACGCTAATCTGAGTGTAGATCGCCGGATGAGAATGCAGGCTGGATGGGGACAACCTATGATGGGCGGACATCCTTCGCCGTATGAGCCATTTTCGGACTATTAGCATTTGCTGCGATCATTCTACTCTGACATCTACTACTAATATTGCGGCGAGTTGCACGACATGACTATTGTACTCACATCGATCTATTCTTTTTTTCTTCTTTTTCTTTGGATATATTATTTTCTTTTTGGGCTGTTTATAAGTTGTGGGAGTTGTGTACGGCAAAATAGTAGTGTTGTAGTACTACTTGTACGTAGGTAGTAGTACTGCATGTAAGAAATGCATATATTATTATTATTTTTATTGATATTAATTAATGACAGAAGTAATATTAGCGAATCCCCAAAGACGACCCTTGCCACAGCGACGATCCTTCGACGTGCGTTGGGCTGCAATCTAACTGCCAGCTACCTAGGTAGTTAATACTTAATAGTAGTTAGTAGTTTTTGACGAAAGAGCATTAATTAATTCATATCAAGCGGCTCGAGGGTGAGACTTCTGGTTGACAGGTAATTATCATCGACGTGAGTTGAGTTGAGTTGAGTTATTATTATCATTATTATTATTATTCTAGTACTGCAGTAGAGACGGCGATCTCCTGATTCTTCCTGATTCTTCCAGCTGCAGACGCCGGTCGCTCTCCATCGTCTCCTTGACCCTTCTTGACTGTTGCACCTGACTAAGAAGGCCATTGTCTCTTCTTCTTCTTCTCATTCATCTTTCTTATTCTTGTTCATGTTGTAACTATCCCACTAATCTGGAGGGTTAATATCAGCCCGATATCCCCCCTCCCTGTGACAGCTGTTGCGCACGTTTCCCTCGCCATGCAGCCAAAGTCTAATCAAATCCCCTCCTTCTGCTGCATTTCATCCCTGCTTCAAGCCTTCAACTGACGATCTGATCCTCCTTTCCCCTCCTCCTCCTCCCCTCCTCTTCTATATTTCTGACTGCTGCCCTTTAGACCACCCGTTGGCAGTTGACAGCGGATCGCTCAATTTCCCCCTCCTCATTCTTGTTTCCCTAAGTTTGCTTTTGATCCACCAACCCTGATCCCTGCTATATCCATCAATACGTATATCCATCCATCCATCCATCCACACATACATACATATTACTACTACACGTCTCGCGCCGGGATCATCCCACCTGCTCTTCGAACCGGGATCCCCCTTCCATCGCACGCTGACATTATTCTACAAAGAGCCGCAACATTCCCATCCGGACTAACCGGTAATCGTGTCTGCCCCTGTGCGTTTTCTTTCTTTTTCTTTTCTTCTCTTCTTCTTCTTTTTTTTTTTCTTTCTCTTCCTTTCTTTCGTCACCCAACCGGGACTTATCGTCCAGTCCTAGTGTGGGGGGTGGTAGTGGTGCGGGGTGGACAACAGTTGCATAGCCAAGATCTTTTGATCCCGATCGAGGGCAACGTGGACCCCTGGGCAATTATTATTATTTCTCATCCTGTGCGACGCTCAGTACCAATTGCCTCTCGGCTCTGCTGCGTCAGTTGTGTACCGTTACCCTCCCATTTTATCAGCCACGCCTCCAGTGCGCTCTTTTTTTTCTTCCTTTCCCCTCTTCCCCCGCGGCGTGCGCAACGCTGTTGCTTGTTACTGACTCCTGTCGGCAGCCAAGCCCTGCGCTCGGCGGCCGGAATGCCTGTCCAGAACGAGCCGGCTTTCCAGTCTTCCTCCTCGCCTCATTCCCAACAGCTGTCGCGCTCGTCTAGACCATCAGCGATATATTCGGTTGACCGGAACACGCGCTCAGCCGATTCGTCATCATGTAACGTCCTTCAATCTTTGCAGACTCAGCCCGCCGAAAACTTGTCTTTCGAATCTGCTTCTCGGTCTCCTCGTGAGGACATGTCGAGGGAAGGCCAAGATCGTCCCACACAGGGTTCTAGCGCAGTGCCTGTTCTAGAGCAGGCTCTGGAACTGGAGTTGGAGCTGGAGCTGGACCCCAACAATAATGCAACTGCGGCTATGGGAGACCTCGGTCCTGACACGGATGCGGCCCTCTCCGCTTTAATGGCTTTGCCTCAGTATCCGAGTACTATCACCGACAATGAGTCGAACGTTCCGGTGTCTGAAGTCATCAATGCGGTTATAGAACATGGGGATTTCTTTCGCCGCCACAATACACCTCATCGCGAGACCGCAGGCCACAACCTATCACCGCCCGTGGATCTATATATGTCTGACTCAGAAATGACTGACGCTCTATCAGAACTTGGTGGTGTATCCCTGAACGTATTCCCACCTAGAGAGATGGGAATGGCAGATGCTAGCAGTCTTTTTTTCGATGGCAGTATGGCTTTGAATAACAACTCAGCCATTTCGGAAGGCACTGCAGAAGACACTGCAACGGATATAATGATGGAATATGTGCCCCAAACGGACCAGTCCGTATCCTTTACGACCCTGAATGACGATCCGGACGACACGGGAAAGTTCTACATGCATTACGGTGACAGTGAATATGAAGAGCGTTCCAGTATTCATGATCTGGTCTATGATGGTCTCTCGCATCTATCTGATGTTGACTTTGATGATTTCTACAGGGGTCATGACCATAATTACAACCCACAGGTGGCTGATTTCGACCCTTCATCTAGCCATGAGGACCACAGTAGCTTCTTCCCCGAGGGTGAAGATGGGAATGGAGCGGATTTAGCGCCAGAACCTCACTTGCCTGATTCTCTTATTCATGGGACCAGTACGTTTCTTTTTTTCTTTTCTGCGGCTCGGTACTGACGGCTGAATACTGATGATGTGGTCGTAGCTCAGGAAAGAAACTTCAGCATCGACCAGTTTATCTCCCAATGGTTGTTCCAATCCTCCACAGCGTCGATACCAATTATCTCCCTCGCATCACCGGCATTATCACAAAGTCCTATCTCTAATATCATCCGCTGGACCCCCCCGGGCAAAATCCTCAGGCCAAGTACCTATTCCAGTGGTTTTTTTGATCTCCAACAGATCCCGTGGTGGGAAAAGCTGCGGGTCAAGCGTGCTGATGCGCGCCATTTACGAGATCAGTGGTACACGCCGTACCGCAATCTACCATACACCCGACGACGATCGGGCGCCAGACTTTCAGAGGAGGAGTTCTACTTCCAAGGAAAGTCTATGTATACGGAGCATAAAGCCACCATCGAGCACTTCCAGCTTCGTAACTTGATGTCTGTTCCTGCATATAACACTGTACATTTTGCGCATGAATCCAAGGTTTATTCATGGGTTCCTGCGCATGATGATTTGAAATGTTTAATAGATCTATCCGTGCCTACAGTGGAGTCTGGATTCCAGGGCCCGGTGAAAATATCAACTATGAAAACGGCTCAAGGCATCACTATCGCCGGTGGATTCTTCGGCGAGTTTGCTATGCGGGCCGCTGGTACGGAAGAAAGGGGAGTTGAGGGCTTTGTGACGAAGAGTTCCAATGGTATCACCACCCACATTGATATCGTCCCCAGCCGTACGAGCCGTTCGCCTATGGGGATATTTGCCTCAAACGACCAGCACATAAGAGTATTAGACTGCGAAACCAACACTTTTCTTGCTGACTATGAGCTGTCCCATGCGGTCAATTGCACCTCTACCTCACCTGACGGCCGCCTACGTGTTGTCATCGGTGACTCCACGGACGCCTGGGTTGTTGAAGCGGACACTGGGCGGCCAGTGCATCCGCTCCGTGGCCACCGTGATTTCGGGTTTGCCTGTGCATGGTCTCCAGACATGAGACAGATTGCAACCAGCAACCAGGACAAGACGGCAATCATCTGGGATGCGCGCATGTGGCGAATGCTGGAAAAAATCGAGTCCGACGTGGCAGGATACCGGTCACTGCGGTTCTCACCAGTCGGGGGAGGATCACGAACCCTGATGCTGTGCGAGCCAGCGGATCGGATCGTCATTGTCAACGCACAGACGTATAGAACACGCCAAGTACATGACTTCTTCGGGGAGGTCGGAGGCGCCGACTACTCGCCGGATGGAAGTACGATCTGGGTATCCAACACGGACGAGCATTTTGGCGGCTTCATGGAATACGACCGCCGACAGTGGGGGCAACGGTATGGCCTGCGAGATCTGCCGAACGAGTGGGTTAGGGAGTCGGATCTGGACGAGGACGAGCGGTGTTTACTGAGCGAACGAGAGCGACAGATGAGATTCTGGTGGAATTTGAGCGATGAAGAGCACGAGAAATTACTCTTTTAGCTGTATTTTCTCTTTTTTTCGGCCTCTACTTAGGGGCGTCTTGTGTCCCATTTCTTTTTCATTTGTCATTTGCATTGATTTGGGTCGCGAGGTTATCTGGGAGGGTTTGTTGCAGCATTTCAGCGAGATGATACCAGGCATACATCAGCATCGGTTTTCTTATTCTGTATACTGGACTCTGATCTAATAGAGTTAATTTTTTACATGTTTCCTTGATCTCTCCTATCGATTTTCTGGCCATGTTTTGCCACCGAAGCTGCAGTGGATCTGGACAGGAGATGGCATGGCAGCTGTGGCTGTGCATTATTTCGTCCTTCATCCTTCTTGTGTCCTGGCCCAGGAAGACCAGGTTCGTCTTCTACTTAAGAGGGCTTTCAAGGGCAAGAGAAACACTGAATGGTGAAGCTCTCTAGCTGTCCATCATCATTGTATCTCTGTTGCCTGTACATACAGCGGGGTTAACTACCACCAGCTCGTTAACCACGGTTACCATTTATTATTATTATTATTATTATTATTATTATTACTACTACTATTATTATTATCAGCTGCTGAACTAGGAGTGCAGCCAACTCGTGCGAGACCCAATGTTTTGGTCAGGATGAGCTCCACTGGGGAGTCGAGCTGGCCAGAGTCGCCACCAATAATCCCAGCTCTGTGTAGTCTAAACTCCAGGCTAAACCAGTAATATACGCGTCTCTCAAGGTATCTTGGGGTCTTTGCACCGCTGAGATCTACTATAACTCACTAACTACTAACTATCAACTGCTAACTTCCAAAGGAGGAGGCAACTCGTGGATCGGACTTGATCCCCCACCCCCAAGATCTTCAGCTGCCCAGCCACAGTGCCCCTCATCACCTCTGCCCATAAATGCTTCCCCCTCCTTTCTCTTCTTCTTTTCTATCTCCCTTCTCTATATATATATCTATCTATCTCTCTCTCTCTCTCCCAGCTCCATATTCCAGCCACAGAAAATACTCCCAAAAAACCAAAATCACATCCCAGACCCCAAAATGTCCCTCCAAGGAATGCTCGTCGACGCTGTAAAGCGCCACTTCGACGATGACGACGACGACGACCTCAACCCCGCCCTCTCCCACGCCCAAGCCCACAGCTCCTCCTCCGCAGACAGCTCGCTCTTCAAACAAGCCCTCTCCTTCGTCCAGGAGCGCAAGTCCGGGTTTGGCGGCGACGACATCGACGAGCAGCGCATGGTGCAGTCGCACCAGTCTCTGTACGGCGGCGGCAACGGCAACGGCAACGGCGGCGGAGCCATGGACTCGCAGTCTGTGGGTGCGGGGGCGGCGCTGCAGGCACTGAAGATGTTCAACTCCAAGCCTGCACAGGAGACAGGCGGTGGTAGCAAGAATGCCTTTATTGGGATGGCGATGGCACAAGCTGAGAAGATGTGGGAGCAGAAGTCGGGTGCTGGACAAGCGGTACGTTCTTTCTTTCTTTTCTCTTCCTGTAAAAACCAAACAATCAAACAAGCAGACAGACAGACAGACAGACAGACAGACAGGGTTTCAAGCTAACTATTCTGCTACATGTAGGTCGGCGATAAGCAATCGGCTGTCAATTCAGCAGCGGAAATGGCTTTCAAGATGTATATGAAGAGCCAGATGAGTGGGAGCTCTGGGACTGGAGGCCCCGCGGGACTGATGAGTCTTGCTAATAAGTTCCTGTCGTGAGATTTACCAAAGTTTATACACTATGTCTTGAGCGGTGTTTATCCATTCATTGATAAGTTGTTGATATGCAGAATACTATATGATACTGTCATTGTCAATTCTCGATTCTCTCCATGTATGTATGTATGTACTGCAAACCAGCTGATAATCCGGCCTTGTTAAATCAGTAAGACAAGTGTAGTTCATGAATCAATCCATCCATCCATCCGTACAGCTATCTATGTGCTCCTAGATTCCTTTATATACATCCTATCCCATGTAATTTCCAATGATCTTGCTTGAAAATCAGGTATCTTACTATTACTACTACTCCATCCTCTTGCATCGTCGCTAAAAGGAATGCGTGGCAAACCCAGCTCTATACTCTCGTTCCTATAGACTTAATTGCCTCTCACGGTACGTGGTGTAGTGCACGTTCGGTCTACAAGCTTAGGAGACAGTAACAGTAACAGTGGATAGTGAAGATATGACTGCAATAATATATACGAAGACTAACATTTTAACTCGCGTCTACAAGATCTTCAAAGCCGCCATGTCATATCCAGACAAACAGGTATGCAAAGCGCCAATATGTACGGTCCGCTTCTGGTGGTATCAAAAGTCCAGACCGAAGAAACACTGCGAAAACCATCTAATGGCTGCTAACAACTCAATGAAAAAAGAGGAAGAAGAAGAAGAAGAAGAAGAAGAAGAAGAGAAAAGGACAGAAAAGAATCTCAGCAAGAATCACCACTCGTCATCATCATCTTGCTTGCCCTGCATAGCGCTTTGTCGTGCTCTCAAGGCCTCTGCAAGTCCTCCTGCCAGACTTGCGTTGGACAAACTGTTCGGCGTGCCACGTCCGCTGGCGCCAGAGGAATCATGCGAGTTCATGCTGACTGCGCTATCCCGCGGTGCTGGTTGAGTTGCAGGAGCTGTCTTTCGTCCTGCCATGTTGGGTCGCTTGGCAGGAGGCGCGGGGGGCGCAGGTTTTGCCTTCGCTGCTGCGGCCTTGGTTGCGCCGTTGATTATAGGTACGGAACTGGCCCGAGGAGCCGCTGGTGGCGGAGGCGGAGGAGCAGCTCTTACAACGGGAGCGGCTTGCTCCTCAAGATATGCTTCGGGGGTCCAGCCCTGCACTGAGGTTTGCATGTTCATACACAGCCACCAACCTGAGAATACTTTAGCTCCACCGGTACTTGTAGACCAAAGGGATATGTGGATCTTACCATTTCCTTCCTTGGACACTATCTGAACAATCTCTCCCGCTTTAATCGTCAGCTCGTTGCTACGGTCGCTGCTAAAGTCATACAAGACCTTGGCCTTCTTCGGCCCAGGGGACGCTGCGGGAGGGGGAGGTGGTGGCGGTGCTCGCACAGAGTTCGTAGACGAGTTGCGTGAGTGAGATATGGCGGCAACTGCTGCGACGGGTTGAGGAACGGGTCGGGGCACTGCGGCTGGTTGAGGAGTCGGCTGCACTACCGTTGGCTGTGGAGTAGATTGTGGGAGCGGCTGGCGAGCCGGGGCCGGCCTTGATGCCAGTTTCGATGGACCACCTCCAGGGCCTCCAGGGCGGAGGAGCTTGCCTTTGGTAACAGGTCGCGCACTGACAGGCTTTGGCCGCGGGGTTGGCTTTGATACCGAATTGGGGGGCTCGCCTGCACTTGTGTGGACGGTTGAACTCTTGTAGCTGTCAACCTGCGAAGATCCAGGATCCTTAACCACTTTCACCGTGGCTATCTTCCCTGGCTTCTTGTTGTATTCGATCCTACTTAGGTTAGCAGGAGAGAAATAATTACCGTTGAAAAGAGTAGCTAGCTTACTGAGGGCCGATTTTCAAATTCAACTGCCCGCGAAGAGCATTGTGAAGATGAGTAAAGAACTCTGTTTTGAACACACAGTTGAGGAGCGGATCTGGCTCTTGCCCACCAACGACAAGAGAAAACCAGTCGTCTCGGAAGTTCGAGGCGCTGACAGCCTTGATGGCTCCAATAGGAATGGTCCTCTCGGAGGAAATGGCAAGCTGATTGTTGACAAGGGTTTGAGCTACGATATAAACATGCCGGTTTGTCTGCAGTTGTTAGAACACAGATTCAGATAGAGGAAGAAAAGACCTACCAAGACAATGATGCGCGCCGAAGGCTTGCTGGAACGGCCAAACTTGGAAACCAGAACTTCACCACGGCAGGAAAACAGAATCTCTTCCGACGCTGTAGAAGTGGTCAGATTTAACGTCCAAAAGAAATCCAGTAACGATACTTACTATTGATGGCGGCACCACTGCGAATCATCTCTCCAGGACCGCCCTTATTCCCTATTCCAACATAGTCGCCAAGGAACCGGCGAGACCCGAGCAGACTCATCCTTCTACGCTCTTTGCGGCCTCCCAAAACCTGATGACCCTGGTCGCGCACCTTGATAAACTCAAGGCCGCCGGTCATGCGGCGCCAGAAGCGCTGAATGCGGATAGCACACTCAGTTCGGTAGCGCAGGTAGTTACGCCATGCACGCTGGATTCGGATGGCCATATTGTGCCAGTACTTGTCTCGCATGGCTTCTAGGGCGAAAAGTGTTTCGGGCGTTTTTATGAATACCTTTGTGATACCCATCTGGTACTCCTCGGCCGGAATGCCCGTGTCTTTCAGAATTTGGCGAGCTCCAGACTCTGAGTCTCCTGTCCACGTATAATCGCCTGCGTACGAGGTCTTCGGAGACAAAAGGTAGAAACGCTCAACAAATTTATCAAACGTTTGACGGTAGGCGAAACCAGCGCGCCGGATACGGACGTTCTCTTGGAGACCAAGGTACTTGATCTGATGAAGAACATTTCCTTCGTTGTATTCCCGCGGGGCCTTGTTATCATTTGGCTTGATGGTTCGGATATACGAGGGCTGAGCCTTCATCAAAGTCGCAACTAGATCGTTGGCAGAAGCCTTGATCTTGTCACTTGCGGTCGGAGGTCGCCTCTTGTCATCCTGGTTAACTTGGTTAGGGAACAGCGTGTGAACAAACTGGTTGTTGCTCGATTGCGCCAGGTTCAAGAGATCCTTTAGCAATTGGTCCTTGTTCTTGTCTGTCATGCCTTCAACAGCATAGCTGACATCACCAGCATAGTGTTTGACGATGAATTGGCCCTGTCTATTCTCGAAGTTGGGATTCTGCGAAAGGAAGTTAAGACGACCGACAAAAGTGTTGTCCGCAGCTCCAGAGTCGGCGTGCGCTGTTGCACAGGCATCATTCAGAGCGGCGAACACGCCGGGGGGACGCTTGTCCTCGATCAACGAGCACACAACCTTGTTGTCAAAGTACTTGATAGGGGTCCATTTGATCTGCTCGCGAGCATATTCGTCCTGTTCGGCCTTGAGGGTCAGCTGGATGAAGATCTGCTGGAGTTTCTCATTCACGTAGTTGATGCAGAGTTGTTCGAAGGAGTTCTTTTCGAAAATCTCGAAGCCGTAGATGTCGAGGATACCGATGGAGTTTGTGATTGATCCCCTGGCAGTCAAGGAGGCATTGACACGTTGTACAATCCAGTCGAATAGATTGAAGTAAATTGCCTTGGCCAGCGCATCACGAACAGCCAAGGCCTGGACAGTATTCAGTGGGACCTCGTAGACAGACCCTCTACGACCACCACGGGCAGTCTCCATGATACGAATGGACATTGCTTTGCTGACCTGGGCAGAATCAACCTCCAGCAAGTATGCAACGAAGTCCACAACAGACTGGTCGGTAACAGCGGCGTTCCCGGAATCGTCCTCAGTAAACTGAATGTTACCAATCCACAAGATCGCAGCCAGCATTCGGAAAACGTTGTCCTGCTCAGCTTCGGTCATTCCAATCACTGACATTGCATTGAGAGTATCTTGGAACTCTGCCACATCGTCGATTCCTGGCACGTCAAAGCACTTCGATCGACTTGTGTATAGGTAGGATTGGGGCTGTTGGATACCGAACATATCTAGACTTTGCTTAGCAAGCGAGCAATGGAACCGAAAACGGAATCACCCATACCTCTATATTTCTGTGGAGCCCCCTTTGCGAACTGGTAAAAGATGTGAAAGTTCCGTTCGTTTGTGATCTGGCCCACGACTCGCGATTTCTCCAGCAGGTAGTTGGTGATGTTAGCACCGACAGGCTCGCCATTTACGTTAAATTCCAGTTCAAGGTACTTTCCAAACCGGGAAGAATTGTTGTTGCGCAAGGTCTTCGCATTACCAAATGACTCGAGCAGCGGATTAGTAGCTAGAACCATATCCTTGGTCTGCTGGATAGACGAGTCACTGCCGCCAGATACACTGGCGATGTATTGCATAATCCGCTTCGCAGCCTCGGTTTTGCCCGCACCTGATTCACCCGAGATAATCACACACTGGTTGTCTTTATATGATTTCATATTGTAGTAGGCGGATTCCGCGACCGCAAATACATGGGGAGGGACTTCGAGCCGGTTCTTCCCCCGGTAGGAGTCGAGGACCGCATCGGTGTAGATACCCACTAACAAGGAGGGAACATCATCAGTGCTCAATTACACATCAGCACAGCTGCGGAAGCAATTCCACTTACAGTCTCGGAAAGGGTTTACAGACACCAGCACATGTCCGATATAAGTCTGTTGTCAGGCTGCGTTAGCGCGTACACCCCCGCCCGCCTGCACATGTTCTCTTGAGGCCCAGGAGGAGCTTACGTAGATCTCGTCATGTTGGAAACGCAGTTTCAGGTTGTCATTGATTGCCTCGTTGGAGATTTTGCTCAACAGGGTCAGATCCGACACACCAATCTCCTTCTTCTTTGTACTTTCGAAAACGGCCTTCTTGACTTGAGGCTTGCCCCCCGCTTGTCGGCCGTCGCCCACATCAGCGGCCTTGGAGCGACCGAACCGACTTTTCTTCTCGCCGCCAACCGGTCGTCGTGAGTGTCCCTGAATTGAACAGCGAAATCAGTCTAGAGGTCTTAACCTCCTAGATTACTATGCGAAAAGGACTCACCATGGTTGTTGCTACCGACCTCACCGGGTCTCGCGCCTAAGCGACAAGATATCTGGCCTATCAATTCAAAGCGGAAAAAGAGGAAGATAACGTTTAGGCATAAATAGGAATGAACACAGGAAATAAGATGTTCAATCCACGTAGGATATATAAGAAAACGAGAAAGGAAACAGGAAGAATACGAAAAGGTAGAAAGAGTGTGGAATTGTGTCTGGGGAGGACGAGGAAGAGGGAGGAAGAGGGAGGGAGAGGGAGAGGAATGACGCTGATGGCGGTGCCCTGTGGAGGAGGACGAGGAGGAGGACGACTGGTATTCGGCGGAGGGGGAAGAAGAGAAGGGAAAGGGAAACGCTTGCGCCACACTATTACTACCACTATTACTATAACTATTACTACTATAGTGCTAAAGTACTACTTCAAGTACAGACATGTGGCACCGTTGGGCTGGAGCCTGGCTCAAGTCGAAAACGCGCAATCAGTTATTAATATCTCGCTGCCTCTGGGTCTGGGTCCAGATGGGCAAATCATGACCTTCCCTGTTCCTGTCACTATGGCCATGTTCCCCACGACTGCTGTCGATGACGCTGTTCACCACAAAAGACCCTCTCTCTACCTTGATCGGTTAAAATAACGGTCGGAGAGAGTAGCGTAGTTTCGAAAGCCATTTCAGCAATGTCTGATTAATTATGTGTTCTCTAGTAAGCACGTACTTGGAGATTGAGTTCCCGTCAAAGTGGTGGTGGTGGCAACATATGTTCGGCACCTTCTGCCGTTATTCTTAAAACTTTCGAATTTTTCCCCCGACTTACTCGAGGGAGATATCCTCCTGCCAGAATCTGACAATATTCCTTGCTTGTTCTTCTCCGAGATAGTCATCTATGACGTCCTGTCCCCCCCGTGTGCGAGAAGCCTGACTCAACGATCTAAAAGACGGAAACAAATCGCTCAGTATATTCGTGTCCTGCTCGGGAAGGACGCTGTGATAAGCAACCGTCGCATGGGCTAGTAGTGCAATGGAATCTCCAAGCGACGGAGTAGCAGCTGGTATGTCTTCGTAGCTTGTCAGATATTCATGAACGCAAGGAAGAAAAGAGGGTGCGTCTGGAATTGGGATGACAGGCATTGGATGCGAGAGATTCTCGAACAGACTAATTGCAAGGAACGCAATGTTAGAATCATCAGATTACTTATAGCCAGACGTCATGGACAGAACATCGTACAACACTTGCAAGGCGAGAAGGCCATCCAGACTATACTTGCCACTCGCACTGCTAAAAGCATCCTCAGAGAGAAGAAAGGCGATGACTTTTATAGAGTGTGATGATGGGTTGGAGGTAGCGAAATGTCGTAGTTGAGAAACAGTGCTTTGTTTCTCGTTTGGCTCGATGGAGGACGGAGTGAGGAGCAGAAGGCGTAAGGATTGGAGGGTGGCTTCTTGTTGAAATGCGAAGTCGTCTGTTTGCGACTCGCAGGCTGCGAGACGACGACTGTTAGAGTGCTTGCAGGGAAAAGCAGGGAGCGGCCGACCTTCGAGTTTCCCTTGCGAGGCCGTCACAATGGGCCCTATGACCCTCCAGACAGAACGGCTTTGCAGGGACGGGCTGTACGTGCCTGAAATTGAAAGACGGTTATCCATTTATTCGCCTGGGAGATATTGTACGAGACTAGATCTAGATAGTTATGTGGAAGTGGAGTTTATTAAGTCTATTAACGCGGATATACTACTCAACGCCCGGCCCATGCTCGACATCCCAAGGCAGCAAACCCCTTGTGATCTACTACCTGAGAAGGGTATCCTAAGAAAGAAGACGTATATCAACATCGGGTGAGAAACACTTCTGAAAGAAGTGATATACATAATATACAGTATGCGGGAGACGGCGTATGCTCTGTCAAGGCCTTTTTGCCGCCGACGGTGTTGGAACGTTACTGCTAGAAGAGGCCTCTATTGGCACCGCAGGTTTAGTGCTGACAGACGCCTTTGAAGCTTCGATCCGACTTTCCCTGATGACGTCCTCAACCTGCTGCTCTGGGCTCTGCCCAAATGAGAGATATGAGGCGATTGTCGAGAACCAGCCTTTGTCCTCCGGCTCTTGGATTGAGTCTGGCTCCACATCCCATACTTCGCGCGGAAGGATTCGACGAGACGACTTTGGCAGATCCCCGTGCTTCGCCTTCAGTTGAAGTAGCTCCTTTTCAAGGGCTATCAAGGCCTCCCTTGCAGCCTTCTCCGACTGCTCCAGCTCACCCAATCGACTCGCAACATCTTCCCTTCGCTCTGTTTCCTTCCTCCGAGATCTCAGCGACTCGAACACAATGAGCCCTCCTGCAACGAGAAACAGGAACGATTCACTGATGAATGTTGCACCGGACTCGATTGCCTTCGACTCAGACAGCGGCCGGATGTGCGGTGTAGGCGGCGGGTTTGCAGCCTCCGATGCTGCAGCCTTTGCTTTGGCAATCGCCACTTCCTCAGCTTTGGTGTCTGCTTCTGTCTTCACGGTCGGTGATGTAGGCTTGAGCTTGCGGACTGCCGCCTCGGCGGCAGCTTGGCGCTGGGCAGCCGCGTTGTCGCGAAGCGTTCCTAGACGGAGCCGCATGTCGAATCGGTGAAGGGTCTGGGCGATAGAGACGCATATCTGCTTGAAGCGCTCATGTTCGCGAGCCTGGGCCTTGATTTGGTTCTTCTAGAAGTCAGCATGTCGGCCACCAGCAAGGTAAGGGGTTGCCCTTTTTTTCAGGTTGTGACGTACGGCTATCGGCTTTGACAGGGTGCGGATGGCAAGGGAGGATAGCTTGAGCGTGAGAGACATGGCGCTGGGAGGTCGGGAAGGGAATGAGAAGTGGCAATGGAATCATAAAGTAATCATGTTATTGTATGTGCAAATAAGGAACCATGTTATTAGTATAGTTTGCTGTGAGTCAATAAAAATAATTACAAGTGTCTGGTTCCTCGCATCCCGCAGTCTCCGCCATCGTCATGGGTTGTGGACTGGATCGTCAGGCAGCGAGAGCCTCCCCAAATCGGGTTAGACCGCTTGTCACCTGCACAGCGGGCATTGTGGCCCACTTGTGCACGCTGATGTCAGCAATGCCCGTTGTTCCGGCAGACGGATCAATGTTTATCGATTGCCGCATTGGGCAATTCGTTTGGACGCCGGTTTTGTCGTGCGAGATCCTCGTTCTTCTCCTGCACACCCTCACTGTCCGACTTTATATCCCACTTCCCTCCCCGCCTTCTTTGAGAGGATAAGACCGTCTGGTGGACCGGTCTGTACGGCGTTGGATGCATCTCATTGTTTTTGAGCGTCATTGTTAAATATCTCTTGTTTTTGTTGATTTCTAGTAAGTATCTTGCTACTTTTCGGCCCGCCTGGCGACCAAGCAATTACGTCTACTCTAAACTGCAAGGGCTCTGCATTCAAGAATAAAAAAAAATACTGACGAGCGGCGTACTACTACCAGGGATACCGGAAACTGAAGTCGAATATACCCCCCTCTTGTTCCTTTTACTTGCTTGGTTTATAGCATAATCGACAGTCGATAATCGATGACCGGTCCGACTTTTTGGTTTTGGGATTATCTGTTTGCGCAATTGTTTGAAGTCAACTTCATTAATATAACGAGGCGCCCAGGAAATTAAGAGAGAAACCGTTTTGGGAAAAAAGCAATCCATCGACAACACGGACAATGGAAGCTCTGTCGCCGCGGTCCACGAATCAAATGATCAAGCCCAAGATCTCTATGGAGCGAAAGGTCTTGGATAAGAATGCAGCAGCTGCGAATGCCGCCCAAAAAACGACTTCGTCGAAAAACCACGCACCTCCACCACCTGCGCTGGTGTTTGAACCATCAGAGGATGGGGAGCGATACTCTACTGGCGGATTTCTTGGAAAGGGTGGATTCGCGATATGTTATGAGGGAACTCTTCTGCGCAACGGGCGTGTGTTCGCAATGAAGGTGGTCAAGTCCGAGATGACTCAGAAGAAAATGCAGGAGAAGGTAAACCATCCAAGGACGCGCACAACAACTGGCTGCAGACAACCCAGGATACTAATCGATTTTGTGATAGTTTCGCACCGAGCTCCAGATACATTCGAAAATGCGACACCCCCACATTGTCGGCTTTCACCGAGCTTTTGCTTTTGAGAAGTGCATATATGTTATCCTAGAGTTATGCCCTAATGGCTCAGTAATGGACATGGTTCGGAAAAGACGTTGTCTAAGTTTGCCGGAAGTCAGACGATTTATGATCCAGCTCTGCGGGGCGGTAAAATATCTGCACAAGCGAAACGTTGCGCACCGCGACCTGAAGATGGGCAACCTGTTCCTCGATCGTAATATGGACATCAAGGTGGGAGATTTTGGATTGGCGGCTATGATCATATCTGAGAGGGATGAGAAGCGACGCAAAACATTGTGTGGAACGCCGAACTATATTGCGCCTGAAGTTCTCGACCGAAGTAAAGGAGGGCATACACAGAAGGTCGACATTTGGTCGCTAGGCGTGATCTGGTAAGACCAAATCATCCTAGAGTTGCTTGGCGATTGGATGGAAGACTAAGACTAACTGCCTGATAGTTTCGCGATGCTTACAGGCTACCCACCATTCCAGTCGAAAACACAAGAAGAAATATATAAAAAGGTCAGGAATCTTACCTATGTTTGGCCAAAGGGCTTAGAGTGCCCTAATCATATCCCCGACGAGGCCAAGTCCCTTGTTAGCTGTTGCCTCAACCTCGAAGAACAGGAGCGCCCAGAACCAGATGACATTGTCGAACACCCATTCTTCAATATGTATGACGGCTGCATTCCCAGGCGGCTGGACCCGGCATGCTGTGTTCAGAAGCCTATCTGGCTGAGATCAGATGAGCCCCGAGGCGATTGTATGGGGTTTGGCTATGGACTGGAGCATGACGAAAAGTTTTACAGCTACATTGAGCATGTTGATGATATCACTCAACGGTATCCAGTCTGCAAAGCAGCGTTTTACAGTGCTTGCGGCGTGGGGCGGAAGCCTGATGGCACAGCTCGCAAGTCCGTTGGGCATAATTCTTCCAAATCGGCATTTGCAGAATGCTTATCTGAAGAGGAAAAGGGCCTTCAGCCTGTCATTCCATTGCCGGAAGATATTGTTTATAAATATCCTCATTATTTGGTGGGAGACTGGAGTGTCTCGGAGTCTCTTTTGTCAACTCGTAGAGATGGTTCCTCTTCTGAATGCAGTATCTTATCTGGAAAGAGTAGTAACCCATCTATTCGGCAAAACGTGGTTTCGCAGTCGCGAACGCAGATGGCGCTTGCTGCAGCCCAGCAGCGGCGAAACGAGTCCCAGAGCCATGCAGCGACGCTTCGACAACAAGCGCTGACAGGTCGTGGTACTGTCAGGAAAGTTCCATCCCTCTGCGACCCGCCAGCACCAGCTGTTAGAGCTCTCCCTGACGTGAGGGAGACGGGAGCCAACGTGGTAGCGGTTCCAACAGGGGGGCTTGCAGAGCGTCCAATTCGCACCAGACGAGGTGTTGCGGCCTCTTATTCAGGGACTGGGTCCCTGCGGGACCTGGATAGAAATATTGCACCACAAGCGTCCAAAGCCAGCAATGCACCAGGAATGTTGACAGTGGGCAAGACTAGATCGCAATCCCGAAGACTAGAAGCTGCAAACCAGGAAGCATTGCAGGCGCCTCAGGTCATCAAAGACCGATCCGCATCTACACCAATGGAGGATTTACCGTCAAGGTCACGACAGCCGTCTTTTAGACCCACGCAGAAACTGGAGGCCCGAAAGGATGTTGTTAAAACGACTGAGCCTCCACTGCAGAATCAACGACCACAACTAGCCAACCAACCCCAACAGGCCATAAATCGATGCGGAAGCAAGGCCTCTTTATCCGCTGGAAGCAAGCCACGGTCAACCCTTGGATTGAACCCTCTTATCCACCACGACGATCACAGCGAAACTCTACCCGGATCGTCCCTCGACGATGTGAATACAGATTTGCGGAACATGATATCCAATATGGTACCGCACTCGGCAGCTCGACGGCGGGGTTCGTCGCGCAGGGCCCCCCACGCGTATGTTATTAAATGGGTAGACTATACAAATCGGTATGGGATTGGATACGTGCTGGACGACGGCAGTGTGGGCTGTGTTTTCAAGGCCGAGAACGGACAGCCAGCTAGCGGCGTGGTGGTGCGAGATGGAGAGAAGCACATTCGCCGCAAAGCCCGCAGCCAAGAGAAGTCAGATACGGCAACGTATTCCTACTCCGAAGCTGACCAATTTATCCCACGCCATGGAAAGCCGGTTGAATTCTATGAGAATTGTAGTGAGGATTTTGCCGAATGCCGGGGTGGCATCCGCAGAGCGTTGGTTTCGCCAACTTTGTTTGAAGTGAAAGGCGTAGGCGCAGGCGTCAAGGTCCGCACAGATGCTGGGATCGAGCGTGCGCGCGCTGACGCCGAAAAAATCAAGCGAGTGAAGTTGGTCGACCAGTTTGGGAAATACATGATCGGATCGCTGGGCAGACACGGCGATGAAGCAGTGCTTGACGACCACCTGGCGGCTGGGACCCCCGGGCAGTTCATAAAGTTTTATCAACGTCTGGGCAACGTGGGAGTATGGGGGTTTGGAGATGGAGCTTTTCAGGTATGTTTGAGCCACGCGACTGATAGAGACACTGAGAATTACCGACTAATTTTTCTTTTTTCATTTCGGTTGTAGTTCAACTTTCCAGATCACACGAAACTCGTACTCTCGCCAGGTCGTACCAGAAATTCTTCGCCATGGATCGACTTTTACCATTTGTCGCCCTCTGCAGCGCGTTACCTAGCTGCAAAAGGAAAGATGCACCCATCTGGGTTTGACACGCGGGCCGTGGTGTCGGACGAGGTGGCTACGTTCCTCAGTATTGCATACGGAACAAGTGGTAGCTCGGGGGACGATCGAATTAGAGATGTTCTCGAGGCGAATTCGTTCGTGCCGAAGATTAGCTTCATCAAGGAGATCATCAAAGGCTGGATTCGACAGGGGCGCCTGGGCGGACGAGGGTCAATTGCAGCAGACAAAGGTGCACCGGCGACCGAGATATTCTGGGAGGGAGTGCAGGAGCGCGCGCAGTCGAGTGGAGGAGGGAGCAGCAAATTCGTATGGGTGACAGTGGGTGCGCCCGGTGGAGATGGAGAGTATCGATCAGTGTCATTGAAGGACAAGAAGACGAGCAGCAGCAGCGGCAGCAGTGGTGGTGGAAGTAATGAGGCCGAGATGGAGCGAGAGATGGACGCGCTGAAGGAGCGACTTCGGGTTCTTGGAGCAGCGCGTTAGGACTTTTATGATGTGATGACCTTGGTCTACGGAGTATAGTCATTTTTCTTTTCTTTTCTTTTTGTTTCATATTAGCGAGTCAATCTTATTGATGTTACATTATTAGTATTATTATACAGCACTCTGGGTGGAGGTTGGTTTAATTAAAGAGTCTCCTGGCGTTGAACTGTACATGAAGGGTTCAATTGATAATATCGACAGTACATTAATATTTAATATCGACAGACCACAGAGTCCCCAACTGTAAACTAGAATTCAGGATAAGTAAGACAATCCTGGAGATTATTGACGCAGGCTTGGCTTCTCTTAGCACGACCGTCCAAGAATAAGACGAAGAATACGAAGTTCTCTTCTCCTCCTCCCCGTAGAGATACCGTCTGCATATAAAGGCTATCCTGATGATCGCTCTGCTTCTTCTCCTCCCTCTCCTGGCTGGCCAAAGCATTGCCTCTCTCTCTGGTCAGCGCCTCTCTCCAGATCTGCCCAAACGCCAGGTCTCCAGCACGACTCCTGTCTGTCCCGACGGCTGGCTGACGTGCGGTACGAGCGACATCTGCTACAATCCTGAACTCGACCGGGCGTGCTGTGCTGGAGGGACCTGTATGTTCTTTCTACTTTTCTGCTTTTCCAAAATTCTTCAGCTGGAGGGCCCTTGAATTGAATTGATGAGTTATTAATCGAGTGAATGATGAATGATGAACAGACGTCTGCGGCGCCCAATCCTTCTGCCTATCGGACTCTTCCTGCGACCACAAACCTCCTCCTCCTCCTCCTCCTCCTCCTCCTCCTCCTCCTCCTCCTTCTCATCCTCCCAACGACTTTCATCCTCCTCCTCCTCCGAAATCTCACTCGTCCGCAAGCAGCGTTACTTTCTGGTCGACTCCCATTCCCACCCCGACTTCGTTGGTCATTCTCCCTCCTCCTTCGGCTTCACCGTCGCCGACTAGTCTGGATTCCACGGGTGCGGCGGGGACGACTTTGAACTCGAGGGGGACTGGAGCTCTTTTTCTGGCTGGGTTGGGGTTGATGGGGAATTTCTTCTAATTTTATTCTTTAATATTTGTTATATATATTATAGTTATTTATTATATTATCGCTGTACTATTGTCAAGAGAATAAGCATCAAGTACTAACAGATGATCTGCATGCGATTTCTTTCTGTTGCCGATCGCCATCCACAGACACGTCATTGTCTGTTTTATTGGTGTGCCTGGAAAGTCTACCTATACAACAGACTCTATACTCTACAGACATACTGTAGACTCGTAGAGTACAACTTACTAGACTGTGCAAACCGAGAATCCGAACTGACTCTCCAATGTATAAAGTAACTTACTGAAACCCCGCTATGTTTGTCCACAATGTAAACCATCAATACGCCATCTGCAGCACACGGACATTCGGAGACCTCCATTTCAAGACTCCCTGGACATGGAAAACATTTATTCGATGCGGTACCTCCTCCCTCTTTCCCTCCCTCTTCCCGTCCCTCTTCCCACAAGTTCAAACCACACGTTCAAAATAACTAACACCAGAAAGTCCTCGACAAAGGCCCCAACACCAACGCCAGCACCAGATTCCAAGTCCTCGGCGTCTCCCAATGGGGTCCATGGGGCGACCCAACCTCCCTCACCGTCCCCCGGGACCCCGACATCGTAAAAATAGGATACCCCCTCCACCGAGCCCGCCAGGACGTCCTCTGCCTCCAACTGCGCCACCGCTCCCCACGAAGCACAACCACAACCTGGCCAAAGACACATACCTTCCACGAGCGATGCTGGCAACTCGCGGGGCGGATTATGGGTATGGCCACGCTAGAGGAGAAATTAGGTCTTTTCTTGAGTGTACTCGAGGGGCGGAGGAGCAACAGCAACAGCAGCAGCAGAAGAAGACATTCATGTACGCGTGAGTACAGGGAGTGGTTTCGGAGTGTGCGGCGGGAGAACGGGTGGATTCTGGAGAGGTTGCGGCGGGAGCCGCGGGGGTATGTGAAGCATATTGGGGATTTGGTTGAGATGGTGTATGCTGGGTGTTCGAGGGTTGTTGATATAAATGATCGGCGTGGGGGGTTCTTTCGGTTTCCGCGGTGTTGGGAGAGTGATCCGTTGAATATCATTCAGGTGCGGAATGTTGTTGAGGAAGCTATGCGGAGGAAGAGGAGGAGTAGGAGAGTGAAATGGGCGGGTGGTATTCTGAATGTCCCGTTGGATGTGCAGATGTTGATTATGGATGTTATTGATGCTGCGAGGGTACGGGGCTCTTCTTCTTCTTCTTCTTCTCCTCGTTCACTGGGGATGTCGTTTCAAGTCAAGGATATGCGGAATATGCTCTCGGCGTTCAACTGGCGACTACCTGACTCGTACTGGAGGTCGAGATTCCCGAGAAAGTATTTCGTTGAACTGGACGGGTTGGACAGCGAAGACCTGGATTGGGAGTGTCTGTATCTGGGCGTGGAGGAGTTGACGGATAAGTTTGATGTCTTGCGTCAACGGCGGCTGGTCATATGGATTGGAGGAGATCCAGGCGAGTTTCAATCAGCTTGTCCGGCAGGAGGAGCGAGATTCAGATGGGGATCTAATTATGTGATCAGTTGGATTATTCTTTTTCACTACTTCGGACACAGTGTGGCAAGTATGCAAGAGAGGGTATGCAGACGTTAACCATCGTTCCTGATGGAGAAATTAACTTATGTCAATTTGTACAGATATCTGCTTCAAGTGAAGAGGAAAGTAATAAAGTTGATGCAGTAGCATGGTCCTACAAGATCTGCATACATATAGAAATGTATCTCCTGTTCATGATCCTGTGAAAAGAGAAATAACACCACCTTGAGCTTCAGAGTAAGACAAATACTGTCTGTAAGAGTCCATAGAAACAACCCGAGTTTATCCTGTTCATTCCTAGGTGTCCACTGCTAGTAATCAAAGTTTATCAAATAAGATACTCGGTGCATGAATGTTGATGGATGAAACTATCTAACTAGCCAAGAAGAAAAGATAATGGGTGTGCACCATGACTGAACGAGGGCTTAGTCCCACCATCCAACAGGCGCCATGGCACTTTCCGAGCTTCTGGTATTGGCATTGTACATGTTTGTCCACATTGGCAGTGCCCAGGTCTTGCATATATTTGGCTGTGTTATTGGAGCTGATACCACTCAAGCAAGAATTGTATACACCATAGAAACGGCCCTAAGTATGATAGTCGGAAATCCGCAAGAGGCTCAT
This sequence comes from Aspergillus funiculosus, assembly GCA_027569145.1. NCBI lineage: Eukaryota > Fungi > Ascomycota > Eurotiomycetes > Eurotiales > Aspergillaceae > Aspergillus > Aspergillus funiculosus. Next base: position 1,133,370 of record JAPDEN010000003.1, read on the forward strand.
AAAGAAATGCAAGATCAATCTCTTGCGCAATAGAACCGTGTGTGTTCTATTTTCGAAGCATGGATGTGCAAAATGCCCACTCTCACCGATGGGATTCCCGTGAAACAATGCGTGGGATATCTATAAGATAACCCGGTAACTCGAATGCGATAATTGTAGAAAGCATAGTCTGGCCAACCAATTACACATTGGGAGATGCTGCCTGGGATCTTCCAAATGAAGGTCATCATTAAGACAGCACAAAACCACAGGCTTAGGTGTCTGCGAATGCGAGCTGTCGACACGGTCTCGAAATCATCAGCCGCAGATAGATGGTGGGCTTAAATCGAATATGCGCAACTTAGACAACTTGGTTTGCGCAGTACTTGGGAGTTCAGACAAACATCAGTGCCTGCCTCAATGGCACGCATCCGCCCAGTCGATAGTAAAAACACCCAACCCCCATCCTCGTCGTCAACCTTCGTGCATCTTGTGCCCTTATGAAGAGAGAACTCTAGTAAGGCGTGTATTTCATCTCAGGGCGTTGCTAGATCTCTCATCATTCGTTGATTTAGGACAATCTGATCATCCTGGTTGTTCATTCTTGTAACCTCGATACGAGGCTGGTCAAAAGGCTTCTGCAGCTAAATGCCTGATGGAATACATAACAAAAAAGAAAATATTCTATAAAAGAATAATGTCATCTGCATTCGAGCTTGTTGTAACTTTAACAAGATGAAGGGACGCGCTGGCAAGTACTTGATAAAGAACGGCCGCGGGAGCATGCTGCTAACAAGCGCGTAGCATCATGCTTTTCAGCAATAACCATCGCTAATAATGGTCCTTGCAAGGCACCGGTAGCTCCGCAGCTATATCACCCGAGATTTCTGCTGATGGTGCTGTTCTATCTGCTGCTCATGCCTTTTCTGTATGCCAGCAGTTTCTCGGTCATGACTTCTTGAATTGCCTGTCTGGCTGCTGCGTAGGCGTAATTTCTTTAATTACTTATGTATGTCCGTGCGGTCTCAGTGTCTGCTGTAAATAAGATTTTTAACTTTCTGCGAACAGCAGGATTATCCCAACGCTTTTATCTTATCAATGCACCTGAAATGATCTCTAGCCTGCATAATATTTGCGCCGCTGGAAATGCATAGGAAACTGTGGTATATCAGTTAGCTAGCCTGAAGAGAGAAATAGATCCGGGGACAAGGCCTCTGTGTACTGCTGACAGTTTAGATCAGATGCTGTCTTCTGTCATGTTGAGGGTCTCATGGTTCTGTTGTATCCCAACGAACCATGGCAAGATAGTTCGCCGGACCCGTGGGGCACCCCCGGGTGCGTTATCCTGATGTTCGCTTTTTGGCCCGGTGCCCACATAAACGAACGCAAAAACGTTGTTTTGATGAGAATAGGGTGATGATATGCGTGGGTGATTTTCCATTCAAACGACATGACCATTCCGGAAATAATCCCAAGGGACTGCTTTAAATCGTACATAGTCCGTGGAAGGAAACCAGACATTAAGAGAGAGTGACCTAATAGAAGTGGGACCGAATCTTGAGGGCACATAAATACTTTGAACCGAGCATTGATTGAGAATTCAAGTCCACGGACAATACAAACCCTAGTAAATGACGCGGTGACTGAAAGGTAACCATCGAGGACAACCCAGGCTATTGAGGATAGTTTGATCTCCGTTGATGAGTTGATAACCCTAGAGGAGATCTTTGCTGATATCTTCTAAGTGATGGATGGCCCGTGTCTCGATTGGTATCAGGCCCACGATAACTGACGGGAAGCAGCACCTTCGCTTACACGCTTGCATGTGGGAATTGTTGCAAGTAGTCGTAGTACAAGCAGAGTAAACGGGCAAACTATTGGCATGAACACTTGAGCTGGGAAAGAATATCTGACTGGAAGAAAACTAGATCATTTGAGCGATTAGGGACGGCATATTAGACGACATGCTCATCAGACACCCGTAAGTTGGCAGTGTGAAGTTTTGTGGGCCACCTGGCCTAATTCTGAAATATCAGTAATGTAATCCCTGATTAAGTCGTGAACTAGTGAACTAGTTATAATATAAAACATAACATACCAAACACATGTCGCAGCTTTGCCGGCCTCCGAATTGCGTCTGCAAGGTAGTGCATTGGGACCCATGACACTTTGATCTTCCCTACGGCTAGCAGTGTTCCATGACTGTCTCTTAGGGTGCTGAGCGTAATCAAATGCCAGCTTGGATGATTCGTTGTTGACCATTGGCCAGGAGTCAAACCGGTTCCCAATATCAACATTTAGTAGTAAGGGTGATGAATCGGGTTCACAAGAATTTCATATCACTTCTTTAGCGTAACTTCGAGAGGCCTTTCCCTTTCGCCCAGTGTACCAGGGAGGGTCACCAGAGAGCCCAAATTGTGCATCTGACATATGGCACAGTTTGCCACCCCAGGCTGACTGCCAGGATAAAACGCACGGGTGTGACTTTAGTCAAGAAGAAATCCACGTTTAGACCTCGTTCCTTCACTCCACGCTCCCATTCCGCAAGATGCTTGTGCATCCCTCGGAGCAGCTGCGTGCAGTTGCCCGTAGCTTCGTCATCTTGCGAGATGGCACCTTGAATGACTCCTACTCCTCGGCCCCTTGCCAATGCCTGCGATGCGTTGACATCGATGTGTCTAAAAAACGTAGAGTCTCCAGGTCTGGCGTGTTTGGCGTAATAGGGATAGCTTATTCGTCCTGGCGATAGAGAGGAATTCCTGCATAGTATGGTATGTGGTTGTGTCCCTCTGCTGGCTTGCTCTGCTTCTCATAGCGAGGGCCGTAGATGTCCATGGAATCAATATCGGTTACTTCCAAGACCGCTATTCAGTATTGCATCCGTCGTATCCCACCACCCCTAAATTTCCTTCTAAAGGTTTGGTAGGGATTCCAAATCGACGTGCAATCTTCACAGCAAAATAATTAGTGGACATCGTGCTGGAAAAGAATCCTTGAAACCGCGCACCTATAGACGTGAAAATGCAGCAAGTTCAGATAAGTGTTTACGAGAATACCTTTCGAGAAGGGCTTCATCGGGTCCAACTTGGCGGTAAGAGACATAGACCATATCGAATCCAATATTGAAACCATGATCTATGCATTGTGCTCGATATCCGGACATGATGATATCTATAGAAAGCAGTAATTAGTAAAAAGTCTCCTAATATTACTGCGGATACAGAACTTACCTGCTGATGTGGACATTCCGATGCCGTATTAACACCCTGATTAATTACTGTATCATGTTTAAATTGGCGTCTAGACACCCTTTTGGTGGAATGGTAAAGTTTGAGACCAAGGATCGCCTTCGAGATACTGCAGGAAACCGCCTTGTTCGTTAAGCTTGAAGGAGGCAATATACCGTCGTGAATAGTGTACCACCTAGCAGATGCTGAACACACAAGTTACATGCAAGATGTACGTCTTCGATTGTCACGGTTGGTGGCTCCGTCATTAGCTCGCATAGGGTAAGCACTGGTGACGGCGTTACTCTGGGTGCCTGCTGCATGGTTGTATTGGTGGGTTCACGCAACGGTAGTGGGCGCGGCAGTATCGCTGCCGGTCCCCTCGGCTCAACCTTGCAAAGGAACCCATGCTTGTTGAATGAGTAGCCCTTTGTGGTTGCTTCCTGCCGGGAGACCGGTGGGAGGTTTGTCTGTGCTATTACCCGCAATGTCCCCCGCCTGGGCAAAGAGAGTCCGCCGGTTGAGCTCTTGAGTGGCTGTGACGAGCTTTTGGGCGAGGCCCCATCGTGCCCGATTAAAGTCATGAACTTTCTCTAGAATCACGAGGGTACGAAAGCACAGGAATTGCGACCGCGGCCCGTTGCAGTCACCTGGTCGGAGATAGCCCGGTTCATGGACGCCTTTACCGATTCCTAAGTTACCCCGGAATTTGCGAGGCAGCGTACTTCCCTGGCGGTATTATATGAATCCACAATGGCGAAGACTGAGTGGGCATTCTCTGCCCCCCACATCCTCGCCAATACCTCGCGTATCTGTTCCATGTCTCCCGCTCAATCCCGGACCCCCGTTGCTATCTTCCGTGGCCCCATCCACTGCTGGTCGAACGTCTCGTGTGTTCTGACCAGTAGCATGCCTGAGTTGGGTAGGTCCTGTTACTGGATCCCGTTTCTGAGACTCTAGTCGCTGGAGGTAATGAGAATCAAGTCCACAGGTTGGTAATTAGATACCCTGAAGTAATATGAACCTGCTGTGACTGGAGCTTTGGAAAGTGCATAACATGGAAAATCTGGGAGAGCAAATCCGGAATGAGTATAAAAGTCGTTAGCATGCAAGCAATAAAAGTCTTGGGTGTGAGCCTTACTTGAAGTGTTAGATTTCTTGCGATAGTTCTTTTAGGTACCACTGGCTTCATAGTTGTCTCATTCTAAAGCACAACACAGAACACCTGACGTGTTCGGGGATTCGGTGCTTTCCATGGGGAGCTTTTGGAAATCGGGTTGCAATATATAGGGTTATACCCTGGGCCTCAGTCTCATACTCAGGCCTAAATATCGTTGTGCAGCTCTGATGGCTAGTCGTGTCCAGGTACCTGGGCTACAGGTGAAATAAACCAGACTACTGTTGGTGAAGTGGCATTTGATACTTGAGTCCCTTCTCGTGTTTTCAAATACCAAAAGCCCTGACAGCACGGACACATGTTTCTTGAAGTCGTACCACTCCTGGTGGCCGTCGTGGATCTCGGTTGGCATTAGGCTAGCTCAAAGGCAGGGGTATGGTTATATAATTGTAATGTTTCCTAAGGGATAATTCATTCATCAGCTGCAGGGAAAGACAACGGGGGAGGCAATGATTAAGTCATACTAGGTGGGCACTTGGAAATGTCAAGTCTTTTGAAGTAGACAACTAAAACTGGTAGTATCATCTCCACTGGTTAAGTGATCACCGGTTTGATTCATAAGGTGTTCTCGAGAGACTCTTATTTAAAGGCTGAAGAAGCTAGCTGTAGACTACGGTTTGGCGAGCATGCCTGGTGTTTGCCGGGGTAATCTTCGCTGGGATGACCGGAACACTGAATGTCGCCATGTCAGCGGAAATCCTTCTGAACTTGGAATGCAGTAATGCTTACCCGAGTCTTCGCATTTAAATCTAGCTGTGAGCATACGCGACAATGAGGAGGTAGACACTCTCTGGGTGGCTTATGTGGGTAGAAGCTTTTCATACTAGCCTCCTGGGCTTTCGCTGTTGATTTTAACGTGATCTTCTTGGTGCGCTGACAGTGGAAAACAACAGCCTGGATTGCGGAATGCGTTCTTCGTAACTTTATCTATGAATCGTAAGCTGGAGATGTGACTTGGATAAGAAAATAGAGCGTACCATATATATAAATATATATGTATATATAAGAGTGTAAGAATAGAAGAATATGAAGGTGCTTGTATATGATAAATTTATCGAGTAACACAAAGCCTTGATATAAACCGTCGAAAGGAAAACAAAGACAGGTATCTCTAACTGCTCTAGGGTTTTGCTCCAAGATCGATATAAGTGGTGATGGGTTGGGAAATGTGTGGAGGAAATAAAATATATATATAGGGGCTTCAATGATGCTCAGGAAGGGGAATGTGTTATATACTGATGACTATAGACGTGAATAGGAAGAAGAAGGTGTTGAATGAGAAGGTGAAGGATATTTATAGCCATGTGACTGGAAGATAAACAGCCCTAGTTTTTAGGCAAAAAATAAATACATGAGAAGAATAAACAAACTGTTTGATTACAACTGTCTGCAGTTGTACAGCATAATTGCCATAACTTCACTTATTTCCTACTCCTATTATATATGCATTTAAAAATTATGAAATCCAACTATACTGTCTACAGGACTTCACCATACAGCCAATAAAGGGGAGACTTACATCACTGGGTAAAAGCTAGGATATCCAGTTAGAGCTAGAATACTGCAAGTTTCCATGCACTCGTGTTGGGGACTGAAGTGTGTGCTACTGGTAGGATGTCTAAACAGAGACCAACACAGTCATATAGAGTTTACGTTTAGGTTGGGGGCAGACTTAGAGAGTATGGTCTGTGTATACAGAACTCGCGAGTCATGGTGTGTCTAAGACAAGGGTAGTATGTGAAGGTTAAGTGGACTGCCAGGTTTAGAGCCCGCCTAAAAACATGAGAATAATTAAACGAATCCATTAAAATTGGACAATATCATGCATTATCCCGTCTCAAAGTAAACTAGTCATGAGAGACCCCAAACAGATCAATTGCACACTGTTCGCATGCCTGCAATATGACCATGTCTATCATGGGCCCTAGTGGAGAACCTCATATGTATACCAGCTGCCCACTCTCTAATGCTTCTCTAGAGCACGCTCTGGCGTCCGAACCGGACTTGGTACGACAGGAGACTGTTCCCTGCGTTGCTGACTGTTCGGTAAGAACGACCGCCGATTGTAGGACCCATCGTTGTGGGACGTTCGGGCATCCCCGCCACTCTTGGTAGCTTCAATCTCTCGTTTGACCCCCTCGTACATGCGCTCGATAATCTGAATCTCTTCTTCAACATCCATCTCACACTCAGCTAGACACAGCTCGCGCTCGCGCTGCTCAATATACTCGCGGATATTCCGCCATTCATTCTTGTAGTGCTTCAGACGGTCTGGTAGGCCAGAGGCTTTCAGGTAGGTCAGGATACCGGCCATGATAGTGTTGATTGCTCCAAACGCAGTCACTGCCGCGTGGGGTCCCCTGGCGGCACCCAGAGCCGTTAATGCAGCCGCAACCACAATCTGGATGCTTAGACAGGTGTTAACCAGGATGGCGTGGAAGCGGTATCGGCTGCCGGCCTTCAACTCGGCCTGCACGACTCGTGTATAGATGCCGATATTGGGGGCTGTGCGGCGGATATGCTGGAGTACGTTCAGTGCTGGGACGCTCTCGATACCGGTTAGAGCGCGGAATACGAGCAGTTTGTCATTGGGTGGAATGAGGAATCTGGCATCTGTGGGGGCAACAGCGAGATGTTTCGCCCGCGATTCGGCTGACTCTGGGATATCGATGTTGGGGGTAGTGTAGATGTCGGTCCCGACCATTGAGGGGACCTGTTGGGGAGGATGTGTCGCAGGATAGCCCCGCTCCTCGCGGTCAAGGGCTGCTAGGAGGAGACGTCGTGCGAGGCTGTGGCCTGTAGATGGTTCTCCGGACATGTTTTAGTTAGAACTGGCTGACGGATAGCGAAGGCCTGCGGTTTGGTGTCTCAGGAGAGAGAGAAACAACCAGCGGTTAGACGCAGAAGAGAACATGACAGCAAACAGAGATGTTTCCGTCTTTATGTGCAGGATGATGTCTCCGCTTTGGCACAACGGCAGGGAAGTGGAAACTTGAAAGAAACTTTCCCTCGTGTGACGGGGTGGTGGATGGCAATGGCAGACCCGATTTACGCCCGAGCAAGGGTAGCTTGAAGACATGTTTTCTTTTTACTCGAGCTCTAGATCTCTTGTCATTCCAGACGTGGTCTGCTTTCAGCTAGCCTACACATGCTGAGTGGCACATTCTTCAGGAGCTTGAGCATGGAACTGGGCCATGCCATGCATAGGAGTGGGAATACGATCGAGATGCTCCGAGGGGTGGATCCTGGCACAAGTGGCTTGAGAAATTGTAGATCTGCACGAACCAGAGAAACCCGTCATCTTAAGCCTGTCCAGCGGGTCTGGCACGGAGCGGTTGCAGCGCCTTGGGCTAGTGAGATGGCGGCGATTCAGGGGTGTTGGTGGGTGAATTGAAGTCATTGGAGTTTGGAAGTCTCGTCGAAGGAGCACGAGCTCTGGTCTCTGATGGAGGTCTGTGGAGAATAGCAACACTCATTAGCTTTGTTTTGGATCAACTCGCAGGGGTGAATGAAAATAAGCAAACCTGAGGGAGAGACGCACAGACATAATATTTTGAAGTCACACAGGGAGGAAATGATAATTGCTGACGTTGCAGAAAGGAGACCAAAAATTGGACAGAAGAAGTAGGACTCGGAGATATCTAAGCTTAGCCAGACTAGCAGCTGTCTGTCAGGAGAAGATCGTGGATGGTGGAAAAGAGTGTTCTCAAGGTGGTCATCGATCTAAAGTCACTCTCTGAACTGCAGTTACGGAATAACAGAATTAAACCTCGTGTCTACATACGTATTGCTGGAACAATCCAGTTTGATATGAAATATGAATACTTATTTCCTCTTCTTCGCCCTGCCTCATTTCTTCTCTCTTCTCCTTCCTCCACCTACTACCACGTTCCAACCACCGCTATACTGTTTACATGGACCTCATTTCCCCATCGCCCTAGCATATAGATCTAAAGGATATATATATAAAAGAAGCAGATAGAAGATCTGAATCGTCCACTTAGCATGCCCGTAGGATATACGAGGTTCTTATCACATTGGTGTGATTGCAGTGGTTAATGGCGACATCACACTGGAACTGCTGCTGGCTTTGAGCCTCGAATTGATGCGAAATAGTGAGATTCCTCGCGGGATGGACCTGGTTATAGTCATCGATGAGTCTAGGCAGTGCTTGAAGTTCAGTCGAACAGACTGCTAGACAGAGCCAGTACAGCTGCAGGAAATGTCTGGTATATAGATAGATGTAGGATATTCGTCGAGAGACCGGCGCAATCCGATTCTGTTGCTTTGAAATCGAGGAAATTCCTCACTCCAGGCCATGCTGAGGTAATCTTCGTCATAGTCGATAAGAATGAGGGGACACAAAAAGGCGTCGTCGACCCCGCTCTATTATCTGTGTAAATAAATAAATACTTAACTATTGGCATCTTTGTGTTGGGATTCGTTTCCATTGCTTTCCATCTCCTACCGAAGACCTCGCAATCTGCAATCATGGGCGACGCATCACTCCCAAAGCCGCATATCCTCCTCGTTTTCCCTCGTGAATTCGCACCGTCGTTGGTTGATGGCGTCCGGTCCAAATTCCCCGAGGCAGAGGTAACCTCACTCACTCTACCAGCGAGAGGGCCAATTCCAAGTGGTTAGTGTTGCATTCATTGTTTTCCTCCAGCATATGAACTGAACTGATAACTGTGACAACCCAGAGGCTGCGCGAAAAGCCACCTTCATCGTGACTCTGGCTAGTCTCCCCGAACTAGAAGATGCTAAAAGGTAGGGATCCTCCGAGTTTGCGAACTAGAAGATGAGAAGTGCCTCTGACAATGCGCAGTGTAAAGATAATCCACTTCTTCTCTGCGGGGATTGACCATCTTCTCCACAACCCGATCTTCACAAGCACTTCGATCCCGGTAACAACGAGTTCCGGCATCCATGGGCCGCCAATTTCCGAGTGGACGGTGATGAACTGGCTTGTGGCGTCGCGGAAATATGCCCTGTCATACGAGAACCAGAAGAAACATATCTGGGGCCAACACGATAGCTACGTTTTCGGAACACGCGACCAGGTAGGGAACAAAGTTGGGATTCTGGGGTATGGAAGTATCGGGCGACAAAGTAGGTTCCACGTTCGAAGAAAAGACCCTTGTTTTGAAATTACGATATAAAGATTGACTTGTACGTTCACAGTTGGTCGAGTTTCTGCTGCGTTAGGCATGACCGTCCATGCGTACACAGCGTCCCCACGTCTTACACCAGAGTCTCGCCAGGACAATGGGTACATTATTCCAGGAACAGGCGATAAAGATGGCACGATCCCTGTATCATGGCACCATGGCACCGATAAGGCCTCTCTCCACGAGTTTTTGTCTTTGGGTTTGGATCACATTGTCATTGCTTTACCCTTGACCCCACAGACAACGCATATCCTCGGCGCTGAGGAATTCGCTCTGTTGGCTGCAAAGCGACAGTCCAACCATGTTAACCCGTATCTCACAAACATCTCCCGCGGGAAGGTCATTGACCAGGATGCACTGATTGCTTCACTAAAGTCCGGCGAACTCAGTGGTGCTGCGCTGGACGTAACGGATCCGGAACCCCTCCCTGAAGACCATCCACTCTGGGATGCACCGAATGTCCAAATTAGCCCACATGTAAGCGCTGTGGGACAGGAGTACTTCCCGCGGTCATTGGATATCCTGCGCGAGAATTTTGATCGCATCAATAGGGGCGAGCCATTGATAAACGAATACAAGCGGGGTAAAGGATATTGAACTGCCTCATATATCATCTTTCCCATTGCTACAGGTGCTTTCTGTGCTTCGACATGTAAATAACATATTAGAAGGCCTATATAGATCAAGGCACCGAACAGCAACATCCACACAAAGATCACACAATGAACGCCCGCAAGTCAAGTGGAATTAGCAATGCGCTATAAACTATGATGATTGCCAGATAAATCATATGCAAAAACAAATTTCATCAACTGAAAGGATAGAGAAATGGTAATGAACTAGGTATCATGTAGAGGGCGTGTTATCTGGGCGTTGAACTAGGTTAGAAAAGTCGAACTCTATCTGAGGTATCCCACAGTCCGGAGTTGTTCTGTAGCGCTCTTGAATTAAAATCAGCAAGCGGCGCTTCCAAAGTTCGATTGCCGCGCCGATATTGGACGAGGTGAACTCCTCAAGTTGCTTTCCGCGCTGTGTATATAAATCCCTTTTTAGGGCTTCCTTGAAAGTTGCTGATAATACGGATAGATCTGACGACTGTCTAAGGCCGACACTGTGGAGGTCACACCCTTCTGGTATTCTCTCGAAAGGTAACTTATCATTGCTTATTCTTTTGATATTTGATCTGTTCTGCTTTTCAACGTCTTTAGTGCTTTGAAGACGCATCAAGTATGCCCTTGGGTCATGGGGGCTCAGGACCGGTTTTGGTATCCCCTGAGAAATTGTAATATTTCTAGTGTCTGAAGCTCCGGACTCAGGCTGGGGATTTAGTGCTGCTTGGGTAGCTAGGTACCCATTTAGATGTGCTGACTCGGTATTACTAGGGGCGGCTGGAAGTATTTCACATTGCGTTTGCGTTTCCAGTGTAGCAGTAGTTTCCGGAGTATCAAGTCCGAGTAACATTTCACCCTCGGAATTCTGGTCATGGGTTGAAAGACTATGAAGTCTAGCTGACCATCTCTCAAGGACGGGAAGCTCCTGACGCTTGTTTGTGTTTTCTCTGACCGGGGTTCCGGTCGACGGGGAAGTTTGGATAGAATCTAACTCTAGCATAGAGTCCGATTCACTATCTATAGGCCGGGAATGAGGTTCTTCGGGAACTAGCGATTCTAAGTTCTTAACCGAATTACCTGCCTGTGATCCAAACCGTTGCTCGGTGAGTCGAGATAATGAGGGTTCATTTTCTTCTGGCGGGTGATTGTCTCCAGTTATTGATGGCTGCGTGGCTTGGGAGCTTCTGAGAAACCAGGTGTCCAGAGCACCTTTACCATAACGCTCTCGGTCCCGTTCTCTCTGAGCTCGTCGCAAAGGACTTTGTGTTGAAGATATTGGAGACCTATTGGGCCGACCGGGAATTGGTGGCGATGGTCGTGTAAATAATGGAGAACCTGGGGAAGGCCTTGGCGCCGAGGGTGAGGTCGCGCTTGACACCGGACTGGGCAGACATGATCCCTCTATGTTAAGTGGAATCGCCTCCTGTAGTCTTAAATGTCCCTGTGCCGTATATTGTGCGGTCGTACGCGAAAGAACGGGCGATGGGGTCTCATTCGGGCCTCTTGTTTCACCTTGTTGTCGAGCAGGAGCTTTGCTTCTCGTAATTGACTCTGGACTCGAGAACTCGAGAACTCGTGAGCGCCTAAGGGTCTCAAAATCAGACCCCCCACCAATCGCCAATCTTTGAGCCGGGGGCCCAGGCCGAGGGGGCCCTAAGCGCACGGGCGAGCAAACAGGGATAGAGCCTCCTTTCTGGGAACTGGACCATGTGTTAATGGAATGGGGCTTAGGGCTAGGTCCAGGTTTTCGAGCTAGAAGTAGTTCAAACCCATTCCGACGCTGCAGTCTCTGCTCTGCTATATTTACGACTTTGCTCTCACCATCAGAATCTTGATTGTCTCCGTAGATGTGCTGGAAAAGCTCTTTTACTAAAGATATAAGCAACTGGGGATCCTCAAGGAGGACATCGTCCTTGGACGGTTCGACATTCACATCGTAACTTGACTCAGGACACTGGATATGGACGCAGAGAAAAGGATCGGAGATATTCGGAGAACAACGACTCTGGCAAGCAGAACGCAAGTATGATTTGTAAAGCTTCACAATATTCTGTGCAACTCCCCGAGTAGTCGTTAACGGCCTGCCGTCAATGCTGATATATTGGCCTGCATTAATTTTTGTAATATCTATTTCATCCGTCAGTTTTATTCATATGAGAGGAATGTCAGCATACCGGGGTCAAGCTTTAGAAAAAGGCCGGTTAGTCTAAATCCCGGCTGAGTTTCAACTCCAAAAGGTTCACTGTCAGTGGAAACAGGCCATTCTTGGAGTGAGCAATGGGAAGCTATTTCGGTTCCAGCAACTTTAAACGCTGCATCCATGAGATTAGCATCCTGACCAGGAGCATACATCCAGTTGCTATTGTCGTTCTTTGCTTTGAGAATTCTCAGCGACAGCCGGATACATGGACGAGACATGGCGTACGCCTGGATCATCTTGCGGATTTTCAAAATCGATTTGGTGGAGTTTTTAATAGCAGTCTGTTGTCGAACTGGTATATGCTTGAATAAGTGTGTTATACGGACCGTCGTGCCCACAGGATGAGAGGCGCGCTCTGTACTGAATATTGACTAATTAGTCGAAGAATGACAGTATAAGTAAAGCCCTTGTACCTGATAAGCTCTCCATTTCGTCCATACTTCAGAGAGAAGCCAACTTGTTCCGTCTCGACTCTAGTGCTGACAGTCAAGCTACCTGAAACTTCTGCAGCGCTGGCCAATGCTTCACCTCGGAATCCCAACGACTTTCCACCGACCTTCTTCAAGTCCTCCACAGTGCGGATTTTGCTTGTGTAGGCGCGTTTACAGACAGCCGGGTGGTCATCAGGAGAAATTCCGTATCCATTGTCCTTGATTTGGATTGTATCAATTGTATTTTGTGATATCTCGATATTAATAAAAGATGCCGAGGCATCCAAGGCATTGTCCAGCAATTCTTTGACGATCGAACATGGATCTGAAATGATAGATGCTGAACCAATGGCCCGGACGGTAGTCTGGGGAAGGGCCACAATCGGCATCGTCAGACGTAGAAATGGAGCAATTGTTGCTCCATACCTTTGTAGACGTCCTCTTGATTATTCAAAGATGTCCAGTATGATTGGTTAGAACGATGATAGAAGGATAAAAAAGCAGCTCCCTACAGTTAGCAGCCAGTTGTTGATGATGAGAACAAGCATCAATCGAGTATTTCCACGCACGTTACCTGGCGACCCCACGTGAGCTTAGTCATCCGCAAATCGTGCATCAACAAAGAGTCCTAAAAAAAAGCTTCAGCCTGACGTGTTTCCAGCTCCCCGAGATCGGGGTCGCTAAGGGGGAATCGGCTCCTTTAACTCCAAGATGCTTTGTTCCTCGTTTTCTATCTCGCGACTGGCGATCCCGGCCGTCTGTACCTTGATCGCCTTTCTTGCGTACACTTCACAGTACTTTTTCCTGTATTTTGCAGAAGCGCCGCTAAGAGAAGGCGAACTATACCGTCTTAATATCTTCGCGCTGTGCATTTGGATATGCTACTACCGGACCTGCACTGTAAACCCAGGTCGTATCCCACGGGATTGGGCATCGTCGGATTGTAAACAGCTACACGATGACCAGGCTAGTGGCCGGCAACGGTGGTGCCGTAGGTGTGAAGCATTCAAGCCACCGAGAGCACATCACTGCAAAACATGTCAAAGGTTGGTGCTTAGAATGCGATGGCGATGCATTGTTGATCTGACTTTGGCTATCTAGGTGCATCCCCAAGATGGATCATCATTGCCCGTGGACATCCAATTGCGTCTCCCACTTTACTTTCCCACATTTTGTCCGGTTTCTCTTCTATGCGGTAACCGGGATGTCGTATCTCGAGGCACTTTTATTTGAGCGCGCTTCGATCATCTGGGCTTCTAGAAATCTTCCAAGTGTAGGGGAAATGTCTCTTTTCGTGTATTTGGTGTTTTGCTGACTCTCATTCTACGACAGTACTTGGGACCTAGTGTGATGCAAATAGCTCACCTGTTTGTTCTGTTCGTCCTGAATAGCCTGGCGGTTTTCGTGCTCTTTATTCTCCTTGTGCGGACCCTTTGGTCGCTTGGCTCCAATACTACAACCATTGAGTCGTGGGAAATCGAAAGGCATGAAACGCTGCTCAGACGAGCTCGGCACTTTGGAGGCTATCTCCCAGGCCCTGGAGGCAGTAGAGTGCGAATTGTTAAGCAAGAGTTTCCTTACGATATTGGGATTTGGTCTAATGTCAAAGCTGGAATGGGTGGGAGCGCTAATGTTCGTGAGACCCTGTCTTGCATTGTTCAGATTTTCTGTACTGATGCTGAGGAAAATAGGTAATCAGTTGGTTCTGGCCCTTAGCTAGAACTCCTGACCGCAAATCCGGCATAGAGTTTGTAGTGAATGGCTTCGAGGGTAGGTTTTGCATAGCTCTGATAGAACGTTCTCCGCTAACAATGCACAGACCCAAGTGTTTCATGGCCACCGCCTGATCCAGATCGTATTCCGCTACCTGGTGGAAACCAAAGAGCGAAAGATGCATTTACAGCTGCCGAAGCTTCTGGCAGTTACGAAGTGGAGGCATTCAATCGTCGAAAGGCGGAAGACTTGAAGCGCCGCCGGCGTTTCCACGATAGACTTGAACAGGACTCAGGTGAAGGGGAGTCATCACATCAATACGACCAGGCTAGTGACGAAGACTCCGATAACGGAGAGGAAGGCTGGAGGAACTCTGAAGGCGAGCGCCTCCGCGATTTCGGAGTCGACGAAGATATCGAGTTCTACGACGAGGAAGATATCCCACTCGCGATTCTCATGCAGCAACGGGCACAGCGACGGGACTGAATGACCTGATTGATGCCTCTCCTCTATACGCGCCTCATTTACAATGTAATTGTACGTGTACGTGTATGTAAACATCAATTGCAAGAATAGCCACTACATCAATCATAGCTTTCTAGCAACCCCCCTCAGCCTCACGTATCCAAGCCACTGGCTACCATCTTCATCGCGCGTAACGACCGTCTGCAGAATATCACAAATCTCCTGCACAACCCCATCCCTCTTCTCCGGAGCCAAAGCCTCCAAAAACGTAGCCCCCATCAACCGAACCCAACCAGCCAACCCACCATTAACCGAACTCGTAAGCTTCGTCGGACGATGCTCTGACTCCATCTTCTCCACCTGGAACCCGATACCCTTCAGCGTCCCAGTCATCCAGTCCACCGACGGGAAAAACCACGGATTAATCCCCCGAACCTCCTCAATCGACATCCCCCGCTGAACAAGCGCATACATAAGCGCAGTCGTAACTTCGGCTATGTTCCCATGCCCGCCCATTTCAAAGGCAAAGATGCCTCCGGGCTTCAGGCTCGCGTATACCCCGCGCAGGGCCGAGATACGTGTATCTTCCTTGCGCAGAATCCAGTGCAGAGCGGCATTTGAAACGCTGCATCCGTGTCCGTCGTCAGTTTACTTACAACAACAAGAACAAACCAAAGAAGAAAGAATTAAGGTAACTCACACTTTATCCCAGCTCCCATCAGCAACCGCGCTATCCTGCTCTAGATAGCGGCAATCCAGAACACGGAACTCGGCCTTTTCACTCCCGTAGTCCTTCACCGCGGACTCGATCATCGCGGGCGAGGAGTCGACGCCCAGAACCTTCTTGGCGATGGGGAGGAAGGCTTCTGTGAATTTGCCGTCTCCGCATCCGACGTCTAGGATTCTATCTGTTGGTTGGGGGTCCAGGTACTGCAGCAGAGTGCCGGCGAGTTTGGGGACGAAGGATGCGGAGGTTGAGTATGCCTTTTTATGGTCAGTTGCGGGGGATTTGCAGGACTGTGTGTATTAGGGTGGGTATGTTGGTTGATTACCTCTGAAGACCAGTGGTCTTTTGCTGGGTGATCGGTCTGTTTGTTGTTGGAGGATGTCATTGTAAGGAGTGTAGTGAATGTCTGGATTCTTCAAGTGCTACGGTGGCTCGAAGAGAGGGTAAATATTATAAGAAACTCTTTCTGTACAGAACTATGCAACTGAGAAATGATACTCTTTATACCTTGGTCAGGCGGAGTATAGCTCTGGTCCGATGTCGGAGTGGGCGTTATCGAAGCTGTCCAAGTCTTACACCAATCAATTCCTGGATGTAGAGTATTTCCTACGACATGCCTATTAGTGCTTTGCTATTGGAGCATTACAGCTGCTGGAATGTGTCATAGTGGATTATTCTACAGCCTAGTTATCCTGCGGTATCACTAGCAGTGACAGTTCCCAGTCTGCCGGTGGTAGTATACAAATACATATGTAGGTTATAAGCGATATAGACGTCGACTTTACCTATGCAGCTATTCCTACTAACTTCGTAGTTCCAGGGCTATTACAAATCCTTCGCCGCTGTAGACACAAATGAACCATATCTAGAGTGCTCACTGCGGACATTAGCAGTTAATCCGGAGGAGCCGCCTAACAACCTAAAAGAGTGCGGGAATCCCGCATCTCACTGTCGACGAATCCAGCCTTGGGAGTTGCATTCCACCCCTCCCGTCATATCCACGTACTACTAGGAACTACTAGTTATCCCCTCGTTTCCTCCGCTCAGAACGCCTGATATTGGCTCCTGGTGCAGTGCAGTGGGGTAGGATGACAGCTTTACTCCGTAGTTACCGGAGTTGATCTAAAGTCCGTATTTAGATTAAAGTATATCCTGTTCGCCTTGGAAAGGAAAAGGTATATAAGAGAGAGAGAGAGAGAGAGAGAGAGAGAAGGTGTACCAGCGCCACTTACAGACACACAAGTCACCAGCTAGGTATAGTCAACCACCATACAAGACACAAGAAGACTCGAAATGGCACCTCTCGCACACCGTCGTCTGGGCAAAGATGGCCCCGAGGTTCCTCGTCTGGGATTCGGCACTATGGGCTTGAGCGCGTTCTATGGGCCTCCCAAGCCAGATGCAGAGCGACTGGCTGTTCTGGACAAGGCGTATGAAATTGGGGAGACGTTCTGGGATTCAGGTACGGCTGTTATCGACTTATCTCTCCGTTTATTCTTGTTTGTGAGAGTCAAGTCCTTAGTTGATGTATTCTCCTAGCTGCCGTGTACGGAGACAGCGAGGAACTCCTTGGAAGATGGTTTGCCGCGAACCCCGGAAAGCGAAACGATATCTTCCTCGCCACCAAGTTCGGCATCGGCTTCAGCGACGGCAAGTTCACGATCGACAGTTCCGGGAAATACTGCAAGGAATCATGCGAGCGGAGTCTTGAAAGACTGGGTCTCCCGTCGATCGATCTTTTCTACGCCCACCGGCTCGACCGCAATGTCCCGATCGAGGAAACAGTCCAGGCGATGGCAGAGCTGAAGCAGGAGGGCAAGATCAAATACCTCGGGCTGAGCGAAGTGAGCAGCGAGACTCTGCGACGTGCATGCAAAGTCCACCATATCGCTGCCGTGCAGATCGAATACTCGCCCTTCACGCTGGACATCGAATCGGAGCAGATCGGCCTGCTCAGGACAGCGAGGGAGCTTGGTGTCGCCGTCGTTGCTTATTCCCCTCTCAGCCGTGGGATACTCACCGGTCAGATCCGCTCGATTGACGACTTTGCTCCGGACGACATGCGGAGACATGCGCCTCGCTATAGCAAAGAGAACTTTGGCAAGAACTTGAAGCTTGTGGATGAGCTGAATGCAATGGCTGCCTCGAAGGGCTGCACAGCGGGGCAACTGACGTTGGCGTGGTTACTGGCGCAGGGAGACGACATTTTCCCTATTCCAGGGACCACGAGGATTAGTGCTCTTGTAGAGAATGTCGCTTCTCTCAGCATCGATCTGTCTGTCGACGAGGTCAGGAAAATTAGGGAGTACGTTGAAGCAGCGGATGTTCAGGGCTCTCGATATGGGCCATCATCTTCTTCGAGTCTTTTTGTCGATACAGTGCCGTTGAGCAGGTAGACTTGAATAATAAGAGATCAGGAGGTCGTTTTTCGGGGGTCTACAACATCATCCTAGTTGAACTCCGGCATATACTACGAGTTAGTGGTACTACTTACAGTAATAGGCAGAGTAAATAAGGGAACAACAGGCGTACGAATATGGCTACATTTCAAGCAACAGCCCTCTATCCTATATCAGACCGGCGTTCTCAACCATTGGAATGTGCAGATCTCACGCCGAATCGAAGATACAAAGCATCGATGAAGGAATCTCCACTAGAACGTGTTTTACGGAAATAGTTCTACAATATAGACAGTCTCTAATATTGTCCATGAAAAATCGCAAACATGTTTCATGCATGACTTCCACATACGAGCACCGAGTATGCACGCATCGTCATTCGTGCAATGATCATTTGTATTTGCTTATATGTCCGAGTGTCGAAACGCATCGATCTTTAATATGAGTATGTCCCGGATTTCTTTTCCTGCTTGAGGTATATACTCGATCTGTTATCAAGAGGCTTCTGCTTCTCTTCAAAGAACAACAGAGGAATAGAAACCATCCAAACTCTCGAAAAGAACACGGGAAAGTTCTTCGACCTCCTATAAGCAGCAGCACTTGTCGGCACTATCTCGTCCCCATAACTTCGGGTAATCTCCGTCTTTAGGAGAGGCCTGATTATATGTCCTTCAGTGTCACCATTCGGTCTGTGAAGCACGAGGATCTCCGACATTATATCACATTGACAGAGATTCAATGCGCACATGTCAATGCAAAAGGGACCCAATCCTTGGTAATGCATGGCCACGGAGAAGACCAGGAAGCGCGACTGGGAGATGGCGATCAAGACTCAAACCTCGCATGTGCGGATCCGACGAGACAGTGGGTTTGTCAAATGTGCAAGAGGGGTCTGCGAGGAGAAGATCCGATACTTGTCTGCTTGTCTGTTTGACTCTGGTACTGGGTCATATAGCTAGGTATATCCTGTTATGACAGAACTTTGTTCCTGGTGTTCCCATATATATGTATGTAGAGTAACTCTTGGTAAAAGATAATAGATAAAGCAATGGATATGAAGAGTAGATCTGATGTAATGGTCGACTTCGAGGACAGAGGGAAGCGGTATTTAAGTGGAAGAGGGTGATTCACTGTGCTTGTTACTGCTTGATATGTGAAGCTGATGTAGAGGTATTGGTGAATTAAATTGAATATACACTGCAGATCTACATTTGGATAACTATTGTGCAGTACCAACTGGCTAATCCTCCCTCTGCACAGGCCGATAGCCATTCTGACCCCATTCACTCTGTCTCCATTCCTTGCGGTAGTTTTGCATCTCTGCCATCTGAGTATCCTGTCGTGTATCAACAAGAGCACGCTCAAGACGGCCTCTTTGACGTTGTCGAATACAGCAGAAGACCAGGCCGCCGACGAGCACGGCTCCAGCAACAGCAGCGCCGCAGTAAACTCCGATATGGGCTCCTTGGGACAGATCATCCCATTTCTGGGACAAGGACTTGGAGGGGGGTTTGTTTATGACTTCTTTGGCGGTAGAGTTTCCACTTGCGTCTTCGTCAGAACCATATAAAGATGAGGATGATAGAAGAAGAGGAGAGAGAGAAGAAGAAACTCACCTAACTACATGAATACTCTCATAACTCCCCGTATGCCCCGAATAAGTATACTCCCTCCCCGAATGAAAATCCTGCACGCGGATCCTCTGCACCGTCATGGTAAACGGCAAATCATCCCAATCAACATATCCACCCCCCCATTCCAGATTCCCTTCGGACTGTCCCAGAATCCCAACTGGCCAATTGCTCACCTTGACCCGACACGGCGTCTGCGGATAATTCCTCCCATAAACCGTCAGGGCCTCCGAATAGTTCACCCTCCGCACCATCTCCCCATCAATCCACCACTCCAGCCGCTCCGCATCCCAGTAAGAGGTATAGTTGTGGAACTCTGCATCCGCGTTCGAGACAGCATGCGTCGCACCGCGATCACTAGTGGTCGTGTTGCCCTTGCCGAAGAAATCCGATTGCACGGCGCTGGTGTTATATCCCACCCACTCCCAGTCTATCTCGTCGAGGTCGTCCGATTGCAGGATCACGCTGCTGATGATTCCGGCGCCCTTGGCCATCTTGACGTGTGCCTCCATTACGCCGAAGAAGATGTAGAAGGTGGAGACGAGCAGCGTCGAGGCGTTCTCGGTCTTTATGCTGAATTCGCCGCCTGTGGCTGTGTAGTCCAGGGTGCCTGTAGTCATGTTCCAGAGTTTGGGGTTGAGCGTTGAGTTGAACCACCATGTGTGTTCGGTGCCTAGTGCGGCGTCGGCGGGACATGTCTTGTTTAGCGGGTTGCAGTCTGTTTGGGAGGATTCTTTGGCGTTGATGGAGGTGAAGAGACTGCATAGGAGGAGGAGGAGGAGGAGGTGGTGGTGGTGGTGGAAAAGGAGTGCCATTGTCGCCATTGCTGGGCAAATGTGATATTGATATGGGATGGGATACTATACTATACTTGGCGTCAACTTGCCTAGCCGGAGCCAAGCAAGCCAGCACGAATCGAACTGAGTTTGATAAATCGAATTGGGTGAGATAGAGTGTATGCTATCATCCAACCTCGTTGACCACAGAATACAGACTCGGTGCTCGGGGAACCGCCCGTTAAGAAATCGCCATACCGGCGAACAACAGACAGGAGAAAGAAAGCCGAAAAGAGATCGATAGAAAGGGGATAACCAGATAGACAGGGGAGACCGTCCTCCGTCCATGGCTTGTATAGACCTCGCTATCCGGTTAGTCGCAAATACGCAGAACAGCAATCGGCGCGAACTATTCTCTGCCGTTATTATTATTGGAGAGCGAAGATTGCGTACGAGGCATGCTAGCTTCGAGCTAAATGCTGCTAAGATGCCGTTAGCCCTATACAGTTTGCTGAGAATGAGTCTGGGAGTCATTCAGGACGCAAAATATGTAACTGGAAACATCAGTTTCTGCATGCGGTTCCTGCAATAGTTACATAGGCTGTGTTCTCGTATTTCTCCAGTGTCTACGATATCTAGAGTGTATCTAGATATCTAGATATCTGTACAGCATGTATGCAAGCTATATTTAATGCTTGAGTTCATCTCCCGCGCTCCACTTGGTGTCTTTCGAACACGCGAGCCACGCACCTCTTTCTTATAGTGTACACTATACATAGTATTGGCATATCCAGAAGTTGAAGTGGGTTGGAACTGCAGGTTTAATTCTATTTTACCCACAGAGTCTTCACTCCAAGTGGGCTTGACGCCAGTTTAGACTTAGGCAGCAGTGATTATGCGTCCACAGAAGATACTGAAGTCGGAAGCGATGAAAAAGAAAATCAAGCTGTAAGTAGAAGATAGCTCCGAATTATTATACTACAGTACATATATAAAAAATATGTGCGACGCTTGACGCTTTATGCTCAGCCTGAGAAGCTGCCTGCCCGGCGCAAATACTCATCGCGAACACTAGGTCGGTGGTGACTTCTGGCAATCGTCGAGAGCGGCTCATAAACGTCAAGGACAGATAGACGGCAGAAACTCTATCGATGCCATGAGTGCAATTGATTGTTATGAGACTATCCGAGGTGGAACCTGTGACCGATCAACTGTCCATGCATTTCGACTTTCATGCTGTGTCGAAAGGATACCTGATACAAAGTCCTCAGAGATGTTTAAGCCTTCCATCAACCACGCCCTTGGAACTAGAATAAGATGGTATTGCCCGTCTGGAGAAGATTCATACGGCCATGAGTGCAACGTTTCGCCAGAAGAAGCAACCATTGTAAGTAAGTATAAGCCATGACTTTTGTGGCATGATTTAACCCATAGCGCCGCATAATCTTCAAGACGTTCTGCTCGTGAAATGATCCAAGACTTCGAATCATTACGTGAAGCTGCTTCTAGGAAAGGTAGAAGAGATGCGAATGATGGGAAAGCAAGTTCTGGGTGCGTTATTAATTAATATCAACATCTATAGATATGAGATACTAACCCTGAGGTTCGCGAAATATTTTCATTACGATGAGTTCCAGTTCCCCATCATCATCGTATAGATGGCCATATCTAAGTCTGAAATCGTTCTCTTCGATGCTGTAGTACATTAGAATTAGAATCAAAGACTACCTTACACGAACACTTGTGAGACGAGCGAATACATACCGTTTATGAATAAGAGATCGGAGCCACTTTCTCTCTAACTCCACTAATTTCTGCATACTTCGCCATGTCGCCCATCTCTCCGAATATCGACTATCAGTAACGCGGCCTTGTACTGTATGTGGTCTCTGCGGCATGATGGTATATGCATGAGAGAAGTCGAAGAGAACTGTATCATGAAACTCATCAGGAAGCCGGAAACAATCCGCTTTGATATCTCCATGTGTTATTCCAATCGAATGCAGTGCAGTGAGACGTTTAAGACGGTCAATAAAAAGCGACTCGTACCATCTAGTTTCCAAAGAAGATAGCTTTTTACCACTGCTCTCTTTTCGTAGGAGTTGCAAGTCGCTGTTAAAATAATTTGGAATTAAATTGGAACATAGGCACCGTGATCGAAGGGATGGTGATGACCTTACATAAAGGCTCAATAACAAGAGCTCTTCTTTCACGAATACTGTCATAATAGATAGGGAAAAATGCTTTATTTTCCTTTGAAGAAAGTCGATCAATTCTCTCGTAAGCCCGTTGCTCTAATATAAATGGATCCGTATCTTGTTTGATTTGCTTAAATTGCTCTGTAGTATTGTCAAAAGCCTCTAGATATGTTGCGATTATCCTTCTAACAGCACTGTCATCCCGCGGCGAAAACTAGTATACATTAGCATTTTTTGAGGAAACCTTGGATTGAAATACCATTTTCAAAATAACATTCTGCCCATTGGCCGTAGCACGCCATACAGATATTGGATGTGTCTTATTCCATACCAATGCGTGTCCGATTTTGATAGCACCTTGAAATGATTTGACTTCAACTACTGGTATAGACGAAAACGTTGTTTTCGATTGCGGAATTGCCGTAAAGCCATCAAAGAACTCTTCCAGCCATGGAATGCGTTCATGTGAGCGATGCATTGTTGATAGAACTCTATATCAGCAACGGGCCGATGATCACCTCGCAGAAATGCTGTACCACGTCCAGAAAAGTGGGAGAGCACAGAAGAGCGTGTATATGTGTGTAGAGATCTGATCCGGAAGCAGAATTGAGAGGGTTAGGAAGGATGAATTGCAGAAGCTCTCAAGAACTTATGTAGAGACCAGTCACATGATGAGACCCTATTACTACAAGCAAGCCATATAGAGTTGCCAACTTCACCATGAAAGAGTTGATTACGTTCCTTCGAAACTCCGACACGATAAAGCTATAAATAGAAGAACTCTGAATTATTATACATGTTAGGATGTCCAGCCCTATACTCTATATATCTCCCTGAATTGTATGTATATATGTGCGTGTGCGTATGGTTCACTCCCCCATAATCATCCACCCGATTATCCCAATCCAGCCCGCAGCAAAGACAATCGTCAGAATAGCAGCTCCGGCTCTATCCCCCGTGGTAATCGTGCTTTGCGTCGTCACATCCTCCGTCTTGTCACTCGAGCCTGCCGAGGGGTCGCTGGTGCTATTTCCGCCTGTCTTGGCCGTCACAGGCGCCGACGTACTGTCCTGCATGATGAGCACTGAAGATAGGATGTCCGTGGCGATGATCTGTTCTTCCATGCCTACCCATCCATCCCACTTGGACTCGTACCAGCGCACGCCGCATGTGTTGTTGCTTAAGCCGCTACAGGACTTTGCCGCTGCTGCGGCTGAGGCCTTGAGCTTAGCGAGGATGCTGTCGTAGGTGGAGGGGATGAGGAGGGCAGTGAAGCCCAGCCAGGAGGTTGTCAGGCCGCGGAAGAGGATCTCGTTGTCGTCGCAGACTTCTGTGGGCTCGCAGACTTCTTGGATGATATTGCCGCCGTATTTCTCGGGGAAGAAGCCGTCGAATAAGGCGGTTAGGAGGCCGTCTACGGCGGTCTTCCATTTTGCTTCTTGGGTCTGTATTCTTAGCAATTTGTGAAAGAGAAGTAGGAATAGAAGGGGATAGACATACATAGTTATACATATAGGCCGCCCCCATAATAAAAGTCCCATAATTATACGTCCACTGCGTATTCCCCTGCGTCGTGCAGCCGTTCTCGATATTTGTAGAATCAGCAACATTCCACGTCTCGTTATTCACCAACGGCGACGAAACACACCAGTCCCAGACCTTCTCAGCCCATTCAGCATAGGTATCGTTGCTGGTATACCGCGCCAACCGCGCCGCAAGCTGGAACAACCCCCCATTGGAAATAGAGTTCTTCATCGTATACCCAGCCTCATAAGTCCAGATCTGCCATCGAAGTCCACCACCGCAGTTATCAGAATCCCACCGCGCGACCTGCGTATTGTAAACTCCCTGCGCCAGCGCAAGCCACGAATACCCCTCTGCCGAGTCATCAAACTTGATTTCCGCCGCCGTCATAGCCGCCAGACCCCAGAAGACTTGATCGTCGTTGCCCTGCTCATCGTCAGTTTCTGGTCTGCGCTGTGGAGCTCAGGAGGGCGGGGGGTTAGGCGTACTATCCAGCTACTATAGTTGGAGGGCATGTAGTCGCCGTCTCCGGCCTGCCATTGCATTCCCTGTCTGACCTGTGAGTTGTAGGTGTCGTCGCCTGTGTAATGCCAGTAGAGAAGCAGGCTGTTGAAGAGTGCCGCGCCCTCCCACCATTTTTCTGGGAAGGCTCCGGGGATTCTGCCGGTTTCGTTGCCAGAGTACCAGGTCATGGACCCGTAGGCTGTTTTGCTGGCGGCGCTTTTGATGGATTCTGTGATCATGATGTTAGTATGTAGCTATCCACTGTTCGTATGTGATGAAGAGGCTTCGTACCAACATCGTCAATGTCGATATCAATCGCCGTGGCGGGGACGAGTTGTAGGGCTAGGAGCGTAAATGCCCCATATACTTTGGACAACAGACGCATAGATGACTGCAGCGGAACCCTTGCATGAAATAATAGATAATAATAATATAATAATAAGAATAAGAACAATTGAATCAGAGCTGGAGAACAGAACATAGGCATCCAGCAGAATATAGGTAACAGTCCTGGTTAGCCGGTGGGGAGGGAAACGTCAGCGTCCACTCGAGCAATCGTCAGCGCAAGTCTCGACTGCGAAACATCCACAACCTGGACATTGGAACGCATCTTAGCTTCCTTGGCTGGATCAGAGCGAATTGCTGGGTAGTGGAAGTGTAGCTGGTAAGTGTAGCTGGTAAAGGGGTTGTTGCACCAGGGGTAATATGGCCATTTGTTAGAACCAGGGGAGGGCTGCTGCCTGCAAAAGGAGTGTCTTAAATCCTTATGAATAATGATATTTACTACCATAATAGTTACCAGTACCCATCGAATACTTCGCAGAATACTCCATAGATACTCCATAGACACGCTGGTTGAGGGAGTGAAGCTTTCCAAGTTCACCGAAGCTTTTGCCGAGAAACCAAGTGATGGACATAGTCTCATTCCTGCTCTGTATTTAGCTTCATTCTGACGATAATGTGTCATACGGTGCTACTCTGTAAACACGATATTATTATTATTATTAATTATTACTGTCGCTGCATCTCCAGATTCTGCGGTCCAGAAACGGCCCACATTATTATTATTAGATTACTAGGTATTTGGCATATTATTAGTACTGGCCTAGACTTTATGTGGAAAGAACACGCATGCAAAATGCATAGTAGAATAGGTAGTCTGAAGTATAGGGGCCATGATTCTCCTCCCTTGCTTGTATAACTACTAGCAGGGTAAATTCTACTTGCAGTAGTTGAGTGAGTCTCTGCGAACACTGGTTCTTCACGCTTTCCTGCAGAAGTTGATGTAATATAACAAGTGCTAATATCAGGGTCATATAGAAATTCAGTTTGACGTAGGCGCTTCATGCCAGTGTCTTGCGCCTGTCTACACGTATTGCAATAAAACCTGGCTGAATCAAAGCAACCGTTACCTAGGTACATAGTGACGCTCACTATCTCTATACACTGCAATGAATGTGGTGTCGTTCTTGGCCGGATTACTGTCTACGAGTTGAACTAATAACATTCTCGTTAACTACCTTGACGAAGTCCATCGAGGACACACTGGAGCTCTGAAGATATACAAGCTGTTCGACAAAGTCATTGAGTGTGCGGATCTACAAATGTTATTGAAGTTATTTTCTGTTTGATAGCCAAACTTCCCGTATCCGAACCTCCAAATCGCAATGACGCCGTCGGCACCGATTTTCCGACATCCGCCTATCCAGACATGCCAGACAGCGGCTGCTCCCAATCCTCCCCCTTCCTACCAACTGCATAATGTGATTGTGGCGTTTTTCTTTCTTGCAGTTTTCTTTTCACAAGCTCCACGATGGGAGAGCATCACCCCTCCGACCCTGATTCTCCACTCCCCGTGGGGTCGAGTCGGTCAAGACCCGAATCCTCTTCTTATACCGAGACCAGTGCGCCCTCAGACTCGCACGATGACAGCGACGATTGCGACCGGGATGCCCTCGAGTTACGCGAGATTGAAACACAGCCGGATGACGAGAACGACGACGACGACGACGAGGGCTCAACGGGCTCAATCTCCTCGGGAGAGTATCGCATCACCCCGCGCCGCACCATCTCTCGAACTAGTCAGAGCAGTCGGGAGCCACGCAAGGGACTCACAGGGCGCATCCAGCGGCTCTGGACACGGAATGTCGTGTTGACAGTTCCGCAGAAGCATAATCGGGATTATTTCGGTGAGTTCCAAGTTGAGTGTGCGGGAAGAATTTTCTTCGCTTCATAGTGCCTCTTTGGGTTCTGCCGAGTCAATGGTTTCTGCGCCCGCAAGGAGAAGGGGGAAATAAATCAACCAGATGCACAGTGTAAATGCAATAAAATGATTTCTGAATTGTTGCTAATTAATTCCGTACTAGCTTTAGAGCGAACGTTCCTAGCATACATCCGCACGTCTGTCGTCCTTGCGATGCAGGGGGTCTTGATCGCACAGCTCTTCCGTCTGCAATCCGTTTCCTCCCCCCATAGCCTTGGATACCACGAAGTCGGCGTGCCGTTGTCAGTGACCTGTCATTGCGCGGCTATTCTGACTGCATTGGTTGGGGCACATCGGTTCTGGAAACAACAGAGCGCCATAGCGCTGGGGATTGTGTATTCAGGCGGGTGGGAGTTGAATATTATCGGGCTCTTAACAACTGCTGTAAGTTGCTTCTGGAAGAGTCCAACGACGTGTCAAGAGGGGAGATTGACTAGCATCCAGATCACCCTTGTGACTTTCATACTTTCTATTTTCATCGCTGTCTCGATCTCCTCGTGAACAGAGACGATGGTGATGGCAAGTAATTATGATAAACACGGTAAAACAACACTACGAGGTCCGGGATGCGTTTTCTATATATACAGAGTAAGACGGCCAGAATAAGAAAATATACGACTGTGGATCGACTCAGCTGCAACTATGGCGAAATGCCAAGCCTTATTGCGTGATTGCATCTAACTTTAGACTCCCTAGAGGAACTGTTCTTCATGGGTGTTGAGATACTCTGTTGATTAGAGAGCGAGTCGATTTATATCAGATATGACCATCTCTCCCTCCCAAGAAATACCGTATATAGACTCTCGGCTCCTCAAACACGGCTGTCTGGCGCACTCTCTCGAGAAAGGATACATCTCAGGACCTTGTCTTGCCATACATGAACAAGGAAAAGCTTCGACTTGTCTGCTGCTCCCTCAACGGAGACCACCAGAGGGTCTGCTCTACGCCGTACGCTCCCCCATTCCTCCTTGACGAATTTCCGCACCTCCTCGATGTAGTAGGCGATTACCATCAGAGGAACGGTAACGGCAATCGACACGCAGACTGGTAGGAGGTTAGCATCGCTATATAGAATAGCTCGAGCTCTCCAGAAACCTACATATCATCGGGAAAATCCAGCTAGGTCGGTATAGCAGGTTGCCGTTGCCATCATGCTGAAAGGATGTGACATTCAAGGCGAAGAGCGACGATAGGAAGGACATGGGGGTCTGCATTTAGTCAATTGGATTAAACCTCTCATTATTATTCTTTTTTTTTTTTTTTTTTTTTGCCGTTGACACTTACAAAAACAATTGTCACTATCGTAAAGACCATGAGTGTCTTTCCCTGACGAGCGGATTCCCTTCCCTGTCGCGCCGATTCTCTCCCCTGTCTGGCCGTTTCTTCTGCCTGGTCTCTGGCTAGGATTGCTTCGGTGATGCTGATACCGTTCTGCTCGAGATTGAGGATTTCGTGCACCTGGAGCGTTACGAGTCAGTCCCGTCTGACATGATTGCCCGGCAGGGATCTCTACTTACCGATTTCTGGATGGTGTCTGTCATCTCACACATTTCCTCAATGTCCTGCAATATATAAGCGGGGGCCTTTGCGTCGCCCAGTCTAGACGATTCCCCGAGAAGGATCTCCCAGACTGATTTCTGTTGGGATATCAAGGCTCTGAGCATGGTCAGTTCTTCTCGGATGTCCTTGACCTCGTCTAGGAGGCTGGCGGCGATGCTGATTGCTCTCCATTCTTCGATTTCGTCGTAGTTTGTTTCCACCACGGACGTCTGGGCTGTCTGTCCAGCTGCGTTGCTTGCATCTGGATCAGTTTTCTCAGAGTCTGGTGTGAAGGGCGACCTTTGCGTCAAACTAGTCTGTTAGTTCAGGACACCACATCCTTGGACAGACTTACCGATCTTTTTCTGTTGTTACCAGAGTACCGGTAGTAGTACTGGTAGTGGTACTATCAGCCAAAGTCTTGCTCGACGCCATTTCGCTTTTCTCGCTGGCCTTGTCTGCCTTCCGTGCAGACTGTTTCGGACCACTCTGTGTCAATTTCTTGGTCATCTTATCCCTAAACGACGAGAAGAGATCCTTTTCATTAGCAGCCTACATCATCCACCCGTTAGCGACCAGAACCAACGAGAACATAGTAGAGTAGATAGACAACCTTCTTATTGATCGTATCGGCAAAAATCTCCTTCGTAGACCGCGTAACAGCATCGTTGCCGCGCATGGCAGCGGAAATGTCACTCGTGGAACTCTCCCAGTTGATGGTATTCATGAAATTGATGCAGAACTGCACAATGAACCTGCTCATCTCCGAGACATTCGAGGGCGGCGGTCGTCTCGTCTCCTTGCTCTGGTCGTCTCGCAGCCGATTGAAGATCCTCTCTGCAACGAGGTCTCCGAAGCCGTCTTGTCGATGCGTGGCACATGTAATAATTGTTTCTGTCTCGTCAGTTACCCCCCATCATAGTAACAATATAACAATATAACAAGTAGAACATAACAAACAGAATAAATTAAGTAGTAGATAGAATAGGAGTAGGAATAGGAGTATACCCTCATCAACAACCCAAACCCAAAGCTGATCAACCGTGATAATCGGCCACCAGGGCTCATCGCCCACGCCATCGCCATTCTTGAATTTCATGAGCGCCCGCGTAAGCACCTGGTTCTGGTCGCGCTCTTTCATGTCCTTTAGACCCTGGTAGTAGAAGCGGTCGAGGGAGCGCGTGCCGTGGATGGTCTTGTCTTTGTATTCGGTCATGAGGGCGTCGTAGCGGGTTCTGTACTGGGAGTCGGGGGTGGGGTCTTTGGAGTAGCATTTTCCGAAGGTTAGGTAGGGGATCTTGTATTATAGCATTATATTAGTATTAGTATTAGTTCTGGTATTTAGTATCTGGTGTGATGTTGATGTTGATGGTGATGTTGGTGGAGATGATGATGTGATAGACTGGGATGAGGACTTACGTAGAGGGCGGTGCGGTCGTAGAATTCGGGATCTACCAGTATGTTAGTATTAGATCGTATCCAAGGGATGATAGATTGGAAATCGTTCACCCTGTCCTTTGTTTTGCTCTGTTTGAGCCCGTGTCGGCGCAGTTGGCTTGTTGGTATCCGTGGCTTCATGCGACGGCGTCTCTGTGGTTGAGGGTTGTTCTGCAGGGTTAGATGACTGCTCCGGGGCGTTCTGCTTGTGCGTGCTATCATTCTTGGGCGGTTTCTTGGGGACTCTCTCTTTCTGATCAATGTGTTAATAAAGGCGTATAGACGCTAGATGATTAGAGGGCATACCGAACATGACGGCTTCATGAACTTGGGCACCTCCGCACCACTCGAGACCTCATGCCAGCTCATGCGGAGAAAGTTGCGAAGCGGGAGATACTCTTCTCTCTTCAGTTTGTTGTCGAGACATACCCTGCGCGTGAGGTCCTAGTTTATGTGAGTTTCTGCGTTTCAAGAGGAGAGGGGAGTGAATACCTCCATCCATTGCATCTAATGTATATACGTGGTTAGCAATGTACCTACATATGGGCAGGGAACGTACGTTATTAGCTGGCAGATGAATCCATCGCATCTGCAGCTCACTCCGAGAATAGCTCTTTTCCTTTGCGTCTTCCGGACTGATGCTCGCGAGTGTGCGTCTTGCCTGCTCCATGATCTCCTCTGGTCCGCCGGCGTCGCCTGAATCGGCGTTGTTCGAGCCCATTGCCGGCTTGTAGATGACGTTCCACACATTGCGAGACCGGCGGAGGAAGTCCAGGCGCTCGTTGCGGCGATAAAAGTCGACGATGACGGCGTCGTATTCGCTAGCTATATCGGCCGCGGTCTTTTCCACAGACGGTCGTTGATAGGGCTCGTCCGAGTCCGACAGGCCCACGACCGGCGGAGGGTCTTTGAGCATGTCCAGAGTGAGCGAGTATTTGCTCTGCGCCTGCTCCGTCAGGGGCAGCGAGTTCTGGCGATGGATATTCGGAGCCGAGTTCTTCTGGTCTGAGGATGGCTTCGGTCTCGCGTCGTGGTGGTCGCTGTGGACGACGTTCTGGTCCTTGTCGTCGTTGCCCTCCAGCTTGCGGTCTTTGGTCCGCGCATTGGAAGCGCCGTTTTCTTCTTCTTCTTCTTCTTCTTCTTCTGCGTCCTGCTGGATGGATATCCGTCTGCCCTTTTCGGCGAGGAGTTGAGCCGTCTGTCGATCTCGCTGTGTTTCTTTGCTCAGAGGCGTGGTCTTGAGAAGCCACCAGACGACTACATGCTTCCCAAAGTAAGCGGCGAGCTGCAGCGCCGTTTTGGCTTCAATATCGGCCGGGAGGTACTTCTGGCCTAGCAGCTCGAGGATCTTGTGGTGTCTGTCCTTTCTTGCGGCGAACCAGATGAGCCTCGTGTCTTCGGCCGCCTCGCTGTCCATCCCCATCAACTTGATGATCTCGGCGAGCTTGTCTTCGTGGTCCAGCTGTCGCACAACATGCTGCTTCTCGGTCAGAGTAGCTTGTTTCACGAGGAGATCGACCGCATTGCGCGCAGGATTGGTGGTGCCCTTGGAGTTGGCCGCGTTCTCCTCGGGGTCTTTCTCGTCCTCGGACTCAATGTAGCGCACAATCGCCAGCCCCAACGGCGTCTGCTCCGTATCGTTTGTCCGCAGCCCTGCCTGTGCCCCGGCGTCGAGAAGCTGTTTGACGACCTCGCCGCTCCCCTTTGTGCTGGCCAGATGGAGCGGCGTCCACCCGTTTACATCGAGGGCGTCGACGGGCGCGTTGAACTCGAGGAGCACCTTGACGACATCCGGGCATACCTCTTCGCTCGCCATGTGCAGAGGCGTGCGCTGGTCGTCCCTGGTGAGGGAATGCTTTGCACCCTTTTCGAGCAGCGCGCGCGCCATTGTGGACTGTCCGTCTTTGGTTTCGTTGTAGGGCACCTTGTGCAGGGCTGTCCAGCCGTCAAACTCGGCGAGGTTGGGGTCTGCGCCGTGGTCGAGGAGAACCTGGACTATCTCGCTGTCTGCGTAGCGCACGGCGAACTGCAGCGCGGTCCAGCCGTCGGGTTCCTGGGCTTCGACGTTGGCGCCCCTGCTGATGAGGAGCTTGACGGCGTCGAGGTTCGGGTTGCGGCAGACGGTTATGAGCGCGGTGCGGCCGTCGTTGTTCGTCACATCGATCTCTGCGTTGTGCTCGACGAGCAGCCGGATAGTCTCCATCTCGCAGTAGCGACAGGCCATGATGAGGGGCGTCCAGCCATCGTTATTGGGGATGTTGATGTTCGCGCCCTTCTCGACGAGGATCCTGATGACCTCTGTTTTGGCGTAGCGACAGGCATCCAGCAGAGTCGTCCAGCCGTGCTTGTTGCGGATATCCAGCTTTGCATTTCTGTCGACGAGAAGCTGCACCATCTCCGCGGTCGAGTAATGGCCCGCCTCCATCAGCGGATTCCAGCCCTCGTTGTTCTGCAGATCGACATCGGCGCCCTTGTCGAGGATGATGCCGACAATCTCGGTCGTCGAGAACCGGCACGCCCATATCAGCGGCGTCCACCCGTCGTCGTCCTGGGCGTTGATGTCGATCTCCCGCTCCAGAATCACCTTGACGACGTCGATGTGCTCTTCCTTAATCGCGCTCTCCAGCGGACTGAAGTTGCGATGCGTGCGCGTCTCCACGGCCGCGCCGTGGTCTCGCAGGCGCCGCACGACCTCTGTGTGGCCGCCGTTGGCTGCCCCGTATAGAGGCGTCCAGCCGTGTTCGTCGACGACGTCGCATTCTGCGTTCTTCTCGAGGAGCAGTGCGACGACCTCGTCGAAGCCGAAGCGCGCTGCCAGATGGAGGGCTGTCTCGTTGTACTCGGCGGTTCTGGCTTTGATGTCAGCGCCGTCGTCCAGGGCTTTTGAGGCTTTTTGTCTGTCGCCGTCTCGGGCCGCGGCGAGGAGGTCCTGGCTTGCTTCTTCTTGTTTTTTTGCAGTTTCATCTCCTCCTTCTGCAGTGGTTGTCTCGTTCTGTTCGAGTTCGAGTTCGAGTTCGAGATGTGAGACCTGGGAGACTGTCTCCGAGTGGACGCTGCGAATCGACTGGGGAGGGACAGTTAGGGTTTGGTCCCCTGAGCGTCTGGGAATGCTTTGGTCGGTCATTACTATCAAGCATAGGAGGAACAATAAATACGAATGCAGAATGCAGATATAGAATAGATTGCAGAAGAATGCAATACAGGAGGATGAGAGATGCAATTAATAAACCCCTCCAAGGCTGCACTAGTTAATCGCCCGTCCATTACATATATAATAAGAGGTATAATATAGTATAGTATAGATAGTATAGAGACTCGAGCGCATCGGTAGTGGTTCTGATTTGCTGTTATTCAGTGGCTGGGATGCAGCAAACTGCAGAGGATGACAGCACAGCCTTGGAACTTCATAATAGGATTTAGGATTTAGATTACAGAATAGGATTGTTCTGACGGCGCTGGATGTATAAATAATTGTGGTGGTGAGGTTGATATCGAGCCCAAGTAGTCAACAGCAATACTTATATTCAACTCATTTCAACTCATTTCAACTCAGTTCATCGCAATTCAGTATCTTGCAACTCAGTATATTGCAATTCAGCAACTCAGCTAATAGTTAACTACTTCCAGTCTAACCATCAAAGCACTAGCATCATCGCCATCGACGCGAATGGCTCCAGCCGCGACTAGGCCCACAGCAGCAGCTCCGATCCGCCGTCTGTAACTCGGGGATCTGAATACAGCTGTCCTCGGGCTGTAGAACGACGGAATGAAGCTTGCGTTCGTCTCTCTCGCTGCTCTCGCGGCTCCTGGACTGTGCAGACAGGATCTCCAGCAGAGAGACTCGCCCGCTGTGCTGCGACTGGGACTGAAGCGAAACCGAGTCGTCGATCCGATCAGTCGAGATCGCAGGCGGTTCAGGAGAGATGTGGTCGACGTGGATATTTCTGGATACTCTGTGAGTTTTGTTAACTTCATTATAGTTAACTTATATTGAATTTAATGTGCTGACTCTGCAGATGGGCGGCGATTTGTACTGTGCAAACCTCACTTTAGGAACTCCTCCGCAGCGCGTCGAAGTCTCGGTCGACACCGGGAGCAGCGATCTCTGGGTCGTCGACAGCGACAACTCCATCTGTCAGGAGTCCGACAGTCAGTGCGACTCGCTGGGCACGTACGACCCGTTGGACTCTGGCACATACGACGATCTCTCCAGCTCGTTCTCGATCAAATACGGCGACGAGTCGTGGGCTGAAGGATACTATGCGGTCGACAGCGTGGAGATGGCGGGGGCTTCAGTGCCGCATGTGCAGTTTGGGATTGCGACAAACTCCAGCATCGACCGTGAGTCTTCTAATTCCCGACTGTAGATATTGCAATTCTGACAGTGTGCAGGAGGCATCCTCGGCCTGGGATACTCGTCCTCGTACTCCAACTTCCCCGCGCTCCTCGCCCAACACCACATCACCAACTCCAACGCCTACAGTCTCTGGCTCAACCGTCTCGGCGACAACGAAGGCAACCTCCTCTTCGGCGGCATCGACACAGCGCATTACCAGGGGAGCCTGCGAACCCTGCCTATAGTCCCCTACAACACCACCGCAAAGACCTACCACCACCCCTGGGTCACCCTCACGGGCCTCTCCGTCGAATCCACAAAGGACCGCGTCTCCAGATCCTACCCGCAACACCCATCCTTCCCCCTCGTCGTCCTCCTCGACTCCGGCGCAAGCATCAGCTACCTCCCTGCTGCCCTCGTCAAGCAAATCTACAGCGACCTCGACGTCCACTTCTACACCCCGCAACAATTCGGCTACGTGCCTTGCACAAGCTACCTCCAGGGCCGCGAGAACTACACCCTCACTTTTTCCTTCTCCGACCTCACCATCCGCGTGCCTCTCAGCGAGCTCGTCCTCACAAACGCAATCACATACCAGAACCACTACCTCGACATCAACGGCGAGAGGAGCTGTCTCTTCGGCATCGCACCGAGTATCTCCTTCTTTCCGATCCTAGGCGATTCATTTCTGCGTAGCGCTTATGTTGTGTTTGATCTTGAGAATAACCAGGTTTCTATGGCGCAGACTAATCACGACACTCCACTAGGAGAGGATATAATCGAGATCGTCGGTTCTGTCCCCGGTGCCACGCCTGTCGCTGACCCCGTTACAACAGCGACAATCCAGTTCTCGGGTGTGTCGCTTTCTTTGCCGGCGGGATATACAAACTCTCCTATTTTTCCTACAACCACGTCTCCGAGTAGTGCTGAGGCTACGACTACATCTTCGGGTACGGGGTCGGGGACGGGAACAGCTACGACAGCTATTGTGCAGTCTTTGGCTGGTCGTGTGCGGTGGAATACAGGCTATTTATTAGCGGTGTTGCTACTACTTATCTAGAGTAGATGTGTATATTATTGTCAACTTGTAAATATTACCTCTTATATCTATCCTAGCCATACCGATAGAAGAACGGTATCCTCTGTCCATCATTATACAAACTCACCAGAATCGGATTAATCCACACAGGCGTCACCCAGAGCAAAAACATTCCTGTCCAGAGATATCCCATCTTCTTCCCCCTTGTAGAGGGGGGTGATGGGGAAGAGGAGGAGGAGAAAGCCAATTCAATCGCAACACCCACAACCTGCAGAGAGAAAAACCACATCCCCCCCGTCCTGGACAAGGGCACGCCAAACGCCATGTCCATGAGCGAGTGGATTGCCCCAGAAGCAAGGAACGCGAAGAGGAGACGGAGGAAATACGCGGCTGTTGTTGTGGGGGGGATACCCAGCGCCGAGACGAGGAAGGATGCGTTTGAGGAGAGGAGTTTGCGGAGGGTTTGATGCCAGGCGAGACTTTTCTCGTTAGTACCTACATACTACATACTATATACCTACATATGTAGATAATAGGGAGAGGAGAGAGAGGAGAGAGAGGAGAGAGAGGAGAGAGAGAGAGACGTACCCCCAGAATCGTCGGAGCGAGTAAGCTTCCGCCAGGGAATTCGCAACGGGCGGCCACGAAGTCGGGGTGGAAATTCCTAGTGCTACGGATGCCATCGCCGCAACGGTGTATCCGGCTACTATCACTGCTCTGGTGACGATCGCAAACGAGACGGTGAAGAGCGTCTGGGTGAGGAGTCTGCGGGCCGTCCACGAGGTCGGGAGGAGGACGGTCTTGCTCTGGGATAAGTCGAGTATTGCGCGCTGCAGACGGGGGTTATCGACGTCTACGGTCAGGAGGTGGACGAGCAGTAGAGAGAGACAGAGCTTGTATGTGCATTGTATGAGGAAGCGCGGTTTTGAGGGGACGAAGCGCGGGTTTTTGTCGTTGAAAAGGGGGATGTGGTTGATTTGCCAGGGGGTGTTGATGCGGCGGTAGTTGTATGCGATTGCGATGGACCAGAGGAGTTTCTTCACTTCTCTCGAGGTCTTGGACTTTTTCTTCACTTCTGTCGAGGTCTTGGACTTGAGTTTCTTCACTTCTGTCGAGGTCTTGGACTTGAGTTTCTTCACTTCTCTCGAGTTCGTGGTGAGTTCGCGCGTGGACGTGAAGTGAGGCTGAGAATTCTCCCATTCTGCCTGCGCGTCGTACGAGACGCGACTCAGCACGAGCAGATCAACGGCGTTTAACACGTTCACCCAGCACATCGCCACCACGGGCCCTGCGAATCTGGTCTCTGCGAAAGATTCGCGGATGTTGCTCTGCAGCAGATATGCCACCACTGCTGTGAATGCAGCTGCAATTGGCCTGGTGGGAGAATCAACAGGGGCGAAGGCGACAGTCAGGCCTGTAACAGACTGGACGAGCGTCCACTGCAGGAGAGGAGTGAGCCACTGCATCTGCATTATTTAGAGCTGCATCAGGAGAGTGATGGCGAGAATATAGCACTTTTATCAGATTGTGGGAGGAAGAGGAGGAAAGTAGCTGTGGGCCAATACGAGCATTCACTAACTATTTATATAACTATTTATATAATAACTATTAGATATAATAATTACTAGATATAATAACTATTATATATAATAATTACTAGATATAATAACTATTAGATATATAATTATGATATAAGTAAATCCTCACATCAGCTCACATCAGCATGAGACATACATACCCATACAAATACTCTACCTCTACCTCTCTCTATACATCTATACTGCGCATACCTGTATTCCATATACATATATATCTCTCTAGATACATATATAAAATGGCACACAGAGCGTGGCTCACTATTCCGTCCACCCCCATTCTCCCCCCCTGCAACCATAGCGAAACCGTCTCCCTCAACGGCATCAACCTCTGGTACGCCACATTCGGCATAACCCTCGATGAATCCAAGCACAAACAGACCTCCCCAGTCGTCTTCATCCACGGCGGCCGCATCAGTTCCCGCTGGTGGGGACTCCAAATCTCCTACCTGATCCATCAAGAAGCCTACACGATCATCGCCCTAGACTCTCGAGCCCACGGCCGCTCAGGAGACGACGCCTCCAAACCCCTCCGCTACGAAACCCTAACCGACGACGTGGTCGCCCTGATGGACCATCTGCACATCGCCCGCTTCAGCGTCGTCGGGTGGTCCGACGGCGCCGTGGTCGCCTTGGACCTGGTGAGACGGTACGCCGCGCGCATCGACAGAGTCTTTGCCTTTGGGGCCAACTACAGTCCGCGCAATGCGATCCGGGCTGGCGTCCTTGCGTCGCCGACCTTTGCTGTGTTACCGCAGAGACTGAGGGATGAGTATGAGGCGCTGAGTCCCGAGCCGGGCGAGTTCGGACGGGCGGTGCAGCGGGTTCGCGATATGCAGGCTGCGCTGGACTGGAATAGGGAGGACTTTTGTGATGTTCCGTCTATTGAGGTGGATGCAGATGCGCCGATGGTGTGGATTGTCGGGGCGGACTATGAGGAGGCGATTGAGCGCGAGACGTTTGGAGAGATGCAGAGATGGGTGAGTACCATATCCATCTACCAGATAAAGAATATAGAATATAGAATACGACTAATGTCGTGTCGCAGATCAAAGGCTCTGCGCTGGTCTTCCTCCCCTTCGTCAGCCATTTTGCGTGAGTCTCGTTCCTCCTGCTGTGTGCTCTGCTAACAGATTAGGCCATTGCAAGACCCAGACATGTTTAATGTGATGATGAAGCGGCTGTTGGAGCTCCGGCGTTACCAGTGTGGGATGCCCAACGGATGTACAAGTAATTAATTAGTATTCCACACCAAGCGCATGAGAATAAGTAATTCGAAGCGAGATTGCAGTGGTGAGGTCATAAATCATCGTACGATATAAACTTTCCGATTCTCCCCACCCGCTCGACACTCACTCGACACTCACACTCAACTCAACACTCACGCAGCACTCAAAAAGCTGAATTAAATTGAACCCCTCAGAGTGAAAATGGTCCATCTGTCAAGAGTCACTAAAGAATCCCAGCATCATCGCCAGCGTCGCGGCGCCCGCGATGCCTCTGTCGCCCAGAACCCCGAATATGCCAGCGTCTACGCAACGCGCTATGCCGCAGAGGAGCTCCCCATGCACGTCATGAACCAGTGTGGGATGCCAGCAGACGTTGCCTACCGCATGATTACCGACGAGCTGAGTCTGGATGGGAATCCGCTGCTCAAGTATGTTTTTCCCCCCTCGTCGTCTGGTGGGATGTGTGCGTGCTAACCCCGGCAGTATGGCGAGTTTCGTGACGACGTACATGGTAAGACTTCACAGAAGAGGGAGAATGATGACAAGCTAAGGAGATAGGAACAACAAGCGCAAGACTTGATGGCCAATGCCATCAGCAAGAACTTTATCGATTTTGAACAGTACCCCCAGACCGCGCTCATGCAGAACCGCTGCGTCAATATGATCGCCGAACTGCTGCATGCGCCGCAGAGTCCCAGCTCCAGCTCCAGCTCCAGCTCCGGCTCCGGCTCCGACACGGCAGGCCGCGAAGGAGCCGTCGGAACCTCGACAGTAGGGTCCTCCGAGGCCATCATGCTGGGGATGTTGGCGATGAAGAAGCGCTGGCAGAACCAGCGTCGCGCCCAAGGGAAGGACTGCTCGCGACCGAACATCGTGATGAACAGCGCGGTGCAGGTGTGCTGGGAGAAGGCGGCGCGGTATTTCGACGTCGAAGAGAAATACGTCTACTGCACAGAGGACCGCTACGTGATTGACCCGGAGCAGGCTGTGGACCTGGTCGACGAGAACACGATCGGCATCTGTGCGATCATGGGCACCACCTACACGGGACACTACGAGGACGTCAAGGCGATCAATGACCTGCTCGTCAAGCGCAAGATCGACTGTCCGATCCACGTTGACGCTGCGAGCGGCGGCTTCGTTGCGCCGTTCATCTGTCCGTCGCTTGTGTGGGATTTCCGCCTGGAAAAGGTTGTCTCCATCAACGTGTCGGGGCATAAATACGGACTTGTACTTCCTTCAACCCTTCTTTCAACTCTGGGTACTGTAAGCTGATAGTTGTAGGTATACCCCGGCGTCGGCTGGGTATTCTGGCGCTCCCCCGACTTCCTCCCCAAAGAACTCATCTTCAACGTCAACTATCTCGGCGCCGAACAAGCAACCTTCACCCTCAACTTCTCCAAGGGCGCCGCCCACATCATCGGCCAGTACTACCAGCTCATCCGGCTCGGCCGCGACGGCTACAGAGCCATAATGCACAACCTCACCGAGATATCCGCGCAGCTGGCCCAAGGCATCCGCGATCTGGGCTTCGAGATCCTCAGCGACAACAGCGGGTCCGGCGGCGTGCCCCTCGTGGCCTTCCGACTGCCCGACGACGACGAGGAGAGACTCTTTGACGAATTCGCGCTGTCGGCCGTGCTGCGGCGGCGCGGCTGGGTGATTCCGGCGTATACGATGGCGCCGAAGAGTAACCAGTTGAAGTTGATGCGGATTGTGCTGCGCGAGGACTTTACGGCGCATCGCTCGGGGATTCTGGTGCAGGATATCAAGATGGCCTTGAAGTGGTTGGAGGAGATGGATGAGACGACTATCCAGCGATATACCCAGTACTCCCCTCTCTCTCTCTCTCTATATATATATATATATATATATATATGTTGACACTGACTATAGATACCTCGCCGAACACGGAACCCACGGCCCAATCGCGCACTCATTCTACAAAGACGAACAGCATTCTCTCCAGGGGAAAACAGGCAAGACACACGCGGTCTGCTAATTCCACTACCTACCGTATTAGATGTCATGTAGATGGACGAGATACGTTCGTGACGTTGGATATCTCGTGCTCTCTGGTTGTCATGCAGCAGTTACGTACTCTACGAATGACTTCGAGGATCAAATGTCGGTCTACTTCTGGTTTGTCTACAGAGTGGATGCCATATTGATGGTTAAATTTATACACGATGTTATAAGAGTTTACGAGATACGTTGTATGAGATTGCTACAGCAGAATGCCAGGAACAGCCATTCGGAATCTACAAGTAATTACTCCTGTGAATAGGGAATCCAGAGACTTCGGATGAGCTGGACAGGTTCGTCGCAGCGGTTATTGCATATGATATATCACCCAGGTAATAGTTCGTCTTGGATGCAGTAGCCGAACCTTCACGTCAATACCCATTACGCATACACCACTTGGTACTTTACTTCTCCTTTACTTGTCTTTCGATGGCTACTGAGGTTTGTGGATGGACGTACTTCTAGAGACATGCAGTATACGTACCCACATCTGCCGTAACTGAGCTTCACTATCGAATATCAAAGAATAGGTATATCTGCCGAAAGCTATTTTAGGGGAGTCGAGTATTGTACTATTGCCAGCATGTCATCCATATAGATCCCCTTCTCTCGTGTCTAGTGTGTGTTCTCCTTTTCATTCCTGCATTCATCTTCCAGGAGAAGAGAATCTCGAAGTCGTCGTCGTCGTCGTCGTCGTCGTCCAAGATGCCATCGCTTGTCGTCTCCTGGCTGGTCCTGGCATTATTCCCGGCGATCAGCCACGCAAAGGGTGTTTTTGCTCATTTCATGGTACGCTCCCAAATACCACAGAAGAAAGGAGAGAGAAGAAAAGAAAAGAAGAGAATAATAGGAGTAGGTTTCCAATAGTGAAAACTTCACGCGAGACGACTGGGCCACGGACATGGCCGCCGCAAAAGCAGCCAATATCGACGCCTTCGCCCTAAACGCCGGCTGGGGCATGCCGTACACAGCAACGGCCCTCAACAATGCCTTTGCCGTGGCCGCTGAACTGGACTTTAAACTCTTCCTCTCCCTCGACTACTCCGGAGACGGATACTGGCCCAAGGACCAGGTGATCAAGTGGCTGGCGAACTACACCGTGCTCGAGGCCTACTACAAGCATCGCGGGGAGAAGCCGCTCGTCTCGACCTTTGAGGGCACGGCGAGCGCCGCAGACTGGACGGACATCAAGAAGGAGGTCGACGTCTTCTTCATCCCGGACTGGACCTCCGAGGGCTCAGCCAAGGCGTCGACGAGACCGATGGTCGACGGGCTGATGAGCTGGGACGCCTGGCCCAACGGCACCGAGGTGATGAACACCATCGAGGACGAAGGGTACATGGAGGACCTCGAGGGCCGGCCTTATATCATGCCCGTGTCGCCGTGGTTCTACACAAACCTGGTGAGCTACAACAAGAACTGGGTGTGGCAGGGCGACGACCTTTGGTATACGCGGTGGCAGCAGGTTCTGGACGTCAACCCGGAATACGTGGAGATCCTGACGTGGAACGACTTTGGGGAGTCGCATTATATCGGCCCACTGCATGGCCATGACCTGGGCATCTTCTACTATGGCGGCGCGCCGTTCAACTATGCACTGGACATGCCGCATGATGGCTGGCGTGCGCTGCTGCCGTATGTCGTGCAGCAGTTCAAGAACCCGCAGGCGAGGGAGACGGTCGAGATAGAGAAGGAGATGATCACGACCTGGTACCGGCTGAGTCCCGCGGCTGCTTGCAAGGCCGACGACACGACGGGGAACAGCGTCAGTCAGAACCAGGAGACTATAGCCCCCGGGGAGGTGCTGCAGGACAAGATCTTCTTCTCGGCGCTGCTGGACAGCGAGGCGGACGTTGCCGTCAGCATCGGCGGAGAGAACCGGAGTGCAAGCTGGGCGAGTGTACCAGACGGAGGAGGCAAAGGCATCTATCATGGCAATCTGGCCATGGACAACCAGACAGGAGAGGTGGTGGTGACTCTATCGCGCAACAACCGCTTTCTAGCCCAGATCCATGGCGAGAACATCTCGACGCACTGTCCGGGGAACCTCACAAACTGGAATGCTTGGGTTGGCAACGCTACGTCCATCGAGACGCGGGTTCTCGACTCTGACTCTTCGAACAAGTCGTCGTCGTCGGCGGCGGCGGCGTCATTGTGCTTGTCAATGGGAGACCACACCACTCGCCTGATATTCTGGTTGATATTGGGGTTGATGGCGTGGGTCTCATGAATTACGATAGTATCTCTAGGCTCGAGAGCAGTCTATACAGTCTTATTAACCTGATAGTAGTGTACCTTATTAACCTGTAGTAATGGCTCTAATATCTATTCTCCACCCACTCAACGCTCGACTTGATCCATGGAACTCACTCGTATTCTCCATTTCCAAAAGCCAGACCAATAGACTCTGCACGACTGGGACGGCGGCGTCTGGAGCAGTCGACATGAGTCGCGAACATCTCTTCCATTCCATCTGCTGAGATCTTGCTGAACGTTGATCTGCTGCAGATCTCGCCTGACGTTCATCGTCTTCGTTGATCTCTGCAGCAATCTACTCGTCTGACGTTCACCTCTCGAACTTGACCTCGTAGTTTCTGCATCATATCAGCCTCATCAGTAGTGTAATAGTAAGAACTGAACCAG
Source organism: Aspergillus funiculosus (assembly GCA_027569145.1). NCBI lineage: Eukaryota > Fungi > Ascomycota > Eurotiomycetes > Eurotiales > Aspergillaceae > Aspergillus > Aspergillus funiculosus. Next base: position 1,176,209 of record JAPDEN010000003.1, read on the forward strand.
AGCGTAACCTCAATTTCCAATTCGAAAACAGGAAGGAGTCCAAACTTCACCTGAATCATACGAATAGCCTCATCCTCAGGAGCCGGTTCCCTCCAATCACTACACTTGAGGGCAACAAACTCTCCAAAAGCCGAATTCCGCCAAAACCTAGATCTCAGAGTACAACCATGAAACTGCATGACATGGAATAGCCTCTGTCTGGACGAGGGCGTGGAATAGCCTTGAAAGAGACTGTAGGAGACACGCAGTTAGGGCTGCCCCGGAAGAGGAAACTATCGTGAGCTCAGTCTAGACTGACACTCGAACCCGCGATACCATCAAATGCTCATCTCCACAGATCCCAAAACTACGAGAGAGATACCACAGCTAATGATTAGGTCTCGAGGGCGATGGTCGTTGTGGTACGATTGGGCCCAGCCGGCGAGTCTATGACACCATCACCCAGAGATTCTGCTCTCGCCACACGTCGCCGGCCAGGGTCTGGGATAGCATTGTGCAGGTGGTTCTGGGGACCGACGAGTGTGTTACTGATGGAGTGCGAACTGATAGTTGATTTGATGGAGTTCTTGCGCAGAGTTTGTGCAGAAACATGGGTTCTGCGTGGCAAATGCGATGCTATAGGATGGATAAGCTGTCAGTTTAGTTTCCAACTCTGTTTTTTAACCCTTTCAAGTCATTCTGTAACTCTTTTTAAACTTCTATAGTCTGTTCTCCTGATCCTTCTCTTGGTTTTACTCTATATAACATGTCGGGTGTCAAGTCTTCTATCGTGCCTGTACATCTATCTATACATCTATCTATACACTACGTCTATACACTAGTCTATACGTCTATAAGGTATATATGATAACTGTACGAGACATGACAACTCCATCCTTCGAATCCCTCCTCCGCCATGCCTCCAGACAAAACACTCGTCTCCCCCCAATCGCCCGCCGAAGCTCCTCTCCTCTCCCCTGCCAAATGGCCACTCTCTCCAGAAACAAGCTGCATAAAGAAGCTGCCGCTAAAGACCCCGATCTGCGCCGGTGTCTAGGCCACCACCGGCTCCTGCGTCGCTCCATCGAAGAGGCACAGGCTGATATGCAGAGGTACATGGCCAGCGTGCGGCTGGAGAGCGATGACGATGAAGACGATATCTTTGACGACAGTGACGAGGAAGAACCAGAAGAAGAGTATGGGATCTCTGCATACCGCGGGCGGGGGAGAGCACCAGCACCAGTACAGCTTCAACACGATGTCTCGTCCTCTCCCTCTGTTGTCATCCGAGATCAGATTACCGGTGCTGTGCGGTCGATGATCAGGCGTCGTTCGAGTCACAGTCCTACTCCTCCTCCTTTTCCTAATGGAAATGTAAATGGAAATGGAAATGGAAATCTCGCCCGGGTTGCAGCAAAGAATAGTAGCTGCAGCGATGTCTCGAAAGGACACATCCAGATTCAGGTTCATATCCAGGTTCAGAGTCATCCTCAGGACGACGAGAGTCCGAATATGGATGAGAATCAGACTCGGCGACTCGAACACAGTCCGTCCTTTGCTGCCAGAGGGCGCAAGTATGTCTCTCGTCTGGGATTTAGGCGACGATGGCCTCCGGGGCCGTTGCAGGCTGTTACGACTTGATATTATATTCTATCTCTATGTTCTATGTTCTGTATTTGTTATTGGCCTTTGGCGGTTATGAGAGTACGATATTTTTACTTTAATCTTTACATTTCTACTCTATAGTTACTACATTTGAGTGTTCAGAGTTGATGCATACTACCGTCCTATCGTAGAGAGATACTACCTATCGTAACCATCATCACATAAAAATACTAGAAAAAAAAAAAAAAAAAAAAAAAAAAAACTCTTGAGACAAGTCAAGTCCAAACCTTCATAATCGCATCTTGAACATCCCCCCCTGGCACCGCCGCTCGAATACGCCGCCCAAAATCACTCCCCGTCCGCTGCGTCAACGCATCCTTGACCTGCCTCAAATAAGGCGGATTCCAATGCAGCCGCACAACCCAATAAATCAGCCTCTTGACATCCGCCCCCTTGCCAACAGGCACAATCGCCAGCAGCGTCTCAACATCAAACTTGACCGGGTCCTGCGCGCGTCTCAGCAAGCCCACAAGCGCCTTCTCCAGATGCCCGCTGAATTCATCGCGGATCACCTTCTCCAGCGACGTGTGGTACTTTGCCTCAAACGCCTGCGCAACAGCCGCTAGTTTCGCCTCGGACGCTGCCAGAAACACAGCTGCAACGCCCACCTCATCCGTACCTGTCTTGGCCTGCGTCGCCAGATGCAGTTCCCGCACGTCATTGTCCACGGAAGCCTGGTCGAAGAACGCCGTCCGCTCGGGCCGCACCGCGTTCAGGAGCATGACGAAGAACTTCTCCGTCTTGCCCGAGAGATCGCTCTTGATATCCTCAACAAGCGGTTTAGAGTACTTGGCCACGTAGGCGTACTTGATCGCGCGCAGATCGGCATTCGACCGGCCCAGCAGCACGTCGTTGATGGCGGTTTCATCCGTGCCGATCCCCGAGAGGGCGTCGTGCAAGTAAGCAATGTCCTGGCCTAGGGGTCCCCCAGCCAGCGAGAGCAGGATCGTCTCGAGATCGCCCGACGTCTCGGATTTAATGTCCTTTTCGAGGTTGCGGCCGATGCGTTCGGTGTACGTGTGTCGGATTAGGGCCATTTGGAGCGGGTCGGGCTTTGCGAGTACGTTGATTAGCGCTGCTTCGTCTGTGCCCCAGCCCTTCATTGCTTTGCGGAGGGCGTCGGCCTCGGCGCTGGCGTCGCCGGGTGCGCGTTGGTCTGGGTCGTAGCCGAGGGAGGGAGGCGTCGGCACGGGCGCTGTGGGTGTTGGGCCTGGGCCGTATCCTGGGCCTGGCTTTGGTCCGGGCGGGACATTGCCGTAGGGAGATGGTTGGTGAGGGTAGTAGCCTTGAGGTGGTGCGTACTGGCCTTGTATAGGAGGGGCACCCCATTGTGGCTGTCCATGTGGCTGTCCATGTGGTTGTCCGTGTGGCTGTCCATACGACGGCTGCTGATACTGCTGCTGTGGCGGGTACTGCTGCTGACCATATGGAGAGGACTGGTAAGGCTGTTGCTGCTGCTGCTGCTGCTGATGAGGATATCCTCCTGGCGCTGCAGGCGGAGCTCCTCCCGGTGCAGCGTGCGGGGGGTAAGCTGCAGGCGGATACGCCGTCGGAGGATAAGGTTGAGAGGGGTAGCCCTGTGGCGGAGGGGCCTGAGAGTACTGCGGATAGGCGTTGGGGTGAGGGTACGACATGATCGCAGAGAACCAGAAGAAGAGACAAAAGGTAGAGTAGAAGGAGAGAAGACGAAGAGAAGAGAAGACGAAGAGAAGAGAAGAAGAGAAGAAGAGAAGAAGAGAAGAAGAGAAGAAGAGAAGAGAAGAGAAGAAACTGAGGCTGAGGAGGGGCACCGTGAGACGAGAAATAAGAAAACAACACGACAGACCAGCGAATAGACGCTGTTAGTGCTGTTTAGTATGTTTATTATCGGTTTAGCTGAACTTTGACGTCCTGTGGCTGAGCTCGTACCACTGCAGTCCACACTCAATGGCTGCGATAATTCTATCCAGCTGAGACCCAGGCTGGAGATGAAGATGAGACTAATCTGCAAGAATCATCCTGCATGTCCGTTTGTAGGCTTCTGGATCTCGTTCCATCGACGGATCACCGCCGCGCGCTCTTCTGTCGTCGCCGCCAGCATCTCCCCCAGTCCCTGCGTGATGCGCGACGACAGGATATCCGTCGTCTTGCTTCGGGCCAGCGAGTTGCGCAGCGTCTTATGCAATCCGTCCAGTGGATATCCGGCCAGCCCCCAGAGGCCTGTTCGTTAGTCTGCGAAGCACGAGAAGAGGACATTCATGAACAGACGTACCTGCAGCAGGCTTGAGAAAGACGCCTCCGATGCCCTTTCCAACGCCCTTGAGCATACCCTTTGCCCCGGACTCTTTCAATCCGTATGCAGGCTGCGTCACTAGTCCGGTGAACGCCTGGCAGAATTCCTGTGTAAACTCCTATACCCAACGCGTTACTCGAGGCTTCTCGGGCTCGAGAAAGAAGGAAGAGCCTACCGTCCCCGCAGCGCGAAATCCCCCCCTGATACCCCTCACAGTCGGCGTCTCCTGCACCATCGGGTCATGGTAGAGCTTTGGCGCGTTGTGGAACCCCTTTGACAAGCTCAGGGTCAGGTCCGTCGGCAGAAGCAGCATCCAGTTGAGCAGATACTTCCCAGCCTTGGTGATGTGATACCCGGCGTCGACTAGCATCTCACGCGCCTCGTGTGTCTTATCCCTCGACTGCTGCCCTTCGCGGAGAGTAGTCTCCAGACTCAGGGCGTTCATCTCGTCGACCCCATTTCCTTGAGTAGTAGAGGGAGTCGACGCAGCCAGGGAGCTGGTTTCCTCGGTGTCAGCCGTCTCCTCCGCCGAAGCATAGGCTGACGATTCGCTGTCTTCCTTGTGCTGCAGCTCATCGCTTCGGCCGTCGCTGGAGCCAACACTGGATCCTAGGCTCGATCCTAAGCTAGAGTCGAGGGTGGAGCGGCGCGCCTCAAGCTCTCGTTTCCATTTTTCCATGGAGGAATCCTGGCGATGGCGAAAGTGGCGATGGCGATGGTGACGGTGGTGGTCCGGCTGGTGATGCGGCTTGAATATACCAGCCATCCCCTCGGGGATATCTGCAACGCCTCGCACCATATCCGACATGACGCCGTAGAGGACCTCTGCGCCGGCTGAAAGAGGCCCGCGAGGGTCCCTGGTCGTGTCGTATTCCTGCGATCGATACCTGGAATCTCATCAATACACATCAACACATACATCCGGGAAGCGCAGAGAAAACATACAAGACTATATTCTGCGGCTTCACCAGCCCCGTCTCAACCAACACCGTCGCCGCAAACGCACTGAGCCTGATATGCGAATGTCGCACCCACCACACAGCCGGACGGCCCGGACACAGCGCGCACCGCATCGCATCCAGGTCCAGATGGTGGTAGAAGCTACACACTGCATTCTCGGCCCCGCGCTCGCAGCGCATCTCCGCGCCAATCTCACCGGCCTTTTCCAGCGTCTCGGGCAGTAGAGCCTTAGTTATTGCCTCGGCCAGCTTCTCCGTCGTGAGCGTCTTGTAGGGCACAGGCGCGGGCCCCGCTCCGGCGCGCGCAACGATAGAGCCCCAGAAGGGCTGGTCGCCGAAAAAGGGGACGATGACCGTTGGGCGGCCGAGCGCGAGTCCCGCGGCTGTGGTACCTGCGCCTCCGTGGTGCACGACGCAGCTGACGCGCTGGAAGAGCCAGTCGTGCGGGCACTTGTCTATCAGCATTATATCGGCGGTGTTGGCTTTGTCGGCGCCGATGTTGCCCCAACCTCGGGACACGAGGGCCCTCTGCCCGGTTTGACGGACTGCGTCGAAGACTATGCTGGTCAGTCTGGCTGGGTTGTCGACGACAATGGAGCCGAAGCCAACGTAGATTGGTGGAGGGCCGGCGTTGAGAAAGGCCTGTAGGTCGTCGGGGGGTGTATAGCCGTCTGGGCTGGAGAGCATGGAGAAGCCACAGACGTCGATGTTATTGTCCCAGTCTAGCGGTTTGGGGAGTAAAGCGGGAGACCTGGAGTGAGTATTCTTTAGTGCCTGTTATCCTTCTTTCAGTTGCTCTCGTCAACCCACCAGAGATATGTGAAAGGGATGCGTAGTCGGTTGGCGATGCTGGGAGCGCGGATGGCATCCAACGGGTCCAGTCCCAGCTCGCGCTTTCGAAAGCGATTTATGAGGTCTCCTAAGCCCTCCCACATCATGATCTCGACGACGGCGTACGAGGCGAAATTCGTGACCGAAGGCTTTGCGTTGTGAGATCGCACGTTGGCCAGGGGATGGGGGAACGCCTGTGTCGGCGACCAGGGCATTCTGATCCTGTCAGTCTCTCTCTCTCTCTCTCTCTCTCTCTCTCTTTCTCTATCGTATATAGGATAAGTCTCCAACCGGGGCTGTAAACTCACGTAAACATCATATTCAACGGAACCCCCAACTTCTCAGCACAACTCAAATGCGAAAAACTCGGCGGATTAGCAATAATCGCATCCGCAACAAACGGCAAATTGCGATAATCCACAGCATCACTCCACGGATCCTCAGGAACATGATGCTCCAGACCCGTCCCATCCCCCGTCTCATAGCAAGCGCGCCAGCACCCAGAGAAGATAGCCTTCATATCACGACGCCGCTTGGGGATCGCGCCGCTCCGGATCGTGCGCATATCCGGCATCAGACCGGGATTGTTCACCATAAAGGCCATCAACTCCGCCGGATCACCGCCGATATCAAAGAACTCCAATCCTGCCTCTTCGATGTTCTCGCGGAAGGCCAGGTGCGTTGCTAGGCGCACGCGATGGCCGTGCGAGCGCAGGCGCTGGCCTATCACCACGAAGGGCTGGACGTCGCCGCGCGACCCGACGACCTGGATGACGATGTTGAGCTTTATCGCGTGCTTTTCGTCTTCGCCTTCAGGTGCGGAGATGGAGGGTTTCTTGCATGCTTCGCCGAGTGGGTAGGGGTGTTCCTGGGTGTGGTGGGCGACTTTCTGGAGCCAGGCCTTGTGTTGGCAGAGTCTGATATCCAGTCGTCCGTCGTCTGCGACTTGTGTTAGTGATGTGATATCAGGTAGATATGGAATGGTTTGAAAATAGACCAGAGGAAAGGCAGAAGACTCACCCAGCACTCGCACTCCAGTGTCATGGTCGCCCACCAACACCTGGCTGGGTCTGTGGGCGGCGGCGCTGACGATGTCGGGCCAGTCGCTAGACTCGATACCGTTGGCATTATGAGTGTCATGGAGGGTCCGCGACATCTCTGACATTGAGGGTGAGATGGCGCCATGGGGGAGAATGGAATCTGAATCTGTCTCTGAAATGATGTGCTGTAGAAGTGGTGACGGTCGCATGAGCCTTAATGGTGATGTCACAGAGCAATAAGCTTCACCAGATCTGAGATTCGCTTCTGCAGTAATATATTCTAGAACTTGTTCATCCACTGATTTATTCAATGACGGGCTACTGGTGATTATTTCCGTTTTCAGGCAGGTTTTAGCTCGCAGAAATATCCCTTGTTGACGCTATTGCTATATAAGCCTCGGTGACATTAGTCCCTTGACCAATATCAATAAGTGAAATCTCCTATAGATGGATTGCTTCAAGAAAGAGTATATTAGTTCAATGATTACCTACTCTTCCTCTATACTCCTATGTCTCACTATTGTAAAGCAACCCTTCATAGCAGCAGGAGTAGTAGTAGTAGTAGTAGTAGTTTCTTGCACTATATGAAAGATCTTTCAGTCTATTCATGTACTAGCGATAAATAGCTAACTACCTATCGACCAACGCGTCCTGAGACACAGTCGTCGCGAGAACACTGAACTCGTCCTTCTTCTGGATCCCGTCCAGACGCACCAGCTGAGGCGTGCGTCCCTCGCTGTGGCATGTCGAGCCAAAACACCTGGGGAACAGCGGGCTAAGTAGCGGCGGCAGACAAGGCATGCACGCGCAGACAATCGCCACATCGCACTCTACCATGCTCCAGTATATCGCCGGGTTGTTGTCCACTGCCTCATTAGCATTGGACATGTTGCCAGTCACAGTAGGGTGGGTCTTACTGCTGATGTTCGGAGACTTGGAAAACTTGATCAGTGATTGCAAGCGTAGACAGCTGACGATGGTGATTCTGATGTTTGTTAGCCGTGGTGCCAGTTAGCCACACTCCCCGAGGGACATACAAGAACCCCGTGCAGAACATCGTCACCACCATGATCTTCTTTCGCTTGCTAAGAGCCAGCTGTGACAGTGGCCAAATCGGTAGCCCGATTATTGATGCGTCCATGGCAATCTGCATGGCTGCGCGGTACCAAGAGTAGGAACTGATGTCGATGCAGCTCCCCTTTGTCTCGCCCGTCCAGGCTGTCCAGAAGAAGGACACGGGACTGCATTGGAAGACCATCACTAGGGTGTTTGAGGCCCCGAAGCACATCGAGATCGCCGTCAGGATGTATATTGGGTATTTGTACTTTGGAGGAAAGATACGCATGTAGAAAGCAAGAAAAGAGAGCTGCGTGAAGGCTTCGGCTGGCATGAAGAAGATCTCCGCAATGAGCAACAGCTGTCACCTCTTAGTATAAGCTTGCCTAGGCTTAATTTGACATACCTTGAGCTGAGTTGTGATGTCGCTGAATGGAATCGTCCAAATATTGGTGCCGAGACCGTGCCTTTCCACTAGAAGAGTTAGCTTTGTCTACAGGATGGGCATGGAAACGTACAGGGGAAAGCCATGCTGTTCAGAGGTACCGCACAAGCCTGGGAATATTAGCATTGGGCCGTTGAATCAATTGAATTGTACCTACCATTGCCATGATGATAAGCCCGTCGTCCCAGCCGAAAGTCTTCTTCGTTACTGTCCGCTGTATGAGCCGCAGACAAACCATGACCAACGCAAGCATTCCTAGTGATCCCGCCAATGCTGGAGTCAGACCTGCTTGACTCTCTTCCGGAATTCCGCACGCTGCCCGGGTCGTATTTGTGGACCCTATACAATTAACTATCAACACATGCGAGGGAGGCCATCAACATACAAAGTCCCTGCTTAACAGTACACTGGAGACTGTAGCAGCCCAGGGCCGTTTCCAGAAATGTTGGACTGGTGCAAAGACATGTCCTGTTCGAGGAGACACATGCAGTTGCATTCAGGGCTGCCGCAAGACAGTTTGTCTGGAGGAGCGTCAGTCTGAAGAGAGCCAAGTAAGGTCAAGTCGCTTACTGCACAAGCTGGCAACTCGTCCAGGAACCCGGGTGGAAGACTAGATGCCATTATCACTGAAAGCAAACGAACCTTCGCCTTTTGTTGCTATCCACGATTCAACCCATCCACCTCCTAGCATCTTTAAGTAGACCTTCTTGCCCCTATAGTTCCTACAGTTTCTACATGCCATAGAGCCAGTCTGACAGTTCCGTTGTCTACGCAGATCCAACTTACGGGTCACTTATCAACGACATCAGTACTAGCCATCCTGTTGATCGGGCCTCCCATATATATTAAACTTCGGAGGGATTGGAGACGCGAATGTCCCAGGTTCCAAAGTCGCTCCGGAAACGCCAGATAGATGTATCATACGCAAGGGCCAGCCGCTAGCTGGACGGAACATTCCCATAATGGGGCAGCTGCGAGAATCTGCCCGTGAATATCGTTATATCTCCCAACAGGATTTCGCTTCCAGAAGATCCACTGCAACTGTTGACAGGACACCATCTTGGTAGCGTGGGAGTGACGCTGTCGACGCGAAGAGACGGGACGATCCTAAGACCTAAAGTCAGCCATGGCAGCATCATCGCAGGATTCATAATCCAACTGCGTACGGACAAAGGCGCCGCTCTTGTGGTGACTGCAGCGGGTGGAAAGAGACTGCATTGTCGTCCCTTAGGCTGCGGGCCACGAGTATCAGATCGCGTCAGCCTATTCCAACCGATACGTCCATGCTTGGTTCCATATGCATGTATCTATAAACCATGGAGGCTCTTGCACCACCCCATCAACGTTCCAACGCAACTACCGAAAGCGTTCATAGCCCAGTCTCGGGATCGTCCTGCCCGTCTGTTCTTGATTTCGTTGGCCGTTTAGGAGAGTATTTTCTCATCATAAAGGAGTCAAGGATCGACCTCCCAATGAAACCCTACGGACCGGATCGAGTACTAGCTGTCAAAAGTCAAGATCCGCCCCGGATTCAGGCGGGACCCTAGTGTAGCCCCCGATCAAGTGGCAGACTGTCCATTACGACGCCGTCGAACTATATTTGACGGATCGCCAGTCCAGAGTGGAGAAATTGACTGTAATTACACAACGCTCGGATTCAGTTCGAAGTCAATAATGCCTTTCTTAAGAGGGGGAAATACCTGTCATAATGGTCGCTTAAAACCAGTTCTGCTCCTCTCCAGGCTGCGAGACAGAACCTCGAGGTATCGTTAAAACACCCACTTATCTTGCGTACTCCTGTCATGCAACTATGGGGCTTGCCTTTCTGCTGAGCATCCTTCTGGGGCTTGCTTTCTTGTATCTGCTTAGGCAATTCGTCTTTCCCCAAAGCCTCATCGCACCGCTGCCGCCAGGCCCGAAGCCCAAGCCGATCATCGGGAATCTGGGCGACCTTCCTTCTCCAGGGCAGCAGGACTGGGTGCATTGGCTGAAATTCAGAGATCTCTATGGTAGAACACCACCAAAATACTACTGTCAGTGGTCATTGCGTATTAATGTGTCTCTCCTAGGCCCAATCAGCTCCATCACGGTCTTCGGCCAAACAATCGTCATTCTCAATGACTCCCGCATAGCCTTTGACCTCTTGGACAAGCGATCAAACATATACTCCTCGCGGCCTCGGATGGTCTTTGCCGGCGAAATGTCAGCGACCCTCTAAATAACAAAAGTACCAGCAAAGTAGTAACCTTAGATGCAGGGTCGGCTGGGAGCACATCCTGGCAATGCAGACATACTCGGATCTCTTCCGCGCCTATCGCAAAGCCATGCATCGTGTCCTAGGAACGAAGAATGCTATTGCGCAGTTCAACTCACTCCAGCATGTTGAGGTGCGACGGTTTCTCCTGCGTGTCCTTCGGAAACCAGAGGACCTGGTTCAACACATCCGGACGTTAGTTTCCTTCTTCTCACTAATATGTGAGTGCCTTGGCGGATAACACTAACCAAGCCAAGTAAAGCTGGAGCTATCATCCTGAAAATAGCGTACGGATACAACATCGAGTCTCATGGTCGTGATCCCCTTATTGCTCTCGCCAATGATTCCCTAGAAAAGTTCTCGATCGCAGGGACGCCAGGGACTTGGATGGTCGACACTATTCCGCTGTGTGAGCTCCACCATGCCTGGCTTGTAGGCTTTTGCCTGGCATATCTGCTAACGAGTGGAAAGTGAAATATGTCCCAAGCTGGTTCCCCGGCGCTGGCTTCAAGCGCACCAGTGCAGCGTGGAGAAAGACGCTCTTCGCGACAATCGAGAAACCATACAAGCTCACGCGCCAGCAGATTAATCAAGGCATACATCCACCCTCATATCTCGCCAGCTTACTAGAAGAGTACCCTGAGCAGCTCAATCCCGAGGAAGAACAAGTCGCCAAATGGACAGCAGCGTCCCTTTACACCGGTGGTGCAGATACTGTACAATGCTCCCCATCATCCCTTGCTAGAGAACAAAGCCAACTAACGGAAATCCAAAGACGGTTTCTACCCTCTCCTGCTTCTTCCTGGCCATGGCCCTCTACCCTGAGGTCCAAACAAAGGCCCAACGCGAGCTTGACAGCGTTCTTGGCCCCAATAAACTCCCTACCTTCGAAGACCGTGACAGACTTCCCTACATCGAAGCCGTCGTCAAAGAAGCCCTACGCTGGCATCCTGTTGGCCCAATGGGCATCCCACACATGTGCACCGAAGATGATGTCTATGAGGGCCATCTCATTCCTAAGGGCGCCATAATAATGCCGAATATCTGGTACGTAGCGCGAAGTTCTGTCACTTTTCCGCGGCTAATAATGACTGAATTAGGGGCTTCACCCACGACCCTAAGGTATACCCTAGCCCGATGTTGTTCAAGCCCGAGCGTTTCCTTGAAGTGGATGGCCACATCCCTGAGCTTGACCCGCATGACTTGACATTCGGCTTCGGGCGCCGGGCCTGTCCTGGTCGGCTTCTGGCAGATTGCACTGTCTTCTTAAGCATTGCGCAGTCTCTGACGGTGTTTAAGTTCCGGAATGATGGCGATGCCTGCGCGAACTTCTTGCCTGGGGTGATTAGCCACCCTGCGCCGTATAAACTCAACATTATCCCAAGGAGCGAGGCGCATGAGGCTCTAATTCGCTCAGTTGAGATTGAACACCTGTGGGAAAAGAGCCATGCTAAGGATATTGATAATATTGTTTGTTAGGCACTGGTTGTGGGGCTAGAATTGGAATGAACAAGTTCACTCTGTAGAGTCCATGATCAGTCACAATTTACATAATTTAGACCGCTATGCTGTCGCCTGCGTAGGGGCTGTCAAGGACGTTGTTCCGCCCGAGCGTAGATTGACAACAAAACAGTAGATGTTCAATCATGGCAAGGACACGGTTCTCGCTCTATTGCAACCGCGAGATCATAAGTACCGTCAATCAGAACATGGTAAAGGGTAACAAATAGAAGCATGCTCACTCTCAGCGTCGAACAATAGAGGGTCAGTTGTAGATCTCAATATCAACCCTAACCTCTTGTTCCCCACTTGGTGGAGTAGGATGGCAGTCAGTATTGACATGTCAATTCTGGTTGAGTGTGTGCGAATATAAACACTTTATAAAGAGCTGGTACGTCGAATATAATAGAGAGCGTGGAAGGATTCCAACATTGGATCAGTCAAGTTACTCTAGTAGAAGGATTTGAGCATTTTCTTCGTAGGACTCTTGCATGACTCCAATATTGATGAGCAACACCCCAGTTAGTTCTTCCAACCTCACATAAAGCGTAGATAGCCGCTGTTAGACGGTGTCGGACGTCGGACGGAGTCTTCACGGCTCTGAAGAACCACTCCCCATTGACTAACAGGTTGTACACCTGTAGATATTGAAAACATGTCCTCGTAGTTGGGGAAGCTCATCCAAATAGAAGGTCTTCTTACCAGGATCAAGAACCCCAGAAGAAACAGTTCATTTGGGAGGCAGAAATCCAAGTGCTCAAATCGATTCCATTATTACAATCCGACAGTACCTACCTTGGTTCTCAGCAGAGAAGAATGACTCGAAAGAGGTAAGATTTGAGAGCCCGTATAGTATGAGAAACTATCAGGAGAGGTGGACGCACTAGCAAGATTGAGATTCTTAATACCCAGTTGGTAGGTATTCTATAAGACAGGTCTCGTGAACTTCCTAGTCTAGTACGCGTGCTGTAGTGGGTGATTTGTTGTATTCCGTAAAGGTCGAGAACCTTTAGCAAGACTGCTGCAATGATCTCTCGCCAAGTGATAACCTTGTCCCAATTCAATGGCAGACTTGAAGGAGAAGAAAGTTTTCAGACGCAACTGACTTGCTGGTACACGTGATGAGGCGTCAGTGAAGAATTTCCAACTTCTAACTTCAAGGACAACTTCAAAAAAGTACTCATTCAGGAATCAAGTCTATTTCGTCGGCTACTAACAAGTGGCGGGCGTCAGTAGATCCCTGAATTCCCAGTGAGTTTGCATGTTGTCGACCTATTTCAATATATTCCTATTTCCCTACAACTTTCATATGCATCATTCTATTTGAAAGCTTGAAAGCCTTGGGTAAACAATAAGAGGACTGACATGCAAGGTCGCCTTTGAATTGCCTCAGCCAATATCCTACGCAATGTCACAAGACCAACGATGGGTGACTCTGGTGTGGAGGTACTGACCCTTTATGGCTACTTATGCTTTCTCCAGGTTGATGCAAATCTTCACTACGATGAGACGGAAGATTACGGCAGTGGGTATGTGGTTAAGGAACGCTTGGACTCGATCTTATGGCTGGGCGATCACTAGTCTGGGGAAAGTACCACAGCATCTCTGGCTTCACGTATCGTGAACTTCCAGTACGACTTCACTGACGACTTCCGTGATGCCCATTTACAACTGCTAAAATGAGCGACGATACCACGCATGTCGACGAGGAGAATACATGTTTTTAAGGCGCCTTTTCTGCAAGGTTAGATGATATCCTGGCTAATCGTTATATTCGCTAGCTTAACGATCAGCTAGAACAAGACGGCTCAGTCAAAGACTTCTCCCGCCTGTTCAAACTGACATACGACAACTTGGCTCCCGCAACCTTACTGCGGGTGTATTTTCCGATGATGAAACCATCCGGAAAGCCTTTGCGCTTGAGATCTACAAGGTTCCCCTTTCCCCTTGGTGTGAGTACTGTTGGTGCGGTCTGGAATGAGCTCATGGCGCTTGCATATTTATTCTAGACTGTATGTCGTGTATGGACGAAGGGACAGCTAGCCATGAGGGAAGAACACTTGATTGCTCCAAGAAACCGTCGATTATCTCTTCCGCCAGCGATAGATTGGCGTCATACTATGGAGAGTAGAGGACTAGACCAACTTCACTCCGAAGAGGACTAGCTTTGACTGCAAGCAGTCTCCGGGGTGCATTACACGGAGAATATTTCCTCGTCCCTGCTATTCTTGATTAAATTCACAGTCAGCGCAGGAGAGGCGACGGCCAAATATCCTTAGCCCAGTATTTCGCACTGACTGCTCGCACTGTAGAAAGACCTAGCGGGGGGAAATAGGCGAATCCAGAACAGGCCCCATTGCAGAGCTTTCAAGAGACGGTATTGGCCGATAGTGAGCGTGCTAGCTAAGTCTCGGACTGCAAGGTCCTCAAATATTCAGATTTTCGGACATCTGGAAGTATTGCTGAACGAAAGTGTCGCAAGATGGGTAGACGAAGAATGAAGAGCGCCGTTGTCGGGGCATGGAGAGAAGCGGGTTCACTTTTTCTGTTGGCGAAAACCCGGCGAAAAAAAGACATCTCACAACGACAGCGATATAGAAAGATATAAATATACACAGAATTCGACTGCCCCAGAAAGAGGATAAGAAGAGCTCTTCCGGGATGGTCCGTTGTGGGCTGAGAGTGCGATCCAGAACAAAATTACGCCACTTTTTTCCTCGGTCCGATCGGTGGAGGCTGCATCGTTATTATTCTTCCTCCTGTTGCGCTTGCTCTCCGTCTCTCCTGCGCCCCGTCTCCTCTCTCTCACTTTTCTTTTTCCTCTCCGCTTTTTATTTATTAGCTCTATCCTCACAGCAACTTTTTTTCCTCGCTTCCAGAGATATTCCAACTGCTTCTGCATCCTGTTTTCATTGTCCCCGATCGTGGCGCCGTTGAGCGCGCCGCAGGGATACATCGGTCATGGGCCTCTCCAAGACCAACAGGATATTAATCCTGTTGGTGATTGACACTGCTTTCTTCCTACTCGAGTTGATAGCTGGTTGGTGTTTCTGTTGTTGTATCCCAGTTCCTCCACTTACACCCTCTCACAGGTTACGCCGTCCATTCCCTTGCCCTCGTTGCGGATTCATTCCATATGGTACGCTGGCGCGCAACCCCTCTCGAGCTTTCCTCCATACCTAACTCGTCACCTAGCTAAACGATGTGTTATCCCTTTGTGTTGGTTTATGGGCCGTCAAAGTCGCCAACCGTGAGACAACATCCAAAACGTACACCTACGGGGTGAGTGAGCTCATACATACCATCCCACTTTCGATTGGAATTCAACCTGACATCTGGAATACTAGTGGCAACGTGCTGAAACCCTCGGTGCATTGGTAAATGGCGTTTTCCTTGTTGCTTTGTGTATGTCGATATTCCTAGAGGCTATACAGCGTCTCGTGGAACCGCAGGAGGTGAAGAATCCGAAACTTGTCTGCATTGTCGGCTGCCTTGGCCTGTTATCGAACATCCTAGGCTTAGTCCTGTTTCACGACCATTCGCATGGTCACGGGCATAGTCACGCTCATGCTGATGAGGTTGAAGCCATTGGAGATGTGGATGCTGCGGAGCAAGGACTTGCCGACTCTCCTCGTGTTGAGCAAAGTCTAATCGCCAACGTAGGTTTTTCAATACCCAATATTTTACATCCAATGTACATCTAACCGTTCCATCCAGGGTGATTCTATCACTGAACCTTCTACTCCGTTTTCGCGGAGACGTCGAACCCTAGACAGCCAGCACCGCGCCTCTCGCCGATACAGTACCCCTAGCCGCGGTTTGGAAGATATTCAGGTCCACCCAGCCACGATGAGACAGGAAATCATAGCAGCAAGCCGAAACCAGTATATAAACGATGATGACGTCGATGAGTTTGATCCTTCCAGCGTGGATAATGGTGCGATAGATGGTAATGGGCTCTCGGAGCGCTCGACTCTTCTGAGCCACAAGGACCGAGCTGCGAACTATACGGATGAAAACGACGTCCCCATTCTACCTACTGCCGCAGAACTTCAAGAGGACCTTCATAGGTCTCACAATCATGCCCAGCCCAAACCAAAGGACCAAAAGCATGGCCATCATCATGACTTGAATATGCGTGGCGTCTTTCTACACGTGATGGGTGATGCGCTCGGTAACATCGGAGTTATTTTATCGGCCCTAGTAATTTGGTTGACGGACTACTCTTGGAGGTTCTACGTAGATCCGGGCATTTCATTGGTTATCACAGTTATCATCCTCGTCTCTGCAATTCCCCTCTGCAAAGCTGCATCTCGAATCTTGTTGCAGGCCGTTCCCCATGGACTAAGCATCGATCACATCAAGGAGGACATCGAAAGGCTTCCAGGGGTCATCGGCTCCCATCATCTCCACGTGTGGCAACTGAGTGATACCAAGATTGTTGCGTCGATTCATATCCAGGTCGATACCGAAATTAAGGGTGAAGGTTCTGAGCGATATATGCATCTTGCCAAACAAGTGAGGGAATGCTTGCATGCTTACGGTATCCATTCTTCTACCATTCAGCCAGAGTTTCCTCGCGACAGTGATGCAGAAGATAATGAATCTGCCTCTTCACAAGTTTACGGAAATGCCTCTTCTCAATCCGGGAAGCTTCCAAGCCGTACGCCAAGTGTTCCTGATGGAGATCCTCAGGCCTGTCTTCTGGAGTGTGGTGATGAATGTGCCGGAGGTGGACGTTGCTGTCCCAGGAAGCCCTCATGATATCGTGGGGGACTTTTGTCGCTTTATTTATACTCAGACTCTATCATTAGATGGCCTTCAAAGGCCCATGTCACTAATTTCTTTTTGTATTGTTCATGGCATACCCTTTTCCTGTGCGGGTTTCTCTGGTTATTCTTCAAGTCACTGTGATTGTATGCGACATACGTTCCGTTTGGAGGAATCGGTTGTCGACGACTTCTTAATTTGTGTTCATAGACAGGATAATACGAAATCCTGTGAGTTCACCCGGTTAAAACGACTTTGTTCTTGGTCAACTCCTTTAGGGATGTGTATTGTTAGTTAATGACAACTCTCAAGTCAAGGAATCATACCTTATAGTTCCAAGTATCTTCTATAATGTGCTAAAGACGCTCATATGCTGAGTTGTAAGCAGACAAATCCCTTGCTTGGACACAGCTTCTCTGAGTCCTGCATGACAGCTGTTCTGTGGAATGCTATAATTAGGTACTTTATATTAATTAAGTACACGGCCAGACCCTTCTCAGGGAACGGGCGCCGCAAATAGAGTGGACCACGTGACATCCAGCTACAAGCAGCCGCAACTTTTGGCGGACAAACATCCCTTCCTGATGGCTGCAATTTGGTGCAAGCCATTTATGATGTTGTAAACCATTATTTTTAAGGTACTTGCTTTTCAGAGGACAAGTTCACTGCATAGTCGATGTCCTCATCTGAAGCCTGAATCCGGAATCCTCCCTCTCTGTCTCGCGCGACTTCAGTCATTCGGTTCCTTCCTCTGACTAGTGGCAGCAATGCAAGAAGGGCGCTGAGCTCCTTGCCACCACCCAGGTTGAGATAGCGACCATGAGTTATTCATACTCGCCCGGTGGAAGCACTGATGCCTACCGACCCGCCCGTCGCGAAGCCTATTCACAATCTTCGGGGATTCTAGCGAAAATACAGGACACGGTACCGAAATGGACGAGGCAATGGGTGGCTCGGGCAATCCAATCTGCAACAAGCGGGATGGATAATGCAAAGAGTCCGAGGGAGTTGGGATCGCTCATGCTGAGGGTAGCACGATATGCTTTTACAGTAACAAATGGGTTGATTGCTCTTTGGATATTTACCTTGTGGTGGGGAGAAAGAGGCGTCTTTCAGGGGAGTCTGAAGTCGTGTGCTTGGGAAGCTTGGGAGAAGTGGGTGGGTTTCCTTTTCTTTTTTTTACTGAGGGGAAGGGGGGACTATCATTTGTTTCTCTATTGAATGATTGCGACTGACTTTGGCTTGTGTTTGTTTTAGCCCCAGGATGCTCAACCACATCATCTTGCCTTCATCGCTGACCCCCAGCTTGTGGATCCTCATACCTACCCTGGCCGGCCGTGGCCTTTGTCTACCTTGACGGTCAAATTTACCGATCAATATCTCCGTCGGTCTTTTTCGTCGATACAGAGTAACCTGGACCCTGATGCAGTATTATTCTTAGGCGATCTTTTTGACGGAGGAAGGGAATGGGGGACAGCTAATAGTGAGAGTCCCGAGGAACGCTACAGGAAATATAAGGATTCCTTCTGGAAACAAGAGTTCCATCGTTTTGTGAAGATATTTGTGGATCCGTGGAATGGCCAGGAATCGCATTCGACAAACTCCCGGGGTCGCATCATGATTTCCAGTTTACCGGGAAATCACGACCTCGGATTTGGCTCTGGTGTTCAGTTACCAGTCCGCGACCGATTCGAGAGCTTCTTCGGGAAGGGGAACCGTGTCGACGTTCTTGGAAACCATACGTTTGTGTCTATTGATACTGTATCGCTCAGTGCAATGGATCAACCCGATCCGCAAACCGGCAGTACTGGCTCTGGGAATGGTGATGGAGAGAAGCCCAACCAGCGTATTTGGCAAGAGGCAGAGGATTTCTTGAACAAGATGGAAGTGCATCGAGGGCGAGCGGAGATGGAAGAACTACAGTTTCTGGGGAAGCCCACTCAGAGTCGCCTCTTCCATCACCAGGCTATCGACATCGCCGAACCCGCAGTTTACCAGAATCCTCAGCCAGAAATTGTTGGATTCCCCACAATTCTCTTGACACACGTACCGCTTTATCGAAACCCAGCCACCCCTTGTGGGCCGCTTAGGGAGCGTTACCCTCCATCTTCCGATGGGGAGATGGAAGAGGACGAGCAAAACGCATTGAAAATTAGCGGAGGATATCAGTATCAAAACGTGCTCACGCAAACTATCTCCAATGATTTGGTGTCCAAGGTCGGCCCCAACTTGATCCATGTGTATTCTGGGGACGACCATGACTATTGTGAGGTCACCCACCGTGAGTTCAGTGGGTCCCCAAAAGAAATCACGGTGAAAAGCCTTTCTTGGGCAATGGGCGTCCGTAAGCCAGGATTTTTGTTAACAAGTCTCTGGAACCCAATCGACCCCGCTACCGGGCAGCCGCTCGAGCAGTCCACTCCAGGAAGCACTCTTCAGAATCATCTGTGTCTGATGCCGGACCAATTGGCTATCTTCATCCATTATGGCCTGATTCTAGGCTTTACAATTACCGTTCTTCTCATACGAGCTGTAATTGTCTCTCGGGCCTCGTCTGTCTCAACCGTGCCAGAGCCAATTTTACCCCTTTCCGAGCAACGCGAGTTCCCAATGCGTGCGCGGGCTGTCTCTCATACCTCTTCCTCCAGTTTGTCTAGCACCTCATTTGTGAAGCCGGGCGGTCTAGCGAGTCGGGCTGTAAACAACCCTCGGTTTACCCCGCCTCAGTCGTATGAAGATACCTATCCGAGCCCAGATTACGCTGAGGAGACAGACAGCTCGAAGTGGAAACCAGGGGGCGCTGACTATCGACGGCGGCGCGGGGGGGGCGCGCTCTTCGGATGTATCAGGCACGAGTTTCTCCATTCGGTCAAGGTCGTTGCGCGGATTGCGTTGGCGTGGTATTTTTTCTTGATCTGGCGATGGTGAGGATATAATGACCAACTGCTGTAGATAAGGAGGAGCACATATATCTCGTTTCTTGCATAGATTAATGGAGCATGGGTTTGTGTTTATCATTCCTGTATAGAGTATAGGACCATTAGAAAATACAGTCATACACAGTGTGCGTGACGGGATGTTTTATTCCCGCTTCAGTGGTGCGACTCGTTCCTCCACTTGAGAAGTTTATTCCACTCGAGTTGACGTCGTGGCTTCATCAATTGCCACTCTTGGCATACTAACTACGGAGTACATCTCGGGATTCCTTCTCCTGATGTCCTGTATTCAGGCCCCTTGGATGTAGCTTATGTCTATTGCAAATAGACTTTGTTTGACGTGGCGAGTCAACATGTGGCAAATATAGGAGCATAAACTGACTATACTGTGCGTCGTCAACTGACTGAGTTTGACAAGTGACAAAAGTCTGTCTATTCGCCTCCCTGGAAAAAACCAACTGTAAACAAGATTGCCATTGTTTCACCGGGGTCCCCACAATACTACCATTAATAACTCCTACCATCATACCATCTAGTGATGGCAGACGAGGGAGAATCCAGATTGTTTGTTTGTTGCGCCATCTGTAACGTTGTTCCACGGCTCTGCGCTACTTGCGCCGCGCCAACACCTGGACGACTCGCAGATCCGCCAAACCTAAGCCAGCGCCGCTCCACAACAGAACAGTCTCAGATTGGATTCGCACAAAACCTTGGCGGCAATGGAAGTGCGTATTGGACCACTTGTGTTGCGCGACGGGCGTTAGACGCATGAAGGGTACCGGGGAAATTCCGGAGTTTCTATACTTCCAAGAGTCCAAGAAGACTTGTTTACTTCATGGTCCTGTAGATCTTGAGGGGTTTTTTTTCCTTCTTCTTCGGCTTCTTCTTCTTCTCCGGCTTCTTCCTTCACGTCCGTGACGTAATATAGTCACCCGGGTCAGGTTTTGGAGAGTGGAGTTGGACACTGGATACATGCAGGGAGAGGAAATTATCTGGGGTGGTTGTCTCCGGTTCTGGGGAACATGGAGGACAATCTCGTGCTCTGCAACGGGGGCCGGATAATGTCATAGGATGGAGATGATTGCTCCGAGTCCAGGACCTGGAATGGAATCAGTTTCGAAGACTTGATTCAGGAATGTTGGCCGAAGCTACAGGAGGGGAAGGACTATAGTGGTCGCGTGGGGGTGAAACTTTGAGTCTGCTGTGCAGTGACATTAGCAATTATCCTGCGACTTTAGTAGCACATAATCATGCAGAGCATGGAGTACAGGAGCAGAATAGACTGAACAGTAACTCACCTGCAGTACTCGAGAGTCGAGATGCAAAAAAAAACGACGTAGATAAAAAAAAGTGAGGTGGTGAGGGAAGGGTTTCCCGTTCGGGACATCGTGATCGGCTGACCGACGACAAAGTGGCCGTTCTCGGCTTCGTCCTCATTTTCTCTCTCCCTCTCTCCCCCCAACGCCAACTCTCTCAACGCTGCCACCCCAGAATAACATCTCGCTGCGTCCGGCTTCTTTGGCCAACCGCATGACCCCAATGTCTGTCTGGGGAGAGGGGGCAAGGATTTTTCGGCCAAGTTCCGTCTGTTTACTCCCCACTCGGCGTGTAAGCCCAGTGGCCAGGAAGCCAGAGCCAGTCTACACAGAGAAAAAATAGTCATGAAAGCCGTGGATGCATTGGTGGCCCCGACCGAAACGCCACGTCCCCCTGCACGGCAAGCAGCTTTGAGTTCGGGCGACCCGGTGCCTGTTCGGGGTTCCAGAACGATTCCACGGTAAGCGCCCCCGCCGTGTCTTGTGTGCTGGGAGAAACTATTTCTCGCTCTCCAAGGTTTCTCTTTGGACGACTCATGCGGGCCGTGCAGGAGGTGGACCCATTGCAGACATGATTACCGCGTACTGTGTATTATTGCCTTTCCAGTAGTCTCATGCTCTCAGCCTCTCATGCGTTGACTGGCACGCTGTACACCGATTCCGTCCGATGATCGCAGCGCCGGTTGCTGGTTTCGGTCATCAAACTTTTCCCCGTGTTGCCGGACATGGAGAAGATCTCGCCAATTCCTCCACATCCTGGCTCCCCGCCTCCTCGAGTACAAAAGGCTCTTGCGTGCCCTCTCTGGGGTCAGAATGGATCTTCTCTTCTCCTCCGCTTTTCCTCCTCTCTCCGCGTTGACCTTCTCGTTCTTGACGAGTCTCGTTCGATTCATTCTCTGATCATTATCATATTCCCCCCTCCCCATTGAAGATGGGTTTCATGCTCAAGAAGCCAGATGATGCAGTGGGCTCAGCTGCCCCTGCTATAATCATCGGCCTGTTCGTCGCCTTTGGTGGTGTATTGTTCGGGTAGGTGGCCTCTCGATGTCTGCTGTATCCTGGAGTCTACATGATGCTGATTGTATGGTGTATAGCTATGATACAGGCACTATCAGTGGTATCCTAGCCATGAAATACTGGCGCCAACTGTTTTCCACAGGTTATATCAACCCTAATGATAACCTCCCCGATGTGTCCTCTTCCCAGTCTTCTATGATTGTGTCACTGCTGTCAGCCGGAACATTCTTTGGTGCCCTTACAGCTGCTCCTGTTGCCGATTACTTTGGCCGACGCATCGGTATGATCATCAACACGGGAGTATTTTGTTTTGGTGTCATTCTGCAAACGGCAGCTACTGCAATTCCTTTGTTTGTTGCTGGCCGCTTCTTCGCTGGGTACGGCGTTGGTCTTCTTTCTGCAACAAGTATGTTGTTTTCCCCCCTGCCTCCCTCTTTCCTAAACCCGTATTCGGAGGAACTTCTGATCATAGTTACTGATACCATATAAGTCCCTCTGTACCAGTCTGAGACCGCTCCAAAATGGATTCGAGGAACTATTGTTGGTGCCTACCAGTTGGCCATCACCCTCGGCCTGTTGATCGCTGCCATTGTAAACAATTCCACCAAGGACCGTAACGACACTGGTTGCTACCGGATCCCGGTTGCAGTTCAGTTCGCATGGGCCATCATCTTGGTTGTCGGAATGCTTGTGCTTCCAGAGACACCACGCTTCCTGATCATGCAAGACAAGCATGAGGCTGCCACCAAGGCCCTTGCACGTCTCCGCCGCATGGATGTCAATGACCCCGCCCTAATTGAGGAGCTGTCAGAGATTCAAGCAAACCACGAATACGAACTTCGAATGGGCAAAGCAAGCTATTTGGAAATTATGCGTGGGTCTATTGGCAGACGCCTTGCCACTGGCTGCGCTGTCCAAGCATTGCAACAGCTGTCTGGTGTAAACTTCATCTGTATGTTCTCCCTCCTTTTTGTCTCCTGCCTTAGCATATTTTTAACACATGTCTCAGTCTACTATGGAACCACCTTTTTCCAGCACTCTGGGATTGAGAACAGCTTCGTCATTACTCTCATCACCAATATCGTCAATGTCTGCTCCACTTTTCCCGGTCTCTGGATGGTCGAGAAATGGGGTCGTCGTCCCCTTCTCCTTTTCGGCGCCGTGGGCATGTGCGCCTCTCAACTCATTGTCGCCATCGTCGGAACTGCTGCCGACTCCGGCGTCGCAAACAAGGTCTTAATCGCCTTCGTCTGCCTTTACATCTTTTTCTGTAAGTCGCACCTTGATCTCTCGGTCGGAGTAGGAACATGCCCAGCTAACCTTGCGATGTTTTAGTTGCCTCTTCCTGGGGTCCCGTTGCCTGGGTCGTGACCGGAGAACTGTTCCCTCTCAAGGCTCGTGCAAAGTGTCTTTCCATCACAACAGCAACAAACTGGCTCTTCAACTGGGCCATTGCATACGCAACCCCTTACATGGTGGACTCCGGTGCGGGTAATGCAAACCTCCAGTCCAAGGTCTTCTTCATCTGGGGTGGCTTCTGTTTCATCGCTTGTGTCTTTGTCTACACTTGCATCTATGAGACCAAGGGTCTCACCCTGGAGCAGGTTGATGAACTTTACGCCAAGGTGCCCCATGCCTGGAAGTCCAAGGGCTTCGTTCCCTCAGTGCACTTCACCGATGTCAGGGATGTGTCTGCTGGGCTGAAGGGTGGTAACCTAGCGGACCTCGAGGCGGATGCCAAGGTTAAGCATGACCTGGAGCATGTTGAGATGACAGCTACCGATCGTTCCTGATTTACTTTTTTCCTCTCAAGCCTTTTGCTGGCTTTAGCCTGTTTGTGAATGCTAATCACTCACTGTTCGATATGCAATTTGATGTACATTTTTTTAAATATCATGTGGATAGTAGCCTTGGAGGTTATCCACCACCAATTATATGATACCATTTTACTCTTCCATCTGGACTAGTTCTATGTTTAAATGCATGTACTACATGCTGGACTGTTAAAATATTAATAATTAGGATAAAGCTTTAACCTAGTAGTTAGAGGGGGGTTATAAGGAAGTAATCTCTAGCCTTATAAACTGAACCCCTTTCCTAAGCAGCTGCTTCTTTGTAAAAATAAAGTTTAAAACTATCGCGAGGCTGGGGGATATGCTTCATGGCCAGTACTATAAACAGGTGGAAAGTGAATTAGCAAGGCAGGGCTTTAATTAAGACAGTAGACAAGATAGTTACGCCTAACATGTCTAAAGTTCATATTCCTACATTATCTGCCAGCTTTAAAGAAACACATTGATTTCAAGCTGTAGTTAGGTGTTAAACAATTTTTTTAATGTATTTCAGCTGATTGGAAATAACATCTTCTTAACTAGTTGATATTTTACTCTTTTTCTTTAATAAATCACAGCATATATATATTAGCAGCATCACCCCCTCTATAACAGTTCTGGACAAGCCTTGATGGCTCCTTTCTTTCTTCTATAAGCTGTAGAATTTACAACGGTATATAAATGTACAAAAATATCTCCACCCTGTGGAATCTCTCCTGAGCTGCTTATACTGTACTTTGAGGACTGGATCTGAGAATGCTAAGGTATAATAGTGTGAGATAACTGTAAGATGAATACTTCTTGACACTTATCATCTAATAGTTTGGTGAGCTCCTCCCATACCAAAGAAAAGGTCCCCCAGGTGAGAGGATGAGCGAGCAGTGCTCAGTAACTTCCTGGCATGAGCCATCAGAGAAGCTGGGACTTGTTGGTCAGGGACCTGCAATGGAAAGGGCAGAGTTCAACAGCTTCTTCTGAGCGCCGTCACCGGGAGCGAGATATCTCTACTAGGGCCCTTTGCTCTTGCCTGTTGCTATGAGGAGTAGCAGAAATAGAGCATCAATCCTCGAGAATCACCAGATCTCTCATTTGCCCGTGCGAATCTGAAAAATAAAACATCATATTCAATTAACCTCCACTTCAACCAAGCTTCATAGTTAAATCTGTCTAATAAGTATTGCTTGTCTTTATTAGCTTCTTAGAATGATGTGCTTACAGACACAGTCTGAGATATAAAATATATAATGATATTGCTTAATTATAAAGATTTAAGAACTGTAGTTTTCATGCTGATGCAGAAACTTGATTTACTGAACATTAACTATGCTATAATGGAAAGTGCCGTCATCTGTTTGTTAAGTCCAGACCCGAGTTAAAGAACTAAAGACATTAATCTAGTCATTCATGTTAATCATTATATAATCACTGCAGATTATCTTACAGCCCAGCTCCTTACATTCTTGCCGGATGACTTTGAAGGAGTCAGTTAACTTAAACACATCATCCCAGCATACAAGCTTTATTGACCCGGAGCAGCTGCTTGATTGATAAAGCTGGAAGTGTTTGATCATCAAACTTGGCCGCAATGTCCCCAGTACAACATTCAGATAGCTACACGGAGGATGCTTGATATCAATGATCAAGGGGTCAAACTCTTCGGTCCTGAATGGATCCTGCGGGAAAAAGTCCTATCCCACTATCGGCGCCAAGGTGGTGCCAAAGTTGTAGCTGAATGTGGACCATTATCAAAGAGGATTACCCCTCATATCTATTGGCATCTCTTTTCCTGAACCTCGACGTTTTGAAATGCGTCGGTCAATGGGACCAAAATTGGCCTCATGGATTCGACCAAAGTTGTGACTATACCAGTCCACTGCTTGTTTATCCGGACACAGATCGAGGACATCATTGTCAACCTCTAAGTATCCTGTCATCAGAGATACCCAAGATCCCAGTAATTCGCCCCATGCAGAAAAACCAGTGTCTGTTTCTTCGTCAATTGCAGCCTTAACAAAGCTTTTCACTAGTGCCTGTTTTAGTAGATAGTACAGACTACCATAACTTTAAAACCGCGTTGTTGGCGCTGTATCTCCTGTTCTAATCAAAGAGAGGGATATATCTTCTCGAAGAACATGCGCAAAAAAGTTTGAAATCAAGTATATCTGCAAGACTTCTTCTGCTGGATCATTCAGTGAATAGTTAAATACTGTACAAGACCAGTTCAAGCATTTATAGCCAGCATTTATTTTTTCTAAAATCTGCTCTAAATTTAAATGATCTTTCATAATTTTAGAAGAAGGGTCGCGTTTTGAAACACTTTAACTGAATTCTGCGCTCTCAAGTCTTTTAATAGCGTTTGCGTAGTCGTCGTCTTGCATCACAATTATGAGGGCTTGCAGTGGTAGAAATATCGTTAGCAGGAAAACAGACGGTTTAGATTTTACTACTCAAGATGTAATTCACCCCAACGGCAATGAGGACCCCCAGATATCACATGGCGAGCGCTCCCCAAGGAACCACAGTGAGAGATTGAAGTGTTTTGCCGAGTCTCATGGAGAGCCTATCAGGCTCGGTCTGTCTCGGGCGCCTAAACATAGCTGTGGGAAGCCCGATTCTGCTTGGTCTCTTTCGAGCGGATGTGATGCTTTCCGCGAAAAAAAAGCAGTATAAGATGATTAGGGAGAGGAGGAAGAGGTTGCGGCGTAGACTTGGAAATTGAAACCAGGTTGATCAGCCTGCGTTCCGCTATTGCGCAGTTACCTCGGAGATACAGGACTTTCCGTTCCGTGGTTTCGTGGCTGGTCAGGATGGTATGGGGGAAATCGGAGTTCTGACAATGACAAAAGACGATTAAGAGTCCAGAGGCCTGCCTTGGGGACTGTACCTTCAAGGTCAGGTGTTATTGCGGTGGATGTGAATCGTGTGGTTCTTGAGGGTGTGGTTCCAGCTAGCTCCATAGAGAGATGGCTTTTAATACTGACCTGTACATCTCCGCCATTGCCACCTTGCGAAGGTATGACGGCTATGGAAAGTGACGCCAGCGAGACTCTTCTACGCTCCGGCGTCATTATTGTCCAGAATACTGCTTTATATCTTGTTGAGAACGTCAAAAAACACCTTAAAGACGCGGCGGTTGAGTGTATAGTTGAGAGACACACTTGTCTCCAATGGAGTAGTGAGTGTGATGCTGTCGTGTCAACCTTTAAGGCAGTATGTTTCTCTGTCATGTTCCTATGAGGCTGTAATTAATATATCCAAGGAGATTAAACCCTCAGTATCAGCTCTGCAAGGAGAACAACTTTTACAGAGACGGCTTATTCATTTCCATGAGTTCTCAAAGGGTCCAAAGATTGTCAAGCAATTGTTGGGACAGCGAAATATACAGTAATAAATATTATTAAAGGGGGGTCTGGATATCGTCTATTATGTGAGGGTTCCCATAGTCCAGGACAGGGAGCTGGTAACCCACAGGTAACTAGCATAACTGAAATTCCTCAGAAGGAAGGGACACTTGTTATTCTTGATTCAAATCTAGCGCGGCAAGATCCAGCTGTAGGGGATGATGGGGGTTTTGCATTTTCATATTAGTTATAGTTACTAAGAAGTGTTTATTGAGCTGTTTTGGAATTACATAAATACTAATAGAGCATGTGTATAAGGCATCCTGTGGTGCCTGCATTGCAATACATCATATTCCAAGCCCAGTTAGCTGGTATGATATATCGTTCTATTCTGTATTCTGTAGAGAAGGATTTATTGCTCTACCCAGATGATCACTAGGTAAGCTCTATGGCACTTCTGAAATCTAAAATGCGGCCTCGTTCGCCGGTTATATCAGGGCAACTTATGCTGTAGTAAGACACACGTGATAGGATGCTAAAGCGGCGGCTTGTTCGAGTCACGAGTGGAAATGCAGCTGGAGGCAGCCTTGGTAATGGGAAGTGCTTTCAACAGCAAATTTACAGCTCCTTGCATTGTAGCTGTAACTTTATCTTCATTCTCCATGAGATACAGAGGCCCTCTGCCATTAATCAAGCGCAGCGCGTGGAAGCCCCGCTATGGAAACACCACCGTTCCCCATAACATATCAGCTCTACCACAACCTCACCATATCATTGGGAAAGGAGACTATTATAAGGACATCGAAGCCATCAAAGTCTCAGGAGTCCGAACCGGAAAAAAACTATCTCCCCGGCCAGCCCCGAATAGGCCTAGAGGACCCAGAGCTATCAAGGTATCTCTGCGCTGAATTCGTCACCCCAGATCTCAACCAACTCGGACCTCATCTCTGGCTTGTAGCGAAGCAGGATAGCTCGCATATCTCCTCCCTCACAGAACAGGCCGTGCGCGGGCGTCGGACAGTTATCACCGAGAATCCTGAGCTCCACCTCGTCTGGGCGTACGATATTGTTTATCTGAAGCCAATTCCCAAGTATCTCCTCTCCCACGCGTTCTGGGAGTTCTACCTGACGAGTGAGAACCCCATTATCCCGGACAACGCTGTCCGAAATGAAATTACCCAGGGTATCCTGGGTTTTCTCCGCTCTTACTTTTATCTCATCCAGCACAAATCCGACTTCCTGATGGCCACTGAGGAGAATATCTCGCTTCTGCCCCGCGGGGTGCGGTTCTCCCAGTTCATGCGTTTTATTTCGGCCTTCGAGAAGGTGCAGGACGCCGACGTCTCGCCTAGATATCACTTTGGACAGCTGCGGCTGACGCGACTTAACCTCTGGGCAAAGGTATTTTTGCGCCGGCTAGATTTCCACAAAATGCACTGGCAGTACGGTCCGCTTTTCGCGAGCTACTACGGTCCTCTGCTGTTTGTGTTTGGGTTTTTCAGTGTGGCTCTCAGCGCGATGCAG
The DNA here is from genome assembly GCA_027569145.1 of Aspergillus funiculosus. NCBI lineage: Eukaryota > Fungi > Ascomycota > Eurotiomycetes > Eurotiales > Aspergillaceae > Aspergillus > Aspergillus funiculosus. The sequence continues at coordinate 1,204,946 of JAPDEN010000003.1, forward strand.
GTGGCTCTTGCGGTGGAGGATCCCAGCACCGCAGCGGGTTCTTGGGGCACTTTTGCTTCGGTATCTCGCGTTTTTGCTATTGTTACTCTCTTTTTCATTGCGGTGGCGATTGCGTTTCTGGTGGTCATGTTTTTGGTTCAAGGTTCGCGGGAACTTGTGTTTGCGCTGGGTGATTTGTATAGGAAGAGCAGGTCGAGGATGTGAGATGATAGTTTTCGGTGGGATTGATAATAGTCACGATATAAGGTATAGTTTATAAGGAGTTCTGGATCCAAATGGGTGTTTTGGATTGGCTTGATGGAGTGCTGGAAATGAAAAAGAGGGCTTTTTCGGGGACTGTTAAATATATATATTTCTCTGTCATGGAGGACCTCTTTATTTCCCAATTGATTTGGCGTGCTTTTGCATGTATATTGGAATTATCCTGGTACTGTATGATTGTATCCACCTTACTCAGAGATCGTCCACACCCTAAATCTCTACCTAGCCCAAGCATCAAAACTATCAAATAGCTGGTAAAGGATATTCAGTACAGTGGTAACCTGTCATTGGCATTCATGCACAGACCAAAAGCAGTTAGCTCTTTGTTTTCCATTCATCGACTCCGGAGTAGATGCTAAACACCACATAGTTAGCAGATAGAAAGCGAAGGCGCTATTATGAGGAATTTTGACGATAGATTTGACCTCTGATTACTTCCAAGGGCAGGCTGTCGGCTTTTGGTATTTAGCTATTATTAGCCCAGCACATGATATCAAGACCCCTGAAGCCTGTAATAGTAAAGCTTTCTACCAACAATAGCCCCTCACTGTGAAGACGTTCCTAAATACTGAGATGTTCATCCTTTGCTCTACTCAATTACCCGCAAAATAATACCCACATTGGACGAGAGCAAGCCTTGCAAACATCGAATCACGATCAGAAATTAGAGACAATGCAAGACATAATGAGCTTGTTGCGTGCCTGGGGCCATGATTCTGGTTTGTTTGGCAGAGAGACATGGTTCGTCCTCAGGCACCAAGGCTTGACCGTGGACGGCCAATCAGGGACCGCGATTATGACATCACATGTCTAACCCGATGTGGCAGGGATTGCCCGATGTGGGAACTGGGGGACTGAGGCGACGAGGCGACGAGGCCTCTACTGGCGGATTCCCGGATTGTTGGACGAAATATCCAATATTAGGACGACACACTTCCCCTGGGCCTCTGCAATGCCGGAATCCATTTCATCATTTTGAATGTGGCCGCGCATTCCTTCTCGCCGCCGGCTAGTCGTTGTATATTATCCCCCCTCTCTATGTCTTCCTATGATTGTACCTTCTGATTCCTCAACTGCGAAGAAAATGCGACGCCTGTCCTCGAGTCCTGTGACCGCCTCCTGAGCCCGCCATGTTAATATCTACAAGCGCTGACGACAATGGCTTGGTCACAGCCACCACTTCTATCCCTGGGGCAAACCAGCTTCCCTTACAGAAGCAGAAGTCCCGGACTGAGACTTCAATAATGGCATCGGAAACGAAGTTCACTGAACCTGGTTTCGGAGCGGAAGTGGAAACTGCGTCATCGCCACAGTCTGCCGTCGAGCTGCACTATCTAGACAGGATACCAGCAGAAGGTGAAGAGGATGGGATATCTAATGTTACAGATGGCCTACTCAGCGATAGGCCGCATTCACCACTGCCACAGGCGCGCTCAGGAGTAACCTCCTTTCCCATGCCAGCACACCCTTTATTCCCTCCTCTCCCATCGTACAACACCCCCTCGGGCCTTGACAACTATTGCTACTTTGCGATTCGATGCGTATCATTTGTCCTGTCTCTGCTATTTTTAGGAGTTATCGCTCTTAGTGCCTTTGTTCGCGGTATCTGGTGTCAGTTTACAACGCTTCGTCACTACTTGGGCGGAAAGAATGCACGAGAGCAGCGCAGGTTTCATGCGGAAGAACGAGCAAGAAGATTGGAGAGGAAAACGGCTTCTCGAACATGGAAACTGCGCCAAGACAAAAGGGAGATTGACGAAGAGAGTTCCGATGAGTATCCTCCGTTAGAAGGCGGAAAGGATCCCATAATATGTGATGTTGCCTACTATGCCCGACGAGTTGGATTGGACGTGGAAACATTCAAGGTGCAAACCGAAGATGGCTTCATACTTACTCTTTGGCATGTGTATAATCCCCAAGAATATACTGCCCGGCCCATCAGGGAGCGAATGCCACGTGGGCCACATGTTTTTACTGGGCAGAAGTCGCCCCAGTCATCTGCTTATACGCGACGTAAATATCCCGTTCTCTTAATGCACGGATTGCTTCAAAATTCTGGCGCGTATTGTGCCAATGATGATGATAGTCTCGCGTTTTTTCTCTGCAAGTCTGGATACGATGTCTGGCTGGGCAACAACCGCTGTGGGCTGAAGCCAGAACACGCAACCTTGTCAGCATCAGACCCACGTCTGTGGTCGTGGACCATCCAACACATGGGGGTCTTTGACCTGGCAGCTCTAATGTCGCGCGTCCTCTACGAGACTGGATACGACAAGCTCGGCCTTGTTTGTCACTCACAAGGAACAGCCCAGACATTTGTAGCGTTGGCGAAAGACCAGCGCCCAGAGTTGGGGGAGCGGATATCAGTATTTTGCGCTCTCGCACCGGCCGTGTACGCAGGTCCTCTAATTGGATGTGTCTATTTCCGTTTTATGCGGGTAATCTCGCCATCTACCTTCCGGCTTTTTTTTGGTATTCACTCCTTCATTCCCTTTATGCTCACAGTGCGTCGCCACCTCCATCCGCGTGTTTATGGGACTCTTGGTTACATGGTGTTCTCCTATCTGTTTAACTGGAGCGATACCCGGTGGGACTATGGCCTCCGCGACCGGATGTTCCAGTTTGCGCCTGTCTATGTTAGTACGGAAACAATTCGATGGTGGCTAGGGGCCGAGGGCTTTGCCAAACAGAAGTGCATATTGGCGACGCGCGAGACCTGCCTGACTGAGCTTGAAGAAGACCGTTGCATCCAGATGGGCACTTCTGACAGGGGTATCCCCCGTACTGATACGGCCTGGTATGGTCCGCAAACCCCACCCTTTGCACTGTGGGCGGCGGGTGCCGACGACCTTGTCGATGGACGAAGACTACTGCAGCGATTCAATAGCGGGCGCGAGCCGCATGTCCAGCTAGTGCACGCGAAGGTGATTGAAGATTACGAGCATCTAGACGTACTCTGGGCGATAGACATGATTGAGAAAGTTGGTCAGGAGGTGCGACAGGTGCTATGGACGACTATGCCAGCGAGTGCGCGAGCTACGAGTGCGATGCCACGAGGAGTGGAGTAGCTGTTTCTCTGTATATATCACTAATTTATTAGTCTGTCTGAAGAGCAACCGTGCCCTCTGAGACGGCTTGTATATTTGATAGGTCAAAACGTCCTCCACCCATCATCACTTCGAAGAAAGATTTAACAGGCAAATCCAAGCACCCAAATCCCTGGACGCCGGCGAACGAAGACCTGTCATTAGTCGGAGATAGTAGGCAGCTATTGTCGACGTATACTCCGCAGATGACAGAACACGGTGTCTCCGGGACTGCTACGCCCACTCGGGGTGCTACTCAAGTGCCCGGGGAATATTGTTGGGTACGGGGCATGAGACAGGATGTAAAGGAGTAATTATCCGCCTAACCATCGACTATTGAACTATGAATATGAGGATTTAGGACCGGAGTTTGTTACTATAGCCGTCCAGCCCAATTAAGGTTCGCCGACAGCAGCGTCGTCATGCCACAGCCTAATCCCCCCCCTTCGCTATACAGTTTATATCAATCCCTTGAATCCTCAAGCTTCAACTTCAATCTTCAAGTCACAGTTCGTCAGACTAGCATCTCGATAGCTGTTCCAATATGCCTCTTAATTACAACCCAGACCGAGACATCCCAGATCTCTCTGGTAAAGTCTTCTTCATCATCGGCGGTACTCCTCCCGTCTATCCCTTTATACAAATACCTACCAACCCCCAACCAGTATCCACGATACTAATCAAAAATAAAAATCAAAAGGAACTGGAGGCCTCGGCGCCTCCACCGCCATCCATCTCGCCAAACACAACGCATCCAGAATCTACATTAGCGGCCGTAACGCCCAGAACGCCGAAGCCGTGATTAAGCAAATTGACGCCCTACCCACAGCACCTACAACTACAACTACGACTACAAAAACAACAGTCACATTCATAAAATGCGACCTCGCCTCCCTAGCCTCCGTCAAAGCCGCAGCAACCGACTTCCTGACCAAAGAATCCCGTCTGGACACCTTAATCTGCAACGCCGGCATCATGGCCACACCCCCGGGCCTCACGGAGGACGGATACGAAATCCAGTTCGGAACTAACCACCTCGGCCATGCAATGCTAGTTCGGCATCTGCTTCCTTTGTTACAGAAACCAGACACATCCACGTCTTCCTCCCCCTCCCCGGAAGGACAAGAAGGAGAAGGAGAAGAAGAAGGAAAAGGAGAAAAAGACCCCCGAATCATCTTCCTCACCTCCCAAGGCTACTTCCTCCACCCCCGCGGAGGGATAATCTTCAAAGACCTCAACTCAGCCCAGGAAAACGGCTTCATGTGGTCCTGGATCCGCTACGGCCAAAGCAAACTCGCTAACCTCCTTTACGCACGGGAACTCGCCCATCGATACCCCGGGATCACCTCCGTGGCTATTCACCCCGGGATCGTAGGGACCGGGTTAGTGGATGGGTTGAGTCTTTCGAAGAGGTTGTTTGTTTACGTGACTACGATTGGGAGGATGGTGAAGGCTGAGGAGGGGGCGTATAATCAGCTTTGGGCGGCGACGGTGGAGAGGGTTCGGTTGGGGAATGGGGGGTATTATGTGCCTGTTGGGAGGGAGGGGAGGTTGGATGAGGCGGCGCGGGATGGGGAGTTGGCGAGGGAGTTGTGGGAGTGGACGGAGGGGGTTTTGGATCAGTTTTGATTTTTTTTTTTCCTTCCTTATTCGTTTAAGATCTAGTGCTGGTAGTAATGGTAAAGCTGTTCGGATGCTGTTTAGGGAAAATCGTATGTGTATATATGTATACTAGGCAAGAATTCAGGCCGTGCTTGCGTGACCCTTCATTCTCCAGGTGCTTCAGACCCTAGCGCCACATATACAGGATTTAGAAACTAATGCATGCTTACTATCACATTATATTAGACAATAGAGGCTCCTGAAGAGGCTCTGTAAGATCTTTAAGCTATAATTTAGATAGCATTAGTTATATAGGCAAATTAGTCATATGTCCCGCGCCGCTTTTAGGTGATCCGATTACGACCGGACGATCTGTATAAGAGCTCATCCTATACTTGTAGCCACTCCCAACTTTGTAGCCTGCGAGCATTCATCTTCTCATCGTTCATCACAGACGATGGGGAACACATGGTTCTATTAGAGCTTTGGCAACGAATTCTTCTTTCGTCATCTTCCCGCTGTCCATGAGCGCTTTGTTCTCCTCTATCTGCTCCAAGGCTTCATCATACTTATCCAACTCGTTGAGCTTCCGCGACACGAATACCTCCAGCAATTCTGGCTGGTCAAATTCCCTCTCACGCTTCGCCCACTCGCTAGCCCCCAAATGTTGACGAAGCTTTGTGAAAGGAAAACTGCGATGGTCGTTGAAGCCAGATGAGAGGAGCATGTGCAGCCACATGGCCCCAGAGACTTGCGACCACTTGACAAGATTAGAGAGCTCTCTGTCTTCATGACCTGGTAATTTTGCCTCTTCCTCCTCTAAGATATGTATGAAGATATCTAGGTACTTGAAGTACCGGGCAGCAATCTTGGGCGGTTCCTCGCCCTCGCAGTCCCATGTGCTGTTAACAGGTCTGTCTTGGAGAAGCCACCATGGTGCCGAGCCAAACAGCTGTGCAGGTCCGATATATGACCACTCAAGATCTACTACTCCAACAACAGTGAGATCTCCTTTACCACGGACAATTAGATTTGCCAAGCCAAGATCGTCGCAAATTAACTTGAACTTGCAATGGTCGTACTTCATGTTGACCAAGTCAGGTACCAGGGTTTTTAGAACCTTGAACGACACATATTTGTTCTCAGCATCGTATTTACCAGCGATCGAGTTTGGCTGATGCATAAGCTGTTCCCAGTCCTGACCGATGACGTACTGAAAATACTCGGTTGTCGTTGCAAACCCCTGGGCTCGGTCACCTGGGAATCATTGCTTTGTCAACGCAGTCGATTAACTACCCAGACAGAGTATTGAGAAAGAAGACAAGACGTACCAAAAGTGTTAACCCCTCCATTCTGTAGAATGCTATGTGCCTTGAATGTCAGCGGCCGTGGCAGTGGCAGTGTAGGGTTATAGACTTCAGCCTGTGGCGATGGTAGACTGCCAATCTGATCAAAATCGAGCTTGAAAATCTGGAGGAGAAAATTCGCCAACTGTCTATAGATATATTCAACATCACGATCGGGGATGTCCTCCCTCATAACTCTGCTTGGGCGCTCGACACTGGGGTCCTTGAGGAGATCGCTAAGGCTCACACCGTTAATAAAGTCCATCATGATAAACGGACCGAGGCCAAGTGGGTTGTCTTTCGCAGGACCCCACGCCTGGACTGTCGGGACTGGAATGGTAGTCCTTTCGTGGAGAAGACCAAGGGCCGTTACCTCTATTGCAACCTTCTCGTCGGTGTAGTCGTCACAGACCATTCCCACACGAGGGAAACGAACCATCCAGACTGTGTTGTCACTGAAGACCAACTTTATGCCAGCATTAAATGCGCCATGGTGAAAGGTACCGTCAAGTTTACAGGGAAGCTTGTTAGGATGGAAAGTTGACACCCACTGGCAGAGTCGACCAGTTCTGTGGGCCTCGTTCACCTTATCAACCCAGAGCTGGCCCTGCACCTCGTGGACGAGATCGATAATCGCATTCGTGTCCATAGTGTCAGAGAAGTTTTTAATACATAAGTAAAAAGATTTGTGGGACAGATTCTAGTGCGTAGGATTGTTTAGAGACGAGTGAGGTGGACAAGGGGGCTGGTCCGTTTTATAGTGTATTTGTACAAGTATCTCTGCCTGAGGCATAATAACGTTTTTTCAGCACTGTATCTATTATAGTATTAGGGGTAGTTATCTGGACCTGTTATATATATCTTAAAGGCTCTGGAGCACAAAAGTCTCGGCAATATCATCTAAATAGTGCTGTCAACTTAAATGCCTTTTCTTCTAGCGCTACAGATAGGCAAGAGACAAACTTCTGCAGCGCTGTATCAGCCCTAGGAGTTGGACTGTAACATCTATATAATTATATAGTATAGGCTGGTGTAGTAACTCGCTTGATAGACGGTACCTCTATAATAGAGTGTTTAGTAAATGTTCCTGCAGACAAACATTTAAGAAGAGGTCATCGCCGAGATATACAGCACAGAATCCCTGAGCGCGCTAGGAAGTACAGCGATCCAAGAAAACGGAATAGCGACAAGCCGGCGGTAACCCATAGAATGATCTGGAAATACCAGGAAGTTCGTGTTGTCGAGGTGTTCTGCGCTCTATCAGTTAGCGACACACACACAGAGAGAAGGCAGAGAGGCAGAGAGAGAGAGAGAGAGAGAGAGAGAGAGAGAGAGAGAGAGACAGTCAAACACAATTTATCCACACCAGTCCCAGTGATAAGCAGAGCAACCAACAAGTTACTAAAAACCCAAAGACAAACAAGAATAGTCCGAAAGTTTCTGTAGGAGTCATCCATAGTTTTCCCCGTTTCCTCTTCAGGTTCCTCCCAAGGAGCCAACGCACGCTTCACCGTCGCCTCAAACTGGCTGTCAATATCAGCCTGCGGCTTGTCGATTTCCTCGACAAAGTTGTTTTTGCTGTTATTGTCCTTTTGGATCCGGGCCGAGGGCAAAGTCTCGGCCTTGTCGGATCCCTTGGTCCCCCAGGACACGTCGTGCCAGTTGCAAAAGGCGTACACCATGAGGATGTTGATGCTAGTGGTCATACCGAGGAAGTATGCCCATGAGCTGGTCAGGATGTGCCATGGATCCATGTAGAAGATACTGGCGATGGTGTAGACCCCGTAGGTGGATGCTATGGCGATGAGGACGATTCCACCACCCGAGGAGCTGAAGAAGGAAACGATGAAGGAGCCAACGCCGTCGTTGAAGTTGAAGTCTAATATCCCGCCTGTGAAGACACTCGCGACTAGGTAGAAGGAGAGGATAAGAACGTAGAGCTGGACAACGGTGAAGTAGAGAAATGAGAGAGTATAGGGAATCACAGTTCTGTCACTCAGTAAGTAACCGCCCACAATCCATCCTAAATTGGTAGAGCTGACACTTACACTTTGGGTCTGTTTCCCAGTGCGAGGATGAACTGCAACATGAGCACCCAGAGATAGCCGTACTTGACAAAATTATTGATGATTGGCGATGCTTCGTTTCCCCAGGGCCATCCCTTCTCGTTATTGTGGCTACTCGGCGTACCGACGAGGTCCATGATGACAGAACTGGTCAGCCAGTAGGACGCTGCTCAAGCGATGTCAATGAGTTAGTTAGGGTATAAGTAGGAGGGAAATGGTGGGTTTGTATATCGCGTAGAAACCTACCAAGGGAGAACCAGGTCATGATGAGCTGACAGACGTTGTAGAGCATCTGGATATGCAGGAAGAACAACCGAATAAGACCATGGCCACTACGATATATACGCCCGAAATGCATGATGGCATACAAACCGGCTGCGAAGGACCCGTTAAGCCAGCGTCGACGTTGGCTTATGAACTCTGCTGCTCCCTCAGGGACATCTGTCTCTCCCTTTGCTGCCTTTACATAGCTCAGATGCCATCTAAACCCAGCCTTGGCCACCAGTTCAAAGCACAAGATACGATCCTCAGCCAGGAACATGTTCTTCTTGAAGATGTTCATACCCTCAATGCCTTTCCTGCCCAGCCGTTTTGACAACGTATGATCGCCATGGAAGTATTGCGCCAGAGGACGGCCCATAATAGCTCGATAACGATATGCAGAGAAGGCACCAGGAAGTACACTAACATAACCAAAGGCACTCTCTGTGGGCTTGTCGAGAATATTGGAGATTTTGTATTCAAAATTCTGGGCAGCAACCAGGGGATTCAAGACCTTGCGCCATCCTTGCCCTAGCATTGCGTGGATCTCACCACATGCTCCCCCAAGTGTCTCGTCATTGTAGAAGGCCTCCCACAGTGACAGAAGGGATTTAGGACCAGGCTTTGTGCCGGCATCAAGTAGGATAATGACTTCTGGATTCAGAATCCGGCTAAAGGCATTGAACAGCCATCGATGTGAGTTAATCTTCTTGCTGTTCTTCTGCTTCAGGCAGAAGATAACCTGTACTGGCGGCAGATTCGTGGACTCGTCGCCCTGGGGTCGAATCAGTTGCTGGGTGGGGGTGACGGAGAGCTGGGTTGTATATTCGAACTGTTGCTGTCAGTACAATCCAATTCTAAATTCTATTATGATTATTGTCATCACCATCGCCATCATCTAGTGAGTTAAAACAGTGTAAGAAAGGAATGGCCACTCACCACATGCGCGACAGTCTCCCGACCATCAACGTCCTTTTTCATTATCCCGTCCTGATAGACACCGATCGTGGCCAACACATCGAGGGTATTTTTGTCGCACGGCTCGATGCCGTCAAAGATGAGACAAACAACAATCTTCTGCCACGCAGGCCCACCTTTATTCCAGAATTCCGACTTCTTGAGGTTAACGATATCTCGGATATTTTGCATCACGCCGTGGAGGGTGCGCGCAGTGAGGACTTTATCCTCATTGTAGTAAGTGATGGCGATCAGTAACTCGGTATGCCGATTGTAGATCGCAGACCGAAGATTATATCCATTTCGCAGCGTGAACTCGTCCGGGTCACAGGTGGCTGCCGTATCTAAGAGGTAGCAAGTCAGTAGCCGAGTCATTATTACTATCTAGCGAATTATCCAGCGGGTCGACTGTTGCTGCTACACCTACAGCGCAGATGCGTGAATTCCTCGGGAAAGGCCTCTTCGGCATCCCGGTATTGCGATTGAATGGCATTGTGAATGGCGCTCGGCACAGGGTAATCAACACTCAATACAGATCCCTTCACTAAATTGATCTTTCTTGTCCCGTACCGGCGCAGAGACCCGCGGCTGCCGGTGTGGGAGACCGGTTTCTCGCTGACCTGGGCTTCGCAGATGTCTTTAGACTCGGAGTTCTGATACGGGGGTGCCGCGAAGACCGTTGAACCTGTATCATGCGGCGTGTATCGCCGCAGAGGGTCTGTTGATTCATCCAGGGGGGTATCAACGCGACTGGAGCTGTTGCGTTGCAATAGGGTCTGCTCCTGGTCCTCCCATCCATCTGAGTAGAAAACATGTTGCTACCACAAATTATCATGTGAAGTGAAATGGAAGACGCGGAATACTCACATCCTGCAAGGTAGAGGGGATAGAGAAATGGGTGCTCCCACTGTCATGAGAAGAGTGCGCTGAGTGAGGTGTAGGCCTGCCCATCTTGAGAGTTGTTGAAGCGTTGCTAAGTATCTACTAGTCCATAGATACCTTTAAGCCGGCCAGAAATACATAGTGAAGATAGAGGATAATAGCAGGATACCCGTAGAAATAAAGTAAAAAGCGGAGGTCAACATACGTACGACGCAACGCCAGCGGAGTGGCAGAGTCTCTAGAGTGGAGTTGATGCCATACTCGGAGCAGGAGTACGTCCTCTTTACGTAGGCTGGTAGTAAAAAAAAAAGGACGTTTCTCTTTACAATCGGATCTATTTATTCCAGGCCTCGTCGACTTGTCCGTCGCACTTCTACTTGCAGTGAATATATCTGTACTGGAGGATAATAAAGCACAGAGAGTACAGGATGCAGAGTACGGAATAAAGTCGATAGAGTCGGTCAAATCTTGCGAGGCCACGCGTGCTTTGACGTAAGGCCAATAACAACTACAATGGAGTCCATTGTTGAAGAAGTAATGCATCCATGGTTCTTGATTTGCGTGTCTATTAGTAGAACACTAGCATAACAATACTAGTAGTAGGATCCACTGCAGCTTTGCTCGTAAATTCCTGCAATTTGCTGCCTGTATAGGTCCAAAGTGCTATTATTCTACTTAACTAGCATATAAATTATTGCAAGTAATATTCCTTAGAAGTCTAATACTCTCTAAATAGTATGGAACGCTTCATCTGCGCTTTTCTTTCACTTCCTGTTTCTTTTCGAAAGCTTTGTTCCTCTTTCAGTCACTTTCCTTGTCCAAATCCCTCATCGCAAGAGCACAATACTTAACCCTGGACTTTGGGAGACAAAGGGCATTGAACTCTCCAAGACAGTCCTTTGCCATGTCTCCCTATTTAAGGAAACATCATCCTCTCTCTCCATGTCCGAAGTAGACTACTATCTTGAAATCTGACTATCGAAGAATATGGCCGATTACAAGTTCCAGCAAGAACACACTAACATCCCAGAGTTGGTTGCATCGATTGCTGCGCTCTTTGACGCGCATCTGATTCCATACGTGCTCTGGGAGAGCGCCCTCACCCGACTCTATGGAGTACCAGCTGTAACAGAGGTATGTTTACCGTCCCATGATTTAAATGTACTCGAACTGACTCTCATTACAGGATATCGCATTCGTCATCCCAGACGATTTGATGAAAAAAGCCCGTGAAGGTTTGCAAAATGCCAACTTCTTCCCTTGCACTTATGGGGATGCCTGTGCACGAACTGTGGTAAAGAACAACCCTTCCCCTATACCTGACGTTCATTTCTATGTCAAGCCAGAAGAAGGAGGAGGAGGAGGTATAACACGCAGAGCAAGCATTGAGCTTTTCAAAAAATCCCACATGCTGTGGAGATTGCCCGACTTGCCGCTGAGAGCCCCTGCTGCTGATGATCCCAACTTCTGGCTTGCTAGCGATCCCCGGCTTCCTACAGACCCCTACCCTTCCTCCCTCTACCCCGTGAAAATTGTCTCTCCTGTGCGCTTTGCAGAGGCTCTTATGCTTCTTAGACTGCGAGATGCTGATCCTAGCCAGGCAACTCTGCAGCTGTATTGGATGGGCGCATTCACTTTCTTAGTTGACGCAGTTCAAAACGGGGCCCTGAATGCCCAGTATATGGAACATATGGAACCACGTTTGAGGCGACTCCTCCAGTTGGGGATGGAGGGACCAGCGAGAGAGTACAAGTCATATTCGATTGAGCTTTACAAGACTATGAAAGAGAATAATGAACTTCCGCCTCCTCCCCCGCCATACCCATGGGAGGTATTGGGACAGGAGTTTTATGACGAATATCTCAAGCCTTCTGGGGAGACTTTTGAGTAATTTCCTGTTTATTTTTATTTTGCTTTGCTTGTTGTTCTCGTTACTGATATTGTCACTATAGCGGGTATAGGTTGAGATTTGCAATAACATTCCAAGTCCAGATAGTTCAAGTAGATTTCTACCATTATATATTTCAGGGCAGACTCTAGTTAGTCTCTAGGTGACATGATTATTTGCCACTACCAGCTGCATCCCATTAGGTGAGATGGAGTAATAACTAACCATCATGTAATCGTGACTAAGGGTTGCCTGTCCGCTCCACCCAAAAGGGGTTTGGCGATGCTCTCCAGGTTCCAGTATACCCAGGTCGTCAAGGAGGAAAAGCATGTACGAGAAGAAAGGGAGGGAAACACTCCGTTTAACCTATTTAATCCACTTTATAAGATACCCTCCTCCGACTCGACAACTCCTGTAGAGTCCAAATCTCCAATATTTCCCCGTTTAGCTGTCATGCCACACTAAGGAATGCAGGTCAGCACTAGTTCCAAATGTTCCAAATCACTCCAGAACCATCTCTGGGCGAGACTCACGGCGCGCGAATCAAGTCGCCCTCTCTCCAGCATTCGCGATCTGGATAATCTCGCGGTGTATCCCTATAGGCCCATCCAGATCCTGCAAGGCTTTTGGCATCAGCGCCAGTGCCTACGGAGCAACAATAATGGCACTTTCACGGTCTCCTCAACCCTCATCCTTCTTGCACCTTTTTTTTTTTTTCTTTTCTTCTCTCCTCCTCTCTTACCTCTACATCCCTCACTTCCGAAATGCGTTCATAGATGAGCGGGAGTCTGTCTCCGAATGCGCGTTCCCATTGCCGTGCAGCTGGGGCTGCTTGTCCTGTTCACTGCTCTTATTGGTCTTGCAGCCCTATCCATCGCAACCGTAAGCCCTACTTCTACTTCTACTTTACTCTACTACTTCTTCTACTCTACTAGAGTAGTCCATCGCTTCTTGGCTAACTGGTAATCTAAAACAGTGGATTAATAACTATAACCTCGTGGTCGATGTCACGTATGTAATGAAGCAAGCCCAACTATGAATCAATTTACAACTCTCTCATACAAAATGGAAATAGATCCCGGAGCCTCGAGCTCGTCGCCACGGCCAAGTCCAGTCAGATTGCCTCGAATCTCGAGCTCTTAGAAACAACATGCAGGGTAATGGTCACCAGATTCCTTATTCAAGACGCCTTGCAACGATATTATGCGGGCAACACGACTGAGGAGAACTGGATAACGCCGAGCGAAGACGTGCAATGGGCTCTAGGCAGTGGTGGATATGTCAACGTCTACCAAGCAAGTATCTACGCAAGATCCGACGATGACTCTGGCGATCGAGTCGTCAATGTCAGCAGTACAAGTATCCCGGACATTCAGCTTCCATATTCTTATTCCAATGGCACTGTAGTCAAGCTTGGGGACGAGGGGCTGGGATATCCGCCTTCCCTCTATCCGAACCTGACGTACTCGGGCAACATTACCAGCCAGGTATATGCATTTGGAGATGTTCTGGTGGACTCAAGTTCCCCGTTGCTTTTGGGTCCATTGCGGCTCAATTCTTCTTTTTCGCTTGTCTCTCTAACCTTGCCGATTATCAATAATACGTCGGCCTCGGACACTCTCGGATTCATGACGTATGTGTGTGCTCTTTATTTCCCGAATTTATTTCGCTTATTCTTTTCTCTTTTCTTTTCCCTTTTCTTTTCTTTTTTTTTTTTCATTTTTTTGCCATCTGACGATTCCTTTGTAGTGTGGTTGCCAGTGCGGAGGATATACAGTCCACCCTCAGCTCCCGTCAAGGACTCGGTGACACCGGTCAGGTTCTCCTTCTTGGTCCAGCACGCCCCGGGAATCGATTCACTCCTGGGTCTGGACCAGCCACAGAGACCTCGGAGGCAGACATCGAGGCCCTTGCTGGGGCACAGGTTCACTATGTCCTTCAGCCCACACCTCTGCCTAGCCAAACGTCGCGGCACGACCCAGACATATCCACGGGCAAATCATTCCCTCTGGAGGAATATCCCATGGCATTGGATGTTCTCAGCAAGCCGTTCGCCTCCATCAATCGGTCGATAAGCAATCTCTCAACTAGAAACGAACAGGGTTATCATGTGGCGGTAGGAACCATTCAGCAGCGGAGCAATATGGTTGAGTGGGTGCTCATAGTCGAAGAGACACACAAGGAAGCATTCGCCCCCGTCACTCATCTGCGAGAGATCATTCTGGCCTGTGTATTTGCCACGATTGGGTTTATTATCGTGATGATTCCACCTCTTGCCCACCTTGCCGTGAGACCTATCCGGAGACTCAGAGAGGCAACACGAAACTCCATCAACCCTACCATTAATCCTCCCGCAAGTCCCTCTCTCTCAACCGCCCTAGACCCCATGGACCTCGCCGGGCATGCCGCCATGAACGGGGACGGGGATTGGAAAAGGGGGGTTGTCTCCTGGGCCCAGCGACTACGGGGCCGCGGAAATGTATTCACCAAAACGGACAGTAACGACAGCCATCTCGAGCCCCAGCAGTTCCAGATCCCCAGTAAGGTGAAGGAGCGCAAGCATCTCATCACCGACGAGCTGACAGAGCTCACAAGCACATTCAATGAAATGTCCGACGAACTCGTCATCCAGTATAATCGCTTGGAGGAGAGGGTTGCCGAGCGTACTCGCGAGTTGGAAAAGGCGAAGATCGCGGCAGAGACGGCGAACGAAAGCAAAACGCTGTTCATTGCCAATATTTCCCACGAGCTCAAGACCCCGCTGAATGGGATTCTCGGCATGTGCGCCGTCTGCATGGGCGAGGACGATCTCCCCCGCATCAAGAAATCTCTCCAAACTGTGTATAAATCGGGGGATCTCTTGTTACACCTCCTGAATGACCTTTTGACCTTCAGCAGGAATGAAATTGACCAGGCGATCCGGCTTGAGGAGAAAGAGTTCAAATTATCCGACATCAGATCGCAGTTGGCGATTATCTTCCAGAATCAAGTCCAGGAGAAGCAGGTTTCCTTCAGTATTGACTTTTGTGATCCTGGGCCCTCACGACGACTTGCAGAGATCGACGACACGAAAAAGGCAGTTCAGAGGCCTCACCCGGTAATGGGACCCCCTGGCACCGGCCGATTGAAGGATATGGTCCTGTGGGGGGATCAACACCGCATCTTACAGATTCTCATCAACCTCGTCAACAACAGTCTAAAGTTCACGCCTGAAAATGGCAGCGTCCAAGTCCGCATCAAGTGCACTGGGGAAGAAATCCCACGCTCTACCAGTCCAAGACCGCCAACACATGACTCCCGCAGACGGGTCTCCCCCTGGCGGTCGCGGGCATCTTCCTTTGCAAGCTCGGCGCCGAGAAACTCTCTTGATCATATCAGAGATGCTCTAGGGGAAAGGTCAGACTGCGCGCCACCAAGGCATCTGCGCACTTTAGCCCTCCAATTCGAAGTCGAGGATACCGGACCGGGGATCCCACGGCATTTGCAGCGGCGGGTCTTCGAACCCTTCGTGCAGGGCGACTTGCGGTTGAACCGCAAGTACGGAGGAACGGGACTTGGCTTGAGCATCTGCATGCAGCTTTCTAAACTGATGGGGGGAACTCTCCTTTTGGAAAGCGAAGAAGGCAAGGGGACCTTGTTTACCATAAAGATCCCTCTGGGCTTTGTGAAGGAGTCCGCGCCGAGTACACCCAGCTCCAGCATAGTTGGGTCTCGCACATCCAGTGTGTTTTCTTTGGAGGACCTGGCTACTTTGGCTCGGCCGCCGTCAAACAACAGCGTCGCTGCCCCCAGCGTTACGTCGGCCACCAGCTTCGACAAGCAGGATACTCAACCCCGATTAGTTGGGCTCAGCCAGCCGTTCTTCGCGCCCCCTGTCCATCCTCCCGCGGATGACGAGCCCAGAAAGGTTCGGGCGCTGGTGGCGGAGGATAATGTGGTCAATCAGGAGGTTGTCCTTCGGATGCTCGCACTGGAGGATGTATACGACGTGACGGTAGTAAAGGATGGACAGGAGGCATATGACACCGTGAAGGCCAATATGGAAGAGGGTAAAGTTTTTGACCTGATTTTCATGGATATCCAGGTTGGTTTGATCTTTTCTCTGGTATAACGTAACTTGAAGCGTGCTAACAGATGTAGATGCCCAATCTCGATGGCATACAGAGCACCCGTCTTATTCGACAAATGGGATACTCTGCGCCGATTGTAGCGCTCAGTGCATTCTCCGAGGACAGCAACATTCAGGACTGCATGAATTCCGGAATGGACATGTTCATCAGGTAAGCTCCTCTCCGCATATATGGGGTGGTATAAATGCTAATCAAAGCAGTAAACCAATTCGCCGCCCTGCATTGAAACAAGTTCTCCGGAGGTTCACAACCATTCCAGAAGAACCCGAGAAGACGCCAAATGCATAGCGTTCGCGGCCTTATATCTAATACTCAGTAGAGTCTGTATTTATATTTCTGAAATGCAACACAAAATGAGCATGTAAGGACGCACTCTTCTCATCACACCTATTTTGTAAGTTTCACATAAACTTATTGCTGCTCTTGATCCATGAATAATTATGCCAACGATGCTAATAAATAACCATCCAACAGTAGTCAACCTCGAAAACTCAAGCAGAATACGGTGGAGGAGAATCCTCATGCCCCCTCTCACTCTCACCATCCCCCAAACTCCCCACCAACCGCCCATTCCTCCACACTTGATTCTTCAAAACCTGCTTCCTCAACGCCACCCCAACAATAACACAGTTGACCACCTCGCAATCCTCCAGACTCGCCCGCTCCACCTTACTCCCAAACACACGCGACCTCTCCAAACTACTCCGATGCACCACACTCTCCGCAATAATGCAGTCGCGCGCACTGCTCCGCGACACGACGCTTCCCTGGGACACACTCGAGTTCACCAGCTCACACCGCCGCAGAGAAGCAACATTCTCAAGCGTACAGTTGGTAGCCTGTACCAAGCGGGCCGAGTGCACGTCCTGCAGCGCGCTGTTGGTGATTCTGCAGCGCCGGGCGGAGCTGTGCGTAACCGTTGACTGGGTGATTTGGCTGCGCTTGATGGATGTTGGAGTTGTGTTCTTTGAGTCCAAGTCCAAGTCCAAGTCCACGCCAGATACCTGCGCGGATGGAGGAGGGGTGCTAGTTATCGTTGTTGAGTCGATGGTGCTGCGCTTTATAGTGTCTGTTGGGGTGAGGTTTGAGAGGGTGGACTTTGAGATGGAGGAGCGGGTGATGGAGGGGGTGGAGTTGGGGAACGCGGATTCTTGGATTGTGCTGTATTTTAGCATTTTTTTTTTATCTCTCTCTCTCTTCTCTTCTCTTTTCTTTCTGGGGACTTTCTAGAGTTCTGGAGTTTCGGTTTTGATGGTTGTAGTATGGGGAGGGATTTCTTCGTCGTGGGCTGACGGTTATATGGACGGAGGGAATGTTGCTGCCTATGCGAATTGTCCAACCATCACCGGCGGGGAGGGTTGTCTGACGGTTTATGTATCCTACTATCTAGTGCTTTATTGCTGGTTTCAACGATTATTCATCTTAAATATATTTGGGTATGGGGTTGGGCTTAGAGTATACAATGTTGAGGGCGACTATCTACTAGCTTAACCGGCGGATGCAACTGCTGTTCTCCAAGGTGCTAAATCGGGTCATCTTCAAAGTAAATATTGACTGCCAAGTGGCAATGAATCCTGGAATAAGCGTATTCAAATAAATTCACATCTACAAGTCAACAGTCAGGTGAAGGGAAATAGAAGCCTGGAAGATGCGCTGATATCTAGAGCCTCAGGCAGCAAGGAAAACAACCGGAGTAACTTACATCCGACACCGAGTTCGTCTCCCGCTCACGTGATCGCAATTCTGGAGCTGATATCATGTTTCGCGGCCGACAAACTAGACTCCAGCTCACATTACTAGACAGCCATGGCGGACGCAAACATCCAGTAAGCTTCTTGTCTCGATTCTCATGATACAAATCTGTTGCTGACTGTCTCTCCAGGGCTCTGCTCCAGAAGCCTCGTCAAGAGTGCACGTAAGACACCCCTTTCGCGTCCCCTAACTAGCGCGAGCGACAGACTGACTCTCGCAGGGAATATGAAATCGCCCAGATCGTACGTCCCCGTGTTCCTATCCAAGGCTTCCAAGCCGGCCACTACAAACTACTAGTACAATTGATGGACATGGGCAGAGCTGATATGGTGAACAGGAGGAATGGGAGCTGAGTAACGGGCCTTTGTCGCTCCTTCAGACAGCTGTTCGTACCAACACACAGGTCTTGATCAGTCTTCGTTCGAACCGTAAACTGTGTGTTGCCGCCTTTTTACCTTTTCCCGTGGGATTTATTCGCTGGTGTCATGCTTTTTACTAAATTGGTTTTTAGACTTGCTCGAGTAAAGGCTTTCGATCGTCACAGCAATATGTATGCACGCCCCTCCTTGTACTGCTTATTTTGTCGTTTTGCTAATTCGTTTCTAGGGTTCTCGAGAACGTCGTAAGTAATTGCCCTCGCTCAATCCCGTCCGATTAAACTCCAACTACTACTACTCCGCCCGTGATGAAAAGCACACACTGATGATGATACCGCAGAAAGAGATGTGGACTGAACCCCAGAAAAACGGAAAGGGACGACCCGTGAACAAGGACCGATTTATTAGCAAGATGTGCGTATCGTCTATTTCCCTCGAACCGAAATCCGTATTAATATGAATGATGGATGAATAGGTTCCTACGAGGCGATAGCGTTATTCTTGTCCTTCTGAGTTAAATGGCTACGGATTGGCGGTACCAGACATCAGTGGTGGTCTGTTGGCATCCCTAATGGCTCGGAGTTCTGGTTCTTTGTTGGTTGAAAAGAAAGCTTGTGTCTGGCAATATAAATGGAAAAGTAATGGATTTTGACGGCTTGTGTATGTGTCATCTCAGCCGTCGGAATATACGAATTTTGAAAGTCAACGAGCGGCGTACATCATATCGTCGACAGCAGAGTGGACTTGTGAGCGTACTACGCTGATTCCTAGAAAGCAGTGTCTACAGGATCGCTGTGATAAGCACAAGCAGGCTTAAGCGAGAAACAACAGGCTTATCGTGTACGAAATTATAGATTCTCGCAGGTAGCAAATTCACATTTCCAGAACGCTTCCATGTCTAGGGCTTAGATATTTTCTTGTTGGGCGTTCGTTGCAACTCTGGAGCCCAGGACTCATTGTTGCTGATGCTATATATAACTTGAACCCCAGGAATACGAGGCGGGCGCAGTCACAGATGCTGGTGACGTTGTCGGGCAAACGGGCAAACATTAGTTAGTATTTCTATCAACAGCCGCTTAAATGGACAGAGGTTGTGCTCGTTAATAGTTTCTTATAAACGCAATTTACACTCACCCAACAACTGTCATGGAAACAAAAGACGACGACACGGCGAGTATCCGGACTGTGTTGCCAGCATACTCACCAGCCCCGCGATCATACCGTGCGGCTGAACAACACACGGTACCTCGACCACCATCTCCAGCACCAACATACCGCACTGTAGATTCTCGATCATTGCCCTGGAGGGCCCGTGGAAGGTCTATCGGGGGATCCTTGCAACAAGCTGAGGCCCAATCCCCAGACAAGCAGCGGAGCAGGTTCCGGCAAAGCTGGTGGCTTCCCCGGCATAAAGAGCGCTCTTCGTCCATCACAGAGCTGAACGACCGTGATTCGCTACATGACCTGGTTGTGCAGGGCAGGGTGGCCGCTCTTAGAAGACTACTAGCATCTGAGAAAGTCGACATTGATTCCAAGATAAAGGACGGATGCACGGCACTCCTCATCGCAATCCAGGAGGAGCGAAGCTCCGCAAGTACAGTCGAATGCCTCTTGGAGTATGGCGCTGACCCGACGGTGCCGGACTCCAGAGGATGGATGCCGTTGCATGTGGCCAGCGATCTTGGGCGAAGCACGGTTGTCAACGTTCTCCTCCAGCGGTGTGACCTCGATGTCGACGAGATGGCGCCGAACTTCCGTACCCCGATTCAGTTGGCTGCCGCAGAGGGGCACAGAGAGACTGTTTCTGTCCTTCTTGGGCATGGAGCGTCGTATGCTCGTCCGTTGAAGGGCGTGCCGAACTCGACGACCCCGCTGCACCTGGCTGCGAGAGGTGGGCATTCAGAGACGGTGTCGCTGCTGTTAGACACGCCGGGTGCTGACTTGAATGTTGATGATCATACTGGTCGCCGGGCGCTTGATTGGGCTATCGAAGGCGACCATGACAAGGTGATTCGCCTATTCCTCGAGAAGGATCCAAGACTTGAGCCCAGGGACTCTGCCGGGGGTACGTTTCTACATCGTGCCGCACGACAAGGACGTACCTCCGTGCTGTCTTCCCTTCTGGATCGAGGCGACTGGGACATAAACGGCCAGGACAAGGAGGGACACACCCCATTGTACCTTGCAGCATTGTCTGGCTCTGAAGAGACTGTGAAGCTCCTACTGAATAAAGGTGCCGACGTCGCAATATCCAACAAGAAGGGCAGTACGGTATTACATCTAGCTGTGGGACAAGCGCGTATTAAGATTGCCCTTGTCCTTCTCAAGTACATCCAGTATATTGACATCAACCACGCAAACAGCGACGGACAAACCATGATGCATGTGGTTTGCGGAAGGAATGCCCCCGTGTTTGTTCAACGGCTGCTCCAGGCGAAGCCGGATCTTTCACTAAAGGATTCCAAGGGCAACACTCCATTCATGGTCGCACATAATATGGGTCGAATCAAAGTAATGGACATGCTACTTAAGGAGGACGACGATATATACAGAACACATGCGCCTTCGCCATTGATGCTGGACACGATCATGCAGGAAGTCGTCGTGCCAATTCTTCGCGGGACGAAAATAGATGTCAACACCTCCTTTGGCGGATCTACGGGGCTTCATTACGCAGCGAAAAACGGTTACGTTGAACTTCTCGACTGGCTATTGACTCGCGGGGCGGATCCCAAGGCTCGAGACGGCGCAGGGCAAACACCCGCTGAGTTGGCTGCAGAGCACGGCCATTTCGGTGTCCTCGAGCACCTCGGTGCTGAACACCTGGCAGACACGAAGAAGGTCCAGACTGCGCTAGCACTAGCTATCTCCAACGGCGAAAAGGGGACGTTACAATGCATAATACTCAACTCCCCAACCGAGTCCCGAAGAAAGGTCGAGAGTATAGCCGTCAGCGAGGCAGCCATATACAACCGCAATGACTTGCTCCAATTCCTCCTGGATTCCGGGGCAGATATAAACGGTATCCGAGAACATGGATGGACTCCACTACATATGGCAGCATTGCATGGACACGACGATGCAGTACGCCTACTGCTTTCGCACGGTGCGAATCCCAATTTGAAGTCGGACTCGGGACTCACGGCGCTGCTTCAAGCTGCGAATGGTGGCTACACCCACTTGATCCAGCTCTTGCTTCGGAACGGTGCGAGGATCTCTGATGTGGATTATAATAGCGAGACAGCACTTCATCTGGCCGCACGTAGGGGTCATCATGGCGCAGTGGCCACCTTACTAGACGAAGGGGCAGATATAAATGCAAGGAATTATATTGGGCAAACTGCTCTTGATCTTGCTTTGCATTTTCACCACCCGCTCGTCATCAAGCTGCTGCCTGATTCTGCAGGTAATCCCAATGGGAAGGAGTCATGATTTGGGTACTTCCTTTATGAACATTATATTCTTTTCGTCCCCTTGAGGGTTTGCACAAGTCTGTGTATTTTGCCTAGGCAATGTTTGGCTGAAATCACTTGGGAACTACTTAGAGAATAGAATTTGAGTCATCTTCTTCCATATAGGAACCATATCGCAAGATGCTTCATTATTTATTCCATAGTACCCACTACTAGGCGACCGTGAACCAACCACACCGTTGGGAATTTGGCTATATACACCACCTTTTGGCAATGCGTCCTCTCTGATATACTCTGAACCTCTGATGTACTGATACAGCTCAGGATGATTAGACTAATTCGGGAATAGGAAATAATTATCAACTCAGGCAGAACCAAGGCAGAACTAAGACAGAAAGCTCGTATTAGAAAGACATATATTGGCTAACTACTTTCCAATAAGATGCTTATAGACAGATTTTAATGATAGATTTATATTATTTAAGATATTTATTTACTCTACCTTTACTACACTTGCATAAATAATTCAATGTCTATCTAAATAACAGAATTATGCACCGGAATAACATTATTCCAACGCAGAGAGATCGGATAAACCTCAATCTGCAAGCCTGAGGCTAACTGTAGTACATCTGCGCTTGGACCCCGCATCAAGTATACAGTTGTGTCGAACTTCCGTAGCGTACGTAATATTTGGTACCCCCATCGAAATATGAAGGTCTGATTCATCGAATCTAGCAGCGATACTGCACTAAATACAAGAGAAATAGGGGTAATCTAACTAACTAAATAAGGAAAAAGAAACGATACGATAAATGACCGAGCGGGCGCTGACTAACAGTGGGTTCGGCGTTGAAGCGGAATACTAGCGGTCACTAAAGGTCGACAAGTTGCAACCTCTCAATTCTTACCCGGAGTGCACGTTAACAATGCAGAAATACACTCAGCCTGACCTAATCAAGGAGCTCCAGCGAGATCTGAGTCTCAAGTATGCGCTCCACGGAGCACGACTCGAGCAGCTTTGGCGGAGCTGGGGCCCCGTCAAGAGGGAGCAAACCGTGAGAGCTGGAGCGAGAAACGGCGAAGTGTTGCGAACCCCGACGGACAAGTCCATGGGTAGGGTCTACCTCTTGATTCCAGAGTGGAATATACAAGATCTCGCCGGGCCAGATCCGGAATTGTTGCTGCAGCAGCTACACCATCGAGCTACGACATCTGTCTTCGAACAATACACCTGTGGCCCCAATAGAACACCTGGGGACTATGAGGTCATCATTCGGAGTATGCGACTGGGTCTGCGCCATACTCAGCGATATCCTAACGAATTTACACAGTTCCTGGGCGAGGACGATTATGGCATGTCATACACCGCTAAGGATGCCGCCCATTATCAACAGATCATGGGTACTCTGGCAAAGGGCGGCGGGGCGAACTACGTTGTGCCCAGATCGACGGGTGAACTCGTATTGCAAAGACAGCTCTACATGCTCCAATCACTCAATATACTAGTAGAGGACATACTGGAAGTCGGCTCAACATCGAGAGACAAAACTGCGCCGAAAAAGAAACCACGCAAAGCCGCAGAAGAAGTACCGTCAGCGGACCCCGCAGATTCGAAGCCACAGAAACTCCCCTTACCGGATCTTCTTTCTGAAGCCCAAGAACAGAAATCCGCTGCTGAGGATTACCTGGCTCTCTGCCGTACAGAGCCCTCTTTTCTGGCCCCGATTGTGAACATGTGGTTTATGACTCGCCCGGAACTGCTCCCGGATGAGAGGGGCCAGAGGCTGCCGCTTTTCACCGACAAATACAAAACTATTGCCTTCTTTGAAGTGCTTCACGCTGCTATTGGTACTGCTGCAGTCTGGGAATATGTGTGCCGTCTGCTTCAGAGTCTGGTCGACATACCAAAGGACCAAAAATATCGGACCATTCTGCTCCAAGAACTATCAAACGTGTGCCATTTCGAATACTCCAGAGTACAAAATCTCTTCAAGCGCTACGTTCAAACATGTTCAGGCTCGAAATACTTCAGACGCGCTTCTGATGGCCGTAATAACGGAACAACGCGCGTAGTGATGAAAGTCAAGCCAGAGTCTCTAGCACAGGAAGACCCACAACTTCACTATGTGCTTAGCTTATGTGAGACCAAGACAGATGCAGTCAAGGCTATGGCTTGGATAAGAAAGTTGGATGAACTCCACCGTGCTCAGCCGAGAAAGCTGGAGGAGCTAATGGAGTCGGAATCAGAGGCTTTTGGTGACCTTTCTGTTACTGCAGCGTTTATTCAGACCCTGGCAGTCTCTCTGCGCTTGCCTCCACCGAACCGCACAAAGGGACAGGTGTATATCTCCAAATTAAATGCCTTAGCCAGTGGGTTGGATTCGCTCAAGGATGATCTTGATCTGAGCGAGTTTGTTGTTCCGATCGATAACCTCCTTGAACATGGTGTGGCTAGGCGAGCGTTGGTGGCGCTGGATAACTTTATCATTGAGAAGGCAGGGGCTGAGATAGGCCAACTATATGAGAGCCTTGCAGAAGAAGGCATGACAGCTATTCAAAATCAGTGGACCGACGACGAACGACTCGAAAAGGAGTTGGAAGCTCGGCTCACAATTTCAGAAGCACCCAGTCCTGCAGTCATTGTCGACCAACGCCGCGAGAAAGCAAAGACTCGCCCCGCCCATTCATCTGTGTACAGTATTGTCCCCAAGGACGAAGCTCCGACGGAGGCAGAAGGTGCAGAAACGCCGGTGTATAAGGTCAAGCCGGCCACGTTTGAGGTTTTCTCTTCCCTATTCTCGAAAACAGAGTCACAAGGATCCATTAGCTGGGCGGCATTCCGGGGAGCAATGGCAGATCTGAACTTCTCAGTTGTCCCGAGATTTGGCTCTGTTTTCACGTTTCTCCCACCCAAAGACTTCTTGCCGGCGCAGTCGTTCAACATCCATCGGCCGCATCAATCACGCATTGAGGGCCACGTGCTGATATACTTTGCCAAGCGTTTGAAGAGGGTCTATGGATGGGGAGAAAGCTCCTTTGAGATTGCCTGAGTTTTCAACACAGCCATCTACTGGCGTTCATTCTGATTCGTCCTTATTCATGAGCGCAGAGTGTCTCCTTTCATTATTATTACCTCCACACTCTTGTCCAGGGCTTGGGCTCGATGATTTCCCACTACATATGTGTAAGTTGGTTCCCGATATGAAACTTACCTCGTGGTTCCAGAAGAACGTCATGCTCTCTAGACTCTGGGCAAGAGACCGTCGATCGCTTGGAATCTTTAAAATCATGTACATCCTTGTCATATCCTATCCGTCGTCTTCTTTATGGTTTCAGAAAATATCGTACTTGTTGTATACAGGCTCATTTGTCCAACCCTCCGTTAGTTCTGCCTCCTGAACAATGCGGTCAGTATTCTGCTAACATTGGACATTACGAGATGCAAATGCATTCAATGGGATAGTTGTAGTCGAGGAAATAGTGCTCGATGGTTTGGATGTATTGAAAGGATTATGTGTTCTCCAGTCTAATATGGCGAGATACAAAAAAGCAATGTATTCTACTGGAAATATTGTCACTATTTCAATTAACCGTAATATGAATTTACTTACAACTGAAAGGACACTGATATCCCTAGATGTCTTTGTACTTCTGAAGCGAGAGTATCTTTATAGATATAGCATAATACCTGCCCCCAGACAATTGTTGGTGGTAGTGCGTATTCACTTGAGATTGCTACAATGCGTCCGGGTGAGACAGATACATCTATCTATCATCTCTGCCGATATTGTCCTCTGACACTCATGCCTTCATATACGTTCGACATATGAACTCATCCAGTGATACGTCAAGCCGTACAGCGCAACAACTATTCGGAGATTGTCTCACTTTCCCCTCATACAGACAGATCATCTCTTTCAGCTATGCCCTTGAAGCGGTCCAATACAAGACCAAAGCTATACCCACTACTTTTCGCCCGCATAGGTCGGATATTCACAAACCAGAGTGGGAAACTAGGCCGCCGCCCCTAGCGCACATTCTTGCACTGTACATGTCTTGTGAGCTCTTGCGTAATGGCAGAGCAAGGTGCCTAATATGTTTTACTGCAAGTTTAGAGAAGATAGGACCTATTTTTCCAGATGATGGGATGACGTTGTTGTCTGATATCTGTCTACAGATGCGATGGATACCCCGTCACGGAGAAACACCGACTTGGTCTGCATAGTGACATGCCGACTATCTACTTCGGGTACTTCGTAAAAGGTGTTTTCTTTAGCGGATGCTGAAGCTATCGTAAACTACGTGCAAAAGCGTAAGGATCATCCACCTGCGAGGTAGTATAGAGTGAACTGGCCTGTTGACAGCAATACCTCAATAGTTAATGCCGCATACTCGGAGAATGGCCGATGCCCATGACGCCAAATTACCCGAGCCGTTGATCGACATATCTGTGCCAGCGGCCAAGATAGTCAAGCATTGTAGGGAGTTTCCTCCGCAGTTAGACTCTGGAGTGATTTACATGGTTTGGCTGGGGAATATGGAGATATTTACCCCGCGCTCGGACTTTGCCCCATATTCAATATTCTTGCATGCAGAAACCCCCACACTAAGGAGGGAGTGGCTCAGACTGGAGAATATGTGGATGCAGAGGAGTGTAGGGTTAAATGTTGGGATGGATAGTTGTGCGTGGTCTTTAGCTCAGAGCCCGTGGCCTTTCCGTGCTGTAACAGGGGAAGCAAGGTACAGAGACTATACTTTAGTAGCTGTGGGTGCGAAATAATATTTCACAACAAACATGCAAACTTCCCAAGTAGGTAGGCTGCAGTATCTATGTTCATCCTACTTTCTGGTTTGTAGGTACTCCCGAAATCAACATTCAAAAAGATCACATAAACAAGGACGGAAAATGCAAAAAGAACGACCCACGAGGGACTCGAACCCTCAACCTTTGCCTAGCTATCGCTCCAACCCTCTTGAATAGGTAAGGTAGGAGAGCAATGCTCTACCATTGAGCCAGCAGGCCGTTTCTGTATTCATTTCCGGTCCTTTTCTGGCTATTTATTGCTGAGCGCACTTTTAGAGTTACTCTGTAGTGGAAATTGCGTGTCCTTCAGGGAGGCTTATAGACCACGCACCAAATGCCACAGTGTAAGAAGGCATTTTCCCTGAATATGAACGCTATCCCGTATGCAGTAACCCGCTGTCCTCGAGGAGTAATGATATGCCCTCTGAGGATGTATATATACCTCCACCCCCATAGTCTCGGGCTCTGTATGCACTGAAGTTGTCCTGCGAGAGCAGGGGAATAGAACGAACAACACCAGGCTTCATTGACAAAGATGATCGACAAGACAGGACTTGCTTCCCTTCGGGGAACACCACTTGTCTGCGCCATCACATCTGTTTGCTCAGTTTCTTTCCTTCTCTTTGGCTACGAGCAGGGCGTCATGTCTGGAGTCATCATATCCGAGTACTGGCTCGAAACCATGGATTACCCCAGCACGGTGATGACAGGAACTATCACTGCCCTTTACGATGTCGGTGCTGTATTCGGCGCCATACTGGCGGCCTTTACAGCGGAGCAGATGGGCCGAAAACGAGGGTTGGTATTTGCTGCCGCTATGTCGGCCGTTGGGTGCATCCTCATGGGGACTCCCGTGGAGAGGATTCAGATGATGGTTGGACGAGTTGTAACTGGTCTGGGTAGGTAGTTTCATTCGAGAAGGACTTTTCTTGTGCTGATATTTAGTTTTATAACATGCCAGGAGTTGGGTTCATCACCTCCGTCGCCCCAGTTTACCAAAGCGAGATCTGTCTCCCCCAGCACCGGGGAATGCACCTGGCCTGCCAGCTGACGATGATGTTGTTTGGCCTTATGCTTGCATACTGGATCAACTATGCCTTCTACTTCCACCCTGGAGCCGTGCAGTGGCGCTTCCCCCTGCTGTTCCAGATCATCTTCTGCGCTTATGTTCTCGTCGTGACGCCCTTTCTTCCGGAAACACCGCGATGGCTGATGTATCATCAGACATCCGGGGAGCAGGGGACTCTCGTGCTGTCCAGACTCCGCAACCGCCCGGAGGATGACCCTGCAGTGCTCCGGGAAAAGAGAGAGATTCTTGCTGCTATTGAGCTTGAGGTCAGAGAAGAAGGTTCATGGAAGGCACTGCTGACAGATGGGGGCTGTAGCGCCAACAAGCGGTTCTATATGTCCTTGGGGATTCAATTCATGCAGCAGCTCAGTGGTACGTTTACGTTGTTATCGTCATTTCTGTTGTTGTGACCTTTATATCTCTCGTCTAATAAGCCGAATAGGATGCAATATTATCACTTACTATTCCCCAACCCTGTTCAAGGACAATCTAAATATGTCGCAGGAGCGGGCCCTCTTCGTCGGGTGCTTCCTCCAGGTCTGGTATATTTTAGCCTCCCTTCTCACGGTATGCATTCTCACCTTGCTATTTCAGCTATCCGTTCTGACACCCAGCAGTGGTTTATTATAGACAAGGTTGGCCGACGCCGGCTTTTCATAAGCATGGCCCTTGGCATGTGTATTGTTCTGGTCTGCGAGGCGATCACAGTTGCCATTGGCGGCACAAAAGCCAGCATCGCTGCTGTATTCTTTATTTTCGCATTCGAGGCCTGTTTCACCTGGGGTATATTCTCTCGCCTTTCTCGTTTTATTTAACATACGGGTTAGAACTAATTAACTAACCTTTGGCAGGATGGATGTCAACTGTTTGGGTATATCCTGCTGAGATCCTTCCTCTCAAGATCAGAGCCAAGGGTGCTGGGCTGGCGACTGCAGCGGATTTCCTGGGTAACTTCCTTGTATGAATCTCTAATTTCTTTATTTATACTGGACCGAACCCAAATCGAAAAAGAGAGATCATCAAGGTGAATTAACGTCGAACAGGTCGTCGAAATCACACCCCCAGCTCTGCAAAACATCGGCTACAAGACATACATCATCTTTGCTGTGTTCAACTTAATCAACGCCTTCATTGTGTGGTGTTTCTACCCTGAAACGTCAGGTCTGAAATTAGAAAAGATCGATTTGCTTTTCGTGCCTGACGAAGAGGTGGATTGCCAGGTTGACGAACACAGACGTTTCTACCATAAACTTCTCCAATGGAGGGTTGTTTTTCGGGCTTGGGCAGCTGTGAATGAGGCCAGGGTGAGGGCTAGAGTACATGTCGACACTGAGCTGGAGGGTGCGACTGGGGAGGACGAAAAGGTTACAGCGTGGCAGCATGCTGAGCTTGACAAGTTATAACGAGGTGTACGAAGGACAGATATATTTACTCCCGGGGCTTGGAGAGGATTTAGTAGGAAATTTGCGTTCTTTATACCTTTGGCTTGATGTTGAAGGACGTTGAGGTCTAGAGAGTATAGAAAAGATACTCACCAGAAACAAGTCGCTTATTTGTTGACATTGTTCAGCTTGAAGATATCACAACCTCTATAAACCAGCCCCATCTATCCAGCGTGAAAAGGAAATGCAAATATTAACCTCCCTAGAAAACCTCCATCAAAAACAAAAAAAATGTATTTATCAACTTAAAAGGCCCAGAACTCAAAGAACCAATTTACTCTTCGCTCTAATCTTCGCCCCGTAAATGTAGAGAATAATCGGAATGGGAATCAGACATGCAGCAACGCAGCCCAGCAGCGTACACGCCCATTCGACACCAAGAGCATCAAACTACGTAGTCATTAGCATGATCAGTAAGGATAACCGTTAAACCTGAAAACAGAAGCATCCACGACATACCATGTACGTAGCAAAGAGGGGGAAGATTGCGCCGGCAAGCGAACGGAGGAAGGTATGTGCTGCAATAGCCGAGGCAGCCCTACAAATTGAAACGTTAGCAAACACCAGCAACGATATCGATTGATCAGGTAGATAGATACCTTGTCCGACGTGCCTCCGCAACATAAGAGATAGAAGGCAGGAACATCGATAAGAGTCCGAACCCTGTAAGAACCCCCGACGCTGTCGGAAGCATCCAGTGCAACTGACGCTTGTAACCAGTCCAACCCAGCCAGAAAAGACCAGCTGAGAATGCTACTGAGCCCGGGATCCCCATTACAAGTAACCACTCAGGAACCATCTCGCCATTGTTTGCTGCGAGTTTGGCTCTTAACCAGCTCGATTGGAAGAACATAGCGGCCCCAGCTAGGAATTGTCCGATGATGACGCCGATGAATGGGAGTCCGCCGATTCCAGCGTCCATGCCGTGGATCCGCTGGAAAATGATGGGATACGCTGTCAGGAAGAGGTAAAGTAGGCCGTAGACGAAGGCGCCGAAGCTGCACATGCAGAGTATGATAGGGTCGAGTGTTAGCATCTTCATGGGGATTGTTAGGTAATTCCGAAGGATTTCCTTGAAGGTGACATCCAGCTCATCATGTTTTGCATGGATTGACCAGTCTCCTGTTTCTCGACGTAGCCGGTCTGCTTTGGAAGACAGAAGGACAGGTACGTAGGATTCATCTAGAAGGAAAACCAGTGACGCGAATGAGGCTGCACCCAGAATGCCAGCAATATAATGTGTCCACCTCCAGCCGAGACTCTCGTTCATGACAGTGAAGCCTCCGATAACTGGCGCTATCAGGGGGCCAGAAAATACCATGAGGCAGAATCCTACCATACCCATAGCCCGGATAGAGGGGCTGAGCATGTCGCTATAAACGGCACCGGAAAGAGTCAAAGGACAGGCTCCGAAGAATCCAGCAAAGAAACGACAAATAAAGATTGACTGTAGGTCCTTTGATGTGGCGGTAGCGAATACAAACGCGGTAAAGCAGAACATGCCGAGGAGAAGAGGGATTCGGCGTCCTTTCAACTCGGAGAAGGGCGCCCAGATGAGCGGACCAGTTGCAAATCCTAGAACATATAACGAGACCCCGAGAGTTCCTACTTCGCGCGATATGCCGTACGTCGCCATTAGAGGTGGGATAATGACAGAGAATATACTACTCGTGAGTGCAGCGACCATGGTAGCGAGGCCGAGTATGGCGCCTGTGTAGAGCCTAGAAGGGTACAGAGATCAGTTTCTATACACATTTGAAAGATGGCGTCAATGACAACATACTTCTTCTTAACGGGCCAATTCTGCGGATTAAGCTGATCGTCAGGCCCGTCAAAACCGACTAGTCTAGTCGTCGAGTCTGTTTTATCTTGCAGTGTAGGTTGAGGTCGTGATGCGGATTCATCTTTCTCATAGTTGGCGCCATCATTTCCCGTCCCCGTTTCGAGATCTAGGTACTCGGTATCATCTGTAGCTGAAATAATTAGTCAGTCAGTTAATCTGTCAAGAGCATGCCAGTACATGCTGGTATATCCATACAGCTTCCAGAATTGTCCAGCCCTGCGTTTCCTTCTTTGGAGTTGACATCCATGTTTGCACCCACGATGAAACCCCAGGATGAATCTCACGAAAGGGTGCACATTTCGACAGTTTATATGATAATCCATGGCCGAGTGGAGTAGGAGAAGAAAATATAGCTCGTATTTGCTGACCTATGGTGCCTCTTGGACTCAATGTGTGCGAAGCGGTGCCTATACAAAGATCAGTAATCAGGCCGACGGGGTTGCGATCTATATCGATGTAGGGCTGCGTAAACCTCGGCTTCTGCAAGCAAAGCGGGGCCAAATGTTGAATAATCCCTAAAAGTCGGCTTGTCGCTGCGAGATGAATGCATCTTTCATTAATAATTATAATACGAAGATGATGAGAAATATAATCTTGCCGGCTGGTCATCCAGACTCTTCGACTGCCTACACCAAGCGGATACTCCTGTCGCTGGAAACAACCCGCTTGGGCCTAATCGACGATGACGTTGAAGGAAGGAGACACAGAATCATTATCTTATTACAGTCAGTCCTTCAATCCTTGTAATGCCCCTTTCGCTCTATATTTTTCTCTGGTGACCCGCCAGGCGTTGGTAAGACTTTTACTGTTGAAAAAAACAGCAAAATGCTAAATCAGTGATATCTTCTAACTTTGTTGCGCACTTTAATCCACGAACGATAGGGCTTTGAGCCACTCCCTGCGTTCTTCATCATTCCTGGCTTCACGGTCCAAGAACCTCTTCACTCCCTCATCTAGCTCTCTCCTAGATCTTTCGTAATCTACGTCGCTAACCCTACCATCCCAATGTTTAAAACAGCCAGTGTCGCTAACATATGCATTCATGAGTTCAACCCCTTGGGCCCATAGCTCGCCATCCTGCTCCTGCTGCTGGATTTCTTCGTCCGAGAAGTGTAATGGGAACGGCGTTCCAGGAGAGCTACCATCGCCCCCAACGCCAACTATATGTGCCCATTTCTTCTCGACGTCTCTCAACAGGCTGTTGAGGAGAGGCTCGTAATCCATCAAGACTAATCCCGGAACCACACTAACCCGATGCCGGAGAGTATTCTGGCCCTGTATCGCTTGAAAGGCCGTTTCGTTAACCTGAAGACACCGAACTAAGTAGAGATTGTGCAGTGTCTGTGCTCTATGGAGTGCCTTTGCCTTCCGCTGTTGATCTGGATCCATCGAGTCAAATTTTGGTGGTAAAGGGACCTTCCCCAAATCTTCAGGAACCGGGCCGTTATAATCGAGAAACGCTGGGCGCCCAACCTGCATAAAAAGTGGACAAGCACTGACGGACTGCCAGTCAATAATTCCCACAATACGGCTTGGGTCTTCAGGGTCGACAAATATATTCTGCGAATGAAGATCGCCATGCCATAGAACTGAGGCATGGGTGGCTTTATTTTCTGGGACAACATGAGATGCCAGCTTAAGATAGTTTTCTAACCCGGAGAGCTTTTTGGAGAGGCTAGGCTGGTATTGTCGGGGTCCATAGAAAAGACCTTCGGGCATTAAGGGGTACCGGAGACCTGCCTTTGCAGTTGCAATTTCCCTCCTCGCAATAGCCGCCAGAAATTCTGTGACTGTTGACCCTAAAGGTTGTGCACGGATAAGCACAAGATAATAATATCATACCAGTTGGCGATGAACTTACATGGACCACGCTCAATATCCAACGCGCCTCTCTCGAAGTCAAAGAAAGAGCGGTGATTAGTTGATCCAATACCAAATGTTTTGCTCCGCACTTCGTTCCCAGTTGAATCAGAATATAGGGGCGAAGTAGAATCCGCATTGTCGGGAAGGTCGTCTTTATAGTACAGGGACCCGAACTTATAGAATTTCGTTGCTGCTAGGCGCCTTTCAATGTCAATAACCTGGTCCAGAATTTGGACTTTCTGCTTTCCTTTGATGG
The DNA here is from genome assembly GCA_027569145.1 of Aspergillus funiculosus. NCBI lineage: Eukaryota > Fungi > Ascomycota > Eurotiomycetes > Eurotiales > Aspergillaceae > Aspergillus > Aspergillus funiculosus. The sequence goes on from JAPDEN010000003.1 coordinate 1,238,247, forward strand.
TATCCCACACATCGGTTAGTACCACGCCGGCCTGCTTCTCCATGAAGATATACTCTGCTCCGAGAGGGTTCTCTGATGCTCGAGAGCTCCATGTGTACACTCTCGGAATAGGGAGGTTCAGAACATTCCTCAACTAGCAAAGTTAGTACCGATGCGCAAAAAGATGTCGCAGTAGACAAGAAAGCAGGCCGTACAAAGTCCATAGTTGCAACCTCACTAGCTGTCGTGAAGTGAGGTCTGCCTGCATTGGGATTTGGAAGTTTCGCAATAACCTCGCGTCCATCGTCCATGGTAAGCAGGAATACTTTGTTATATTGGCCTTCCGAAATCTTTAACACTTGAGTGCATGATCTCGATCCGACCGCAGAGGCAGCTAGTTGCAGCAGCGTTGAAAGGTCAAACTTAACATAGCGACAGGCAAGTTGCTGTCGCTCGTTCCAAAGCCAACGACCCGAGGTAAACCGATTGAGTGCCTCAAGGTCATGCTTTGAGTCTGCGATACCCTCAGTCTTATTCATTTTTGAGTTGCTCGAAGAAAAAGGAGCCTCCATGAGTGTACCGTGGGGTTCACAGCGGCGGGAAAGTGTTGCCCCTAGAGTTCTTCCCCGGAAGCGGCCTCGGATAGCCTTCATATCTAGTGTTTGAGAAAGGTGGGAAGATCTGTCATTTCGTTGTCGTTAAGCAACAGCGCGTCGTTACTCGTGAAACAAGGATGGAGGTCGCGGGCCTTCTTCCGGTGGCTCTCGCTTCCCAATGTACCTGCGCGGCCCCCGTGACCTAGCCTAAGCACCTACATCTAGCAATGTTTTAGGTTAAAATGTCTTTAAAGAGCGCATTTAGAAGCTTTTATTATCTGATATAGTAATATCTAAATCCTGTATATATGGCCCAATGGTTCCATATTAGACCCCACCGCGCTAGTCCTCATGATGATAGATGCAAAGTTCTACAATGTTTCTAGATATATATATTGGTCGTGGAAGCCAAAGATGATACGATTAGCATATAGCATATAATATATAATAATAGTTTGTCAACTATAGAAACAATGTATAGTGTAGTGTAGTCATAAGGCTAAATGTCAGTATTTCAATCGTGACCTTTCTATATCGTATGTTGCGCCCACCCCCTCAGCGCGACAAACAAGTCCTTTCGCCAGATATCCAACAACAACTAAACAATGTGACATTTATAAAGAACCAAGATGCAACGGCAGAAACAAGTAAGGTGGCTCAGCGATTATTCTTATTCATTGGCCAAGTGTCTCGACTCCTAGGTTGTTGCTGCGGCTCGGGGTCCGCAAAAATTGGCGGCTGCGTCAATGTAGCATGGATCACACTCGATGCTCTCATAGCTTCAGTAGAAGTACATAAAAGGTAATTGCTATCGTTCTCGGCTCGATTGAGTATTTGCTTCAATTCACGGCAAATCTCGTGTGAAGAGCTTCTCTGTTCGGGTTGAATGATGATCATCTTGGTCATAATCATATCGAGGACAGAGTGCATCATCAGCGAGCAACGTGGGTTCCGTTTCAGAAAATGGACCCATGATATAACCGAGGGACGTACGCTCTCATTGTCCGGTGTGAAGAAGTAATCTGACCTGAATATGGGGCTGATGCTGTCGTCTAATCGACGATTCGAAAACTCGAGTATTGCTTGGTACCCGCAAACGAGCCAGGTAATATGCTCAAGATAAAGGCATCCAAGGCTCCAAATGTCCCATTTTCGCGATACTAGATGTTTCCGATCTTTTTCCGGTGGTGAATATGTTGGGGATAGGACAACAGTATTGGGATCAATATTAGACTTGGAAGCCTTGCCATGAATGCTGGCTAATCCTAGATCTGCAATTTTTAAAGTTCCCCGATCATTTGGCCCCTGAAATCTTAGGATATTTTCGGACTTGATATCCCCATGTAGGCCAAAACGAGGGTTATTTGAAGCACTAGTCATAGGGCTGGTAAACTCATGAAAAAAGGATAAACCGCTGGCAATTCCTGACATTTGCTTCAAGGACCAAATTAGAAGCTCGTCTGTAATGCGTGGCATGGAATTGCTTTTCCAGTAGTCTTTCAAAGTTCCTTCAGCCCATGGAAACACAAGGTGGCAGCTTCTCCCATGCTTATATGTGAACAAGAGAGTGATGAAATGAGGGTGGCTGGTAGGTCCTAAGGCTTGATAGACTTTCCGCTCTGGTTCAAAGTCAGAGGCATCAAACATCCTCTTATCCGCGACCAATAACCCCTAATTTATGGGTGTGAGTGATGAATTTCGGTATGCAAATAAATCTATATTCGGGGCGATGGCTCTCACCTCTTGTGTAGGATAGTTGCTGAAATCATGATGATCAGGATGAATACATCTTTGAAAAACTTCTCCAAACCCACCTGCTTTGCGCACAGGAACTGTGGTTGTGGTTTTCACAAATGGTAGAATATCAAGAACGGAGAGCTCATAGTGTGCACCCTGTCGGAAAACCGGGCCAAGCATGCGATGTTGCTTTATCTCGAAGCTTTTGATAAAGTCATTGTCCCAGGAATCCAGGGTTTTAATTCTTTTGCCTTGTCTAGTTAGCAAGACGAGTGATGATTGCTCATCTTGCTCAACTCTAACAAATGGAAGACTGGTGTCACTCAGACCTTCCCTCAGCAAAAAGATGATATCCTTCTCCTTTTTCCGATCCACTAGGATTGCGAAGAGTTTTGGGGAATGCTGAGATATCTCTTGCGCAAAATAGGGCATCTGTTCAACGGGAACAATATGCTCCTCAAGTAGAATATTATGTACATGGTTGCAGACGAGCTGCTTGACTATCGAGTGCGGAATGAACTCATGGGGCCTCTCGACAGAGGCCACCCTAGCAGCCTTGAGTTCATCTTGGAGTTGGCATAGAGCTGAAAGGCGACTATCACCATCGACTAAGTGCAGCATCGGGGTCGCCTCATCCCGGTAGAACGATTGGACCGGCGATGCATTGCCAGGCCTGACCGAGAGAGAGCCATCTACTGAGCGACGAACATATTCGGATTCGGGTTCTCGGCCAGTATGTCGGGAAGGAGGATTTTTATTTGGGAAAAGAGATCGGATAACAGAAAGGAAGCAATGTAATAATCCCATTATGTTTGTCCAGGACTATTGGCTGCCAGTTCCTTTCAATTATTCCACGACGAAGCACGGCGGAGGAGTGGAAGAAACAGCGGGAGGAAAGCAAACAACAAGGTGAGAGCGAAGACGAGTGGTGGGAAAGGAGAGAGAATCTGGAAATGGGAGAAGTAGATGAAAGCGATTTTTGAGAGCAAGAGGGAATGGAGATCTAAGCCTCTAATAATAATAATAATAAGAGGTAATAATGCCTACCTCCTACTAGGTACGTATGGCGGGTGCTTCTGGGTGAGGCACTGGCAGTCGGAGGCCCACACGGATTTAAATGGGCAAAAAAGCAACGAAAGAAAAAGAAAAACAAAAAGGCACGCGGAGGAGGAGGAGGAGAATTAAAGTATAATTTTCGATGATAAAAGAGGCGAAAAGTCCGATAAAATTAGATAGACTGGAGGCACTCGGGAGTTCACTTGTGAGCCTCGAGCTTTTCCCAAAAGACAACGGAGCGACAGCCCTTCTAAGAACAAAACTGAGATTAGAGAGAAAGTAAAATAAAAACAGGATGAATGGAAGGATTGTATCTGATAAAAAGAAAGGAACGGAGCATGGATATCAGTCAAATCAACGCCGTGGGTTGCGGGAGTTGAATACTTCGACGACAGGTAAGCATGGATGTTTGGAATTCCTCGTACCCCTACAGTAGTATACTTGCCAGCCTCTGAGTTGGTCTTACTCCATATACTAAGTAGAACTCTGTGAATTACTTCTACTTTCTGTGGCGGATTCTGGAAACGTCGAGCTGGATGATGTACAGATAAACCGAGCCAACGGCTGCGTTCTTGGACCAGAACAGGAGACTGAGAAATGCAAACTACTACTTTATTATTGGCTAAGATTTCGATAGTTGGTTCTCTTTTCTTTTCTTACACCCAGCGAATCTCGCATGATGCCAGAGAAAGCCCTTCTCACAGCCAACCTATTGTGAGCAAGTGGTTCCTGTTCGAAATAACGAAGCTGCGTCTAGCCACAGCTGGAGGCACCGTGTAGTCTGTCAAATATTCTACGGTGCATTAGCGGCTTTCCAAGGTTAGAGGATTGGGAGGATCGATGAGGAGAAGGGTTCCTCTCGTCGAGTCAAACTCAAGTAGATGGCTGTGCAGAGTGTAGAAAATATTCTTTCCTTAACTCAGACGACGCGATTACCCTTATCTCTACTTTATTACAGTATATCCTACCAGCAGCCAGGGTCTAATTACGCTTAGGCACGGTATGAACATGGCCAGTGCGTCTACTACCTAAGTAGAGTAGTAGAGTAATAGTAGTAGTAATAATAATAATAATAGTAGTAGATAGAACGCTAAGTAAAGACAAGAACAAGGCTCAACTCTAACTTGAAACTCAACCTCGAAACCCAACCATCACCCCAATTCAACCTTTTGTGAGTTTCTCCTCTTTCCCACCATACCCCTCAAAAAGTCATTGACATTCGGGTGGTGTGTGAGGTTACCTGGCTGGACTCGCCTCCAATGGGAATTCTCATATCTCACCCACAACAACCACAACATCACAACCAAGATAGTCAAAGGAGCTGCCACAGCCACCATAGTCCATACATACTGCGAAATCTCCAACCGTCCTTGGTCAGTTTTAATGAACTGGGTTGAGAAAAAATTCTGCATCCACCACTGTTTGTTAGCACCTGGCGACTCAAGGCAGATCTGGAGGCATACCCACCTCCACCATCGTTGTTGGTAAACACACTAGCCCAATAATGGTCAGGACTTTCACTGCTGTAGCGTCTTGAACGCTGCGAATCTAATATTGTGCAATGTTTAGATATTTGGATATGTCGTTCGAGCAAAGGTCAGCCTACTTACTGTCAGTTCCTTGATGTCGCTGCTCTCCTGATGTGACGCTCTTGCCAGCTGTTTTAGGGCCCGCGCCTCTTCATATCCTAGGAGATCAGATAGCTTCATTGAAGAAGACAGTTAGTGATAATAACAGACGTGGATGATAAGCCGCAATAATGGAAGGTTTCATTTTACCAAGCTTTGAACTGATTGCACTCGGGTATGCAGCACTTTCGCTCGTTCCAAATAAGTCTCGGCTTCGGTTGCATATTCCTCAAAATCATTGATCATTCTATAACATCTACAAGAGCTTTGGTCCCAGCAATTGATTGAACAGTACATCTGACGGTCCTTCCTAACGCGGCTGATGGTGTGTATCTTGGTTTGGAGAATCACCAGTAAGTCTGTGATGTAATCGTCGAGCTGCTTCAAGTTTTGTCTATCATTTTCAACAAAGAATATAGGTCGGTCTTCACTATCATTATTCATCGGCGTGGCAAGTATTCGCGTCGACTAGAACTCCGTCGTCCATCCATTAGTTTCTTAAACTGGCGTACTATAATCAGACGGCACAGTGATACAGACCTTGATTTTTGTTTCTTCTTCCAGCCAACACATATAATCCAACCATCCCCTCAGGCTCTCAACAATAAGGCACTTGTGAACGGAGAATGCCAGCTTCACTGAATCCATAGATTCTAATTCGCGTGGCGGTAAGCATTGAGCAATATCCTGTTCTGCGGCGGGGGAGGGGGCCACGAGGATCAATATCGGCGTAGATTCCTGATGCTCATCGGCCGAATACTCCAGTTTCTGGTAGATTCCTGTTTGACGAATTGACCAAGGGCAATCTGGTGGTGGGCGTTTGTTGCGTTCGACTCGCCGGATAACATATGTCAACTCTATAAGACCATCTATTAACCTCAGATTCTGTCGATAACATGGGTTCTTGATTCATGTAAAACCTCGTGTGTCCACCGATCCCAATCGCGAATCTTTCGCCCGTGCCCCCGGGAAAGCATACTCGTTTTCGAATGGCTTAAGACCAAAGGTGAAGATAGATTTCCAAAACTCAGGAAAGACATGATGTGCATCCAAAAGGCAGTCAAAAAGCTCACGAGAAATATCCAAGGTCGACCAAGAGCGTATGTGATGGATGGTATAGATTCGGCCAATCTCGTTGTCACCTTTCTACAATTGGGAATGAGTTAATCTGTTAGAAACACCACGGCCGGGAGATATTCATCTTTTTAAGTCTGATGAAATCAACATACAAGACTTAATTTCTCGAAGCTCCGCAAATTGTTAACCGCCACTTTCGGTTGAACTTGAAACGACTCTTTGCGGTTTCTCTCCTGACATCTATCAATGACCGTGAGTTCGAGCTGCGGGCGATTTTCTTTTGCTTTGAATATTCTGGCAGAACTCGATTTGATCTTGTCCTCCAGGTAATGATCCATAAGTGTATAGGTTATAGACGTCAAAATACGCAGTGAATGTATTTCATTGAAATTGCGGGTGAGATCTCCAAACTCCCTGCACATACAGATATGACCATTTCCCACTTTCTATCCCCAGCTCATGCCATAGAGCGCTATTTAATGCTGAGCCTTTCAATCCTACGGGACTTGAGTGCTGAGATATTTGTTTCCTGAGAGCCTTGTCGCAAGGCTTGCGGAGAACAAAAACGACCGAGAATAGCCTGGTCACAGAGCAGAGCCCCAACACAAGAAAAGCGAGAGCCTTTGACCATGCCTAGAGTCGATCATGGGATTTGCTCAGGGTAGACAGAATACTCTACTATTTGACGCTTGTATTACTCGGCGTCACGCACAAAGTCTCATGGATGCATTGGGCCGGGTTGGTCCTTTCATGTACTCACAGCCTTTGCAGATGCAACTAAAATGTGATGGGAAGACGAAGAATGCATTAGACGAGTGTGACTACACAAGGCAATCAATTATTGGCTAACAGATCAATACAGTTACAAAACAAAAGTGATTAACAAGCATGGGACAGCAGTGTCCCTCCCTGAAATACAAACAAACAAAAATCAATCGATCAAGGCATCAAGCAATGCGCTAACAAATGACCACAGCAGAAACCGAGTGCCTCCAGCCTATTCCCATTACTCATCCATCAGAAGCGGTTGCGACAGCTGTCGATTTGCTCCTATTAAATTCTTTAGTCGAGTTCGAGAATCGACAATGTGTTTCAGCGACTGAGAGATGGACGAACTTTGGTTAGACTTGGGACATGATCCCTCTCTGGGTCCATCACGTATATGAGGTATTGGTCAAGTTGCAACTATCAGGACCCGTCACTTCTTGCTTAGCTTAAATTGTAGATGTATAAGATCTTACATCCACTCGGAATTTGGATGACCCGTATTCAGTTTTCAGAAGATCGACCAATTTCGTCGGGTCGATATATTTCCCCCTAACGACTCGATGGGGTCTATGGAAAGCACCAGTACATGAAAGGCTATCTGGCGATGAGGAGTACATAGCGAATATATTCGAAGAAAAGTGAGAAGCTGGTATTGATTTATTTGTGATAAAGATAAACACGACGGCGGAAGAATGAATTCAAGGACAGGTAAGTATGATAAACTGCATTATCTGAGAGTGCTTAATATGGCCTTTATTTAGGTCTTCCTCCCTTTCTCACCGGTTGTTGCCGCCAACATGCTTGCTCGTGTCAGGCCTAGTCTCCCTAGCAATAATTGGTGTACAGACACGGTCAGGCGAATTCTCTTTGACCTCGAGCCCAGGCTCAAGGGGGGGTGGCCCGACATGATTCAATGTCATCCTGCCTTAGGTCAGAACTCGTTGGACGGGGAATCCTCGGCTGCAAAAAGAACTCCGGTTGGTCTGGCGCAGATTAAAAGCAACTTGAACAACTTGAGCCTTACTCACATTGCTGAGTGGCTCTGGGAGTCTCAAGTAACAGCGACCACAGTTAATCTGCAGCCTTTCGTTAGCAAACTTAGCCCTCCCTGCACCTTTCTAGCGGCTTGAAAAAAACAGCCTTGTTTGCTCATACCCAATCGCAATCCCAAGGATGACCAGCCAACAGACGAATTGAATTCATGCGCTTCATCAAAGTGACGCCAGCTTGCAGGCAACTCTTCCAAATGATGCCGCGTGAGCCGGTGCCAGTGTGGGGTGTTCTTGGGAATCGGATTATGCCTGGAGGTGAACTCACAGTGATAGTATATCCACCTTGGGGATATCGCAACTTTAGTAATGCCTTTAATCTCTCTTCAACGAGATATCTTTTTGAGACTATTTGTTCGACCAAGCTGATTGACTGAGTCATGGTTGCCTCCGTTCTGTCAAGGTGAACGAGGCAAAGGACAAAAAGCAAAAAAGAGATGTGGCAATGCTATACCAGCGGAAGCTGAATACTTTGAACTCGATGTATGAGATAATACCCAAGAGTCCAAGGTATATCCACAAGTGGCCATCCTACTAGTGAATCCATTCTTGTTTGATATACCAATAGCCCAGTTTGAGCCGCATTGCAAAATGTAGGGCATTTTCTATATGGATGCCCAAAGTTGCTCATGAATTATGTCTATGAAGTGGTTTCCTGATGGTGCATAATACGGATTCTTCGCTGCACTTGATTGGGGGACAAAGTGTTTGGGATATCAACACCCGCATGAATTTTGATCGGGTGATGACTGACCTGGTGGATGATAATGCTGAAAGGCACTTACGAATGTATTGCGAGGATCTGGCAGTCGCTAATCAGCAAATTGAAGGCCTCTCTTAGCTTACATGGACCCTAGACATAACGGAAACGTATTTGATACAGAGGAAAATCATCGCCTTGTACTCGGATCTAGCATCAGACTCTTCTACGACTTGAGGGTTCTAGCTAGTGTGCCTTTCTGATAGGCATTGCAAACAACATGAACAGCATGGGTCTTCTCTTCATCATCAATTCATTCGGTAAACAATGTTCGGATATCGCCATTATGGATACATATGATTGCACTTGGAAATGCAACACCGAATGAATAACAGGGTCTCTAACTCTCCCCAATGATGGTTGTGAACGTGGGACTAGAAAGAAGAGAGGCCAGAGTGATAAGCTTCCCATCCGCGACTCGCTGAAAATGGGACTATACGGGTGGAATTCAGCCTTCCATTCTATACCCCATATTTACACCCTCCCAGACATGTCCACTATCACTATGATTTGAACAAGTGCTGTTGGGACCTGGACTCTCGGGCTGGTGAAACCAGCATTTGGAGAGGCGAAACTACTGCCTGTTACCTATAAAGAGAACCCGGGATACTACCATGGGTGTCTTTGTTTTGACATACAAGTTTTCAGTCTGTTAGTACCAAGTGGATATTGAGCCTATGTGCTTTACTCTTCCAAATTGTGTAGCTTATATTTGTTGCCGTGTGGTTGAAATGAAATAGTTTTAAATCAATTGGCTCTTCGTAAAGGGCTGCAGCTTAGGCATACTCTAGTTCTCTAAGGTATTTCCGTATCATTAATTCTGAGGGTATGTTAAGAACCTGCTCTTCAAAACTACCTGGTACAGCTAGACATGTCATTGATTTCTGCAGCAATAATAGCGCCAGATCCAGACCGGAACCTCACTTCTCGATCGTTTCATCGAGGGCTAGTCTTAGGTAGAGGGTTATTTTGGATTGTTGCGGAATGGCCCTAATAATCCACTGGAGGCTTGTGTTGTGCATTCTCCATCTGTACACCATTTCCAGTCACTGCTTTTAGTTTCCGCATGAACATCAACCTTAACGGCACTTCTTTCTGCCTACTCTTTAGTTATCTACGCGCAATTTGTTATTCCTTCACCAAACCAATTGTCGGTACATCTTGAATCGAACCACAAATCAATTTTCAATCAAATTCATCCCTCGTCTCGGCTCTTGTAGACATCCTTGAACTCTTCGCTAGCCGAGGCTACTCCCGAGGTCCCAGAGATTCCCTCTCTCTCAATCCACGTGGCTTTCGAATTTCACCGTCTTTCAAAGTCACCCAGAATGCCATCAGACGACATCTCCTATTTCCAATCTATCTCCTGGGTCTCTGAGCTCCTCCGCGATAGCTCCTTCGAGACCATCCCGACCCCCTCCAGGATATTCAAGCCAAGTACCGAAGACAGCTTCTTCTCGACAACCATCAACTCCCCCTCCACAATTGCAGCATGTCTAACACAATACCGTCGTGCAAAGCCCCCATCTTTATCATCGTCATCGGCCAATGAGTCCTCTCCTTCTTCCAATACGGCCATCCACACCAATGAACTCCGCATATTCTGCACCCTGGGCACAGCCTTAAACGGCTATCCGGGTGTGCTGCATGGCGGAATGGTAGCCTCCCTCTTGGATGAGTGTATGGGTTTAATTCTCAGTTTTAGTCTTGGTGGTGGACACCCGGGGCAGGAGGGTCCGGTGACGGCGTACCTGAATACGAGGTTCTTGCGTCCTGTGTTGACACCGGGAACTATTGTTGTTACGGGGAAGGTCACTGAGATTAAGGAGGATAGGAAGTGGAAGATTCTAGGGGAAATTCGGGATTCGGGGGGGGAGGTGCTTGCTCAGGCGGAGTGTCTTTATGTTAAGGCTCGTAGTAAGCTTTAGGTTGATATTGAGATTGTATTATGGGGGGATGTTATAGTATATCTTTACGTATCCTGGAGTGGTGGATACCTCCATACAAGACCTTTCTATAAAGTGGCATTAGGCTGTGTCTATTTTTCACTCTCTCTCTCGTTAATATGTAATGAAATCACAATTAAAGGAAGAGTATCCTTCACTACCGTTTGATTCCTCATTTTGTTACTAAAAAATTTGCCCAACACAACGCTATCAAAGCTCCCCAATAACACTTTTCAAAATATCCGGTACAATGACACCAGCATCGCCCTGGAAAAACCAGTCACTCGATTCAAGACCTCCGTTGCCTACATCATTTTGATCCATATTTATGACTGCCACCCTCGCCCCTCGTGCTCGAGCCTTATCGACATATCCAGCAGCAGGAAAGACCCTGGAGCTAGTCCCAATGACCAACATCAGGTCTATTTCATCCAAATTCATCCAATCATCCACCAACTCCAGAGTATGGAGCGGTAGACTCTCCCCAAACCAGACGACGCCTGGTCGGAGAAGACCATCTTTACATTCTGGACACTGAGGAAGGACGTCCCGACTCAGTGTTGGAAGCGGGATACGCTCATCTGAAATGTCTAATTCTGTTCCGTCACCTTCCCCTTCTCCTTCTCCTATGCCCATAGCCCTGTACAGCGATTTAGAGGCTTCCTCACCTGTCTTGTCCTCAGAAGAGGGCCTAGGCACGGGGAAACCCTTGGGAATAGCGAGTGCAGGGACGATTGGATCCGTGAAATCATTCTCCCGCGAGTACGAGCAGTAGAAAGAGGTGCATTTGACCGTGAATAGGTTCCCATGGAGAAGATGAAGCTGCTCGGGTGGATGTTTCGCTCGCTGTGAGAGACCTGCAAAGACTAGTTAGCCAAAACACCAACCTAGCAACGCGTGTAAAGATAGACAGTCCCCCGAAGAGGAGGAGAAAAAGGGGGGTGACGCTACCGTCAACATTTTGCGATAAGGTCATAAAGTCTTTGTTTCTCCGGGCCAGTTCGGCTAGAGCGTAATGTGCACGATTCGGTTCAGCTTGAAGGGCCATGTGTCTGCGGTAGCTGTAGAATTGCCACACTAGGTCTGGGTTGGCTTCGAAGGCCTCTGGGGTGGCCAGCTCAGTCGCATCGTAGGATCGCCAGAGGCCTCCGGCGCCGCGGAATGTCGGTAATCCTGAGGAGGCAGAGAGGCCGGCTCCAATGAGTGCAAGAATGCGTTTACTTCCCTTCAAGTATTCGGAAAATGATCTGACATCTGACGAGACCATGGCGGGGTAAGGGAAGCTCGTTGCCGAGAGCTATGCGGGGTGCGTCGCCCTCGAAATTCTCAGCTAATACGTCCAGGAAGTATGTGATTGACGCTACAGAAGGATACTTCAAAGGAATATTGTCAGCTGCTGTCAATTTGCAGTAACTGGAATATTATTGTTTTTTCATTTTTATTTTTGTAGTTGCTGAGAGACTGGAGACACGCTAACTGTTAAGTTGTTCATTGGGGCTATGACGTGGGGTACAGGTCCATCGGAGCGTACCACAGTGATAGACAACAAAACTTATTAAATGGTCTTACGTTGTTGGTTTTGCGTATTTAATGCATTCTAAAGACTTTTGATTCAGGGACTTGGAGCTTTCTCAAACATTTGGTCGTTTACGGGGATACTTGTAGATGCTTGGGGCGTACAGGATATATATATGTAGATACACTACAAATCTCTGGAAAATACAACGTATGCATTCGAAGTACGATAACAAACCAAATGTCATCCAACAAAAGAGAGTTATCTGTCGTTGTAATCATTAGTACTCTTCCTCAGGTGGAAGAGCAATCCCAACAGCTATCTTCGCATACTCCCGATTTTGATCATTCATACTGGAGATATATGCAGTAATATGCTCGGGTACATCAGTAATCTTGTTCTGGGGGCTTGGAATTGGTTTCCCAAATGTCTCCCATACAGGGACAACACCCGTCCAAACACGCCCAGTCACCTCTGCATTGTCCTTGTCCTTCTTCTCGTCAGAGACGCCGCCGTCGCGGATTTTCCCGCTTCCATCTACAACTTTAACCTTTAGAATAACAGTCGAGGACATCTCAGCCCTATCAGGTGGCACTCGCGAATGCCTCCAACGGTCTGAAAGCACAGAGTTTGTGATAAGCTCCATTGCCCAGAGCTTTTCAGCCTCATCGGTGACAAGTTTCGCATATCCGTGGAGAATGGCAGAGCGGTAGTTGTAACTGTGCGAGTTGGGTGTGAGCGAGAGAATCAACCCGTCCACCTTGCTGGCGGCAACGCAAATAGGCAACCCTTCTCCCTCAGAGTTCCGCGCCAAGTTCATAATGCGTGAACTGACATATCCATGGAGATAGCAATCCAAGGGTTCATCAATACCCGCCGAAGGGTAATCAAATGATCCCATCTGCCCAATCATAGGTAGGATCGCGGGGAACGGGTCAGAAGGGCCAGGGCTGAAAGACACATGGAGCACATGGCTGGAATTGATAATAGAATGGATTGCACCAAGATCATAAGTTGCTGGTGATAAAATTAATACCCTAAGCAGTATATCGCCAATAATAGGGTGTACCTCTATGTTTGTAGCGGTTGACCGTGTTCGCGGACTGCTTTGGGTACACGAGTGTCTTTCCCATATTTCCTTAGTTGTCGACTCAGTGAAAAGCAAGCTTCACAACGGATGAGAGTCGTCTGCTGGAGAGCTCCCAGCTGAGCGGGACATTGTATAAATAATGTCGTAGAGGAGAGATCACCTGAAGCAGTGAGTCACTTATACCAAGCGCATAATGCGTATGTCATACTCTGGTTGGCAGCAAAGCTCCCGGCCCTGGGCTCGGATTGCGATAGGGAGATATCTACTTATCTATGGCTTCTGGAACATGAGAAAGCGATGTCATAGGCTCCCCATGAGCGAAGAACTTCAATCTCGCATCCTGGATCCATTCCAAGCAAGTCCATGCGGGACAAATGGTCTCTCTTCGTGATAATTGGAGGATGCATTGAGTTCTTCTCTATTGATCTCAAACCAGTTGGCGATGATTGGCCGCCAACGCCGGCCGAGGCGTTAGGCCTGAGGCATACGTTATACCCTTCTAGGAAGCGGTCAGCGAGGTCACGGGTCGGCACTCGGCAGGGACTCCGATAACCCAATCTGACATCTTGTCGCGTCGATAACAAACCTTGGTTACAACTTGGACCTTTGGAACGTCTGGATGCTGTTGCTGCTTCGTTAAGCATGGCGACATGCAAATCTCTCTTGCGCCAATGGCCTCGCTATCTTCGTCGTCGTGCGTTAGTTGTCAACCCTTCTAATTTCACCCAACTATGCTCTCCGAGTCACTCTTTCCTCCGCCGCGGGTATGCTTCCATCTCTGCGGCGGAGCTTAAATTTGGACAGCCGCTGCACGAGACGCATCCTCATATATTGAGCCCTGGGCAATGTATACACATTCTCTCAATCCCGCTTGTTTCTGACATAGTAGAGTATTTGCTGACCGTAGATCAGTAACACCCGGTATTACTGCGCTCGAGTACGCCCATCGCCGTTCCCGCCTAGCGAACAAGCTTCCAAAAAATGCGGTCGCCGTGCTTGCAGCCGCAGAGGTCACATACCGGGCGTCAGGTATCTTTAACGAGTATAGACAGGACTCCAACTTCTTCTATCTCACTGGTTAGTTTGCTTAGAGACCAGAAGTATGGTGATTGGCTAATTGGTTTAGGCTTCGACGAACCTAATGCGTTGGCTGTCATTAGTGAGTATAGAATTGGCAATAAGTAAACGAGGCGTTGTTACTCACATGTCTATAGTAAACGATGGGTCTGGTGATAACCATATCTTTCATCTCTATGTCCGGGAAAAGGACCCCAAAGCCGAGCTCTGGGATGGAGCGCGTTCTGGCACCCAAGCCGCAATGGATGTTTTTAATGCAGACGAGGTAGGAACACATGGCCTTCTTTTCTTCTCTTCTCAATATATCACAGGAATAACGTCTTTCATATAAAAAATAGTCCGGAGATATCGAACGCATTAGCGACATCCTTCCTAATATTCTTTCGGACGCTTCGGAAATTTACACCGATATTCCTGCCTTCAATCCGGGGAGGTCTTCCTTGCATCGCTATCTGTATGGCCCTTCAGGAGCTTCGGAGAAGCTCAAAAAACTCGTCGACCGTCGCAAGGTTAAGCCGCTGCGTCCAATTCTTAATGAGATGAGAGTTTTCAAAAGCGAGGACGAGGTCGTTCAATTGCGCCGGGTTGGCCAGGCTTCAGGAAGAGCCTTTACCGAGTCTATGAGACAGACCTTTACTAAAGAAAAGGCTCTTTCCTCTTTCTTGGAATATAATTTCAAGGTCAATGGCTGCGACCACAGCGCGTTTGTCCCGGTCGTGGCTGGAGGCTCAGTAGGCAAACTCTTCCATGCCTGCAGAAACTTAAGACTGACAACTATAGAACGCTCTAAGCATTCATTATACGAGAAACGACGACGTGCTGAGGTATGGAAATGCGGTATTCTGCTTGCATTATGAACAACACTGACTGAAATCTACAGAGATGGAGACCTGGTTTTGGTTGATGGAGGTGGCGTGCGTATTGTCAACAACAAGTATTTGGATGAACTGGACTGATGTTTTGCAGGAGATGGGGACTTACATCAGCGATATCACAAGGACATGGCCGGTCAATGGCAAGTTCTCGGACCCTCAGCGCGACCTTTACAATGCAGTGTTGAACGTGCATCGAAGCTGTGTCTCCCTCTGCCGAGAGAGTGCACGACTTTCTCTTGACCGCTTACATGGCATTGCTGAAAAGGGACTAAGAGACCAATTGCAACAGCTTGGCTTCGATGTTTCGGGCGACGTAGGTCAACCCTGCTTTGCCGGGGACTGTTCGTTGGATTGACCGCATTTCTTCAATTAGGCCATGGGAATCCTTTTCCCTCACCATCTGGGACACTACGTTGGGCTGGATGTCCATGACTGTCCTGGGTACTCTAGGAGCTATGATCTCAAAGCGGGTCAATGTATAACCATAGAACCGTAAGCATCTGTCTCCCTTTTCCACTCTAGCCCAGACTAACTATTTTCAGGGGAATCTACGTCCCAAATGACGACAGATGGCCAGAGAAGTTTCGAGGCATCGGAATACGCATTGAGGACAGCGTGTGCGTTGGGGATGACAACCCAATCGTATTAACAACCGAGGCAGTCAAGGAGGTAGGTCTTCGCCGTCTATTTTAGGATTTGACTGTATTAATATAGTGCTAATATCCCGGATTTGTCAGATTGACGATATTGAGGCGCTTCGTGATTAAAAAATAGCTAGGGGAGCAGTAGATAGATACCCATTGCGTTCATGTACAATAGGCAGTAGACGGACAATGTTTGTTTGGTTGCGTTGGTCGGAGACTAGGCATGACAACCACACAGAGTCGGAAAATACATAAGCAGATACTGTTCAGAAGTAAACACGGAAACTGTAGTTATTCAAAAGAATCAGTACCAAGTTGATTCCAGCAAAATCAGCAAAATCCTGGGCTCGCGATCGCGGTGGTTGGGGGAAGAATGACGGTGGCCATGCCATGCCTCGCGCGACGCAGTGGTTGTCTGCCAAAACAAAGAGACCGCCGTCTCCACCCATGACACGCTTAGTTTAGCCTGCCTCCTCAATCCTTCAATAATCCCCCCATTCATTCATCATCTCTACGAAGTACTCGAACACCCACTTCACTCACTCTTCAGCCTCCTGTACTGCAGGGTATACCTCGAGTTTGGCAGTTCGTTGCCGGCCTCTTCATCGAGGCTTCTACGTCTCCTTGCAGTCCTCCTTCACCGACGCTCCCTTTGTTTGATTTTTCACCGCGTGTACAATGGTCCTTTAATCCAGCCTTTTTTCCCCTTCGAGACGTGTAGCCTTGTCGCGTGTTCTAGCCTAGAGCACCCCTCCTTTCACGAGCATCTCGACAACTCCCGGGCTACTCGCCTATTGGAGTGCTCTTCACTATCGTTACCTGATGGCTGCAGTATTCGTACCTCCTTCGCCCCAGACCTCTCTGAATATGTCGACTCGCCGACCACTCGCGAACGTGCCGAATGCCGCCAATTCTCCTCACAGAGTAGGCCTCGTACCTGCCAAACGTCCTCGGACGAATGCACAGATAGATATCCCTTACGGCCAGCCTCCTCCCAAGAAGCAGATCGTGGATGGGACCGAGTTAGAACCTCAGTCTCCGACCAAGGCTCGAGCAGCTGCCTGCCAGAGTGCGGATTCGAAGCTGTTCACACGCAGGACGAATAACGCCCAACCCAGTGCGTTCGAGAGGAAACTGGTCGCCGCCCGGGATAAGGAGCGGCAGAGCCATTCTAAAGGTACACGACATGAGAAACCGTCTGCGGAGACCCTTGATTCCATCAGGCAATGGCAGAGGCATTATCGAAAGGTGTTTCCTCAATTTGTCTTCTACTTCGACTCGATACCTGAAGATGTTCGCAGCAAATGTTCTAGGCAGGTTATGGCTTTGGGAGCTGTAAGTTGACTTATTTCGTATTATTGTTTCCTAAGCAGAAACTTTTCACTTTTCGTGGTGTCTGCAGTGAAACCTAAGCATAGCTATTATCTGTATTTTATCTCACATACTGACAAATTGTGCAGCGTGAAGAGAAGTTTTTCTCGCGTCTGGTAACCCATGTTGTCACCTCCCGCCCCATACCCCCGGAGATTGAGCGAAGACCCCCCTTAGACTTCGCCCTCGCCCCACCGGATCGATCAAATGCGGATGGTTCATTGTTGCAGACGGTTAATCCAGCCGTCCTTGAGAAAAACGCTGAAATGAATGTACTTATATCGATGGGGATGGGCCCAAAGCGCGAGCAAAGTCAAGACGTTTTGCACAGGGCCCGGGAAATGGGGATGAAAATATGGGCTATTGAGAAGCTACAGCGAATGATTGCTACCATTAATGATGCGGAAATTGCAGGCCCTAATGGCCATCTAACGCGTGGAAACACTCATGGTGGCGGCCACACCAAGTCTAGGGGCAAGGACGACCTTTCACAGGTTCTTCAGAATGAGCTTAATGGGCCGTCTGATCGCAGCCATCTATCTGTGCTTAAAGAGCTGATAATGTTCAAGGGACCCTTTATCTATATCCATGACATGGACGAGAAAACACGCCCTGTGATGGTTCGAGAATATCCCAAAGTTGCTAGACGGCAGGATGGTATTTGGCCCCAGTTCAGAAGCGCTCCATTGGGCAAGTGTCCCTTCATCGAAGAAGCACCTTCAAAGCGTGATGCGGAAAAGCAACGAGCTCGTCAAGAAAAGGAGAAGAAGGTTGCCCCCAAACCTGCACCTGTACACGAAGCAGCTCAAATAAAGAAAGACACCCCGGAAGCCACTAAGAATGATGATAATCTTCGAGTCTTTGGAAAAGAAACGAGCCCTGAAGATGGGAATGAGACATCTATGCCTTGTCCGAAGCAGGGGGAGTTTCATAACACCCAGCAAACAAATACAATATCATCGAGGAAAAGCTCAGAAAGTTTCGTGCCACCCCAACTGCATCGTAAAGGACCGTTCTATCATGGTCGTGAGCCTGCTGCGTCAGGCATTCAGCCGTCGAACATCACATCTGCCATCCGCTCTCAAATGGTCTCATCAACCGCTGCCGCCCCTGGTGCAAAAGCCGGCATTAGCAAGGAAGTCCATGAACTGAAGCGTAAAGTTCTAGAGAAAACTAATGGCGGACTGTCTGCTGGCACCATATCCTCTTATCGCGCTGCGGACGTCGCTCCGGCTGTGAAAGCAACGAAGATTCAAAATAATCGCATGAGCCAATCTAATCCCCATGATAAGCTCGCAAACATCGAAGAAGAAACGACACAGTCAGAAAGTAATGGACCTTCAAAGGACAAAGCCGACGCTCGAAAAGGCGGGGAGCAGAGGAGGAAAGAAAGGCGAAGGGATCCAAAACCAGGATATTGCGAAAACTGCCGGGATAAGTTCGATGACTTTGACGAAGTAGGGTCCTTCATGCTCAACCAGAAAAAAGACAAACTAACTCTCTATTCTAGCACGTACTGACAAGAAAGCACCGTAAATACGCAACGAACTCCGCAAACTGGGCAGAACTGGACTCTTTACTCTTCCAGCTGCAACGACCCCTCAAGGAAGAATATGACTATGTTTAAGACATTTTATCGGCACCATGACCATGGAACGACTAGCGATCATGTGTAAAATGCATCTCTAAGCGTCCTATAGGGTCTTTACAATTTAGCTCCTGCTTCTGCATCACCAGAAATTGGTCATCGACTGATCAAGCTGGCACTTAACCAACTTCGGTTTCGATGTCAGTAACATGCATATGTTTTTGATTCATTCTCATTTGCTTTACAGTACGAGCATTGACTACTTCTGCATTGGTCTCCCTCGTTTGTTGATCTTTATTCGTACTTGATTATGTTTCGTTCGCCGATTTATTGCTGCCATTATTGCCATTACTGCCGTTGATTTTCCGCTGTATTTGATATTTATCAAAGCAGTTTCATAGCACCGGCGTCCTTGGATCTCTTTTGTTCCTCCATTGTCAGTCTCCTGCAGGCCATGAACAAGAAACAGCTAATGGCCTTGCTAGCGAGTACACCCAGCAGTCATAACCACTGGATTTCCAGACTCATAGGGCACGCTGGCTCCGCGAGAGGACGACGAGCCCTTCAGCCCTCTACTCGGTTTCGCGACAATTGCCTGCATTTTCGTTTGATTGGGTTGTGACTCTACCCATCACTTACTCTAACTGCTTATTCTATTTTTTTTCTTTTGTTTCTCTCTCGGTTTCATGGGCGGATGTTCTTCTCGCAGGGGTTGCATCAAACGACCGACTACTTGGATCGGTGCAGGTGGGTGTTGTGCTGGGAGTTTCTTTTTATTCTTCTCATCTCATATCGGTTTCTCGACCTCTTACCCCTTCTGTTCTCACTTCTCGTGACTATTCTTCCTAGGTGTAGTATTTATCTTGCCTAGTTTACTCCCTTATTATCTAGTCAGTGAACATTTGTCTTCCACAACTCCTATCTTGTGCTCAGACGCAGATAGGAGCGCGATTAATCCCAGTCATCAAATAATTGTATACATCCTCTTATTTACCGTAAACCTAGCACCTTTTGAGAATGCTCATAATCCATATTCTTCCTCTGGTTCTCGCATGGATACTTCAACTTGGCGAAATAAACTACACTGAGATACTACCCCTCCTACCCCTCTGCTACAAAGCTACATGGGTTCGCGGGGAACGCCTACATACCCCCAACACCCCCCATTTACCTCTTTCGGGATTCAAGACAAGAAGCAAATTGAGGGTATTCACCTAAGTGTATCCAATACTCCAGAGAATATGCTTGTGTGACATGCCTTGGTAAGTACCTAGTTCATGCTGGAAATGTACTTATGCACACATAAAATCGACATAATGTTGAGCCTCGGCAAAACCCCCTCGCTTCGGAACAAATGAAAGCCCCGGCCCCGGTGGAGGCGGGGTGCAGGCGGTGGGAATTATCGTAGGGCTTGCATGGCCGCGAACAGGAGTACGTCCGGCAGAAAGGAGGATCGCTCAATTGAAAGGAAGAGGAAAAGGGAAAAAAAAGGTGCCCGCGTCTTCACTTCACCCGCGCTAGCAGATGCTCTCGACTACGCTGCATATACCATCACGAGCCCCGAAATAATTTAAGACCCGCGTCTGCTTTGGGATGGAGTCACATCTGTTCTTACTCTCTGCATTCTAGCATACTTTCTTTTGGCTCATTACCTTTGTATAGCTGCATGTCCCTGTCGGCTTGGTAAGCCTGCACAATACTAGCTACTAGGTGATACCCCGGCTTTACCCACTGATTTGGTGACGCCATTGTTCGAGACCAGAAAGCTGCAGGTGGATGACTGTCGGCTGGCCGTATTGACGCCCTTGGTTGGGCCTTTTCTTTAGCTCTCAATATCCTTTTATTGCTCTGTCCAAAAGTTGCCAATTCTTCTTGATTGAAAATAAAAAGATGGGTTCATTGAGGACTGCTGTTCAATGCATGCTGCCGCTGCGGCCTCTCGCCGGCCTGAAAGTTCGAACTAAACGCGACTCTATATTTCCCCTTCTTCCAAACATCATCAACAACGATAACAACAATAAAACTACCTTCCAATCTCCGTCCCCATGCCTAGTCCGGCATAGCTCTCACTCGCCGATGGGGGCAGTCTCTGCCAATCCGCGGAAGAAAATCACGATGCAGACCCTACGCAACCTCTATAAAAAGGGTGAACCAATCACCATGCTGACCGCGCACGACTTTCCAAGTGGATATGTTGCCGAAGCTGCCGGTATGGAAGTAGTTCTTGTCGGGGACAGCTTAGCAATGGTTGCCCTGGGCATGCAGGATACCAGCGAAGTCTTGCTAGAGGAAATGTTGCTTCACTGTAGAAGCGTTTCTCGAGCGGTTAAAAACTCATTCACGGTTTGCACCTCCCTGATTTCAAACCGTCTTGCAAGGCCGAGGCAGTACTGACACTTATTTCGACGTCTAGGTTGGCGATTTGCCTATGGGTTCCTATGAGGTATCTTCGGAGCAGGCTGTTCAATCGGCAATCCGAATTGTAAAGGAGGGCCGTGTGCAAGCAGTCAAGCTGGAAGGAGGTGAAGATATGGCACCAACGATTAAGCGTATCACAACGGCTGGAATTCCTGTAGTAGGCCATGTTGGTCTCACGCCCCAGCGCCAGAACGCTCTTGGAGGTTTCAGGGTCCAAGGAAAGTCAACTGCAAGCGCATTGAAATTGTTGAACGACGCAGTAGCCGTACAGGAAGCCGGCGCATTCATGATCGTTTTAGAGGCTGTACCAGCAGAGGTTGCCAAAATTATTACCAAGAAGCTCCATATTCCGACAATTGGTATCGGGGCCGGGAATGGTTGCTCTGGCCAGGTCCTCGTCCAAATCGATATGACTGGAAATTTCCCCCCTGGTCGGTTCCTACCTAAGTTTGTTAAACAATACGCAAACGTCTGGCAAGAAGCGATTAAGGGTATCGAACAATATCGCAGCGACGTCAAAAGCCGGGCATATCCTTCGGAAGAGTACACTTATCCCATGTCAAATGAAGAGCTGGTCGAATTCCAAAAGATCGCTGACGAAATGAAGTGACGGATCATCTCTTCTCCAACATGCATAGTTGCTGCGTCCGATTACCAGTTATGTAAAGCGCTGTATCTTGAACTTATTATTCCACCTCCTTATTTGTGATACCTTTATATTCATGTGCATAGTCATTAGTTAGCGGTATGTACAGTTGCGAAATCTCCTACAACATATGGCAAGTAGGGTTGAGCCAAAACCTTGCTACTTCAATGAAAGCCAGTTGGCACTTATGTCTACACACATCAGCCGAATGCAGGCGTCATGGAGTATGCAACAATTAATTGGTCATCCGTTTTGAAGCACTGAATTCCCGATGTCAGAATTTCCGCGAAATATCTTCGTGGAGAAGAACAGCCAGTAATGAGTGGCATACTTACCCTCCATAGCCCTCCTACGCCTTCGTCCAGTCCAGGTGCAAAGACACTATTTACGTAGCAGAATACGGAATCCGTATCTTTGCAGTCAAGCTTTTTCCGCAGAAACTTGACTACCGTCTCAAACTTCTGAGAAGCACTAATTTTGAACACTCGGTTCTTTAAAATGGGGGCAGAGGCAAGAGGCTGGAATCGGACAGTGACTGTAATGGGGATTAGTTTATCTTCTTATCAAGACCATAGGCATTTAAGCCTGTCCTCCAAGAAATGTGAAAGGAATGATATAAATCCACGAGAATCCACAGAGCGCGGAATCAAACATGACCATGAAGCGGGAGACCCCAAGCAAAGAAGAACTTGGGCTAAATTTACTATCTCGCCAAAGCCGCCCACTATGACATAAACATGCAAAATAAAGAAAGTTAAAGGAAAAAGAAGGAGTGAACATGGGGGAAGCATAAGAAAATGAGTGTTACCTTTTCCTGTGTCGACTGCCTCAGCGTCCGCTAATGCCTGGTGCGCATCGCGCGGTAAACTGGTAAGTACAACAGATGCAGACATCGTCAACGGCAAGTCTGCCCCGTGCTCTTCGTCCGGAATAGGTGCATTTTTGGTACTGGATGTCGAGTCTGTGGTGTCTCTTCGACTGAGTGGCCGATTGCGCTGGTTTGGGGTCGGGGAATCATGGGGGGATGGGATTTGGGAAGAGGGGCCGGAGTCCATTCTTCGAAATAAATAACTCAAAGGAGTAAATGAGACTATCTGTATAATGGCTCTTTTAACGATACTTCGACTTTCTATGTACGATTTGACGATAATGATGAGATAATGGGGATGAAGTTAAGACAGAGAGATATTTGCAGTGGATGTTGTTGTTTTTCAGCAACCACAGAATACCTGGTAGCCTGGTCAGTGACCACAACAGGTATGATTATTGCCAGTCTGCCCAACCAGAATAACAGCCAGTAAATAATGGCATATTAGCCAAGACAAAAGACCGTATAAATTGGAAGAATTCTAAATACAATACATACTAGCGATATGCATTATTATTACCAATATTCACATAGTTAAAGGTTTTACTACTACCCTATACCTAGGTACAGCAGGAACTAACTTGGCCTAGAAGGGACAAAAGCAGCTGCCGATGACACCACTTGCAGTATCTTGCTCAAGTACAGGTACCTTTTGACTTCTTAGGTCCCAGGGCGAAATTATCCATTTAACAGCAGTAAAACAGTTGGAATATATTTCTGTCCGTCTACCTTGTCCCTCAAACCTGTCTGTTCTTTGTGATTCTCGCCGCGGAAGGACAGGGGCCACTTGAGCCCAACATGCGACCTGTCACACAACTGGACCTAATGAGATAGCATTAGAAGATGTACTTGTTAAAAATAGGGCTCTTGAGTCTTGGGTTTACATAGACGCAAAAATAAAGGCGTCTAGCTCATATAGTACTGATGTTTGAGAAATTCAGCAAAGCAATAATAACCCACTTACTATTGTCCATAAATCCCCGCAGAAACCCTCCGGAGGCGATCAATTACTCCAGTTGAGCTGCGGATAAACTGAGAACTATTCAAGTAAGCCATAGCATTAAGTCATAGCATGAATGATTATTACCACAAAGAAGGCGAGATTGTGGTCCATCCAGGCATCCATACAGCATGACATCCAACTCCAGGACGCTGAGTCATCGAGGTAGCCACCTGACCGGCGCCAACGAGTGATTGCCGGGGCCTGACTTGTTCGCAATTGGGGGGCGTCACCAGTACCTTACGGAAGCATCCTTCGGGGGGGCATTTCACCACCTCTTCTTCTATCTCTCTGTCCCCCCACCCTCTGTCCTGTCGACTCTCCGTCTTCGCTGTTTTCTCTTAAACTCCCTATATCTACCTCGAAGTTTCTACCTCATATTTTGATCTCCCTTCTCCCTGATCTGTATACTCTTTCTGTCATTAGATCGCCCAGCAACCGCCCAAGACTCTCCTCGCTCGCTCATTACTTCCCCGCCGCCAAGGTTGGAGATCGTTTGGTAGACAACCGCAGTTATACAATTCACCTTTTGGCCACATTTTCTTGTGGACATTATTACTTAACTCACTTGGTTTTCTTCTTGCTATACACGTACGCGCGAAGTAACTCAAGATGAGCAGTCCCAAGCGAAGAATTGAGACAGATGTGAGTAGTACCCCCGGCCTCGAATTCATGGATGGTTTGGCAATAGGGCTGACATGCTGGCTACTTCTTTCTGCAGGTTATGAAGTGAGACATCTTTTCTTTCTCCAGTCTTCAGTCAACCGTATCTAACCCTTTTTTCCAGGATGTATGCCCTCTTCTCCACCGAAAGCGCTTCGTGATTCTCACGTCATCGTCGAGTTTGGATTCAACGTATACAGGAGCGATGGGAGTGACAAATCCAAGGGTAGGATGCTGATGGTTCTTTCTTAGGCTGATGAGTGACTATGAGGTCACCTTAGTCAATGACAACAGTGTGTTATCCCATAGTTATACCTTTTCTTCATATTTAGTGCTGACTGTTGTATGCAGTGTATGTTTGATTATATTTTCCATATGTCTTCCTACATGACGGGGTTTAACGGATCATTTTTTGACAGGCAAGAGTTCTACGTGCGTTTCAAGGGCCCAGAAGAAAGTAAGATTTTTTTTGCTCCGGGAATCAAAGAGCTTGTCCGCTGACCCAACATACAGCACCTTTCTCTGGAGGCCACTGGAAGATCCATGTTGAACTACCGGATCAATACCCTTACAAAAGCCCAAGTATTGGTTTTGTGAATCGCATCTTCCATCCTAATATCGATGAACTGTAAGTACAAGCACATCTAAATGTCTTCATTATCACTAATGGCGTCCTCTCGCAAGATCCGGATCGGTCTGCCTAGACGTTATTAACCAAACTTGGTCTCCCATGTACGACATGATCAACATTTTTGAAGTCTTCCTTCCTCAATTACTCCGCTACCCCAATCCCTCAGACCCCCTGAACGGTGAAGCGGCTGCAATGCTTATGAGGGAGCCCAAGAGTTATGAAGCCAAAGTGAAGGGTATGTTTTTTTTTTTCTTGATTTTTGACTTTTTTGTCGATTGCAGTGACTGACGATACCTTGCATAGAGTACGTGGCAAAATATGCCAGCAAAGAGGCAGTGGATGATGCTGGAGAGGATACAGAATCAGAAGATGAGCTGAGCTCCGCGGGTAGCTATGAATCCGACGGAGACGAGCCAGCTGGTACAATGGATGATGTCTAATTCAAGTCTACCACGCTTTCTCAAATTCGCAACATACCTCTGTGGAATTCTCGTTTGAGCAACGCACGCACAACCATCGCATCAGTGTCATCATCATTACTATATCTTTGCTTCATTTTTTTTTAGCCATTTTACTGTCGGATTCGGGCTTCTGGGCGTTTTTACGGCGGGTTTCTATTCGTTCTGCAACTGCTTTTGCTTTCGGGAACTGGAGTCAAGGATGGGACCATCCAATGAGTAATGACGCGAGTTGGGGGAGTTGATGAACAATCTCGGAACTATCTTCGAAACATTGCCATACTCTTTTGATCCCAAATTCTTCTGTTCCTTTTCCATTGGCTTGCAATATTTTCGCTTTCAAATTGTGTATCTTACTCGCTTTACAAGAGCATTACGTTGATATTTAATAAATTTTTTTACATCTGTCGTTTTTAGCTTGAAAAGTATTTTGTTATGGGACCTGGAAATGACCAAGCCATGGCGTGATCAGGGTCATTATTGTTACGATCCACAGGCGGGCCTTTGGGAAAACCGCATATAGGTAGCTCAGGTAAGTCACATTAGCTTCGAGTAGGTACACTATTGCACAATATTCTCGCTTCTATGATTAGAATGTGGCCAAAGGCAAATCAGGACACTCAACAAATGAAAACAGCTTGATACATGAGAGACTGTAATATCAGGTTTAAGTACAAAATTCGGTAAAAGCAAGGGGTATTAAGATATTGAGACTTCTAGAGCGAGTGTTGAAGAAAAGAACAAGGACCAGGGGAAAAGAAAGATAGTGGTAAGCAATAGACAAGAAAGCAAACCAGACCGTCGACCGGCGACACGAAAAAGGATGGAGGAGAAGAAATGGATGAGGGATCCCAGTGGATCAGTTCTTCGTCACGTCATGCACCTCATCTCGACCATGATGAACATAAGTGCGATTCTAATGAACCTTCAAAACACCAAAGACATCTTTATTGCCTTCTTCGTCGGTGCTAGATCCTGGTCTTGAGTTCTTGCCCTTTCGCGGGTTGATGACTACCTCCCCCCAATGCTTCGGTACCGCAGCACGCTTCGACGTTGCAGACTCGACAGCCGCATTTTCATCGGCTGGAACGACTGTTGTCGATATCACCGCGGGTTCTCCGGTAGAGCGGGCTTTCGAAGAGGACGAGGTAACCGAACTATGAAGGGTTGCCTGGGGCTGCAGGTGAGGTTGGGGTTGGAGAGACCAGATGTCGATGACGGAACTAATTTCGCAAAAATATTAATTTATCTGTGAAGTACTGGAGGGTTTACAGAGCAATGTAGTGCATCAAATCACTCACTCTGATGTTCGTTGGCAGATCGCTTCCAGCGCCTCTCGTTCGCGCTTTAGGTATCCCGGATCAGGTTGGTTCGCCTGTTGGGCATGATTGAGAGCTCCATAGCCGTATCCGGGTTGGTAAATGTCATCGTCAAGTAAGCGTGAGGATTCAGACTGGAAAGGGTGAGTGAGTGGTTGTGTTAGCCATTCAATTTCAGATACAATCTTAGGCATCACCCTAGGACGGCTCCAGCCACCGCAAAAGACTTGTTCGCGATTGTCGCAAGAGCTCGAATTTGGCCTGTGGAAAGGCATAATAACTTACATCGTGGCTTTCTCGACGCCCGGTCCCAAGACAGGAAGCGCAGATACCCATTTATATCAGTGTAGAGCCGGCTGTTCGCAGGTCAAAAGGCGCACGAGACATTCAAGGAAGAGAGTCACTCGAGGGGCTGGAGCCCATATACGAGATTCTGGGCGTGGAAGATTGCGCAACGAGAGGAAATGAGTGATAGCGATTCCTAGTCTAGAGAGACAACGACGCAGCCGCCTGCAATGCAAAAGAGAAAGTCGATTCGAGAGATGAGTAGTGTCTTTCCAAGGTCTTTTTTCCGCGCTGAGACATCGACGACGACCGGCGAGGACGGAAAGACGGATGGATCTGGTGGTGGGCGTGGCCCGTGCGTGCCGATGACATCGAGGCCTCCACCACCATTTAGTTAACTCCTACGACTCTTCTCCCTTTTGATGCACAGGTTCTCCCATGGATGATTCGATTCTGATCTTTTGTTCTATCCTCATTTTGCGCAGCGAACTTGCAATTACTCACTCCTCACCCAGTGGCTACCCATAACTACCTATAGCAATGGTCGGACGACTTCCGAGCCGTCGATAACTCGTGTCATGAGTTTCAATTGGTACTATTGTTCTGGCAGAAGCAAGAAACCTTTGAATGGGTAGTAACATCATGTTGGCCCTTATTAAGAATGGACTTACACTTTCCCTTTTGGCCCAATAATGCACTATGCGCCAGGGTTCAGTTGTTTTCCGATCAGGTGGTATGACAACAAAGTAGCCACTCCGTATGAAGCGCAAGGATGCTCTTTTTTACCGAACACCACAATGTTAGAGCAGAGAAGGGCATTATAGTATGCTACTAAGTAGTACTCTTCAACGATTGCATATCTTGTCTATGCCTATTGGCACGTGAATTACTGCTCAAATACGTCCCCCAGTTATGGCCAGCAACACCACAGCTCGGTGCTTGGAAGGAAAGTTTCATGGCTTCTAGACGGTGGCCGCTGGGTCTAATGAGACCGGGATGGGTTAGCATGTGTAGCTTTAGCCAGTATAAGTGTTGAATCCTCTTATATCTTTAATGGATTTCACTCCTTGTGTTTATCAAAAAGAAATCTCATAGAACTGTAGATTTACCTGTGTAAATGTGGATCGTGGCCGCAACTCATTCCGGCAGTGGAAATATCCGATAATCTTTTTCACCTTCCGCACCAGCAACTCCAATCCAAGAGACCTGCAACCTCACACTTTCAAGCATAGATCCCTCACTGCAGCCCTCTCATGTCTTGACAAATCATTCAAAATTCCTTCCGTCCGTCAAATCCTCAATCCAAAATATACCCCTCTAAGTGACAACATGTTCGAACTCCCAAATGCAAAACGGTAAGCACCATTCGACCCAAAAATCAAAACCAACCCCCGACGCCCTCAATATTACCACTCACATAACTAACCATCCATGATGCAATAATCAAGTATCCGTCGAGAAGACCTCCTCTCTCGCGACTCCGCCTCTCCCTCTTCATCGCCGCCCCCAGACTCCGCATACCCTGACGCTCAACAGCGCCTAGGCGCCCTCTTAAATTTCGACTCCCTCCTCGCCCCCCCACAAGAAACGCCCGCCCCTACATCAGAACAAGACACAAGCAAGCCTGAAAACGAGGATGAAGAACAAGAATTCGAGTTCCGTCTCTTTCGGGCGCCTGTTGCTCAACCGCCCAGCGGCGACGCACAGCCCGAGAAGAATACTACCGCTGCGAGTGAAGGCGGCACACAAAAATTACGCATTCGCCTGCGCTCCCCGACACCTGGCGCAGGGGTCCCTGGGGAAGGACGCCTGGTTAATCCCTTTCGGGGATGGGAATACTACTTTACCACGCCCGAGTTGCTATCTGGGGAGAAGAATGCGGGCGGTGACACTGAGAATGCGGGCGTGCTGCTCAAAAGGAAACAATTCGAGGATGTCGCCGTGAGCGGAGAGGAAATGCTGGGCTGGGCGAAGATTCCATGGGTGAGTTGTTTCCAACTATCTTGGATCTGTTTTCTGGTCGCGGTTCAGTTTTCCTACGACCGGTGTATGCATGAAATGGCAAGCTCTAACTTGGTTTTGATGTGTTTTTTTTTTCTTCCACTTTCTAGCCAGGTTGCCATCTACCTTGGCGAGTGATTCGCCTGAAACGAGAACAAACGAAGTTGCCGCGCGATGCGAAAGATGCGTCTACTGCTACCACGTGTATTGTGGAACCACCAGAGAGAATCCCCACGTCTCGCAAGAAGCCAGGGAAAAAGCGTCGTATCCAATTACGCAAGCGCATTGCGGTTGCTGAAAGAGCGAAGGAGACGGATGCAGAGAAGCGCAACCGGAAGAATCGGGAAAAGAAAATCAAGCGGAGACAGAAGGCGAGAGAATTGAAGGCTGCTACGGCAGCTGCGGCCATAACAAGTACTGAAGGTGCTGCAGCTACCAGGGCAATTGAGCCAGAACAAGGCCCGTCCGACAACGAATCCAACGACCAGGCCTCTACATAAGGATGTACCTAGACAATTAAGCCGCTCTTGCGATATTTATGCTTTTCTTAGCCTATTTCTACATGTGATACCCGGTGACATATTGACCTCGTGGATATTATTCTATCTCTTAACGCACTATTAAGTTGTTGAACGACCGACCCATAAGGTGCGAATTAAAGATAATAACCAATTCTGGCCCGCATTAATAAATAGCGACAAAAAGGCTCAGGTCGAATCCACGACTGGTAAAGACAGCACAGGGTATTGTTACGAAAATCATATCAAAATAAAAATAACATGAAACATCAACGAAAAAGTCGGCACTGGGGGTATGAGGCGAGGGGTTGAGATAAACGGATTGGTGTGAACTGGCAACTGAGGATGCAGGTCAAACTGGATGTTGGGAGGTTGCTGATGCATATTTGAATGCAGCAGGTTAGTTTAGGGGCAAGACATCTATTATGTTTCAGCTTCGTACTCTCAGCATGGCTGCGCACGCTAATTGGAGGGCGGCTACTCACTCTTGGGAGGTTCAACAGCCACAGTAGGCCGTGCAGGTTCGACAGGAGTTGTTTCTGCTTCCACGGGCTTCTCTGCCTCAGTAGACTTCTCGGGTTCTGCGGGCTTCTCTGCTGGTGTTTCAGCTGGCGTCTGAGCTGGTGCCTCTGTAGCTACAGGCTCAGTCTTAGGGGTCTCAGCCGGCGCAGCAGCTAGGGTTTCAGCTGGGGTTTCAGCCTTAGGCTCAGGAGATGGTTCTTCAGTCTTCGTTTCTAGAGTAGATTTGGTAGCAGGGGCTGGAGCGGCCTCAGAGCTCTCAGGTTTTGCCTCAGGTGCCGGAGTGGTTTCGGCGGGGGTCTCTGTAGCAGGAGCCTTTGCTATGGGCACATTAGCATTACATCCTCGTCAAGCCATCAGTATGGGATGTACAGACAGGCGAACATACCAGGTGTAGCTTCAGTAGCAGAAGCTGGCACTTCAGTTGCAGTTTCAAGGGCAGGCGCAGGAGGCGCAGGGGTTTCTTCTGGCTTGTCTTCCGGCTTATCTGTCACAGGCTCAGTTGGGGCGGCCTTCTTCTTCCTCCGAAAGATGGCCCTAAGGCCTTTCTTCAGCTGCTTAAGCGCATCGGGTGCTTTAGGTTACATGTTAGTCATAGGGATCAAAGTAATGCGACAGGAAGGAATGGTAGGTCGTAAGTCGCGATGGAGAGACCAAAGGGAGTCTACTCACGGACGCCAGGCATTTTGCTCGGGAAAGATGAGAAATCAGTGGGGAAATGAGAGATTTGGGGGGAGTGATGCGAATGCGACGATCAAGCAGCGAGTCGGCGATGGTGGGAAAACACAAGGTTTGGGGAAGGAAGTCAGATCGCAGCACCTCCAGACACTTTAATAACCATCCAGTGCAATGGCCCACGTGACAGAGGACACGGGCCTGATCGTCAATCGCCCTTAATTTGCCGATGTCTCCTTTTTCACCTTGTCCTGTCTCCCTCTCAAGGGGTCAAGACTCATACTCCTTTTTGTTCCATTTCCCGCCGGCCTCTCATGCTGGGGAACCTCTGTCAGTCCTTCGAGCCTATCACTGGGCCGTGTCATTTCCCCTAGCGCACCTTTAAGACGCTGGGGAAGGAAAACGAGCGCTATTAGTGGCCAGTCAGCTTATTTGGTGTCCCGCCGCGTTAGTGGTCTTCTTGTTGATAGCGAACCCGTCGATCTTGGCCTGTTTATTCTCTTCCAGTTGTGGCTGTGCTAATCGCTAAGAGATCAAGCAGTGGGAATCCTGCAGACGCGTTGATTTTCAACGTTAACAAGGATGGAGATTGCATTATACCAATGTTTACTGGCAGACTCTCAGGTGCCCATTGCTAAACGGTTGCGGCGAGGTGTACTGTTGGTGATGCCGATTCTTGCCTATACTCTACAGAGCTCAGGTTTCCTGGTCCGCATTCCCTATCATTATCGGTTGTCTCTAGTGCTTTGTTGGCACTAATGCCTATTAAAACTTGGCTAGTGGCCCGTCCAGAACCAACCCACTTTACAGAGTACTGTTCGTGTGGAGTCTCGTATAAACAGTAAGGAAATTACTACAATTTCACCTCAGCCGAATTCATACAGCCGACTTCATACCTGCCAGCCTCCACAGAGAACCCTGCAGTAGTGACGCTTGTCATTCTGCAAGTGGTGAATCAATAAAATCTCACTTTAATTTACAGGAAAACTAAGCCATCGACCTCTGAGCTGTTTCATGATAAATATGAGCCTCCAATCGCTTCTTAGAAGCTAAATGCTCACTCAGCCTAGGGATAAGCCAAAGTTTCCGCATGTCAAGAAGTTTGGCCAAATCCTCTCGCATGACTGAGTATGGCGAAGGATTGCATCTAAAGAGGATACACTCCGTAGAAATATACAAGATACGCGATCATAGATACCCCGACGGGTCCGTTATGTCCTTTATTTCGCATTTTTCTGGATTCCGCTAGGTAGAAACTCTGCTGCAGAGTAGTACCAAACAGGCCTATCGGGTCCTCATATTTCCTTTGCAGCCCATCCCACTCTTCTTTTTCGAATAACAATACCAAAGTTCTGATTTCTGTAAGCTTCTTCGGCATTCACAGGATATATAAAAGAAAACTGGAGCAGATGTGGACTACCCCGTGGCACGCCTTACATCGGAACCATGGGTGGATGAATAATCAAGACCATCACTGCGGAGAACCTCCCCACAGTCAAACAAGAGCAAGTCTAGTGTTGACATCTGGTAAGGTTTATGCCACTCATATCCATTTGTCTCTATATTAGACTGCCAGATTTATCTTATATAAACCTCATTACCAATGCGTTCCGACCAGGCTTCACCCACCGCCTCGATCGAAGCCGCTGGGAGTGAGCGCGTGTCAGAACAGACACCTCTCCTGGGGCCTCAGCCGATCCCAATCCAGGAGCCCTCCACAAAAGAATTGGTTCTTGTTCTGGGAAGTATTTGGGTTGGCGTCTTTTTAGCTGCCCTAGGTATGATATTGATCTCAATTCTCCTTTGTAAAAGACGCGGACAGAAGAGCTAACAGCGACACCAGACACCACCATCGTTGCAACTCTGACGGGCCCAATATCATCTTCATTCAACTCTTTGTCCTTGCTGTCCTGGTTAGCTGCATCTTATTTGATTTCCAATGCCGCTTTCCAACCACTCAGTGGGCGCTTGACCGATATATTCTCCCGGAAAGCGGGTTTGGTTTTTTCCAATCTTTTCTTCGCTGCCGGAAATCTGATTTGTGGTCTTGCCAAAGACCAGTGGACTATTGTCCTAGGGCGCGTTGTCGCAGGTATTGGAGGAGGAGGTATGACCGTAATCGCGACGTTTGTCACTTCAGATTTGGTGCCTCTACGAAAGCGTGGGGTCTGGCAGGGAATCGGTAATATTTGCTTTGGTGCCGGAAGTGGACTAGGTGGTGTGTTCGGTGGATGGATTAATGATACTCTGGGCTGGCGATGGGCCTTCCTCATACAGGTCCCCTTCGTTGTGGTATCAGGTATCCTGGTAGCCGTTACTGTCAAGATCCCTGCGAAGGAAACTCAGAAGGACAAACTCAAACGTGTTGACTTCCTAGGAGCAATCTCACTGGTGATCACACTTGTCCTGCTTCTCCTTGGTCTCAATACTGGAGGAAATCAACTGCCATGGACACATCCTCTGATCCTCACAACGCTTCCGCTCTCTGTGGTCTCGTTTGGTGTCTTTCTCTACATTGAGGCGAATCTCGCATCCGAGCCCATAATTCCAGTACGTCTACTTCTAGATCGGACTGTCTTGTCGGCATGCCTTACCAACTGGTTCTGTACAATGGCTATTTTCGGATATCTTTTTTACCTACCGATATACTTCCAAGTCCAAGGCCTTTCTGCAACAGCCTCTGGCGTAAACCTAATCCCTCAGGCAATCGGCACCTCTTTCGGGTCCCTGGGATCCGGCATCCTGATGCGTTCAACTGGGCGTTATAAGTTTTTCAGTCACCTTTCTCTCCTCATCCTGGTTGTATCCTCTGTCTTACTCTGCACCCTGAGTCTTGAAACCCCTTCGTGGATTCCCCTCATCTACCTTCTGTTCATGGGGACCGCGTATGGTAGCATACTCACGATCACCTTGGTGGCCCTCATATCCGCCGTTGACCATGAGCACCATGCTGTTATCACCTCGGCATCGTACGCATTCCGCAGTACAGGGAGCACAATCGGTATCACGGTCGCCTCTGCTGTCTTCCAGAATATCCTAAAGCAGGGCCTCTGGTCCCGGTTTGGCGATTGGGAGCACGCAAAAGAGAACATCTCACGGGTTCGTGATAGTCTAGGCGAAATCCGCAAACTACCAGCAGATTGGATACCGGGTGTTTTGGATGCATACATGGACTCGCTGCGATCTGTTTTCCTCACACTCCTACTGGTTGCTCTGGGCAGCTTGGTGGGTATGGGTATGCGAGAGCATAAATTGCATACAAACCTTGCACGGAGAGATGAGTAAGTTGAAGGCTTAGGAACTGGGTCAGAGCATACAGAAAAGTTCCGTCGGGTTTGAAGTTCTGTTAGTTAATCCCCAACCGCATGGCTATTCCATTCAAGGGTTGATAGCCTACTAGTATTGCTAGTATTGTCCAAGGTGGATATTACTTGTGTTAGTTACATGGCTCTCGGGACAGACCATTTGGATACCCACAACAAGCTATAAGTGTGGTCGCACCTTCCAGTTTCGGAGATACAAGCTTCCTCGCCTGGATTCCCATTAGTACCTCCTATATAAGCAGCCGCGATGGACAGCGTTCGGCTTCTGAAGTCAGCCGTGCTTTCTTTGTGGTCAAATTGGAAGTACCCACTAGTGCCTAACCATAAATATCAGAGAACTGGCAGGTGGTGAGTCGTGCAGACTCCGACGTCCGATTGAAGATCCCGAGTCTCGCAAGAGTGCGTAAATTAGCCGTTTTAATTGGCTCAAGTGTGATGTACCGTGCATATAGCGCTAGTCCATTATAGGCTTAGTGATTGTAAGGAATTGAGAGCATGAAACGGACACCTCAGGCAACCAGAGAATTACTGGAAGAATCACAACCGTAAACTCAGTTGCCTTTTCATAAGACCACACACTTATTGAATCTTTTTATTTGTTCCCCATTACTGAAAGATAGCATTCCCAAGTCTGGATTCCTCCCCTTTTAGGTGGCTGTTTGCTGTCTTGGGCCTGAGTTTGTTCGAGTCTTGGCTTACACCGACGCCGGCAGTCGTGGCGACGGCTAGTCGGCGACACGGAGAATCAAGATCGAGCCTAAGTTCGGCGACGGCCTCCTGCTACAACTCAGCGCAGTCCTCACCACACCGCTTCCCAGCACCCTTGGTCAGGCCACTGGATCCTCCGACGCAAGCTGCATCGAGAGCACAATCACACGCTGTCAATCCGCGCCACGAGTCCTTGAATGGGTTGCTCTGCAACCTGTGGTTTGCTGGAGGTGAATGTCTTGGGCTGCAATTTGAAGTGGCCTTGTTCACTGTACCTAGGACCGTGATCTGGAACTGCGATTGTACCTAACGAATCAGTTGGTCCTCAATTTGTTATATCCCTGGACTGCACGGGCTGCGGAGAATTTTTCTTTACTCCTTCCTTCCTTCCTCAACCAGCGACTCCGCGCCAGTTATTTGACATTGTTAAGGTACACAGTCGTGCACCTAATCCCCTTCCAATCTTTAGCACAGCTCGACTGGTAACTTCGAAAAATTGTCGCCACAACCGCGTTTGTCGGTGCTGACCTCGGTTCCGCCCCCCGAATATCCATCGCCTCATAATATTGGTAATGGCTGTGGGCTTCCGAGTACAGAACACGACGTCCTCGGCGGATGTGATGGCAAAATGTATTCGACCTACTGAGATGGATGTTGACGAGAACGAGGCAAGAGAAGGCGGAAATTCAACGAGTCCAGGAATATACTCCCAAGAATCTGCCAAACGTGAAAATCCTTCGTTCCTGGGCCGTCGAAAACGATTGTTAATTTCGACCGATACCGAATTTGCTGACAATATCCTGCCGTCGTTGGTTCAGCATCCTGAGATCGAGCTCAGATTGATTACCGATGAACCACCTGCGCTTCTCTCCGGGACAAAGAAGGTCCCCCATTATATGGACACAGTGGACAACAAAACTTTCGAGAAAGAAACTAGCGCTCGGAAATGGCTCAAGGCTAAAGCTGCAGAACTGAGCGAATGGGCTGACATGTTGCTTATTGCTCCTGTAGATGCGGGAACCCTGGGGTCGATGCTGTCAGGCCTGACCAACACACTAACATTGGCCCTGTTGCGTGGATGGATGTCGGCAAAACCCGTCCTTCTAATACCAGGAATGACAATTGCGGAATGGCAGCATCCGTTGACGGAGAGACAACTTCGAGAAGTCCGTCGGTTTTGGCCCTGGGTTACCGTTATTTCACCTGTTCTAACGCGATACGATGCTCCTGAGGAGTTAATTCAGCTCCCTTGGGCTGGACTGAAAGAAATGCAAGAGACGATTGAAAAAAGTCTATCTCTTTCGTTATCGCAGGACGTGGCCGGCTCTGTCCCACCTTTTGAATCTCTATCCCAACAAGTCGCCGTTTCATTGGAGAAGAATTCGTCCACACACGCAGCCCCGACCACCTACCAGTCTTCTCTATTCCGGTCCATTATTATCGAGAGAGGCGCACCATTACTACCTATGGAACTTTGGTTAAACATTTTCGAAGATCAACTACAGGACTGGGAGATCGCGAAAGCAGTCGGCATCCCAACCAGGCTTCCAGTTCCCAAAGAATGGCAAAGTCATCTTCTCAAGATGTCGACCCCTGCATCACTGGAATATACTATACTTAGAGGGTCATTCGCTGCGATTAAGAAACGCATCGATGGTTTGCCACGCTGGAAACCTTTATCGGACCTAGCATGCCACCTCATTTTCAAGTTCTCACGCACCGATATACTCTCATATCTTACCGAGAACCATCTCGATCTCTTATGGACAACCTCTCGCCTAACTAACATTCCATACCGCGCATCGGCAATATATGGTAACTCCAAAATTTTAACGTGGTGGCGAGATGCCCCAGCGCTTCCTAATAAGGAATACATCGCAGATGCTATGGACGGTGCTTCTCGTGCTGGTTTCGTCAATGTTTTGGAATGGTGGCGGACATCAGGTCTCGAACTTCGGTATACGGAGAGAGCACTCGAATCTGCAAGTGCTGAAGGCCGTGTTGACGTCCTAGAATGGTGGAAGCAGACCGCGAATAACGCCCCCGCAACCCAGTCAATTCCATTGAAAGTTGGAAAGTCCGTTTTACTTGCAGCCCAATCTGGCCGAACGGCTTCGCTTGCTTGGTGGGATGCGTCAGGTATTCCCTATACACATTCTGAGTCCGTTGCCCGTATCGCCAGCACCCATGGGCACGTCCATGTCCTGGACTTTTGGTACCGGCTAAAGGGCCCCAAGATGATCTTCGACAGCCAGGTGTTAGTCGGCCCGACAAAGAATGGACATGATAACGTTCTCGAGTGGTGGCGACGGAGCGGTCTGCGCGTAGAATTCAAGACCTGCGATATCGAAGAGGCCCTCGAAGATGCCGATCCAGTTTCTGGGGCTGAAGAGCGCGTTAGACGATGGTGGGCCCACAACGGACTCAACCTCGGAGTTGGGACGAGTGAATGGATGAAGACCAAAGTCCTGTGACATTGAGGGGGACTTTGCTTCGCTTCTTTTTTCTATCATCCTTTTAAATTTTCCTTCTGTCTTGAATAACGACTTGTAATGACTGACTCTGTTCATAATACCCATCTTTGCCAGCGTTGATATTGAACTATAACTTTTTTGTCTGGCGTTCACATGATCAAACAGTTAAGAATGATGTCTTGCTTATTTGGGAGAATATGGGTCTACTACTTTGATTAAATACTAATGCTTGTTTTTCAACCTCGGTATTTGTTGATCTATTGCAGCACCCTAGGGAATAATATTTGTTGAGGAAACTGGCAGGCTTTCATAATAGCCCACTCACACCCTCATAGTATAGAGGGACACATTCTCGATAATGTTATCATGTCACTCGAAACAAGATCCTGGGAAGATATCATTAAGGGAGAAATTAAAAAGGAAAAGAAATAAACGTCAAATGCCCCCAACTTCAAATATCACCATCTGTCTTCCCCACCTCACAGCAATCCTAATCACCAGTCCCAACCTCCAAATCCAGCTGTACCCCATTCCCAATACTATAATCCGCCAACGTAATGAAATCCTTAAACGGCCGCTCCCCTTGCCTCTTCAGCAGGATCTCATGCGGCTCCCGACCAATATGCGCCGCAACAAGGGCCTTGAAGTCGCGAATCGTATCTGAGGGAAGGCAAGGAATAGCCGCCTTCGTGCCGAGCCGGTCATTAACATTCACGATGATCATTTCTTCACCTGTACTCGGGATAGCAGCGGGCTTGTTCTTCTTTTCTTTCTTTTCTCTCTTTGCGCCTTCGGGGCGCTCGCGATCTCGGTCTCCGTCACGGTCACGGTCACGGTCGCGGGGTCGGTCTTCATCGTAGTCTCGTCGTCGCCGGCGATCCCAGTCACCGTCTCGGTCACGGTTTCGATACTCGTCTCGTTCTCGACCCCTATCTCTGTCTCTGTCTCTGTCGCCATCCCGGTCGTATGGTCGTCGCGGGGAACGATTCCGATACCCCCTATCTAGCCGGGTGTCGCCGTCATTTGCGTCGCGATGGGAGGGTCGTTTGTCCTTCCATCTGAAGCCGCCGTGGGATTTTGGTCGGCGTGGTGGGGAGCGGGAGCGAGATTGCCTGCGCTCATCGCGGGGGGAGTCTGGCATGGTGGATGATTGTTTTCTTAGAAGGTTATCTTAGGAATTTCAGGGCCATGGTGATGTTCTTGATGTGGTGGTCGTTGCTGGGCTTCTTGGAGGTTTACGAGGCAAAAGTTGGGGAAGTTCACTAAGCTGGTGATTCTACGATGACTAATGCAGATCATTGCCTAGCTACTCGGTGCCTGAAGTACTAGGCAGCAGCGCTTTGTTTCCCGATGCGGTTAGTCTTCATACAAGACATTGTTTGTTTACAGTCACAGAGACCTAGACCTATTCTTTGAAAATTCATTCGGAAGAGTTGCTCTAAGTGGCTGATAGGAAGATAATAAATTAATAGTATGGCATGCTGTGCAAAGAATTGAATCGGTCTTGGGTGCGGAAGAGGGACATAATTTGCATATTGGGTTTCTGAAAAGCATCATGATAGAGTTTCGGTTTTGGCTGTACTTGTTGCTGGGTATATAGAACCCTGCTTTCTTATCCTGTTGTGATTCGCTCTCATGAAGAGGGAGGGTGGTATAATGGGAACGTGTCTTGGAACAGCTGTCATTCATTGTCATCATGGGCCTCGCAGACTATTCATAACCCAAGGTTCGAAAAACACGACAAGAATTTGTGGTCTATAGGTCATGTCATGCATAGCTTTGGGCGAGGGTGAAGTGGCATTAGAATAAGCGTTCTGTGCGATCTAGACTTCTTTACTAGACGAAATTAGCTCCAGGGACACAGGTGGCCGAAGTTACACTACATACATAGTAGGTTCAAAGTGCGCGACCGCAGGAGTTTGGATAGCGTTTCTGTCACCAAATGGATTGTTCTCGTCGTCATCGTCCGGTTCAAATTCTGACTCACTCTCGCTGCTGTACGTAGGTCGCTGGGTCGACGACGAAGGCATTGAGATACTTAGTGGTCGAGGAGGTCGTGGAGGTTTGGGGGGGTTAATGGAAATCCCTGCAAAGGATTCACTGAGATCCCTGCCATCACGGTCTGGGGTCCAGCCACTTTCAAGAACATCCTGGTCGCTGTCGCTGTCATAATCCACACTCTTGTCTAATACTTCGAATGCCATAAGAGCGGAAACCAGCTCTTCGTTGGAGTGAATAAGACTGCCTAGGTATTCCTCGCTCTCCACATATTGAATATACCGAAGAATTTGGCGCCGCAGTTGCTTGCACGTCTCAAACCGGGCGAGAACCTCTGGATCCTCGCTGACGCGGTGTGTTTCTCGGTTGACTAGTTTTAGTGAGTTCAGGAGATTTGTGCTCGCAACAGAGGAGGAAGCTAGAGTCTGTAACATCTCAGGCTTCTCTTTTTCAAAATTGAATGACCTGTTGGACGCCTTCTTTTCCTTTTTCTCCTTTTTCAAGGATTTACTGGCCGAGTGCTTATGTTTGGGGCTGCTGAGCACTGTAGGAGGCCCATTACCCGCAGAAACCGATACTGTGTGTCCCATAGGAGGCTCCGATGAAACTGCAGTATCTCGCAGAACTTTTGCCTTTGCCTGAGTTGCCGGCTGCTTCCGTTTTGGCAGTTGTCTATATAGAGCAGTAACACGCTCCATGCCATGAGTATCCTTGTAAGAAACTGCCCATTGTCCAAAAAGCTGCTTGCACTTTTGTTTCACTAGTGGATCAGATATTGAGTCAGTAGCGGCAATCCGTAATCGCTCCAACAACGGCTCGTCCGCAAACTCCCTGAGGAAGCGATCTCCAGCATTTTGGATCAAGTAGTCCAGAATCGTAAGCGCTCGGAGTTGACGGTGGAGATTTCCATATTTACTAGACATATGTCAGAGGCCTGGAGTCTAGTGGTCATTAAAGAAGTGAATAACTGACAGCTTTTTGCGGAGGGCGCGACTAGCTTCTGTCGGACCGCTAGCTTGGATGCGGATAGCCTCAATGAGATCGACAATTCCACTAGAGTCTTCAATTTCATATTGTTCACTGGTCAGGACCTCAATTTGTACAGTGACCGCCGAGTAGGGCTTCTAGTTATAGGAATGAGAGAATCAGCCTTGAATCAATGCAAAAGCATCCGTGCATCAGGGGGTGTCCTCTGATGCGCAAATCATGCAAAGATGTGCACACTTGTAGACTCACGGAATTCACACGGGAAAACCTACTGTTGAGTGAAACATGATGATGACAGCGCTTCTGTCAAACCAATGATTCCCAACGTTGCTTCAAGATCGGCTATGAAACTCGTCGGCCAACAAGTACATGTAAAGATACGGTTATCCCGACGGTATTGGCCAAATTATGGGAAAATTCACCGTAGTCGAAATCTTCCTCAGTCCTACCTCAGTCGGATCCTTCCTCCGTGTGTCGTCGGACGTATTCGCTGACGTGGAAGTGCGCAGTTTGGGGAAACCGCTGCGTATCTCGGCGGGCTGGAATCAACGATCTGGTCCTCCACGATAGACCCTCGCGTCACGTCGCAGGGAGGGAGGTTGGGAGAGGAATCTGCGGAGGTCCCGTTTTCCTGACAGAAGCCACTGGAATTCATATATAAAGGGGCCCTTTCGTCTGCCTCTAACGTCATGCGATGGAAATCAAAGAGGGAATCTCGTGACTACCCCTCGCCCGTTTCCCAAAGCAGTTTAGGGCGGGGGAATTGACGGCGGGTAATTATTATGAAACACGTGAAGAGCGTTACCTAATCATCTGCAGTGTCGATGGAGTATCTTGAGGGAGCCTGTTGAGGTGCTGATTTAGAATTATTACTATCGGTCAACCAAGCATGATCCTAGAACTACAGAGAGCTCCGGGGTCGGTACTGCTAAGCTGATACGGTGGGAAATCAAGATACCTTGGACATACCAACTTCCACGTCCACACCTCCCCGCGCGGGCGTCAATGGGTCTTTGGCCTACCAATCCGGCAGATGAGCGCTTCTCGATTCGCCAGCTCCGTCTCTCGCTGTTCTCCCGCTTCGTGGTCTGCTCCACTCTTCTATTGGGGTTGAGCGTTATCTTAAAATCTCAACACCACTTTAATACCCATTTCTTCCTCCCCCGCCAATTCACTTCATCATATCCATATTCTCGATTCGCGAACATGTCCTATCAACACGAACGCTACATTGCCGAGCTCGCCGTTCAGCGCGCAACCCTCCTCACCCAGAAGGTGTTCAACGAAAAGGCCAAGGGTACCGTGTCAAAAGATGACAAGTCACCTGTTACAATTGGTGATTTCGGAGCCCAGGCGCTGATTATCCAGGCTATCCGCAAGAACTTCCCCAACGACGAAATTGTCGCCGAAGAAGAAGCGAGCACGCTTCGCGAGGATAAGGCTCTGCGCGCCGAAATCTGGAGACTCGTGAAGGACATTAAGCTGGAGGATTCCGAGAGCAATGAGCTTCTGGGAGGCACACTACCAAGCGAAGAGGCAATGCTGGATATCATTGATCAAGGGAATAGCCCCGGTGGCGCCAAGGGCCGTATCTGGGCCTTGGATCCCATCGATGGTACCAAGGGATTCCTCCGCGGTGGTCAGTATGCCGTCTGCCTTGGTTTGATAGAGGACGGCGATGTCAAGGTGGGAGCCATTGGTACCCCTAATCTCCCTGTTGACGATGCTGCCACCATGTCTACTTCGATCGGAGTCGACCAGCATAGCGGTGCTGGAAACGGAGTCCTTTTCTCGGCCATCAAGGG
This sequence comes from Aspergillus funiculosus, assembly GCA_027569145.1. Classification (NCBI taxonomy): domain Eukaryota; kingdom Fungi; phylum Ascomycota; class Eurotiomycetes; order Eurotiales; family Aspergillaceae; genus Aspergillus; species Aspergillus funiculosus. The sequence continues at coordinate 1,280,300 of JAPDEN010000003.1, forward strand.
ACTTGGCTCGATCAGCAGACCCCTCACGAACGGCAATCTCGCCGAGAGCAAATCGATCTCTATGCGTCCCGTTTCCGATATCTCCCAGGCTGTTTTCTGCGAGGGTGTGGAGGCCGGCCACTCTTCTCAGGGGGATAATGCTGCCGTCGCCCAGCTGCTCGGAATTTCCGCTCCCAGCGTGCGACTGGATTCACAGGCCAAATACTGCTCGATTGCACGGGGTGCAGGCGACATTTACCTGAGGTTGCCTGTGAAGAAGGACTACCAAGAAAAGATTTGGGACCACGCTGCTGGTGACCTGATTGTCCGAGAAGCTGGTGGTCAGGTGACAGATATCTATGGCGAAAGGTTGGATTTCAGCAAGGGCAGGACCTTGGCTGCCAACAAGGGAGTCGTGGCTGCTCCCAAGGCCTTCCAGGACGAAGTTATCAGTGCCGTGAAGAAAGTTTTGAAGCTCTAAATGACAATTAACAGATCTAATTGCGATGATGAGTATAAATACCTGAGTGCATTGGGTGAAATCCTGCACGCTGGATGTGTCTAAAAGTACATAGAAATAGTTGCCACTCGCCAACAGAAAGTAAGGTGCTTGGATATACATATACAGAAACCATAACCAACATTCCTCTCCCGAATATGTGAAATTCCAGTTTACCGAATCTTCTTGGCCTTCATTCTGATTGTCTCTCCGTTAACAAATATACCCTTGCCCTTGTAAGGCTCAGGCTTTCGCCATTCGCGAATCTCCGCTGCAAACTGGGTCACACTGTTCTTGTCATTGCCCTCCAAGAGGATCCTCGTGGGTTGCGGAGTGCTCGCTTTAACTCCTTCTGGAACACCCAGCTCAATCGGGTGAGAATATCCAACCTTCAAGGAGACAAATTTTTGACCGGGATATTCGGGCTCAACCGTAGTTGCTGTTGACTCGATGCTAGCTCTGTATCCGACACCAACTAAACTCAGAATGCAGATATGTCCTTCTGATACTCCCAGAATGTAGTTTTGCAAATGGGCGCGGGTAGTACCTGTAGTATCATTCGATCAGACAAAATCCCGGGTCAACTCCAGGGAGGGACAAAAACGAACCCCACATAGCGCGTTGGTGCGCAATCGAAGAGTCCTCAACGGATAGTGTAGCTTTTCGAAGGGTTTCATCATGTGCGACATTGACGAAGGGGGGAATATTCAGTGTTAATTGACCTGCCATACAAACATCAGGTTAGAATTTGTGGTCGGACAGCGGGAGCTGGAGGTCTATATATACCCAATGGCCCCTTGACTTCAATTGCGGTTTTTGGCTGGTCTTTAGCCTTGCCTCTAACCTGTGTCTGCGGTAGGTCGATGAACTTCAACGAGACCTCCGAGGGAACTGTGATCGCGGCACCGCCAATTCGAGATTGTGCCCGGGGCGTGGTCGAGAAACATTGTGTCTGCTGAGTGCGAGGTAGCTCAGGTGTCAGGGGAAGCGCGGCCCTCTGCCTTGCAGAAGCCCTTGCGAGCTGCCTGAAGCAGGTCTGTGGTATGAAACTTGTCATGGTGGTGGATATCGCGGTTATGTGTCTGGAAAAGCAGTCCGAATCTCCGATGCGGATGGATTTTGTCCAGTGCTCCAAACACGGTTAGTCATATGCTCACGTGATGTTATATTGTATAGATCCAGTTGAACGAACGACTTGCTTTGCTTCTCTATGTTAAAGTCTTGGAATATATTAAGACTTCACAATGTGACCACTCCATCTACGAAGTGTGTACGGTGATATGGTTTCATTTGTCTGACTAGCCTTTCCTCCGGCTTCAACTGTCTTTCCCCTTTACCCGTCTATTCCATCCCAGCTTCTTGTCAACCAGGCTGGCATTATCCTGTTCAATCACAACGCAACTCCTATCTTCGCTAAGCTTCATTTACAGTCTTGATTTATCTTCATTGATTTCCTACCTGCCTCTTCTATCATATCTTTAACTTATTCGCTACTTTTGCAATTGAACAAAGCATTATCGTTCACTTGCTTCCCATTATTACCTTTCTTGACTCGAACGTTTGACACTTTTATGCCTCAAGAGCTGATTTTAAAGCCAAGATGAAGATATCAATCACTCGTTTTCTTCTGCATATTTCAACTTATGCTACTCTATATACACCAGTTTTCGTAATACTCGGTCAGGCGGATACCAGGGCGGCCGGTATGTGACTTTATATATATAATGAGTTTCATGGCCATTCTAATATTATGATATGAGGTCTCAGATCAAATTCACCATTCAAGTGAAGAAGTCGACCTGATCTCATTTTTCACCCTCAGATCACAGAAGCACGATGAGATATTAACTGAAGCGATTGAGCTTCTAGAGTCGATGAAGTCGTCCCCCTCGTGCAATCGAATCGCTGCTTCAAAACTCGTCACTTCGTGTCAATCAATTGGCCGGAAGCCGGATAATCAAATTGATTCTGACACATATCTAGCTCTAGAGTATTCTCGCTCCCTGTACGCAGCGAGGCTGGCCATATGTGAGCTTAGTGGCGCAGGGGCCGCAATTCCACATCCGTGTCTTCCTATTGATGCCTCACCTCCTTCGAGGAAGGGGATATTTTGGTTTCCCAACAAGCCCAACTCACGCAACATTGATGAAGAATCTACACCAAGGGAAATATTGGAACCGTGTCTCCGGTCACTGGAGTCACGCCCACAGTGGTGGACATCTTACAGCAACAGCAGGCAAAATGCCATGATTATATGCCAAGCGTCCAGGACAGAAAATGAGAAGGAAGAGCTTCTAGAGCTGCACAGATCTATTGTTGAAAGTTCTATAAAGCTTAGAAATGGCCTTCACGAAGCTTTGCGTATGGCTGCTGAGCAATCTACTCAGCAAAGAGCTTTCGTGCAGGCCACCGAGGCGCTGAAAAATGGAATACTGGGTGAGATGGAAGAGTCAGCCTCACATTTCAAGGTCAGAATCAAAAAGGCCTTCCAGGAAATTGAGAATCGTTTCCTTCCACTCATTGAGACAATTACATTGGCCTTTCAAGATGCGGAAGCTAGTATCACAACACTTGATAAGGTTCGGTTACCTGTTCAGTGAAATAAGCATTCTTTCGTTTGAGATAAACCAACTGACAATACACATAGGAGCTTCGAAATTCTTCAACCGAAGCTAGCTATCTCCACCATGCCCTACAGTCTATCTATGAAGAAACTATATCCAGAAGTAAACAAATCTCAATGATGCAGCAGCAGAGTTCGTTCGCACATAATGAACTTGCTCTCGCCCTTGAATCCAAATTGCGGTCACTCTTACAGGGTGACATTAACAGTATTACTCAACATGTGAGCGCGTTTGACGCCTCTTTGGTAAGCTTGACTTTTGTGTGGGCATCTTACCATTTTCTCACTTTATTATCAGGAATGGCTTTACGCCAGAGCAGCAGAAATATTGCAGCAGGAAGATAGCATATCCGAGGTCTGTTTACTGCCTTCGTTCTTTGAATCTCACTAATTAGAAAAGCGCTTGCGCCATTTCGGTATTTCTCTTGACGAATTCCAACTAAGAGCAGAGAACATGCACAAAGTCCAACAGCAACAATACGAAACAGCTGAAGCTCAGTCGAAGCTACAAGAGATGTTGCAGACAAACATGCGGGTCTCGCAAGCGATTCTTGATCAAACGGCTGCAACAGCTGCTAATCTACAGACCATGGTTGATGAGACAACAGCCAGATATAGGGATGCTCCCCCTGCTATTGGTGGGTTCCTTGGGGTATACTCTACATGGGTTATGTATGGACTCATGCTCGGTTTTACCGGGTTACAGAACTCCAAAATTACTATAATATTGCTTTTACTTTTCACATGTATGAGAAACCCAACGATCTAGTGGTCAGAATTCGGCTAACTTGACCGTTTACGATGCACAGCGACGAAGTTACTTTGATGACTTTATGCCTTACGTACTATAGACCGGGATCAAAGGCACCTGAGCAAGAATCCTGTTTTCTATATCTACCTCTAATACGCCCTATCATTACACTTTATTCTGACTTTCAAATCATAGCATGCTACGCATGTCTTTAGTATCTTATCATTACATAGTTCCCTCCGATAGTTATGAACGCAATGAGATTATTTGAACTCTGACATCTAGACAATTAACTTCTTACCCTTTGGTCCCGTCACACCTCATTTGTGTTTCGAGAACTTCCTCATATTCCGAAGAACTTTACACTTACTAGTGGAAAAGTCCTCACTGACCATGGGTTAGAGGATCCACTCAACGGTTCGGATTCCCCGAAACTGTACTCTCATTGTGTTCCAAAGGCCATGCATGGGTCGTTAACCAGGCGAGGTAGATGGATTGTACTGGTTCTTCCCCCAATCAGCGACATGCGCATTGCAGTTCTGGCGATGGCGGCATTGGGGAACTATAAGGACAGTGGTGGAAAGATTCCCGAGGACAATAGGCAAGATCACAATACCCTCTTGGCTATTTTCCCGTGGGTAGAGGACATCATTGTTCAACAAACAGTTTGAGAAGCCAAGTTTACCAATGAGACTGGCTCATTCCTGGAGTATTATCGCAAACATGGTCATATTTGTACAAGGGGCCAGGAAACCACACTGGTTAGAGTGCCTGAGAATGCACTTAAAGACGAAAACTTGGTTATCGTAGGAAATAGTATGTTATGTCGTTTTGCATGCAAAGCAAAGACACGATGATGAAAATTTACGCTCAATGCCTGTTTGGCAGAAAAGGGCGGGCGGTGTTTCTGATGATGTCCTCGCATGAGAGCCTCCGAATCTCCACGCTGCAAGGTCGCTCTTTCCATCTGGGAATTCGTGCAATTCCTGGTGATCTCTTGGATTCGAATTACAATCCAAGTCGACAATAACAGACGATTTCCGTCAGGCATAGAAATACAAAACTCTCCGTGGTACGTTGGTCTCCGTCCGGCTCCTTGCCATCATCATCCATCCCCACCCTCGAACAAGAACTACTCAGCATTTATGTTCGAATGAGAGCGGCTAAGGCATATTCTATCTCATGAGCATCCCACATGTATAGCATCCAAGTTTCATGCCAAGACCTGGAACCAACTAGAAACAAAGAGTTGCAGCTGATTCCTTCACAGTCTCTTCGTTGGACTTGTACTACTTGCCGTCAGTAGATACTAACCGTTCGCAAGAGAGGCCACTACACCGGCTCCGCTTAGCGCTGATCGTCCTCTCCTCCTACCCCTCGAACTCCCACAGACCGCTTTCATTGGCCCCCCGTTGCCCACCGTGAGGGCGCGCGGAGTCGCTGAACGACACTCGCGACCGGAGAGAATTTACATCCAACAGGCGCGCGTGCAACGATTGGAGCCCAGAAAAAAGGAACGGAAAACGGAAAGAGTGCAAGAAAAAATGGCCGACCCTGTTTCAGACGTACCTAGCCTAGACGAGTTCGCGCAAACCCGTGGTGCTGATGATCTATTTGACGATGAGATCATCCCTGTCGCAGTGGAGGAGCAAGCTCAACCCGAGCCTCAGATTGTGGAGGAGAATGTGACGACCGTGGTGGACCGCGAAACAACTTCCGCTCATACTGATACCCCGCCACGATCCCGTGGAGGTGAGCGACGAGGACGAGGACGAGGTAGAGGACGCGGTGGTAGGGGGTCGCAGAATTCGGGGCAGAGACGCACAGATCCGAAAAATAAGTCTGGAGAAGGCGAAATCGAGCTTGAGGCTCGCAACGGCGAAGAAAAAGCAGGAGAGGTACCCTCCGAAAAAGAAGAGCAACAGAACAAAGAGGATGTTACGGCTTCTGCTGGTACTGATGCCCCGCGCGTGCCAGCTGTTCGGGGTGATAGGAGTGCCACCGGCGGAATCAAGAAGGTATGGTGAAGGTCTTTTGGTCAAAATTTAACACAGGGCACTTGCTAATTAAAATTTCAGCCAAAACTTACGGAAGAAGAGCTTTCACGGCGCATTGCTGCCGCCCGAGAGAATGCCGCCAAAGTAGCTGCTGCGCATGCCCGTGCTGAGGCAGACCAAGCGTCATTTCTAGAGCGCGAGAAAGTGGCAGAACAGAAACGACGCGAGGAACGTCAGAATCGCCGAATCATGGACTCCGAGAGAGAACGAAACCGACAACGAAAGCTTGAGGCCTTGACAGGAAGGGAATGGGATGCCGACAAACAGGAAGATCAATTCAGCTCACGTGGAGGCAGACAGTTTCGACGAGGAATGCATGGTGGTGTCTCTGGATACGTCAGAAAAGACTTTGGTGACTCCCAACCGGCAGAGGAAGCGCCGGATAATCAGGAGCAACAACACGGCCACCGTGGGCGTGGGCGTGGTGGAAGAGGCGGACGTGGTCGTGGTGGCCACCGTGGCTCCCGAGATGCTTCATACAGCAATAAATCGCCAGATGGTGCTCCATCCTCTGAGAGCAAGAGTGCACCCTTAGCGCCAGTGATCAACAATGAAGCAGAGTTCCCTTCATTGCCTGGTGGAGGCAAGAAAGAGGCAAGCACTGAGGAAGCTGTTTTAGACGACCTCAAATCAAAGCCTTTATCACCTGTCTCTGGAGCAACATGGGCAGAGCAAGTTGAAGCCCAACCAGAGTAAATGTGATACTCGGACAAAGCAACCTCACTCATGTCGCCTCCAATCGCCGTATATCTATAATTTGCATGTTTATGATTTGATGCACACAGTCTTTATTTTTTTATATTCCCCAAAATTCTCAACCTTGTTTGCTAAACTTGAACACCCCGGCTGTTCAAGTATTCTATTCATCTGGCCACTATTGAGTCGATCACTACGTTCCAAGCCCATGCGTCCATATTTAGAGCTGGCTGTGGGGGATGTACTCTGTACATTGTTAACTTATATACATCCAGAAGTTCGAGAGCTGGGCATGCTGTGCTATGCTCTTCATTTGAAATAAACTCCCCCCGGAATCCAAGGCACTACCCCAAATACTTCCCCGTAAAACGCTACTCTAAGACTAAAATAAATTGTACCCCGCGGGATCCATGTTGTAGCAATCTCGGGTTGACGTCTGATCTTCCCTGGTATGCCAAGGTATATGTTCCAATGATGTCATCATATCTCCATCTCGAATGTATAAATGAGAGATGAGATGGTGCTCATCCTCCGAATTAGCGACCTCTGATGTCAATCTAGTCATTGCAAATCGTACGTATAACTAGGCTTCAGTCAAACTCCGGAATAATATAGTATCAACTACCTGAACACTTGCAGAAGCCACACAAAACACTGCCAACAACTCCTCCTAACATCATCCTCAAATACACAACAATCCGAGAACATGTCCTCTCCAAACCAACCGGAAGGAAGCAACACAGCTACACAAGGCGGAAACGAAGGACTCGGTCATGTCCCAGTGAGTTCTCGCTCTAATCCAGCGGGACTCTTCCCCGTCCCCCGCCCCTCCTTTCTTCCCCACCTTCACGCCTCGACAAACGATCGAGGATAATAGCAACTAACTGACTAACCAATCTCTTCTCTTGTCTCTTCCATATTAAGACCGGCGCCCCCGTCGAGACTATCGGCGGATTTAATTCCCTCCGCCAACAAAAAGCCGCTGCTGAGCACAAATACATGAGTCAGGCTGAGGATTCCGCTGGGACGAGTCTGGACGCGCACCAGCATGAGGATACGAGTTTTATGAATCATAAGCCTGGTGGTTCTCAGACATTGCCTGGGTGGTCGAAGGCGAAGGAGATGTTGAATTTGTATGTGATCTGTCCTTGTCCTCCTTTTTTATCTATAATACAGGCACATTACTAGGAAGATATGCTACTGACAGGGTGACAGGGCTTCTGAGTAGGTAGGGATATCGAGTATACACCTATTGTGGAATCATTGTGTGCTATTATGAGAGACGATGTATATGGAAATGAGAAATAGGGGAATTTGACCATTTCGTAACTGTATTTGGGGATACCAGGGTATTCTCAGCTAATGTACACTTGTATTTGATTTACTAAGGAGCTTCTATATATTATTTCTATCGTACTGGTAGCAATTTTACTCAACCTTGGAATTTTTCCCACGAATTCGGTCACGTAAAGCCACTATTTTACCAGATAATCGGCCCTTCAGAGTCTGCGCAGTCAGGGCAGCTGCCTCGTCAAGAGTCACAAATCGCCGAACCAGAAGGTTGAAGATACTTCCGAATGCGAGTGCAATGACGGTGCTGGTGAGAATGATCACATTATACGGCATACTGAAGTCAGGAGTCGGCAGTGGAAGGAGGAGGCTCGTTGTGCGGAGGTAGATGGGCTGGTTATGGCCTTCTGCGGCATCGCGTGAGGCAACTTTGATAACTGCAGGCGCAACGTTGAAACCCCGATTCGCATCAGGTGGGTATTCGGTGTAGCGCAAGATTGCTTTTTCGAAATCGTACGTAAGAGTCATAGTCGAAGCTGGAGGAACAGACAGCGCTAGTTCCAATTGTGTGCCGCGTTCTCGGTCAATTGCCGGACGATAGAACGTCTCTTTAATGATTTCTGAGGTAGGAACCTGGTGCCGAATCCCGTCACGCCCGGCGATAGTAGCCTGGAGAGTGTGCAAGTAAGGTCTTAAGAACCAAGGTAGAGCTTCAAAATAGATAAAGTCCACAGGCTTCTGATCGGAAGGGTTGCTGAAGATGATCCGCATGCCACCTCTTTCTTGTCCATGACCGACGATCGTCCTCTCTGCATGTAGGACAGGCTCATCCAGAGGAACTGGGGTCGTGACGCCCTGCTCTGCAATAGCTAAGTCGAACTGTGTGGACGGCTGCAAAGTGAAGCATCGAGTGAAACCATCGGATAGCTTTGTTTCGACCGCACCCGGCGAGGCTTGTACGTCTCGTTCGTGCGGCACACGCAAGCAAACTGTCTCTGTATTGGAGCCCTGGGCGTCGGCCAACGGACAGGAACCACTGATACTATGACCAAATAGTTCTGTTATACTCCAACCCTGTTCGGAAGTCTTCTCTAAAGGGTAGCATATGTCATTTGAATGATACGACTTGGACGTATCACAGACGAGTTGGTCGGCGGGAACTGGTCTGGGGATTGGATTTCCTAAAACCAATGAGCTTTGGATCTTGAAATATTTGGGCAACGGCTGGAAGTCTAACCTCTGGGGCGTTTAGAACGGTCAATATCCAGAACAATATCCACAGTCTGATCAATTTGCATGTAGCATTCGTCTGGTCGTGGGCAAATAGGGCGCACATCAACCGACATACTCTGCCAGGAAGCGTCGAACAATTTGTGGCCATCAAGTAGGGTGGCTATTCCTGCCTTACCCTTACAAGGCAAAAGCTTAAGGAAAGGAGTCAAGTTTTCTGTACAAACAACCTCACCCGGAAGGGTTCCGTGTAGTAAATGCAGGTTATCAGAAGGCAGGTGATCCCCAATGGGTTCAAATGATGCGACGGGGCGAGTAGTTTTTGTTGAATCTATGAAATTCAGGGAAGCGCAGAAAAGTCCCGATAAAGATTGCGTCAATGTAATCCATTTCGAAAAAGCTCTAGATTGATATGTTAGCGTTGAAATACAAGTATCATCCCACACATACGCTTGATCGTCTGGAGCGTCAATCCATGCCCAAAGTTCGACTCCTGTGCCGCCTTCCTTGGTTCCATTCCACGGTCGTGAACCCCAGCTTTCATCGTCCCATCTTCCTGTAGTAAATCGGAGGTGGAGCTCCTGGGTGCTGGCGTGTTGTAAAATCTGGCCAAGAGCACGGGGAAAGTATCGAAAGTGTCGATTGTTAAATGACTCCTCCGTGGTGTTGCTTCGGAAATTAAACGAAGCTAATAAAGAAGAGGGTGGAAGGGGCTGGAGAACAAGGCCTTCATGATAATCTGAAGCCGCAAAGCCAAGTGGAGACAAGGCGACGAAGATAAGCGTAAAGAGGAAAAAAGAAGTCATCACGTCATTCTCGCTATAAAAATATCTCCTGGCGTAATTCACATGGGCTATGCAGCCATACACTGAGTGGTTGATTCGATAGTTCTCGAGTGACTTTAACGTGGAAACAACGTGGACAAGTTGACGGGTGTGAGAGAAAGCGACGGACTTAGTACCTTGCAATTGCGTTCCTGATCCTGTGACTAGCTCGACTGACAGGCAGCTGGGCCAAATCACCAGACCATGGTTGGGATACAGAATACAGCCTGGGACACAAGAAAGATTGTCGAGAGAGGAGTTGAGGAGCTGCCAGTTACCCCAGGCCACTTGGGGGGGAAAAGCCGCCAATAGACGCAGCCGCGATTAGCGCCAAGTGTTCGTCCTCCATCACAGTCTGGAATGGGGGACATTTGGTTCACCTCAACTTCTCCTCTCTAGCACCTTCATTCACCATTTGTAATAACTCCCATTCTGCTGGTATCATTCTCAAGCTATGGCGGCAGAACAAAGGAAGCTGCTGGAGCAGCTGATGGGAGGTAATTCCACTCATTTGTCCCTATATTATTCTCAAATCTAAGCTAACAGAATTCTTCTTTCTCCAGCGGACCAGCTCGTGGGCCTCGGGGCAACTTCTCGCAATGCTCAGCTCTCCATTACAGATTCCAAAGTCTGCCGGTCGTACCTTGTTGGCACTTGCCCACACGACCTCTTTACCAATACCAAACAGGATCTCGGCCCGTGTCCGAAAGTGCACAGTGAAGGATTGAAGACGGAATACGAAACTGCTTCCGCCGCAGAGAGGGCGAAGTGGGGATTTGACTACGACTATATGCGCGATATGCAGAAGTATATTGATGACTGTGACCGAAGGATTGATGGTGCTCAGCGACGATTGGAGAAGACCCCTGATGAAATTCGCCAAACAAATAATCTGGTATAGAGTTAATCCGCTCCCTTTCAGCTCCCTGGAATTTCTACTAACATGAATTCTCCTCACAAGCTTAAACAAATATCTGACTTAACGAAAACAATCAATACTGGTCTCCTCGAAATCTCCGTCCTAGGCGAAACAGGATCAGTCGCGCAGGCCCTGAGTGAATTGCACAAGATCCGCACTGCAAAGCACCAGAAAGAAACATACGAGCGGGAACTCAAAAATCTCCAGGATACATCCGGTCCCTCTGGACACCAAAAACTACAAGTCTGCGACGTTTGTGGCGCCTATCTGAGTCGACTTGACAATGACCGCCGGTTGGCAGACCATTTCTTCGGCAAAATGCACATGGGATACTCCGATATGCGCAAGACATATAAGAAATTGAGTGAGGAGCTCAAAGGGCGACCCCCACCTATTCGTCATCATGATGATGAAGATGGTGGCTGGGGTGGACGCTCTGGTGGTGGACGAGGTCCTCGGTATGGTGGTGGCGGATACAAGAAACGGAGCGGACGGTGGTGAGCAGGTCCACAAGAGTGCTTTCTACTTCTTTACTTGTACCTTTCTTTACTCTGTACTCGGTCTGGATTTGCATAGCGCAGGCGTTCCGTTTCTACTATGCCTGGGATATCATGGATGAAAATACGTGGAAGTAATAGAACCAAAATGAGTCTTAATAAATCTGTTTGTTCTAGGGAGAAGCTTCCGTTGCTTTGATACTAATGTCCTACTTCTCATATCGCTGTTAAAACCTAAGGCATCCAAAGTGTTTCATAACAGAAGAACTAGAAATTGCATTAAGCACTCTCAACTCAGAATACTGCGATACAGACAAGCCATGGCATCCTCACACAAGTTCAATGGAGAGAAATATAACTAATGACTGCATTGTTGAGAGCCCACTACTTGGTAAGAAAATAAAAGATATCTCATGTTATCGCCCAAAAGCCCTATTTTTACTACTGGGACATCCATATCATTAAAGACACCGAACCCGCCCTTACCGACCCTAAAGGAAAGAAATGAAATAGGAAGAAAGAGAAGAAAAGAAAAACGTAGTATACAGCAATTTTTGAGCCTTTACTTAGCAGCCTGCTGTGAAGAATTTCCGTTCGTCGTCGTAGCATGATATAGTTCATTCATCAACAGCTTGTAATCGGAGGCTGCTTGGGGCTGCCGTACCAGAATATCCCGGACGACGCTCAACTGGGAGACATCTGCATTAGGCGCTTGTTGTAGAAGTTGTTGAATTGCAGGAGAGTCCGCTTGAGATCCCAGTACTTGGAGAGCAGCAGCAGCACCGGTAACGGGTGCCTGGTGTGTAGCATGCTGTACGCCCATGAGAGGAGTTTGTTGTCCCTGAGCCAGTGGCTGTTGACCATATGAAGCCTGGCCTTGGGGAGTACCGACAAAAGCGGGTGTCGGCGTCGCAGGATATTGGGGTGTTTGGCGCGGTCCTGGGGTTAGAAACTGAGCTTGTTGTGGTGTGGCTGACGCAACTGTCAATGGACTCGCTGAAGCTGCAGGCTCCAGGCTTGAATGGTGTGACGGGGGTTGAGCTGAAGGAGGATTTGACTCGCTCGTTTTGACCGCGAACACAACCAGTAGGATGCGTTCAGGAGTAGGGTCTTCAAGCGAATTATTCTCTAATAACTCAATAAATTCTGGCTTCTTACTCGAGCCTGCCTCAATCGGGATGAAATAGGTATCCTTGACCGCTGGTAAAGGATGTTTGCCGACAACGCCGTATCGCCTGCGTTCCAGAAAATAGTTGAATAACTTGTCGAAACCAGCTTTCTCCTTAGGAGCTTCGGGGCTACGGATAGAAATGACTGTTACGTCGGTAGATGAACTAAACCGCAAGCCACAAAGGTAGTTGCTGGCCAGTTGAATATCTATCCTCCCGTCAATCAGCAATGTGGGCGGCACAAGTTGGCTCCATGGTATTCTTCCACTGAGGTCGGCTCCTCCAACGTGCTGTGCAGATGATGAAAACTCGGCGATTGGAGTCATGACAACTTTACCATGCCAGATGGCTCCTTCATCATGAAAGTCCTTGGGAGAATAAGGGGGAGACTCGAGCTCGTCGTCTTTCAGTAGTTTATCGATTTCTGCGTCAGCCTGAACCTTGCCTATCGGAATTGGCTCGCGAATATGGGTTGCAACTTCAGGGAAGACCTGGTCTTGGCCGGTTGCGCCGGGCGAATGGCCTCGTGGCGGGAAGTGTTCATCGTGAGTAGTTCGATCAATTGGTCCTCCTTCTCGTGGTTGAGTGGGTTTTCCGGTGCCGTCTGTCTCTAAATGCTTTGGACCAGGGCTGTCTGGACTCTGTCCAGCAGGGCTTCCATCAGTATCAGCGGCATTGTGACGAGGAGCAGCTGAGAACACAGATTCACTAGCGGCATTCTGCTGGTCATCTTCCACTAGCTCCTCGCCCTTGTGCGTTCTTCTAATTCGCGGCCCTTGTTCTTGAACGATAATGTGCTGTCTTTCAGCTTCCCGCTTGATCTCGGCATCTTTCTGCTGTAGCTCCTCACTCGCCATGTCTTGAGAACTCATTTTAGAGAGGGCATCGGGGAGTAAACTACCTACGAGCAGACGATCCCGTAGAGAAGGGTTCTTCTTTACGTTGAACAAGATAGTCCGCAGTTGCAACTTATAAGGTTCTGTGGGCTCTCCAGATCCTCCACATATATTCTGATACATAGCATACTCGATTGAAAGACCGAGTTGCTGGCCAACTTCATCCCCTTGTTTCCCTTGGGGCAACTTGAACGATCCTCGCGTCTGTGCCTCAGAAATTTGTTCTATAAACAACTTGACCAGAGCGGTGGCAGCGCTCCTCCGAGCTGCGTTTGAAATGTCGTCGATTGACTTCACCCCGGGAACTGTTGCAATATCCGCGATAGGGAGTGTATGGAAGGTTTGAGTATGGGGTTCATTCTTAATCTGGGTTGCCTTGGTGGCTCGTGTTGTTGTGTCTGCATCGGATGGTGAGACCTTTAGCTGTTTGGATTTCGGACCCTAAAGAGTTCAGGTTAGTACAAGCACGACTGGAATGGAAAATATGAGATATACTCACAGTTTCAGGCGCGGATACTTCTGGATGGTCATCGAACTTCCGCTTCTGGGAGCCTGTCGAACGCTCATCCGGTGTATGACTGTTCTTCTCAGGCACAGGGGTGGTAGCTGTGGGTCCTGTAGAAACTGAAGGTGTGGCGGATTTTGTAGCGGCTGTCGTGCGTGCTGGAGTGCTTGCTTCGGTTTTAGACTCGCTTGGTCTGCCTCTTCTTCCTCCCTTCTTGCTCTTCCTCCGACGTGAGGTCTTCTTTTCCTCGGCATCTCTGCGTCTTTGTTCCGCAGCCTCCTCCCATGGCCTTTCACCACGAGCCATTCTCTCCAATAGAATTGCATGATTCTCGGGTCTGCACCTCTCACAGAAGTACTGATCAGGCTCCTCCCCTTTCGCAAAGGTCAATCCCATACAGTCATTATGTTGCCAGGCTGAACAACCATCACAGCAAATCATGTCACGTTCAACATCTTCCTCCTCTTCGTATTCGCCACAGATGCATCTGATAATCTCATCTTCTTCTTCTTCACTTGGAGCAGGCGTTGGTTCCGCCGAAGGTTTCGAAGGCTTGTCTTTGGTTTGTGTTTTCGATTTCGTCTTTTTCGAGGGTGTTTCGCTGATCATGTCGAGATTCTTGTGCTGACCCTTGGTCGAACGGCCGGAGCGTCGCGGTTCATCTGGCACTGTAGTTAGCTCACTATTCGTTATAGCTGAGGATCTCTCTTCCAATCGCCGGGCCATCCATGGACTGCCTAGCCCTGGAATCGGGAATGCAGTATACTCTAGCTTACCGGCCATGATTGTAATATATAACGGATGGGAAATTCAAATTTCTACAGCGCAATGTAGGGTAATTGATGTCGCTTCTTCAGACAAAGTTGCAAACGCCACCCAGATCTCGTTCTACGGCACAAAGTGCTAAAGTAATACACAAGACGAAGACACCAGAGAGCGCCACCGATGCCGGATTCACAAAGGTATTACTTTATCTTCTCAAACACTTTCAAAGATCCCCAAGCTTTATTTAGAGGTGGCACGCAGCCATAAACCCAATCACCAAGCCCAGTGCTTAGGGTTGCTGCACGCTCTGTTGCGCGTGGCGTCAAGCTTCGCGTGAGCGGGGTCACGTCAGAGGTGTGTTGATAGTCGTCTGCTATGACCAGATCAGAAGTCCAGAGGGATGGCAGCGATGATAGAGAGTAGCTGAAATGATGCAAAATGAATTAGATCCTTGAGGCGGTTGATAGACAATGATGGCTGAAGAGGTGCTGTTGGCTCGTGGGAAGAGAAGGGGAAAGAGGAGATCGTGTCGCTTCTCTGCTGAGTAATCTAACACGTGACTGCAGCTCGGCGGGGAGGCTTGGCGCTGGACAGACGCCAGCCAGCCAGGGTTTATCGTCGCGTTTAACTTTACTGAGAAGGTATTTTTTGGAGCCTTCATGAGCTTCTCCAGATCCCCACCCACATCGACGTTTTTTCACCATTTATATGGGAATAGGTTCTTTAGTTGGGCATCATTGAAACTACTTCGCATAGGCAAATTTATCTAGGCTCCTCATATTCAACCTTTGTCATGGCAGATATTCGATCATTACTCCGAAGTGAGCTTGCCTCCCGCAGGGGCTCGCCGCAGACCGGGACCAACACTACAAATCGTGTCACCAAGAAGCGAAAGGTAGATCCTTCGGACGGTTTGACGCGCAAGAAAGTGAGACATACAAATCCCGAACAGCTGCTGGCAAGTGCCCAGATACAGCCACCAAGCACCCAAGCCATCGCAGAGGAAGTGGAGGATGTCGAGTCGCCTGCGCAAGACATTACCACACCTGAGGTTCCGGCAGATGCCGTTATTTCACAGGAAACAATCGATACGATATCGCAACAGCCCCGTATTACTGCAACGATATCTTCTGAAGCTCCGGTAAATGCGCAGGACATCGATGAAGATGAATGGGCCGCCTTTGAGCGCGACGTGGTAGCACCAACCCGTGTTCCGTACAGGCCGGCTGCAGTCACAGCGGCAGCGACCATCTCAGCTGCGCCGATGTCTACACAAGAGCTTGCTGCGCTTCAGGAGAAAGAAAATGAAACTATGAGACGAAATCGTGAGGCTGAGATGGAAGGCGAACGCGAGGATGCAGCTCGGTTTATGGAGGAAGAATTCGACGAGATGGAACAGTTAGAAGAACGAGTGAGGCGCCTAAAGCAAAAACGGGAGCAACTCAGGATGAAACGCGCATTGGAGAGTGGAGAGTCATTTCAAACAGAAGAACCTCCGTCTGCTCTACCTAGCGCCAGCGAAGAAGCCCAAACGGAGGTCAACGGTACAATTGACAACAAGAACGACGAGGATGATGACGAGGATGACGATATTGACGATGACTGGGACAACTGGAGATTTAGATAATATTAATTAAGGTCGTGAGACCAACACGGGGATCGTAAAGGCGTCATTTTATACAAGGGAGGTCAAGGATTTTCTTAATTACAGTGATACCCCATAATCTATGAACACGCGCGAACAGAAATTGCTTCAATTTCCGTCAATCTGTCTTGTTCTTGACCTTCACCATATGATTGCCCATCTACTTTTGCTCCATCTGATTTGTCACTGATCCCTGGAGAGTTCCTGCTAAGGGCCGAGATTAATATATATTTACCTTCAACCAGCAAATGAGTGTTGACGACCAAGTCTCATGTATTTTTAAAGCAGCACAAAACCAATATTAATTAAATTTACATTTTCATTTGAATAATATCTACCTTAAGTCAAGAGTATTTCTTATATTGGTGACCAGAATTAAGTTTTTTAATCGTCTTTCGAAGGCTGCTCGTCTTGAGACTCCATATACCCCCGAAGTCCCCCCTTCCTAATCTTCATAGCCTCTTCGATTTCGGCCTCGCCCTCTTCAAGGAGATGTCTTCCACGAGCAAGTTCGCCTCTCTGTCTTCGTTTATCACCCTGAACTTGTTTCTTGCGCTCCGCTAAGGCCTTTTCCCGCTTCTCACGTTCTATCCTTCTTCTCTCCAGTTCCTCCCGCTGTTCTGGGGTAATCTCCTGTTCAGGTGCAGCGGGCAAGGTAGAGACATAAGTTTCTATTAATGGGTCACGCACTTTCGGGGAAAGAGCAATATAGCGCAGGTCGGTTATAATAGTTGTCGGTAGCTCTGCTAGGTTAGATGAGCGGTTCAGCTCATGTAACGCTATAGACTTAAGCAGAGCAGATAAGTCGGACTTTCGTGTACTTTCAGCCAGTTTCATTCGTGACACCAGGTCGCGATAGAGCTTCTCTCGATCTCTATCGGATAGCTGAGAATCCCTCATTTCCGGCTCCTTCCTGTACTTCCGCTTGAATTCCGGCCAATATAATTTGGGAGTTGCGTGATCCTGAAGGAATGCAAGGTATCTAATGCGTGGATCCTTTTTCTCTTGTTTTTCCTTGCGCTCTTTGATCTCTTGAATTCGGTCTCGACTCCAGTTGGACCATACTTCACGACGTGTTTTCATATTTGGGAGCACAGTATAGCGTGTGTCCTCTACTATGCGGCCTTCCTCAATGATTTTGTCCCAAGTCGAGAATGGGTTTATGGTGTAGTCATCGAGAAGGTCACGAAATAGTGCAGTGGCGTCCTCATCTGTGAGCGGGAGTCCTTCTACCCCTTCCTCCCATTCTTCCTCGTCACCGAGTTCACCATATTCACCAGGCTCCAGACCGTATTCTTCTCCCATTGCCGCTAACTGATATTCGATATCCTCTTCAGTAAATTCCACAGGTTGTTGCTGATTCTCTTCTCCCTCAGTCTTTGGTCGTTTGAACGGATGGCTGTCATCTTCCTCGTCAGTGTCTGTGACTTCAACTTCCTCATATTCATCACTGTCCTCTTCTCCGCCCTCAGTTGCAGCCCCCGCTATCTGTTCAAGGTTTTCACCAGCAGGAGTCCGTGATTTGCTTGCTTCAATTTCTTCCTCTTCACCTTGCGCAATCCTTTCCATTTTCTCCCGTTCTAGCCGGTCATACTCAACAACTCCCTTTAATACCTCTGTAGAGAACTTCCAGAAACTTTCATTGGTGTCTGGATTATGAACGAATCTCCTCCCTAGCCTTGTCTTGACGAGCACCCAAGGTTCGCATCCGGGTATGGAGTGTTTCGATTTTGGCCGATCCTCTGGCCCCCGACGGCGCCGGTCGTGATATTCCTTTCCCCCACGGGAGCCACCCCGAGCTTGATTATATCCCGGAGTGCCGTGCGATTGCGCGTCGCCTGTTGCGTATGGTGTTGAGGAGAATGGTGGCAGGGTGTCAGGAGTAAGGAATGGGGCATTGACCACACTACCTAGTAATGGTGTGGATGAGTGAGGGTGAACAGGAACTGGCTGAGGTCTAGTATACGTCGACTGTTTGGTTTGCGAATTGTAATAATACAAGTGACCTTGTGATATAGGTTAGAAAAGTTGTTCCATGAAGATAGATCATCGCAATGACACAAACCTGAGGGCGCTTTGTGCTCAGTCCACCCCGGAGGTAGCGGAGGAGGCGGGGTATACGTAGACTTGAGCATTATTGATAAATACAAGAATATTAGAACAAGATGATGGCTTAATGTAAAGATTCTACTACTAGAGGGTCAGAATGTTGCTGGGTGGGAAGCTTTGGGCTTTCTTGGAAGTGGTCCGAGCTTGGCGGACCGCTCTGATGGACGCGCCAGGGCGAGAGTTGCCTGGTCGCCGCTGAGAGCTCACCCCAACTGTCCTACAGCTTGTTCCGAGCCCACTCATTCCTTTCTGTCCACCACCTCCCCTCTATTCAATCAATTTTCTTCCTGAATTTAGGAACCCCAGCCTTGTCTTATATTCGACTGCTTTCAAATTTGATTCAAAATGTCACGACGTTATGATTCAAGGGTACGATAACTCCGTTAGTCCCCCGGCTGACAGCTACTGATTCAGTGATGCTCTCCACAGACGACCATCTTCTCCCCCGAAGGCCGACTTTACCAGGTTGAGTATGCACTTGAAGCAATCTCACACGCTGGAACCGCGTTAGGAATCCTGGCAAAAGATGGCATTGTCCTTGCGGCAGAGAAGAAGGTGACCAGCAAACTCCTGGAGCAAGATACTTCAGCCGAGAAGCTTTACACGTTGAATGAGTACGTAGTGTCACCCGAGGACTTTATACGCAAAGTTAGGTTCTCATTTGAACTAATCCCGTGGAATAGCAATATGATCTGTGCTGTTGCTGGCATGACTGCAGACGCGAACATCCTCATCAACTATGCCCGACAAGCGGCCCAACGCTACCTTCTTACCTACAACGAAGAAATTCCCTGCGAGCAACTCGTCCGTAGGCTGTGCGATCTGAAGCAAGGGTATACTCAACATGGTGGTCTTCGTCCGTTTGGTGTGTCGTTCATCTACGCAGGCTATGATCCTCTCCGGGAGTTCCAGCTATACCAGAGCAATCCCAGTGGTAACTATGGTGGCTGGAAGGCAACCAGTGTCGGAGCGAACAATGCAAGTGCCCAGAGTCTGCTCAAGCAAGACTATAAAGAGGACTGTGACCTTAAGGAGGCCTGTGCTATGGCTGTCAAGGTCCTGAGCAAGACGATGGACTCGACTAAGCTCAGCAGTGAAAAGAGTAAGTGATCCACAGTTTCATGAGCTGCTACTTGATGGTAAATACCTTTGCTAATTGGATTGTGCACCCTTGTTAGTCGAATTTGCAACCGTCGGGAAGACGAAGGAAGGAAAGATCTACCACCATCTGTGGAATGCAGATGAAATCAATGCGTTGCTGAAAGAGCACGGGCTAGCCAAGGTCGACGATGAGCCAGAAGCTGGCGATATAAAATGATAGAATTACCCTTTTTCGGCTACCTGATCTAAATAATCCGAGTTGTTTTCATTGACCGTCCCGTGCCTAAAACCAATACCACGAAGACTACATGGCCTAGACCTAGACACGTATATCCTTGAAGATTTACCCCCGACTGAAAAACAAAGGCATTCAGTTTGAGTATGTCGCTAGCTACAGCTGCATCTGAAGCGCAACTGAGGTGACGTGGCAAGCGGCGACATCAGATTGAACACCAAACAATCTGATTCGCATGTTTGCTCTTGATTCCCTCCAGTAAATTTGATTAAACCAGATGTAAACCTCTTGAGATTAATGGTCCACGTATCTTACATGCTGGAGCTTTTGGATTCTGGACGCTTTGATAACTGCTGAGTGGCCAGCACAACCTAGTGAGAGAACCGATGGACGGCTATATATAAGGAACTGTCCGAACCCAAGTTGCATCTTTCCTACCTCACTATCAGTTGTCTTGGAATCGCATATTCTCGACTATTGATTAAACATTTACCTGCTCAGATCCTTCAGTGCGCGGAGTCGAATTTCCTCTCGAAGGACGTATGTTTTTCCGCCCAGATGCAATTTGTTCGTGGGTGTTGGGAAATGTCAGCAGCCCACTACCCGGGCAAGCAGTCTGTGAAGTCGAAGAGCGCAAAGGGAACTCGAATATTATGCCAATATATAGTACTACACTCTTTCCATCTCTATTCTCCTGCCTCCGCAACCTACGTCTTTTCCCTTGTCTCTGCGAGTAATAAATATCGCTGCCACTAGCGCCGCAACGCAACATGCAGACCCCAACTTTGAAGCTGCTGACTAACACTATTTTCGCACGTGCTTACAACATCCAAGCGGGGTTGAACAACAACAGCAACAACAATCAACAATGACCACTATTCGAACAGCCAACCTAACGTCATTTGATGCCAGCATTGTCTTGAGCTTGGATCTTCGACCCTTTCATTCGCATGGAAGGGCTGTATAACGGTATCAGGCACCAGACGCTCCTCAATAACCTGCGATCTGCTTTTTCGCTTTCCACTTTAGACTTGCCTCGACATGGCGGCTCTACGGAGTATCCTTACCAGGGCTAGCTGCTTTTTCAGGAATACAGGCGCTTAGGAAGTTCCACTTTCCGTTCGAAATGTCACAAAATCTTGCAGGATTTACAATATTAGAAGAATTGATTGGACTATGCGCACAAGCTGTTGACATCAATTCAGACTTTTCCTCCAACCACCATCGAGCCTGTCCATCTTGAAACCAGTCGGATGTGATCTCACTGCTAAATAGACAAGAAGCGAGGTTGTACATGGCCGTGAGACAAACCTCACGAACAGGAGCAAAATGGGGAATTCGAAGCAAAAACTAAGAAACTTTGCAAATGAGGGAATCAGGGGAACCAGAAAAACAGCCAAAATAATTAAAAATTAACCCGAGACGGAGAGCACCTATGCATCGCCAATCAGCCAGCCAGCCTTTTGCATACTCATGACAGCGCCTTCCTTTTGTCATCCCGTTCCCTTTGCAGCTGACGAATTTCTTTTTCAAGGTCCATTATGAGTTTTTGGGATCGGTCCATTGAGGCTACCAGAGTGCCCCCTTCCCGTTTCCATCTATTCAAGCGTTCCATCTCGGCGCTTCGGCGACGAAACTTGGTCTCGATCTTCTCGCAGAGGCGGCACTGGGTTGCCTCAAACTCGGTCGTATTCACGAGCCTCATGCCGCATGTTTCGCCAGTGCGGTACTCGTAATTGCATCGGTGAGCAAAACTGGTCCAACTCCAGTCTCCGCAGGCAAATCTCTTCTGATTGTAGAAACACATTCCTATCAAATGTGTTAGCTACTTGCCGTCCAGGGTCAGGATAAAACCTACTTGTCGGTATAGTTCTTCGTTTCACCTCTTGTCTCTTTCCTTATTGGCTGACTCTAGATCTCCTACCGCCCAAGGAAATTTGATAGGCCAGGCGTGCACAGCGACTATTGAAAGTTGATGGCAGGTTTAAAGTTGAAACAACCTATATCAAAAAGCAAGCCTATTTGGCTTATAATATCTTTTGGAGAAGTCAGGCCTGAAACGGAGAATGATCCAGATATCATCAAACTATGGGAATGAATGGCCCTATTTATGTCTTACGAAAAGCCCCTATGTCACGGTTCCCGTCTTCTTCTTCTATGACCATTCACTGTCGATCAATGCCCCTCAGCATGAGACGACTTATCGTATGCAGCACTCTATCATCACATTCACATCACATCCATCGAGTTTTTTTCACGGAAGCTTAGTGGAGACACGAAATATCCACAACATTCCTTTCCGGGTCAATCATAATCAGCGGATGCTTCACGAATGCATGCATCCTGCTGTCGTGGCAGTATGGTTTCTTCTGAACTAGCTTGAACCTTCGAAAATCCCTCATTTCGAGTTAATCATTGTCGTTATACCGAATTGGACTGGGACTGGAGCCTGGGCTTTTTGCCTTGATTATCCCCATTTCGTCTATGCATATGCGTGCCGTACGAAGCCGCTTTTCGAGAACCCGACGTCCTTTGCACTCGCGGAATCATAGCTCCTGCATGATTAGGTTGCTCTTACTTTGTGCCAGCTGTCATGCTGTCTTACACTGAAGCCTTCTTTACCCCCTGGTCAAAGTTTTCCTTGCATTTTATTGAAAACAAAAATCAAAACAATACAGGGTGAAAAAAGGGAACCGAAAAGAGTGGAGAAACAGAAGTACGAATCAAGAGGAAGAAACCTAGATATGAGGAAGAGAAGGGGCGGAGAAGATCAAAATTACAAAAAAAAAAAAATAAAGGAAAGAAGCAGCAAAAAATTGGGCACTCGTTCATTTTCTTCCTGCATCGGCGTGATCAATATTCCTCTACTCTAGCTTAGTTTTCCAGGTACTTGACCACCCTACATGTTTACCTGAATTTTCACTCACAGCCAATTAGTTCTGATAGGGTTGGGTCCAAACCATTAGCTCTGATATGGATCTTCTGATCGAAGGCAAACTAGAGGCTTCCTCTTCTCAGTTGAAACTCTCCTCATCCGAATGAAGGTGGGTTGGTATTCTAATTTTGATTTCCTCTTTCTCACCTTCGTCCATGGGGCATGGGTATCCGTATTTCATGCTCATGGCCGTCTCATGTTCTCCGCAAGCTCCCGTTTGGATATCGTTGCCCGAATGTCTCTGCTCTCCGTGGCGAAAGACGCGTCACTAGGATCTGTCGATTGGTATCTAATGCATCGTTTTCATCGGCCTTGGAGAGACTTCATTCCTTGAATTGGTATGATGAGCTCAGAATGTCATTAAAAGCCGATCCGATTCAGCTGATCTCTTACATCTGCAGACAAGTAATTCTGCATCCACCCCCGCTCAGGTGCAGGGTTCAGCTTTATCCCGTTACCTTCCTCAATCAAGATAATAGGATGTTCTACTTGCGCATCGGTCATGGCAGATACAGATGGTGGTACGGTAGAGCTACTCTGAGCCCATGCAGCTTGCACTAAAGCTCAGAGTCTCTCTGACGTGGCGTCCTTCGTCTGGCCTAGGACTCTGAAATTCCGGTCTTATTGATGGCATATGAAAACTGGTCAACCCAAGGTTCATGGAAATGAAAAGAGAAGGCTATTCTTGAGTCCCTACCTTGTCATTGGCGAAGAAGTGGGCAGTGTTCTCGATCCCCGCTTGACCGGGCACCCTAGAGTGTGATTCATGAAATCGTTGTTGATTTCCTTTTTTCGATGCAGGATCGTCGGACCATCTCATTTGACTGCCTGAACAGTGAAAGGCTGAGGAACGAAACCATGGTAGGCGATTGATTGCCAACTCAGCAAGCGGCCTCTGGCCTGAGCTTAGGGTTGCGATGAGGAAGCAACGTTGATGACCAACTGTACGCCCATTCCATAGTTGATCTATCCTGATTTTTGCCACTCCTCCATCCTTCTCTCTCAACTTGTCTTACGTCCGGTGTGTCTAGTCTATTCCTTAGCTGTGGCGATTACACTTTCAACAGCAAGGATCAGGCTGAAATAACATTCGAAACGCTCCATCCAATCAATTACGATTGTTCTTCCGTGTCAAAGATTGAGGAAAAAGTAATGATTGCCGTTCAAATCTTCCCAATTCCTCTCAATGAGTACCTCAAATTTATCAAATGTCAATTTCGATGACGTTGAATTTGGATTCTGTGACCCACATTCACACTCCACTACACTGGGTTGCTCTGGTCCCGTGATTGTAAAGCAAGTGAACCTTCTGCGGATTTCCGCATACACTCCTCTTAATAGGTAACAAATGGAAAGTGGCAGTTTGACATCTGAAATGATAAGGTCGGAATGCCTCCGTTGGTGTATCCTATTTTCGGATTCGGATTGGCTGATCAGTTGGAGCATACTAAATTTTATCAGCAGATTGTGTCCAATGAAGTTCGTGACAACGCCAATATGTATATGCGCCTAAATGGAAACCCTGTTAATTGCAGTCCTCGGCTCCAAGGATCCTAGGCACAGGACCCGCTGACTAGCGCAGAGAAGATTTCGGGGACGGATCCTTGCATCTGCAGGTTGACAGCTGCTGGAGCTTTCTTGTGCCTTTCGTGTTCGGGGTTTTCGCTCTTGAATTTCAGCCTTGAGGTATTCAGGCCTCAACTGACCCACCTGAATGGGGTATAATGCAGTTGACCCTCTTTATGTGATCTGGGCCTTGCCTTCCCGCAGTTCGAATTGGGCCATAAAAATATCCCTGCCACCGAGATCGTCTTCTCTCACTGTAGAGAACTACTACCCACACTTTCTCCTACCTAAGCCTTATCCTGCCAGTGACTCTTCCTTCGCTTGGGCAAGCTGCATGAATATTATAATTATCAAGTTGGAACTCTATATTAGGAGTATGCCCAAGTTTGGTATCAACATGCACAAGCAGCGTGATATCACACCGTGGCGTCTATGGCCCAACCCCGAGTACCTCGTCCATAGAGTCAGATTGACGTGGCAAGCCGAAGTTTACTCACGTTTACTCTCCAGGGATTATTACAGGGTATTGCTGTCTATTCATCTCCAATGTGACATTCCTCGTGCACTGTCGGGGGCAACTACGCGGTGAAGCCTCAGATTGATGAATCCTACATTATCTGTCCTTGGCTCACTCGTGTCTGGCGTGACTGCCTTTCTTTATTCTTCAATGGCATGGCTACTTTCCGTAGTCAATTCGGTCGAGAGCAAATGCAACACTGGTATCGAATCTAATATACCTCCCAAATAGGGTTCTCTGGATCAGAGTATGCAATTTGAATTATACAGGTGCAGTAAGGCTGTAGTCACGTGGTATATAGTAGATCTTCTTGGAATATGACGTCAATATGATCATTGTGAATCAAGGTCAATACTGGGGCATCTTAAAAGCTGCACCTGCATTTGGAATCGGACGCTGTCATGACCAGTTCTGTGATGCTGATTTGGAAACTGAAAAAAGACACTCAAGCTATCATAACTCCACGCATTTTCAATTTGCATACCTGACCAACAAAGAAACGAATCTCCCCCCACGCCTCCTAGGACCAGTAAACATCCTGCCTACCTTGGTAGCCATGTGGAAAGAGGTGACGACTATTTGCCAACTGGGCCAGGCCAACATCCGCCATGCTCGGCGTATGCTCGTGCAATCGAAACTCGTACTACCACGAGGAGGGAGAAGATTCAGCGCCGTATCTGTCCTACAAGCATCCAAGAAGGGACGGCAGGAAGAAGACCCCTACCACGACCGTACTAGGTTGAATCCGCAACGGACCGAAGTCTCGAAGTCAGGCACGGACCAAGAGGCTGCCGGTCTCAAGTCCGCTTACGATCCGACGAGGACGTCACCGGAAGATGAATTCAAGGCCTCGAAAGAGGAGTCCCGACAGGATGACAGCCATGGTGATCCTCTAGATGTCAGCCCTGCGAACCATGAAGTGAGTGGTGCGCGAGATCCGATGGAGGGGGGAGCAGATCGGAATGTTGAGAAGCCTGGGCCAAGTACTCGGGGCTGGACAAAGAAGGCGAAGGAAGTTAATGTTCCAAAGAAGCAAAAGTGAGGGTTGGAGAGCCTTTTGCTTACATTATTCACTTGTTCACCTGGGTGTAAGTAGGGTGGGTTCTCTAGTTGGGATATTAAGACTTTCGAGCTCGGGTTAAATGATATGTGAAGTTAAAGTTACATAAAATTATCTTGTTTCTTATTAATCCTGTTATAAGGATAATTACATTAGAGTACGGAGACAGGGATATGACTGGAAAAGAGATATATATATGAGTGGACGATGTTATCAACCAAAATTCAAAACCGCGACGTATGGTTACTTTTTCAATATCACAGTATATTCTAGAGCTTATTCATTCTGTCCCAGCTGGATGATGTCGTTGCCACCCAAAACCCAGACCTTTTCGCTACCAGCAGGCATATCACCATTCAAAGCCTTGATGCTGGCATTGACTGCAGCCTTAGCGATCACATCGGCATCTTGCGCCCATCCATTCTTTAAGCTTGAGTGTAATTTGCCTACCGCACCCGCAATAAATCGAAACGCAGCTTCCATTGGCCGACTCTCTTCTCTATTACCTGAAATCAGACCCGGGCGTAAGATCACGGTCCGCTCAAACCCTAAGGCCTTGACATCTTCCTCAATTTCTCCTTTCATTCGAACATATGCAAACGAAGAGTTGGCATTGGCGCCACTGCCCGAGATGAGGACATAAACCTTGGTGCCTGCCTCACGGGCAGCCTTGGCCATCTCAATGTTCAGACCATGCTCCACTTTATACTGATTCTCGAAGCCACCCGCAGCTCCTCTTGTGGTCGCAAACGAGGAAATGAAGATAGATGGAGCTGGGGTGAGCGAGGAGAGCTGGCTTGCCCATTTTGATGTGTCATCAGACACAAAGGTGGTGAGCCCTGCCTGCGGCGCGTTGCCTGCGATTTGGGGGTTGCGACGGGAGATCGTGTCTACGCGCGCAACAGAGGGATTTGAAAGGAGGCTGGTGAGTATGTGGCTTCCCTAACAATTAGGAACATCTTGATAGTTAGAAAAGTATAGGTAGCTCTTGCAGCACAGTACGT
The DNA here is from genome assembly GCA_027569145.1 of Aspergillus funiculosus. Classification (NCBI taxonomy): domain Eukaryota; kingdom Fungi; phylum Ascomycota; class Eurotiomycetes; order Eurotiales; family Aspergillaceae; genus Aspergillus; species Aspergillus funiculosus. The sequence continues at coordinate 1,307,172 of JAPDEN010000003.1, forward strand.
CCAGGACGCTTGATAAACAGCCTTGGATGAACTATATTGCAGATAACTCGGAGGAACAAAGCACGTACCACCATGCCCGTGCATCCAATCAAAGCGACGTTGGCCATCTTTACGGAGTGCGTTATCTCGCTTTGCACTCTGGCTGCAGGACGGATAAATGCAAAGGATGGGAGACTTGGGCTTGCAGTTGATCAGCGGATGACGTTGTGTCCAGAATCAGATATGGATGCGGTCGCGCTATACCGTATGAGGCAAGGCTCGGTTCTTTCGCGCTAACCTAATATAAACCAAATCATGCCTAAGGCTACAATTTCTAGGCCCGATGACTAATGCGCGGGGCTGCCGAAAGCGGAAGTTTTCTGCCAAGGTCTGCCGCCCTCACGTATCGATAAGAAATTGCGTGATTGGCGCTATGCCGCTTTGAGCATAATCCCCTAGTGACTTTTTTCCGGAGTATAGAGAGGAATCGCCTCCCCCCAGCCAGCCGTTTTCATTTTTCTCACTTCCCCTCCCCATTGTTTGTGATTTTGGTGTTTTCGTCCTGTTCATCGAGATAGCCGGTGCTGTAATCCGGTGTCTAAACAGGAAATCTTCAGAATGGGCTCCTCGTCACCAGCCCTGTCGACCCTCGGTGGTCCTACCTATGTTACTGCCCAGAACCTGGTCCAGCAGGTCGCTTATGTGCTGAGCGACAAGATCTTTTCCTACTCTCCCGAATCTTTCGACTTGGATGCTGCTCTTCGTCAATGGGCAGCAAATCAGGAGACCAATGCCAATGGCGAGTCCCCTGTGGTTAAGGCAATGGAAACTCGCCAGGGTGCTGGTAACATCGCTCTTGGATACCTCTTTTCCCAGGACTTCGACTTGAAGAAGCGTCACATTCCCCAGGGTATTGTCGCTTCCTCCGCCACTTTGCCGTATATGCGCGCGGCCTTGGAGCAGCTTTCTCTCCTATACTCTGTTGCCAGCCCCGTTGCTGCTCATGTCGCGGCCGTTGACTTTGCTGGAGAGGATGGATTGGTTTCCGACTATGTCTCTGCTCTTTCTCTCGCCGAGGAGCTCGGACTCGGCCTTGTTTCCAGCGCCTCGGTGCACGAATCGCAGCACATGGCGCTCTTGACGACCTTGCTTGCCACCATCCTGCCCTCCATTCACATCTACGATGGTGTGCGTGTTGGACGTGATAATACCCGCGTTATCGACGTTCTCGACCAGGCAGGCCTGGCCCGCACATACGAGACAGTCCGCAAGACCTTGGATGATTCCCGCAGCCGCCACCTTGATGACCAGGGCAAGCTCCTCGAGCTTATTCGCTCACTGAATGGAGAGCTTGGCACCGATTACCGTCCTTTTGAGTACAGCGGCCATGCTGAACCCACCTCCGTCTTGGTTGTTTTTGGCACTGTGGAGGCCTCACTTACTGCTCAAGTTGCTCGTTCCTTGGCAAAGGACGGCGTGCGCGTTGGCGTCATCAACGTCCGTGTGTATCGTCCCTTCGTCGAAGACGAGTTCCTCAAGGCCCTACCACAGTCTGTCAAGACTGTTGGTGTCCTTGGTCAAGTGGCAAATGAACAAGCTGTGCAAGAACAGGGCTTCCGTTCCACCCTTTACGAGGACGTCCTCGCAGCTCTAACCTTTGCTACCGACCGTGAACAGGCGCCATCCTGTCTGGACATCAAGTATGCCCGCTCCCAGCGCTGGGATTTGATCAGCATTGCTGCTTCATTCCAGCTCATTTCCGATAAGCCAATTGTCCAGGCCAACAGCGCATCCGAGCCTCTTCAGTTGTTGGATCCTTCCGCAGTTCAGGAATACACTTTCTGGGACGTTGACACCTCTGTGTGCAATGATGCCGCAACCCTCCTCTCCCAGGCTCTTGCTGTTGATTCGGCTGGCAATGTCACCACCAGCAAAGTCTACGATAATTCCATCCAGGGCGGTATCGTTCGAGTTGATATCCGCAAGAGTTCTAAGATCCTGGATGCTCCATACCCAGTTACTACTGCCGACACTGCTTACGTTGGTGACCTTAAATTGTTGGACGAGATCGATATCGCTGCATCCGTTAAGGACAATGGCAAGCTTATTTTGAACGTTCCTGGACTCAAGGATGACGAGCTGGATAAGAAGCTATCTTCCGTCTTCAAGCAAGCAATTGTCCAGCGCGGAATTTCTCTTTACTTCGTTGATCCTTCTCTCACTGGGGATTCTACTTTGGATTCCCTTATCCTTCAAGTTGCCTTCTTACGCGTAACTCTTCCATCTTTGGAGCTGGTTGGTATCAAGAAGCTGGCTTCCATCTCTGGAAATGCGGAATCCCTTGAGACTGTCAGCAAGGATCTGGAATTGCTCCTTCGACAGGCTGAAATTCCGGAGTCATGGAAGACTCCTGAAGAAGGCGCGCAAGCTCCTCAGCTCCTCAAGGACTTGTCTCCCAACAGCTTTGTATCCTTTAATAAAGAAGAAGCTGAGCCTACATCGCTTCTTAAGGACTGGCAGACCGTTGCAAAGGGCTTGGCTTTCAAGGAGGCCTATGGTGCAAAGACTGCTCTCCGGCCCGACTTGGCCACAAAGACTTTCACTGTTCATGTGAAGGAGAACAGACGACTTACTCCCGTCACTTATGACCGCAACATTTTCCACATCGAGTTCGATTTGGGTGACTCTGGTCTTAAGTACGACATTGGTGAGGCGTTGGGTGTGCACTGCGAGAATGACCCCAAGGCCGCCTCGGAGTTCATCCAATTCTACGGCTTGAATTCCGACGATGTTGTAGAGGTTCCGAGCCGCGAGGATCCTGCAGTCCTGGAGAACCGCACTGTTTACCAGGCTCTCATTCAGAATGTGGACATTTTCGGCCGTCCTCCTAAGCGTTTCTATGAGGCACTTGCTGAATTTGCCACTGACGAGAAGGAGAAGAAGGACTTGCTCACATTGGGTGGCCCTGAGGGTGCTGTTGAATTTAAGCGCCGTTCTGAAGTCGACACTATTACCTTTGCTGATATCCTGCGTGAATACCCCTCCGCTCACCCCGACTTCCACGATTTGATCCGAATTGTCGGCCCATTGAAGCGTCGTGAATACTCTATCGCCTCTTGCCAGAAGGTCACGCCCACCACTGTGGCGCTTATGATCGTCGTCGTCAACTGGGTCGATCCTCGGGGCCGCGAACGATTGGGTCTCGCTACCAGATACCTGAGCGGCCTTCAGCCCGGTACTCCTGTCACCGTTAGCGTGAAATCCAGCGTGATGAAGCTGCCTCCCAAGTCCACCCAGCCCATCATCATGGCTGGTCTTGGTACTGGTCTTGCTCCTTTCCGTGCCTTCGTGCAACATCGCGCACTCGAGAAGGCCCAAGGCAAAGAGATCGGCGCCGTGCTGCTGTACATGGGCTCTCGCCATCAACGCGAGGAGTACTGTTATGGTGAGGAGTGGGAAGCCTACCAGGAGGCAGGAGTGATCACTCTCCTCGGCCGCGCCTTCTCTCGCGACCAGCCGCAGAAGATCTACATCCAGGATCGCATGCGTGAGACTATCCCTGAAATCGTCCAGGCTTACATCCGGGAAGAGGGTGCCTTTTACCTTTGCGGCCCCACCTGGCCAGTTCCCGATGTTACGGCCGTGCTTGAGGAGGCCATTGCCATTGAAGCCAAGAACCTGGGCAAGAAGGTCGAGACCCGCAAGGAGATTGAAAAATTGAAGGATGAAGAGAGATATGTTCTTGAAGTTTACTAAAGAAAAGCACTCATGATATGATAACCCGTCCCACTTGAGTTTAGCGCTTCATAATTTCATGGCCGCCTGCTGATAGAGATGTCTGTTGTTATTCTTCAATTATTTGGTTAGACCTTAGATCAAAATGACTTTAGACATATAACCAATATGATCAAGTAACTTTTTTTTTTTGAATTGTATGGGTATCTACTATATACAAGCCCCGTAGACATCGATTGAGCAAGCTGGACATACTTCAGCGTTGATCAAATTGTCCAGCTGGTCTACTGCTGAACTACTTAGACTTGCAGGGCGATACCCGTGAACGCACCACGTTTATTCATGCCAATCTCGTCGAGAATGCCGTGTTGTGTATGCTTATCAAGCTGGTCCCATGGTCGACTACTGCCTTCGCAGCTCGAATCCAAGTCTGTCAGCGCGGTGATTCCATATGATGGCTGTGAGTTCTTCGTTGTCGTGATGACTGCCGTGGACATACGCATCTCAATGAGAGCAGGATACATTATCTCTCAAAAATTACATATGGCTATGTATCCATTCATCTTCCGCTAGCTCCTTGGCTGAGCTACGCTTGCCGGGCTCCCATTGTAGCATTTTGCGCATAAAACGTAGAAAAGCTTCTCTCTCCGCTTTACCATCTAGAGTCGTTTCCCTCTGTTCAAGCGGCACTAATCCAGTCAGTAAACCCGGGTTCAGAAAATCGCCTGAAGTAATCTAGTTAGTGGACTTGGACGCCGAAATTCACGTATTGTAAGAAACCTGCCTCCACTGGAAAAGAATTTGTCACTTAGCTCCCCTTGGGTAAGAAGGCTGGGAGGCGGGGGCCCAAGAAGGTTGATCATCTCGGCAAGATGGGCTCGGCTTCGGTATCTTTCAAGTTCGGGATCTTGGCCTGTAAATAAGGAACCGCCTTCGTATATGTCCCAAATCTATAAGATGGCTATTAGCAATTCTCGGATCATAAGCTGGCTGTTATTCTCACCATGCATCCCACGTTCCAAATATCGGCGCTAAACGTCCATGGAACGCCCAGAATCACCTCTGGTGCTCGGTATATCTGAGGTTGAATAAATACCGAGTGGTACTGATCACCGTGTACGGCCGAACCAAAGTCGCAAAGGATTGGGGAGCCGACTTGTTTGGGTATTTTGAGTTCCTGAGACATATATATTGTTCTCCCGTCTGTGTCTACCTCTTTCCTCGGAACAGGCTTTTGAAGTTCGTACTCTTCAAAGTCAGTGAAGACTGAATCATCCTTGATTCTGAACATGATGTTATCGGCCTTAATATCTTGTGGGAAGATGAGTGAGGAAATCATATAGGCCGGACAAGATACAAGGGGCTACGAACCAGTGTGTGCAATGTGGCACTCTGTATGAAGGTAATCCAATGCTAGAAATAGGCGATGGAGGACAACTGCAATGACTGGTGAGGGTAGTCGCTCTATTGGGTTGCGGCGTAAGAAAGCCAAAACACTCTCCCATAACGGGGGATGCACAAGACATCGATGCTTGTCCTGGGGTCCGTCAATGTAGAATGTATTAAGTAACGTTCTTATCACGTCACGACCGGGATGGGACATTGGGGACTGCGCCATGTATTTATACATATTGAGCTCGTTATCCACTTGTTGGCCCATAGACGAAGCCTGGACGAAGATTTTGAGCATCACATAACGCCGATCACTATAATATTGCTGTATAAGTATCTCTGATAATTCAGTAGAGAATTATGAGGAATATCACTCCATGTCCCGTGCAAGCCACACCGTTGACGTAGACCCAAATCCCAATTTACCGATGACTTGATATCGCTCGTTGATGACCTCTCCGATCCGAGTTGGATAATACTGCGAGGCGAGATAGTCCGGGAGAGTCTCTTCTTCGATCTTGTGCCACTCGGGTATCCGGACGAAGCTGGGGTTGGAGAAATTGAGAGGTTTCCATCTCCGCCCAAGCTGGGGGAAAGATCGCAGAAGCGACGAGAACATAGTATGGTGAAAAAGGGAAGCGCGTTGCAATTGTTTTCGTCTCTGAAAGGACGCCAGTCAAAGGGGGAAAGATGTCGAGGTTCACTAGGTCAGGTGATCTCGCTTTGACAATGTTTTTGAACTTGAGCATCATGACCATGAGAGCTTTACCGGATCTAGCGTTTAGAAAACCGTTGACGAAATACTCTTCTCGAACTGAAACTCAACAGCAGAGGATGGTGTGAGGGAGGTATGCTTTAATATTGGGACGATAGCTTCAAAAGGTCTCCCCCCGAAGGGCGGGAAGCAGATGCATGTTTAACGCTACGAATTGATTAGTCTTTTGAAGGAGTATCACATCTGTTGATCGCTTCTCTTGGGAAACAGAGGAACGGTGTGAATAAATCATTAAATCAATCAATTAAAGTCCATACCAGGCAGCCTCCTAGTTGAATGCCATGTCCATCAGTAAAAGAAGAACAGTGTTTGTTAAATATAATTTGCTTCAAGCTCACAACCTCGCCTGAGGTATGAGCATTTTTGAATACCCTATTGCCTAAGGCTATCAACACCGTTTTCCTGCCTGAGTGCCTCGGGTATACACTCACGTCTTGCAGTGAGGAAGATCTGTCTCCGCGTGGCCGTTTCTGGCGTTAAAAGCCGTCATTTTCGGCGTCGATTTCACAGGTCCTCAGATTCTAGTTGTAAAATCTAAACTTTTCATCCGTGCGAAATGTAAAATGAAAATGGACGAAGTATAGGACTCGAAGGGGAAAGATTCTCTAATTGCATCTCCGAAAACTCCACGATTTCACGCGCGTCCCATGGCCCCCAATTTCGTCTTGCCATAAGCTCCCCCCTTCTCCTTCCTCAATTCAAGAGCTCGCCGATAAGGCGGAGCCATGGGGGGTTGAACGGGATCCAAGTTCACATAGTCAGGGGGGAGAGTATAATTTGCATCCGAATCCCAGGACGAGAGATCACCGCACGCGATGAACGATGGTATCCACCGGTTTTCAACAGCGAATTTCTGCGGTTTGCTGAACAGTGGTTCGGGTGTGGAGGAGTCCCCAGAATCTGAGTGCAAAAGAAGAATCTGGTTGTCTTCCTTGTTGTTTGATGTAGCGATGGTGTCCACGGGGTTTGTTATAGCCAAGTCATCTTCTGGGACTTCCACTGCAATGTTACCATCTGCTGATACAGGTTGTGGGGTGGCTGAACCACTGAATATGGGATTTTTCAATGAGTCCATTCCCAGTAGGCCGTCGTGAGCAGCGGGGGGAATGAAGCCTTCACAGACCACGAAGGCTTCTAGACTACTGGCACGACTGCTCCTTGGCTTTGCGACACTCACTCTCTCGAAAACTGTTCGGAGTTGAGAGTATAGGAGGTCAACATCACGGCCACGGAAGATTTTGGCAACAAATTTGCCGCCGGGTCGGAGGACACCGATGGCTAGGTTTAGTGCGCAGTAGAGTAGCTGAGATTGAATGTAGATATCTAGATCGTGCAAGCCTGTCACATCCGGAGCACCGTCAGAGATAACTAGATCAACTGGATGTGGTTGGCGAACCGCATGGGGAGCGGAGGAATTTGTAGAATCATAGGCCTCAGGGTCCAGTGCGCGCAGGAGAAGAGGGATGGTGGAGGGGTGGGTGATATCTGCTTGGAGGGTAGTAATACCCTGGAGGGGCGCCATGGGCTGAAGATCTATGGAGACAATCTTGACGTTTTTGCGCGGCTTTAATACAGTTGAATCTGTCTCTTCGCTGTTGTCGTCCACTGATCCATTATCTCCATTGAGTTTAGCCAGCGCTGCTTGTTCCTTGCGCTTCTTCTCAACCCACGCCCTCCGACCAAAGCTCTCTCCCTTGATCAGGACTCTGCTCAGGACCTGACTCCAGCTACCTGGAGCAGCACAGAGATCGACAACTCTGGTCACTTTCTCTGGATTCTCATGCTCGAAAAGGTCGAATTGTTCGTCGATCTGTATCAGCTTAAACGCGGATCGCGCACGCCAATTCTGCTCTTTGGCGAGTCGGTAGTAAGCGTCGCGCTTGTCCTTTGAAGATTTTCCCATATTTGCTAGTTTAAACAGACTGTATTCACTGCATAGACCAAGAACCGGGTGTCCTTCGAGGGTGCGAATTTCAATTTCTTTTACTTCGTGGGGCTCCAAAGCCGACGATAAGATTGTGACCAAAAGGGCAGGCGGTAACGAGTTTCTGCCGACTTTTTTTCCTCTCTTTAAAAAAACTGAAATTCTCCAGAGCAGAACAAGAGTCTGCGATAATTCGTCTCTAATTAGTAGGAACTTGACTCACCTTTTCTATCGCCATGGGTCAGAAAAGGCACAGGGACACCAAGGGCCCGGGGTCCTTCTCCAAGAAGCGAAAGAGGACTGCTGGAAACTCCACCAATGCGACGGAGCAACAGAACAACCCTGAAGCGATTGTTAGCGTGGAAGACCTGAACTGGAAGGAGGTAGCGCTGCCTGACCGGATGGATAGTTTTGAGGGATTTTTCGGGCTGGAGGAAATTGAAGGAGTCGATATAGTTCGGCCGGCAGGGAAGGGCGAAATCCGCTTCAAGGTACTGAGTTACGTTTTTCAGACCACTGCTTGACATCTGCTAACTGATTGTGCAAGGCCGCCGCTGGGAAGCCGGGAAAATCCATCTTGAAGAAAACTACACCGAACTTGGAGGGCGCAAGTTTTGACGACGAGTGGACTGGTTTTAGCGACGAAGAATCCCCAGCACAGGACGATACATCGACGGCGAAAGAGAAACCCGAGGAGGCCAAGGTGAACGACAAGGAAGAGGAAGACCAAGACCAAGAAACAAAAAAGAAGGAGCCTAAAAAGAAAGTAAAGGAACAGAAGAAAAAGAAACCTACAAATCCAGAGGATCGAAGCATCAAAGCTGGTCTTTCCTTTGCAGCTCTCGAGAACGAGGATGAGGACGATGGCGTGGATATTTCGGCGTGGGAGACACTTGGGCTTTCACCGGAGATCCTCGCCAGCCTTTCGAAGATGAAGTTCACTACACCAACTACTGTTCAAACAGCTTGTATACCCCAGATTCTAGTTGGCCACGACGTTGTTGGTAAGGCCTCCACGGGATCGGGAAAAACTTTGGCCTTTGGGATACCCATTCTGGAATACTATCTAGAACAGCAGCGGAAGAGAGGTCAGGACAGTTCGGATAAGAAGGAGAAAATACCAATTGCACTTGTCTTATCACCGACTAGGGAGCTGGCACATCAACTGATGAAACACATTGGAGATCTGATCTCTCAAGCTCCTGGTGTCGATGCTCGCATTGCGCTTTTAACAGGTGGACTCTCAGTCCAGAAGCAACAGAGATTGCTTGCTAATGCGGACATCGTCATTGGCACTCCCGGTCGCATTTGGGAAGTCCTTGGCTCGGGACAGGGGTTGATCCGCAAAATGCAGAGCATCAAGTTCCTGGTTGTTGACGAAGCCGATAGGCTTCTGAGTGAAGGTCACTTCAAAGAAGTTGAAGAGATCCTAAGCTCTCTCGATCGTGTGGAGGATGGAGATGCACCCGACGAGGAAGACGATGGACCCGAGGAGGAGAAACCCGATATTCGTGCGCAGAGACAAACCCTGGTCTTCTCTGCTACCTTCCATCGTGACTTGCAGCAGAAACTAGCGGGCAAGGGACGATGGACCGGTGGAGATCTCATGAGCAAGAAAGAATCCATGGAATATCTCTTGCAAAAGTTGAATTTCCGACAGGAAAAGCCAAAGTTCATCGATGTAAACCCTGTGTCACAGATGGCCGAGGGTCTCAAGGAAGGGATTGTTGAATGTGGTGCTATGGAAAAGGTTTGCCAAACATTTCCTACCGTGGTTGCTATGATTTGTATTGACACGGAATTCTAGGATCTTTACCTATACACCTTACTCCTCTATCATCCCAAGCACCGCACCCTGGTCTTCACGAATTCCATCTCAGCTGTCCGGCGACTAACCCAATTTCTCCAAAACCTGCAACTTCCTGCCCTAGCCCTTCACTCATCCATGGCCCAAAAGGCACGCTTACGTTCAGTCGAGCGCTTCTCCTCTCCTTCATCGGACCCAAGCACTATCCTTGTCGCCACAGACGTTGCGGCTCGCGGTCTTGATATTAAAGGGATTGACTTCGTCGTCCACTACCACGCCCCACGCACAGCCGACACGTACGTCCACCGTTCAGGCCGTACAGCCCGTGCAGGGGCATCAGGCAAGAGCGTTATCATCTGCGCCCCAGAAGAAATGGTAGGAGTGGTCCGTCTAGCTGCCAAAGTACATGCCAACATGGCTAATGGCAAACGGCTACCACTTGAATCTTTGGAATTGGATCGTCGAGTCGTCTCTCGGGTCCGACCTCGGGTAAGCCTTGCAACCCGTATCACGGACTCCAACATGGCCAAGGAGAAGATTTCAGCCGAGGACAATTGGTTGCGCAATGCGGCAGAAGACCTTGGTGTCGACTACGATAGCGAAGAGTTCGATGAAGCTAAGGGTCGAGGTCGGGGGCGTGGTCGTGGCCGGGAAGAGCGTGATCGAAAGGCTGGTAGCATCAGCAAGGCAGAGCTTGCGGGTATGCGCGCCGAGTTGAAGCAGCTGCTATCCCAGCGCGTGAATATTGGAGTCAGTGAGCGGTACCTCACATCTGGGCGCGTTGATATCGAGGCTTTGTTGCGTGGGGAAGGGAACAATTCCTTCCTGGGTCAGGTCGATCCACTCGGCTTCTAGAGACTTTGTGAATAGAAAGATACCAATTGAAATTACTTTGTTTATCAACATACAGGGGTATAGAATGTATATACTAAGGGACAGTTGGGCTTTTAAAAAAGACTTCAAGGTTGAATGATATATAGGACCTTGATCACAAAGATCTACTCCAAATAGAACACGGCCCACTGCTATGACATGCCAGATCGACGCGGGATCCTGTCGGGGCGCGGAGAACAAAGTATGGAGTACAAAGTAGAGTACGGATAGGGAATTATCGGCATGCCGAGATTCGGAAGTTGAGATTATACGCAGTCCCAACTGATCTGGACATTTCAAAATATGTGTTTGATGTCCTTGGCCATCCACTGCTAAGATCTACAACTCCATCTTCTTTATACTATGCTGGACTGGCCAGATTCCGACATCCATTGACACACTCTAGGATGCTTCATCGGACGATGATTCCTTTTGCAGACACGCTAAAGCTTAGAACTCTCCATGCTAAAGAGACTAAAGACTAAAGACTAGCTTGTCTCAGTCCTTAAATTCCACCGTGTGCCGGAATCCCGATATCTTCAATAAATCAAGAACGGTCTGGCCCTGAAGCTCCACTTGGCCCCGATTTTCACCCCGAATTTCCCCCCGATCTTCGGATTTTGTTTTTTTTTCTGCTTATGACGTTTTTTCCCTTCCTTTCCCTTTATCTCGGCTCGTTCTGAAGCACTTTTGTTCTTCTCCTGCAGGCACAATAAAATAATACATCCTTGCAGTTGCGTCTGCACGTGAAAGAGCCATCCCAACCCTATATAACTGACATCACAATAGAAGCAAAACATAAAAAAATCATTTCCATTATTCCTTTCCTATCCACCATATAAGGGAAAAAAATGGCTTCTCTCCCTCGAAGCATGTCTCGTCTGCTATGCAGAGCGACATCAATAACAACAACCACATCTGCAATCCCGATGCGATACGCCCATACACAAGCATCACCACCAACATCATCCACATCAACCTCATTCCAACAATCCCCCACCCTCAAACCCGACGACCACATCTCCAACCACCCCCTCATCGAATCCCTCCGCCAGGATCCATCCTTCAAAGAATCCCGTCCACACCTCGCCATGCCCGCGCATCTCCGCCCCTCCCATTTCGTCGCGGGCTCCCTATCCGGCCAGACCAAGCTCTCCGTAGCACCATACATCTTCCTCTCGCGATCCCCAGTATCACCAATAACCCCAGCAACCGAAGCCGAAAACCTTCTATCGGCAGACCACCGAAAGCGAAAAGGCCGCGTGGTAGCAGTCTTCCACATCGGATCGCAGATGTGCGGACATCCGGGGTTCGTACATGGCGGGCTCCTGTCCGTCATGTTCGACGAGGTCTTTGCGCATTGTGTATCGCAGTCCTTCCCCAGTGGGACGGGGATGACGGCGAACTTGAATGTGGATTTTCGGAAACCCGCGCTCCCGGATCGGGTTTATGTTTTGCGTGCTGAGACTGTAAAGGTCGAGGGGAGGAAGGCTTGGGTTGAGGGGTCGTTGACTTCTTTGCCTGGGAGGGCGGATGGTGAGGGTGAGCAGCAGCAGCAGCAGCAGCAGCAGCAACAGCCTGTAGTTGTTGCGGAGGGGAGGGCGTTGTTTGTGGAACCGCGGTTTGCTGAGGTATGTCTTCTTCTTTTTCTTCCTTTTATTGACTTTGGTGACGAGTGGCGGCGGCTAATATGTGTCTTCTGTTTAGTCCATGGTACCTGTATACCGTAATTAGAGCGTGGAGGTGGAGATATATATTGCTTCCTAATGAATGATCCCGCATAGATAGAACAGATAGAACCTAAAATAGACATGACTCACCAATATAGAATAAGAAAAAAATGATTCCATTTCTATCTAAGAGACCGTTAAGAAACCCATTTAGACTCCTTCCCAAACTGAGTACTCAGACAGTGAGGCATTAAAGGAAGTACGATTTAAAAAAGAAAAAGGAAAAACAGAACCCGAATGCAAAAAAGAAGCCCGCCAAAGATACAAATCTCACTCATACCCTCATAAGAATCTGCTGTTGTTCCAGAATAAAAGAATGCTCCTAGTGCTTATTACCATCAAGCTGTAATGGTGCTCCATCAGGATACTATGTTCTTTCACATTTTCTCTCTTCATCTCTTTTTCCTTCACTCTGCTTTCTTCTCTTCCTTTTGCCTCATATGTCATCTCTTCAATCGCAAGAAGATCGACAATACACAATGAGGATACAACAACCTCCCAAGTTGATTCAGGACAGATGGAATGCACCTTGCCCTTCTTTGATAGCGATAGATAACCGCTCACGAAGGACGTCCAAGGTGCTGTAGTCGGGCAGCTTCAAATAGTTCACACATGTCATCACGCTAGGAAGGTAATCATCGGGCGTGTACGGGGGCTCGCTTGGACGACAGACGACAGTAAATATTGGCGTAAGACTCTTGAAGCCTAGAAATAGAGTAAATAACCATCACCATGCGCTGAGAGTGATACCTTTCTTACCTCCAATGGGAAGTTTGGGGCTGCCAGTCACAAACTGAAGGAAGTCCCGTCGCTGCTGCGTATTCAATTCACTCATTGTTTGAAGAAGGTTGCGGACACTGCGACTGTCCATATTGAAACCATGGTCGGCTTTTATAGAATCCATCAATGCTAAAAAATAGATGTCAGAAAAGTTGAGCTTACCAAAGATCATTTCAGTAAACTTACTCTCGATGGTCCAGTCTTCTTCAGCTCTTCCAAACAACATAACAAGCTCGCTGGGCGTGAATGTTTGCAAGGCGGAGTAAGGGAAAACTTGTGTAAATCCAGTTCTAAAAGCCTCTACCTGAGCTCGGACCCCGCCGCCCAAAGTCATATCAATGACGCGGTCGACATAGAGATCGACATTGTCCATTGTGACCGGAATGTTAGAGCCATTTTTGATCAACTCGATAGCGGGATAGCCGGGGAGAGTGAAATCTAAGCTCAGATCTTCAACTGTCACACCATCAACTTCAACCGCCATCAAAGCCTGGTTTCTGCGGCCGCTGGAAAGGTTCTGGTCTTCGATGGATTTCTTGGCATTAGCAAACCGTTTCAACAAAAGTAGTGAATTTGCGAGGTCCTGATCGACAGCCTTAACGGTGCCAAGTGATGGAGCTACCACGGAAGAGTTATCGGCGATCCGGAAGAAAGCAGGATTGAAGGAGATGTCGATGATTCGAGAATCTAGCATTGATCGGGCAACAAATTTGCCGAGAGTCTTGAACAGGTGTAGCTGTTTCTTCCCAAATTCCGAAGAGAGTTGCTCGTCACTCATTGGAACAGGGAATAAACCGTGGTGCCCGAAAGCATACTCCTCGGTATTAAGGCAGTCATTCTCCCGCCAAATCTTGAGCTTCTTCTTGGAAAATTCCTTGGAAACGGTCGAGTAAAATTCAAGGGTAGGGCCTAGTCCGGTTCCAACTTCCTCAAAATATTCAACCTCGAGCACACTAGGCGAGGAGCCATAGAGTTCCATCACCTTCATCGCTGACTCAAGAATACGACTCCTTGAAATTCGTACTTTCTGTCGTTGAAGACGGCCCAGAATTGGCCGATCATCACGTCGGTGATCATTTCGACCATCATCTCCACTAGGAGAATTGTTCCATCGCATCATGGCCCGTGAATAGCCAAAGGCGGTCGATTGAAGGAATAAATGTCGTGTTTCAAACGGGAATAAGAAAGGGAAGGAACGAGCAAGATCTTCACTCCAGTCAGGAAGGCAACTGCTGGCCACAATCAGCGGCTCTTCCAGTTGGCGGTTAAGCTTAGCGGTGAGCTTTGTGTTAATGAACTGAGCTAACGGCTCGGGGTTAAGAACCACTAGATGCTTCGTTTCTGCAAGTATGTCGTCAATCGTACTATTCATCTCGTGAAGAACGCGAAGCAACCGTAATATCGAGGCACTGGTGGTATCTTGATTTAGGGAAGATGGCATTCCAGCGCTGCCATTTTGCGAGTTTGAGCCGGACATGCTAGGTGCTAGAGTGGAGGGCTCCGGGGGAGGCGGTCCTGGCACTCGTTTAAAATTTACTGTGTGAATTGCAGACCACACATTCCTTCCGGTAGGGTCCAAATGCTGACGATTATGGTGAACAGCGCGGTATATAGTCGTCTCGCTTGTAACAGGCTGACCATCAATGCTGAATGCAATATGCCAGTCTGATGGGATAGAAGCCATGGCGGCCGCATAGGAAAATGGACGACCAGCCATTGCTAGAGAGCTGCCTCCCGTAGAATTGAGCGAAGATTGGGGGCCGGATGATGACTTGGACAATGGAGTAGATTGGGATGGTGTTGAGACACGAGTGCCATCTTCCTTTCGTGCAGTAACTTTTCCAGAAGAGGCTACTTCCATGTTAACTGCAGATGGGTCTTGAACATTGTCATCCGACATGTCGTCATCCAGATCATCCACAATAGCGTTGAGTTCTTCATCGTCTTCATCGTCTTCATCATCATTCTCCTCTTCGCTTATATGCCGCTCATCAGCACATTCCAGAGGTTCGTCCTCATGTTCATCGCCTGGGCTTGTATGTTGACTAGAGCGCAGAGATCTTGACCCGGGATCTTGACTTTCGGCTGAGTGCTCTTTTGCGTTACCTCGAAGCTCTGGATTTTGGGGCCTATTACTTCCGGAAGGCCGTGGAAGTGAGGGAAGATCGCCACCATTAGAGTCATTATTCCCGGCGAGTTGGCCCCGAAGTCGTGCGGCATTGGCGATTTGAGAAAGAATTGAGTCTCGAGTGCGAGATGGCTTTGGTCGATCTGAAAGACTAATTCTTGGATGGAGGAAATCATCTAGGGCTTTGAATGTTGCGATCGCGTGAATTGAGACCATGATATTCCGGTAGGAACGAGGGATATCGGACTCCTCATCGGCAACTAGCTTGAGTCGGAGCTGTTTTCCCAACATATATGCCGCGTTGGTACGAGTGTTCTCCAATGAATTGTGACTGACAGTCATAACTTCGAAATGCTCGGTCCGGCTAAGCAAATCCTGAAGCTTATTTATCAAAACACTGAAAGGCGTTGTGGCGGTACTTTGACTCTGCGCTTTCTCTGAGATGGTGGAGCCCATGAATGCCTGGAGAAAAGCACTTCGTGCTTCACGCATAGCTGGAGCTAAAGAAAGAAGAGAGATTTTAGGACCAGCAATACTTTGCAACGCGGCAGGGAAATTCAACTCACCTTGAAAATTGTCAAACACCCCAAGCAGAGTATTGATGATACCAGAGTTCAGCAGCTCAGAGCTAGTGATGCTTTCCAAGGCATCACCATCGAAATAAGTTGCCAGTCTTCTAAACAGCGCTAGACCGTCTCCATTTCTACTACCAAGCCCAGAATAGCAAGTTTCAATTTCGGTAGCAAGAGCCTGCAGTTCCTTGAGGATTCCGAGGGCCTTTTGGCGCATTTCTCGGCCATGGCTCGCTTCATACAGCTCCATAAAATCGCGCGCATCACGAACAACAAGGTCATTCATGGCATTCCCCAGTCTTGTAGAGAAGCCTCGGCCAGAGGAAGACGAGCTGCTTTCAGACTCCGAAATGTCGTCATTTTCATCATCTTGGTCATCCTCGTTCTCGTCATAATCATCAACTCCGTCATGACTATCTTCATCATCTGCGTTATCCTGTACATTTGCTGATTCATTTCTATGGTGTAAATCTTCTGAAATGTCCATTGCAGACGCGGGAGACGAATCGTGAGTTGCTTTCTCTTGCTTGTCACTTGAGAGCGATCCCTCAGCGAGTTTAACAATTTCCGAGATAACCCCTTCACGGTGGAACTGGTATTGATAGACATGCTCCAATCGCCGAAAAAGGAGTTCTGCGCAGCGTAGAGCAGAGGAGACCAAGGAAGGGTGGTCTTTTTGGGACAATATAGCTGCTAGAAACGACGCGTAAGGTACAGATCGTAACGCTTCTTCAATTAAAGATGGATCGAGGTTTTGCAACATCTTGAGCTGTGCAATAAGAACCTTTTGACGGACTTCTAGATTGACTGTGCTGGAATAGGCGTCGGTAAGGGTTGGCAGTAAGATCATGGCGAACCGTCGAAGCTCTATTTTGCAGCCCATCAAAAGAGACCGCCGCTTCTCGGCAGATTCTTTAGCTTTGGGTGATTTTAAACCTAGAAGCACCTCGCTGTCAGGAGGATACGAGGGTAATCCATCATCTCCTTGAGATGTTTGACGTCCAGGAACACCCGGAAGGAGTTCGCAAATCACATTCAAGGTTTCTGAAACCTGTTCCTTAGGACGATGAATCAGTGCCTGCATGACAAGCACACTGTCCATCTTAATAGCCTTATCTTCAAGGTTCTCTGGTGGCGAAACGCCAGTCAATATTTGATAGAGAGTGTCGACCACGTCCATCTTAAGTAGCTCCACAGATAATCGAGGACTTGCTTTCGATGTAATTGCCAGGACACGGAGAAATTGAGTATGGATATGTGGGCCAATTAGGTTGGTAGTGCCTGGTAAGAGCAAACGAAGCACAGCTTTGAGCATTGCCGGCTCAATTAGCTCTTCCAATTTGTCTGGTTTATGCTTAAAACTTTCCACAATTCGAGATACACAAAGACAACCCTGTTCAACCACCTTCGGGTCGTTGCTCGAGAGGACATTGAGGAGGGTGGGCATCACATCTCGGACGACCGGGAAAGAATCATGAGGTAAGTTGCGACAGCAGTTGGCAGCCGTGGTAACTGCAGTGCGTTGGGTGCTCGTTGGAAAAAAGTCAAGATAGGTTAGGCAAGCTGTTAAACCCCCTTCTCGAACAATAGATGCTGGGAAGTCCACCGAAATCTTCGCTAGAGTCTATGTAGAATAATCAGCACTTTAAGCAAGGCAACCGGATAACAAAGAAACTTATTCAGAGAAAGATAGTCTCGATCATGGTAATAGCAAAAAAAAAAAAAAACTTACACTAAGAGCTTGCTCAGCCAAATCGATGAATTGGATGTCCAGTAGTTTTTGGCAGAGAATTGGAACAGCTCCCCCATAGACAACATTGGCCACTGAGCCACGTAAAGCCTCCATCAAGTTGGCTAAACAACGACAAGCAAGGAGCATAATCTCAGGATTTTCTTCACCAAAATCATTAGGTTGCATGAGAGATACCAGCTCCTTTACATAGGGATCTGGAGAAAACTGTCCAGAAAGGTTGTCCTCGTTCGATACAAGTAATAGGTCTGAAAGCTCCTGAAGAGCAATTAGTTGGATGGACGGGTCATCCTTCATTCTCAGATTTTGCAAAATATCTCGCAAGCGAGAAGACATGCCCGACATCATACCACTCAAAGCACGCAGGGTGCTCTGGAGTCCAAGGGAACTTCGGGATCCAAAGAGGCTGTTATGAAAAAGGTCTCCATCATCCTCCTCATCCTCATCGTCATCGAGACCAGAAGGATTTGTGCCATCATTACTATCGCTCGGTGGTGAAGTCTCTGGTTCCTCGTTCCGCTCGCGTCTCTCCAGCTCCTCGTCAGCTTCCTTCATTACTACATCGGGACGAGTTCTGGAAGTGCGCTTCTTTTGTCGATTTGGCGGGGGCGACTGGGTTGCCAACGAGCGCTCTGGACCGCCGGAGTGTTAGTATTTAATGTATTGGGGAGTGTCTACGATTGAGGGCCGAACAGGCTATCACTTATAATGAAGCTCTTACCTTGAGACACTTTCCCATGCCGACTAGACTTCCTTCTGGATTGTGGAGGCGATGCCGGGTTTCTCGAGGATTCCTCCACGGGATGTGATGACGGGCTAAGAATATAGGTCTGATTAGCGGATAGTTACTTCTTGCGAGGAAGATTTTGTCTTACCCCGACTGGGACATAGCTGGGCGATTTCGAGTAGTACGACGGGGGGCAGCAGGAGCGGCTGTCGCTCGGGGAGATGCCGCACGCCGCTGTCGTTTCGTTTTCCGATGAGGAGGCTTGGGGATAGATTGCTCTGAGGAATCCTCGGATCGATCGCGATGGGCGGGGGCTTTACGCTTTCGAGTTTGTGCCGAACCAGCGGCGGGGACTGAGGAGGAGGGACCGGAAGGGACGGAGGGAGGAGAGTCTGCAGCTAGTCTCGCGGCCGAGCGAGTGATTCTGGAGGACATGAGAAGCTAATCACTGCTAGAGAACGGCGAAGGCTGGAGAAATCGAAAAAAAAAGCAAGGGAAGTTATGTCCGCGGAAATAACGGCTGGGTTCAAGGCAGCAGTTCGTGGATTGATAAAGCAGATTCCATCAAACTCATATACCGAAGATTTCACGCGGCCAAGGCAGTCAAGGTGCCAAAATGGTTGATGGTCAACTCTTATCTACCGAAAGCTTGTAGGAGGGTCCTAGAGAGATCGGTGCTGCAACATCACCGTGGGGAAGGGGTATGCACAAAAGCTCAACGCATCCAAAGGTAAGGCAGTCGGTGTGGGGGTAGGAATTAAAGGAGAACTGATTTGTACCTGGTCGCAGTAGCGGAAGCACCAGCGGAGGGCAATGCGGGAGAGTCCTCAAGAGGGTCCTGGCGGTGAAAGTTGGGCCTTTGCCTGGCCATATGTTGATTGCTAACGAGAGCTGGACAGGAAGGGCTCGCACATCAGTTAACACCGCTCAACCCGCCATCCGTTATTCCTAGAAGGTTAGACTGGTGGCTTGGTTGAAAGAGAGGTTGCTTCCGTCGTTGGGTTGAGGGGGGGAGGGGTGGTAGATTGGCTCGGGAGTAGGAAGGAAGGCTGAAACGACAAGTAACAATAAAGTAGAGGAAAGGAGAGTAAATCAGATAGATGAATATAAGACAAGAGTTGATATGCACCCCTGGAGAAAGCAGCGGTTGCGAAATGTTGAGATGGAGGACAAGAGAGAGAGAGAGGAGGAGAGGTCAAGTCAGTCAGTCAGTTAGCCTCGTTGACGTGGTTGGCGGTAGTGACGCTTGAGTCCGGAGAGCGTGAGAGGGCGACAGTGCAGTCACCACCACCACACCCTCATGTTCGGCATCGAAACAAAATTCCATCCATTCAAAGGATTTTCTCAGATGACTTCCGGACAATCATAGCACGGTTTTCCTGCTCAGAATTCTAGTTTTCCTTCTCTCTATTTTGTTAGCAATACACGAGCTTGATGCTCTGTCGAGGTGGTACCGGACACACTGTGTGTGACCAATCAAAATCCCTTATAACATGAGCTTTACTACCTAGGTAGCACATACCTTAGTATCCTTCGAGGCTGCTGTACCTAGAGGTACCTAGTACGTTTGGCTGATTATCATTATACAGTGCCGAGCCATGGTTATATTATGGAGATCTATACACAGGCCAACGGGCAATAATAATGTGTCTCTGGGCGAGCTAGTGGTTTCTTGCGGATCTATACAAGGCTGGTAGCTGTGTCCAATGCCAAGCCCCATAAGGTGCTGTGTGGCCCTCGGTATGTCTTCCCACAGGTCCATGTAAATGTATGGATTCATGGATTCATGGATTCATAAATTTATCCTATGTACGTATAAAGGCCGTCTGCTAACCATGTCGACCGTATCCTTCTACATGAGCGCTTACCTGTCACATGTCTGAATTTCTTCACTCGCATTCGATGAAATCATCCGTTGAATCCTTGTGGGGTCGACAATCGTTTCTTGAAGGTAACTATTCTTGTCCGAAGTTAACAAAGAAATTGGGACTGAGACCTACAATGGAGGTGTGGTTTTTTCTTTCCAACTCAAAACGCCAGATGCTACTTTCGAGCAATAATGTCAAGCTTAGAAAGGAGTCAAAGGGACTATGAAGGGTTGCCATTATGAAATGTGGGTATCCAACTAGCACGGCCATCGCAAATATATAACTGGCAAGAGGGTGAGAAAAGTGGAGGGTATGATTTTTACGCTCCCTGAAGAAAGTTTATATTTCCATTATCTTGGTATGTTTCACAGTGTATAGCCTGGAATCTCAACATCATGGGTTCTATGGAAGAGAGTGGTCCCAGCATTGAATTTGTTGTCGCGAGGATAGCAGTATGTTATCAAGAGGTAATCATTCGTAAGCTGTTCGAGGTCCACAACAGCTTTCCGATCAATGTTAGCTAGGTAAGACGGCTTGTGGGATCAGTAACTACATAGTAATGATTAGCAATATTAAGACCGCAGCCTGCTATAACCTAGTAATTACTAGTAATTCGAAGTTGCTATTACGGTGCAGGCGACGTAGTTTGGGATAGCCGGAAGACCACAGGCACGAAACCGGTTTATTTTGCAATAGTGGGGTATAAACTACATCTGAAGGCTTGGGGTACATAGTGTAATGTCGGAAGCTTACTAGGTAGGTATATTCATCAACCTGATGTAGAGTAGGTAGTTAGAAGTTGTATAAGTTGTAACTCGGTCAGTTGGCAGCCTCAGGCAGCGATGAGGTGATCAGTCCCGTGCGGGCGGCCTGAATAAACCGGGCGAATTCTCTCTCCGAGGGCCAGAAGAGGAACAGCCCGCCGAAAATTTCCCCCTCCTTTGGAGAATTTCCCCCACACTGCTGACTAACCAACGGCCTGCCCGCATCCATCCAGCAGCAGCCCAGCGGCGTTCCATCGCTCTTCTTCTCGGTAAAAACCGTAAGAACCCCATTAAATTCGCATCCTTGCTGACTTCTGATACTTTTCCCATATCTACCCCACCTTTATGACCTCCTGTCTGTGACTCAACTGGGGAGATTTATCCCTCAATAACGACCCATCGCTTCTTTGGATCTCCCTTGTGCGCTCTACTTTATAATCATGAGCGACGTTGCCAACGGCCAGGGCAACGATGCCCACCGGACCCCCACCCCTCCAATGGCCCCGAGCGACGACTATGTTTTTCCTGAACACCGCTTGAAGCGTGTAATGGACGACCCAGAGAAGACGCCTCTGCTTCTGGTAGCCTGCGGCTCGTTCTCGCCTATTACCTACCTACATTTGCGCATGTTCGAGATGGCAGCCGACTACATCAAACTCAGCACCGACTTTGAGATCATCGGTGGATATCTCTCTCCGGTGTCAGATGCATACCGGAAAGCCGGTTTGGCTAGTGCGGAGCATAGGTTAGTTTGTTCCTCTCCCAATCATTCTTAGCTTTGCGAGATACTGACCGTGCGCGTGGTTTCACAGAGTTGCAATGTGCCAACGAGCGGTAGACCGGACGTCCAACTGGCTAATGGTTGATACATGGGAGCCGATGCACAAAACCTACCAACCAACAGCCATTGTACTTGACCATTTTGACTACGAGATCAATACCGTACGACATGGAATTGACACTGGAAACGGATCCCGGAAACCGGTGCAGGTCGCCCTATTAGCGGGAGCTGATTTGGTTCATACCATGTCGACACCCGGAGTTTGGAGCGAAAAGGACCTGGATCACATCCTTGGGAAATATGGGGTATGTTACACGAGGTCTCACCAGATTAAATTATCAAGATTTCTAATTTTCTTCTTTCCAGACATTTATCGTTGAACGAACCGGGACAGATATCGACGAAGCACTCGCTGCGTTGCAGCCCTGGAAGAAGAACATTCACATCATCCAACAACTCATTCAGAATGATGTCAGTAGCACAAAAATCCGGTTGTTCCTGAGAAGAGACATGAGCGTCCGTTATTTGATTCCTGTCCCGGTCATCGAATATATCGAGCAACACAACTTATACAAAGATGACTCCTCGGCAGCACCCGCAGCCGATAGGGGTAAAGCAAGAGCCGAGCCTGGAACATCTAGTTAATGGCTGGATGTACCAGAGTTCTCCCAAGCTTGATTTACTTACTCTCATGGGCGGTAATTTGCCACTTTACTTGTTACTAGAAGAGACAAACGCCTGAAAAGCAATACGGACATTTATGCTTTTTTCGGTGTTCCTATATTGATATACCCCTTCTATGCGTTACCGACTAACAGACACTTGGTTGGAACTTGAGCTTACCGCCGTTTCTGGTTATAATCACAACCCCTAATGAGACAAACCAAGCCACCTCGCCCTTCATCCATCCATTACACATCTGTCTAGAACAGAAGCGAGGCCAGAAAGGACGATACTGCCAACTACCCCCCTCCTTCAAATTCTTTGGAACCCCCACAATCCGGGCCACCATTTAACAAAGAATAGGGATTTGCATTCCCGGTGCTTTTTCTCGACTTTCCACTCCCACATTGACTGTCTCTCGAACCAAACGACCTCTGCTTTGCACACTTGCTTTCTCCTGCGCTATTTCCGCCGGCACAAGGTGCGAAACGTCATGAATAATGTGTTAGATTACTGATTTAGGCCCCTTCCGCTTTCTCTTTCGAGTCCCTTGTTTTCCTTCCATGTTATACCCTTGCAGTGTTTGATATACGTGTACATACCGATAACTAGATAGAGAACAGTAGATCTAGACCTTACAATCGGATCAGTCCAAATAAATTAATTGGCTCTCTCTGCTTCAGGTTCTGATATCATTGTATTAGAGGAAATTAGAAGAGGATAAAATTACATTAATATACTTCGAGGGTCTCAAAGTGGACTAGGATATACAAGTCCGCTTTTCTGATTCTAGGAATACAAGTTTTCCAGGTCAGTAATAAAATGCAACAACACATGATCCCAAATTGCACAAATGCCTTCCACCCCGGCCTCCCCCTTTTGTCTATATTAGAAACCAGATGACATGCGATAAAAAGAGTCTATCATAATAATGATGCAGGAAAGAAATATCCATGCAAAGATTCGAAAGGAAATGATGAAATATATACAAACAGGCATGAACTTCATATACATCATGATGAAAAGGGCAATTATTTACTGTCCTTAGAGAGGGTAAGGGGTAAAGACTTATTTGGTAAAATAGAAAGTTGACAAACGTATGAGGTGGGAAAAGCGCGAGAGAGAAATAAGAAAAAAAAGGAAAAAGGAAAACAAGGCGAGCTAAAATCAAAGCTATAAGGATGACTCAGTCATTACAGTCATTCCACAAATCTTCAGCTTCAATTACGCCCAAACACTCATCGGAATCTGTCCCGCGCATTATGGCGATTACAGTAACGGGAGATTCGGTAGATGCAAGTCGCCGGGCATCCTCAACCGTACATGACTCAGGAATACAAAGCCAGTCCTTTCGTGACACCAAGTAAGGAACCCCGAGATCAGCGAGTGCAGAGACATCAACATCAACGTAGCTGCCCTGGGAGAGGAAACGGAGCTGACGGGGGGGGATAATCTCTGATGGGGATACAAGTACCCATGACTTGGCACTTGGATGCTGGATTGCAGTGAGCAAAATATCCAAGAGGCGGATCTTGCCTGTGGAAGAGACCGTTGGGATATGACCGAATGGAACCATCAGGTCAGTGATGGAGGGGCGCTGAAGAAATTCCTCGCGGACTGGGAATGCGCGGATTGCTGGACGGACAGGGAGAAAGTCCGAGGGGCTCGAAGTGAGTGAGACGACAGACATGCTCATTGGAGTTGAAGCGGTGGAAGCAGCTCCGATCGCACCGCCAGGATGATAGCTTTTGAAAACCTCTGCAGGACCCTTTCCTGGGGAAATATGCAGTTTGCGGGCTGTGGCGATGGCCAGCGCATCACCCAGCGACAAGGCTACCGTTGTGGAGGACGTTGGAGCACATACCCCAATGGAGGTTTCCTCATCCTCGTGGATGGGTGCTGGCAGAAGAATCCCCATATGAGATGGATGGAATGACAAGATCGGACAGGTGGAAGGGTGGAGATGGGAAGTGATTGCAATCACCGTGACCGTTGATGGAATATGCGGAAGGAGAAGGAGTAGCTCAGGTGTGCGTCCCGAGAAGGAAATCAGCAAAAGCGTGTCTTTCTGAAGAGTGTATAGTAGTCAGTAATCAAGGACGAATGTGTGAATGGGTACTACAGTCTGTTCTTACCGGGCGGATCATCCCCAGATCACCGTGCAAAGCTTCTGTTGGATGAAGAAAAGTGCTGTGTATTCCCAGACTGTTCATGGTTGCGTCCAGCTTTAGAGCGATCTTGCCACTTTTCCCAACCCCGCAGCAGACCAGCTTGCCTCCGTTTTGGATGGTGTGGGCGATCTGGTTCACTGCGCGGGCGAGATGCTCCTGCGCAAGCTGGTCTGTTTGATACAGACGCTCGAGGTGCGCGAGAGCTGCACGCTCTGTGGAAATGACATGAATAGCAGCGCTAATAGATGCAGCATCCTTGGGGCTAGACAGGAGAGGGTCTACAGGATCAGGAGGAGTCATAGGCAGAAGCGCGAAGTCATCTTGGATGGACGCGCTCGATCTGGAGGACAACATGTCGGGCGAGAGCGGGATCGAATGTTGCTGGTTGAGATGCCCCATGGCGCAGGTATCATCCTCCGAGACTGGGTGGAAAGAACAGGTCTTCTTCTCCCAGGACGAGGGGAACAAACTCGAGATAAGGGAATATCGCGAGAGGAATGGCAAAGGGCCAAGGGAGAGGCGGAGGAGGGGCAAAGCCTCCGAGGGCGGGGGGTTTGTGTTCGAAAGATGGGAAGTGGAGAGGAAAAAGGCGCAGAATGATAGGAGAGAGTGGGAGATGTCGGGGATAACAGAAAAAAATCGGACACCCAAGGCGTTGATTGATAATAGTTGCAAATACTAGTCTGTATCAACAAGGGGGGAAATCCTTCGGGACAGGCGAAACAGCGGTGGTGAGAGAAAAGAGATCTCGTATAATATTATTATACACCAGTTGAAGCTAGAGATAGAATTAGATTAAATCACATCATCGGCGCCGGCGCTGATGCTACTTTGTCTGTAGGGTCGATCATCTCTTTTTCGCTGCCACCCCGCTTGGCGACACATTCAGTCGTGGAAATAATTACTAGCGATTATTCTAATAATAATAATAGTAATGTAATAAATAATAATGGCACATTTGATAACCTCGAATACCTGGGGCCTACTAATATTATACACTGTTTGCCGTCTAACTCCTAGTATACATCGGATGTCTCCGAGAATAATGAATAATGCTAGAGGAGTCAATCAGGCCTTGGAAAGTGGCTTGATTCCCTTGTGAATGGCAGCGATCCCGCCTGTCAGATTTTCGAATCCTCGACCAGGGATCATAAACCCAGCCTTTTGGATCATTCCGCGGAACTCTTCCTGGCTGGGGAACTTCTCAATACTCTCAACCAGATACTGATAGCTTTCTCGATCCCCAGCCACCAACTGCCCGATTAAGGGGATCGCACTAAAGCTCCACTGCTTGTATATAGTATTGAAGAGTGCATTGTCCACCTTGCTAAACTCCATGCATGCAAATACGCCACCCGGCTTCAACACCCGGTATGCTTCCACCAAAGCTGCTTGTTTATTTGTGAAGTTGCGAATTCCGAATACCACTGTATAGAGGTCGACTGAGTTATCTGGAATCGACGGCATATGCTCCGCATTGGCTTCCATGAACGACAGCCGACCTGTGTTGTAATAGGGTGTCTGGATGCTGCGCTTTTTGCCCTCTGCCAGCATGTCTGCATTTATGTCTGCAATCGTAACTCTTGTATCCTTGTCGTGATTGATGTTTGTAGCGTGGTCCAACATCCGGAAGGCGACATCGCCGGTCCCGCCCGCGATATCCAGGATGTTCCAGCCCCGTTCACCAGAGTCACTGTCGCGGGAGGGGAGGGCGGAGCCGGGATTTAAGGAGCGGACAAAGTGATCTTTCCACAAGCGATGGATCCCAAGCGACATAAAGTCGTTCATAGCATCATAGGACGAAGCAACCGAGCTGAAGACAGCACCCACTAGACAGGAAACGACGTCTCATTAGCTTCAGAAATTAAAGGGAAAAAAAAGAGATTTCCGGGTCCACACAGAGGAGATCATACCCATTGATTCTTTTTGCGACTCGGGTACATTTGTGAACCCAAAATGGGTCATGGATTCGTTGCTGTTTGGCTTGGACTCGGACTGAGCTTGTCGGGAGCAGGAAAAACAGCGGTAGGGGATGTCAGTCCGCACGAATTGTTTTCTTGCGGTAATATTCAAACTCCGCCATAGTGATCGGGACGACATGATGGGCTTCTGAAGTTTTTGAGCCGAGGGTTGTTGACGGCAAGATGGAGATGAGACAGAGGAAGACGCACGGAAGTGGACTGACTGAGCTTGAAGACGATCCGCAACGACTTGGAATAAAATTGTTCGCCGCCTCAGGCACCAACCCCTAGATCTGCTCGAGTCGCCATTTACCTTCCATTACATTACATTACACTATATAATAAGAGAATCATAGTCGGGATCCACTGCAGGTTGAGAGTATGTCTTTTCCAACTATTTAAGGTAGGTTCAATATTTGCTGCTCAATAGGATGTTAATACTTTCCATAAGCAACACATCTAATAGTCTGTGGCATGTCAATATCATATACCACTCCCTAAATACGGGATAGGCTTGGAGCATTTGTTGCGTATAGCTGTTACTGCCAACTACCAACTACGAACTATACATGTTATTATTTTCATTATTTACATTTAAGACTCGCGAAGTAAGAGAGAGGCTCAAATACTCAACACCCTGTAGCTCAATGAATCTCCATGGTGAAGAGCAAAAACTCACACTCGCCCTCTGAGAGTGGTGACCTCTAGACAGCCGGATTTCTGGGTATATATTCGTTCTCCAGTGTAGACAGTATGATGTCAAAAGCGACTACTCTAAAATAATTATGACTTTTTCTTGTACAATTTACTTAAGCTACTACTTTGGACCGAAATATTGAATTTGGCGGTCTACTGAGCCAACTTATGCCTCCCCGCGACCTTCCATTGGTGTTTCGAATCTGAAGTCCGTCTGTGACGCAAAGAAGCTCTCTTTTCTCCATTATCGCATCGATTGTCCGATCCCTTACGTGACTTTCTCCTCGTCCAGCGACAGATCAGCCATCCTCTTCCCTCTATTGTCATTTTAAAAGAGCCCAGATTCTCGGGTTTGTGGTTTCGATGGTCTTACACACAGAACATCCTACTCGGAGGTAATAAAGTCTGCCACTCCCTCTACTTTTTGGTTCGGTTTTTCTCACTTAAATAAAAACCAGCGGCTCTTTTAGGGACTCCAGCTGATTTCGTGATACAATTTCGGGGACAAGCTGCTCAGATGGCTTTGGCCTCAAGCGTCGCCGCAGGCCTGGGTCAGCACGTTCGAGATCTAAGTGACCAAAGATGGTCTCTGAGCAGCACTAGTGACACGTTCAATTTGACAGTCCCTGCTTCTTTCCCATCCCAGGCTGATCTGGACTTGTTCAAGGCAGGGGTGATAAGTAAGTGCATTTACCGTGCGCTGCCTTTTGGGGCATAGTTTTGCTAACAGCTACAATAGATGATCCGTAAGTCATGCCTTTAGAAATACCCAATTGATACCTAAATCGAAGGGTCTACTGAGCTTTTAACAAGTTATTACCGTCTTAACGACTTTAATCTTCGATGGATAGCCGACAGCAACTGGACATATACAAGTGACCCTATTTTAGATCTGTAAGTAGTAGATTGATTGATACTTGGGTATATGATTCCACATAGAGTTTACCTAATATACAACAGATTGAATGACTATGAATCTACGTGGCTTGTGTTTGAAGGCTTGGATACCTTCGCTACCATCAGTTTTTGCGGGGATTTTATTGCATCTACGGATAATCAGTTCCGCCAGTATGCTTTCAACGTCTCTTCAGCTTTGAAACAGTGCAAGGGGAACCCAGCAGTAAGCATTAACGTTGGAAGTGTCCCAAAAATAGTTGATGCAATTGCATCAGATCCAAGCTCAGAAAGTATAGAGACTGGAGAGCCCTCTTGATCTGGGCCAAACGCTCACACTTTGATAGAATGGCCCGTTCAGCTTATAAATGAATACTCCAACAGCTGGCTCATGAGAAAAGAGCAATCCGATTTTGGGTGGGATTGGGGTCCTGCTTTTGCCCCCGCAGGCCCCTGGAAACCGGGACATATTGTACAACTCGAGAGCCCCGGAAATATTCACGTCTTAAATACAGATTTCGATATTTATAGAAAGGGTCAAATTAATCATCTCCCACATGACCAAGGCCAGCCTTGGGTTGTCAACGCCAGTATTGACTTCGTGGGCTTTCTTCCCCCTCACCCTCGTCTATCGATCAATATCGAGGATGTTGAGTACGGAACCGTTCTTGCGACACGGCCCTTGGACAACGTAAATATATGTGAAAGCTCAATCACGGGTATAACGGTTCTTGAAGGATTGAACCCCAGGCTTTGGTGGCCATCTGGTATGGGAGACCAGAATTTGTACAATATCAAAATCGTGATCCATGACAGCCAGAACGAGCCGTTAACCAGCGTTACCAAACGGACTGGTTTCCGTACAATCTTTCTTAACCAACGGAATATCACCGAGCAACAGCTAGCCAAAGGAATTGCAGGTGGAGCGAACTGGCACTTTGAAGTTAATGGAAAGGAGTTTTACGCCAAAGGCTCCAACCTCATTCCACCTGACGCTTTCTGGCCTCGGGTGACTAAAAACAAGATGACCCGACTGTTTGATGCAGTTATCGCTGGGAACCAGAACATGATTCGAGTGTGGTCATCCGGTGCATATCTCCATGATTACATTTACGATCTTGCCGATGAAAGAGGAATTCTCTTGTGGAGCGAATTTCAGTTTAGTGATGCGATGTACCCAGTCAACGATGAGTTTCTAGAGAATGTTGCAGAAGAGGTTGTGTACAACGTCCGGCGAGTGAACCACCACCCCTCGCTCGCTCTATGGGCTGGAGGAAATGAAATTGAATCTCTGATGCTTCCGCTTACGAAAGCGGCTGATCCGGATGGTATCATCAAGTATGTTGATGAATATGAAAAGCTGTATATCAGTCTTATCTTACCTCTGTTGTATGAAAACACACGTTCCATCTCATACACACCAAGCAGCACCACTAAAGGCTACATTGACGTCAATCTCTCTGCTCCGGTACCAATGAAAGAAAGATTCGGCAATCTCGAACCTGGGTTCTATTATGGTGACACGGATTACTATGAATATGACACCAAGGTCTCTTTTGACTACTCTCTCTACCCTATTGGTCGCTTCGCAAACGAATTTGGGTTTCACAGTATGCCTAGCCTTCAAACATGGAGGCAAGCGGTTGATCCAGAAGATTTGCACTTCAATAGCACAGTTGTCATGCTTCGAAACCATCACTAACCCCCTGGTGGATTGAGCACAGATAACTTTCACAATACATCTATCGGCATGGGAGAAATGACTATGGGTGTAGAGAGATACTATCCTATCCCGAATAAATCGGACTCAGTTGCCAATTTCAGTGCCTGGTGCCATGCAACACAGCTCTTTCAAGCAGACGTGTACAAGTCACAAATTCAGTTTTATCGAAGGGGGAGCGGTATGCCTGAGCGACAGCTGGGATCCCTCTATTGGCAGCTAGAAGACATTTGGCAGGCACCTACATGGGCAGGTATCGAGTATGATGGTCGATGGAAAGTGCTTCACTATGTTGGCCGAGATATATACAAGCCAATTATTGTCTCCCCATTTTGGAACTATACCACAGGCGACCTCGAAATATACGTTACGTCAGATCTCTGGGCGCCAGCGAACGGCACTGTGAAACTGACATGGTTAGATCTTTCTGGTCACCCCATCGCCCATAATGCTGGAACACCGGACAGTCTGTCCTTCAACGTGGGCGCCATAAATACAACTAAAATTTACAATACTAATATGAGAGGCCTCAGACTATCAGACCCAAAAAACTCTATTATTCTTCTCAGTCTCTCAGGTATGGGCAATCTTCCGAATCGTGACGAGACGACCACTTTCACCCGCGAAAACCACTTCACACCAGTGTTTCCCAAGGATCTGAGAATAGTAGACCCTCAGGTGGAGCTTTCGTATGATGTCTCTACAAGACTCTTTACAGTGGAAGCTAAATCGGGAGTATCGCTATACACTTGGCTAGACTACCCTACGGGGTTAGTGGGATACTTTCAGCAGAATGCCTTTGTACTGGTTCCCGGAGAAAGAAAACAAGTTGGCTTTGTGATCCAGGAGGATAACACCAATGGACCATGGCGGCAAGAAGTAACTGTACGAAGTCTCTGGGACCAGAAGACCAGCAAGTAGTAGCCCACGTGGTTTGTGGTTAGTCTTACGCTTGTCAGGGGTTAGCATGTTTCCCTTGGGTCTTTTTCATCAAAAATGCAGCACATTAAAGGAAATCTAGACAATCCATCTTACTGTATCCTAAATAATAGATCAACATAAATGTTTGATATACAGAAGGTCGTTGTAGATGCGGTCGGCTAGACGCGGACATCGGCATGACGTGTATCCGAAGCCAACCGCCTCCTCCGCATTCCTTCAACGATAGAAAAAGAAGATGGGGGGAAAGTTGCTGGGGGGCTTCTTTTATCATGTCCGCTTGTTGGGTTTCGCAATATCCTGCTCAACACCTCAATTATGTTGTCAGTTTTCCCGCGACGGCTCCCTCGCGTTGCGCGGTCACTTCCTCAACTCACACCGTCTCAACGATGGAGTAGCTCCATCTCTCAACGGCCGGGGTCAGACAGGTAAGCAATGATACGCCCATACTTCCCAGACTGTCATTAAGAGTGGCGAATTCTAACAGGTATGTATAGGGTTCGATTTCCTGGCGCTGTCAACAGCAAATTTACAACAGAAATGGACTTCATCAACACCTCCAACACCGCTAGCGTCCCTACCTACCGAGTAATGGACTCCGATGGTATGCTGGTTGATAAGAGTAGGAAGCCTCCAGATGTCTCAAATGAGGAGATTTTGACATGGTACAAGAATATGTTGACAGGTGCGTTAGCGACAAGGAGTCGATCTGGAATCTGCGTAGGTGGACTAAGTCGCTATAGTGAGCATTATGGATGTAATCATGTTCGAGGCACAGAGACAGGGTCGACTAAGCTTCTACATGGTATGCTGGGTCAACCATTATGATGTCACTCCGAGGGCTAGCTGCTAATTTGAAGAATGAAGGTATCTGCTGGTGAAGAGGGAATCAGCGTTGGCTCTGCAGCCGCCCTTACGCCGGACGACGTCGTGTTCGCCCAGTATCGAGAAACAGGTGTCTTCCAACAACGAGGATTCACACTCAAAAATTTCATGAGCCAGCTCTTCGCAAACAAACATGACAATGGCAGGGGACGCAACATGCCCGTTCACTACGGATGCAATTACCCACGTACCGTAAGCATCTCTCACGCTCCTAAGCAACAAATAGCAGTAGTAGCAGCAGAACTAAACAAGATCCAGCACACCATTTCCTCACCCCTCGCAACCCAAATCCCACAAGCATCCGGGGCAGCCTATGCGCTGAAGCTCCAAGCCCTCCAGAGCCCAGATATCCCACCACGCATCGTAGCTTGTTACTTCGGCGAGGGCGCCGCCAGCGAAGGCGACTTCCATGCCGGTCTCAACATCGCCGCAACGAGATCCAGTCCCGTGGTATTCATTTGCCGCAACAACGGCTTCGCTATATCTACTCCAACGCTAGAACAATACCGGGGCGACGGCATCGCCAGCCGTGGCGTGGGCTACGGGATCGACACAATCCGCGTTGACGGAAACGACATCTTCGCCGTATACGAAGCCATGCAAGCAGCAAGACGTGTGGCTCTCTCCGACGGCGGCCGACCCGTCCTAATCGAGGCAATGAGCTACCGCGTTTCCCATCACAGCACAAGCGACGACAGCTTCGCGTATCGCGCACGAGTCGAGGTTGAGGACTGGAAGCGTCGGGATAACCCCATCATCAGGTTGCGGAAGTGGCTGGAGAACGAAGGGTTATGGAATGAGGATATGGAGCACGAGACTCGCGAACAGCTGCGCAAAGAGGTTCTGAAAGAATTTGGTGATGCTGAACGGGAGAAGAAGCCGCCTATTCGAGAGGCCTTCGAGGGTGTCTACGAGGATCTCACAGAGGAAGCTCAGGAACAGGTGAAGGAGCTCAAGCGCATTCTCCAGACTTATCCTGAGGAGTATGATCTTCATCAGTATCAGGATGGAATCAACGGGCTATAAATGGAAGAGAATAAGCCCATCACCGGGTGGGACTTTTGTTCTCCCTCTCACGGATAAATCTGATTTCCCCAACAGCGACATGGCCAGCATGAATATTTGCAGTACTTGTTGAACTGAGCGTTTAGTTTTTAGAGCATGAAGATAATTTTACATGAATAATACCACTGAATGACGTTCATCTATACATTATGATGTATGAAATAAAAAACTAAATATCAAACATAAAACTATACTTACTTCGCCATCATCACCATAATAACCGTAACCATCATAAAGCCATAAGAGCCTCACCCAGCCCAGAGCCTTTCCAAGCCCGATATGATATACAGACCTAGAGCTGCACAAAAACCAGTGCGTCATATCTCTGACCAGAAGCGCACCAGCCAAATATAATATCTAGCATTTGTATACCCAAGTACCATAACAGCGTCAACCTGTACTTCAATATAAGAGCTATACGGCAAGCCAGATTAAACACCTAACTTAACAGGAGCTTGGTCCACCTTCTAAGTGGATCTTGATATACACAGATGCCGGGTTGAACATGATTTAAACCATTACAGGCGTTCTCAAAAGACATGGGAGCTATATAATAGCATTCCTGGTAAGTAACTGCAGCATCGAATAATTTCATTGCCAGCAAGAGTAGTACCGACCTGTTATTAGGCTCGTATTCTACTTTACCTCTTCTCTTTCAGATCGAATTTGGGGTATTAGGCCATGACGATTCCATATACGTCGGGAATATTCGCATTCAGGTAGCTGGGACAGAGGGTAGCTTCTTAATTAGAAGAATGTATTGCGGAAAGAATCTGAGATTATTCTCTCTGAGAGTATTGTGTCCATCTACAAAGGGAGAGCTGCAACGAACTTCTGAAACTAGAATGTGTCTACACTTGGGGTGGAGGAAGCAAGATTTTGTGGTGTTATCATCATTATTTGAATAAAGGAATTAAGGCATCATTAAAAAAACACGCTATTATCTCACTACACGCCACGAGGAATACAAATACATGAAAATTTGATAGTACAAAGCGCACCAAGTATGATGATGCTGGACTGCCGTTAAGAAACAATTCAGGTAGCGAGGGCCTGCTGTGCGAGCTTCTTATTCCGCTTCACCAACGCACTGAGTTTCTTGTCGATGGCATCAAGCTCCTTACGCGACCCCTCGAGTTCCTTCTGCGACTTGATTGCAAAGGAGCGCAGTTCCTCGTCTGTCATGCCAACAACATCATCCAGGTCTGGCATGTTACCCATGATGACACCAGCGGCGCCTAACATATGCTTGGCAGTAGCTGCGGCAAAAGAGCGCACTGAAGTAGCTGTGGCGTTCACCAACTCGGCGGTATTGGCAATTGCCCAGTTGTGGCTGCGGGTACTGTCTGCCTCCATCGCTGACAGAACGTTTGGTGGGGCAGGAACTCCAGAAGAAGTGGCAGCCTCTGAAGGGGATGGGCTAGTAGTTGGCGAACCAGCCGATATACCAGCGGACGTTTCATCGACCCAGCAGATGTTGAAGTTCTCGGGGGTGGCAAAGAGAGCGTCAAGACCTCCACCACGGTTCGTCACATCTGGCTCGGTAATCGGGGCCGCGGGGTATTCTTGAAACAAGTCTAGGGCCCAAGATATGCTTTTCTCGATAGCGAGATACCTATCTTCCTCCTCTGGAGACAAGTGACGGAGAATGCACCCCCGGGGACTGATCAGACATCGGTTCTTTAGCAAAGTAGAGTCAGAGTTGATTCTGATTGGCTCCCCTCTCAGGAGTGCTTTCCGGTGCTGCTCGGTCAGCTCGATGGGCTGCTTAAGGTCATCGTAATCATCAGAGGTGCACTTCATGTCGAAACGCACATTTAGATTCGAGGGATTGAACAACGGATGGTGGTTAAGATCTAGGGCACGGGACTTATGTAGTTGCGCAAGCAATACCTGCAAAGCAGATGTACGCTCCGAAAACAATTCCTTAATTGAGACCCCACTGGATTCCGCATCTTTCATAAGCTGTTCAACGGTATTCTTAGAGTGCCACGCTTCTGAAGCCCGTCTCTGATCGGTGGGCGGCTTCGCTTCGCTAGGTGTGGGCTTTGTTTCTTTTGTAGGAACAGTATCAGGAGACTTTGATTTCTTAGCTGGTTGGGGTCGTTGTTCAACCTTCTCGCTATCCTCGTGGGCAGCGGCAACATTTGACTTTGGAGCAGGAATGCTTTCCGAAGGTAAATTTGGTGACTCAGTGGCAGTTGCTGGAGTTCTTTTTGTCTTTCTCTTCCTTCCAACAATAGGGGCTTGTACCGGTTCTTCGGGTACCGTTGCGACAGCCTCGACCTTTTTTGCTTCTGCCTCCTTTGCTTTCTGCCTCCGTTCTTTCTTAGCTTGGCTCTTAGTCATAGCCCTTACAGGTGCAGAACCAATTCTTGAGGATGCTGGGGGTGAATTAGGACGAGAGACCGATGTAGAGGTATAGAGATCGGCGTCGGATCCAACATCACCTGCTGTGTCAGGGTGGCTCATAGACGAGATACTAGGTCGTCTGGAGCGGACTTTTGTCACTATTGGTAAGGACGCAACTGACTGAGTAGCAGAGACTGGAGGTGGTGTCTCAGCTTTGGGAGTATCAACAACACGAAGGACGCGAGGTTGCCGAGGCGCTGGAGAATCTGACATGCGCGAGGTTCCAGTCAATGGAGTATTCGGGCGAGATCCAATAGCTGAGATCGGTGCTTGTACAGCGGAGTGAGTCTGGATCATCGACTCAGTTTGAGAAGAATGATCTGGAATTTGTGGCGTACTAAGACTCAGATCTAATTTCATGGGCTTTGCTTTTGTGACAGGCACTTCCTTAGACTGTGCGCGAGCTTTACCAGCGACCTTTTGTACAGGAGAACCCAAAGATATCTCTGCAACATTTTTAGTCCTATTAGACGAGGGTTTGGTTCCGGGGGCTTCTTTCGCTGGTGGAGAAGGATGACTAGACATATCATCCTTGGAGTCCTGGGAGGGGGTGTCGATTGAGGGAAAGAGAGTATCGAAACCAGGAGGTGGTCCGGAAACGGATGAAACTGGACTGGAAGGCTTTAACGGACTTTGCAATAAGGAGGATGCGGGATGCGCATGTGGAAGGGGCAGGCCTGGCGGAAGAGTCGGTGTGCCAGAGCGACCTGAATTCTGCAGTTCACCAGGTAGATGAGATCGGAGAAGGGATCCAAAGGCATCAGTATGGCGCTTCTCCTTCAGCGCAGCGCCTAGTGGGGGAAATTCTTCGTCAACTGAGCAGCCACCTGTTAGCACATGAACAATAATATCATGAGTGTGCAAACGTTGAAAACGGGTCAAATGAAAAAGATGACGAGGGTGAAACGCAAATTGAAGCAACGAGAGATGAAGTAGAAGGAAAACCAAAACCCTTGGGGAAAGACAGAACAAAACGGCATCATGATACGGAATGGCGGGTGAATTATTTACAGACAGACCCTGGCTGGGTTGACCAGATCAACACACAGGGCACAATTTCTATATGAACAATAGTTGTGAGAAATTGGTTTCATATAGAGGGCCCTGCTTCTGTTTATCAAAGCCAGGGCAGGGAGGTTAACGTACATAAAGCCATGATCAGACCGAGTAGGCTACCGAGATGCTGATAGCTCAACCCAGAGTGGATGTAAAAAGAACAGAAAGAAAAGACAGCCACCGAGTAACAGTGAACCTAGACGCAATGTGTCCATGAAATGCAACAACGATTTCAAAAAGAGGGGGTAAAGAAAAGTGAAAAAAAATGAAAACAACAAGAACGTGACAAGTGAAGTGAACCATTAACATAAACGCCCCAAGGTACGCCTCGCCCAAGTCTCCTGTTCTTTTCAGAGCCGTTGCTAAATGCTTTGTTGTAATGTGGAAATATGTCGAAAGGTTCCAACATCGAATTAAATCCGAGAGCGGAAGGAGATTCATAACCCACACCCGTCTAATGAAATGTGATATCATGTCGTGAAAAAAAAGATAATGAAAGGGGAGGCCATAAACGAAATGCCAAAGGGTAATCATCATAAACAGAGGAGAAAGTACGAAGAAAAAAAAAGACCCAAGGATGCAATGAAGGGAAAAAAACATCACCAGCGGTTGAGCCCGCCGCCATACATCATGGTGTACCCACCTTGACCCTGACTCCCATACGGTCCCTGACCGGCAACAGCATTCGCACCGACCTGGTGCATCCGCAGGATACTCGGGTCCGCAAGATCTACTACACCACCTCCTCCGGAGGAAGTGTTAGCATGTCTGTGCTTCTTCCCCTTCTTCTTCTGCTTCTGTGACCCAGAATCGGAGATATTCCCCGCCTGAGAGCCATAGAAAGAGCTGAGAAGGCCATTGACAGGAGTCAGGGGAGGGGGGGTTTGGTGCTGTTGGAGGAAGGGAAACATTAACTCACGCTTAGTATCCAGACCCGGCAAACCACTTGGATTTGCACCATTGCGGCTTCGCAACAGCTCTCGCATTAACTCTGGGTTGGCATCCTGCTTTCCAAGACCACCAACTAGTCCAAGGCTGGCATTTGTTGTAAAACCGTGTCCTTGCGCGAACATGCCACCGCCGCTGATGGGTGGAGTACCTGCGGTCTTGAGACCTGGAGGGGGTCCTTGAACGCCACTGGTGTAAAAGTTGTTGATAAGACCATGTTGTGGGCTAGGAGCAGCGAGCGGATTGGGTGTTCCGGATTGCGTCAAGGCCGATTGCTGGCTCAGCATCCGAGAGTTAGGAATATTCTTGGAATTGATCTCGTTCGTAAATGAGAACAGAGAGTTCTGGCGATTTTGGGCTTGGAGGACATTCAACTGCTGGGCAGCTTGACTCTGCAGAAGACTTTGACGAACTTGCGCGGCCTGGTCAAATGCAGTAGAGCCGATTGCAGATTGCAAGGGGTCCGCAATACCAGTTTGCTGACTCCCAGTAGATTTTAGAAGCATCAACTGTTGCTGTTGGAGAGGGGTCAAACTACGGTTATTTAGGTTGATTCCCTGAAATTGATGGCTGGCAGCAGATACTGGAGATCCAACTGTGGAGTTTGATGTTGTACCCTGATGTGAGGGAGGCTGGATAGCACCATGAGATTCGCGGCTGCTACGACCTCTCGGGGGATGTGCATCGTCCGGCTCGCCACCAAGTTGGAGACTTCCACTTTCACGGCCTTCATCATCTGCTGTAGTGGACTGGAGGAGTTCCTGTTCCCGTTTAATACGCTCCTGTTCAGCTTTCTCGCGCATAGCTCGGCGCTTAACTCCGCCATATGGATCAATAAACGATGGATGATTCTCGATTAAAGCGACCTCTTCTGCTGGCAGGCCTGCCGCCGAGAAGACAAATTTAAAGCACGGGGAATTGACAGCCTTAACCAACCCATCAAGCAGTGGCGTATCTTGATCGAGGGAGGGCGATTGTGTGGCCACGGGTGGATTGGGTGTGGAGGGGTGAACATCTGGTGACGAAGGGGTCCGAAGACGCTCCTGTTGATTCGGTTGGTGTTTGTCATTGCGCTTCGGCTCATCCAAAGTTGCGACAACTGTCGCGAGGGCGGAGCGCGGGCTTTGTGACGCTTGGCTACCTGTCAGACTGGCTCTCCTTGTTCTGTTAACTGGCGTATCCTTATTCGCCCAACTGGCTGATGAGGGGAGCGCAGATCCATCGGGGGGTCGACTGCTAGTGGCATCATCCTTGCTTGGTTGGCGACGTAGTGTTTGGGAAATAGGCTGTGCTGAGGATCGTGCCACATGTGGGGGAAGGCCAGTGGTAACGCTGCTCACAATCCCATTTGGACGTTGGCTTGACAAGGTGTTCATTGACGAGAGATCCTGACGGCTGTAGCTGTCGCTGTCCTCACCAGTCTCGTGTAAGAACGTACAGTTCCTGTTGTGACACTGCTCATTACGCAGAAACGATGAACAGTATTTGGTGGTCCCGTATTGCGCCCTGTATCATGTCAGCAAGACAAGATCGTTGCCGAAACAAATCTCGGTAGGAGTGAAAAAAAAAATTCCACCAACCTTAGAATACGATCCCCATTCACTGAGCCATCTACCGCGTTGATACATGTGGCAGCATCCGCCTTCCTTGCGTAAGTCACATAGACGCCGATGCCTTGATTAGGATTACCACCGGGTTTAGCTTTGCTAACGACAATTTTTTCAATGTCTCCATATTGTCCGAAGTAATCTCTTCCGCGCAAAGTTTGGAGGAGTTGGCTTTCATCGCGTATTGTTGGGTTGAGGCCGATTACGTAGACCAAATTCTTCTGCACAACGCGCACCCCAGCCAGATTTTTCCGACTGGAGGCTTCGATCTCGCGCTTCTCTGCCTCCTTCTTCTTGGCGGCAGCCGCTTTCCGGTGTTTTAATGCCAAGTCCGCTTTGAATCTAAATTGGCGGGATATCGTGTTAGCGCCAAGAAAGCCAGCGAAATACGGGAAGCGTTCTAGGATCACGGACTCATCTGCATCAGGCACTTTGTACTGGATAGTACTATCATCATAAACCCGTCTGCAATTAGGGCATCGACCTTCTTCACTGTGGGTTTTGATATTGTTGTAGCAAAATTGACAGATCTATATGCCTTCGTTAGAAGTCTCTATTATTGGATTATTTGAGGCGTTCAAGAGGCGCGATGGCAAATATCACGTGGTGACGGGAACAAGCCACATACCTGGTAACCGCAAGGACATGGCTTGAAGTTTTTATCCGACAGGTCGAACTCTTCGATACAGAGGGGGCTGCAGAAGATCGAGGGGTCAGTAACACAGACCAAGGCTCTCTGGCACTGAAAAAAGCAAGACCAGCCTTACCAGAACTCGTCATCATCGTCGATGACGGAATCAATCTGCTGGCGATTTGACATGATTCCCAAATGGGTTGTGACGGCAAAGAACTGAATAGAAAGAGGGAAAAAAAATGTTGTAGGTGAGGTCAAACACTAACACCCATCAACCAAGCCAGCGGAAGGGGCAGAGAGAGGAGACGGTCACCAGAAAATGAGCGAAGGAAAACTTGAGGAAGAGTATTAGAGCGTAGAGGAGATGTTAGGAGGTAGTCGATATGGGTTCGACGAGGTGGGCGAAGAGAACAGGAGAGAGAGACACGGGGAGGAACAGAATGCGTTGGAGGCGAAGAGACTGAGAATCAAACTTGAAGCTTTGCTCTGTTGGGTTGGGCTTGCAGGTGTTTGCCACGTTTGCACTTCGTCTTATGTCATCAGGTCACGTGGTTACTATCACGTGAAAGCCGGCAAAAGCTCCCTTTGGTGATGGCAGCGACGACGTCCTGACCTCCCGCTGCCTGTGTCCTCACCCTCTAATTGCCTCACCACTCGTCCCTGCAGTTACTGCATTCAAGATGGCCTCTGCTCGCTCTTTGATGCGGTTGGGTTCTGGCCGCTCGCTGGCGTCGGTTGCCCGGTCGTCCCGCAATTGTCGTGCTTTCTCTTCAACCCCTCTGCAGTATGCCGTGAAGCCGTCGACGAGTACCACGGAACCTCCAAACATGCGCCAGGCAGAGCGTCCTCGTACGTCCATTGAAGATCGGGTGGTTGATTTAATTGATGTCTGGATGCATTGACTAACTGGTTTTTTCTTCAGCCGCTGGTGCTCTCCGCGCTCCCGTTATCAACCCGGCAGACAAGTACCAGGATAAAGCTGAAAGTTTACACAGCTACGGGCAGTATATCATGTCCTGCTTGCCCAAGTATGTGCAGCAGTTCTCCGTGTGGAAGGATGAGCTTTGCATCTATGTCTCCCCCTCCGGCATTGTTCCTGTGATGAGCTTCCTCAAATATCACACCTCCGCCGAATTCACACAAATTTCCGATATCACCGCGGTCGACTATCCCACTCGTGACCAGCGCTTCGAGGTCGTTTACAACCTGCTTAGTGTTCGTTATAACTCGCGTATCCGTGTGAAGACCTATGCCGATGAGGCCAGCCCTGTACCCAGTGTCACCGGCCTCTTTGAGGGAGCTCTATGGTACGAGCGTGAGGTGTATGACATGTTCGGCGTGTTTTTTTCGGGACACCCTGATCTCCGCCGTATCATGACAGACTATGGATTCGACGGCCACCCACTGCGCAAGGACTTCCCATTGACCGGTTACACCGAGCTACGATATGATGAAGAGAAGAAACGGATTGTTATTGAGCCTCTCGAGCTTACCCAGGCATTCCGAAACTTTGAGGGAGGTACTGCTGCCTGGG
This sequence comes from Aspergillus funiculosus, assembly GCA_027569145.1. Taxonomy (NCBI): domain Eukaryota; kingdom Fungi; phylum Ascomycota; class Eurotiomycetes; order Eurotiales; family Aspergillaceae; genus Aspergillus; species Aspergillus funiculosus. Next base: position 1,347,942 of record JAPDEN010000003.1, read on the forward strand.
AGCCTGTTGGCCCCGGCAATGATAAGACTCCTGAGTCGGTATGTTATCCTACTCTTTATGCCAGGCCACAAATTCAAGGTGCTGACCGATGCCTTTCTAGTTTAAACTCCCCACTCCCAAGCCTGAGCCGAAGGAGGAGGAAAAGAAATAGAAACATTATGTACCCGTATTCTCTTTATTATGCTTTGCTGGTTCTGTATGTACATACCGCCGTGTCTACACTAGATGGAATCTATTCTGTTGTTCTTCGTGCACTCCGATATTATACCTGTTCAAATATAGGTTGGTGACCAAATAGCCTACCACACACCACTATTCTATAGCCTTAACTCAATAACTCCGTAGTACGAAAGACACTAGAGGCAAACCTACTCGAAGAACGACATATATATATACCCTCTTTTTCTTGCGAAAGATATATCTTCTTAGAATATACGCGAAGGGCTCCCTATGCTTACGGCCCGGCACCCAAGTATTATATTCGATGATAATTACTCGCACACTAAACCCTTTATCCACCTAAAACAAACATCTTCTTTCCCCTCAAACTACAAAAAAGGTCCAAGCGCAGCATACGATTGTGCCACCACACACCGCCCAGGATCCATGCTCGGCGGCGTCATATCAGTAAAAAAAAAAAAAAAGAGAAAGAGAAGGAGAAAAAAAGAAAAGACGCAACACTACAAAGTAAAACACATTACCCGAAAGCAAAATGCCCAAACGAAAACTCTCCGACTTTAACGACTTCCGTCCTAGCTACTCCCACTCTCCGCATGACCGAACCGACAGTATCCAAACAATCCGCCTGAAGCAGAAATTCGAGTACGGCGTGATTACGCTCTCGCGAGCCCTCAAGACCGCGCGCGGTTTCGAAAGACAGAAACTAGGTCGCAGGGAGAAGGCGGCAAAGACTGAGGGGAATGCGGAGACATTAAAGCGCATCGAGGAGGAAATTAAAGTGCTAAAGGTGGGTGGGTTGTTATCGTTGCAATGTTGCGTTTGGCATTTGAGAGATATACTTTACAGCAAAGGGGAAAAGAAGAAATAACAACTTGCTAATTGGGAGTGGTACGAGTACAGGTCCTCGATCCGACGAAGACAGCGGAAAAATATCTATTCAAGCAGCTTGCGAAAACGAAGCGCATCGCCGAAGCGCCTGTATTCGCGAAATTCAAGGCATCGAAGAAAATTTCGGTCGATGGTCCGCGGAGTACGGCGGAGGCGAATGTGACTGCGCGACTGTACAAGTCCAATCCTGTGCAGAATGTCTTCCCCGGGATCATGGATGGGATCAGGAGTTTGCTTGGGGTTGAGGCGCCTCCTCCGAAGGAGAAGAGTGCGAAGAGCGATTCCGCCAAAACCCAAGATTCCCGGCAAAGCAAAAAGAAAGAAGAGCCTCCTACGTCTAAGAAGGGACAATCTAGTGAGGTAGATGACAGTGCTGAAGGCCAAGACTTCGAAATGGAGGACGCAGAGGACTCCGAGGGAGAAGATTATTCACAATTTGATGCGCGTCTCGCATCAGGCTCGGAGGAGGACAGCGACGTCTCAGATGAAGATACTCCCTTCGCAGACTCGAAATCCCAGCTCCGTCGGTCCGACATGTCAATCTCCCTATCCCCATCCCCCGAACCGTCAGAATCACCACCACCAAAGAAACAAAAGGCCAAAAGTAGTACTCAAAAGTTATCCGCCGCACCCACAACAAGCACAACATTCCTCCCATCTCTTACAATGGGCGGATACTGGTCTGGTTCCGAATCCGAGGCGGAAGACATTGATCGTGTGGAGGAGCCACCTCGACGAAAGAACCGAATGGGCCAGCAGGCGCGTCGTGCATTGTGGGAGAAGAAGTATGGAACCGGTGCAAACCATCTGAAAGAGCAAAAGGGTAAGGGCAAAAATAATCGCGATAGTGGTTGGGACGCTCGTAAGGGAGCAACCGGTGACCGCAGCAGAGGGAGAAACAAGTATGCATCCGGTGCAAATGCTACGGATACCGGGTCCAACAGCAAAGATCGAGGGTTTGGTGGTGCACCTAAGAAGCCACAGGATGACAAGCCATTGCACCCCTCTTGGGAAGCAGCTAGGAAGGCGAAAGAGCAGAAGGCGACAGCCTCATTCCAGGGCAAAAAGGTTGTCTTTGATTAGAGATGTGTTGCATTTTGCAAGCGAAAACTTGTGTCTAGTGATGATTCTGTCATGATTATATCTAGCTTCAACTGGTAATAAAAAGCGTGTAATGGGCAATAACTAGGTATTCCTTCATCGATTGAATTAAAATATGAACCCCCTATCTAAGTAGTCAAAAAACGAAAGTCCCATCTCTAAAAGAACAAACGCCCCCATGCTAATGTCGACGAGTACTATAATCACGCTAGATATGACAATCATGATATATCGCTAGTATTTTGGAAGTTTCGTAACGCTCAATGTCACTCACTCATAAACTGCATCCATGGCGAGTCCGGCTTTATGTCACTGGGAAGGGCCTGCTGTGAATCACCCTCAAAACAAGGAATGGCAGTAAATTCCCCAAGTTCCTGAGGAAGGTTGGATTCAAAGTGGTCGAGTCCTATATGTGGAATTTCTGACAATGTATGGGACATGAGGAAATCAGAGGGGTTGGCGAGATCTGTATTTGGTATGCCTGGTTCCTCCATTTGGTCGTAGCCATTGGGTAGGCATGCCGCAGGTGCAACGGAAAGCGGTTGAATTCCATTTCCACTGGTTGAATACTTATCCTGGAAAGCATGTGTTTCAGGGGAGATAGGCCCCGTCTTCCACAGCATTTCCCAGTTCTTGAAACGGTCATATGCTGATTCGACAGCGCCCGAACGGCCTGTGGCTTGTGTCTCGCTCCAGTCCTCGAGGCGGGAAATGGCCCTCTCAAGAGCCTCGATGACGCTAACAGCGGATCTAGCAGATCCAACGCCCATCGACATAATCTTGATTAGAGCCATTCCCTTCTGTAAGGCTTCGCGAAGCCTCTCTGTGCGTTTCGTTAGACTCTGGGCAAGGATAACTAGAAGGGCAGCACGACAGGAGCTAAACTCTGTGAAAGATGCCCGGGCTAAACCTGTCTCGTCGCGGAGCAGCCGACAGAGATCGATGATTTCCAGCGCAGCTTCAACGCAATCCGTAACAAGCGTGGAGCGGTTCTTCGAGACGCCAGACGGTGTCTTGAACGGTGAGCTATGGAAGGTGGCCAAGGAGAAACCCTTCATGCTACTGAACAAGAAGGGACGTCCAAGGAAGATTTTCGTTAGGCAGTAATCCAACTTGAGATGTACATTTGACCGGAATAAGGGCCCGGCTGGGCTTAAATCTCGGCAGTCTGTCTCTTCAGGCAATGTAGTCCACCAGTCAACCAGATTTTTTCGTAGATTTAGTAACCGTTCAAGACACTCTTGCTGTTGCCCTTTCCGCGATCTTCGAAGGACAGAGCTAGGGTTCATTATTAATACGAGTTCATTCATTGATAAAGTGGGATCGATACACACATTTCATTTGCAACCTCTCCGAGCTTTAGGGTCAAGGTAATCAAAGCAACCATATTGGTGTGATTTGAGACATGCCCTGGTGGCACTAATCCCGGGAAGTCAACGGGTAATGCAGCATCCACATCTGCATCTGATAGGGAGACCGGTCTTCCATAGTGTACACTAACACGTCTTTAAAATAGATGGTGTTAGCACGCAAATCCCTAGTTCTGGAATGGGAATATCCTCACTTTTCAATCGTATAAGTTGTCCAGAATACCCTGTTCCTGACCTCTATCATATGACCTGGCAGACCCTCCCCACAATACTTCCGATGCATGCCATTCTGAATGGCCATCTTGAGGGCTAGCCCGAAATAAGTATAGCAAAGACCCGAGGTATCCAAGGGCAATAGATACGTCCCGATTAACAGGCAAGCCTGGACACTCCGGACAGATGCCAAAGCAATAATATCCGGAAGCAATTTGGAGGCAAACTGATAGAATGTTAAACCAACTTCATCCTCCGAGAAACCGTGGTCTCCAGCATTCGAGGAGTCTGACGACAAGCGGTTCACGGGGGTAGATGATTCCATATGTGCGAATTGTGTTCCAATGGCAAGAACCATCAAAATGGCGCAGACTGATCCAGCATCGTTGCAGGAGAGGGTCCCAGGATTTGTATAGCAAGTGTTGAGCTTCTCTTTCAGCCAGTCCTCTTCCACGTAAAAGTTGTTCGTTTGGGCGTATTTGAAAAATATTTGGACCAAAAAGTCTGCTACGAAACGTGGTGGGAGACAGGTAACTGATGCCGATACCACAACGGAACCGGACTGAAGTTGTGTCGCACGCCATCTTTCCTCGAAAGGCTCGGGTTCGGTAGATGCCTTGGTTGATCAGTATACTTTCTATAACTAGTAGAGCCCAGACGTACCTCTGGGGTAGCTGCTTTCATCCACTCATCAATTTTCTTCCTAATCTTCATAGAGAAATTCAGGTAAGAAAATTCGCCCGAATATTCTATCAGGCACGTCAGAAACCACTAACACCAATTTTGAGCAACCGGAAAAGGAACAGAATAGACATACGCGTTGTATTGTTCGGCAAGGCCTTGATGGTAAAGTCCTCATCTTCAATCGCCAGGTCTTCAAGATCCTCAGTATCCAGCTGGATCGAAGGGCCCCCCTCTGATTCAGGACCACGGTGCTTGCTTTTCAACTCCTCCGCAGTCTTCCGGAGCGATTGGATATCAAAGGAGATATTGGGGACATAATGCTGCAAAATTCGTTCCATACAGCGGATTCGTTCCGATTCAAGCATATCATGGCGACTGCGTGCGGCGGTCTGCTCTAGAATCCTAGAATCCAAGAAATTTTGCATAAGCAGTGATCCGCAATTACAAGCCGATCGACGTACGAGACAGATGAAGATCGCGCAAGCTTCTCCGCATGGTCAGGGTGGGTGAAGACGCATTGGCGGCGATAACGCAGACATCGGCGACACGGCACGCCTCCTTCGCATTTCTCCTTTACGCGGCGACAGCCATCGCAACTACACGGGGTAAGAATAAATATAAGTCAATTGCCGTGTTCCAACAGGAAGACCTAGTCTACTCTAGACCTACCCAGGATGGAGGAATATCCCAGGTTGGTAGCCAGGAAGCTCGCATAATGGACCACACTCACGCTCGCACCGCTCTTTTGCGGTTCTCTTCCGAAACACGGGGTCTTTTCTGGTGGCTCAGACCAGCGGGAGTTGATGGGTCGTCCATGACAGCAGGGATATCAGGGGGGATGGAGGAAGATAAGGAGCATTGTAAGAAACAACTGAAGTCTGGAGGCTGTGGAGAAAGGGAGGGTAAGAATGCAGTCGAGAACGAGATGCAGACGAAGTGAGGGAGGGGGTTTTTTATCCGAATCAAACGCTGATAAGCGGCGGCGGGTTTGTGTTTATGTAACTGAGCAACTGCCAGCTCTCGCAGCTTTAACAATGAGATTATTGCTCTATACAATCCGTATCCCTTGTCCTTGGAAATATATACAACCACCTTCACCACCTTCATACTGAATACTCAAAATCCATCTACCTCCATTCCAATCCCCCGTTCAACTCCGACTTCTAACAGCTTCTTGCCAATTACCAGATCCATAATACCCATCCCCACACACTTAAGGACCACATTGCACCCCTGCGGCACCTCGGTCGCCTCGGTTTTCCCTAGCCTCTGATGCAGCTCCCCAAGCTCGACAAGCTGTTCCTCCTTGACCTGCGCCCGGATAAGCTCGCCTGATTCCTCCAGACAAGCCTCTCGCGAGTCAACGTAGATCTTGCCTCCACCCGAAAGTAACGTCTCAGAGTCGATCTCCTGCATCTGAGGCCGATACGAGCCAATCAATGCGATAAACCTGGGCTTGAAAGGCTGGAGATGCGCATAGGTAAAGTTAGGCTCCGTGGACGGCGTGCAGCTGAAAATAACATCGCACTGGCTAAGCTTGGCTCTTAACTGCTCATCGTAGTGCTGAGTCCCCTCCTGAGCAATGGTATCTATAGAAACAGAGGGGTGAGACCGCTTCAGGTCCCCAAGCACGTCCCTTTCCAGGTCCACAAGCCGTTTTCGACCCCGGTTGATGAAGGTGATTCTTCGGATTTCGTTTGGAACGAGGAGGAGGGCCAACCGCGCATGCCACTCTGCCTGTCGTCCGGAACCGAAGATAACAACGTTCTCCCTGCGAAGGGACGTGCAGCGCACAAACAACGACATTATTGCTAGCGCTGTGCGAAACGCTGTGATCTCCGCAGCGCTGAGAAGACCAAGTAGCCTTCCCTCTGGGGAAAAGATGTTGATGACCCCGATGATGCCCTGGGCCTTTGAAGCTGTTACGATTTTGATGCCAGTGCTAGTGGTGTTGGAGACAGGCATGAAGAGCGATAGGTTCTCATCTTTGGTGGTGATGGTCGTGCGGAGGGGTTGGTGAACTAGTCTCTCTGACTCTGCAGAGGTTGATTGTGCTGAGACGGTGACTAGAGCTTCATCTAGGGCATGTAGAAACTCATGGCATTGTTCCTGGGTTAGCTGTCTCAGGATCTGGGCGACAGCTGGTTCTGATAGTAGATGCATTGTGGTTTTGGTTGTCAGGTAGTAATTACCATCCAGCGGTTCTACCAGTTACTAGGTAGTTATTCTACAGGACAAGTTACCAAGCAGTGGATGGACACGAATAATGATGGAGCTTGACCGGCGATGTCGGAGATGTCCAACCTTGACTAACCCGCAGAGGAAGATCTGATTAATCTTTTACAAGAGGACGAGCTTTTTACAATGTACGAATCCTATGATTCAGAGTATTAGAAACATCTCTCATTATCATAAGTCTTGGAACCACTTCAATCTACCAACATTATCTATATGCATTTCCGCTAGTAAAACGTGGGAATCAAACGCCAAAAAAACGCTACTACCCTGAACCATACAATGCAAAGAAAAACAAAAAGCCCTAAAGGAAAGCAAGTGACCATTCGGCCATAACTTAACTTTCAAAACCAAACACGCGACGGGTTCTCCGCTTCAGCTCGCTGAGCATTGCTTCCTGCGACTGCTTAGTGCGCCCGACAGCCTCCGTGTTCTCCACTGCGCGTCGCAGCAAAAAACCCATACATTCCTTAACTGAACCCCATGTGAGGAGCTTGAAAACGCTCGGAGATTCGGGTGGCGAGATAGTCTGTGTCACTTCCAATTCTGGATCATGGAAGCCCTGGAGTAGCTCACAGCTAACCTCGTCTGCCATTCCCTGCAGCTGAGCATAGCTAAGGTCCACTCCCAATGATTCTCCGTTCTTAGCCTGCTGGAGACGAAGAGTATGAGCCTTGCGCACGGATTCTCGATTGTGCGTTGCGATAATCACATTGACAGGTGGTAGCTCGGTTGCGTGCTCAGCAGAAGCAGACTTGAGCATAGAGTTATAACGTCTGGTTAGAAGCGCCTCTACGACGCCATCATAGCACTCATCGGTCTCCTCCTTCTCGGCCCAGATCAAGTGACGGGGTTCGGTTTTGAGATAGGCTCCGCGGACCAGCTTGACGCCCAGCGTGTAGCCTTCCCGGCGGGATATTTCCAAGTGTTTGGCAAGAGTAGCCGGAGTGGAGCGCAAATAAGCTTGGTAAGTGTTGTAAAAGATGGCTCGGCCAGGTGTCTGGGAGTTACAGTACTTCTGATACTTCATCGTCCATTCTTCGATTCCTGGCTGTACAGCCTGCTCTTCCGCATCCACTAATAGGCGCACATTGCGCGAAATGGCAAGATCGCAAACCTGCTTGATTGCCTGGTCCATATATGGTGATGGAGCAGCTTTTTGTTGGAGGTAATGAAGCGCTTGAGTTCCCATACCGGTAAACCTGCTCAGGTTAGCTCATGCCACTCATATATTAGGATGGAAAAAAGAGAAAGGAAAAACGTACTTTAGTGCTACGAAATCGCCTTCCTGAGCCATGTCTACTGTCTCGAGCGTCCCGTCCAACCACATGCGGATTTCCTGATGTCCTGCTTTCTCATCGTGAGGATCGGCGTTACTCTCACCCACCAACACTTCACGAGCATAGCCTAGAAGCACACCCCGATATCCGAGCTCTTTGATCCCCTGGATTGAGCGCTGAACTTCCACTTTGTTCTCCCCAGCGTTGAACTGCTTGTATAGAGTATGTTTGACAAGAAGATTTAATAGCGGGTTTTTGGCGACATCCAGCAGGGGAGTCTTGGGATGTGCGAGAATCGAGAGAGTGTAAATACAAGGTTTCAGGAGGATCGTAGAGGACGAGATTGAGAGAATCATCAGTGACCGCAGGACGGAGGAGAGAGGGAGCTTTGCAAGCGGTGAAGTCAGCTCCTTCTTCGGCGATGGAGGAGCCTGATGCCACATGCCGTTCGCGGGGGTCGTAGCTGTGAGAGATGACTTTGTATTGCTGGTACGGCTGACGTATCTTGGCCCTCCATAACGGAACGATGAGAGGTGATATAGCCGCATTATTGGGCGGCGGGGGGCGGAGGGTATCATGATCAGTTGTTGGCGGCTGCAGAGAGAAGGTAATAAGGTTATCTGGTAGATGGGGACTGATCCAAGAGATATTCGTGGAGGTTAAGTATAGCTAAGGATATTGAGTGAGGAAGTGGGAGATATCGCGGTGAAAGCAAGACGATAGCAGGTAGTTATGTGCGATAGTCGATGCAGTATGGATAACAGTTGAGAGTAGCCGGTGGAAGCCGCTTTGGACCGGCAACGGCTGTGCTACAAGGAATGGTCAGGTGCCTTGGAGCTACTCCGCGTATTCCTATTAGGTACTGTAAACTCGGTAACCGGCGGGTATCTCATAGAACTCTATCATCTGGGCCCTAAGTTGGATGCTGGATATTACAAGGTGGATGGAGACGAGAGAAGCTAGATAGAGCAGATGGATCGACTAATCGCTTTGGTCATCCCACTTGCGAAGAATGATTCACATAGTACATACGATAACATCTGCTATAGTAGTAATATTCCCGAATAATATTATCTATAGGAATTTAGATTCCGCCTGGGAGAAGAACATCGTCATATAGAAACGTGGCGGAATTGCGTTATCAATATTACTGTTATCTTGATCTACATTTAGAAATGCACCGGTTCACGGGCCGGTGTTGCATTCCCCACCGGCAAGGGTGCTGTTTGACCGGGCCGGTTGGCTTGTGGCGGCGTTACGCGGGGAACTTACTTTTAGCAGAAGTTAGTACCATTATTGCCTGGATTCTAAGGCAGAGATATGCATCACAGTGAAATCATTCCTTTACTACTACCTTAGCTGATTCAAGCTCTCTGTACCAAGGAAGGATCATACCTCAATTGCGGGTTTTGCGGAGAAAACCCCACGGGAATTTGTAGAACCCCACGAGTATATCATAAAAACCCGGGAAAGTCTATATAAAGCCCCGGTAAGTGGCTATAAACGCAAGAGAAAGGGGTTGAGTGAAGAGAAAGTACACATACATTAGTGATCGACATCTGAGATCTGCCGCATAGACTATTGCTAGTCCTGCTCTAGGACTACGATATTTCTCGGGTAACTTACTACGAAGTACACACTGTTTCAAGTGTTTGAGAAAATTCAGACGGAGCCTTGCTCTTTGTTCGAGACCTTCATAGTCTTCTCCAGAGTATGAGGTCACTGCAGGGCTTGTAGTGTTGCACGCGCAACTTGAATGTAACTAGATGTGCCCAAGTACACACTAGTACTGCAGATCTTCCCCTGCCCAGACTCTCTGCAGAGCCAATAGGTTGGTTTTCTGAGATATTCCGGATACGCATTCCGTGTGTAAATTTTATCTCGTGCTGGAAATGATAAGCTGCCGCGGGACTTTGGTTAAGCAAATATGGGGGATTGACCGCTCTGGCTGGAATTTATAATGATATAGGAGACCTCCGATTGATGCCTTGCTAGGAAGCCCGTTCTCACATCCCCATATCCACGATTTCTATACCATAATATCACTCAGTATGAGTTCCCCATCGGCCAAGAGTTTGGAGGAGGGCCGCACTGAGACTATCCTGTCTGACTCCTACGAGTATGGGGATTCCAAGGCTGTGGAAGGGGTGATGACTGCAAACATCACCACACAACGTGGCCTGTCGTCTCGACAACTCCAATTGATTGCGATAGGAGGCTGTATCGGCACAGGGCTTTTTGTCGGTTCGGGCTCGACACTGTCTCTGGTTGGGCCAGGTAATAATCCCACTGCTTAGAGAACAGTGATTTTGAAGGTGTGGAAATGCGAGGCTGACATTTTCGTCAAGCACCGCTATTTATGAGTTACATCTGCATGTCGTCAATTGTCTGGTTTGTTATGAATGTCCTCGGGGAGATGACTACCTACTTGCCCATTCAAGGTGTTTCTGTTCCGTATTTGATCGGTCGATTCACTGAGCCCAGCATTGGGTTCGCAGCTGGTATGTATTTGGAGCCATGGAAGACTCTGTTCACTGTGACAATAATCATAAACCTGGCTAACTGGACCTAGGATACAACTACTGGTAACCTTGATTTATGTCTTTTCGAGTTATATACCATGAAATCTGAAAAAAACGAACCAGGTACTCGTTCTCGATGTTACTAGCCACAGAGGTCACAGCAGCTGGTCTGATTATTGAGTATTGGACGACTTCTGTCAATGTCGGAGTCTGGATCACCATTGTACTTCTAGGTACGCACCCCCCGCTGATATAATGATGCAGTCTAACATAACTTTTACTAGTCATCTTGGCCCTCAATATCTTTGCCGTTTCGTGGTACGGAGAAGCTGAGTTCTGGTTTGCGACTTTGAAGATCCTCGCCATCATTGGCCTGATCATTCTCGGAATCGTACTGTTCTTTGGTGGAGGCCCCAACCATGATCGTCTAGGATTTCGCTATTGGCGAACTCCGGGTGCATTCAAGCCCTATCTTGTGGACGGAAATACCGGTAGATTCCTGGGCTTCTGGACTGCGTTCATTAAGTCTGGGTTCTCGTTCATTTTCTCTCCTGAACTGATCACCACAGCTGCAGGCGAGGTCGAGGCACCCCGCCGCAATATCCCCAAGGCTACCAAGAGATTTATCTACCGTGTCTTTGCATTCTACATTTTAGGGAGCTTAGTAATTGGAGTCACAGCAGCCTACAATGACCCTGACCTTCTCTCCGGAGTTGCTAGTGGAAGCTCTGGGGCTGGAGCTAGCCCTTTCGTCATTGCTATTCAAAACGCTGGTATTGGCGGACTGAGCCATGTCGTCAATGCGGCTATCCTGATCTCTGCTTGGTCTTCGGGGAATGCTTGGTGCTACGCTGGATCGCGAACTCTCTACTCTCTCGCCGGAGAAGGCCAGGCTCCTAAGATTTCCCTCCGTTGTAACCGCAATGGGGTTCCGTATGTGGCTGTCATTGTCACTTGGCTCGTCGGTCTTCTGTCCTTCCTGAACCTTTCCAGCTCTGGAGCAGATGTCTTTTATTGGTTCACCAACATTACCACAGTGGGTGGATTTATCAACTGGGTTCTTATTGCAATCACGTATCTGGTATGATGCCTACCCTTTTGCTATTATTGAGATAGTCTGACATGAGCTACAGCGTTTCCGCAAAGCAGTCATCTTCCACGGCATGTTGGACGTCCTGCCCTTCAAAACACCCCTGCAGCCATGGGGCTCTTATTATGTGATATTCATCGTCTCCCTGTTGACTATAACAAACGGCTATGCAGTATTCTTCCCGGGACGATTCACTGCTGCAGACTTCTTAGTCTCCTACATCGTGATCGCGATCTTCATTGTCCTTTACGTGGGGCACAAGGTCTGGTACCGGACCCCATGGATGACAAAGGTGTCGGAGATCGATATCTTCTCAAATAAGGAAGAGATTGACCGAATTTGCGAGGATGACTTTGAACGACAGCCCCGGAATTGGCTGGAGCGCATCTGGTGGTGGATTGCATAGGGGCAAGTATGCATATACTACGGTTTAGTTGCGTATACTATGGAGTGCTGAAGGTGAAGGACCTCTCCAAAGCTAAGACGGGTATATTGAACCTATGTAGAAACAGAAATAGTAGCCGAACCCCACCTGCAAATAAATAATGGTCCTAGGCAATAATTAAGTACTAACTACCAAACAAGCAATTGCTAGAGAGTCGTCAGTGGGAATCCGGCCCGGTGCTGTTGTTCCACCCGGCAGAGTCCCGGGATGGGGATGATAACATTATGGAGATGAAGCTGCTGCTGCCGATCCGTGCTTATTATTATATGAAATATTCGGTCACAATAACTTCTCTTCTATTCCTATCGGCGATTTTCTATTTGGAATGTAGCGCTGGTCCGATTATTGTGTCGCCGTCAATAACCGTACCTTTAAATCACGGGAGCTTCCCCGCATGCCTGGCATACCTTTGCTTTTGCTCACTTTCTTCATCCACCTCCTCTCTCTCTCTCTCTCTCTATCTCTCTCCCGCTAGCAAGAGTTGGACTGAGTGTTTACTTGAATTTTAATCATTCGTGACTACCATTCCAAACGCCTTGTACCGATATGCAGTCTTCATTGCTGCTCCGGACGAGGGCCTTGGCCAAAACCTCAGGGTCTGTCTTCTCGCGAACAAGAATATCCTCATACGCCACATTCAAGGTCCCTCGCATTGATAATGAGCCAAATGTGAGAAGCAGTCTATCGTTCAGCTAGCCACACCTTGTTTAACCATTATACAGAAACATTACGCCCCAGGATCTCCCGATCGAAAAGCGCTGGAAGAAGCTCTATCTAGAACTCAACAAACAGCACCGCTCAGTATCCCTCTAGTAATCGTAGGAAATCAGGTAAGTAGCAGCTGTCATAATTCTTGTTTTGATCAATAAACAGCCTAACGCTTGGGAATTTCAGGTCAAAACATCCCAGTCACTAACCCAAGCAAATCCCGCTTCTCATGCCCCAGTGGCCACCTATTCCAACGCCACCGCTTCAGACGTTCGAACTGCTATTGAATCCGCTCTCGAAGCTCGGAAATCCTGGGCCTCAACCTCTTTCGCTGACCGTGCCAGCATCTTTCTGAAGGCAGCAGACCTAATTTCGTCAAAGTACCGCTATGACGTAATGGCCCTGACGATGCACGGCCAGGGCAAGAATGCCTGGCAGGCAGAAATCGACTCTGCAGCTGAGCTGTGCGACTTTTTCCGCTTTGGAGTCAAGTATGCAGAAGACCTGTACGCTCAGCAACCCGTGCATAATGCGCCAGGTGTTTGGAAGTGAGTTTGATTTGTGGCCCGGAAATGAGTAATGACTGACGATCGTCTAGTCGCGTGGAATATCGCCCATTAGAGGGATTTGTGTATGCCATTAGTCCTTTCAACTTTACAGCTATCGGCGGTAATCTTGCCGGCGCACCTGCACTGATGGGAAATGTCGTCATCTGGAAGCCTTCCCCATCTGCCATCGCGTCAAACTGGCTTGTCCACCAGATCTTGCTTGAGGCGGGATTGCCCAAAAATGTGATCCAATTCGTTCCTGGAGAAGCAGAGGAGGTAACAAAGACCGTACTTGATCACCCTGACTTTGCTGCTCTGCACTTCACTGGTAGCACAGGTGTATTCCGCAGCCTGTATGGCCAGATCGCCACTGGGGTTGCTGCGGGCAAGTACCGCAGCTACCCCCGTATTGTAGGAGAGACTGGCGGCAAGAACTTCCATCTCATTCACAAGTCAGCTGATATCCGGAATGCCGCCGTCCAGACTGTTCGCGGCGCATTCGAATATCAAGGTCAGAAGTGTAGTGCTACTTCCCGGGTCTATGTGGCTGCCTCTGTTGCCGACCAATTCGTGGAGCAGGTTGTCACTGAAACGAAGCACCTGAAAGTTGGGGCTCCTACTGACTTCACCAATTTCTGTGGTCCTGTTATCCATGAAGCTTCGTTCAAGAAGCTGAGCCAAGTGATTGAAGAAGCCAAGAACGATCCTGAACTAGAGCTCCTGGCTGGTGGCACATACGATGCCTCCAAAGGCTGGTTCATCCAACCCACCATCTACCGCACCTCGAATGCCGACCATCCTCTTCTCTCTCGGGAACTCTTTGGGCCTATCCTCGTCATTTACACCTACCCCGATACCACTGAGTCTGACTTCTCCAACATCGCTAAGAAGATCGACCAAACTGGTGAATATGGCCTGACTGGCTCAGTCTTCGCGCAGGACCGGGAGGCCCTAAGGCTCGCAGACGATGCGCTCCGCAACGCTGCCGGAAACTTCTATATCAACTGCAAGAGCACTGGTGCGGTTGTCGGACAGCAACCATTCGGAGGTGCGCGAGCAAGTGGCACGAATGACAAGGCCGGCAGCGGAAATCTACTTTCACGCTTCGTAAGCCTGCGCTCTATCAAGGAGGAATTCTGTCCCACAACCCAAGTTGCCTACCCCAGCAATGCCTGAGTTTGGGGTTGTGCTATACTGATTTATCTGAACCGATCACGTTAAGTTGCTGTGTATTTTCCGGGCTTTGTCTAGTTATAATTGCATTTGGCGTGGCGTTTTGTTTGATGATAAGAGTGTGTCATGGCTATAATATTGAATGTCATGAACTAGTTGATAAATTTATAATACTACTAGATAGTATAGTAGGTTGTGTATGGTGCTAGGTATACAACGCAATGTATATAGGTGCGATCCGGGCAGATCAGACTATTTTCAACTTTCATTGGCCCTGTCAAACGAATATAAATGGGGAGAGTGACCGGCAGACTGTCTAAGGTGTTCCAAGCCCTCTTCCACCTCATCTCAGCTATATTGAGCCCACTTTCAAATTATCTTTGAGATACTCCATGTCAATATGGAGGTTATACAAAAAAACGAGGCGTTCAAAAGGATCGACGGCAAAATGAAAATTTCCTATGTCCAGATTTTTGTTCGGCAAGATGGCATAGTATACTCTGGAAAATGGCCAAATCGATTAGATCCACCAAAGACGCTGGGGGATCTCCACGAACTCAAGCAAATTCCAACTGAGGACAGAGGCCCGGAGGTGAATCCCACCTGGTCAGCAGTCTATATAAAAACACCAAGTCTCCTCGCGTACATTGACGGAAACCTCGAAAAGCGAATCATGCGCGAAGTTGAGATATGCGAAATTCTTCGCAAGAATCCCCATCGGAATATTGCAACCTACTACGGCTACAAGGAGACTAATGGTCGAGTCTCTGGGCTATGCTTCAAGCGATATATGTCTACGCTCCTTGACGCGGTCAATCCTCAGCACCTTGGCAAGGTCGCCTTCCTTTCAAGTGCGCGCGAACTAGTGAAAGAGAATACGAAAAACAGCCTAGACGGGATTTGGGCTGCTATTCAACATCTCCATTCGCTTGGGATTGTCCACAACGACATTAACCCTGCGAATATTATGCTTGATGAAGATGGTACGCTTATTCTCATTGATTTTGATAGCTGTCGATATATCGGGGAGTCGTTGCACATCACCGAAACGAAAAGAACGCACCACTGGCATGATCCTTCTGTCGATGTTTCGCTCGAGAAGAATGATCTTGATGCCTTTGGAGACCTTCGGATTTGGTTGGCTGGGGTGGCAGATGAACAGTTTCTTTTTGGATGAAGCGTTAGTTGTCATCTTGGTAGAGTTGGTTTAACGTGGGATAGTACGGTTTATAACAAGACTGCCTCTTTACAGCAGGAATATATACTTCAGGGATTGATATAGTGTAGATAACAGCCTGCCATAGCCTGTAGTAAGATTAACTTTTTTCTAAAGAATATTGTTGGAAATCTATATACTGTTGCAATGCTTGGAACAGCAAGCGGGCGGTCTATAAATGTGATTTGCTGGCTGGAGTTCTTTCCGGGATTTTTGCTTAGCACCTACGGATAATGGCCTTGGATTAAGGGAACAATTTTGGTGGAAACTGTCGGGAATGACTCTGTATATTGCCTGTTAAACCCCTGATTGCAATTCTAGTCTGTGGAGCTTGCTTGCCCCTACAAGAAGACTCTGGCACCTTGACAAGGTCCAAGGATCTAGTAAGACTAGGGATAACGACCATACAGGGCTTGGTAGATTGCAAAAAAAAAGTAAGATCATGGCTAGATAACAATGATATAACATTTACAGACAGAATAAACATGGATATTACCCGATGGGATGAAATGACACGGGAAGGATGTTCTTTAGGTGTCAACAATGGAGGCATTTCATGACAGCTACCGGGGACACTGCCATACTCACCGGCTGCTGCTCTGCTGAACTCAGTCACCATCCTGCTCATTTGGCGGATGGGTTGCTCGGATTGGCATCAGAATACGCGCGCAAGGCGATCGCCAGCAGAATGCTACCAAGGTCCTCCATATCACCTCTCACCATTGTATTCCAAGGTCCGAATTCATGCATTTTGAGAAAGGGGCGGGGCGAATTCGGGGGGAGCGTATTGTTAAGATATTGGATATAACTGCCGTCATACTCCGCAAAGGTGATGAATATCTGATGACGGTCCTGCGATACATGCAGACGACTAAGACTTGTAAGTAACAGAGCCAGGTATTGAAGTCAATTAGGCCGAGGATAACGCTAGGAAACCAAACATCAAATTGGGAAGCATATCACTCTACTCAGTAGGAGAAGAAGAAATGAAGGCAACTCACCGGCCTGGGAGATTTAAAACACCAGTATGATCAGGATTTGATTTTATCCAAGCAACCATTTGGGCAGACTCTTGCATACGAATGGGATTGAGCTTATTTTCCCGCAACATTGGCTTCACTTCAATCAACGCGAATATCCTCTCTGACGATCCACCATCCTCAAGATACCCATCGGTTCGTGCTTCAAAAGACGCATGTTGGAACACTGCCTTGAATGATTTGCGGTATAAAGTCTAGTCGCACGCCTGGGGAAAGTGCATGCTCAGGGCATTTAAGAAGTCCACTAGGGCGGTGTTGACGATCTGCTCATCTTTTGTTTGCGGATACATCAGGTGTGCAATCTCACCAGGCCCTGGAGAATAAAACGGCGAGTCCCTGGTATCTGGAGTGTCCTCAACCTCTAATAATTCTGACGATTGGCGCGTTGACTTTGTTGGGGTTTCAAGTTGTATTTCCCGCAGTCTTTGCTCCAAACTACCCATCTTAGAGCGTGTACGATTAGCGATGGGTGAGAATGCCACGTTTGACTGGAAGACTTCATCACTGGATGCTGCGGCCTGTGACTGATACCTTTTGGCTAAGGCAAATGTCCCTTCACGAATAGGGCCGCTTGGGAAACTTTGGAGGTACTTGGCCCAGGATTGGTACGCTGCAAGCAGCTTGTCCGCTTCCTGTTTCCATGTCTCCAGTTCAAATTGTTTTAGTCTAAGACGCCGACCGGCTCCTGAGGTCCAGAGAACTTGGAGCAACAAGTATTGCCTCTCGCTGATGGTGGATGCAGAGGTGAGGGTGGCATCATGGATGGTCGAACCAGAGACATCATACCGAGCTTGTCCACGCGTTCCATGTATTTTCGTTCGAGGGGAGATTCGTACTAAGGGAGGCTCCTGGTGCCATGGTAGTGCGCTGGATGGACCTTGGGTTCTAGGTAGGGGAATAGAGGAAGCATCAGACTCCGTGGGCTACTCTCTTTATCAAGCGTGCTGTAGACATGCCTAGGCCACCCCAGGTCCTCTGGGGCCTAAGCATGCCATAAAGGACGCGCATCCTTGGAAAATTATGGCCAGCGGCAATTTCGTCCTGTTGATTGGCCCATATAGTGTTCCCTCTGAGTGAAAGCAGCCTTGAGAACCCGACGTACTCGTCTTCACCAATCAATGGATGAAAGCATCGGACCCAAGCTTGATGAGGTGCATTGCGATTCATCTTACCGGTGATGCCGGACGAGACTAGCCAACGCAAGGAAGAAATGGACCAAGCGCATCGCCGCGAAGTCTTAAAATAGTACCTAGTTAGGTGACTGATAGATGGTGAAGGCGGCTTGGCGTTGCCGAGCAACTAGCTCCGTGTGCCTCAGGCTGCAAAGCCGGCCCTTCCAGCCTTCATCAAGACAAGGAAATCAACTCCCTCCATATCATCTTCCATCCAGCCATCAACCCTAATCCTTTGCTCTCTCTCTTCTTTTTGCTCATAATCTAAGCAAGTCGATATCGTCCCGATCTTCATTAGCTAGGATGGATGATGCTCTTGTAATGGAGCGGGCTGCTCGTCGCCACGCGTTGGCTAAGATTGAGAACCTGATCAAGCAATCCCCGAGTCTGCATGTTGAATCCCCTGACCTGAAGGCAGCCGGTATCCATCACCTGCCTTTGGCCCTAGAAGGGAATGCCCAACATTATCCACGCTTCTTCAAGCCGTACCAAGAAGAACTGCCTCTCCCGCAGAAGGAGGAGGAGGACAAGCTGCTGGACTTTGAGCCCGACCCGGATCACATCATGTGGGATACTCGCGATATGGAGATCTTTCTTACCTACCACTTTTATCGGTGCTTGGAATATGCATGGGAGCAGTACCCCCATAACCCTCCGCCCTCTGGCGAATATCGAGAGTACGTTGCCTCTCTCAGCTGCCCTGTCTTTTGGAGTCGGTCTTCTGACTGTTTATAACAGAATTGGAGATTACAAATTTGGCCAACTGCTGGAATGTATAGGGTTTAACTGGTATGCTGTGTCGGTAACTGATTATCGGGAGGGGAACTATCCACACTTTAAGGCGATCCTGGAAAGTGAAGCGATCGGGGACGATAGACTGCTTCGCGGAGAAATCATGACCATCACTAATATCATGGCTGCTCGTCTGAGGACCAAGTCACTGCGCCCGCATATTGTTGCCCCTGTAAGACCTCCTCCCATGATTGGATTCTAAACGATCTTCTAACCTTGCTTTGGCAGATGCTGGTTTTTTCTCTCATGGGTCCTCGCCATGCCCGCGTCCTGGAGGCTGATTTTGACGGAGAGATTCTCACCATCCGCGCTTCTAAGCTGTATGATTTCACGCGAAAGAACACTGATACCGTGCAATTGCTGACGCGGTACTGGCTTGGTGGCGCGTGTGGCCGGACTGTGATGGAACCTTCGTAGTTCAGTGTGAATTCAGTCAGGATGTCTAGGCTGGATACTGCAATTATTGTCCCGTGGGGTAATAGAAATGCAGCTTTTGGGATGTATGATAATGATGTGATAATGAATATCTTATGGGCGAGTATGATTATGGAAACAATGTCGATGACTTGGATGACTAGCAAATGGTTTCAATACTAACTTAAACCTCATGGCAGGCGTGATGAACCCCATCAGAGGCTGAATGCTCTATCTCCGTAACCTATGTCTTGCTTCACCATCTCCTTAGTACTAATCTTACTCTAAATAATTTCACCCGTGTTTTCAAGCGCATAGTCCCAGGAGGCCTAAAAAGGATAATTAGACCATATAGCGGGTCCCTTTTACTATTAGGCCCTGGGTAGGGTCTATAATGCAGCAAGACGCCCGGCTCAGATGCAGCAGCTCAGCTGCCTGTATACTGGTAATGAACCCATCACAACAGGTCCGCGTATAAACCTAAACATGAGCCAAGCATGCTCGTCAATTCTCATTCTCGCATCTATCCAACAACATCAATCACACCGAGCCATGGAGCACAACGCCGGTATCAACGTTAACAGCCACGGCATCACAGCGAGCGCTGAGTCGAGCAGCAGCAGCAGCATATGGCACACCGATGAAACCGGCGACGACGCGCACGAACGATTTGCCGCCGTTGAACCCTTACTACGAGACTACATTACGGCTTTCTCACCCACAGACGATATCGCCGGTCTCCTTCCCTGAACCCGCGTCGACACGATCCTAGTAATGTCCCTCAGTATCACCAAACAGAAGCTTCTCAAGAGCCGCGATGCGCAAGTCAAGTCCGATGCTGAAAGGCGGCTGGAAACACTGTTCTGGGGCCATGACCAGTTCATATCAATGCTAGTGTCCTTCTTGAATCCTTGTGATATCCGGACTTCGGCGCTCGATTAATTTCTATGATATGGGAGAGCTCGAAACAAACTTGATCGTGCTTTGAGTAGATCAGGCGACGGATGGCGTGGTGGAGGAACAGAACTACCTCGCGGCCCGCCCCGCCACATGTTAGTTACTATTGTGCCTTGGGAAGCCTCAATGACGGCCAATGTTCTGGGCAGGTTCCAGCAATGATTCACCATAATTGGACGAAACGGCCTACAATTCAAGACACATATGGACTCATCACTGATGGCTTGAAATGGACTTTCCTTCATGTAGATAAGGAGCATGAGGTCTGTCTATTATTTCGATCAAGGTGAAAGAGAAGCTGACATGTTTCTCACAATAGTATTCTTCCTCAAAATTGAATTGGTTGGAGGGTGAAGAACAGGCTATTGTCTGCCTTACTGGAAAGATCATGGACCATGCAGTGACACTCAAGATGATGTGTGAAGAAACAGAATTGACCCAAGTTAGATGGTCACTTGAATGGACGAAGATGGCAACAATCTGGGATTCACCACAACCCGAGTATTCAGAAGAGGAGGAGATGGATTCACTCGATCCCCAGGGCATATCAAGCCCGCGTCCGGCACTTCTTCTCGAAACCAGCAGCATTTTATGTTGGGGTTGTGAGTCAAAGACTAGGACAGATATTGCAGCCAAGATAGTGTCTGGACGCCTTTTTGGCCTAGCAGAATTGATATTTTTTGTTTGCTTTTATATCTCATCAACAAAGTTTTCTAACCCATTGAAAGATCACCTCATCCCAAATTCTACAATATACCTCGACAGAAAAATGGACTGGTTCGCAGATTTGAAAGAGGGTCGCAAGGACCTCCTCCACCGCGCGATGCGTGGCGAGCGTGCGGACCACCAGCTGGAGATACTACTGCTGATATTGGCCAGCAAAAAGATGAATAGAAGAACATCTGGCCGTCACCGAAGGCGTTTCGAATCCGTCGCCGTACCGGATATTGGCTCCACAACAAGTTGATGGGAATGTTCAGTCTCTGGCGCGAGTCCAAGCCCACACCAACTACTGGGGACTAGCGCCCTGGGAAGAACACACAGTGTCGAGCCACTTGGGTGGGTCTGATTCTGTAGTCTTGACATGAGAAACCTGGCTAGCATGCTCAGCGACGACGCTGGAACAATCAGACTGGTTAATGGCCGCGCCGACCAGAATGAGGCCGTTATACGACTCACGATTGACGCTATATTACTAGATATACTCGTCTCTATAGAGAAAGAGTTCGGACAGTATGAAGGGGGAAAGGGCAAGGGAAAGTGGCCGTCAACAGAGAGCACATTGGGCCGCAAGAGACTCCAATGGCCCTCGAGACCAACATCTCTTACATATTCCCGACCCGCGAGGAGGAACTGGTCGTCGAAAAACTGATACGAGGGCGCATGGACTTTACCTTGTGGTACGGCAACCGCGAGGAGGCCGAGACCAACTACTGGTCTTGAAAGCCAAGCACAAGTTTCTTTGCAGCTGGCTGATATCAGGCTATATCATACATGGGTAAGTCACCTACCGAATCCGCTGATATTCTGGATGCTCATCAGCTACGTCAGCTCTGATTCAGCATGCTCGCCACAAGGCCGGCCGGGCTAAGAACCCCATCTATGGAATCTCAACTGATAGCCAGGAGTGGGACTTTATTCTCATGGATGCGTCGGGAAATGTTAGAGGATGCCCCATCTGACTAGTTCAGGTCGACATCGAGCAATTCAGCTGGGAAGCTAAGCAGAGCTCCCAAATCATTTCCATATTGCGCAAGATTATTTCCGCGGCTTCGACTTTTTCCCCTGTCCCGTCGCGTGAACTAACTTGTGAGAAGACCGGCGAAGAGCTTACCGGCATCCGCCTCGCAAAGACCGGCCCGGGCCGCTGGCGGCCTGGCGGCCGAACACATGAACGTGGACAATTTTGCGGGCCGTTCGTCGAATGCAATGCAGGAGATGGCGACCACCACCCCCCTCCGCGAGCCGCAGTTCCCGGCACCCGCGGCAAACCACAACTTCGCGCGGGCCGTAAACGCGGAAGCAATCATGGGCCAGATAACTGGCACCGTCAATACTCCCGAGTGCACGCACTGCGGCCGGGGCTTCGGCCCATTTACCTTCTGCGTGTCTGTTGCGGGTCGCTTCGGCGAGAGTTGCACCAACTGCCACTACAATAGTAGTGATGTGCGCTGTTCTCTCCGGCGTAAGCACAGCCTATTCAGTCTGTAGGAAGTTAGCTAATGACCGTAAGAGGGCCCCCGCCTGCAGCTGCTGATGACGGGACCGGGAGCGGGGGGGGGGGGGGGGGGGGGGGGGGGGGGCTGTGGGGGGGGGGGGGGGGGGGGGGGGTGGGGGGGTGGGGGGAGGGAGGGGGGGGGCGGGGGGGCGGGGGGCGCGCGGGCGCGCGCGGGGGGGGGGGCGGGGGGGGGGGGGGGGGGGGGGGGGGCGGGGGGGGGGTGGGCGGGGGGGGGGGTGGGGGGGGGGCGGGTGGGGG